>CM051243.1:66898529-68169571 GCA_027917425.1 Gastrophryne carolinensis | reverse complement strand
GACAGGGAAGGGGAGTTTCTTTCCCTGGGGCCCGGGGAAATTTCTGGGGTAGAGGCAGAGGACGTGGACGTCCTGGCTCCTCCTGGGGTCCCAAAGCTAAATCCTCTCCCAAGCCCCCTCAGGCATGATGGGGCGCCCTCACCCATCCGGGTGGGGGGACGGCTGCAGCACTTCGCTCACGTCTGCAGGCTTCATGTCTCAGACCGGTGGATTCAGGAGGTAGTGTCCTCCGGTTACAAGTTGGAGTTTGCTGCCAATCCCCCTTCAAGATTCATCAGATCCCCGATTCCTCAGGACCCTGTGTCAGCTCAGAAGCTAGTGCAAGCAGTGCAAGGCCTCCTGGAGCTGGGGGTCATCTGCCAGGTCCCCTTAAGAGAAAAAGGCAAGGGCTTTTATTCCAACCTATGCACAGTACCCAAAAAGGATGGTTCTGTCAGGCCCATCCTGGACCTGAAGATCCTCAACAAGTTTGTCAGGGGCAGGCGCTTTCGTATGGAAACTCTGCGCTCTGCCATCAGTTCCCTGCGCCAAGGGGATTTCATGACTTCTGTGGACATCAAAGATGTTTACCTTCATATTCCTGTGTTCATCAAAGGTTCCTCAGGTTCGCTCTGATGGATCAACACTACCAGTTTGTGGCCTTGCCCTTCGGTCTCACTTCAGCTCCCAGGGTGTTCACCAAGGTGCTGGCTGGCGTGATGTCTCTGCTCAGATGTCAGGGCGTCCGCGTGCTTCCCTATTTGGACGACATCCTCATCACTTCCCAGCCTCTACATCAGGCAGAGTTGGATACTCAGCTGGCGGTGTCCACTCTGGAGTCATTTGGGTGGGTGATCAACCACCCCAAGTCCTCACTGTCCCCTTCCTTGGTAACTCCATTCCTAGGAATGAGTCTGGATACAGTTCAGGCAAGGATCTTCCTTCCTCAGCCAAAGGTGGACAGTCTGATTGCACAGGCTCAGTCCCTCCTAGCTTGTCCCCATCCCTCCATCAGGCAGGGGATGCAGCTGGTGGGCCTGATGGTGGCATGCTTCGAAGCGGTCCCTTATGCCCAGTTCCACTTGAGGCCTC
Organism: Gastrophryne carolinensis; assembly: GCA_027917425.1. Classification (NCBI taxonomy): domain Eukaryota; kingdom Metazoa; phylum Chordata; class Amphibia; order Anura; family Microhylidae; genus Gastrophryne; species Gastrophryne carolinensis. The sequence continues at coordinate 68,168,500 of CM051243.1, read as the reverse complement.
TGCAACTTCACCTATTGTCAGTATGGGACAAGGACCCAGCGTCCCTGGACAGGGTCTGTGTGCTCTCCCCCCTGGTCAGGAGGTCCCTCTCTTGGTGGATTGACCCAAGGAACCTGTTGGGGGGCAGATCCTTTCTTGCCTTCCTGGGAGACGGTCACCACGGATGCCAGTCTGTCAGGTTGGGGGGGTTTCTGGAAGTCCCTGCGGTTCCAGGGGAGGTGGGGCCCTCAGGAGGCCCACACACCTATCAATGTCCTGGAGCTGCGGGCGATCAGGTTAGTTCTGGCTCGCTTGACTACTCATCTTCGGGGCCTGCCTGTTCAGGTGCGCTCGGACAACCAGACGGCAGTTGCCTACATCAATCATCAGGGAGGGACCCGGAGCAAGGGGGCGGAGGCCAATGTCCCCTGCATTTCAGCTGTGTACATCCCGGGGGTGGAAAATCGCCTGGCTGACTCTGAGCAGGGGGACCTCTCGCCAGGGAGAATGGTCCCTATGCAGCAGGGTGTTTCAATCTCTGTGTCACCGTTGGGGCCAACCAGATGTGGATCTGTTTGCGTCCCGCCACAATCACAAGCTCCCAGCTTTTGTATCTCTGTCAAGGGATCCTCTGGCCCTGACCTCGGATGCGCTAGCAATGTCATGGAAGGACTTTCAGTTCCTGTATGTCTTGCCTCCAATCCCCCTGCTGGGGAGGGTTCTGCTCCAAGATTGCTTTGGAAGGGGTGGCAGCAATTCTGGTGGCCCCCAGGTGGCCAAGAAGAGTGTGATTCGCAGACATGGTACAGCTGGCAGTAGATCAGTACGCTCTGCCCTTGGTGCCAGATCTGCTCACTCAGGGCTCACTACGCCATCCCAATTTACAAACTCTGGCTTTGACGGCTTGGCTGCTGAAACCTCCATCTTGATGAAGGGGCTGTCTTCCTCGGTTGTGGATACTTTGATTAAAGCTAGGAAGAAGTCTTCCTCTTCCATTTATTACAGGGTTTGACTGGTGTGAGTCTAAGTCTCTTCCCTGTTTGTTCTCTATCCCCAGGATCCTGGAGTTCCTGCAGCATGGGTTGGAGATGGGGCTCCAACTCAGTACTCTGAAGGGTCAGGTTTCTGCCCTGGCTATTTTCTTCCGGAAGTCCTTTGCTCAGCACCCTATGATCAGGACTTTTTTCCAGGCCTATGGTGCCTGTTTGGGATCTGAAATTGGTCCTGTCAGCCTTGCAGGGGGCTCCCTTTGAACCTGTGCAGGATGCTGCCTTGGCCATTCTTACGCTCAAGGTTGTGTTTCTGGTGGCTATCACTTCTTTCAGGCGTGTGTCTGAGTTGGCGGCGCTGTCCATTCAGCCCCCCTACTATGAGACACCAGGACAGGGTGGTGTTTCGTTTCAAACCTGACTTTCTACCAGGTAAGGCAGAAAGGTAGTGTCTGCTTTTCATTTGAATCAGGATATTGTTCTTCCTTCTTTGTGCCCTAATCCTAGCAATGCTAAGGAGAGAGTTTTGCACTCTTTGGATGTGGTTAGGTGTCTGAAGTACTATCTGGTGGCTACTGCGCCTTTCAGGAAAACTGATGCTCTTTTTGTGCTCCCTTCTGGTCCTAGGAAGGGTTTGGCTTCTGCCAAGTCTACTATCAGCAAGTGGATTTGTCAGGCTGTGATTCAGGCCTACTCTGCTAAGGGGAAGAATCCTCCCTTCCGCCTTACTGCTCATTCCACTCGTGCTATTGGTGCCTCTTGGGCTTTTCAGCACCAGGGTTCTGTTGAACAAGTTTGCCAGGCCGCTACTTGGTCTTCTGTTCATACCTTTTCAAAGTTTTACAAGGTTGATGTTAGGGCCTCAGCTGATGCTGTTTTTGGCCGAAAGGTTCTGCAGGCGGCAGTGGTTTAAACTGCCTGCTGCTGCCTTTTTTCTTGGGGATCCCACCCTACTTTATGGACACTGCTATTGGATGTCCCGGTTGTAAGTATTATATTTGGAGCAGGACGTACTGTATACTAAGAATAATACAATTCTGTGATTACTCACCTGTAGAATTGGTATTATGAGTATACAGTACGTCCTGCTCCAACCCACCCTTGGTTTTTGCATTATCTTGGATCCCCTGTATGGTGATTGTTATCATTGTTATACTTGATAGTTTGTTTAATTCTCCTGGCTTCTCGTTAACTGCTTTTCAATGCTGGGGATTTGTGGGAGGTCCCTGGGTATTTGAGGGGCCGGGAGGAGCCTATTTTCGATGTCTCTGCAGTCCAGCGCCATCTGGGGGGAGTATAACCCGATTGTAAGTATTATATTTGGAGCAGGACGTACTGTATACTCATAATACCAATTCTACAGGTGAGTAATCACAGAATTGTATTTTTTATTTTCTAGCCTGCACCAAAACCCGAACGCCAGGCATACTACTGTTCCCCCCCCCCCCCCCCCCCCCCCCTCAGATTCAGGATGTCTCGCTGTGTAAAGTCACCCGGTAAACTTGCCTTCTTCCTGATCCAACGGCACATGTGTGCCTATACCTTTAGCAGGGTGAGCACCCCGTTAGAGGGGCTGGCTAATCTTAGATGAGTGGATGGGAGCAGATCCGAGCGTGCTGATTGGATGAGAGGCCGTGCATGAGCTTTAGGACCGGGGAGCGATGAGTTAGATTGGGCGACCTGCGGGGGGTTCTCACAGCGGGGTACCCCGGGGCAAAGACCAAAATCCTGGTTTTGGTCCACTTTGAGGCAGTGCTGGATATTATTGGTGACCACACTTTTACACTTGTACTCAGTTTTGTTGCCATGGGGTTTAGTAATGGCTGTGTTATTTTGGGAGCACACCAAATTTATATAAGCTGTACACGGGTAACTTTCTATTGTATCAAAATGTCATAATTTCAGTGTTGTCCCATGAAAAGATAATATAACATATTTTCTTCTAAATAATATGTAAAGAGGTGCCCTCACTTTTGTGCGATACCGGCCATTCTGTATATATCAACACTATGCAGAGCACTACAGCGCCGGGTCATCTAGTGTTAGTATGATTAATATACGATTCACATGTGCTTTAAATACGATGGAGGAATGTCATCTGTCAGATAATGTGAAAGATTCTTCAGTGATGAAGAAAGTGCTTATTAACCTATAATAAAGCAACAGCTTGGTTTTCTCTCCCAGCACATTCTGCTGTGAGAGAAGCCCAGGCTCCAGTGGTCACTCTGTGTCACAGGTTAATAAACCTTGTAGAAAAACCACTGAGCAAATGCTAATTAACCGTAACATTCCAGAGCTGTGTTTGTGCTTCCTGTTATCCCAGGGAGAGCAATAAAATGTCAGATTGGCGTGACTGGCCCTGTGATGTGATCCACTGGACTGTGATAAACTGCTCGCTGGGCAGACAACAAATAAACAGCTAATAGCTTACAGTGCTGTAAATCCCTCTGCTCTCATGCCACTATGTTGGCCTTCATGAAGTGAGATTCTTCTCACAGCAGTGGCTAAACTCTGTGTTAGCCCAGCCCCATTCCCAACATTTTCCACGGTCTATATTAATTTTCTTGTACATCAGAAATCTGTGTCCAGATCTCGCACACGCAAACTTCCGATTACACACCAGCAGGGGGGCCAGACGTGTAAAGAAAAGGAGCAGACAATTGACTGAAATTAAAGTGTTGTTTCAGGCATAGCCAAGTGTTAGACCATTGTGTTGGGCTATGTTTCCCACTGTCCTAAACTGTTTATTCTAAGTATACAGCACGTCCTGTTCCAGAAGATATTCCTTACACTTGGGATATACTCCAGTAGATGGCGCTGGACTGCAGAGACAGAAAAGTGGCCCCTCCTGGCCCCATATTTACCAGGGATCTCCCACAAAATCCCCAGTTCTTCTCTGCAGTCCTGGCTGCGATGACTAGAAGATGGCTCTCTCTACTCGCAGGTGAGCGGGGCTGTTAGCCTGCGGCCCTGTAGGACTATTGCCACCCGTTTCCTTTTACTGCCTCCAGCTCAGGCTGCTCTGGTTTGGGTGAAGTTAGGCAGCACCGCTGTCAGGTGCTAAGGAGCGCTGCTCCAACCGCAGTCCCCCACCAAAGGGTAGGCGGTATAGGCCCGTGGTGATCTTTATGGGATGCCCCCTGTCCCCGCAGTTGGCTCCCTTTAGACTGCCCATCGCTTCCCCCCTTGCTCTCCCTTGTAGATCCCGGGGGGGGGGGAGGTGTGCATGTATTGGCCACATGTTGTGTGTTGTGTTTTGGTCCCTTTTAGAATTGGTTGCAATGGTTTCTTTTGCTGCCGCCGCATGTTTATACTACGCTCCGCCGTCGGCGGCGACATCGCCTCAGGCGCTGCTGCGCCATCATTGTCTGGCCTTGTCAGGGGGGGGGCGGGCCTTGCTGCTGACGCCTTCTGCATCACTGTCTCCGCGGCCCGCCCCTCGAGGTATATGCTGGTGCCATTTTAGTTCTCTGCTGCGTGTGCCTGGTTTCCCCCTATCGCTGTCCGTAAGTGCCCCTGCAGGCTGGTTTATTTTATATTATTTGTATTGCATATCGCTTATGGGATCTTTTGCTTATGTCTTGCAGGCGGGTCAAACTTTGTGGTTTCTCCCGGCCCTATCCCCACTATTTAGTGTTAACTCTTATTGGAGGGCTTTTTCATACCATTACTCCCACTTCCCTAGAGGGTAATTGGGGCAATTCGGGTTGCTTTTATTAGCGTCAATCCTTATTGGCCTGTTGTGCCGTGATAATCACCATATGGAGGCTTCTCAGGATATTGTGCTTGGGGTTCTGTGTGTGGGATATCCCCTATAAGTGATGATGTTGGGGTGTGTGTACCCTGTGCCCAGCAGGTACTTGCGCTGCAGTCTGGTTTACCTGCGGCTGGGCCTAGTGCTGCGCCCCCTCTGGCTTCACCTACCCCCCGACGCTTACATCTGACTCCCAGTGAGGTGCATACCAGTGGGGAGTCTCAACACCGGGTAGCCAGCATTGAAAGGCATATTGCTGGGTCTGGTCCGCGTAAGGCTCCTGCTAAGCGGCGGCATCTGGCACCCGGTGTTACTCTCTTTCCTATGGAAACTGAGGAGTTTTTTGGTGTTACTGGATATACCCCCCTGGAAGAAGGGGAATTATTCTCTGATTCAGAATTATCTGAGAATCAGCCTAGGGGTTATGCTGAGTCTGGATCTGACCCATGGGCTTCAGATGATACTGACAGACTTTTGGCTCACATTTTTGAAGTGCTCTGTATCTCTCCTCCTGCCATGGCCCCGCGGCAGCAGGGGGAGCTGTTTCATTCTGTTAAGCCACGTTTGGAGTTTCCTGAACAAACTCACTTTAATAATCTGATTCTCAAGGAGTGTGAACGGCCAAGCCGGCTTCCCGGGATACCCAAGAGTTGGTATAAGAGGTATCCCTTTCCTGCTGAGATGGTTAAACGTTGGTCATGTCCTCCAGAGGTGGATGCTCCAGTTCTGGGGTTGTCTAACACATCTGTCATGCATTCCTCTGACACTACTACACTGAGGGATGGGGAAGACAGGTGCATGGATCAGCTGGCTTACCATGCCTTTGCCTGTGTTGGGACCGCGCTCCATACGGTCTGTGCCTCTGCTATCACGGCTGTTGCTATTAAAAGCCTGCTCAGGGGTCTCTTAGATGGGGCCCCTGATGATGCTGGTAGTGAAGAGTATAGAGCTCTTTTGCATTGTGAGGAATTTGTTGCATATGTTCTCTCTGTTCTGGATGATACCATTAGAATGTGTGGCAGAGCATCTGCCTTGTTGGTGGCGATACGCCGCTCGGTCTGGCTGCGCAAGTGGGCAGCTGACAATGCTGCCAAAAAGGCCCTCACTGGGTCTCCCTTCAAGGGGCTGCGCCTCTTTGGGGAACGTTTGGACTTGTTTGCCAAAGGTGGCAAGTTACCTCAGTGTAAAAGGCAGCCCCGGTCCTTTCGGGGTTCAGGTGCTTTTTCTCCTTCCTTTACGGGCTCCAGAATTGGACGGGGAGCTTCCTTTGCTGGAGCCCGTGGAGATTTTTGGGGCAGGGGCAGAGGACATGGCCGCCCTGGCCCCACCTGGGGTCCCAAGACTAAGTCCTCCCCCAAGCCCCCTCAGGCATGAAGGGGCGCCCTCACCCATCCAGGTGGAGGGACGGCTTCGGCTCTTGGCTCACGTCTGGAGGCATCATGTCTCAGACCGGTGGATTCGGAGGTAGTGTCCTCCGGCTACAAGAGTTTGCTGCCTGGCCGCCCCCAAGATTCATCAGATCCCGGATGTGTCAGGACCCCATGTCAGCTCAGGCTCTGATTCTGGCAGTGCAAAGCCTTCTGGAGCTGGGGGGGGGTCATCTGTCAGGTCCCCTTACGAGAAAGAGGCAAGGGTTTTTATTCCATCCTTTTCACCGTGCCCAAAAGAGATGGGTCAGTCAGGCCCATCCTGGACTTGAAGATCCTCAACAAATTTGTCAGATGCAGGCGCTTTCGCATGGAGACTCTGCGCTCTGCTATCAGTTCCCTGCGTCCAGGGGACTTCATGACCTCTGTGGACATCAAGGATGCTTACCTTCATATTCCCATCTTTCCAGGTCATCAAAGATTCCTCAGGTTTGCTCTGGAGGATCAGCACTACCAGTTTGTGGCATTGCCCTTCGGTCTCAATTCAGCTCCCAGAGTGTTTACCAAGGTGCTGGCAGGAGTGATGGCTCTGCTCAGGTCTCAGGGAATTTGCGTTCTGCCCTATTTGGATGACATTCTCATTGCTTCTCAGTCCCTACAACAGGCAGAGCTGGATACTCAGCGAGTAGTGTCCACAATGGAGTCATTCGGCTGGATGATCAACCATCCCAAATCTTCCCTGTCTCCCTCCTTGGTGACGCCATTTCTGGGAATGAATCTGGATACAGTTCAGGCAAGGATATTTCTTCCTCAGCAGAAGGTGGACAGTCTGCTAGTGCAGGTTCAGTTCCTTCTATCTTGCCCTCATCCCTCCATCAGGCAGGGAATGCAGCTGGTGGGCCTGATGGTGTCGTGCTTCGAGGCAGTTCCTTATGCCCAGTTTCACATGAGGCCTCTGCAACTCCACCTCTTGTCAGTATGGGAAAAGGATCCTGCGTCCCTGGACCAGGTCCTTGTTCTGTCCCCCCTAGCCAGGCGGTCCCTCTCGTGGTGGCTGGACTCCAGGAACCTGTTGGCGGGCAGATCCTTTCTGGCCCCCTGCTGGGAGATGGTCACCACGGATGCCAGTCTGACAGGTTGGGAGGGCTTCTGGAAGTCCCTACAATTCCAAGGGCAGTGGGGCCCTCAGGAGGTCCACACCCCTATCAACATTCTGGAACTGAGGGCGATCAGGTTGGTCCTGGCTCACTTGACCCAACACCTTCAGGGCCAGCGGTTGCCTACATCAATCATCAGGGAGGGACCGGGATCGAGGGGCCCCTCATGGAAGTGTCTCTGATCCTGTTCTGGGCGGAGATGTTCCCTGCATCTCAGATGTGTACATTCCAGGGGTGGGGAATCTACAGGCAGACTCTCTGAGCATGGGGACCTCTCGCCTGGGAGAATGGTCCCTCAGCGACAGGGTGTTTCACTCTCTGTGTCACAGTTGGGGTCAGCCAGATGTGGATCTGTTTGTGTCCCGTCACAATCACAAGCTCCCAGCCTTTGTCTCCCTGTCCCGGGATCCTCTGGCCTTGGCCACAGATGCTCTAGCAATGTCATGGCAGGACTTTCAGCTTCTGTATGTCTTTCCCCCATTCCCCCTGTTGGACAGGGTTCTGCGCAAGATAGCTCAGGAAGGGGTGCCAGCAATCCTGGTGGCTCCCTGTTGGCCAAGAAGAGTGTGGTTCGCAGACATAGTGCAGCTGGCAGTAGATCAGTACGCTCTGTCCAGGGTTCCACTACTCTCTCAGGGACATTTACACCATCCCAATTTACAAACGTTGGCTTTGACTGCCTGGCTGCTGAAACCTCCATCTTGATGGAAAAGGGGCTGTCTGCCTCTGCTGTTAACACCATGATTAGAGCTAGGAAGAAGTCTTCTTCTTCCATTTGCTATAGGGTTTGGCGTGCCTACATTGACTGGTGTGAGTCTAGGTCTCTTCCCTGTCGTGTGTTCTCTATCCCCAGGATTCTGGAGTTCCTTCAACATGGTTTGGATCTGGGGCTGCAACTCAGTACTTTGAAAGGTCATGTATTCCTAGTATGTCACACCCCCCACTTCCCGATATTCATGACACTTGGGAACCCGGCCTGTAGAGGGCGATCTTGCAGAGATGACATGGAAAAAAGGAGCCCCTCCTGGTCCATAAGTACTGGGTTCCTCCCACTATTCCTCAGTCTTTTCGTCTCTGCAGTCGGCGAAGCATTCAGAAGATGACTCTCCTTCAAGCTGCAGGTAGCCTGGTTTGCCCCGGCCCTTTTTTTCTCTATTTCTGTCTGAAACTCTTTAAACCTGTTTGGTTATATTGTATGCCTCCCAGCCCTGGCTGTGTGGTTCAGGCAAAGGTAGATACATACACCTTCTGGTGTATACAGGAGTATTACTCCTCCGTGAGACCCAAATGTGGGTAGGCGGCTTCCGGGTTGGTGATCCCGGCATGGGATGCCCCTGTCCCTTTATAATCCCCTTGTGCCTTATGGGTGCATTTCTATCCTCTCCCCTTAGTCTTCTTTAACCCTGCTGGGTAAAAAGGAGGGGGGAAGGGGGGGGCGTTATCTGGGCTTTTTTGTCACCATGCACACAAAAAAAAAAAAAATAGAGATATATAAAATAAGTCTTTATTTCTTTTATTATGTATGTTTTACTATACTATTTAATAGGAAATGTTTTATTTAGATTTTCCTATCTCTGTCTAGGCAGCATTTTTTGCTTATCTATTAAAGCTCCTTGTTTTCTGGCTGTGTTCAGATTTGAATTTTCCCTCATTGGCCCATTTTTGGCCATGTGATCCTGGAAGTGGGTGAGGCTTAGGCATGCTTTTATTCAGAGAGCACCTGTATGCTCTGTTGGACTTCCTGTTTCATGCTTCCATGTGGCCTTACCTCATGATGTGAGCTTATTGCATGGGCTGTGAGTACCCTTCAGCTTGGCTGAAGGGAGTTTTTTTCTGTCATTTATTTATATTGTGTGCATTTGGTGACTGCTTTCTTGTTTTCTCTGTAGGTAGAAACTCCTTATTTAAAAAGGGGTTTCTCCTGGTCCTTATATTAAAAAAAAATAAAAAAATAAAAAAGCCCTTAAGCCTTATTTGGGGGTCCATTTTTGTTTCAACCCTCCCACTTGGGACTATTTAAAGGGGCATCCCGGGTAGCAATTGCGTAAATCCCATATATACTTGGCGACTATAATCAATTATAGTAAAATACTAAACACCATATGGAGGCATCCCAGGATAACGGACATGCAATTCCCTCTGCACAGACTCGGCAATGTTTTGGATGTGGGGCATCCCTTGTTGGGGATAATGCAATTCTTTGCGTCCCTTGTGCACAATTAACTATTATGCAGCAAACTGAGGCCCAGGCTTCAGGGCCTGCGGCTAATGCCTCATCTCCTACTCCGCCATGTCTTGCCCATACCCCCAATGATATTGTCATGGGTGGTGAGTCGCATGCTGATTTATGTGCCAGATTGGCTCATCTTGAAAGATTAATGTCTACCTCTGTGCCTAAGAAGGCTCAGCTAAAAGAAAGCACTTGACTCATGCCGCTCTGGCAAGGGAGTCAGACAATTGTGAATTGCTTGATTGGTCTGATCCTTCTCAGTTAGAAGAAGAAGAATTATTATGAGGAATCAGATGTTTCTGATGAACAGCAATTTGTTGGTACTGAGATTGAGCAGGGTGAAGCAAGTGTTGTGGATACCCCAAAAGCTCTTGCTCAGTTATTTGAAGTTTTGGTTATTACTCCTCCTGAAGTAGTCCCTCCTCAAAAAGGGGAATTCTTTGGAGTCTCTAAACCTCGTTTCGAATTTCCAAATCAAAAGCATTTTGATGAAATTATTCTTAAAGAATGGGAGAAGCCTGCGGGGCTTCCTGGCATTCCCTTGGGCTGGGACAAGAAATATCCCTTCCCAGCTGATACTGTTAAGCGTTGGTCATCACCACCTGTGCCCATCGCTCTGGGCATGTGTACACTCACTGCACGGATGTGTTAAATGCGGAGGACAAATTCCTATGTGCGCGCAAGCATACAATGGGCATGTATGCATTAATATTTAATTAATTTATAGAGAGACTGGATTTTTAAAAGATACTCTGCTCATGGGTGGATGCCCCTGTGCTTAATTTATCCAATTCTTCTGTGTTGCATTCTCCTGACTCCACTACACTTAAAGATGGAGAGGATAAGCGTATTGATCAAATGGCGTGCCACGCTTTTTCTAGTGTGGGCTCGGCCTTGCTGACTGTTGGTGCTTCAGCACTCATGACAGTGGCTATTAGGTCTGTTGTGAGAGACCTAATGAATTACTCAGGGCTTGATCCGGCCTCTGATGAGTACGCCGCTTTTAAGCGATGTGAGATGTTTGCATCTTTTGTACTTTCTGCCTTAGATGATACTCTGCTCATGTGCAGCAGAACCTCTGCCTTGTTAGTCGCCATCCAGCGGTCAGTATGGTTGCGGCAGTGGGCAGCTGATATTGTAGCTAAGAAATCGCTTACAGTGCTCCCTTTTGTGGGATTGCGCCTCTTTGGAGAAAGAATTGGATTCTGTCACTAAAGGAGGTAAATTACCTCAGTGTAAGAAACAACGTCTTTCCTTTCGTGGAATAGAGATAAGGGACGTGGCCGTCCAAGTCAGAATTGGGGGTCCAAAACCAAATCTGCCACTAAGCCTGCTCAACAATGAGGGGACGCCCTCACCCTTACGGGTGGGGGGACGGCTGCGGTTGTTCTTCCAGGTCTGGGTTCAGGATGTATCAGACAATTGGGTTCTGGAAGTAGTCTCTTCCGGTTACAAACTGGAATTCGAGTCCCGGCCTCCTCCCAGATTTTTCATGTCCCGGATGCCGTCAGATCCGGCAATTGCGCACGGACTGCGGGCAGCAGTAGCGAATCTCTTAAACATGGCTGTTATCGGCCTAGTGCCTCCAGCAGAAAGGGGTTTGGGGTTTTACTCCAACCTATTCACGGTACCCAAAAAGGACGGCTCTGTTCAGCCTATCCTAGACCTAAGGAGACTCAATCAATTTATCCGTTTCGGAAAATTCCGCATGGAGTCTCTGCATGCTCTCCGTCAGGGGGACTTCATGACATCCATAGACATCAAGGATGCTTATTTGCACATTCCTATTTTCCGGGTCACCAGAGATTTCTCAGGTTCTCGATAGAAGACCAGCATTATCAATTTGTGGCCCTGCCATTCGGCCTTACCTCGGCCCCAAGAGTCTTTACCAAGATGCTGGCAGGAGTGATGGCTATATTCAGGGTCCAGGGCATCCGCATTGTGCCTTTTCTGGATGATCTTCTTATCGCGGCCTCCTCCCTCGAACAATCAGAGTTGGACACCAGGATGGTGGTCTCTACGCTAGAGAGGTTCGGATGGGTAATAAGTTACCCCAAATCCTCTCTCTGTCCGTCCAGGGAAATTCCCTTCCTCGGCCTGATTCTGGATACATTTCAGGCCAAGGTTTTTCTTCCTCAGTCCAAAATGGTTCTGGTTCAGGACTTGATTCGTCTATTCTTGTCCAACCCTCGTCAGTCTATCCGTCTAGGGATGAGACTAGTGGGGTTGATGGTAGCTGCATTCCAGGCAGTCCCGTTTGCCCAGTTTCACATAAGGGCGCTTCAGCTCTTCCTCTTGGCAAAGTGGGACAGGTGCCCACTATCATTGAATCAGACTTGTCTATTGTCTCCCCACGTTTTGCAGTCCCTTCAGTGGTGGTTAATATCGCACAACCTCCAGAAGGGCAAGTCATTTCTGACTCCGCGTTGGGAACTGGTTATCACGGATGCCAGCCTGGTGGGCTGGGGGGGCTTCTGGAAGAAGCATCAGTTCCAAGGATTGTGGGGGCCTCAGGAGGCTCATTCTCCAATCAATGTATTAGAGCTTCGGGCCATACGTCTTGTTCTACTTCGACTGACCCATTTCTTACAGGGTCTGCCAGTTCAGATTCGGTCAGGCAACCGAACAGCTGCATATCAGCAGTTTACATTCCGGGGATAGAGAATGTGGAGGCAGACTCCCTGAGCAGGGGATGTTCTCGCCAGGGAGAATGGTCTCTCAATCCAAGGGTCTTTCAGTTCCTCTGTCACAAGTGGGGGACTCCACGGTTGGACCTGTTTGCTTCTCGTCACAATCACAAGCTGCCAGCTTTTGTGTCTCTATCCCAGGATCCTCTGGCAGTGGCAGCGGATGCCATGTCTCTAGCCTGGAAGGATCTGGGGTTCCTATATCTGTTTCCCCCATTCTCCTTGATCAGCAAGGTGGTGCGCAAGCTAGCACTGGAGGAGGTGCCAGCAATTCTGGTGGTACCCAGACGTCGTAAGGCTGGCAGTGGATCGTGTCCATCTGCCTCTTCTTCCAGATCTCATCACTCAGGGTCAACTTTGTTACCCCAATTTACAAACGCTGGCTTTGACGGCATGGCTGCTGATGTCTCCATCTCGAAAGAAGATGATCTTTCTTATGTGGTTATTCAGACTCTTATTAGAGCTAGCAAGAAGTCTTCCTCTGTCATTTATTACAGGACTTGGAGGCCCTGTATTGATTGGTGTGAATCCAGGGCTTTGCCCTGTAGAATATTTTCTATTCCTAGAATTCTGGAATATCTGCAACAAGGTCTGGATATGGGATTACAGATTAGTACTTTGAAAGGGCAAGTCTCTGCCTTGGCAATTTTCTTTCAAAGATCGTTTGCTCTTCATCCTTTGGTTAAGACCCTTTTCCAAGGAGTCGCGCATGTGCGGCCTCCCAGAAAGCCTTTACTTCCTGTTTGGGATCTTAATTTGGTGCTTTCAGCTATGCAAGCTGCTCCCTTTGAGCCATTGCAGGATATTCCTCTTCCTATTTTTACTCAGAAGGTTGCCTTTTTGGTTGCTATTACTTCTGTCCGCCGAGTTTCTGAACTGGCGGCTTTGTCTATTCCAGCCCCTTATTTTGAGAGGCATCAAGATAAGGTTGTTTTCCGTTTGAAACCGGATTTCCTTCCTAAGGTGGTGTCTGCTTTCCACCTAAATCAGGATATAGTTCTTCCTTCCTTGTGTCCTAAACCTAGTAACGACAAGGAAAGGGTCTTACATTCTTTGGATGTAGTTCGTTGTGTTAAGTATTATTTAGTTACTACCTCGGCCTTCCGCAAGACGGATGCCTTTTTTGTTGTGCCTTCTGGGCCCAAGAAGGGTTTTGCTCCTGCCAAATCTTCCCTTAGTAAGTGGATACGTCAGACTATCATTGGGGCCTATATGGCGAAGGGGAAAGTTCCCCCTTTTCGTGTCACCGCTCATTCTACTCTTGCTATTGGAGCCTCTTGGGCTTTTCAGCACCAAGCTTCTGTTGAACAAGTCTGCAAGGCTGCGACTTGGTCTTCTGTGCATACTTTTTCTAAGTTTTACAAGGTTGATGTGCGGGCCTCAGCGGATGCTGTTTTTGGCCGCAAAGTTCTGCAAGCTGCAGTAATTTAAGTTATGCATTATTCCTTTGGGATCCCCACCCATTATAGACACTGCTATTGGATTTCCCAAGTGTCATGAATATCGGGAAGTGGGGGGTGTGACATACTAGGAATAACACCATTTTGTGAGATACTCACCTGTAAAATGGTTATTACGAGTATGTCACACCCCCCACTTCCCCCGCCCTTTTTTTTTGGAGGGATCCTTTATATGGTGATTTATTATTTCAAATAATTTTACAATTATTGAATATAATTGGCTCTTTGCTCTAAGGGATCCTTTATTTGGTATTATTATTTCAAATAATTTTACAATTATTGAATATAATTGGCTCTTTTTGTTCTAAGGGATCCTTTATTTGGTATTATTATTCTCATATAATTGTACAATTATTGAATATAATTCTTCACTGCTGTTTAAAAAGACTGAGGAATAGTGGGAGGAACCCAGTACTTATGGACCAGGAGGGGCTCCTTTTTTCCATGTCATCTCTGCAAGATCGCCCTCTACAGGCCGGGTTCCCAAGTGTCATGAATATCGGGAAGTGGGGGGTGTGACATACTCGTAATAACCATTTTACAGGTGAGTATCTCACAAAATTGTATTTTCTGCCCTGGCTGTTTTCTTCCAAAGATCTTTTGCTCAGCATTCTCTGGTCAAGACCTTTTTCCAGGGGGTTACTCATGTGCGTCCTCCACGTAAGCCTATGTTGCCTGTCTGGGACTTGAACTTGGTCCTTTCTGCCTTGCAGGGTGCTCCCTTTGAACCTGTGCAGGAGGCTGCCTTGGCCATTCTTACTCTCAAGGTTGTCTTTTTGGTGGCTAACACTTCTGTTGGGCGTGTTTCTGAGTTGGCGGCGCTTTCCATTCAGCCCCCCTACTTTGAGAGACACCAGGACAAGGTGGTGTTTTGCTTCAAGCCAGATTTTCTGCCTAAGGTTGTGTCTGCCTTTCATCTTAATCAGGACATTGTTCTGCATTCCTTGTGCCCTAATCCTAGTAACACTAAGGAAAGGGTTTTGCATTCCTTGAATGTGGTCAGGAATCTGAAGTTCTGTCGGGTGGCTACTGAACCTTTCAGGAAAACTGATGCTCTTTTTGTGGTCCCTTCTGATCCTAGGAAGGGTTTGGCTCCTGCTAAATCTACTATCAGCAAATGGATCCGTCAGGCTTGATTCAGGCCTACACTGCTTAGGGGAGGAATCCTCCCTTCCGCCTTACTGCTCATTCTACTCGTGCTATTGGTGCCTCTTGGGCCTTCCAGCACCAGGCTTCTGTTGAACAAGTTTGCAAGGCCGCTACTTGGTCTTCTGTTCATACCTTTTCCAAGTTTTACAAGGTTGATGTTCGTGCCTCAGCTGATGCTGTTTTTCGCCACAACGTTCTGCAGGCGGCAGTGATCTAAACTGCCCGTTGTTGCCTTTTGAGGATCCCACCCTACTTTACGGACACTGCTATTGGATGTCCCAGACGTAAAGAATCTTATCTGGAGCAGGACATACTGTATACTAAGAATAATACAGTTCTGTGATTACTCACCTGTAGAATTGATATGAGTATACAGTACGTCCTGCTCCACCCCACCCTTGGTTTCATTATTCTTGGATCCCCTGTATGGTGATTGTTATCATTGATGGTTTAGTTAATGGTTGGTTAATGTTATCATTCTCCCGGCTTCTTGTTAACTGCTTTTCAATACTAGGAATTTGTGGGAGGTCCCGGGTATTTGTGGGGCCGAGAGGAGCCAATTTCACATACGTAAAGAATCTTATCTGGAGCAGGACGTACTGTATACTCAAAATATCAATTCTACAGGTGAGTAATCACAGAATTGTATTTTTCTAGTTTAACCAACTCGTGGTAACTTCACCCTCTTCTGTAGTGAACTGTATGTAGGGGGAGGCTAGTTGCTTCTTTGCTTGTCTTGTTTCTCTTAGTTTACCGCACATACACTGCCAGCAAACAATGGAATCTTATTTCTTGAAAGTTTTGCTTGCAGTATGCTGTAATGGAGACAGACACACAGAAGAGCTGCCCTCTCCCCATTCACATACTGAATGTAACATTCTGTGAATGACTCAAGCTAAAGATAAAATTGCAAGGCACGACTAAAAAACGGAGATAAGAAATCGGAGAGTAATTTAGTAAAACTTGTGCCTGAAGGTAAGACATGTATTCCTTGATTTTACACTTAGCCTTGAGAGATCCATTAAGGCTTTTCCTGGAATGGCAATATTCAGCTTATGTGTGCCATTTCAGACCTGTCCACTATGGAGGAGAGAATCCGGACAAGATACTACAAGAAACTAACTGAGTTTGTTGCTGACATGACCAAAATATTTGATAATTGCCGCTATTACAACCCCAGCGAGTCCACTTTCTACCAGAGTGCTGAAGTTCTCGAGTCCTTCTTTGTACAGAAGCTGAAAGCGTTCAAGGCCAGCAGGTAAGTTATCGTTGCAGCAACACCTGATGCTCTCAACTCCAGAAATTGCCCATAAATAGAGCAGCATCCAAAGTGCCCTGCAGATTTACTTCCTTCCAGCTATTCTAGCTTTGCTTCCAATTGTCAATGTATTGCCCTGGCCTGTCAGCTTTGTTACTTCGTGCCCATGTGGAGCTTCCCTAGCCAACAGATTGGGCAGAGATGTGGTTCTGTGGGCTCGGATTTAGACACTATGCACTTTTGAGGTTGGTGTTACCTCAAGGTATGTTTACTTTATAAAGCAACTATAGGCCTTTCCTAGACCACATGACAGGAGCTACAGCTGAACTTATGGCAAGTACTGATGGGTCCTCCTTAGGGCTGTGATCAGAGGTTATTTAAACCCTGAATTGTCATTATGCAGGCCAGCTAAGATGCACTTGAGGGCATCTTTTTGTCTTAAACTCAACCAAAACACAGGGTTTTGACTGTCCCAGGTTTTGGTCCTTGCTCCGTGGCACCCCCATTTGGCAAACTGCTCTGGACAAGAGCCCCAACATGCGCTGTTGGAGCCTGGAAAGTTGAGTGATTTCTGGTGCCCCAGAGGGTTTCATACATCGATCCTGATTTGGGATGGAAGTCTGGTTTTTGTTCCTCTTTAAATCCTCTAATCACATTTTTGTGTCCTTTTTGTGGTGTTAGCTTCATGAGTACTTGTACTCCCTTAGGTTGCTGCCTGCTTCCATTGCATGCTGTTTTAATTTACCGCTCATCTTTCTTTTCTTTTTGCAGATTGTGATTCTTGTAAACCGGATGTCAGATGTTGTCTCCATCAGTTTTTTATTTTCCTGGCATTAATAGCCCCGCCTCCTCTTGCATCCTCCCATCATCTCTCCTCCGTTGCCCGGCCAGACTGTATCATGACATTCACTGTGTCACTTTCCTCTTCCGCACTGTACTGTGGACACTGGTCATGTGATGTACATTTTCCCAGACTTTGATGGTTGTGGGGGCCAATGGCCCTTGCACCATAAAGTATATTTTTGTACATAGATCCCATTATTTCCCACCCGCTGTAAAAATCTTGCTAGCTGTACAACATTTTTATCATGTGTTTTTAACCGGGTTGAGCTGTTTACAGTCATTTCACGTTCCCTTAATAAAAAATCATTAAACTCCTCCTCATCACCCCCCCCAAATCGTGTTTTGAAATGACAGTTTGACTCACCCGGGAGTCTTCGTTATGAAACTTGTAATCGTTAAACCCTGACATTTTTACAGGTCACACAACAACAAACTTCAGTCAGCCTCATAAGGGCAAAAGGATTGGATTGGCTGCCTGGCCGCCATTTTGGGCTAAAGAGGACTTTACACTCAACGTTCTCACTGTATTGAAGACTTCATTTGTCCAACTGAGAGAGGAGATGTGAGATTGGTTTGGGGTGGGGGGGGGGGGGGAGGATGGCTGAAATGTTTGCGGCACAAAGGAGGATGAAAAGGCGGACGTTTTTGGCTCCTGTTGGAAAGCAAAAAAAGAGGGTAGCTTTGGATTCAGCGATGGAGTGGATGAGGCTCCATGGATCATGATGTCGCATGTTCTTCAATGAAGAAGCTGGTTTAAAGTACTCACAGATTTCTTTGTATTTATTTATTGTTCAGAGACACTTTTTTATTGCTACTCTCATTTGTCGACTAATTATTTTTTCTTATTAAAATGTAAAAACAAAGAAAATTTGTTTCTAAAACGAGGGGGAAAAAATTGTGGGAGGAGGCAAGATCGGACCCAGTCCGATGAATATGTATGTATTTTAACACAATTCCTGTAATTAAAAACAAAACAAAAAAAAAACATAAAAATAATCCGTACAAGACTTTTCTTTCTGTGAAAGGAGCGGTTACCTGTACGTCACTTTGCCCCTCCTCGAATAGTGTCCATTTTTCTTCCTCATGATAGGAAGAAAGATTTCTTAAAGATGGGGGGGCTGTTGTGTGTTTGACCACCTTCCCTATTTCCCTTGTTTGTAAACATTTTTGTATGTAAAGCTCAGAATTTGGATGTATATGACCCAATAAATATACCTAGAAACCTGTGTGGCTGACTGGAAGTGTGTGTTCATGTGCGTATGGCATCACTGTGCAGAAAACATCGCAATGGGTCACTTTTTTAATCATTTTAGTGATACAAAAACAGCAACCTTCAACTTCCCAGGCATAACTTTAACGTGGGCCAAAACCCAGCTGGTAGTTTCCCAGGCCGATACATTTCCTCCCCACAGGACATCCAAAATCGGGATGCCCCACTGTGTGAAACCCCCCCCGGGTTGCCCGCTGCACTTACCTTAATCACGGTCCAACGGCGCATGCGTGGGCCGCGTCCCTGCTATCCCTCTAGCAGGGCGCGGGCCCACGCCGGCCATCCCGGTTAGAGGGAAACGTGAGATGCGGCCGCCAGCACGCTCGGAGCCGCTGAGCTTAGACGTTGCTTAGACGCCCATAGCTCAGCGTTTCCGAGCGTGCTGATTGGAGGAGCGGCCAAGCATGCGCCATAGGACCACATTGAGGTGAGTTGGCTGCGATGATCGGGGGGTTTCACACAGTAGGGTGCCCCGGGGGAGTGGACCAAAACACAGGATAGTCAAAATCCTGGTTTTTGGTCCACTTTAAAGTCTTTGATATCACTTTACCCAGTTAAAAGTAACCCCCTCCCTGCTCACTCCCCCACCCCACTACCCCAGCTGCTCAGGACAGTCCTGCATCAAACATGGGATCAGTCTCACACTGGGTCAAATAAGTGAATGTTTTTGTTTTATTAGGCTTATGCGACTGGGGGAGGGGGGTATTCCCCTATCATTTAAAGAGAAACTATGGTTACCGCAGTCCCTTTTTACTATACAGGAGTGGGGCAGTGCGTCCTGAGTTGCCCCGCGTAAAACAAAAAAATACTCGCCGCTTCCAAGTCCTCTTCTATGGCTTCCGTGTAGCAACCTATGAACTTTCAGGTGCCAGCACTGATGAGCTCGGCCACGGGGCGCGCTGCTCGCGGTCACGTTGCTGTGGGATATGAAATATCATAATTAGTATTAATTTTATAAGCCACTTTTATGCCATCTTCCACATTCTCAGTGTGTGGAGGGGTTTTCACCTCCCTCCTCATATATGACTATCGCTAAAGAATGTTATGTCTGCTTAATGAGAAACAGATGTTCTACGACAGCCATAGAAGAGAACCAAGAAATGGAGAGTATCCGGGCTGACGTTTTTTTGTTTTACATGCGGCGCTATCCCGCTCCAGTATAATACAGAGGGACTGTGGTTATTGCTCTCATTCTTTTCCAGGGCATCAGTGAATCTTGGACTGCTAGTAGTAGTTAGCCGGCCACTCCTCATGGGCTGCTGCCCCTTACCCGCTCCTCTGCCAGGCCTGCCTGCTCCCTCCAGGACCACCTCAGGATTAGGGCGCTCGGCCTGGGGTTTCCGTGCCCATCTATGCTGCCCTCTTCCAATCAGTTCTGGGACCATATTTTCTTCCCAGGCCATCAAAAAATTTTGGTTTTGCAGTAGATGGCCTACACTTTGTTCGTTGCTCTGCCTTTTGGCCTGTGTTCTGTATCAAGGGTTTTTACCAAGGTTCTATCAGGCCTTATGGCTCTTCTAAAAACAAATCATCCATTACTTAGTCGATGTTTTAATCAGAGCCCCATATTTTCCAGGAGGCTTTGAGAGATAGAGTTCTTATCGACTCTAGAAAGCTTTGGCTGAGTGGTCAACTATCCAAAGTCGCATATCATACTTCCAAAGTCTTTCTTCTGGAAGAAAAGAGTCTATTACCTCACCCGACGATTCCTAAGGGAATGCGTCTTTTGGGCTTGATAGTGTCTTGCTCCGAGGTGGTGCCCTTTGCACACAAGACCCCCTACAGTTAGAATTGCTCTTAATTTGGGATCAAACCATGAAAACCTTTGATCAGCCTTTTTGCATGACGCACTCAGTGAAGCGCTCTCTAGACAGATGGGCAAATCCTTTTTCCGGTAAAATGGAAGACGGTCACCATGGATTCCAGCCTAATGGGTTGGGGTGGTGTCATGGGGTCACAAATGATCCAGGGACAGTGGGGACCAGGGGAGATCAGACTTCCCATAAATATCCTGGAGCTGAAAGCGATGCTACAGTCTCTCACACACTGGACCTCCAGTCTTGAGGAGTCATCCCGTCGGGGTTCAAGCAGAAAACATGACGGCGGTGGCATATATCAACCACCATTTGGACACCACAAGCCAGAGAACTCTCAAGGAGGTGAGCCGGATCTTATTCTGTTCCGAGAAGAATGTTCAGTGCATTTCAGCGATCCACATACTAGGAGTAGACAATGTGCATGCCGATCATCTAAGCAGGGCAACTTTGGATCCGGGAGAGTGGTCCCTCAGGGGATTTTTCAAGTCCTATGCATCCACTTAGCATCAGCTCCCAGACTTGGATCTCTTCAAGATTCGCCTCTGGCTATAGTAGTGGATGCCCTGACTCCCTTGGTCAACTTTCAGGCTCTTGTATGCATTCCTACCATTTCCAGTCCTGGGTCGTGTACTAAAGAAGACAGCCCACGAGGAGGTCCTAACCATCCTTGTGGCACCTCATTGGCCAAGGAGAAGTTTGTTTTCAGACATAGGATGTCTGAAGGAGACTACTGGCGGCTGCCCGACGATACAGATATCCTCACACAGGGGGCTTTGACGACCTGGCTATTGGAACCTCCATACTGGCAGAAAGAGGCTTATCTGCCAGAGTCATCTGGACAATGATTCGAGCACGAAATTAGACTTCGTCAACAATTTATCAGAGAGTCTGGAGGGTCATTATGGCCTCACTATTAGAACTTTTTCTGTCTCCAGAATCCTAGAATTTTTGTAGAGGGGTCTCTATAAGGGCCTTCAATTGGGGACTTTAAAAGGACGTAAATCTGCTTTATCCATCTTTTTTTTTTCAGAAACCCATTGCTGAAAATAATCTTATAAGGACGTTTTTGCAGGGGTTCACCCATGCAAGACCTCCATGAAAGCCTCTTTTGCCTGTTTGGGACTTTAGTTTTATTGGCCCTTCAGTGTCCTCCATTTGAACCGATGGCAGACGTTTCACTAGGGTTGATGACACTTGAGGTCATCTTCATGCTGGCAATTACCTCAGTACGGCAGGTTTCTGAATTAGCAGCTTTATCTGTTAAACCTCCTTACTTGGTTCTACACAAGGACGTAGCTGTCTTCCTTTTAAACAGGCCTTTCTTCCTATGGTGGTATCCCCATTCCATCTTAACAAGTAGCTGGTTTTGCCCTCCTTTATGTCCTGCTCTGGTTAGCCAAAGGAGAGAGTCCTTCACTTTCTGGATATAGTGAGAGCTGTTAAATATTATATCTCTGCTACTCGGACCTTCCGCAAGACTGACTCCTTATTTATTATATTTGAGGGCCACAGAAAGGTCTAC
The DNA here is from genome assembly GCA_027917425.1 of Gastrophryne carolinensis. Taxonomy (NCBI): domain Eukaryota; kingdom Metazoa; phylum Chordata; class Amphibia; order Anura; family Microhylidae; genus Gastrophryne; species Gastrophryne carolinensis. The sequence goes on along the minus strand of CM051243.1, from coordinate 68,147,018 downwards.
CGCGAAATAAGTCTACCATCAGATGGTGGATTAGACAAGCTGTGATAAAAGCCTATGTCTCCAAGGGGACGGAATCCTCCTTTTCAGGTTATGACCCATTCTACCCTGGTTATCAGAGCTTCCTGGGCTTTTCAGCACCAGGCTTCTGTAGAGCAGATCTGCAAGGGTGATACCTGGTCTTCAGTTCATACATTTACGAAATGTTATAAGCCTTGGTGGATGCTGCCTTTGGTAGACAGGTATTGCAAGCAGTAGTATGTTCATCAGCTTAAATTTGATTTTTTATTTATTCCTCAGATTAGAGGAAATAAGTCGATACCTTGGATCCCACCAAGGGCTCTGCTTTTGGAGGTCCCATTTGTATCTTATTCGCTGACACCCTGGAGTGGGATATGAGGGAAAATACAATTCTGTGATTCTCACCAGTAGAATTGATTTATTTGGTCTTCCACTCCAGGATGTCATGCCCACCCTATCTGCTAGGCTACTATATCCATTCCTTGGAAGCCATAGTGACATTTGTATATATGTATTTGGATAATTTGGATCAGCAAAAATAAAGAAAAAAGAGGAAATAAATAGAAGAATAATAAAAATAGATAAAGGTAAATAAGTGGAGAGCAGTGTTCTCATCTACCTTGTTTTCCAACTAAATGTGGGAAATTTAGGATGTCTCAATCCTCCCGGCAGACCGCATCTACTGCTTTTCAATACTGGATTGCGGAGAGCAGGTGGAAGTCTATATAGCCCGGGAGGAACCATGCCCTTTTATCTTGCAGCCCCGCCCTTCGAACTTCTGATTCGCGTCATTTGCAGTTTGTATCCTCTGTATGGTTACATAGCTTGGTGCTCACTGAGGTGATGGGAGGCATCATGGCCCTATGCCGTGGCAGGGCATTCAATTTTCACTTATTGCCAATTCATGCCCCGACTTTCCAGGACACATCCAGAATGTTTGAGTGGATTCTGTCTGAGCTCAAGTGATTTGGGTGGAATTTCCGCTTCGACAACCCTATGTCATCTGAGTTTTGTTGTCTCTCAGTATGGTGCTGGACATGCAGCAAGACTGTCTTCTTACCTTTGGCAATCCAATTGGTGTTGACTCAGTATGCTCACAGATTCCTCCACAATAGTTTCCCTACTCTGATGTCATGTATGTGTCTCCTGGGCCTGATGGTGTCAAGGAAGGCAGATCCCTTTTCCCAGTTCCATATCTGCCATTACAGTGGGTGATCCTGAAATTCTGGGACAGGGCATCCATCTGGTGGCTCAACCTGCACCTCCTGTGTCCCTGATGCCCTTTTTGACTGCTCCAGTGGATAATTGTGAGGATGAAAGCCAGTCAGACAGTGCCTTGCGCACTCACACCGTGCTGGGGGTGTGGCCTTGACATCCTCCCTTCCCGTGAATGTGGGGTTATATGCAATCTTCCTGGTCCTCAGCCATTGGATGGCAGCCATTCTACCTTCTTTTGAACAATGTTATAACGGTGGTGTACATCAATCAACAGGGCAGGACCAGAAGCATGGCGGCCATGACCAAAGTAACAGTGATCTGGCACTGGGGGAAATGCAATGTTCCCTGCATAACCGTGATGTCATAGCACAACACAAATGTGCCCCAGTTCCTCATCTGGTCCCTAGTTCCACAGAAACAGGGTGTCGTATTTCTATGGGCTGTTTCCCATCTGACATGCACCCCGCCACTATTTTCCCAACTGCCCAAAAGCTTCAAGCTGGAAGGCCTACCCACACAAGTCATCTCTATGTTCGCAGGGGCAACATCCGAGCAGCCTGACCATTTGCTGCAAGGAGCACAATTTACAGTCACTGGCTTTGATAAAGACTTTTAGTGGTGGTCCAAACCCTACACGAGGCTAGGAAGGCATATTGAGCAAAGTACTACAGGTACTGGAAGGCATATTTTTGCTGGTATGAGCATCATTTCTGGGCTGCTGTCCTGAGTTTCTTGCAAGAGAGGCTGCAGGCCAGGCTGACCCTCGGCACATTTTGGGTTTTTGGGTCTTGTCCGTTATTTTTCAAGGGCTGCAAAATCCATTGTCACTGTAATTCACCATCTGATCTGTAAAGCCTATGTGGCCACCGCCATTCCCAATCACAGCTCATTCTTCAATAGTATGCTGGGAGGAGTTGAACAGCTTTGTTTTTTAGATTTTCCAATGTTACTTTGTAGTTTGGTGCTATACCCCTGTAAGTTGTGTCCTCAAAATGAAGATCGCGGGAAACCGATTTTAGGGAGTAATGACCTCTTAAAGTGGAATTCCACCCAAAAGCAACCCCCACACCCTGCCACCCATACCTGGCACTATGACAGGATGGGGGAGGGGGGGGGGGTTTACAAAAAAAATAAAATAAAACCCTACCTTCACCACGCTCCAGCGCTGCTCTCTGGTTTCTATGCCGTCACCGTACGGAAAGACACAAATCGGCATCTGGAAGCTCCTTTCTACTTCTCTGTGATCTCCTGTTTTGCTGCACAGAAATACACAAAGCACCATCGCCTGGTTACGCACGTGCCGCCGCCCAATAAAGTGAATGGGCACACGCACGGAGCCAGGGGATGCTGCTTTGTGGCTTTCTATGTGGTGGCCGGAAAAGCATTGCTGAACTATGGCAAAGGTAAGGGTTCCTCCCCCCCCCCCCCCCCCCCCATATCCTGCCTTAGCGCCAGAAAGGGTGGTGGGGCGGGGGTTGTTTTTGGGTGGAATTCTGATTTAAAGAGGATATAGTCAACACTTCCTCATTTAACTTGTGTGACAGGAAATGAAAGTCATTCATGTGACTGCTGGCAACGATTGAGGTTTAATATGCAAGCCCACTCGTCAGACTGTTTGGTCACTGGCAGCCATGTGATTTATAGGCACCCTGTTAATGAGGGAGGAGCCTGACCCTCCTAGGAGTATCAAAAGAAAGCCAGCCTTTGACACCGTTAATGCCCTCTTTAAAGAATTTACTACAGATCTCAAGATTAGGAAGTGAATCCGTGCTTATCGTTCACCCACCCATCTCTCTCCTGGAGTATGAAAAAAAGCTGTTGGGTGGGCATGGCCTGCGCATAGAGGCTCCCATTGAGAACAATCAACTCCTCTGTACATGTAAGTGGGATGTATGAAGGTGCCTATATTAATAATCATAGTATTGTGCCCTCTGCCACTCACTGGTTTGAAATATGTTGAAAGCTCCACAGAAGTGGACTTTCCCTTAAGAGAATAAGTACAATAGCAGTCAAAATATTCTAAGTATACAGCACGTCCTGTTCCAGAAGATATTCCTTACACTTGGGATATACTCCAATAGATGGTGCTGGACTGCAGATACAGAAAAGTGGCCCCTCCCGGCCCCATATACACCAGGGGCCTTCCACAAAACCCCCAGTTCTTCTCTGCAGTCCTGGCTGCGATGACTAGAAGATGGCTCTCTCTACTCGCAGATGAGCGGGGCTATTAGCCTGCAGCCCTGTAGGACTATTCCCACCCGTTTCCTATTCTTAGTATACAGTACGTCCTGCTCCAGATAGATTACTTACACTTGGGTTATCCTCCGCCAGATGGCCCTGCACTGCAGAGACATGTAAAACAGGCTCCTCCCGGCCACTCAAATACCCGGGGACCTCCCACAAATCCCCAGATTTCTCTGCAGTGCTTACTGCGAAGACATGAAATTATCACTCTCGCAGGTGAGCGGGGCTATTAGCCTGCGGCCCTGTTGGACTATTCCCACCCGTCCTTCGTGTGATGTGCCTCCCAGCCTGGGCTGCGCTGGTTGGGTGAAGGTAGGCGGCACCATGTGTGCTTAAGGAGCCCTGCTCCACCGCAATCCCCCACCAAAGGGTAGGCGGTATAGGCTGATGGTGATTGTCCCATGCCCCGTGTAGCGGTGGGTCCTGTACAGATGGCCGCCATCCTCCCTCATTCTCCCTGTAGCCTTTGGGAGGGAAAGAAGGGGGGGGGTGTGGGTTAGCGTGTATCGTGATTCGCGCATAAGGCGTTTTCTCTGTCTTTTGGTTAGTATATGTGGTGTCAGCCGCCATGATGACTTGTCTTTTTTACTATTGCAAATTGGATTCATTTGGCTTCATTTGGATGTTCCACGCCGGGCGGCGGCGTTACCTCAGGCGCTTCTGCGTTCTCATTGGCTGCTTGTCGGTGGACTTCGTGCTCTTCGAGGGGGCGGGGCCTGGCACGCCCTGCGTCACGGCTCGCTCTGGCCCACCCTTCGAGGTACTCTCGGCGCCATGTTGTCGGGTCGCTTCATAGCGTCAATCCCTACTGGTACATTGTGCCTAATAATCACTATATGGAGGCATCCCAGAATAGTGTTACCGGGGTCCCTTTGGGACAAGACCGGCTGTGTGTAGCGTGTGGACAGCCTCGTGCTGACGCTGACAAGGCGTGGGTCTGTGTACCCTGTGCTGAGCAGGTGCTTGCATTGCAATCTGGCCTGCCAGTGGCTGCACCTCGTTTCACTTCACCTACTCCCCCCAGCTTAAATCTCACTCCTGCTGAGTTGCATACTTGTGGGGATTCTCAGCCTGATGTGTCTTCTAGACTGCCTACTGTTGAACAGATTATTGCGAGGTCTTTAGCACGTATGGTCCCTGGTAAGGTGCGGCACTTGACGCCTAATGTTACTGTTTTCCCTATGGGATCTCAGGAGTTTATGAATCTGTGTGGCTATACCCCATCTGATGAAGAAGAGCTCTTTTCTGATTCAGACTCATCTGATGAGAGACCGAGGGGTCATGACGATTCTGGCTCTGACCCCTGGGCCCCGGATGACACTGACAGATTATTGACCCAGATCTTTAAGGTTCTGTCTATCTCTCTCCCTGGTGAGGCTCCCAGGCAAAAAGGGGAGCTTTTCCATACAGCAAAATCACGTTTGGAATTTTTAGAGCAGGCACATTTCCATACCCTTGTGCTCAAGGAATGGGAGTGCCTCAGTAAACTTCCCGGGGTTCCAAGGAGTTGGGATAGGAAGTTTCCCTTTCCCCCTGAGGTGGTTAAATGTTGGTCATCCCCCCCCCACCTCCCCGAGGTGGATTTCCCGATCCTAGGGCTATCTAACACCCCTGTCATGCATTTCCCTGATTCTACTACCCTGCGGGATGCTGAGGACCGGCGCATTGACCAGCTGGCCTCCCACGCCTGTGGGGACGGCGCTGCGCCCGGTCTGTGCCTCTGCTATTACTGCTGTGGCCACTAGAACCCTTATCAGAAATATGCTTGATAGTGCCCCTGATGATCTACCTTGTGAGGTGTTTAATGCACTCTCCAGTTGTGATGTTTTTTGTAAATTTTGTCCTATTAGCATTGGATGACACCATCAGAATGTGTTAAAAAATATAAACTATGAGGTAATGAACACCATAAACAAAGTTATGCATGATAACACATGATTTTAATGCTTATGAGTCGTGAAAACAGATGTGCAAGCTATATACAGTGAAACATATAGGTTCTATGACAACCAAGTATATATACAGAAAATGGAGGGCATAATACACATAGGGCAATTGTCAGAAAGCAAGACAAGGTACAAAATCAAGTAGCACTTAGAAATAAAGGAAGCCCTGTTAGTGCTGCCTTCCAGACATAGAGCACCAAAGTATCAAGGTAACAAATGCATAACAAGCAAAATAAACAGATAAGTCAGTACAAATGCTTACAGGCTGACCCTCAGGGATTTTGACGACCTGCGGTCAGCCTGTAAGCATTTGTACTGACTTATCTGTTTATTTTGCTTGTTATGCATTTGTTACCTTGATACTTTGGTGCTCTATGTCTGGAAGGCAGCACTAACAGGGCTTCCTTTATTTCTAAGTGCTACTTGATTTTGTACCTTGTCTTGCTTTCTGACAATTGCCCTATGTGTATTATGCCCTCCATTTTCTGTATATATACTTGGTTGTCATAGAACCTATATGTTTCACTGTATATAGCTTGCACATCTGTTTTCACGACTCATAAGCATTAAAATCATGTGTTATCATGCATAACTTTGTTTATGGTGTTCATTACCTCATAGTTTATATTTTTTAACATATGTACCAGTGTCCAAAAAGCAGAGGGCACTATTGAGGTGGTTGAACCCAGATCTGCTGATCTACATTTTCCTCTTTTGAAGCTACCTATTTTCAGTGTGCTACAACCAAATCTAACTAACCATCAGAATGTGTACCAGAACTTCTGCCCTAGTGGTGGCTATACACCGCTTGGTTTGGCTGCGACAGTGGGGTGCTGACAATGCTGCAAAGAAGGCCCTCACTGGGCTTCCTTTTAAGGGGCTACACCTGTTTGGGGCTCGTCTAGACTTTTTTGCTAAGAGAGGTAAGTTACCCCAGCGCAGACGGCAGTCTCGGCCCCTCCGGGGCCAGGGCTCCCCTTCACCCCCCTGCCATGGTGCTAAACAAGGAAAAAGGATGTCCTTCGCGATGGCTCTTGCAGATTCCTGGCACAGGAGCGGAAGACAACGTCCTGGCTCCTCCTGGGGAGCTAAGCCCAAATCCTCTCCCAAGCCCCCTCAGGCATGATGGGGCTCCCTCGCCCGTCAGGGTGGGGGGACGGCTGCGGCACTTTGCTGAAGTCTGGAGGCATCACGCCTCAGACCGGTGGATTCAGGAGGTAGTGTCCTACAGCTACAAGATAGAGTTTGCTGTGCCGCCTCCCCCAAGATTTATCAGGTTCCGGATCCTCCAGGACCCTGTCTCAGCTCAGTTGTTGGCGCAGGCCGTGCAAGGCCTGCTGGGTCTGGGGGTCATTTGCAGATTTCCCTTAAGAGACAGGGGCAAGGAGCTCTACTCAAACCTTTTCACAGTTCCCAAAAAAGATGGGTCAGTCAGCCCATTCTGGATTTAAAGATCTTCAATAAATTTGTCAAGAACTCTGCGCTCGGCCATCAGCTCCTTGCGCCCCGGGGGTTTCATGATGTCTGTGGACATCAAAGACGCTTACCTTCACATCCCTGTGTTTTCAGTACACCAAGGTTCCTCAGATTCGCGTTGGAAGATCAACATTGCCAATTTGTGGCCTTGCCATTTGGCCTCTCTTCAGCTCCCAAGGTGCTGGCGGGGTGATGTCTCGGATGAGGCCAAGGGGCATCCGCATGCTGCCCTACCTGGACGACATACTCATCACCTCTCGGTCTCTACAGCAGGCAGAGTTGGACACTCAGCTGGTGGTGGCCACCCTGGAGTCCTTCGGCTGGGTGATCAATCACCCCAAGTCTTCTATGTCCCCTTCCTCGGTGACCCCGTTCCTGGGAATGATTCTGGATACGTTTTCAGTCAAGGATATTCCTTCCTCAGAAGGTGGAAGCTCTAACTGCGCAGGTGAGGTTCCTGCTGTCGTGTCTCCATCCCTCCCTCAGGCAGGGAATGCAGTTGGTGGGCCTGATGGTGGCGTGCTTCGAGGCAGTGCCTTTTGCTCAGTTCCATTTGAGGCCTCTACATCTTCACCTTCTGTCAGTTTGGGACAAGGACCCAACATCCTTAGACGAGGTCTGTGTGCTCCCTCTCCCTTGGTCTGACAGTCTCTTTCGTGGTGGCTGGACTCCAGGAACTTGCTGGGGGGCAGGTCCTTCTGGCCCCTTCCTGGGAGACGGTCACCACGGATGCCAGTCTGTCGGGGGGGGGGGGGGATTCTGGTAGTCTCTGCGGTGCCAGGGGAGGTGGGGGCCTCAGGAGGCCTACTTACCTATCAACATTTTGGAACTACGGACGATCAGATTGGTTCTGGGTAAGTTGACCGACCACCTGCGGGTCTGTGTGCAGGTGCGCTCAGACAACAGGACGGCGGTTGCATACATCAGCCATCAGGGAGGGACCCGGAGCAGGGGGGCCCTCCAGGAGGTGTCGCAGATTCTGACATGGGCGGATGCCAGTGTTCAATGCATTTCGCCTGTGTACATCCCCGGGGGCAGAGAGTCTACTGGCAGACTCTATGAGCAGGGGGACCTCTCGTCAGGGAGAGTGGTCCCTCTGCAACAGGGTATTCCAGTCCCTGTGTCACCGTTGGGGTCTACCAGATGTGGATCTGTTTGCGTCCCGTCACAATTACAAGCTCCCGGCCCTTGTCTCCCTGTCTTAGGATCCTCTGGCCTGGACCACGGATGCTCTGTCCATGTCATGGCAGGAATTTCGGCTCCTGTATGTCTTTCCTCCATTCCCCCCGCTGGGCAGGGTTCTGCGCAAGATTGCTCTGGAAGGGGTACCAGCAATTCTGGTGGCCCCCAGGTGGCCAAGAAGAGTGTGGTTCATAGACGTGGTGCTGATGTTAGTAGACCAGTACGTTCTGCCAGGGGTGCCAGATCTGCTCACTCAGGGCCCCTTACGTCATCCCAATTTACAAACTCTGGCTTTGCGGCCTAGCTGCTGAAACCTCCATCTTGATGGAGAAAGGCTTGTCCGCCTCGGTGGTTGATACCATGGTGAAGGCTAGGAAGAAAGCCTCTTCTTTCATCTATCACAGGGTATGACGTACCTACTTTGACTGGTGTGAGTCTAGGTCTCCTACCTGTCGGATGTTGTCAGTTCCCAGGGTTCTGGAGTTCTTACAGCATGGGTTGGCGTTGGGACTCCAACTCAGTGCTCTGTAGGGTCAGGTGTCTGCCCTGTCTGTTTTTTCTTTCAGAAATCTTTTGCTCAGCATTCTTTGGTTAAGACCTTTTTCCAGGGGGTTACTCATGTGTGTCCCCCACGTAAACCTATGGCCCCTGTTTGGGATTGAACTTGGGTTTGTCTGCCTTGCAGGGTGCTCACTTTGAACCTATACAGGATGCTGCTCTGGCTATTCTTACCCTCAAGGTTGTCTTCTGGTGGCCATTACATTATACGGTCAGGCCTGTGTCTGAGCTTGCGGCTCTGTCTATTCAGCCCCCATACTATGAGAGACACCAGGACAAGGTGGTGTTCCACTTAAGCCAGACCTTCTGCCTAAGGTGGGTCTGCTTTTCATTTAAATCAAGATATTGTCCTTCCTTCAGTGTGCCCTAATCCTATCAACGCTTAGGAAAGGGTTCTGCATTCCTTGGATGTAGTCAGGTGTCTGAAGTATTACCTGGTGGTAGTCACTGCGTCCTTCAGGAAAACTGATGCTCTTTCAGTGGTCCATTTGTGCCCAGGAGGGGTTTGGCTCCTGCCAAGTCTACTATTAGCGAATGGATTCGCCAGGCAGTGAGTCAGGCCTATTCTGCTAAGGGGAAGAGTCCTCCCTTCCGCCTTACTGCTCATTTTACTTGTGCTATTGGTGCCTCTTGGGCCTTCCAGCACCAGGCTTCTGTTGAACAAGTTTGCATGGCCGCTACTTACTACTCTTCTGTTCATACCTTTTCAAAGTTTTACAAGGTTGATGTTAGGGCCTCAGCTGATGCTGTTCTTGGCCACAAGGTTTTGCAGACGGCAGTGGTTTAAACTGTCTGCTGTTACCTTTTTTGTTGGGGATCCCACCCTGCTTTATGGACACTGCTATTGGATGTCCCAAGTGTAAGTAATCTATCTGGAGCAGGACGTACTCTATACTAAGAGTAATACAATTCAGTGAAATACTCACCTGTAGAATTGGTATTATAAGTTTACAGTACGTCCTGCTCCACCCCACCCTGGTTTTTGCATTATTCTGGATCCCCTGTATGGTGATTGTTATCATTGTTATAGTTACCATTTTTTGGGTGGTTAAATTCTCCCGGCTTCTTGTTCACTGCTTTTCAATGCTGGGGATTTGTGGGAGGTCCCCGGGTATTTGAGGGGCTGGGAGGAGCCTGTTTTACATGTCTCTGCAGTGCAGCGCCATCTGGCGGAGGATAACTCAAGTGTAAGTAATCTATCTGGAGCAGGACATACTGTATACTTATAATACCAATTCTACAGGTGAGTATTTCACAGAATTGTATTTTTACTGCCTCCCAGCTCAGGCTGCTCTGGTTCGGGTGAAGGTAGGCAGCACCGCTGTCAGGTGCTAAGAAGCGCTGCTCCAACCGCAGTCCTCCACCAAAGGGTAGGCAGTATAGGCCCATGGTGAGCCTTATGGGATGCCCCTCCCGCACTTTATGCCCCTCGCCCCCTGTCCCCGCAGTTGGCTCCCTTTAGGCTGGCCGTCCCTTCCCCCCTCGCTCTCCCTTGTAGATCTCGGGGGGGGGGGGGGGGGGTGCATGTATTTGCCACTTGTGTTTTGATCCCTTTTAGTGTTTAAACAAAGAGGAGTTTAGACGGCACCAGCTAAAGTTACAATTAATGTTCTGGTGCCCTGCTCTGTTTTCCCCAACCAAATTGTAAATGACCAAGCAAAAAAAGGGGGGTGCCCTAAAGACCCCTGAAAGGGGAAACACAGAGACTAACAGTGGCACTCAATAGTATTTAGATGGTAAGAAAATTTATTGTAACATCTGAATCACATACTAAGACACATTAAAAAGTACACTCATTTAAAAAACATATAACATTAATATCCATACTACTCACAAGAGATGGGGGGGAGGAGGGAAACATATACAGTGGGCTATTTGATAATGGAGATGTTGACAACCGTACAAATATGTGTCTATAACCTAAAACCTCATTGCTAATATATACATAAATGTGCAATTATATAAAAAGTGCTAAGTGCCAAATAAAGTGCATCAGTATCAAGCATGTAGCTGTGAAAGAATCCAAACCATAGAACAAACACACTGAAATACCTGACAATGAAAGTGCTAAGTGCTGATAGCCACTGGAACCCTCCTCACATAAACAACCCTGGACGCGTTTCGTGACGTCACTGTCACTTCCTCAAGCAGAGTAACCAATGTCAAGCTACCAGCTGGAGCTCTTAAATACTTTCCCAACCCCTGTACCGCTGCCCCACGCAATTAGAAACAGCTGCGGTCGGCAAGCGCACTCCGGCCGGAAGTGCGTCGCCGTCCCGCTCGCCGGATGTGACGTATCTGCGCTCCAATCTGGAGTGCAAGATGCGTAATAGAAAATAACGTCCGTGACAGGGCACAGCCGTCCTCGCCACACAGTGGAGGAGACGCTGTATTGCACCTGTCCGGGCGCAGCGTGGGACTGGTTCAGGGGAGGTGAGTATCCCCCATTGGGCCACACATATGACACATACATTACACAATTCACTAACAAACTAGTTACACTATTCTGTAATAGATTTCCAATGCAGTAAATATACATCACATAGATAATGACCATAACAAATTAGCATCCCAAAACTATATAGGCATGATATCTAAACATTTATTTCATACATAACTATTTACTCTACTGCTGCCTTGACATTATATATATATATATGTATATATGTGCTCATATAGAGGAAAAAAGTTTTTTATATAAAATTATACAAGGAATAATAGTAAAGGGAATGGAACCATATAGGCAAAAAGGATGTGGATTCTAGCAAGGAAAACAAGGCAATTATAATAAAAACCACAAAAGCCGATAATGTATAAAGGAATCTATCCATAACATTTGCTTGTTCTCCCATCCATTCGACTCTTCCTTAGGAGGGGCCCACATTGGTTGAAGTGTCATTCTGTATATATTCCAAGTCCTCCAAATTGGATGATCACTATAGTCCACAGGGAAGGGGAGAAAAAGAAAAAAGGGGGGGGGGGGGAATCCCTTTTAGAATTGGTTGCAATGGCTTCTTTTGCCGCCGCCGCACGTTTGTACTATGCTCCACGGTCGGCGGCGACATCGCCGGCGGCCTCATCGCTGCTGCGACATCATTGGCTGGCCTTGTCAGATGGGCGTGTTTTTGCACCTTGCGGCTGACGTGTTCTGCATCACTGTCTCCGCGGCCCACCCTTTGAGGTACCGTATTTTTCGCCCTATAAGACGCACTTATTTTTCCCCAAAAGTGGGGGAAAAATGTCAGTGCGCCTTATCGGGCGAATGTAAAAAAAATAAATAAATAAAAAATTAAAAAAAAAAAAAAATTAAAAAAAAAAAAAACTCACCCGTCCCCGTCGCTCCCGCGTTGTCTGGCACACTGCGAGAGGCCAGAGGAGCGGCGGGGGCTCTGTCCCGGCCTCGCCGCTGCGATCGCTGTCTTTTCAGGCAGCGATGACAGCGGCGGGGCCAGAGACAGAGCCCCTGCCGCTCCTCCATCTGCTCCTCCACACGCGAGCACGAAGGTCCCGGCAGTGGGTGGGCGTGGCCTGCACCGGCGCAGGCCACGCCCGCCCGCTGCCCGGACCTTCGTGATCGCATGTGGAGGAGCAGATGGAGGAGCGGCGGGGGCTCTGTCTCTGGCCCCGCCGCTGTCATCGCTGCCTGAAAAGACAGCGATCGCAGCGGCGGGGCCGGGACAGAGCCAGCTCGTGAATGGGGTGGGCGTGGCCTGCGCAGGCCACGCCCGCCCGCTGCCCGGACCTTCGTGATCGCATGTGGAGGAGCAGATGGAGGAGCGGCGGGGGCTCTGTCTCTGGCCCCGCCGCTGTCATCGCTGCCTGAAAAGACAGCGATCGCAGCGGCGGGGCCGGGACAGAGCCAGCTCGTGAATGGGGTGGGCGTGGCCTGCACCGGCGCAGGCCACGCCCGCCCGCTGCCCGGACCTTCGTGATCGCATGTGGAGGAGCAGATGGAGGAGCGGCGGGGGCTCTGTCTCTGGCCCCGCCGCTGTCATCGCTGCCTGAAAAGACAGCGATCGCAGCGGCGGGGCCGGGACAGAGCCAGCTCGTGAATGGGGTGGGCGTGGCCTGCGTCGACGCTGCGGTGCAGGCCACGCCCACCCCATTCACGGAGCCAGACGCTCAGCGCAGCGGTGTCAGCGGACAGGTGAGTTTAAGTTTTTGTTTTTTTTTACTATGGCGCCTGCATATACTAACGGGGGGAGGGGGGTGGGAATGGGGGGAGAGGGCCACACTGCCTATGGAAATGGGGGGATGGGGATGCCACACAGCCTTTGGGAATGGGGGGAGGGGTATGCCACACAGCCTATGGGAATGGGGGGATGGGGATGCCACACAGCCTATGGGAATGGGTGGAGGGGTATGCCACACAGCCTATGGGAATGGGGGGATGGGGATGCCACACAGCCTATGGGAATGGGGGGATGGGGATGCCACACAGCCTATGGGAATGGGGGGATGGGGATGCCACACAGCCTATGGGAATGGGGGGATGGGGATGCCACACAGCCTATGGGAATGGGGGGATGGGGATGCCACACAGCCTATGGGAATGGGGGGATGGGGATGCCACACAGCCTATGGGAATGGGGGGATGGGGATGCCACACAGCCTTTGGGAATGGGGGGAGGGGTATGCCACACAGCCTATGGGAATGGGTGGAGGGGTATGCCACACAGCCTATGGGAATGGGGGGATGGGGATGCCACACAGCCTATGGGAATGGGGAGAGGGGGATGCCACACAGCCTATGGGAATGGGGGGATGGGGATGCCACACAGCCTATGGGAATGGGGATGCCACACAGCCTTTGGGAATGGGGGGAGGGGTATGCCACACAGCCTATGGGAATGGGGATGCCACACTGCCTATGGGAATGGGGGGAGGGGGATGCCACACAGCCTATGGGAATGGGGGGATGGGGATGCCACACAGGCTTTGGGAATGGGGGGAGGGGTATGCCACACAGCCTATGGGAATGGGGGGATGGGGATACCACACAGCCTATGGGAATGGGAGGAGGGGGGTGCCACACAGCCTTTGGGAATGGGGGGAGGGGTATGCCACACAGCCTATGGGAATGGGGGGATGGGGATGCCACACTGCCTATGGGAATGGGGGGAGGGGGATGCCACACTGCCTATGGGAATGGGGGGAGGGGGATGCCACACAGCCTATGGGAATGGGGGGATGGGGATGCCACACAGGCTTTGGGAATGGGGGGAGGGGTATGCCACACAGCCTATGGGAATGGGGGGATGGGGATGCCACACTGCCTATGGGAATGGGGAGAGAGGGATGCCACACAGCCTATACTAATGGGGGGAGGGGGAAAGCCACACAGCCAATGGGAATGGGGAGAGAGGGATGCCACACAGCCTATACTAATGGGGGGAGGGGGAAAGCCACACAGCCTATGGGAATGTGGGGAGAGGGATGCCACACAGCCTATACTAATGGGGGGAGAGGGATGCCACACAGCCTATACTAATGGGGGGAGAGGGGGATGCCACACAGCCAATGGGTATATGGGGAATGGGAGGGGGGGATGCCACACTGGATATACAGGGAATGGGATGGGGGCATGCTACACTGTCTATGGAATGGGGGCATCCCACACTGCCTATGGGAATTGGATAGGGGAATGCCACACTGTCTGTAATGGTGCGTTTTTGGTTTAAAATTTTTTTTTCTTATTTTCTTCCCCCAAATCCTAGGTGCGTCTTATGGGCAGGTGCGTCTTATAGGGCGAAAAATACGGTATATGCGGGCGCCATTTTAGTTCTCTGCTGTGTGTGCATGGCGTCTCCCTATCGCGGTCCGTAAGTGCCCCTGCGGGCTGATTTATTTTATATATATTATCTGTATTGCATATCGTTTATGGGATCTTTTGTTTATGTCTTGCAGGCAGGTCAAACTTTGTGGTTTCTCCCGGTCCTATCCCCTCCATTTAGTGTTAACTCTTATTGGAGGGAGCTCCAATAATAATGTGCTCGGGGTTCCTTCGGGACAAGCCCGGCTGTGTGTGGCGTGTGGGCTATCCCCTATAAGTGATGTCGGTGTGTGTACCCTGCGCCCAGCAGGTACTTGCGCTGCAGTCTGGGTTACCTGCGGCTGGGCCTAGTGCTGCGCCCCCTCTAGCTTCGCCTACCCCCCCCCCCCCCACGCTTACATCTGACTCCCAGTGAGGTGCATACCAGTGGGGAGTCTAATTTGGCTGCCCGGGTAGCCAGCATTGAAAGGCATATTGCTGGGTCTGGTCTGCGTAAGGCTCCTGCTAAGCGGCGGCATCTGGCTCCCGGTGTTACTCTCTTTCCTATGGAAGCTGAGGAGTTTTTTGATACTGGATATACCCCCCTGGAAGAAGGGGAATTATTCTCTGATTCAGAATCATCTGAGGATCAGCCTAGGGTTTATGCTGAGTCTGGATCTGACCCATGGGCTTCAGATGATACTGACAGACATTTGGCTCACATTTTTGAAGTGCTCTGTATCTCTCCTCCTGCCGTGGCCCCGCGGCAGCAGGGGGAGCTGTTTCATACTGTTGAGCCACGTTTGGAGTTTCCTGAACAAACTCACTATTCTTAGTATACAGTACGTCCTGCTCCAGATATAGTACTTACACTTGGGTTATCCTCCGCCAGATGGCGCTGCACTGCAGAGACATGCAAAACGGGCTCCTCCCGGCCCTCAAATACCCAGGGACCTCCCACAAAGCCCTAGATTTCTCTGCAGTGCTGACTGCGAAGACATGAAGTATCACTCTCTCGCAGGTGAGCGGGGCTATTAAAGCCTGCGGCCCTGTTGGACTATTTCCACCCGTCCTCCTTGTGATGTGCCTCCCAGCCTGGGCTGCGCTGGTCGGGTGAAGGTAGGCAGCACCATGCGTGCTTATGGAGCCATGCTCCACCGCAGTCCCCCACCAAAGGGTAGGCGGTTTAGGCTGATGGTGAGCCTCTAAGGGATGCCCCTCCCGCATTATTACCCATGCCCCGTGTAGCGGTGGGCCCTGTACAAAGGGTCGCCATCCTCCCTCGTTCCCCCTGTAGCCCGGGGGGGGGGGTAGGTGGTCTCAGTGTATTGGATTACACGCTAGTGGCCTTTAGTAATGTCATTTGACTGTATACTCGGTGTCAGACGCGCTGATTCGCAGCCTTAGCCGCCACCCCACGCGCATCTTTGCTTCATCGATTCCCAACTGGGACATGATTGAAGTGCTCTTGACACACAAGTGTTGTAGGGCAGTGGTCCCCAACCCTGTCCTCAAGGCCCACCAACAGGCCAGGTTTTGCAGATCTCCACAAAGATGCACAGGTGGAGTAATTAGTGCAGCTGCAGAGCAATAGAGCTGGCTATTTGGAGATCCAAAAAACATGACATGTTGGTGGGCCTTGAGGACAGGGTTGAGGACCACTGTTGTAGGGTGTCTCACTGGTCATGTGTGCACTCATAGCACGGACGGGTAAATTATCTGGCTGTGCTGCGCAGGGCGGCGGCGTCATCATTGGCAAAAATCATCTATTCTGAGTGTGTCATACACCTCGCTCCTCATGACAACCCTGTCTACTGGCTTATAGCTTCACGCTCTTCGGGGGGGCGGGGACCTGGATTGGCGCACTACGCATCACGGGCCGCCCTGGCCCGCCCTTCGAGGTTCGCTTGGCGCCTTTTTGATGGTAGTCGTGCGCGTGTGGTCTCGGTCCCCCTCTTTCCGCGGTCTGTAAGTGCCCTCACGGGCGATTTTTCATGCTCCTTGCTTACTGTGCATGGTTCTGACACCCTTTATTCCCCTTATGTCTTTCAGACGGTTGAATCCAGTGGCTTCTCCCGGCCAGCATAATTGCCAGTTGGGCCTAGTATAATTACTCCCACTTCCCTGCGGGTCATTGGGGAATCCAGGGTAGCTTCAGCGTCAATCCCTACTGGCCTATTGTGCCTATTAATCACCATATGGAGGCATCCCAGGATATTGTGACCGGGGTTCCTTCGGGACAAGCCCGGCTGTGTGTAGCTTGTGGGGTCTCACCTATCAGCGGTGACAATGCACGGGTCTGCGTCCCTTGTGCACAGCAGGCGCTAATGGTACTTCCCGCCCCTCCGGTGGCTGGGCCTGCACCTATATGGCCATGCCCCCTCGGACGAAGGGGAGCTCTTCTCCGACTCGGGGTCATCTGACGAGAAGTCAAGGGGTCATGATGATTCTGGCTCTGATCACTGGACCCCGGATGATACTGACAAATTGCTGGTGCAGATTTTTGAGGTTTTGTCCATCTCTCCCCCTGTTGCGGCTCCCAGGCAAAGGGGTGAGCTATTCCATACTGCTAAGGCTCGATTGGAATTTCCTGAGCAAACCCATTTCAATAACCTTGTGCTTAAGGAGTGGGAACATCCCAGTAGACTTCCCGGGATTCCTAAGAATTTGGACAGGAAGTATCCTTTTCCTGCTGACATGGTCAAGTGCTGGTCATCGCCCCCCGAGATCGATGCGCCTATTCTAGGGCTGTCTAATACATCCATTATGCACTCCCCTGACACTACTACGTTGCGGGATTCTGAGGACCGGTGCATTGACCAATTGGCATGCCGTGCCTTTGCATTTGGGAGGGCGGCGCTGCGCCCGGTTTGCGCTTTGGCTATTACCGCGGTGGCACTCAGGGCCATGGTCAGGAATGCACTTGATAGCCCAGGCGATTTGCCACCTCATACTATTAATGCCCTGGCTACCTATGAAGTGTTTGTTAACTTTATCCTGTCTGCATCGGACAATGCTATTAGGATGTGTGCCAGATCTTCCGCCTTGGCGGTAGCTATACGCCGCGCGGTATGGCTGCGTCAGTGGGCTGCTGACAATGCTGCTAAGAAAGCCCTTACTGGACTTCCATTTAAGGGGCTACGCCTGTTTGGGGACTGCCTAGACCTCTTTGCTAAAGGAGGTAAGTTACCCCAGCGCAGGCGGCAGCCTCGGCCCTTTCGGAGCCAGGGCCCCCCTTCAGTCCCCTCCCGAGGCGCTAAGCAGGGGAAGGGGGTGTCCTTCGCAGGGGCTTGCGCAGATTCCTGGCATAGGAGCAGAGGACGACGTCCGGGCTCCTCCTGGGGGTCCAAATCTAAAGCCCCTCCCAAGACCCCTCAGGCATGATGGGGCGCCCTCGCCCGCCAGTGTGGGGGGGGGCGGCTACAGCACTTTGCGCCCGTCTGGAGGCGCCAAGTCTCAGACCGGTGGATTCAGGAGGTAGTGTCCTGGTTACAAGATAGTTTACTGTGCGGCTCCCCACAAGATTTATCAGGTCCCGGATCCCCCAGGACCCTGTATCAGCTCAGGTCTTGCTACAGGCCGTGCAAGGTCTTCTGGATCTAGGGGTCATTTGCAGGGTCCCCTTAAGAGAATTGGGCAAGGGGTTCTATTCCAACCTTTTCACAGTGCCCAAAAAAGATGGGTCAGTCAGGCCCATTCTGGACTTAAAGATCCTCAACAGATTTGTCAAGAACAGACGCTTTCACATGGAAACCCTGCGCTCGGCCATTCGCTCCCTGCGCCCGGGGGATTCCACCTTGGAGTCCTTCGGCTGGGTGATCAATCATCCCAAGTCCTCTCTGTCCCCTTCACCGGTGACCCCATTCCTGGGGATGATTCTGGATACTGTTCAGTCATGGATATTTCTCCCTCAACAAAAGGTGGAAGCTCTGACTGCGTAGGTGAGGTTCCTGCTCTCGTGCCCCCAGCCCTCCCTCAGGCAGGGAATGCAGCTGGTGGGCCTGATGGTGGCGAGCTTCGAGGCAGTGCCCTTTGCTCAGTTCCATTTGAGGCCTCTGCAGATTCACCTTCTGTCAGTTTGGGACAAGGACCCCACGTCTTTGGACGGGGTTTGTGTGCTTCCCCCATTGGTCCGAGAGTCCCTCTCGTGGTGGCTGGACCACAAGAACCTGCTACAGGGCAGGTCCTTCCTGGCCCCCTCCTGGGAGACGGTCACCACGGATGCCAGTCTGTCAGGTTGGGGGGATTCTGGAAGTCCCTGCGGTTCCAGGGGAGGTGGGGCCCTCAGGAGGCCCACCTGCCCATCAACATTCTGGAACTAAGGGCGATCGGGTTGGTACTGGAGCAGTTGACCAATCACCTGAAGGGTCTGGCTGTGCAGGTGCGCTCAGACAACAGGACGGCGGTTGCCTACATCAACCATCAGGGAGGGACCCGGAGCAGGGGTGCCCTCCAGGAGGTGTCGCGGATTATGACATGGTGCAAACAAGATGGAGGCCCTAGACCCGCCCCCAGAAAAATCCTATAGCACTGCCGCACACTAACACATGTATAAGTATATATCCAATTACATATGATAAATTTTCTGCATGAATTTATTAAGTAAGGTTTAAAATCACATACTAACAATACATGAAAGACTCGTTAAAAACACATAAACACACCTAAATCTAGGGGGGGGATCCCTACTAGGGCTCTAAGTATACAAAAGATGATTAATTACTAGATGACGCTAAGGCAACAATTAATAATGTATAAAAATACATGGCCAAAGTACGAGAATGAGATGAATGACAAAGAATTATATATAAAAAGTGCAAAATAGTGTTTAAAAATGATATAAATATACAAACCTACAAACACAAATATTCAAAAATTTAAAAACTGTGAATCACAGTGCGTAAATTATAACTCACATAATCAAATAAAGTGCAGAATACAAAGTGCAAAAGATGCATTAAAAAATTCTATTAATAGTGGCCAAAAAAGTATCAAAGGATAAACAAATAATGACAATGAATAAGGAGAACTGAACCTCTACATCACCATATTAGTAAGCCTCCAAGGGATCCCCTCCAAGAGCTCGCCACCGACGCGCTGCGTGGCCTATCGCCACTTCGCCAGGGTGAATGAGCTTACACAGACCCTTTCCCCCCATATAAACCCACCTAATAACGGGCTGCACCAATGTCTGGGCGCGCCGCCACCCGCCACACAAGCGCCCCGCCCGGCAGGAAATTCCTCCCGTAAGGGCAAACCTGGGGCGGGCGCATCACTTCCGCCCATCTCTGCGCCATTACCGGAAGTGCGTCACAGGGCGCTCGGCTCAGGCGCGCGGCCGCCTGGGCTCACGCCCCTGCAGTAGGAGGTCCCAGGCGGCCGCGCGCCCGAGCACGAGCGCACAGCAACGCCGCCCTCCAGCCCACCCTGCCGCTCAATCAACGATCAAGTCAGCGGACCGTGGGAGGTGAGTAATCTATAGGAGGAGAAGAGATGTTTCTTCCATCAAACTTACATATACCTACATATACGATTTTCATATAACGTCACTCATGACCAATACCTAAAACCATGCTATGTTATTAAATCAGTGTAATGGTATCCTCTATATTTTTCAAACAATTTATTGTATATGTTATTACTGTCATTGTCATCCGGCCCAAATATAATAGAATAAAGGACAGTAGAAAGATCAATGATCTATGCTCATTTTTTCATTATTGTTATTATTAACATCCTGGAACTATAACTATTACTTAGTGGGGGGGGGGAGGGAGCGGGATGAAGGGAGGGAAAGAGGGGGGGGGAATGGTGGGGGTGTGGGGGAAAGGAAATAGGGAGTGGGAAACAACGCATGTCCAACTCTATGCCTTGGTGTGAATATAATTAGCTATATACATATGTACATGATAGTTGTCACAGATGATGTCACTTCCAAATAATAAAGGGCACATGAATTGAGCACTGTGGGTCCATATCCATATTGCCACATATTACTGTGGCGATGCCCATGGACCACATAGATGTACAGACCACACCCGGTGTATATGTGTGGACATACGTGCCACCCTCATAGCCCTCCTAGTCCATAGAGTGCCATATTGTAGCAGGGATGTCTGGAGATGCCAATATCCCTACTGTATGGCAGTCTCCCTGGAGGGTCCATATAATTCATGTCCCAAGAATAACGTTGATCGGCGTGTACTTCACTGGCCACCACATATATCATTCTGGAGTCCGATTTTTTTAAACCTCACATGTCCAAAGAAGGACATCCATATATCCCGAATTGATCAGCATCCACTTCACTGCCCGCCACAGATGTCGTTCTTGAGACTCCAGCCTGTAGATGTCAATCCCCATATTGATAAATGGGAGTGTGGGATCCAAAGTTGCCTTCTTCACCTTACACAGATCAGATGCCGGATCGGCTCGATCAATCGCCATAAAGTGCTGAAGATATCAATCCCCACTTAGATAAGTGGGAATTCTGGATCCAAAGTTGCCCTCTTCCTCCTCGGATTATGACATGGGCGGAGGCCAACGTTCAATGTATTTCGGCTGTGTATATCCCGGGGGTAGAGAATCTACTGGCAGACTCTCTAAGCAGGGGGACTTCCCGTCAGGGGGAGTGGTCCCTCTGCAACAGGGTATTCCAGTCCCTGTGTCACCGTTGGGGGTCTACTGGATGTGGATCTGTTTGCATCCCGTCACAATCACAAGCTCCCGGTCTTTGTCTCCCTGTCTCAGGATCCTCTGGCCTTGGCCACGGATGCTCTGTCAATGTCATGGAAGGAATTTCGGCTCCTGTATGTCTTTCCTCCGTTCCCCCTGCTGGGCAGGGTGCTGCGCAAGATTGCTCTGGAAAGGGTGCCAGTGATTCTGGTGGCCCCAAGGTGGCCAAGAAGAGTGTGGTTCGCAGACGTGGTACAAATGGCAATAGACCAGTACGTCCTGCCAGGGGCCCCAGATCTGCTCACTCAGGGCTCCTTACGCCATCCCAATTTACAAACTCTGGCTTTGACGGCCTGGCTGCTGGCCGTCAATATCTGGAGCAGGACGTACTGTATACAAACAATATCAATTCTACAGGTGAGTACTTCACAGAATTGTATTTTAATAATCTGATTCTCAAGGAGTGGGGACGGCCCAGTCGGCTTCCCGGGGTACCCAAGAGTTGGGATAAGAGGTATCCCTTTCCTGCTGAGATGGTTAAACGTTGGTCATGTCCTCCAGAGGTGAATGCTCCAGTTCTGGGGCTGTCTAACACATCTGTCATGCATTCCCCTGACACTACTACACTGAGGGATGGGGAAGACAGGCGCATGGATCAGCTGGCTTGCCATGCCTTTGCCTGTGTTAGGACCGCGCTCCGTACGGTCTGTGCCTCTGCTGTCACGGCTGTTGCTATTAAAAGCCTGCTCAGGGGTCTCTTAGATGGGGCCCCTGATGATGCTGGTAGTGAAGAGTATAGAGCTCTTCTGCGTTGTGAGGAATTTGTTGCATATGTTCTCTCTGTTCTGGATGATACCATTAGAATGTGTGGCAGGGCATCTGCCTTGTTGGTGGCGATACGCCGCTCGGTCTGGCTGTGCCAGTGGGCAGCTGACAATGCTGCCAAAAAGGCCCTCACTGGGTTTCCCTTCAAGGGGCTGCGCCTCTTTGGGGAACGTTTGGACTTGTTTGCTAAAGGTGGCAAGTTACCTCAGCGTAGAAGGCAGCCCCTGTCCTTTCGGGGTTCAGGTGCCTTTTCTCCTTCCTTCAGGTGCTCCAGAATTGGACGGGGAGCTTCCTTTGCTGGAGCCTGTGGAGATATTCTTGGTGTGCCACACACCCCGCTTCACCTTTAAATTCTTCACGATTGGGTTACTCACCGCCAGGTGACGCTGTTGCAGAGAGGAAGTCTTGTAACGAGCCCCCTTCCGGCCTATATATACCTGGTACCTCCCATTTATCACCAGTGTTTTTCTCTCTGCATGACGACAAGACAGAAGGTTGAAGTCTCCTGCTTGCAGGTAGCCAGGGTTTTACCCCGGCACCCCCCTTTGGTCTATTTCTGCCCTGTTTTGATTGTTTGTTGCCTTTATGGTTAAATGGAAGCCTCCCAGCCTAGGCTGCTCACTGGGCAAATTGGTAGACGGCACTATAGGTGCCTAGGAGCTTATCTCCTCCGCTCGACCCCCTGTTTTGGGGGCAATGCGGCTATCCAGCATGGTGATCCGGAGGTGGGATGCCCCTGGCCCGAGGGTCCCCTTGGCCCCTTGCTCTCCCGTTTCGGTCCCTTCTCCCTTCACTATGGGGGGGGGGTAGACGGATGTGTATTGTGTGTTTGGTTTACTGTATGTTCATGTGTTTGCTTATTTCAGCGTTGTCAGGCTGCACCGCAAGTGTGCGTATGGCCTGACTTAGATTCCTCCTTATATGGCAGTCTCTGTTATGCGGGCTGCTGCTGCTGGCCTGTAGTGCGGGGCTCTCGGCCGCATATGTCTGCTGCTGCTGCTACTGCTGCCCGCTCCGCCGCTTCTTCCGCTTGTGCGAGCTCTGCCGCTTCGGCTCCCACCACTGCCACTGCCGCCTTCGCTGACATTTGCTGCCTGTCCCTCATCACTTCTATGGTCGGGTGCTGGGCTTTTGTAAGCCTTACTTGGGCAGGTAAGCGGCCTCACCTGGCGTGAGGCAGTCTATTTTTTATGGTGTCTGACTGTTTTGTTAAAAAAAAAAAAAAAAAGAGGTTAAATATTTAATGGAGAAATACTTTTATTTTGAAAAAAAAAAGGGAGGAAAATCAGAGGCCAGTTTTCTTTGCCTCTTCAAAGCACTCTGGTGCTGTGTATGTATGTTATATTGCATGTTGCATTTCTGGGGGTCTTACTGTTGGTTTGTTTCTTCCCCACAGATCCTGGGATTCCCTCAATACAGTGGCCTCCCGGTTCTATTTTGCCTGGCTAGTCCTTTCTTTTCCTCCAAATTGGGACATATTTATATATTTATATATATATATTTGTATATATATTAAAAAAAAATATATATATATATATATATTTATTTATACTATTATTTTAAGGGGATCTTTATTATAAATTAAATCCTCCCTCCCGGGACATTAACATAAAGGGGCATCCCGGTTGGCTTATGCCTTAAACCCAGAATTTTGCGAATACCGTAAATCTCCATATGGAGGCTTCCGATAATACCGGAAATGGTTCTTCTGGGCCATCTAGGATGTGTGGAGGCTGTGGGACTCCGCTCCCAGGCGATGATGTTTTTGTATGCATTCCTTGTGCAAGGCAGAATATTGCGCGTCAGTCCGTTGCTCCAGCTGCTGGCTCTTCGCAACTTCCATCATCCCCTACCCCTCCCTCCCTGTTCCGGACCCCGTGTGACATTGTCAAAGGTGGGGATTCGCAATCCGAGGTGGCGGCACGGTTGGCCAACCTCGAGAAGATAATTTCCGTTAAAGCAGGGTTAAAGGCCACTGCGAAACGGAAGCACCTTTCTCCTGTACCTCCGGCTTCACAGGATGAAGTATGTGAGCCTGTAGATTGGTCCGATTGCTCCCTGGACGAGGAGGGAGAATTTCTGGTGGAGTCAGATGAGCCTGCAGATCAGCTTGAGGTTGATGCTATTGGCGATTTGTCTGCGGGGGTTTCCCTTGACACCCCCTCCATTCTGGCTCAAATGTTTGAAATTTTGAATTTAGATCCACCTGAGGTCGTCACCCTGCCTAAGGGTCAGTTGTTTAATGTGCCTCAGCCGCGTTTGGTTTTTCCCAGACAACACCACTTTGAGAGGGTTGTGCTTAAAGAATGGGAACATCCCACGCGGTTGACTGGAATTCCTTCCAGTTGGGAAAAACGTTATCCCTTTCTGCCAGAATTGGTGAAGCTTTGGTTGGTTCCTCCTGACGTCGATACCCCTGTACTAGGGCTCTCCAGCACGGCTATGGTGCAGTCTGCTGAGACCACTGCCCTTAAGGATGGTGAGGATCGTCGGATTGACCAGTACGCTCGCCATGGTTTTATTTATGCCGGGTCAACGATGCGCCCGGTTTGTGCTTCGGCGCTGCTTCTATTGGCGGTCAGATCTGTAATTCAGGATCTGTGTGTGGATCTTGATCCCACTTGTAAGGAGTTTACTGCTCTCAGGCAGTGTGAGTCTTTTGTTTCCTATGTTCTGTCCGCTCAGGACGATGCGCTGGCTATGAGTAGCAAGACAGCGGCTATGCTGGTGGCTATTCGTCGGGCAGTATGGCTGCGCCAGTGGTCGGCGGATGTAGCTTCTAAAAGGGTGCTCACAGCTCTCCCCTTTTTGGGATTACGACTGTTTGGTGATAAAATTGATTCAGTTGCAAAAGGTGGTAAAATGCCGCAATGTAAGAGGCCTCGTCGTCCCTTTCGGGGGGCAGGTTCTGGTAGGCCTTCCTTTCGGGGATTCAGAGCGGGTAGGGGGGCTTCCTTTCCCGCTACCAGAGGTGCAGGTTGGACTCGGGGGAAGGGCCGTGGCCGCCCCGCACAGTCCTGGGGCACCAAGCCCAAACCTACTGGTAAGCCCGCTCAGCAATGAGGGGCTGCCCTCACCCGTGCGGGTGGGGGGACGATTGCGACACTTCTCCCAGGTTTGGGACCAGGAGGTTCCGGACAGATGGATCCGGGAGGTAGTGTCGTCCGGTTACAAGCTGGAATTCGAGTCTCGCCCTCCTTCACGGTTCTTTCGGTCTCGGGTGCCCATCGATCCTTTGGCCGCACAGGGGCTCCTGGCGTCGGTAAAGAATCTGTTAGAAATGGCGGTCATCCGGCCGGTACCGCGCTTAGAGATGGGCCTCGGTTTCTACTCCAATCTTTTCGCAGTCCCCAAAAAGGATGGGTCGGTTAGTCCCGTCCTGGACCTGAAATTACTCAACAAGTTCATCCGTTTTCGGAAGTTTCGCATGGAAACTTTGCGTACGGCCGTCGGTTCCCTTCGGCAGGGGGACTTCATGACGTCCATAGACATCAAGGATGCTTATCTTCATGTTCCCATCTGCCACGCTGTCTTGCTTGGGCGTAATTTATCTAAATTTTTTTTTTTAAGTATATTTGCAGCCCTCAAAAAAAGATAAGGAAACCTAAGAGCTAAAATACACGTATGTCTCTGAAAATTACGCCCCGTTTGTCTAATAAGTTCAATTGCCAGTAATCTCCAAGGAAGATGATGCACTTTAAAGTTATTTTATATACCTTGCAAAATGTACATAACAAAAATACTACAATCTGTGTTACAACATAGAAAGCCTAACAGGGCAAAAGCATATATATATTAAAACGGATTACTCATCTGTTTTAATTGCTCCACGCAGAAAATCAGCAGACCACGTCCAAACAAGATGGCTGCTGTACTTGGCTTCACAATGCAGGTCCATCTACCCAAGGCAAAGTCCCATCATCGTCCATCTGGTCAGGCGCACCAGCAGAACTCTTCTCCAGCTGCCCTCCAAAAGAAATCTCAATCTTCTCTCACTAGCCTCCTGTTTTTATCAAGTGGACCCTTTGTTCCATTTTGAAATCTGCAGGTCGTCTGTGATTGGCCCAGGCAAAACTCACAAATGAATGCTCTGGCCCATCCCTATCTTTATCAGAGGTAGCCAGCTCAATTTGCATGCAAATGCACACCTGAAACTCACACCCAGAGAACCAGTCTTCAAAGAACAAAGGGGGTTACCAACCCTGCATCAAACAAAAGGGATTGTCCTATATATACAGTGATTGCATGTATAAGATTTTAGTTTTTTTTACAATTTCTATGGGAACAAAATATATAAAAAACTATCATAGCTTCACACACGCTCATCAACGTTTTCTTCGATTCGTGATGAAAGATCAGCATTTTCAATTCGTGGCACTTCCGTTTGGCCTTACCTTGGCTCCAAGAGTGTTTACCA
Organism: Gastrophryne carolinensis; assembly: GCA_027917425.1. Taxonomy (NCBI): domain Eukaryota; kingdom Metazoa; phylum Chordata; class Amphibia; order Anura; family Microhylidae; genus Gastrophryne; species Gastrophryne carolinensis. The sequence continues at coordinate 68,120,707 of CM051243.1, read as the reverse complement.
AGGTACTGGCAGGGGTGATGGCCATTTTCAGATCTCGGGGCATTCGGGTCGTACCTTATTTGGACGACCTTCTCATCATGGCTCCATCGCTCAATCAATCGGAGACAGACACCAGGATGGTGGTCTCCACGCTGGAAAGCTTTGGTTGGGTGATCAACTTCCCCAAGTCCTCCCTCGCTCCGGCCAGGGTGGTGTCCTTTTTGGGGATGCAGTTGGACTCTCATCAACACAGAGTGTTTCTCCCCCAGTCCAAAATTCCTCTGATTCAGGAGTTGGCTCGGGTCCTACTTTCCAATCCTCGGCCGTCCATCCGTCTGGGGATGAGGCTGGTAGGGTTGATGGTCGCCTCTTTCGAGGCAGTTCCTTTTGCTCAATTTCACATGAGGACGCTTCAGCTTTATCTGTTGGCGTCCTGGGACCGGCAGCCTCGGTCGTTGGATCAGCCCTTCCAGTTGTCCTCCCGGGTCCGGCAGTCCCTCCAGTGGTGGTTGGTCTCGGCCAATCTCGTGAGGGGCAGGTCCTTCCTGATCCCTCTTTGGGAAATTGTCACCACGGACCAGTCTTTCGGGATGGGGCGGATTCTGGAAGGAGCTTCAGTTCCAGGGGCAGTGGGGACCTCAAGAGGCCCTCTTACCCATCAATGTTCTGGAACTGAGAGCCATCCGTCGGGTGCTTGCTCTCCTGACTCATCACGTTCTGGGCCTTCCGGTCCAGGTGCGTTCAGACAATCGAACAGCGGTTGCTTACATCAATCATCAGGGAGGGACTCGCAGTCTGAGTGCTCTCAGAGAAGTGTCCCTGATCCTGACCTGGGCAGAGGCCCATGTTCCTTGTCTCTCGGCGGTATACATTCCAGGAGTGCAGAACCAGGAAGTGGACCGGTTGAGCAGGGGCTCTCCCCGTCTGGGAGAATGGGCTCTCCATCCTCAGGTTTTTCGCTCACTGTGTCTCCGATGGGGGACACCGGAGGTGGACCTGTTTGCCTCTCGTCACAATCACAGGCTCCCGAACTTCGTGTCGCTCTCCCGGGATCCTCTGGCTCTGGCAGTGGACGCCATGTTCCTGAGCTGGGGGGATCTGGGATTTCTATACCTGTTTCCTCCGATACCCATGCTGGGCAGGGTGGTTCGGAAGTTGGCTCTGGAAAGGGTGTCCGCCGTTCTCGTGGCCCCAAGGTGGCCAAGGCGAGTGTGGTTCGCAGACATCGTTCGGCTGGCAGTGGACCAGTTCGTTCTGCCTCTTCGGCCCGATCTGCTCACTCAGGGTCGGTTGTGTTACCCCAATTTACCAGCGCTGGGTTTGACGGCCTGGCTGCTGAAACCTCCATCTTGAAGGAGGAGGGTCTTTCTGACTCAGTCGTTAAGACTCTGATCAGTGCCCGGAAGAGGTCTTCTTCTATCATCTACTATAGGGCTTGGAAAGCCTATATCGCTTGGTGTGAGATTAGATCTTTTCCTTGTATGGTCTTTTTGGTCTCCAGGATTCTGGAGTTTTTACAATCTGGGCTGGACTCTGGTCTTCAGCTAAGTACTTTGAAAGGGCAAGTTTCTGCCTTATCTATTTTTTTTCAGAAGCGTTTTGCGCTTTATCCTTTAGTTAAAACTTTTTTCCAGGGGGTTACGCATGTGCGGCCTCCCAGGAAACCATTACTCCCGGTTTGGGATTTGAATTTGGTTCTTTCTGCTCTGCAGGCTCCTCCTTTTGAGCCTCTGCAAGATATTGCTTTGTCTACCCTGACTCAGAAGATTATCTTCTTGGTAGCTATCACTTCGGTCCGGCGTGTCTCTGAGTTGGCGGCCTTGTCTATCCAGGCGCCCTACTTTGAGAGGCATCAGGATAAAGTGGTCTTTCGGTTCAAGCCAGACTTTCTTCCTAAGATTGTTTCTGCTTTTCATTTGAATCAGGATATTGTTCTTCCCTCCTTGTGTCCTAATCCTAAGAATGACAAAGAGAGGGTTTTGCATTGTTTGGATGTAGTACGCTGTGTTAAGTACTACTTGATTATCACGTCTCCTTTTCGTAAGACGGATGCCTTTTTTGTTGTGCCCTGTGGGCCTAAGAAGGGTTTGGCTCCGGCCAAATCTTCCATTAGCAAATGGATACGTCAGGCCGTTATTGCGGCCTATTCTGCTAAGGGGAAAGTTCCCCCTTTTCGTATCACTGCTCATTCTACTCGCGCCGTTGAAGCGTCTTGGGCTTTTCAGCACCAAGCTTCTGTTGAACAAGTTTGTAAGGCCGCCACTTGGTCTTCTGTTCATACTTTTTCTAAGTTTTACAAAGTTGATGTGCGAGCCTCAGCGGATGCTGTTTTTGGCCGCAAAGTTCTGCAGACTGCAGTCATTTAAGTTATGCTTCACCTGGCCTTGAGATGCCCATCCCTTGTGAACACTGCTTTTGGATGTCCCAATCGTGAAGAATTTAAAGGTGAAGCGGGGTGTGTGGCACACCAAGAATAATACCATTTTGTGAGTACTCACCTGAAAAATGGATATTGTTGGTGTGCCACACACCCCGCTTCACTCCCACCCTTTTCGGTATTCCGAATCCTTTATATGGTGAAGCTTTTATTTTGGTTTATTTTGAGGTTACCGTTAAATTACTGGTACCTTGTCTTTCTGCTTTTTAATACACTGGTGATAAATGGGAGGTACCAGGTATATATAGGCTGGAAGGGGGCTCGTTACAAGACTTCCTCTCTGCAACAGCGTCACCTGGCGGTGAGTAACCCAATCGTGAAGAATTTAAAGGTGAAGCAGGGTGTGTGGCACACCAACAATATCCATTTTTCAGGTGAGTACTCACAAAATGGTATTTTTTGGGGCAGGGGCAGAGCACACGGCCGCCCTGGCCCCCCCAGGGGTCCCAAGACTAAGTCCTCAGGCATGAAGGGGCGCCCTCACCCATCCGGGTGGGGGGACGGCTTCGGCTCTTGGCTCACGTCTGGAGGCATCATGTCTCAGACCGGTGGATTCAGGAGGTAGTATCCTCCGGTTACAAGATAGAGTTTGCAGCCTGGCCGCCCCAAAGATTCATCAAATCTCATTTAGCTCAAAGCCCTTTGTCCGCTCAGTGTTTCTCCCTGGCTGTCCAAGGCCTTCTAGACCTAGGTGTCATCTGCCGAGTGCCCTTGAAGGAAAGGGGCAAAGGCTATTATTCCAATCTTTTCATTGTGCCCAAAAAGGATGGGTCCATCAGACCTATCCTGGATTTAAAGCTTCTCAACAAGTTTGTCAGATTCAGACACTTTCGCATGGAGACTCTGCGCTCAGCTGTGACTTTCCTACGCCCGGGGGACTTCATGACCTCTGTAGACATTAAGGATGCTTACCTTCACGTTCCTATTTTTCCAGGTCATCAGAGGTTCCTCAGGTTCGCTCTGGAGGATCAGCACTACCAATTTGTGGCTTTGCCCTTCGGCCTCACCAAGGTGCTGGCAGGAGTGATGGCCCTGCTGAGATCTCAGGGCATTTGCATTCTTCCCTACCTGGAAGACATGCTTATTGCTTCTCAGTCCTTCCATCAGGCAGAGCTGGACACTCAGAGGTTGGTGTCCACACTGGAGTCATTCGGCTGGGTGATCAACCACCCCAAATCTTCCCTGTCTCCTTCCATGGTGAAGTCTTTTCTGGGCATGATTCTGGATTCAGCTCAGGTCAAGATCTTTCTTACTCAGCAGAAGGTGGAGGTCCTTCAAGAGAAAATTCAGCTCCTGCTGTCATGTCCCCATCCATCCATCAGGCAGGGGATGCAGCTGGTGGGGCGGGCGGTTTCATATGCTCAGTTCCACATGAGGCCTCTTCAGCTTCACCTCTTGTCAGTATGGGATCGGGACCCTGTGTCCCTGGATCAGGTGTTTGTCTGGTCCCCTCAGGTCAGGTGGTCTCTAGTGTGGCGGCTGGTCTCAGGGAACCTGCTGGGGGGCAGGTCCTTTCTGGCCCCCTGCTGGGAGACTGTCACCACGGATGCCAGTCTGACAGGTTGGGGGGGATTCTGGAAGTCCATTAAAATTCCAGGGTCAGTGGGGCCCTCAGGAGGCCCATGCCCCTATCAACATTCTGGAATTGAGGGCAATCAGGTTGGTTCTCGCCCACTTAACCCCCCACTTGAGGGGTCGGGCTGTTCAGGTCCGCTTGGACAACCAGACGGAGGTTGCCTACATCAATCATCACAGAGGGACCCGGAGCAAGAGGGCCCTCAAGGAAGTTTCCCTGATACTGTCCTGGGTGGAGGAAAATGTTCCCTGCATCTCAGCTGTGTACATCCCGGGGGTGGAGAATCTGGAGGCAGACTCTCTGAGCAGGGGGACCTCTCGTCTGGGAGAGTGGTCCCTCAGCAGCGGGGTGTTTCGCTCCCTGTGCCACCGCTGGGGTCAGCCGGACGTGGATCTGTTTGCGTCCCATCACAATCACAAGCTTCCAGTCTTTGTCTCTCTGTCCCAGGATCCTCTGGCCTTGGCCATGGATGCCCTGGCAATGTCTTGGACGAGGTTCCAGCTCCTGTATGTGTTTCCCCCTTTTCCACTGCTGGGCAGGGTGCTGCGCAAGATTGTTCAGGAAGGGGTGCCAACCATCCTGGTGGCCCCCTGTTGGCCAAGAAGGGTGTGATTCGCAGACATCGTGCAGTTGGCAGTAGATCAGTACACCCTGCCACTGGTTCCAGATCTGCTCACTCGGACACCTACGCCACCCCAATTTACAAACGCTGGCTTTGACGGCCTGGCTGTTGAAACCTCCATCTTGATGGAAAAAGGGCTGCTTGCCTCGGTGGTGAATACCATGATCAGGACTAGGAAGGTCCTCTTCTTCCATCTATTACAGGGTTTGGTGTACTTACATTGACTGGTGCGAGTCCCATTCGCTTCCCTGAAATCGAGAGAAAACCAGCACTCCAGTAGTAAGCACAAATAGAACTATATTAGTGAGTTTCAATCCAATCCAACGTTTCGGGGGTTACAGCAGGCCCCCTTCATCAGGGTCAACACACAACAAGTGGCACACAGACACAGCACATTATATATACATGAGTAACCAATAGCAGAGTCAGAAAAGCCCACCTGACGTCAGAGGGACGTCACAGCGGTGCCTGTTGTCAGAACTGACAGTGGCATCTTATAATAAACACATCAAACAGATAATAATCAAAAATACTCACTGGCAGAGCCCCCCCAGGCAAAAACCGCTGTGCTGCACTACTTGTATGGCAGCAGCAGCTGGTAACACACTCATACTGGCAGGCTGGTTGCTAGGAAAACAGCCTGGCCAGGCCTCCAATGAGAGGAGGCGTAAGTGACGTCACAGTGAGGGCAGTGAAGCCCTCACATGATGACGTCCGCCCACAAGAGCCTAAACAGGCTCTGGGCGCAGCTTCTGTCACTAAAGACAGACAAAGTGTGTGCCTGTAGGGGAGCCCTGACCAGGAGAGACTAAGAACAAAACATTTACATATGTAACCATAAAAATAAATGGATATTACACAGAGCCCCCGGATTGGCCCGTCAAAATAGAGACAGCACAACTAAGCACAGAGCCCAAATGAACGATCACACTCAGCGTGACAGGAAACCTATCCACTGTGTGTGACATTATAGTGCAATGTGGCCCCCTAAAAAAGGGATGTTAAAGAAAGGTACTAAGGGCCAAATCGTCAGGGGCAACGGCTGTGATGCTGTGGATCGAGGCCAAAGAGTGAAGAAACAAGTGGAGAAAAGTCAGAAAAACACAGCTGGGATGTGTGAAAGAGGAAGGCGAAAAACAGGAGGAGGGCCAAAATAAGGAAAAACTAGCTGGAATGGTTAGTGCAAGGGAGCAGAGAAAGAAAGAAAAAAGACAGAAAAGAAGGAGAATAAGGAAGAACTAAACCCGGATAACAGTAAGTAGGAAAACAGAATGAAGCAAGAGGAGAATAAAGAGGGACTGAATTGAAGTGAAGGAGTGAGACAGCAAATAAGACCATTGGAAGTGCGGAGAATAAAGAGGAACTAAACCAAGATAATAGTGAGGAAAAAAGGCAGAATAGAGAAAAGAGGAGGAAAAAGAGGGACTAAATAGAAGTGAAGGAGTAAAGCAGCAGATAAGACCATTAAGCAAAAAAGGGAGGCAAGAAGAGAATGAACCAGAAAAGAATACTAGAAGACAGTCAGAATCCAAAAAGACCGTGATAAGGAAGAACTAACTGGCGTGATTGATAATTAATGTGTGGGGGCAGGAAAAGGCAGAAAAGGGAAGGCGAAGAGAAAGGAGAATAAAGAGGAACTAAACCAGAATAGAAGTGAAGAGGAAAAAAGTGAAAAAGCAAAGCAAGAGGAGAATAAAGAGGACCTGAATAGAAGTAAAGTAGATTCAGAAATGAGCAACATAGGGGAAAACGACAGAAACAAGAGGATAAAGAGGGACTAAATAGCAGTGAGGAAGTGGGGCAGCAGATAAGACAGATAGTTATCTCAATTCTAAGAAGCTGTGAAAGCCAAATGAAGTATTTAGTCCGCGTGGAGTCACAGTATCCATTTTGTGAATCCAGAATGTCTCTTTCTGTAAAAGAAGTTGTTCGCGATCACCACCGCGTTGAGGTTTGGGGATTTGATCAATTACCATTCCCCTAAGTTCATGGACCTGATGTTTCTTGAGTAGAAAGTGTACCGCTACAGGTTTATCTGATTCAGTGGTTTCGTTACGCTCAGCTTTTTCTTTCAGAACCTTGATGTCGCTCCTATGTTTTTGGAAACGACGCTTAAAGGGGCCCACTGTCTTACCGACATATACCAGTCCGCAGGGACACTTCAGAATATATATGCAAAAATCGGTGTTACAATTAAAGTAGTCCCGAATCTTAAAGCGGTAGCCCGTATGTGGGTGTGTGAAGGATTCTCCTGTAATCAGGGAGTTACAGATGTTACAGTTGAAACATCTGTAACAGCCTCGTTTGGTGGACAGTGGCCGCAGTGCACTTCTGTATTTCTCTATGGGGTCAGCCCGTACCAACAGGTCTCTCAGGTTCCGACTTCTTTGATATACCCTGAGGGGTGGCTTCTTCAGGGCTGGTGACAGACTCTGTTTGATGTGTTTATTATAAGATGCCACTGTCAGTTCTGACAACAGGCACCGCTGTGACGTCCCTCTGACGTCAGGTGGGCTTTTCTGACTCTGCTATTGGTTACTCATGTATATATAATGTGCTGTGTCTGTGTGCCACTTGTTGTGTGTTGACCCTAAAGAAGGGGGCCTGCTGTAACCCCCGAAACGTTGGATTGAATTGAAACTCACTAATATAGTTCTATTTGTGCTTACTACTGGAGTGCTGGTTTTCTCTCGATTTCTGGATTTGCGGTGACACCGCTAACCGTGCACCCCCTCTCCTATGCTCGATTGGTGTGCGGCGGAATACGATATACCATTCGCTTCCCTGTCGTGTGTTTTCTATTCCTAGGATTCTGGAGTTTCTCCAACATGGTTTGGATCTGGGTCTTTAGCTCAGTACTCTGGAAAAAAAAATAGCCAAAGCAGACACATGGCCTTTCAAAGATCCTTTGCTCAGCATCCCCTGGTCAAGACCTTTTTCCAGGGGGTTACTCACGTGCGTCCCCACGTAAGCCTATTTTACCAGTCTGGGACTTGGTCTTATCTGCCCTGCAGGGGTCTCCCTTTGAGCCCTTGCAAGGGGCTCCTTTGTCCATTCTTACGCTTAAGGTGGTCTTTTTGGTGGCTATCACTTCTGTTAGGCGTGTTTCTGAGTTGGCGGCGCTTTCCATCAAGCCTCCTTATTTTGAGAGACACCAGGACAAGGTGGTGTTTCGTTTTAAGCCAGATTTTCTGGCTAAGGTTGTTTCTGCCTTTCATCTCAATCAGGACATTGTTTTGCCTTCTCTGTGTCCTAATCCTAGTAACCCTAAGTAAAGGGTTTTGCATTCTTTGGACGTAGTCAGAACTCTGAAGTTCTATTTGGTGGCTACTGAATCCTTCAGGAAGACTGATGCTCTTTTTGTGACCTATGAAAGGCCTGGCTCCGGCTAAATCCACTATCAGCAAGTGGATACGTCAGGCTGTGATACAGGCCTACTCTGCTAAGGGGAGGGAGCCTCCCTTCTGCCTTACTGCTCATTCTACTAGTGCTATTGGTGCCTCTTGGGCTTTTCAGCACCAAGCTTCTGTTGAACAAGTTTGCAAGGCCGCTACTTTTTTTTTTTTAAGTTTTACAAGGTTGGCCGCAAGGTTCTGCAGGCGGCAGTGGTTTAAACTGTCTGCTGTTACTTTTGGGGATCCTACCCTACCTTACGGACAGTGCTATTGGATGTCCCAAGTGTAAGGAATATCTTCTGGAACAGGACGTGCTGTATACTTAGAATAATACAATTCTGTGATTACTCACGTGTAGAATTGGTATTATATGTATACAGCACATCCTGTTCCACCCCACCCTTGTTATCATTATCTTTAGTTACCTCTTTATGGTGATTGTTCTTATGTTCAAATTTTCATATAATGGTTATAGTTCTCCCGGTCTCTTGCTAACTGCTTTTCAATACTGGGGATTTTGTGGGAGGTCCCTTGTGTATATGGGGCCGGGAGGGGCCACTTTTCTGTCTCTGCAGTCCAGCACCATCTACTGGAGTATATCCCAAGTGTAAGGAATATCTTCTGGAACAGGACGTGTTGTATACATATAATACCAATTCTACAGGTGAGTAATCACAGAATTGTATTTTTGGACACCTTTTTCTTACATTGTGAACATTTCTTAAAAGCGAATGCACCTGGGTTTCTACATTGTAGATTCATATTTAAGATATGAACGCGAGGGGCGTGGTTACGCTATGGCCGCGTGAGGAAGCAATTGCAGGAGCTCTGCGCAGATAAGACTTTAATCAGGACCGTACCCGTTGGTCTGGGCCCACATCGACCCATGTCCAAAAGGAGGAGAAGCAAAGCGGCACCTGGGAACGCCGGGGCTGCGAAAATCCCCTCGTATTTCCACCCAGGAGAGGCTGGTGGACAGAGGAAGGTGGGCCGCAATATGGCGCATAATGATGGCGGCGAAGTGAGGTGCCCCGCGCCGGGCGGGAGAGGAGAAGCTATAGACGCTCCGGGCAGGCGGGACTCGACTGAGGAGATTGCGGTGCACTTACCGGGGGTGGAGGTCGGAGAGCCTCGGGACGGCGAGGCGATGAAGGTCCAGGGAGAAGACAGCTCAGTGTCGCCTTCCATTCCTGCGAGGGAGGAGCCGCCTGAGATGTCCGCGGCGGCAGAAGGTGAGGAGGGACGCGGGCTGCTGACTGCGTTGCTGCCGGCTGCAGAGGGACACTGCGAGTCCCCCCCGGGTGGCGGAGGGCGAGGCAGACAGCAGGGAGCTGCTCTCGCTGCCGATGTAACGGGCGGTGTGAGTGTGATGACACCGCAGCCCGCGAGTACACAGCAAGCTGCTGCGGGAGCAGCGGTGCCACAGAATGGCAGTAACAATTACTCTGAACACTACCCAGACCAGTTCTCACATGAGGGGAGTGATGCCCTCTTGTCACGCCGCAGACAATATATCAGCACTCACCCTCAGGGACGTCCCCATCCCTCCGATCGATCACCCACTCAGAATAATGGCCCCTGCTGCAGCGGTCTCGCCAACCGGTCCCATTCCGACCCCCAGGAGGGGGACACTGACAGCCTGATGAACTCCCCCCCCCCCCCCAATTCTCAGAACGGGAATGAGCCTTGGCCGACAGACAGGGACGGGGACTGGCCTGATGACCCCAGGGGTCTCCCCCCCCACGTGGCGGAGTGGTGGTGCCCCGGCGTGGCTCCAGCCTCATCAGCCTCGGCAGTGAGCAACGGGTCGCCCTCGGATGGCTCGATGCAGCGGGCGCCTCCTTTATTAAAAGTCGCCCACCCGGATGGCGTTATGAGCCCCACTTCACCTGAGGGAATGAGCGGTGATGGAACCTCTAGGGTGACTTCCACCGGCAATATGGTTCTGGGTGGGTCGTGGGCGGGCCCATCTGGCTCCCTGCTGGGCCGCAGCGCCGAGGGGGCTGGAAACGGGTCGAGCCGGCCGAGAGTGCGACAGGCACAACCTGAGGCCCCCCCCTTATGTTCGGGACTGAGCCCGCCGCCCGCCCTGGAAACAACTGCTACGGGACCTAATGGGTGCGAGTATTGGCCTAACCCACCAACATCCCATATAGAGGCTTACCCTGGGTGCACTCCCACTGCTCAATATAATTTAGATATTCTTCTGAATTTTTTGCACTCAAGAAAGGACTTTGAAAACTACACCAATAGGATGGAGTCTTTGTTCAGGAGGGAGCTGGAGGAAGTAACCAGGTCCATGTCGGAGGTCACCGACAGAGTACAGGTCCTGGAACAGGACCAATCATCTACGATCCAGCGCTTAGAGGCTCTTGAAAGGGCGAATGTAGATCTGCAAAGAGCGCAGGATGACGCGTCTCAACAAACCACCAGAATGCTATTGCACCTTGATGATATGGAAAACAGGGGGAGGAGGAATAATGTCCGTATCCGTGGACTTCCGGAGTCACCTGAGAACAACAGATTAGAGGAAATTGCTAGGCACCTATTCAATGAGCTTCTGGGCCGTCAAAGTAATGAGCACATCGAGATCGACAGGATACACCGGGCGCCGGGCCAGCGCTCAACGGGCCAGGCTAGGCCCCGGGACATAGTCTGCCGCATCCACTATTATAAAATCAAGGAGGAGATCCTGCAAAAAGCATGGGAGAGAGGGCCTCTGAAGTATCGTGGCGCCACAATCCTACTCTTGCCCGACCTGGCAAGAAGAACCCTTCAGATGAGAAGGACACTTAAACCCCTACTCGAAAAGATCAAGGAGGTGGGTGCCACTTATAGGTGGGGCCACCCGTTCCACCTGGTGGTGACAAAACAGGGGCACTCTTATGTGTTGCGCTCTCCCTCCCAGCTTCCGGATCTTTTTGGCTTTCTGGACCTCCCGGCCTTCCCTGTTGAGGACTGGCTGTCCCCAAACCTTGGTGTGAGAGAAGAAAGGCCGGCGGTCCCGATGCGAGGCGGTGGGCGCCCACGCAGCCCACGCAGACCAGAAAACCTACGAAGAGGGCGCAGAGCTCGTATCCAGCGGGACTAACTAACCTGCTTTGATCCGCCATCGTGTGCGTATGCGGACTGTCTTATATAAAAGTTGTTTTGCTCTATGGGAAACTACCCTTGTTGGATTTGGTCCTCCCTCCTGCGTGGGTCGCTCGGGCTGGTGGGTTCCCCTGCTCCTGCTCTGTGAACCTATACTTTTAGATTAACAGATAGACACAGTATCTCATCTGGGACCTCTTTTGAACCCGGGTGCTCATAGGATGTGGGGCCGGAGCGGGATCGGGGGGCGCTCGCCGGTCTGAGTGGGTCCTGGGACGGATCCTGGGTTTACAGTTATGTGTTAAAATTATTAATTATGTTTTAACTGTTTTAATTGACTAATTCAGGTTAAAGTTCGCCGCTGGTTGCCGGCCCGGGGACTGTGTTATGTGAAAGATGTTGCAGCACTTAACTATTTATATACGATGTCCAGGCCCTTATGGCCGGTAACTTGTTGTTAGCACTCAGAGTCTTGCCCTCCCCAACACCAATGGGTACAATTCTAACATGTAAAGAATGCGCACCCTTCGCTCCGCGGCTTTGGCTTTCCAACCCCCAATATAGGCCAATCTTCCTTCTCCTCTAGCGTGGAGAGCGAAGAAAGTAACTAGTTACACCTAGACTATCCCCCTTGTTGTTATCTTTGATAACTCGTATAGTTCTACCTACTATTCTCCATAACCCCTCCCAAATCTCCCTGTTATACTCTAACTAGAACCTTCTTCCCTCCTCCCTACCCTCTCCCGCGGGGTGCGGGTCTGACCTGCTTAAAATGGCAGAGGTGGTTATCTGTTCCTTCAATGCGAAGGGCCTCAATATACCAGAGAAAAGGTCCAAGGTCCTATATGACCTCCACAAACAAAGGGTTAAAATTATCATGTTTCAGGAGACACACTTCAGGGCCGATCACGTCCCCAAAATTGGAAGTAAATACTACCCGGCCTGGCACCACTGCCCCAACCCTGATTCCAAGACTAAAGGGGTGTCGGTGGCATTCCACAAATCACTTCCACATGAAATAGTAGAGACTAAGACGGACCCCTCAGGCCGGTTCATCTTTGTCAAGGTTAAGCTGTTCAATAAATTGTACACAATAGCCAACATATATGCCCCAAACTCCGACCAGATTAACTTCTGTGTCAGGACGCTAAAGCTGTTAGAGGATTTTGCGGAGGGAATAATTATTGTGGGTGGTGATTTTAACACCCCATTTAACCCAGACATTGACACTTCATCCGGGAGGGCGTGGATGTCTCTCAGCAAGATCAACAAGCTGAAAAGGTCCTTGACGAACCTCCAATTGATTGACACATGGAGGACCCTCAATGGCACTAAGAGGGACTATACGTTCTACTCGCATACGGCCAACTCATATAGCAGAATAGACTACTTGCTGCTTAGTCACCACGCCCTGGATTGGAACCCCAGGGCCTGGATCGGTTCCATACTATGGTCTGACCATGCCCCGGTCTTTATTTCACTTTGCCTCCCTGGCCCCTCCCCCCCGGGATGGTCTTGGCGGCTGAACGATGACCTGCTGGGCGACACGGTCTGTTCTGCCGCAATTGACAAGACGATTGAACACTTTCTCGTGGACCACAGGGATGACCCCACCCCACTACCCTATCAGTGGGAGGCCCTGAAGTATGTCCTCAGGGGGGAACTTATTAGACATGGGGCCAGGCTTAAGCGGGAAAGGGCCTCACTCATAACCAAAACACGAGACCTGATCCATACACTCGAAAGGGAGCATAAAAACAAGCCCATGAATACCAAATTGCTGGAACTGCAAAACGCCAGGGAAAAGCTGCAAAAGCTATATAATCAATCATACTTGCGCTATAGAACCAGAGGTAATGCTCTCATCTATGAGTCGGCAAATAAATGTGGCCGTATGCTTGCTAAAATGCTCCACCCTCGGCCGACGGCAACTTACATCCCGATCCTCCAAAAACAGGGGGGTGGGCTGGCTCAGACTCCTTCCGATGTAGCGGACACATTTAAGAGTTTCTACGCCTCACTTTATAACATACATAGCTCCCCCAGCTCTACTGCACGCACCCAGGCATCCCCGGAGGAAATCGACGCCTACATAGAAAGTACCCCTCTCCCCACTATCCCTAAGAGGCGGAACTTCTAGAAAGACCTTTCACGGAGCAGGAGGTGGCTAAGGCAATCAGGGAGTCACCAGCGGGTAAATGTCCAGGCCCGGACGGGTTTTCGGCCAAATTTTACAAACTCTTCGGAACCCGTCTGACCCCATTATTAACGAAAACTTTTAACGCAATAGGTGAACAATGTCCCTTCCCCAAGCAGGCACTCGAGGCAATGATTGTGGTCATTCCTAAGCTGGGCAAAGATGCCACCATGTGTGGCAATTACAGACCGATATCCTTAATCAACATTGATCTTAAGCTTTACGCCAAGATCATTGCCAAGTGGGGTTTGTCTCGGGGAGGGAGGCCAGGGACAACACCAATAAGCTTCTGGACCTAATATCTTATGTTACCTCCGTGGGGGAGCCTGCATGCCTTCTATCGTGCGATGCGGAGAAGGCATTTGACAGAGTCGACTGGAATTTTCTGAAAGCTTCCCTGCGTCAGGTTGGTGTTGGACCTGGCCTCCTTTCCAAAATTCTTGCACTATATACTTCCCCATCAGCCAGAGTTAGGGCTAACGGGCTCCTCTCTACCCCTTTCCCTATAAGTAATGGTACGCACCAGGGGTGCCCGCTCTCCCCCCTCCTCTACGTTCTCACAATGGAGCATCTGGCTAAAGCCATACGGGACAACCAGGACATTAGGGGGATCCAAATAGCAGACCGCCAATACAAAACTTCCCTATTCGCTGATGATTTACTGCTACACCTAACCTCTGTACACATTTCCTTCCCATCGGTCCTGAAGGAGTTCCAGCGATTTGGTCGAGTAAGCAACTTCAAAGTTAACTATTCGAAGTGCGAGGCTCTTAATATCTCCCTTCCGACGCAAGATGTCAAGCAATTAGAGGGTAACTTCCCTTTTAGGTGGAGGTCTCAGGCTATTAAATACTTAGGTGTGCAAATCCCAGCCAATCTTACTAAATTATATGAGTTGAATTACGCGCCACTTCTCACTAAAGTTCTGTCTGACCTTGGCTCCTACACAAAGAGGCCGATCTCTTGGTTTGTGAGAATTAATAGCTTAAAAATGGACACGCTCCCCAAACTTTTATACATATTCCAAACAGTTCCAATCAAAATCCCCAGTGGGTTCTTCCGCAAGCTGAGGTCAGCATTTTCCAGATTTGTCTGGGGGGTCACCAAACCAAGAATTAAACTTTCTACTCTCACAAAAAGTAGGTCCGACGGGGGGGTGGGACTCCCGGACTTGAAGGGTTACCATACAGCCGCGATCCTTCAACGGATGATAGACTGGTTTCATAGGGGGCATGACAAACTATGGGTTCAGCTTGAAAAATCAATATCCCCATTTAATCCCACCTCCCTAGCATGGGCCGGCCCCCTCTCCAGATCTCAAAAAGAGTCCATGCCTCTCCTGGTGAAACATTTCTTGGAGATTTGGGACCCTTTGCAAGACAAACACAATCTGATACGCAGGCCGGGCCCTCTTACCCCATTGTTCGACAATCCAGCATTTGAACCTGGAATACGGGCTAAGAGCTTCCTTATATGGAAAGCCTCTGAAAATGCCACGATTGGGCACATAGTGAAGTCAGGGGCAATTCCCTCACTGGCTAGCTTGAGGGAGGGGGCGGAGGGGGACATGTCTCGTGGCTCCTCCACAGGCAGTTGAGTACATACATAACTTCCAACAATATGTTGGAAATCTCTCGAGACCCACATACGGAACTGGAGTCCCTGATCGCCCGGGATACCCCCCCTCCCAGGTCATATCATCCATCTACTCAATTGTAAATAGATCACTCAATTCATCTCGCCCTAAATACATAGCAAAATGGGAAAAGGAACTGAGTATCCAGATCTCCGACAGTGATCTCACCAAGATACTTCTGGGTACCCGTGGCATGTCTATGGCAAGCGCTGCCCAGGAGAGGAACTATAAGGTCCTGGCCAGGTGGTATAGGTGCCCGGAAGACATACACCGGTTTGCAACCTCACACTCGGACAGATGTTGGAGATGCCAGAAGGAGGTGGGCAACATGTCTCATATCTGGTGGGGATGCCCGGTTGTTAAAACCCTTTGGGATCGTATCTTCACTATATATGAGGACATCACCGGGACCAAGGTGCACAATACACAACAGGTGGCGCTGCTCTCAATTATCCCTGGCCCAGTCTCTGACATTAAGAAGGGAATCTTGAGACATTTTATAACGGCAATGAGATCCATTATCCCGAGGCGCTGGAAATCACAGGTCCCTCCTACGCTGATGGAGTGGGTGCAGGAATTAGAGATGATCCGTAGTATGGAAGTGATAGCTGCTGCCAGGGGGGATGCCACGGATCGGTTCCTGGCCACCTGGACAGGCTGGATAATATATCGCGACACACATTTGTCGGCCCTTCTCTAGCCGGGGCGGGTGATAGAGAACTCGACTGGGGAACCCTAGCTGAGTGTGATACCTGACAGAGCGGCAGGTCGCCCAGAGGCCCAAGCAGGTGAACGGCCCGATACCCCGCATCCTTTAATTTCCCCCCCCCCTCCTCATCTTCTCCATACTTTTCGTACTTCACAGCTAAACATAGGGCCCAATACCCACTAGTATATGGGCCGCTGATCTGTGCCAATATGTAATCTTCCTTCTTCCGACCATAATCAGATCTATGTGGCTTGATATTGTGGCCCACATGTATGCAAGCCCATCTGGGGAAAGGAAGCGGCTACACCGCTTCTAGCAATGATGCCAGAGTACACAAATAAGGGGATGACGTGCCTCCTTATAATAGCCAATAAACCCCCTCCTCTAAAATATAGTAATGAACCTTTACGTGTTTAGGCATAACCAGAATGCTTTAGGGTTCGGAAGAATGTTACTGACACCATTTATCTGTATGTATACCTATCTATGGATATTGAAGTACCACTGCCATCCTCGAATACCCTTCTGTACTTGTTGCTTTGTTCCCTTGCTTACTATTGTATGCATATTTTATTTCTTTTTTTTGTTGTTATTTCCATTTAAAACCAATAAAGCTTGATTATAAAAAAAAAAAAAAAAAAAGATATGAACGCAAATATGGAGATGAAAAGATTGACAACCCCAAAAAAGCATCTTATTCTTAGTATACAGTACGTCCTGCTCCAGATATAGTACTTACACTTGGGGTTATCCTCCGCCAGATGGCGCTGCACTGCAGAGACATGCAAAACAGGCTCCTCCCGGCCCCTCAAATACCCGGGGACCTCCCACAAATCCCCAGATTTCTCTGCAGTGCCGACTGCGAAGACGGGGCTATTAAAGCCTGCGGCCCTGCTGGACTATTCCCACCCGTCCTCCTCGTGATGTGCCTCCCAGCCTGGGCTGCGCTGGTCGGGTGAAGGTAGGCAGCACCATGCGTGCTTATGGAGCCATGCTCCACTGCAGTCCCCCACCAAAGGGTAGGCGGTTTAGGCTGATAGTGAGCCTCTAGGGGATGCCCCTCCCGCATTATTGTCCATGCCCCGTGTAGCGTGGGCCCTGTACAAAGGGTTGCCATCCTCCCTCATTCCCCCCATAGTTCAGGGGGGAAGAAAGGGGGGGGTGTTCCTCTAGTGTCTGTGTATGATATTCACATATATGGCACTTAGTCTGTCTTTGGACTTTTATATATATGGTGTCAGCCGCCGCGCCTTTTTGTGTGTTACTCGTATAACTGCCGCACGCGTTTTTTCCTTCGTTGGATGTTCCACGCCGGGCGACGGCGTTACCTCAGACACCTCTGTGTCCTCATTGGCCGAAGTTGGACTTCGCGCTCTTCGGGAGGGCAGGGCCGGTTCTGGCGCACTCCACGTCATGGCTCGCTCTGGCCCGCCCTTCGAGGTACATGGCGCCATATTGTCTGTTCGCGTGGGACGTTCCTGCTTGCCGTGGTCCGTAAGTTCCCTCTCGGGCGGCTTATACTCATTGTAGTTTTTCGGTTCTGACACCATTCTCTTCTCATTGTGTCTTTCAGACTGGTGAACACCATTGGCTTCTCCCGGCCCGGTGTATTTGATAGCGGGCCTTGTAAAATTCTCCCACTAAAATCCCTAGCGGGTCTTTGGGGCATCCAGGGTTGCTTATAGCGTCAATCCCTGCTGGCATATTGAGCCTAAATAATCACCATATGGAGGCATCTCAGAATTATGTGACCGGAGTCCCCCTGGGACAAGACCGGCTGTGTATGGCGTGTGGACAACCCCATGCTGATGCTGACAGGGCACGGGTCTGCGTACCCTGTGCCGAGCAAGCACTGGCTCTGCAATCAGGCCTGCCAGTGGCTGCACCTCGTTTCAATTCGCCTATCTCCCCATGCTTAAATCTCACTCCTGCTGAGTCGCATACAAGTGGGGATTCACAGCCTGTTGTGTCTTCTAGACAGCCTACGGCTGAACAGTTTATTGCGAGGTTGTCAGAGCGCAAGGGCCCTGGTAAGAAGCGGCACTTGACGCCTCATGTTACTATTTTCCCTATGGGAACTGAGGAGTTTGCTACTCGGCATGGTTATTCCCCTTCTGAGGAAGGAGAGCTCTTCTCTGACTGATGGGCCGGGGAGTCATGACGATTCTGGCCATGAATACTGGGCCCAGAGTGACACTGATGATCTGTTGATTAAGGTCTTTGAGGTTCTGGCTATCTCTCACCCTGGTGAGGCTCCCAAGCAGAGAGGGGAGCATTTCCATACAGCGACAGAACGTTTGGAATTCCTGGAGCAGGCACATTTCCAGACTCTTGTGCTCAAGGAATGGGAGTGTCCCAGTAAACTGCCAGGGGTCCCTGGGGACTGGGATAGGAAATACCCTTTCCCCCCTGAGGTGGTTAATTGTTGGTCATCCCCCCCGTGGTGGATGCCCCGATCATAGGGGTTCCTAACTCCCCCTTTATTGCAGCCCCTGCTTATACTACCCTTCGGGATGATGTGGACCGGCGCATTGATCTGCTGGCCTCCCACGCCTTTTCTTGTGCAGGGACGGCGCTGCGCCTGGTCTGTGCCGCGGCTATTACCGCCGTGGCCGCCAGAACTCTAATTAGCAAGATGCTTGCTCGTTGCCCCGATGATCTCCCCTGGGATGTGTTTAATGCACTCTCCAGTTGTGATATGTTTGTAAAATGTATCCTATTAGCGTTGGATGACACCATTAAAATGTGTGCAAGAACTTCTACCCTTGTGGTGGCTATACATCGCTTGGTCTGGCTGCGACAGTGGGGTGCTGACGATGCTTCTAAAAAGACTCTTACCGGGCTTCCCTTTAGAGGGCTACGCCTGTTTGGTAAGAAGGGTAAGTCACCGCAACGCAGGCAGCCGTCTCGGCCCCCTAGGGGCAGGGGCACCCCTCCCCCCCTCTACCATAGTGTTAAACAAGAACCATGGCTGTCCTTCGTGGGGACTCGCGCAGACTCCTGCCCCGGGAGCAGCAGACAACGCCCTGGCCCCTCCGGCGGGGCTAAGCCTAAATCTTCCACCAAGCCCCCTCAAGCATGATGGGGCGCCCTCTCCCGTCTGGGTGGGGGGTTGGCTGCGGCACTTTGCTCTTGTCAGGAGGCATCACGCCTCATACTGGTGGATTCAGGAGGTAGTGTCCTCCGAATGCAAGATAGAGTTTGCTGCGTGGCCTCCCCCCAAGATTATCAGGTCCCGGGTACTCCTGGTCCCTGCCTCTGTTCAGGTACTGGCGCAGGCCGTGCAAGGCATGCAGGGTCTGAGGGGTCACTTGCAGATTGCCTTAACAGGCAGAGGCAGGGGCCGCTACACCAACCTTTCCACAGTCCCTCAAAAGGATGGGTCAGTCTGGCCCATTCTGGATTCACAGGTTCTCAGCAATTCTCCAATTACAGGCAGTTTCTGCATGGAAACTCTGAGATGGGCCACCGGTGCCTTGCGCCCAGGGGGCTTCTTGCCGTCTGTGGAGCTCTAAGATACATATGTTCTCATCCCTGTGCCTTCAGGACACCGAGGCTCTTCAGGTTCGTGTTGGAAGTCCAACACTGCTAATTTGTGGCCTTGTTATCTGGCCTCTCTTCAGCTCCCAGAGTGTTTACCCAGGTGCTGACGGGGGTGATGTCTCTGATGAGGGGATGACCTACCTGGATGTCCTTTTTCACTTCCCAGTCTCTACGTCAGGCTAAGTTGGATACCCGGCTAGTGGTGTCCATTGGGAGTCATTTGGATGGGTGATCAATCACCCCAAGTCCTCATTGTCCCCTTAATTGGTAACTCCATTCCTGGGAATGAATCTGGATTTGGTTCAAATGAGAATCTTCCTTTCTCAGCAATAAAGTGGACAATCTGGTCGCATGGGTTCAGTCCCTCATTGCTGTCCCGGTCCCTTCACCAGGCAGGGATGCAGCTGGTGGGCCCGTTGGTGGCTTGCTCAGAAGAGGTCCCTTATGCTCAGTTCCCCTTGGGCCCTTCTGCGACTTCTATTGTTAATACAGGACAGGGATCCAGCATCCCTGGAGCAGGGTCTGTGTGCCTTCCCACCTGGTAAGGAGGTCCCTCTTGGAGTGGATGAACTCAAGGAACCTGTCTGGGGGCAGTTCCTTCTTGCCCCTTCCTGGAAACGGTCACCATGGATGCCAATCTATCAGGATGAAGGGGGGGGGGTTTCTTCTGAAACTTCCTGCGGTTCTGGGGGAGGTGGGGCCCTTAGAAGGTCCATACACCTATCAATGTTTGAAACAGTGAGCGTTTTCAGTTGGTTCTATCTCGCTTGACTACTCCTCTTCTGGGCCTGCCTGTTTGGGGGCGCTCGGTCTGTCTGACGACAGTGTCCTACATTAATTATTGGGAGGGGCCTAGAGCAGGAGGACCCTCCAGGAAGTGTCTATGATCCTAATCTGGGTGGAGACAATGTTCCCTGCATATCAGTGATATTCGCTCCGGTGGGGGTCCCTCTACGACAGGATGTGATAATCCCTGTGTCACTATGGGGTCCAACCAGTTGTGGATCTGTTTGTGTCCCGTCACTATCACAAGCTCTCGGCCCTTGTTTCCCTGTCCCAGGATCCTCTGGCCTTGTTCCAGATGCCTTAGTAACGTCATGGCTGGACGTTCGGTTCTGTATGTCTATTCTCCGTGTGCCACACACCCCGCTTCCCCTTTAATTCTTACGATCGGGTTACTCCACCAGCAGGTGGCGACGTGCAGGGAGAAGTCTTGAAAACCTTCCGGCCTATATATACCTGGGACCTCCCACTGAATCACCAGTTTTTTCTCTCTGCATGAAGCGACAAGACAGAAGAATGAAGTCTCCTGCTTGCAGGTAGCCGGGGTAAAATCCGGCATCCCCTTTTGGTCTATTTCTGCCCAGTTCTAGTGTGTTTATTATGCTTAGTTAAATGGAAGCCTCCCAGCCTAGGCTGCGGGCTGGGCAAAGGTAGATGGCACTTTAGGTGCCTAGGAGCTTATCTCCTCCGCTCGACCCCACTTGTGGGACAATGCGGCTATCCGGCTGGTGATCCGGATTTGGGATGCCCCGTCCCGATGTCCCTTTAGGTCACCTTCTCCCGCTCAGCCTTCTCCCTTCGCTAAGGGGGGGGGGGGGTGTGTAGTGTACATGAGTGCTTTACTTTTACTGTGAAAGGTCTTGGTAGTTTTCAGTGTCAGCGCGTGGCTGGGGCTGCTGGGGCCTGTTTTTTACTGCACGTTTTTGTATTTCCCTCTCTTTCTCGGTTGCGGACGAGCCGCGTCACTAGGGGGCGGGGCCGCGCTCTCTGCGGCCTCGCTCTGCGTGTAAAGGGGGCGTGGCCGGGACGCGCTGTCCCCGGGCCCGCCCTTCGCTTCCCTGGTCTCATTAGAGACCTGGACGCTGCAACCGGTGGGGGAAGAGCTCTATGCGGCAGAAACTTCACAGGTAAACGGCCCCACCATTGCGCACGTGGGGCCGTTCTTATGCTATGTGCTGCTTGTGCAGCGTTTTCTCCCTGGGGCATTTCTACTTATGGGGAATATTGTTTGTCATCCTTCTTATAGGTTGACTTATTTTATCACATAGGTGGAATATGTGCTCCAGTGGCTGAGATAGTGCACATTACCATTATGATATATATATATATATTGGTGTTTGTGTATGTGTTTATGTATATGGATATATATATGTATATAAATATATATATATATATATGTGTAGTGTGTATATATATATATATATATATATATATATATATATATATATGTAGGGGCATGTATTCATACCGGTATGTACTCTGATTTTTTGCACTCTGCTTTGCCTTGAAATTTCATGTGTCATGTATATTTATTCAAGATGTTTAAGCTAGCCATATATGTTTGCCTTATTGGTTATGTATGATTGTGGCTGGGGGACTGACTGTGGTCTCTTTTCCCCCACAGATTCTGGGATTCCCTCACTGCAGGCTCTCCCTGTCTGTTATACCTGGCTAGTCTTAGTCTCTAAATTGGGATTTTCCTAGGTTTAAAAAAAAAAAAAAAAAATCCTCCCACTTCCGGGACTTTAGTTACAAAGGGGCATCCCGGGTTGCTTAATGCGTAAAACCCTGGGTTGTTGCGAATACCACAAATTCACCATATGGAGGCTTCCAATGTTACCGGAAATGGCTCCTCGGGGCTATCCAGGTTGTGTGGGGGTTGTGGGGTTCCGCTCCCAGGCGATGATGTCATATTACGCGTTCCATGTGCTCAGCAGAACATTGCGCGCCAGTCCGTTGCTCCGGCTTCTGGCTCCTCGCAACTTCCGTCATCTCCTATCCCCCCCAACCTAGTCCAGACCCCGTGTGACACTGTCAAAAATGGGGATTCGCATTCCGAGGTGCATGCGCGGTTGGCCAACCTCGAGAAAATTATCTCCGCTTCAGTGGCTCAGAAGGCTACGGCAAAGCGGAAGCACCTTGCTCCGGCAGTACCTGCCTCGGAGGATGAGGTACCTGAATTTTTGGATTATTCCGATTGTCCCCCTGATGAGGAGGGGGAACTCCTTGAGGAGTCGGATGAGCCTGCAGACCAGCTATTGTTTGATACTGCTGGTGATCAGGCTGTAGGGGTGTCCCTTGACACTCCTTCCATTTTGGCTCAAATGTTTAAAGTTTTGGCCTTGGATCCGCCTGCGGTGGTCCCTCTGCCAAAAGGTGAGTTGTTTGATGTACCCCAGCCGCGTTTGGTGTTTCCCAGGCAACAGCACTTTGAGAAGCTTGTCCTTAAAGAATGGGAACAACCCACGCGCCTGGCTGGAACTCCTCCTAATTGGGATAAGCGTTATCCCTTTCCGGAGGACTTGGTGAAGCTTTGGTCAGTGCCCCCCGAAGTCGATACCCCGGTGTTGGGGTTGACTGGCCCGGCTGCGTTGCACCTTTCTGGCACCACTACCATTAAGGATGGTGAGGATCGTCGGGTTGATCAATTGGCTCGCCATGGTTTTTTCAGTGCCTCTTTTGCTGGCTGTTAGATCCATGATTAGGGATCTGCTCGCAGATCTTGATCCCGCTTGTGATATGATTAGCTCTCTCAAGCAGTGTGAGTCGTTTGTTTCTTTTGCCCTGACTGCTCAGGACGATGCTCTTGCGACGAGTAGCAGGACAGCGGCATTGCTGGTGGCTATTCGACGGTCTATATGGCTGCGCCAGTGGACGGCGGACCTTAACTCTAAAAGGGCGCTTACAGCGCTACCCTTCTTAGGTTTATGCCTTTTTGGCGAGAAATTGGATGCGTTACCAAGGATGGTAAGTTGCCTCAATTCAAGATACCTCGTCGCTCCTTCAGGGGTGCGAGTTCCTTTAGTCCCTCCTTTCGAGGAGCCAGAGCGGGCAGAGGGGCTTCCCTTCCTGTTACCGGGGCTGTAGGTTGGTCCCGGGGAAGAGGTCGTGGCCGTCCCGGTCAGTCCTGGGGCGCCAAGCCCAAACCTACTGCTAAGCCTGCTCAGCAATGAGGGGCTGCCCTCACCCGTGCGGGTGGGGGGACAATTGCGACACTTCTCCCTGGTTTAAGGCCGGGAGTCTCCGGACACATAGATCTGGGAGGTGGTGTCGCCCGGTTACAAACCGGAGTTCGAGTCTCGCCCTCCTTCACGGGTTTTCCTGGAAATGGCGGTCATCCGGCCGGTGACGCACTTAGAGGTGGGCCTCGATTTTTACACCATTCTCTTCACAGTCCCCTAGAAGGACGGGTCAGCTTGCCCCGTCCTGCATCTGAAGTTTTTCAAACTTCCCAGGTCCCCCCTTGCTCTAGCCAGGGTGGTGTCCTTTCGGGGAATACGGTCGGATTTCGGTCAACACAGGGTGTTGCTCACTCAGTCCAAGGTTTGTCTGATTCAGGAGTTGGTTTGGATCCTTCTTTCCAATCCTCGGCCGTCTGTTCTGGAGCTGAGAGCCTTCCGTCTGGTTCTTGCTCTTTTGTCCCATCATGGTCTGGGCCTTCTGGTTCAGTTACGCTCGGACAGTCAAGCAACGGTTGCTTACTTCAATCATCAGGGAGGGACTTCCAGTCTGGGTGCCCTCAGAGTGGGGTCCCTGATCCTGACCTGGGCGAAGGCACATGTTCCTTGTCTCTCGGCAGTCTGCAGTCTGCTCCGGTGGGGGACACCGGAGGTGGTCCTGTTTCCCTTTCATCACAGCTGCAGGCTCCCGATCTTTGTGTCGCCCTCCCAGGATCCTCTGGCTCTGGCGGCGGAAGCCATATCCCTGAGCCAGGGGAACCCGGGTTTTCTGTACCTGTTTCCTCTGATACCCATGCTAGGCTGGGTGGTGCGGAAGCTGGTTCTGGAAAGGGTGTCCGCCATTCTCGTGGCCCCAAGACGGCCAAGACGAGTATGGTGCGCAGACATGGTTTGGCTGACAGTAAATCAGCTCATTCTGCCTCTTCGGTCCGGTCCGCTCACGCAGGGTCGGCTGTCTTACCCCAGTTTACCAACGCTGGTTTTGATGGCTTGGCCGCTGAGACCTCCATCTTGAAGGAGGAGGGTCTTTCTGACTCGGTTATTAAGACTCTGATCGGTGCCCGAAAGAGGTCTTCTTCTATCACCTACTATAGGACTTGGAAAACCTATATCATTTGGTGTGAGGTTAGATCTTTTCCTTGTAGGGTCTTTTCGGTCTCCAGGATTCTGGAGTTTTTACAATCTGGGCTGGACTCTGGTCTTCAGCTGAGTAATTTGAAGGGGGCGTTTTGCGCTTCATCCCTTAGTTAAAACTTTTTTCCAGGGGGTTGCGCATATGTGGCCTCCCAGGAAACCATTACTCCCTGTTTGGGACTTGAATTTGGTTCTTTCTGCCCTTCAGGCTCCTCCTTTTGAGCCTTTGCAAGATATTGCTTTGTCTACCCTGACTCAGAAGATTGTCTTCTTGGTAGCTATCAGTTCGGTTCGGTGGTGGCCTTGTCTATCCAGGCGCCCTACTTTGAGAGGCATCAGGACAAAGTGGTCTTTCGGTTCAAACCAGACTTTCCTCCTAAGGTTGTTTCTGCTTTTCATTTGAACCAAGATATTGTTCTTCCCTCCCTGTGTCCTAAGCCTAAGAATGACAAGGAGAGGGTTTTGCATTGTTTGGATGTAGTACGCTGTGTTAAGTACTATTTGATTATTACTTCTCCTTTTCGTAAAACTGATGCCTTTTTTGTTGTGCCCTGTGGGCCTAGGAAGGATTTGGCGCCGGCCAAATCTTCCATTAGCAAATGGATACGTCAGGCCATTATTGCGGCCTATTCTGCTAAGGGGAAAGTTCCCCCTTTTCGTATCACTGCTCATTCTACTCGCGCCGTTGGAGCGTCTTGGGCTTTTCAGCACCAAGCTTCTGTTGAACAAGTTTGTAAGGCCGCTACTTGGTCTTCTGTTCATACTTTTTCTAAGTTTTACAAGGTTGATGTGCGGGCCTCAGCGGATGCTGTGTTTGGCCGCAAAGTTCTGCAGACTGCAGTCGTTTAAGTTATGCTTCACCTTGCCTTTGGATACCCTTCCCTTGCGGACACTGCTTTTGGATGTCCCGATCGTAAGAATTAAAGGGGAAGCGGGGTGTGTGGCACACTGAGAATAATACCATTTTGTGAGTACTCACCTGCCCTTTTCGGTATCCCGAATCCTTTATATGGTGAAGCTTTTCTTTATTTTGAGGTTACCGTTGGATTTCCTGGTACCTTGTCTTTCTGCTTTTTAAATAACTGGTGATTCAGTGGGAGGTCCCAGGTATATATAGGCCGGAAGGGGCTCGTTTTCAAGACTTCTCCCTGCACGTCGCCACCTGCTGGTGGAGTAACCCGATCGTAAGAATTAAAGGGGAAGCGGGGTGTGTGGCACACTGACAATATCCATTTTTCAGGTGAGTACTCACAAAATGGTATTTTCCTCCATCCCCCCTGCTAGGCAGGGTTCTGCGCAAGATTGCTCTGGAAGGGGCACCAGTGACTCTGGTGGCCCCCGGGTGCCCTAGTAGAGTGTGGTTTGCAGACGTGGTACTGAGGGCAGTAGTTTCTGTACGTTCTGCCAGGAGTGCCAGCTCTGCTCACTCAGGGCCCCTTTACGTCACCCAATCTACAGACTCTGGCCTAGACGGCCTGACTGCTGAAACATCCATCTTGATGGAGACAGGCTTATCTGTCTCGGTGATTGAGACTATGGGAAGACTAGGAGCAAACTTCTTCTTCTACTTCTTCCATCTGTTATAGGGTATGGTATACCCATATTGATTGGTGTGAGTCTAGGTCTCTTCCCTGTCGGGCGTTCTCGGTTCCCAGGGCTCTAGAGTTATTACAGCATGAGTTGGAGTTGATTCTCCAACTCAGTACTCTGATGGGTCAGGTTCTGTCCTGGCCACCTTACTTTAGAAGTCTTTTGTTCAGTTTTCCTTGGTTAAGACCTCTTTCGGGGGTATTCAGGTGCGTCCCCCATGTAATCCTATGGTCCCTGTTGGGATTTGTATTTGATTCGGTCTGCCTTGCGGGGTTTTTCCCTTTGGTCCTATGCAGGATGCTGTCCGGCTGTTCTTACTCTCAAGGTTGTCCTTCTGGTGGCTGTTACTTCGGTCAGACGTGTGTCTGGCCGGCGGCTCTGTCTATCTAGCCCCCATTCTTTGAGATCACCAGAAAACATCATTTTACCCCTGTACAAGTCACTGGTCAGACCCCATATGGAATACTGTGTACAGTTCTGGGCACCTGTGCTTAAAAAGGACATATCAGAACTGGAGCGCGTTCAAAGAAGGGCAACAAAGTTAATAAAAGGAGTGCGGGGGCTAGAGTACCCGGAAAGATTGTCCAAGTTAGGTTTATTTAGTCTAGAAAAAAGACGATTGAGGGGTGATCTAATAACTATGTATAAATATATTCGGGGTCAATACAAGGATCTGTCCCACAATCTATTTATACCCCGTAACCATAACCCGGGGGCATCCACTAAGGTTAGAGGAAAGGTGCTTTCTCCACCGACATAGGAGGGGATTCTTCTCTGTAAGAGCAGTGAGACTATGGAACTCGCTGCCAGAGGAGGTAGTAATGAGGGATACATTAAAAATGTTCAAAAGTGGCCTTGATGCCTTCCTGGCATGTAATAACATTTCCGGCTATGGCTACTAGACCACTGGAAGGAGTTAAACAGGCTGAACTGGATGGACTAAAGTCTTGATTCAGCCTTACATACTATGTTACTATGTTACTATGGGTGGTGTTCCGCCTGAAGCCGGATTTTCTACCTAAGGTGGTGTCTTATGTTCATTGTTTCAAGATGTTGTTCTTCCTTCCTGCCTTATTCCTAGCAACCCTGAAGAAAGGGTTCTGCATTCCGTGAACAGGTGTTGGAAGTTTTTTCCTTTGTAGTCACTGTGTCCTTAGGAGAACTGATGTTCCTTTGGGCCTACGGCCACTCCATCCTGAATGTGCCCGATCTTGTCTGCTTTCGGGAGTTAGGCAGCTTTGGCCCTGGTCATTACTTGGATGGGATGGTCCCTTCTGGTCCTAGGAAAGGGTTTTTGGCTTCTGCCAAGTCTACTGTTAGCGACTGGATTTGTCAGGCTGTTACTCAGGCCTATTCCACCAAGGGGAAGAATCTTCCTTTCGCTTTACTTCTTACTCTACTCGTGCTTTGGTGCCTCTTGGGCTTTTCAGCACCAGGCTTCTGTTGAACTGGTTTGCTAGGCCGCTACCTTGGCCTTCTGTTCATACCTTTGCAAGTTTTACAAGGTTGATGTTAGGGCCTCAGCTCATGCTGTCTTGGTCGCATGGTTATGCAGGTGCCAGTGGTTTTAAACTGTTGTCGTTTTTGTTGGGGATCCGACCCTACTTTATGGACACTGCTATTGGATGTCCCAAGTGTAAGTACTATATCTGGAGCAGGACGTACTGTATACTAAGAATAATACAATTCTGTGAAATACTCACCTGTAGAATTGATATTATTTGTATACAGTACGTCCTGCTCCACCCCACCCTGGTTTTTGCATTATTCTGGATCCCCTGTATGGTGATTGTTACCATTGTTATAGTTACCAGTTTTGGTGGTTTATTCTCCCTGCTTCTTATTCACTGATTTTCAATGCTGGGGATTTGTGGGAGGTCCCCGGGTATTTGAGGGGCCGGGAGGAGCCTGTTTTGCATGTCTCTGCAGTGCAGCGCCATCTGGCGGAGGATAACCCCAAGTGTAAGTACTATATCTGGAGCAGGACGTACTGTATACAAATAATATCAATTCTACAGGTGAGTATTTCACAGAATTGTATTTTTTTTATTCCCCCTGCTGCTGGTCGGTCCGACCCAATTCCTGGTTAGAATTGCAAATTGCCTGAGCTCCAGCCACCTGTGCCTCTGTGTTGGCTTGACACGTCTCCGTGGAATGGAAAGGGTGTATCGGCATGGAGATTGGACATGGGAAAGGTATGGACCCAGGTGGTGCGAGATTCAATCCAGCGATCGTGGCGGACCAGTCGGCTGTGGTTGACAAAAGGGGCGTTACCAGATATGACCTGTCTAGTGTAAATTTTGGAATGTTTAGGCATTTGAGACCATCAGTTGAGTTGTGTGGTAGGAAGATTCGTACACTAGAAAATGCCCTTATGTTCCATTATGAAAACCATTAAAACTAGTGAAACTAGGATATGCCCCCAAGCACATGCCATGTAAGTGCCACGTCAGATGATTCAGATGATGCAGTCTTCACAATCACACCAACCTAAAAACAACTGAGATGGTTTTGGATTGGTTAAACAACAGGGTGAAGCCGACTTAGCCTAGCACTTCCTGGAGCTCCTTCCATGAACCTGAGAGTGTACTAAGCTGTCAAAGGGCCAACTTTTAAGAAACTAAAATCTAAAACATTTTGCTTACATTTGTTTTGTTTGGACTTAAAGGTAAGTCCACAAAGAGCTCAGAGCAAATGTGCCAACAAACACAAAAGGACCTGCTTACCTTCCACTTGATCCCTGGATGCACACTGCTCACCCACTGAGACGCTAGGAGAAGTGAACATGGTCACAGTCCATGGCACTCCCACTGACTTCAAATGGCTCCACCATACACAAGGAACTTTTGAGTACGGAGGTACCTATTGAAAGCAATGGGACCACTCAGTAGCGAGGTGACACCCAGCTGCTGATGTGACTTCTCATACTGGTGCTGAGCAAGGAAAGGGCTCATGTTCACTGGGCCCCCCCCCCCGATTAAGATGTCTGATGCAAAGTTCACACAAGTGCGGTCCTTCATATGTTTCATTCCTTTAACACACATTATATACTTACAATTTAGAAAATAAAATCATCATGCAAAGATATGACCAAACCTTTAATTTTACATATATATATATATATATATATATATATATATATATATATATATATATATTTTAGAGAGAGAGAGCTGAGTAGTACTGGGTAAATGACCCCCAAACACACACGTAACTGAGTGAAACATCTGTGTTGCTTAGAAAAAAAATACATTTTCAGTTGGTCTAACATACAGTGTTTTTATTCATAAATAACAGTGACAATGACTTCACAGTGGATATATCTGATGTCATTTCTGTAGCAAAGATATCCAGCAGTGACCTTGGTGTTCTTGTCGCACCTTACAGCGCCCATTGTTGAAAGAAAACTGGGAACTGCAATCAGTTTGAGCAAAACCTTATTGAGTGATTACATAGGGGGGTCTTTAAGCAGTGTCTTCAGCTTCCCGCTTACAACACCGCTGGGCCCCACATCCTCAGTGATAATGATGGTGGTGTCTTATTCCTCAGTTGGTGTCCGTTATCATTTACACTTGGAGTGTGCAGCCGCCAGTACTTTGCGATCCTTCTTCCTGTTGTAGCGCCTTATAAAGCTGCCACTGCTCGTCACCAATCCGTCCCCGGCTCGTAAGCGTCCGCTGATCACTCGCTGTATGAGTGGCGATAACTCCATTCTCTTGTGATAGATGCGGCCCATCAGGATGTAGCGACCACCTATGTGCAATTTACAGATCACATGTTTAGACTCTATAAGAGGGCTGGGTGTCTCCCTCTGCTTTGGGATGCCACAATATGTGAACACCCTACACTACTATCAGTTTTCCGTAAAATGTACCTTATTCTATGTATACAGCACCTCCTGCTCCAGAGAGTAATTCCTTACGTTTGGGTTATACAGCCACAAGATGGCGCTGGACTGCAGAGACAGCAAAAAAGTGGCTCCTCCCGGTCCCCTATATTCCAGGGACCTCCCACAAAATCCCCAGTTCTTCTCTGCAGTCAGCGCTGCGATGACAAGAAGATGGCTCTCTCTACTCGCAGATAAGTGGGGCTATTAGCCTGCAGCCCTGTAGGACTATTCCCACCCGTTCCTCCTATTCTAAGTATGTCACACACCCCGCTTCAAGACATTCATTACACTTGGGTATACTGACCTGTAGATAGCGATCTTGCAGAGATGATAACAAAAAAAGGTCAGACCCTCCTGGCCCATAAATACCTGGGACCTCCCACTCATTCCCCAGTTTTCCATCTCTGCAGAGGCGAGCAAGTCAGAAGATGATGTCTCCTCCTTGCAGGTAGCCGGGATGACTCCTATTCTTCTATTTCTGCCCGGATCCCCTTATTTAAAGTGCTTGCCTCCCAGCCTAGGCTGCTGGTCCGGGCAAAGGTAGTTGGCACCCCTGGTGCTTAGGAGCCGTGAGACCCTATAACAAGGGTAGGCGGCTATCCGGGTTGGTGATCCCGGTTTGGGATGCCCCGTCCCTTGGCCCTACCCTGGCATGGTTTCCCCCTCTCCCGGATACCCTTAGAGGGGGGGGGGGTTGGGGGCCGGGTCCCTTATGGATTCATCCCATTATGGTGTATATGTGTGTTGGTGCTTTAACCGTATGTGTGTGTTTCAAATGTTAGGCTGGCGCCGGCGGGGCCGCGCCGGCCCGCCCTCCCTCCTCCTTCTGCACATGCGTGTCTTCTACTCCCCTCCTGCCAGGTGTGCGATGTTTGGGTGAAGGTCGGGTAAGTGGCCTGTGGCCCATCAGATGCATCTATTGTTAACCCCTTATGCATTGCTAGCATTCTGAGTGTGTGTTTTGTTTGTGTGTTCCAGGTGGACCATTGATCTTATTAAAGGGGGGTTCTCCTGGTCCAGGGTCCCTGGTTAAATTTTAGTTGGCTTAAAATCCTCCCACTCGGGACTTAAAGGGGCATCCCGGGTTGCATTATTGCGTAATTCCCTCGGAGCATTGTACACATACATATATTATATATATACATTATTAAAAAATCACCATATGGAGGCTTCCCCGGATACTGGGCTTGTGCCCCCCTTGGGGCAATGCCAGGCTGTGTTTGGGGTATCCCTTTTGGGGGATGATGTATTTCTATGAGTACCCTGTGCGCAGCGGTCTATTACGTGGCAGACCAGATCTCAGGCGTCCGGTTCTGCTCTGCCAGTCTCCTCTCCGTCTCCCCCTCGCTTGACACGTACCCCGTGTGATGTGGTCATTGGCGGGGAGTCGCAATCTGAGGTGTGTGCCAGATTGGCCAATCTTGAGAAATTGTTTTCCAGTGCCGTTGCTAAAAAGGTCACGGCAAAGAGAAAACATTTGTATACGGCTGCGCAGGCCTTTGATAGGGAGGATTTTGACTCCCTGGATTGGTCTGATTGTTCCCCGCGAGAGGAAGGGGAGTTGTATGAGGAGTCTGATGACTCTGATGATCAGCAGTTTGTGGGCGCTGATACTGAGCAGGGCCAGGGGGATTCCTTGGATACTGCCAGGGTCCTGGCTCATGTGTTTGAGGTCCTGGCTATTTCTCCCCCCGAGGCGGCTCCTCCGCTGAAGGGGGAGTTCTTTGAAGTGACTAAGCCGCGCTTGGAATTTCCTTATCAAAAGCATTTTGATGGTATCATTCTCAAGGAATGGGAGAGGCCGACTCGGCTTCCGGGTGTCCCACCAGGTTGGGACAAGAAATATCCCTTTCTGGCGGACTCGGTGAAGCACTGGTAGTCTCCCCCCGAGGTGGATGCTCCTGTTTTGGGGTTGTCCAGCTCCTCAGTCCTCCATTCTCCGGAGTGCACTACTCTCAAGGATGGTGAGGATAAACGCATTGACCAGATGGCTTGTCATGGATTTGCCAGTGTTGGATCGGCCTTGCGGCCGGTTTGTGCTTCTGCGCTTGTATTGGTAGCTGCCAGGTCGGTTATTAGAGGATTGTTGTCCTCTTCCGGGCTTGATCCAGCTAATGGGGAGTTTGCCGACCTTAAGCGCTGTGAGTTGTTTTTGTCCTTTGTGCTGTCCGCCCTGGACGACACTTTGGTGATGTGTAGCAGAACTGCAGCCCTGCGTGTGGCTATCCGCCGGTCGGTTTGGTTACGCCAATGGGCGGCTGATTTTGTGTCCAAAAAGTCGCTCATGGCCCTTCCCTTTGTGGGGTTGCGGCTCTTTGGAGAAAAATTGGATTCGGTGGCAAAGGGAGGTAAGTTACCTCAGCGTAAGAAGCAGCGTCGCCCCTTTTGGGGGGCGGCTTCCTTCTCTCAGTCCTTTCGTGGGGCTAGAGTCGGCAGGGGTTTGGCTTTCCCCTCGTCCAGAAGTGATTCCTGGACCAGGGGCAGGGGTCGGGCCCGTCCAGGACACAGTTGGGGCTCCAAGGCTAGAGCCGCTGCCAAGCCGGCTCAGCAAGGGGGCACCCTCACCCTTGCGGGTGGGGGGACGGCTGCTACTCTTCTCCCAGGTTTGGGTCCAAGGGGTCTCGGACAGGTGGATTCAGGAAGTGGCGTCTTCCGGTTACAAGCTGGAGTTCGAGTTCCGGCCCCCTCCCAGATTCTTCAGTTCTCGGGTGCCGTCAGATCCTCTGGCCGCCCAGGGGCTTCGGGCGGCAGTAGCAAGTCTTTTGGACATGGCTGTCATCTGTCCGGTGCCCCACTCAGACCGGGGCCTGGGCTTCTATTCCAATTTGTTCACGGTGCCCAAGAAGGACGGATCCGTTCGTCCCATTCTGGATCTGAAGTTGCTCAACAGGTTCGTTCATCCCCGGAAGTTCCGTATGGAAACCCTGCACTCAGCCATCCACTCACTTCATCAGGGGGACTTCATGACGTCTATAGACATCAAGGATGCTTACCTGCATATTCCAATATTTCCGGCACACCAGAGATTCCTCAGGTTTGTCATGGACAATCGACATTTTCAGTTTGTGGCTCTTCCGTTTGGCCTTACCTCGGCTCCAAGGGTTTTTACCAAGGTGTTGGCAGGAGTGATGGCCATCCTCAGAGCCAAGGGTATCCGCATCGTGTCCTATCTGGACGATCTTCTCATCATGGCGTCTTCCCTCAGGCGCAGCTGGATACCAGGAATGTGGTGTCCACTCTGGAGAGTTTCGGTTGGGTGATCAACTATCCCAAGTCCTGCCTCACTCCCTCCAGGGTGGTGGAGTTCCTGGGAATGTCGCTGGATACTTCTCAGGCCAGGGTGTTTCTCCCCCGAGCCAAGGTTCTTCTGATTCAGGAATTGACTCAGCGTCTTCTATCCATTCCCCGTCCGTCCATCCGGCTAGGGATGCGACTCGTGGGATTGATGGTGGCGTCGTTCGAGGCGGTTCCCTTTGCCCAGTTTCACACAAGGATGCTCCAGCTCCATCTCTTGGCGGCCTGGGACGGGTCCCCGCTGTCATTGGATCAGTCCTTTCTGATGTCCCCCCGGGTGCGGCATTCCCTTCGGTGGTGGCTGAAACCAAGCAATCTGACGAGGGGCAGGTCCTTTCTGACCCCTCGTTGGGAGACGGTCACCATGGATGGCAGCCTGTCAGGTTGGGGGGGATTTTGGAAGGATCTTCAGTTTCAGGGACTGTGGGGGCCTCTGGAGGCTCACGATCCCATCAATGTTCTGGAGTTGAGAGCCATCAGGCTGGTTCTGGCTCACTTGACTCATCAGTTGCGGGGCCTACCGGTCCAAGTTCGGTCGCACAATCGGACGGCGGTCGCCTACGCGGACCGCTACTGGTCCGTGGCTCAAATGGTACCGGGCCCTGAGGCTATCGCGCCCTGCGCTCCAAACCCCTGCCCCTATTCAACGCGCGGACCGCGGTCCGTATTGCGGACCGTGGCTGCTAGGCTTCCGGACCCCATGGCCAGAAGGGTGGGTGCAGAGACGGGTGTCGGGGCATATCGGGCCGGAGACGGGGAGGGAAGGCAGCGGGCGGGGCCGAAGACTGGGAAGGAAGGCAGTGGGCGGGGACAGAGAGCGTGAGGGAAGGCAGCGGGTGGGGCCATCGGCCTGAATGGAAGGCAGGGGGCGGGGCCTGAGACTGAGGGAAGGCAGGGGGCGGGGACCGGAGACCATGAGGGAAAGCAGCGGGCGGGGTCGGACGGACAGGAGGAAAGGCGGCATGTGCGACGGGTAGGAAAGGCAGCATGTGGGTGATTTATGGAGGAGCGGCCGGCTCAGCTGTCTGCTTCGATGGCAGGAGGCTGAGTGGTGCTCAGTTAAAAGAAGTTCTGCAGTACACTTTCCAATATCTCTGGGCTGCAACAAGCAGGACTATGCATTAGTTTCGCCCTGCATAGTTCTGTTTGCAGCTGCCCAGCGGATATAAAACAGTGCATGAAGCAGGACGTTTATTGTGCATCGCTCAGCCTCCTGAGATAGTTGCAGATGGCTGAGCATGTCTTTTATCACCAGTCAGCTTTTCCCTGGGGCATCCTGAATCGGGATGCCCCCACTGTGTGAACCCCCCAGGGTACCTGTAAAAACTCACCTTTCCCTGCTTCAACTCTCTTTTCCCTGCTCTGTCCCATCCCATCTCTCTTTTCCCTGCTCTGTCCCATCCCATCTCTCTATTCCAAGCTCTGTCCCATCCGATCTCTCTTTTCCCAGCTCTGTCCCATCCAATCTCTCTTTTCCCTGCTCTGTCCCATCCCATCTCTCTATTCCAAGCTCTGTCCCATCCCATCCCTCTTTTCCCAGCTCTGTCCCATCCCATCTCTCTTTTCCCTGCTCTGTCCCATCCCATCTCTCTATTCCAAGCTCTGTCCCATCACATCTCTCTTTTCCAAGCTCCGTCCCATCCGATCTCTCTTTTCCCAGCTCTGTCCCATCTGATCTCTCTTTTCCAAGCTCTGTCGCATCCGATCTCTCTTTTCCCAGCTCTGCCCCATCCCATCTCTCTTCTCCCAGCTCTGTCCCATCCCATCTCTCTTTTCCCAGCTCTGTCCCATCCGATCTCTCTTTTCCCAGCTCTGTCCCATCCCATCTCTCTTTTCCATGCTCTGTCCCATCCCATCTCTCTTTTCCAAGCTCCGTCCCATCCCATCTCTCTTTTCCCAGCTCTGTCCCATCCCATCTCTCTTTTCCCAGCTCTGTCCCACCCCATCTGATCTCTCTTTTCCCAGCTCTGTCCCATACTTATTTTTTTCTGTAACTGTATTTTATTTCGAAGGCATGTTTAAATATGTTAACATTAAAATGATTAAATCAAAACAATATTAACAATCAGTGCAGCTGCACCGCCCCCAGCCACACCCCCAGCCCGGCCCCCCCCCCCCCCCCCCCCAGTGCCCCACCAGGCCGCGGTAAAATTACCAAATCCTGAACCGGCCCACGGTGAGAAAAAGGTTGGGGACCACTAGCCTACATCAATCACCAGGGAGGGACTCGCAGCAGGCGTGCCCTCAGGGAAGTGTCCTTGATCCTTGCCTGGGCAGAGAGCAATGTCCCATGCATCTCGCCGGTGTACATTCCGGGAGTGGAGAACACGGAGGCGGACTCCCTGAGCAGGGGGGAATGGTCGCTCTGCCCCAAGGTGTTTCGGTCGCTTTGCCACCGGTGGGGGTCTCCGGAGGTGGACCTCTTTGCCTCTCGTCACAATCACAGGCTTCCGGCATTTGTGTCTCTCTCGCGGGATCCACTGGCTCTGGCAGTGGATGCCATGTCTCTGAACTGGAGGGATCTTGGGTTTCTGTACCTGTTCCCTCCGTTTCCCATGGTGGGCAGAGGGCGCGTCAGCAATCCTGGTGGCTCCAAAGTGGTCAAGACAGGTTTGGTTCGCAGACGTGGTAAGGTTGGCGGAGGATCAGTTAGACCTGCCCCTTCTGCCGGATCTGCTCACTCAGGGGCTACTGCTCTACCCCAATTTACCAATGCTGGCTTTGACGGCGTGGTTGCTGAAACCTCCATCTTGAGGGAGGAAGGTCTTTCTGATGCTGTCATTCAGACTCTGGTTAGGGCTAGGAAGCAGTCTTCCTCTGCCATCTATTATAGGACTTGGAGGTCTTATATTGATTGGTGTGAGGTCAGGGCCTTGCCTTGCAGGGCGTTTTCTATCCCTAGGGTTTTGGAATTTCTGCAACATGGTCTGGACCAAGGTTTGCAGCTTAGTACACTGAAGGGGCAGGTTTCTGCCCTGGCGGCTTTCTTTCAAAAGTCTTTTGCTCTTCATCCTCTGGTTAAGACCTTTTTCCAGGGGGTTACGCATGTGCGGCCTCCTAGGAAGCCTTTGCTCCGAGTTTGGGATTTGAATTTGGTTTTGTTTGCCTTGCAGGGTCCTCCTTTTGAACCTTTGCAGGATATTGCACTTTCTACGGTTACTCAGAAGGTTGTTTTTCTGGTTGCCATCACTTCCGTTCAACATGTTTAGGAGTTGGCAGCCTTGTCTATTAAGGCTCCTTACTTTGAGAGGCATCAGGACAAGGTTGTTTTCCACTTCAAACCAGATTTCCTTCCTAAGGTGGTCTCTGCTTTTCATTTGAATCAGGATATTGTTCTTCCCTCCTTGTGTCCTAAGCCCAGCAATGACAAGGAGTGGGTTTTGCATTCTTTGGATGTGGTTCGCTGTGTGAAGTACTAATTGGTGGCTACTTCTCCTTTTCGTAGGACTGACGCCCTTTTTGTGGTGCCCTCTGGGCCTAGGAAGGGTTTGGCTCCTGCCAAGTCTTCCATTAGTAAATGGATTCGCCCGGCCATTGTTGGGGCCTATTCTGCTAAGGGGAAGATTCCCCCTTTTCGTGTTACTGCTCATTCTACTCGTGCTGTTGGGGCGTCCTGGGCCTTCCAGCACCAGGCTTCTGTTGAGCAGGTTTGTAAGGCTGCTACTTGGTCTTCGGTTCACACTTTTTCCAAGTTTTACAAGGTTGATGTTCGGGCCTCAGCGGATGCTGTTTTTGGCCGCAAAGTTCTGCAAGCTGCAGTGGTTTAAGTTTGTGCCTTGTTTTATGGATCCCCACCCTTTATGGACACTGCTGTTGGATGTCCCAAGTATAATGAATGTCTTGAAGCGGGGTGTGTGACATACTTAGAATAATACCATTTTGTGAATACTCACCTGTAAAATGTGTATTATAAGTATGTCACACACCCCGCTTCACCCTGCCCTTTTGTATTCTGGATCCTTTATATGGTGAACCTTTGTTAGTTTTTATTGGCTTTCCTGGTCCCTTGGTCTTACTGCTATCTTTATACTGGGGAATGAGTGGGAGGTCCCAGGTATTTATGGGCCGGGAGGGTCTGACCTTTTTTTGTTATCATCTCTGCAAGATCGCGATCTACAGGTCAGTATACCCAAGTGTAATGAATGTCTTGAAGCGGGGTGTGTGACATACTTATAATACCCATTTTACAGGTGAGTATTCACAAAATGGTATTTTTCATGCCTCCCAGCTTTTGGCTGCACTGGTCGGGTGACGGTAGGCAGCACCGTTGTCAGGTGCTTAAGGAGCGCTGCTCCGACCGCAATCCTCCACCAAAGGTTAGGCGGTATAGGCCCATGGTGAGCCTTATGGGATGCCTCTCCCGCGCTATCGCCCCTCGCCCCCTGTCCATCTGTGGGCTCCTGTTAGGTTGGCCGCTGTCCTCCCTCGCTCTCCCTGGTATTTCTCGGGAGGGGGGTGTGTTGTGTGCGTGTGTGTTGTAGGTGCATTCTTCACTTTTATTTTTTCCGTGGTATAGCTTGGCTTTTATTGCCGCACGTGTGTTGGTTGCACTGGTTGCTTTTTAAAAATGCCGCCGCTTGTATGGCGTTCCACGGTCGGCGGCGACTTTACCTCAGGCGCTGCTGCGCCATCATTGGCTGACATGGTCACATGGGCGACGTCACGCTCTTCGGGGGGGCGGGCCTTTGCGGATGGCGCGTTCCGCATCACTGTCTCCGCGGCCCATCGAGGTATCTGCGGGCGCCATTTTGCCTTCTCGTGCTGCGTGGCTGGCTTCTACCTACCGCATTATCTTTTATATGTTGTTGTGTATGCATACCGTTTACGGGACTTGCAGGCAGGTCAAACTTAATTGTGGTTTCTCCTGGCCTATCCCCTCTATTTAGTTACTTTTAGAGGCCTACTCTGCCTTTACCTCCCACTTCCCTAGCGGGTTGTTGGGGCATCCCGGGTGACTTTATTGTGTAAATCCCTATTGGCCGGTGGCCGCGATAATCACCATATGGAGGCTTCTCAGGATAATGTGCTTGGAGTTCCTTCGCGACAAGCCCGGCTGTGTGTGGCATGTGGGGTGTCCCCTACTAGTGATGACAGTGTGCGGGTCTGTGTACCCTGTGCCCAGCGAGTGCTTGCACTGCAATCTGGGTTGCCTGTGGCTGGGCCTGCGCCCAGTGTGGCTTCGCCCACTCCCCCACGCTTACATCTGACTCCCAGTGAGGTGCATACCAGTGGGGAGTCTCAGCCTGATTTGTCTACCAGGGTGGCTAGTATTGAGAAGCTGATTGCTGGCTCTACGGCGCGTAAGGCTTCGGCTAAGAGGCGGCATCTGGCACCTGGCATTAACTTATTTCCTATGGAGGTTGAGGAATTCCTTGACCTAGCCGGCTATACCACCCTGGAGGAGGGGGACTTGTTCTCTGATTCAGAATCATCTGATGAGCAGCCTAAGGGTTATGCTGATTCTGGCTCTGACCCATGGGCTCCAGATGATACTGACAGGCTTTTGGCTCACATTTTTGAAGTACTTTCCATTTCTCCTCCTGCCGCGGCTCCTCGGCAGCAGGGGGAGTTGTTTCACACTGCTAAGCCACGTTTGGAGTTTCCTGAGCAAACTCACTTTAATAATCTTGTGCTCAAAGAGTGGGAGCGACCGAGGAGGCTCCCTGGGGTGCCTAAGAGTTGGGATAAGAGGTACCCTTTTCCTGCTGAAATGGTTACGCGTTGGTCATCCCCTCCTGAAGTGAATGCACCAATTCTGGGGTTGTCCAACACTTCTGTCATGCATTCCCCTGACTCTACTACAGGGATGGTGAGGACCGGCGCATTGATCAGCTGGCTTCCCATGCCTTTGCCTGTGCGGGGTCTGCGCTGCGCCCAGTTTGTGCCTCTGCCATTACAGCTGTGGCTATTAGGACTCTGCTCAGGAGTATTTTAGACGGAGCTCCTGATGAGGCAGCTAGTGCAGAGTATAGTGCCCTTCTGCGTTGTGAGGAATTTGTTGCATATGTCCTCTCTGCCTTGGATGATACCATTAGAATGTGTGGCAGGGCTTCTGGTGGTGGCTATACGCCGCTCGGTTTGGCTGCGCCAGTGGGCAGCTGACAACTGGGTTCCCCTTTAAAGGGCTGCATCTATTTGGGGATCGCCTGGACCTGTTTGCTAAGGGAGGCAGGTTACCCCAGCGCAAGAGACAGTCTCGGCCCTTTCGGGGTTCAGGCTCCTTTCTTCCCTCCTACCGTGGGTCCAGAATGGGAAGGGTAACGTCATTTGCAGGGGCCCGGGGGGATTTCTGGGGCAGGGGCAGAGGTTGTGGCCGCCCTGGAACCCCCTGGGGTTCCAAATCTAACTCTTCCCCCAAGCCCCCTCAGGCATGAAGGGGCGCCCTCACCCATCCGGGTGGGCTTCATGTCTCAGACCGGTGGATTCAGGAGGTAGTGTCCTCCGGTTACAAGATAGAGTTGGCAGCCTGGCCGCCCCCAAGATTCATCAGATCCCGGATGCCTCAAGACCCCCTGTTAGCTCAGGGCCTGTTGCTTGCTCTGCAGAATCTACTGGAGCTGGGGGTCATCTGCCAAGTGCCCTTAGGGGAAAGGGGCAAGGGCTACTCTTCCAACTTTTTCACCGTTCCCAAAAAGGATGGGTCTGTCAGACCCATCCTGGACTTAAAACTTCTCAACAAGTTTGTCAGACCCAGGAGGTTTCGCATGGAGACTCTGCGCTCAGCTGTAAGTTCACTACGCCCAGGGGACTTCATGACCTCTGTGGACATCAAGGATGCATACCTCTATGTTCCAGTCTTTCTAGGTCATCAGAGATTCCTCAGGTTCGCTCTGGAGGATCAGCATTGCCAGTTTGCGGCATTGCCCTTCGGTCTTACTTCAGCTCCCAGGGTATTCACCAAGGTGCTGGCGGGCATTATGGCTCTGCTGAGAGCTCAGGGCATTCGCATTCTTCCCTATTTGGACGACATTCTTATCACTTCTCCGTCTTTCCAACAGGCAGAGCTAGATACTCAGCGGGTGGGGACCACACTGGAGTCGTTCGGCTGGGTGATAAACCACTCCAAATCCTCCCTGTCTCCCTCTTTGGTAAAGCCATTTCTGGGCATGAATCTGGATACAGCTCGGGCCAGGATCTTTCTTCCTCAGCAGAAGGTGGACAGTCTTCAAGCACAAGCTCAGCTCCTTCTGTCCTGCCCTCATCCTTCCATCAGGCAGGTTTCACATGAGGCCTCTTCAACTCCACCTCTTGTCTGTATGGGACAGGGACCCTGTGTCCCTGGATCAGGTTTTGGTTCTGTCCCCCATAGCCAGGCGGTCTCTCTCGTGGTGGCTGGACTCAAGGAACCTGTTAGTGGGCAGATCCTTTCTAGCCCCTTGCTGGGAGACAGTCACCACGGATGCCAGTCTGACAGGTTGGGGGGGGGGGGGGGCTTCTGGAGATCCCTAACATTCCAGGGGCAGTGGGGCCCTCAGGAGGCCCACGCCCCTATCAACATTCTGGAACTGAGGGCGATCAGGTTGGTTCTAGCCAGCTTGACCCCGCACCTTCGGGGTCGGGCGGTTCAGGTCCGCTCAGACAACCAGATGGCGGTTGCCTACATCAATCATCAGGGAGGGACCCGGAGCAAGGTGCCCTCAAGGAAGTGTCTCTGATCCTGTCCTGGGCAGAGGACAATGTTCCCTGCATCTCAGCTGTGTACATTCCGGGGGTGGAGAATCTGGAGGCAGACTCTCTGAGCAGGGGGACTTCTCGCCTGGGGGAATGGTCCCTCAGCAACAGGGTGTTTCGCTCTCTGTGTCACAGTTGGGGTCAGCCAGATGTGGAACTGTTTGCGTACCGTCACAATCACAAGATTCCAGTCTTTGTGTCTCTGTCCCAGGACCCTCTGGCCTTTGCCGTGGATGCTCTGACAATGCCCTGGCAGGGCTTTCAGCTCCTGTATGTCTTTCCCCCGTTTCCCCTGTTGGGCAGGGTTTTGCGAAAGATAGCTCAGGAAGGGGTGCCAGCAATCCTGGTGGCTCCCTGTTGGCCAAGAAGAGTGTGGTTCGCAGACATCGTGCAGCTGATGGTAGATCAGTACGCCCTGCCCGAGGATCCAGACCTGCTCACTCAGGGACGGCTACGCTACCCCAATTTACAAACGCTGGCTTTAATGGCCTGGCTGCTGAAACCTCCATCTTAACACCATGATCAGGGCTAGGAAAAAGTCCTCTTCTTCCATCTACTATAGGGTCTGGCGTACCTACATTGACTGGTGTGAGGCTAAATCTCTTCCCTGTCATGTGTTTTCTATTCCTAGGACTCTGGAATTCCTCCAACATGGTTTGGATCTGGGGCTTCAACTCAGCACTCTGAAGGGTCATGTGTCTGCCTTGGCTGTTTTCTTTCAGAGATCTTTTGCTCAGCGTCATTTGGTCAGGACTTTTTTCCAGGGGGTTACTCATGTGTGCCCCCCACGTAAGCCTATGTTACCAGTCTGGGACTTGAACCTGGTCCTATCTGCCTTGCAGCGGTTTCCTTTTGAGCCTGTGCATGAGGCTGCTTTGTCCATTTTTATGCTTAAGATAGTCTTTTTGGTGGCTATCACTTCGGTTAGGCGTGTTTCTGAGTTGGCGGCGCTTTCCATCAAGCCCCCTTTGAGAGACACCAGGACAAGGTGGTGTTTCGCTTTAAACCATATTTTCTGCCTAAGGTTGTGTCTGCTTTTCATCTCAATCAGGACATTGTTCTTCCTTCTCTGTGCCCTAATCCTAGTAACCCTAAGGCGAGGGCTCTACATTCTTTGGATGTGGTCAGGAACCTGAAGTTCTATTTGGTGGCTACTGAGCCCTGCTAAAGGGAAGTATCCTCCCTTCCACCTTACTGCTCATTCCACTCGTGCTCTTAGTGCCTCTTGGGCTTTTCAGCACCAGGCTTCTGTTGAACAAGTTTGCAAGGCCGCTACTTGGTCTTCTGTTCATACATTTTCTAAGTTTTACAAGGTTGATGTTAGGGCCTCAGCTGATGCTGCTTTTGGCTGCAATGTTCTGCAGGCGACAGTGGTTTAATCTGCATGTTGTTGCTTTTCCCATCCTACCTTACGGACACTGCTATTGGATGTCCCAAACCTAAGGAATTACTCTCTGGAGCAGGACGTGCTGTATACTTAGAATAATACAATTCTGTGATTACTCACCTGTAGAATTGGTATTATATGTATACAGCACATCCTGCTCCACCCCGCCCTTTTTCCATTGTTCTTAGTGCCTCTGCATGGTGATTGTTATCATGGTTAAAATTGTTTGGTTATGGTTATTATTCTCCCGGCTTCTTGCTAACTGCTTGTCAATACTGGGGATTTTGTGGGAGGTCCCTGGAATATAGGGGGCTGGGAGGAGCCACTTTTCTGTCTCTGCAGTCCAGCACCATCTTGTGGATGTATAACCCAAACATAAGGAATTACTCTCTGGAGCAGGACGTGCTGTATACATACTATACCAATTCTACAGGTGAGTAATCACAGAATTGTATTTTTAGTGACCCCACAACTCATTGCAGGCCGTGGCAGCATTCCCCTGACTGTTACAGGGAGACTTGCCATGCTCCTTCTATTAATCATACTACGTCATGCCATTAATATGCTCAGCATAGAATGCATATTGGAGGACATCCAATTTGTGCGCCATGGGCAAAGAGTTAAAGTGGACCAAAAGTGGCTCTGGAGTCTGAGACGGGGGCATCCTAAACTGGTGATGCCCCGCTGTGTGAAACCCCCTGATTCGCCCGATAAATCTCGTCAACAAGCTCACGGCACATATGCGGCGGCGGTGGCGGCTGCACTTGCATTCTACTAGGGTTGTACTCGGCTGAATGGCTGGCGTGGCCATGCATAACTAAAGGATGCAAGTGATGCTGCGTGCCGATTGTGTGGCTGGGATTCCATTCAGCTTTTCCAGCCGCACATTAATATGAAGTTGGGCTTGTGGATTGTTAAAGTGGACCAAAACCGAGCGCGATCAATCAGCCTAGGAATCTATAAGATTCCTGGGCCAACTGATTCCCTCCCCCTGGCATCTAAAATCAGGATGCTCTGCTGTCTGAAACCCCCCAGGTTGCCCCGTTCACTTACCTTGCTTACCGGTCTAACGGCGCATGCACGAGCCGCGGCCGCATCCCCGCTATCCCCCTAGCAAGGCACGTTCCTGCGCTAGCCATTTGTGAATGGCCGGCGCAGACACGCTCCCTGTTAGAGGAAAGCGGGGGATGCGGCCGCGAGTGCGCTGACTGGACAAGCGGCTGCGTATGTGCCATAGGACAGAGAAGAGATGAGTTAGATTGTGCGATCCGGGGGGTTTCACACAGCGGGGTACTTCTGATCGCGGGGGCCTCCGGGGAAAGGATCAAAAATCAGGATAGTCAAAATTTGGTCCACTTTAATGGTGATGGGTGAGTGGCGGGGTTCCACGCAGCAGGGCATCTCAAATCAGGATCCCCTTGAGATGAGAAACCAAACCTTCAATGCTGAAGATCCCGGGTTTTGGTCCACTTTAAACATAGAGAGTGTTCTGGGGGCTTAATACAGTAGGCCATCCCAAATCAGCATAGAAATAAAACCCAGGATTGTGAAAATCCTGGGCTTTGGTTCTCTTTAAAGTGAACCAAAACCCATCATAGTGGGCCTCCCACTGTGTGAAACCTCCCGCTGAGTCCCAAGTAAAACCTACCTGATCCCCAAACCACCAGTGCAGGCACATACGCCAGACATTTGTGAATGGACGGCACTGGCAAACCCCCTGCTAGAGGCTGGTGGGGATTCAGCGCGCTGAATGGACGAGAGCCCGCACATGCGCCGTAGGACCAGGGAAAGGTACGTTTTACTGGGTGACCTGGGGGGTTTCACACACTGGGGCATCCCAAATCAGGATGCCCCGGGTGCAAGGACCAAATCCCTGGAAGTCCTGGGTTTTGGTCCACTTTAAGAATTAAATTAAATGTGCAACATGCTTAATGCATCTTCTGTTTTGGATACGACTGTGGCTCCATTAAGAAGATCGTTTTTCTTGACCAACTGCATAGGGGGGGCTCCTCACCAGGCCTGCTCTTTCTACACTCTTACTGATCATAAACTATTAATAATTAATCATAAAATTATGTAATATGTCCACAGAAATAAAATAATGAGATGTTATATATAACTGATCTAGAAAAAGAATAGACCTTAGGCAGGTTAATTTATCATGTTCTCAAGCCCAGAGAAGGGGCATGTTAGGGTAATTGGATAGATAAAGGTTTGCTTTCAAAAGAGGGACAGTCTCTGCAAAAGAGGGACAGTGGGAGGTATGCACCTGAAGTTTAACAGTAAACCTATGGGAGTCATTGGGACAGAAAGTTGGTGAGGTGATGGGATTCCTGTGCAGGTGTCACCCAGCTTTTCTGTTGGGTGCGCTTGTTTGGTCACCTCAAACTATAACTAAGGCTAAATTTCAACAAGGGGATCTCTGCAGCTTTAGAGAAAAGTTCTGAAGATAAAGGTGTTACCAAGTTTAAAGTCCAG
Organism: Gastrophryne carolinensis; assembly: GCA_027917425.1. NCBI lineage: Eukaryota > Metazoa > Chordata > Amphibia > Anura > Microhylidae > Gastrophryne > Gastrophryne carolinensis. The sequence continues at coordinate 68,076,115 of CM051243.1, read as the reverse complement.
ACAGGATCTGGGGCAGTGCGAGTTGTCCACGGCCAAGACCTTCACCCTGAAGAAGAAGCCGTCGGGGGTGATGTAGAGCCGGTTCATCTTGTAGAGTCCAGCGCTATCCACCAGGACGGTCAGCAGCTGCATCCCTTTACTGATGGTGTCCACATCATGGATGATGCCATTCACAGCTGAAAGACAGAATTATTGCCAAATCAAGCAGATCCAGCAGTCTGATGAGTTGGGCCAAACACCAGTGGTGGACCAATTAAAGCATATATAAGTGGGTAGAAAAATGTTATACAGAATTCATTCTGCCTAGTTCTACCTCTGTGTTCTTGGCAGAAAATATTTGCCTAACGTACCCTGCCAGCTGATTGGATGACTAGGATGGTGCTTTTTTCCCCATATGGGTCATACATCGCTTCACTTGATGCCAATTGACCTGATGGTTCCCCCTTTTTACTGGTCCTCTGCTTGTTGAATTTACTGTTTGCACCATTAGTCAACAAGACACGTCTCCTTTAGTCCCCTGGTTGTCCTTCCTCTTAATTACATATTTAATTAATGAATCTCTTCTACAATATGTGCCCCATTATATGCTGACTCTTTGCAACCCGAATACATGGCAACCATGCCTTCTTTCTTTTGTTATATTCCCCCTTTACCAACAAAACTTTAGGGGTATCTAATTTATAATAAAATCTACCATTAGCCTACTGGATACACTGCTACCTCGATATAATGCTGTTTGGCACCAATAAAGGAGCCTGCGTTATATTAAGCACAGGCATCACATAGAGAAGATAAATGCATTGTATTTCTAAATGTTGGGGTCCAAGGCTGGACCATGTTATGTCAGAACCCGTCTTATATCATAATAACATAGAAGGTTGACTGCAGAAGGAGACCATATGGTACATCTAGTCTGCCCTTATGTGTATACTGTATGTGCTTTTTATCTTAGGAAAAGATACCTTCCTTACCACTAGGAACCCATTATATTGGGGGAACAGTGTACAAGGGCTGGTCCAGGATGCAGGGGGAAATTAGAAATCAAAGTTCACAGGAGGGTAGGGGGTCAGCCATGCGACCTCATTTGAGGCGTGGTCGTGGAGGAATGGATTTGAAAGGAAGGGCAAACTGGAGGCTTGCCACAGGAAATGGAGGAGAGGCACATTGGTCAGGCTTCAGGGCAGTTACTTGCTGTGTTATTATTAAGATCGCTTTAAAGTGACATGGAGAGGAGCTGCAATAACACACAAGAAAGAGAAAATAAGGCAACTGAAAGGAAAATCTGTAGCATGGGCAAAACTGGTGGAGCGTGCAGAAAAAAGACTTAATGGTTTATGTTTAAAGTGATGTTTCAGGCATAGGTAATTGTTAGACCATTTTGTCGGGCTACGCTTGGCAATGTCCTAAACTATTTTCATTTTTAAACTGAAGATGGAATGGTTTAGAGAGATTTCGCCCCTGAAGCATGTAAGCGCGGCTCTTGGAGCTGTGGTGCTGCATAATAATCAGCAATATGGGTGCGGCAACACTGGGAGCAAGACCGCTTGCTAGAAGGAATCTGGGAGGAGAAGGAGGGACGGTTAAGCTCATCTTGAATTGCAGAGAGTGCCATTCAAGCCATCAATACAGAGGGGGTGTGGTCTGGACTAGCTCCTCAAGCTAATATTTGGTAGTCCACATTGTCAGGGTGCCGCTAGGGGGGCCAATGGGAAAGTATATTTCTCATTCAGGGCACCAAGTTGAGAGGAGGTAAAGCACTGGAGGAACGCTTGGCAAGGTAAGCTTTTTTTTTTTTTTTTTTTTTTTTTAGCTTTTGCCTGAAAAATCCCTTTAATAGTTTAGTAATAGTTTAATACTTCAGCTCATATTTATGTTGAACATGATTAGCAGTAGAAAAGTGTTGAAATCTGACCTGTGGCAGCAAACATGGACATTGATAGTAAAGACCTATACAAGTAAGGCTCACACAGTGTTGAGCAAGAAACCAATTTTCTCCTGAATGAATGTGTCTTCTCTCCTCCATTCCTTTGTGAGTCATATAGTTCGTCAGTTCTGAAGGACCTCCTGTATATCTAGAATGTCTACTAGACTTTTTTAGTCTTTGTTTAACCAAAGACAAAAAGGGTGGCAAAGAGGTTACTTTTCACCCACCCCAAAGAAGGTGCTCCTTCTTTGGGGTGGGTGAGAAGGTGCTCCTTCTTTGGGGTGGGTGAAGAGTAACCTCTTTGCCACCCCTTTCTTGTCTTAGGTGATTTATGTGTAGTGAGCACACATTTATCTCTTGTAAAAGGTGGTGCACGTTGTTTTGGGGTTTTTTTACCAGAGGAGTTTCCTTCGGGGATTCCTGCTTAGAGATGCCTCACTGTGTGGAACCTCCCAGATCGCCCATAATAACTCACCTCTTCCCAATCCAACAGTGCATGTGCAGGCTCTCGTCCAATTAGAGCCGTTAGCCATGTCATTGCCATGCCATGTCAATCCACATCCCGGGTCCTCTACAGGTTTATTCTAAGTATGTCACACACCCCGCTTCAGATAGTCATTACACTTGGGTTATACCGACCTGTAGAGGGCGATCTTGCAGAGATGTCATGAAAAAAAGGGAGCCCCTCCCAGTCCATAAATACCTGGCACCTCCCACTCATTCCCCAGTCTTTCATCTTTGCAGACGGCGAGCAAGTCAGAAGATGATGTCTCCTCCTTGCAGGTAGCCGGGGTAACTCCCGGCCCGCGTGTTAGTCTATTTCTGCCTGGACCCTATGTTTTAGTATTTACCTTGCCTCCCAGCCTAGGCTGCTGGTCCGGGCAAGGGTAGACAGCACCTAAGGGTGCTTAGGAGCTACGCTCCACCGTGAGACCCCATACCAAGGGGTAGGCAGTTTTGCCGGGCTGGTGATCCCGGTTTGGGGTGCCCCATCCCTTGCCCTTCCACCTTCCAGTGTGGATTCCCCCTCTCCCGGATGGCCCTTGCTCCTTAGGGGGGGGCAGCGTAGGGTCCCCTTCTCTCTTAACGTGTGTTTGTTCAGCTGCGTGTGTGTGGGTGAGTGTGTTCACTGGGCGCATCTTCCGTTTAAACTAACGTGTTTTTGTCTCAGCTGTGCGTGGGTGCGTGTGTTCACTGGGCGCTTTTTTCGTTAAGCAGTATCAGCCAGCGCTGGCTGTGCCGCAACGCCGGCCGCTGTGACATTCGGCGGGGGAGCTTCTTCCCCTCAGGTACGGTTCGTGCAGGGGGCGGGGTCGGAGCACTCTGCGCGCTCGCCGACGGCCCGCCCCCCGTGCGCTTGGCGCCGCTGCGGAGCCCGGCCTCTGGCCGGGAGCGGCGTTGTCATCAGGGGAGGGGGGCAGGGCCGGGCACGTCGTGCGCACCGCGCCGGCCCACCCTTCTCTCCCTCTGCTTCTCAGGTCTCCAAGGCTGATCGCGTGAGTGGCCCCTGCGGCCTTATTATTTCAGGCAACTCTGCATTATACTTTAGCGTTTTGTTATTATATGTACAGCCATGGCTTTGACCTGCACATGTATATATACAATTCTTCTGTTTTTCTTTTGCATTGTCAGTATGTCTGCTTGTGTGTGCTTGGGCATGATTGAGGTGCTGAATAGCCCTGTATTCTGTCTTCCAGGTGGACCCTTGTCGGAGCCTAAAGGGTCCTCCTGGTCCTAGGGTCCCTGGTTTAAGCTTAGAACTCCCCATAAAATCCTCCCACTCGGGACACAGAAGGGGCATCCCGGGTTGCTTATATCGCGTAATTCCCTGGGTACCTATAAATCACCATATGGAGGCTTCCCAGGATACCGGGCTCAGGCTCCCCTCGGGGCAACCCCGGCAGTGTTTGGGGTGTGGGGCATCCCTTAGAGGGGATGATGTTTTCCTTTGCATACCATGTGCGCAGCAGACTATTACGCGGCAGTCCGGATCCCTTGCGTCTGGTTCTGCGCCGACGGTCCCTTCTCCTACCCCTCCCCACCTGACCCGTACCCCGTGTGATGTTGTCACGAGTGGGGAGTCGCAATCTGAGGTGTGTGCCAGATTGTCCAATCTTGAAAAATTATTTTCTTATTGTGGCCAGAAAGGTCCCGGCTAAGAGAAAGCACTTGTCCCCAGCCCCGCAAGCTTCTGATTTTGAGGACTTTGATTCGCTGGACTGGTCTGATTACCCCCCGCTAGAGGAAGGGGAGCTATTTGAGGAGTCTGATGGTTCTGACGATCAGCAGGTTGTTGGCACTGATGCCGAGCGGGGTCAGGGGGATTCTTGGGATACCCCTAAGGTCCTGGCTCATATGTTTGAGGTTCTGGCAATCTCTCCTCCTGAAGTGACTCTTCCGCAGCAGGGGGAGTTCTTTGAGGAGGCTAAGCTGCGCTTAGAATTCCCTAATCAAAGGCATTTCGACGGCATTATTCTTAAGGAATGGGAGAGGCCTACTCGGCTTCCGGGTGTCCCTCCGGGTTGGGATAAGAAATATCCCTTTCCGGTGGACGCGGTGAAACGCTGGTCGTCCCCTCCCGAGGTGGATGCCCCTGTTTTGGGGTTGTCTAGCACCTCTGTCTTGCATTCTCCTGACTGTTCTACCCTCAAGGACGGTGAGGACAAACGCATTGACCAGATGGCTTGTCACGGTTTTGCCAGCGTCGGGTCGGCCTTGGGGCCTGTTTGTGCTTCAGCGCTTCTTATAGTGGCTTCTAGGTTGGTTGTCAGGGACCTGTTGTCTACCTCCAGCCTTGACCCGGCTAGTGATGAGTTCACCGCCCTTAAGCGGTGTGAATTATTTTTGTCTTTTGTGCTAGCCGCCCTGGATGACACCTTGGTGATGTGTAGTAGAACTTCAGCCTTGCTGGTGGCAATTCGGCAGTCGGTTTGGTTGCGCCAGTGGGCGACTGATTTTGTGTCCAAAAAGTCTCTTACGGCTCTTCCCTTTCTGGGCTTGCGGCTATTTGGAGAAAAATTGGATTCGGTTGCCAAAGGAGGTAGGTTACCTCAGCGAAAGAAGCAACGTCGTCCCTTTCGAGGGGCGGCTTCATTTACCCCTTCCTTTCGTGGGGCCAGAGCTGGACGGGGATCGGCTGTCTTCCCCTCCAGAGGTGATTCCTGGCACAGTGGAAGAGGAAGTGCCCGTCCAGGTCACAGCTGGGGCTCCAAGCCCAAAGCCGCTGCTAAGCCGACTCAGCAATGAGGGGGCGCCCTCACCCTCGCGGGTGGGGGGACGGCTGCAGCACTTCTCCCAGGTCTGAGACCAAGAGGTCTCGGACAGATGGATTTGCGAAGTGGTGTCTTCCGGTTACAAGCTGGAGTTCGAGATCCGGCCTCCTCCCAGATTCTTCAGGTCTCGCGTGCCCTTGGATCCTCTGGCCGCGCAGGGGCTCCGGGCGGCAGTAAAAGATCTCCTGGGCATGGCTGTCATCTGCCCGGTGCCTCCCTCGGACCGGGGCCTGGGATTCTATTCCAATCTGTTTACGGTGCCCAAGAGGGATGGCTCCGTTCGTCCCGTCCTGGATCTGAAGTTTCTCAACAGATTTATCCATCCCAGGAAGTTCCGCATGGAAACTCTGCGCTCTGCCATAAATTCACTTCGGCAGGAGGACTTCACGACATCCATAGACATCAAGGATGCTTATCTGCATGTTCCGATCTTCCCGGCACATCAGAGATTTCTCAGGTTTGTGGTGGAAAATCGGCATTTTCAGTTTGTGGCCCTTCCGTTTGGCCTTACCTCGGCTCCAAGAGTTTTCACCAAGGTGCTAGCGGGGGGTGATGGCCCTCCTCAGAGCCCAGGGTATCCGCATCGTGCCTTATCTGGACGATCTTATTATTATGGCATCCTCAGGCCAGGCGGAGCTAGATACCAGGACTGTGGTAGCCACCCTGGAGAGATTCGGCTGGGTGATCAACTATCCCAAGTCCTGCCTCTCTCCGTCCAGGGTGGTGGCGTTCCTGGGAATGTCTCTGGTTACTTCTCATTCCAGGGTGTTCCTCCCCTGGCCCAAGGTTCTTTTGATTCAGGAATTGACTCAGCGTCTTCTATCCATCCCTCGCCCGTCCATCCGGCTGGGGATGCGACTGGTGGGATTGATGGTGGCATCGTTCGAGGCGGTTCCCTTTGCCCAGTTTCACACAAGGACGCTCCAGCTCCATCTCTTGGCGGCCTGGGACGGGTCCCCGCTGTCATTGGATCAGTCTTTTCTGATGTCCCCCCAGGTTCGGCATTCCCTTCGGTGGTGGCTGGAACCGAGCAATCTGATGAGGGGCAGATCCTTTCTGACCCCTCGTTGGGAGACGGTCACCACGGATGCCAGCCTGTCAGGTTGGGGGGGATTTTGGAAGGATCTTCAGTTTCAGGGACTGTGGGGGCCTCAGGAGGCTCACGATCCCATCAATGTTCTGGAGCTGAGAGCCATCAGGTTGGTTCTGGCTCGCTTGACTCATCAGTTGAGGGGCCTACCGGTTCAAGTTCGGTCGAACAATCGGACGGCGGTCGGCTACATCAATCACCAGGGAAGGACACGCAGCAGGCGTGCCCTCAGGGAAGTGTCTTGGATACTGGCTTGGGCAGAGAGCAATGTCCCGTGCATCTCGGCAGTGTACATTCCGGGAGTGGAGAACACGGAGGCGGACTCCCTGAGCTGGTGCCCATCTCGCCGGGGGGAATGGTTGCTCAGCCCCAAGGTGTTTCGGTCGCTTTGCCACTGGTGGGGGACTCCGGAGGTGGACCTCTTTGCCTCTCGTCACAATCACAAGCTTCCGGCATTTGTGTCTCTCTCGCGGGATCCGCTGGCCCTGGCAGCGGATGCCATGTCTCTGAACTGGAGGGATCTGGGGTTTCTGTACCTGTTCCCTCCGTTTCCCATGGTGGGCAAAGTGGTGCGCAAGCTGGCCCTAGAGGGCGCATCAGCAATTCTGGTGGCTCCAAGATGGCCAAGACAGGTTTGGTTCGCAGACGTGGTAAGGTTGGCAGAGGATCAGTTAGATCTGCCCCTTCTACTGGATCTGCTCACTCAGGGTCCACTGCTCTACCCCAATTTACCAACGCTGGCTTTGACGGCGTGGCTGCTGAAACCTCCATCTTGAGGGAGGAAGGTCTTTCTGATGCTGTCATTCAGACTCTGGTTAGGGCTAGAAAGAAGTCTTCCTCTGCCATCTACTATAGGATTTGGAGGTCTTATATTGATTGGTGTGAGGTCTGGGCCTTGCCTTGCAGGGCGTTTTCTATCCCTAGGGTTTTGGAATTTTTGCAACATAGTCTGGACCTAGGTTTGCAGCTTAGTACGCTGAAAGGGCATGTTTTCTTTCAAAAGTCTTTTGCTCTTCATCCTCTGGTTAAGACCTTTTTCCAGGGGGTTACGCATGTGCGGCCTCCTAGGAAGCCTTTGCTCACAGTTTGGGATTTGAATTTGGTTCTCTCTGCTTTTCAGGGTCCTCCTTTTGAACCTTTGCAGGATATTGCTCTTTCTACGCTTACTCAGAAGGTTGTTTTTCTGGTTGCCATCACTTCCGTTTGGCGTGTATCGGAGTTGGCGGCTTTGTCCATTAAGGCTCCTTACTTTGAGAGGCATCAGGACAAGGTTGTTTTCCGCTTCAAGCCAGATTTCCTTCCTAAGGTGGTTTCTGCCTTCCATCTTAATCAGGACATTGCTCTACCCTCCTTGTGTCCTAAGCCCAGCAATGACAAGGAGAGGGTGTTGCATTCTCTGGATGTGGTTCACTGTGTGAAGTACTATTTGGTGGCTACTTCCTCTTTTCATAGGACTGACGCTCTTTTTGTGGTGCCCTCTGGGCCTAGGAAAGGTTTGGCCCCCGCCAAGTCTTCTATTAGTAAATGGATTCGCCAGGCCATTGTTGGGGCCTATTCTGCCAAGGGGAGGGTTCCCCCTTTTCGTGTTACTGCTCATTCTACTCATGCCGTTGGGGCGTCCTGGGCCTTCCAGCATCAGGCCTCTGTTGAGCAAGTTTGTAAGGCTGCTACTTGGTCTTCCGTTCACACTTTTTCCAAGTTTTACAAGGTTGATGTGCGGGCCTCAGCGGATGCTGTTTTTGGCCGCAAAGTTCTGCAAGCTGCAGTGGTTTAAGTTTGTGCATTGTTGCCTTGATTTGGATCCCCGCCCTTTATGGACACTGCTATTGGATGTCCCAAGTGTAATGACTATCTGAAGCGGGGTGTGTGACATACTTAGAATAATACCATTTTGTGAATACTCACCTGTAAAATGGGTATTATACGTATGTCACACACCCCACCCTTTGGTATTCTGGATCCTTTTTATGGTGAACCTTTTTTGCTGTTACTGGTTATTTTGGCTCTTCCTAGTCCCTTTACTGCTGTCTTAATACTGGGGAATGAGTGGGAGGTGCCAGGTATTTATGGACCGGGGCTCCCTTTTTTCATGACATCTCTGCAAGATCGCCCTTTACAGGTCGGTATAACCCAAGTGTAATGACTATCTGAAGCGGGGTATGTGACATACTTATAATACCCATTTTACAGGTGAGTATTCACAAAATGGCATTTTTCCCTACTCACGGGTCTTCCCAGGTAATGAGACTAATTGAAGGAAGCCCTATAAAAGGAATTTCTGAGGCTTTCAGAGTGGAGATGAAAGGGCTGGGATAAGGAGCCCGCACCTTGCTGCTCCCAATACTGACAGTTCTGAATTGTAGCTGAAGGACTTGATGTGTTATCTGTACTTGGAACCTGTGGATTAACAGCCTGGACTTGTATGAAAGAGGACCTGTTATATCAAGGACTTGCAATATACTGTAATTATCCTACACTGGACATTGCTAAAGTTGGTGAGGTAACCGCTTGCTGTACTGCATTGTGTGCTGCATCATATTCTGAAGTTAAGAGATTTTGCCTGTTGAACTTTATTTTCAATAAATTGCTTATTATTTGACTAAGAATTGTCTTCAGAGTCATTGCCGTTGGCCCCAGATCCTGACACTACCTAATGTATCCCCTCTTCACCATCAATTTACTTGACATGACTTTACCTCTACCTTTTTTTTATCTTTGATCATCAGTCCAGTTTTTCTCTTAGGGTTGTGCCTACATGATCTGTCCTCACCAACCTCTTTGTCCTTCATCATCCTATATGTCCTTCCTCGATTAAATCTGCTTGGTTTTCTGAGATGTCTTTCAGACGTTTTATCAAGCAGCTGTTCGATAATCTCCCATAGTCTGATGCCAATCCTACCAAGGTTGATGGCACATGTGTGATCTCTTGGACCTGGCTTTAAAGACTTCAAAATCTATTGGCTCCAGATGCCAAAGATTTGTTTTGAGTCTGCCTATTCTCCTGCATATCTCTGTTGTATCATACGTCAGCTCTCTGCCAAATATGTCTATTATTCTGAAGCCCTTGCTCAACAACATCTTTGTCAACTTACCAAAATCGCTGTTGCAGTAGGCCTCTTTCTCATCTCTCTCTTTGAGGCATTCATTTACACAATCTCTTTCTTTGCTATCGAATTCTACAAAAAGATAAGGTAAAATAATATCATTGTGTCTTTTAAAGTGTTACATGAAAAGGACATTCTCAATCATTCTGGGGCTAAAATGACAATGTTACCAACTAGTGGAAAATAGGGATGCTTTCCTACTTTGGGTTCCTCAGTAGGGGTTTGTCAAAAGCTTGACCTGACACCGTTATTAGTCTATGCTACCAACAAATGTAGACTGACCCACCCCTAATTAGGAAATCCAAGAGTGTGAGACCTCAGAATGCCCCCCCCCCCCCAGACAAGAAATGGAAGGTGAGAAACAGAGTAAACATGGAAGAAAGGGTGACAGAGAGCCGGGGGAAAGAAAAACTAAGAGAATGCAGAAAAAGAAAGACTGAATGTAGTCAAGAGAAATAAGAGGAAATGTGGACAAGTGATGGCAAGAAAAAGGAATGTAAAGAAGGATGAAGACAATGTGAAAAAGAGAAAAGATTAAAAAAAGATAGGATGACATATGTGACAAGAGAAAGATGGAGAGAATGTGGAAATAAGAGAAAAACGAGAGAGAGAGAAAATGAATGAGGGAGTGAGATTGAAATGGAAAGAATGCAGAAAAAGAAGTGGAGGAGAAAGAAAGAGACTAGTAAAAGTTTAGCAAAAAAATTAGGAATCCAGAGAAAGAAAGAAACTGTAAGATAGAAATTGGGGAAAATTGTGAAGAAGCTGAAAAGAGGTAGACGGGAGTAAGGTGAAAAGAGAAATATGGAGGTAATGTAGAAATGACATGAAATAGGAAGGGAGGGGGTGTGGAAAGAGAGGAAAATGGAGGGCTCATGAAATAAAAGATAAAGAATGAGAAAAGGAAATTAAAGAAGGAAAAAGTTACAAGATAATTATAAGGAAATATGCAAAACAATACAATCTTGTGATAACGCACCTGTAAAATGAATTTCTCAGTATTTCTCTGCTCCACTTTGGATGGGATCCAATACGTGTGGGCTGTCACTCAGCCAGCAGGTGTGTCTGCAAAGATATAAAGCTGTAGCTCCTCCCACCCAGCCTAAATAGGGCTCAGCTGCTACCCCCCCCCCCCCCCCCCCCCCGGGGCCCAGTAAGGCTAATAGCAGTGAAAAAAGCCGTGGGAGGATCCAACCTAACTACCAACTAACGCCCAGGGGCTGATAACTGTAGAATCCCCAAAAACAACATCGGTAACAGGGCAATGAGCAGTCGCAAACAACAGGAAAAACCAAGGGTGGGGCTGATCAAGGTGGAATAGAGTAAAATGGAGAAATCTATTTTACAGGTGAATTATCAGAAAATGGTATTTTCTCCTATACTCTGCTCCACCTCGGACAGGAACCATTACATGTGGGACGTCCCAAAGAAGTCCCCCTATTAGGGCGGGCACATCAACCACCGAGTTAAGAAACTGCGTGAACTGTGCCATGAACAGCCAGCATGGGAAGCACAGCAAATAGACCACTAGTGGAGGATCCATCGCTGTCTGCAACACCAATCGGCCAAACGCAGCATCAGTCGATGGCTTCACATCCACCTTGTAAAATCTCGTGAACGTTTGAACAGGGGACCAAACTGCGACCTTGCAAACCTGGTTTACCTAAACCTGATGTTGATAGGCCCAAGAACTCCAACAGCTCTAGTAGAATGAGCTGTAAGACAAAGAGGGGCCTCCCTTCCTTTGCAGGCAGAGGCCCTAGCCACTGCCTGTCTGATTCACATGCTTATAGTGGACTTGTCGGCATCCAAGCCCTTCCGTGGTCCGTGCTGAAACCACAAATAAAATATCTAACCTGTGAAAAAAAAGCTGTCACGAAATGTAGTACTTCAATGCCCTGACAACATCCAAAGAATAAAGTAATGAATGTACAATGAGTAGGGTTAGGACACAATGATGGTAAAGCAATTTCAACATTAAGGTGAAAAGAAGAGACCACCTTCAGAAGAAAATCGGTCAGAAAACCACTTTGTCCAAAATGTAAGGAGACCTAACCGAAATACCTGCTAGTTCATAGACTCTGCAAACAGAAGTAATAGCCACCAAAACACCAACTTAAGACTTAGTAGACCTAAATAGCCCTGCGCCAAAAGCTCAAAAGGAGGTCCCTGCAAGGCTGACAAAACCAAATTGAGATCCCACAGAGGCACTGGGGTCTTCCGAGGAGGACGAATGTGAATAGCTACCTGGATAATTGTCTTAAAAGATAATTTGTCCCCAGAGGTCACTGAAAAAAATCATGAGAGCAGAAATCTGCCCCCTGAGGGTGCTAAGTTGCAGACCATCATCCAAACCCTTCTGGAAACCGAAAAGCGTCGGCACTGATGACCGTAGGCCTCACTCCAGGACACAAAGGTCTGCCAAGTTCAAGAGTAGATCTTTGAAGAGGAAGACTTCCGTGTCCCAAAGAGGGTCCGAATGACTGTAGAAGACAAGCCTTGCTCAGCTAGGATCTTGGTCTCAGCAGCGACGCCGATAAACCCAGCGCCTGTGAATTGGGGTGCAGAAGAGGACCTTGTCACCAAGGTCTGGCCAAGCTGGCAACTGAAGGAGCTGTCTCATAGTTAGTCCTACAACGTCCTTCTTGGCCAGTGTGGCACACTGAGAATAGTGGAAATTCCCTTCGATCTTACCTTCTTGAGCAGGTGGCCAAGCAGTGGAATCAAAAGGAAAAGCATACACCAGATGGAATGCCAACCAAGGTGACAATAGAGCATGCAACACCATGGCCAACGGATCTCTCGTCCAGGCTGCAAACTTCTCAACCTTCCTGTTGTGGCGGGATGCAAACAGGTTCACATCTGGTATCTCCACTGATCGCACAGAGACCGAAAAACCTCAACTCCCCCCCAGATCCAGAGTCTCTGCTGCTGAGGGAATCCACCTAAATGTTCCACCTCTGGGGTGTAAACTGCAAAAATGCATGGAACGGAAGCCTCCTCCCAGTGCATGATCCTGCTCACCTTCCAAAAAAATATTCTGCTCCGGATGCCACCCTGGTGGTTGACATATGCTACAGCCGTCACATTGTGGGACTGCATCCGGACTGGCCAGCCCCATAGAAGGAAAGTCCAGTGGCAGAGGAAGAGCAGAATCACCCTCAGCTCTAACATGTTGATGAGGAGCAACCTCTCTCCGATGGTCCCGATGGCCCTAGACCAAGAGATCCCCCAGAACTCTGCCCCAGCCTGAAAGACTGGCATCTGCCATTAAAATGGTCCTATATACTGGGAAAAAAAGTGATCTGTCAACAGAAACTGAGAATGTAGCCACCAGGTCAGAGAATCCATGACACTGCAAAAAAGGGAGAACCAATGATTCAAGCCTTTGTCAAACCGATTCCAACATACCAGTAGTTTAAGTTGGAGTAGCCTGGAGTGGAACTGGGCAAATTGAACTGCTTCCATCAGACCCAACAGCTGCATGCCTTTGCAAATGGTAGTTCGCTCGGCATCCAGGATAGACCCAACACTTCTCTAATGGAAGAAAGACCATGTTCTGTATCCATGGCAAGGAACGAAGCCACCCTGGATGGAACAATGTGAGACTTGGGGTAATTAAAGACTCAGCCGAAGCTCTCCAGCGTGGACAGCATCACTACAACATCTCTCATCATCTCCTCCCTGGAGAGAACACCGAACAAGCAGGTCGTCCATGTAGGAGACAATTTGTATACCCTGATGGTGCAGCAGTGCCAGGAATCCTGCCAACACCTTCGTGAACACTTGGGGGGACGTGGACAGGCCAAACTAAAGGGCCACAAACTGGAAGTGCCGTGGCCCCAGTGCGAACCTCAGGTACTTTTGATCCCCTCAGTAGATGCGAACATGGAGGTAGGCATCCTTGATATCCACAGCCAGAAAATCTCCCTGTTCCAGTGCCCCAACTGCAGAACACAGGGACTCCATGCGGAACCTTCTTCAGCCACACAAAGCGCTTGAGGAGCCTAAGGTCTAAGATCAGAAGAACCGCTCCGTCCTTCTTGGGAACCACAAACAAGTTGGAGTAGAGCCCCAGGCCCCTCTCCACAGTTGGTACTGGGACAATCACTCCCAATTGCTCCAGATTGTGCCAGAGCTTCCGGAGAGCGGCACACGTCTGGATTCCATGAACCGAAAGGGGGGCTTGTAGCCTGTGATGATCAAATGACCAAATCACCTGTAGGGACAAAATTACAAAGACCTACAAAAAGGGGTCTTCTTTTTGCGTTTTTGAGGAAGTCTAGTGGATTTACCACCCGTGGCCTTCTTCACCAACTCTGCAATGGGCAGCAGTGTATGTCTAGCCAGACCCGAAATAGGGTCATCCACCTCAGGAGGGTTAGACCACTGCTTCTCCAATTCAGTCGCAAAAGCACCCACATGAGTGTTCTCAAAATGACACCGTGGAGGGTCCTCAGCATCACCCCCCCTGACACACCCAGAGGAGAGGAGAAGCGGAGCCAGGCACAAGCAGGCAAGAGGAAGGCCACTGAGCGACACAGACGGCATGCAGTTCCTCCTAGGGTCCTCCTTGTCTAGTGAGGGTCCACTCGCCAGACACGAACCTACCTGACCCAATGGCACATCCTTGTCATACGCCGGCAGTTCTTCCCTCGCATCTCGGTTCGAGTACCAGCCAGCAGGCATTGCATCAACGGTTATCGGGGAAGAACTGGACACAAGGTCAGGGAAGGTAAAAAGTAAGGATAAAGGAATGGAAAGAAGTAAATAACATCCTTGCAAAAATCTTCGCAGCCACTTTCCAGGCTGCTTGCAAAGACTTAACTGAACCTGAGGGGGCAGCCAAGCCCTATATAGGATGGGTGGGAGGAGCTACAGCTTTACATCTTTGCAGACACTCCTGCCGGCTGAGTAACAACCCACACATAATGGATCCCATCTGAGATGGAGCAGAGTATAGGAGAAAGAAGGAAAAGAGATGGGAAAAGAGAGTCTTGCTGGTCCAGTTGAGAGCTCCTGGTGCCTCCTTACAGAGTGGATGGGATGGTGCCCTGTGAGTCGGCACATCTTGCACAACCCAAAGCCTGGCCATGGTCTTCCATCTAAACTAGGAAATGGGGACTAAGCATTGCTAATATTTTACCTGGCCCTTCATTTAAGTCTGCTCCACCCTTGGGACATCAAATCCAGTGCAAACGCTACTCCTAGGGTCTAGACCATAAAATGATTCCTTTTTTTTTTAAATAATTGTAACCCCTATTTGTAGGTTGGCACTAGATTGCAGTTTTTTTTCTTTTTCTACCCCCTTGTTGTCTGTCAAATTATGTGTGTATGTGGGGGGGGGGGGGGGGCGGTTGAGAAATAAACCCATTGGACTACCATATAGGGTTATGGCCCTTTGGACCATGCGTTTCTGATTATACAAGAGGAGTTTTCCTACTGACCTTTGCGAAAGGCTTCAAACTGGTAGAGCAGGCTGGATGGTTGGCGATTGGTCATCCAGACAGCTCTGCTGGTGTTGTAAGATGGTCCTGTGGCCTTGTGTATGCTAAATCTCATGGGCCGGTTGCTTTCATGGTCCAGTAGCTCATTAAACCGAAGGTGTCCCTCAAATAAGCTAGATCTTCCAGTATGGAGAATAGGCAATCTGGTGACCGATTCAAGAAGGTTTTGGTTCTGGAGCCGTTTGTGTGAGTTATCATACTCGTTCCCTCTGGATTGACCAGGTAGGGCATTGGATGGAAGTCTGTTACTTGCAGCGACATCGCTCTTCCTCAGACCAGTGTTGTTGTCCAGAGTAAATTTAAGCTTTGCTTTTTTATTAGGCGGCTCCATAGCTACTGACTTCTTTCCCTCTCTCGGCCTGAGTGAGCTGATTGCAGACAGTATCCCTTGGTGAGGAAATCGCTCAAAAGAGATAGTCCAAGGTGTGTCGATGTGGTCGCCAGCCGGACTTCTCGATGTGCCAGATACCACGCTCCATGTTGAGTTTTGCCGCAGGTCTGCAAAAGGCAAAAGTATGCAAATAAACCACTTTGTACAGCAACAAATATTATTGGTGTTTGATCCAGCTGACCCTCTGTGTTGCAGTGTATGTGCTCTGTTTTCTCTGCTCTTATTTGCAGAATCACAAATCCAGGGCCCTTAAAATCCTCAGAGGAATATCATAAAAAATCTGAAGGACAAAACTGTAGATAGGTAATATGTGTATATAATTGCCACGTTTCCCTGAATATAGGACAAGGTCTTATATTATATTTTGTTACAGAAGAGCTACCATAATATATCTACCCCTATTTTTGGGATAGGGCATATTTTTCAAACATCCTCCAAAAATTCATGCTAAGAGCTTATTTTCTAGGAAACAAGGTATTCCTGTTCAGCCTGTTTATCTCCTTCCATTGGCCTAGTAGCCATAGCTGGAAATGTTATTACATGCCAGGAAGGCATCCAGGCCACTTTTGAACGTTTTACTGTATCCTTCATTACTACCTCCTCTGGCAGCGAGGTTCATAGTCTCACTGCTCTTACAGAGAAGAATTCCCTCCTTTGTAGGTGGAGAAAGCACCTTTCCTCTAACCTTAGTGGATGCCCTTGGGTTATGGTTGCACTCTGGGGTATAAATAGATTGTGGGACAGATCTTTGTATTGACTCTGAATATATTTATACATAGTTATTAGATCACCCTTCAAGCGTCTTTTTTCTAAACTAAATAAGCCTAACTTTGACAATCCTTCAGGGTAAAACAGGAAAAGGTTAAAAGATCTGAAAGGCAACAGATAGCAAAAAACTGCCTATGGCCGTCAGTCTATTTACAGGCGCGCTTATTTCTGTTGGATACTCAGATATTTGGGGTAAAGAATATTTTGCAGTGTAATATTGATTAAATACATTCCCAAAATTCACACCTACTGTAGACTTATCTATATATAGGTTAAAGAAACTGGGACTTACCCACCAGGCCTGGCGGTTAAAACCTAACCTGGGCCAATTTTGAATGTGGCTTGCACTTTGTTTGGATGATGATTCCACGCTAGGCTGTGTAGTAACAACTTCCTTTATTTATGCCATAAAACCAAAAATAATACAACCATAAAAAATTACCACATCAGTGGTATAAAATTTCTGAGTAGCGGGCCCTTTAACAGGACAGGCCGCAGCTCCTCTAATAATTGCCGCTTTGTTGTGCAAAGTTTCTCTGCTAGAATCCCAAAATTGAGGGATTCAAAGATTGCCTGTGAGTCCTTAAAAGCCTGCTGGCTAGAAAAAAGATCCGTAGTGAGTAAAACTTTCTCCAGGTTTCAATGTAACAGCTGATAATGATGTGTGAGGTCCCGACGTGCGTTTCGATAGTCTCTTCTTCAAGGTCCTCACTGCGCATGTGCGCAGCCTCCTTTTTTATATGTTGAAGCCGCTCGGGCTTATGGGAATTGTAGTCTCTTTTTGTAGTTTCCAAAGTTAGCTGGTGCGCATTCCAGCGCTGCTGGACGTCTATTAAAGCAGACTCCTCTCTATGCTGCTAATAGCGGTTCTGTCTGTTTTTGAGATACAAATTAATGAATTGATTCCTGAAAGAGAAAGCGGCAGTCTCCAGAAAGAATATACTATATAAACTAAGATATATATATTTTCATGTGGATAATTCATATTGCTTGACATTTATACTTCAAATTGGGATATTTTATATGCTCTCAACACTTAGGGGAACGGAACGGTATTCGTCTATTCTACTGGTTTAAAACATATTAAGATGATAGTTATGTGTTAAATTTATAAATATATAGAAATTAAAAAGTATATTAAAAAATTATATATATTATAAATATTATTTAAAATGTTCAATAATGACAAAAAGCAAAAATTAAGTGGATATATTAAATATAGTTAGTTCATATTAAATATTTATAAAAATTCTTCATATATTTAGGATTAATAAACTGCTTATGTGATAAAAGGAATATATGTTCATATATACAAATAATAAATCTACATGTGATGGAGAGGATACGTATTAGATCTAATAGGAGAAGGGAATGATTGAGAGAAGGATCAATAAAAACAAGAATGAAAACATGGCAATGAATTAAAATTAATTAAAAAATTAAAAATACTTAAAAATGCATAAATTAATCATCAACTAGAAAGCAATTTAAGTCTATTTCAATATTCAAACCCCTAGGGATATGTGAATCCAGTTGGTAAATCCATTGCATCTCTTTTTTAGCTAGTTCTCTCTGGATATCTGCTCCTCTCCAGTTCATTTCAACTTTTTCAAGGATCCAATACATTAACCCTTCTGGGTTGCCTCCTGTCAGGTTCCACTTACCCGTTCCCCGGTCCAGCGGCGTTCCCGCGGTGCGGGCGCCCGCTGCGCGGCCGCGGCGAGCGGCGGCTTCCGTTCCTGCTGGCGTGCGCGCGCCTTCTCTTCCTCCAGCCGGTGGCCCCGGCTTCCTCACACGTGCTCGCTCGCTGCTCCCAGCGCGGCCGCCGGAGGAAACTTAATTAAAGGGCCAGGTGGGGTTGGGGAGAGTGCTCTGCTGCAACAAGGCCAATGAGCCCTTGACTTTGGGGCTGAACGCCCCTGGGGTTGTATATGGGCCAATGAGCCCAGGGTAGGGAGGCCAATCCCTAACCAGTTCCTATGTGCACCAATCACACACCCATTCCCCCCATCCCCAATCTTGTCTGTGCCTATATCAGGTTCGCTCCGTCAGTCACCCAGTGCCTGTGATAGCGCCTCGTACCTAGTTTTGACCTCTGTGTATTCGTTATTGATTTCTGTTGCCGACCACCGCCTGAACCGACCAATCTTGATCTGAACCCCTGTTGCCGACCACCGCTTGAACGACCAATCTTGATCTGAACCCCTGTTGCCGACCACCGCCTGAACCGACCATTCTTGATCTGAACCCCAGTTGCCGACCTTCGCTTTGAACCTTGACCACGAGTTGCCTAATCCTTTGTACTGCCACGATCTCTGTCTTCCCGTTGTCGACCTCTGGCCTGTCTCTGGACTTCCACTACTAACGCTCTAGCCATTAGGTTCTCCAGACCTCCTACCAATAAGCTCTCATCCTTTGAGCCATTGAAGTCCTGGGGGCAACCGATCCCGGGCAGGCGTATTCTGCGTCCCGGCAAGCGGGGGCTCCTACGGGTGAAGCTGGCTGCGGAGATTGGGGGTTGAGGGCTTATCTGGAGGGCTGGAGTTACCCCGAGCGTGACACCTCCATGTTTTTCAGCAAAATGTGCAGACACTGTGCGTTGCTACTTTTTTCTTAATATTTCTAACATGTTCATTTAATCTGATCTTAAAAGACCTTTTAGTTCGACCAACGTACAGTAAGCTACAGGGACACTGTAAACAATAAATAACTATTGTTAAATTATTGTTTACAGTGTCCCTGCACATTTTGCTGAAAAACATGGAGGCAACCCAGAAGGGTTAATGTATTGGATCCTTGAAAAAGTTGAAATGAACTGGAGAGGAGCAGATATCCAGAGAGAACTAGCTAAAAAAGAGATGAAATGGATTTGCCAACTGGATTCACATATCCCTAGGGGTTTGAATATTGAAATAGACTTAAATTGCTTTCTAGTTGATGATTAATTTATGCATTTTTAAGTATTTTAATTCATTGCCATGTTTTAATTCTTGTTTTTATTGATCCTTCTCTCAATCTTTCCCTTCTCCTATTAGATCTAATACGTATCCTCTCCATCACATGTAGATTTATTATTTGTATATATGAACATATATTCCTTTTATCACATAAGCGGTTTATTAATCCTAAATATATGAAGAATTTTTATAAATATTTAATATGAACTAACTATATTTAATATATCCACTTAATTTTTGCTTTTTGTCATTATTGAACATTTTTAATAATATTTATAATATATATAATTTTTTAATATACTTTTTAATTTCTATATATTTAAAAATTTAACACATAACTATCATCTTAATATGTTTTAAACCAATAGAATAGACGAATACCGTTCCGTTCCCCTAAGTGTTGAGAGCATATAAAATATCCCAATTTGAAGTATAAATATCAAGCAATATGAATTATCCACATGAAAATATATATATCTTAGTTTATATAGTATATTCTTTCTGGAGACTGCCGCTGTATACATTTTCTCTTTCAGGAATCAATTCATTAATTTGTATCTCAAAAACAGACAGAACCGCTATTAGCAGCATAGAGAGGAGTCTGCTTTAATAGACGTCCAGCAGCGCTGGAATGCGCACCAGCTAACTTTGGAAACTACAAAAAGAGACTACAATTCCCATAAGCCCGAGCGGCTTCAACGTATAAAAAGGAGGCTGCACACATGCGCAGTGAGGAACTTGAAGAAACTATCGAAACGTGCGTCGGGACCTCACACATCATTATCAGCTGATACATTGAAACCTGGAGAAAGTTTTACTCACTACAGATCTTTTTTCTAGCCAGCAGGCTTTTAAGGACTCACAGGCAATCTTTGAATCCCTCAATTTTGGGATTCTAGCAGAGAAACTTTGCACAACAAAGCGGCAATTATTAGAGGAGCTGCGGCCTGTCCTCTTAAAGGGCCCGCTACTCAGAAATTTTATACCACTGATGTGGTAATTTTTTATGGTTGTATTATTTTTGGTTTTATGGCATAAATAAAGGAAGTTGTTACTACACAGCCTAGCGTGGAATCATCATCCAAACAAAGTGCAAGCCACATTCAAAATCGGCCCAGGTGGCCGCCGGGCCTGGTGGGTAAGTCCCAGTTTCTTTAACCTATATATAGATAAGTCTACAGTAGGTGTGAATTTTGGGAATATATTTAATCAATATTACACTGCAAAATTGTGCTCATACACTATTTTTGCAGTAATAGCAAACCTTTGAGGACACTCTGGAAATAAATAATTTGGAGGATAAGTTTTAAAAAATATTCTTTATCCCAAATATCTGAGTATCCAACAGAAATAAGCGCGCCTGTAAATAGACTGACGGCCATAGGCAGTTTTTTGCTATCTGTTGCCTTTCAGATCTATTAACCTTTTCCTGTTTTCATCCTAATTTCACGGTTTAGCCAACCGGCCAGGCTGCAGCTCCCTTACATTTCTATAAGCGCTGTTTATCTCTCATTAATACTTCAGGGTACTCTAGCCCCTGCACTCCTTTTATTGACCTAGTTGCCCTCCTTTGAATGCGCTCCAGTTCTGATATGTCCTTCTTAAGCACAGGTGCCCAGAACTGTGCACAGTACTCCATATGGGGTCTGACCAGTGACTTGTACAGGGGTAAAATGATGCTCTGGTCATGAGCAACTATGCCCCTCTTGATGCACCCCATGATCCTGGTTGCTCTGGCAGCTGCCGACTGGCATTGATTACTACAGTTAAGTTTATTGTTAACTAAAACCCCTAGGTCCTCTTCCATTGTTGTTTTACCAAGCATTTCTTTATTTAGTGTGTAATCATGGCACAGATTTCTCCTTCCCACGTGCATAACCTTACATTTATCTGTGTTAAATTTAATTTGCCATTTAACTGCCCATGCTTCCAATTTATCTAAATCTGTTTGTAGCTGCCTGCTGTCCTTTTTTGTTTTAATTACTTTACACAGCTTAGTATCATCTGCAAAGATTGAGACTGACAATGTCATAAATATATATATATATTGAAGAGAATTAGTCCCAGAACTGACCCTTCTGGGACTCCACTAGCAATGGTGACCCAATCTGAGTATGTACCATTGATAACCACCCTCTGTTTCTGATCATTAAGCCGATTTCTCACCCGCTCAACTTTGGTACTCAACTTTGTTCTATTACCTTATACTGTTTTAGTTGAAAACTCCTATTATGAATGTGTTTTTCTTTGGGTATCATGTTTTGGGCTTTGGCAATCTATATCCTGATTATGGGCCTTTGGTCAGGCTTCCACTCAGCACCTCACCCCCTGTCTACCCCCCCCCAAGCGGCACAGTTAGCTATGCAATGGCCTTGCCATGCGATAGGGAATGGATAGGCATTGGGTGGGTATTGTGGCCTCTGTACCACTCAGTCTTTATGTTAAAGAGATAATAAAGACAATGCTAGAAAAAAATAACACTATACTTATCTCCCAACTGACAATTGATCCTTTAGAGTCCTTCAGACTGCAGTGGTCCTGTTTCTTTGCTTTCAGGTCTGAAGCTGCCCGTACGTTCCTGACTAGGCCCCGACCGCATATGACTGTCGACCACTATCCAAAACTGGGATGCCCAGGGGTTGTGGGGGATGCAGCGACCCTGAGGATGCAAGTTAATAGGCTAGAGGTCCTCTTTAAAGCAGAACTACACCCTACCTGAGACAAACATCCACTTTTTCAAGAAGACCAGCGCACAAATTTGAAGCCTTTGCCTAACAGACTTTGATATTGATTCCCCTTTTTTAGAGCAAACAGCAGATGATTCTTGTGACCCCAAAAAGTGTGTACAATCAGAAATTTCTGGATGCTATACAACCTAAATCTTTACCCCCCCCCCCTTCCTCTCATGGAGGTCCTTTTAATGGGAGGCAAAGAGCTCTAAAATACAGTGCCACACATTTCCGTTGTTTCTGTGTTGTTCACCATTGGACTGACTGACAAAAATAAAAGGTGGTTGGCCAGGATGTGCATGGACTAGAAGTAGGGGGTTAGATGAGTGGAGCTAGGTGACTGAATGGAGCTGGGTAGGTAGGTGGAGCTGAGAGAGAGGTGAGTCATTGGCACTGGGAGAGGTTGGGGTTGGGTGAGAGAAGCTAAGTGGCCACTGGTGAAGGCGAAGCTCTCATGATCTTTTTCTCTCTCTGCTTCTTAATTCGTGTTTGGTCTGATCAGATCTTTCACTAGATCGACAATATTGAAGATGTAGCAGGGCCGGCATCAGCACCCTGCAAGGCAAGGCATCTGCCGGGGGGGCCCCCCACCCTCGGGGAAGGGGCGGACTTTGGGGTATGTGACGGAGCTTGACCGGTGGCGGACTTGGAGGGCATCGCCACAGCTGGTGCCCACATCTCCTCGAATAACGGGGTTCCACACAACGGGGCATCTGGATTTAGATTCCAGGGGAGAAAGTGCTGGGTTTTGTCTTGCTTTTAAGTTGCCCACTGCAGCCGATTTCCCTGGAGCATCCCAGTCTGTAATACCCTACTGTGTGAAACCCCCTGGGATAGCTGGCATACCCACTATGCAAGCAATTCCACCCTTGAGTTTTGGTCTGCTTTACAGGGGCATCTCAATTTGGGATGCCACTGTTTGTGAAAGAACCCCCTCAAACTGGAGATCCCACAGTGCATGCGCCAGTTCCAGGAAAGTAATGAACAGGGGGGGGGGGGGGGCACACACACAGGGGTAAAATCAGGAGAATCTAGATTGGTTTAGACTTCAAGGTCAGGTTTAAAGAGGTTTGGTGTGGTTCAAAGTAGACTAAAACTAGAGTTTTGGTCCTAATAGAATGATCCTTAGAGGGCATCTAGATGTGGGACGTCCCTCGGTGATGTGACATGACTCTTCACCACAAAGGGGCCCCCTGAGACCATGCCGCCCAAGGGCCCACATAAACCTGGAGCCGGCCCTGATACAGAACATCACTCAGCTGTGTACTATCCGGACTCGTCTGTCTGGGGAAGCGTTAATGAGCGGCTCGCGGTTACCAGGCAGAGCGACGATTATTCTCCATGGAAAAGAATCTGCACTCTGGTGGGTCGTCTATTGTGTGCCGTGTTTGGTGGATTTCATGGCTGTTTGGGCAGCCCCCCCATCGAAACACTGCGAGTATTCAGCCCATGAATAGGGGCCCCGCGTTGCAGTACACACATCATAAATCACCGCTTTGTCCCGTGTGTACACCACTGATCTGCTCGCACCCGATCGCCAAATGCCTGAATGAGGTCAGCGCGTCCGATTCTGCGAACGGCCAACAGCGCCAGAGCCTCCATCCATCCGCTGACAGATTCTGCTCGATATTATTACCTCTCTAGAGATCTGCAGAGCATTGCTCCATCTTAAATACCACCTGCCAGATATATATACATGCATATATACATATATACATACATGCAGATTATTACTCCTCTTTCTAGAGATCTGCAGAGTATCGCTGCCCTATCTACCGCCTTAAAGATTCGTAGTGATCAATTCTGCAGATTATTACTCACCTTTCTAGAGATCTGCAGAGCATCACCATCCTTATCTACCACCCTCCAGATTCATATTGATCCATTCTGCAAATTTTTACTTAGAGATCTGCAGAGCATTGCCACCCTATCCACCGCCTTACAGATTCATATTGATGCTGCTACAGATTATTACTCACCTTTCTAGAGATCTGCAGAGCATTGCTATCCTATCTACCGCCTTAAAGATTCATATTGATGCCACTACAGATTATTACTCACCTTTCTAGAGATCTGCAGAGCATTGCTATCCTATCTACCTCCTTACAGATTCATATTGATGCCACTACAGATTATTACTCACCTTTCTAGAGATCTGCAGAGCATTGCCATCCTATCTAAAGTCTTACAGATTCATATTGATGCCGCTACAGATTATTGCTCACATTTTTAGAGATCTGCAGAGCATATCTACAAACTGACAGATTCAAATTAATCCATTTTGTGAATTATTACTTAGAGGCTAATTTATCACTAGTGCCTTATAGCGCCACTTGAGCGTCGGTTAGCGCTTGGTGCTGTAGGCTACCCTTGACACTGTGTCTTTTTTTCCAATGAAGCTAGCAACAGGTAGCGCAGGTGGGGAGGACCAGAAATCATTTGTATTCAACACGTAAATTAACAGTGCCAGCGAGGGCGCTGTGAAACCACACTACTCAGGCATACAATACAAAAGGCTTTAACTGACCATGCAAAAACACATGGAATGACATATGGGACAAAGAAATAAAATGACACATGATTTGCAGGCATAAAAACGCAAGTTAGCAGCAGGTAACCTAAGTACAATAATGAACGAAAAAGAGCATTCTGAACAGACTGGCCATTGGAAGAACTTTTATTTCTCCCTTTCTGTCAGTCCTTCTATTCTTGTTTCTTTCTTCTGTCTTTCTATTATTTCCGTCAGTCCTTCTATTCTTCCTTTCTAGCCTTCTTTTTTTCTTTCCATCTATTTTTTGTTTCTTTCTTTCATCCATTCATTCTGCCATTCCCTTTATTTCTTTCTTTTTCTTTCCTTCTATTATTTTTTCTGTCATTCCTTCTATTCTTTCTGTCATTTCTTCTCTTTCTTTTTTCTGTCAATCTTTCTATTCTTGCTTTCCTTCTTTCCATCTCTCTTTTTTCCCTCATTTCTTTTCTGTTGCTTTCCTGCTTTCTTTTCTGTATTTTCTTTTATTATTTCATTGTTTCTGTTATTTATTCTATGCTTTTGTTCTTTCTTTGTTTCTTTACACTTATGCCTTTTGCAATTTATTACCCACTTCTCTTAACATCTGCACAGGAATCCTGGCAGATTAATACTGATATATTCTGCAGATTATTAGCCACCTTACTAGACATCAGCAGGGCATCATTCCTTCCCATCTAACCCCAGTGTTTTTCCATTGATACATTCTGCATTACGATTATCACATACCCTTCTAGGTATCAGCAAAGCATCCCTACTTCCTACTTAGACCCTAACAGATCCAAACCTGTTTCTTTTAAACTGAGCCACCGCCAAGCCGGCTGAATAGCCCAAGGTATTTGATGTGTATGGGTTTTGTGTCGCTTTAAAGAGGGCAGAGAAATTAATATGATGGAGCCCCCTCTGCACCCCCTTTAGTCGTGCCCCTGGTTGGGATATGCCACTCAACTTTTCTTATTGAATCCCCTTCTGAGAGGGGGAAAGAATACAGTTGCGCACACATGGAGCAGCTGAACCACTTTTAAAAGGAAACATGCTTCATGCATGCAGCTATTCCCTGTCCCCCATTATATCTGTAACTGTACGTGCACCCCAAATCAGGATTCCCCAGGAGAAGTTGGCAAAAGGAGCCTAAAATATTTTTTTTCAGAGATCTGCTTTAACAACTGTGTGTCCACTATACATAATGGGGGTTATCTAAGAAACGCTAACGCCAGGTAGTGCTACGTAGCACCGCATAGCATCGGGTGAACGCTGTGCGCAGTATGTGAAATCCATACATATGAAAGTCAATCTGGTGAGCTTCTCTAATAGCGTCATGTAGCTTCACATGTATCACTAGCGGTGGCTCAGTGTAAAGTTCCAGCGCTGTAAATTCAGCAGCGCCATGTAGTACCTGACTCAATGGTGTTATTATTATTATTATTTGGTTGTGTATAAATAGCGTTTTCCTAAAGTAATGTTCTCAATTTTTGGTTCAAATCATTGTGTGTCCTCTCCTGCCCAGCAACACTTTTATTGTGTTTTTTTTTTAGCCAGAATTGTATGTGCAGATCTGCCATTGCAGTGTCAGTGTTACAGTGTTAAAACAATGTCATTCCATATGTTTTCACTCTGGTGCTGGTGTATGTGTTGCGAAAAAGACTTATCACACAGCTTCTGGCACTTGACGCTGGAGCGCCCAGTTATAGAGCGCCGACACTGGTCGTGTGTAATTCTTTCTTTAATAGTACCGGATGCACTTAAAGTGGATCAAAACCCAGCTGGATTGGCCTGGTAATCTATGAAGATTCCCGGGCCGATCCATTCCCTCCCCACGGGGCAGGGAATGCCCCGCTTTGTGAAACCCCCCAGGTCGCCTGCTACACTTGCCTTAATCCAGGTCCAACAGTGCATGCGTGGGCTGCGGCCGTATCCCCCGATCGGGGTGCCCCGGGGGAGTGGACCAAAACCCAGGATAGACAAAATCCTGGCTTTTGGTCCACTTTAACTTGTGCCAGGACACCACCTAGCATTCGCGATTGGCTCTGCAGTGAATCAGGGAGAGCGCTTCTACAGCACCCTCAAGACATCACAATTATCAATGCTGGACAGGATACTACAGTGTCAGTTGTCCAGCTGCTTAGCGCCAGACAACTGCTTGCAGCAACCACTTGCAGACGCTCAAAGCGCCGCTACATAGACGCTCACGTGGCAATACGTGGCAATAGTCTTAAATTAGCCTCTAAACCTACATTATGTAACTACCACAGGCAGGTTCACCAAAACTAACAATGGTAACCATGTATCCTATTATATTACAAATGAAAAGCTATAATAAAGAATGAAACAATATGCCCTGCGATGGGGCTCCTACTTGCACCAGGGACCCACTCTGATGATGACAGTTGATTGGATGCTTTCGTTTGCTGACTCCCTACTGCTGCCTTCTGTGTCTTATAGTTCCACAGCCAGAGTGCTGCAGCTCGCCCTCTGGCAGCAATAGCCACTAGCTATAGCAGGTAAGATAAAGAAATGCAACCACTTACCTCTCCCCGAGGTGGCGATTCCAATGGTAGCAAAGGTGACGGACAGGACCAAGACCTTCAGAGTCACTGTTGGCATTCTAGCCGAAAGGAGAACCAGCGCTGAGTGCAGCTCGCCAGTCTGCTGTCCTCCCAGACTCATGCTAATGAGAGGCGTCTGTGGGGGAATCATGAATGAAGAATGAGGAGAGGCGAGGCATCGTGGAGGGCACAGCCACCCTTCAATTCTTGTTAACCTCCTGTAATGACCTACATACCCCTTCTCGCCCTGCTTCCCTTCCCCAAAATTCCCCAATTATCCACCTCCCTGGGAAGGAGCATTTGAAGATTTATATGATAATGAGATCGCTCTCCCATGATTCCTACCAGACTCTTCACACAGCTTCTTTTATACAGGCAAACTACAGTTTATATTCCTCCTTTAAAACTTTTTTTTTAACATCCTAAGAGTGACAGTAAAATTCTTATAAAATGTACCTTATGGAAAGAGTCTGCATCCATTTCACATAGCAGGGGATCCCTCAGGGTGCCCCAGGGACAAGGACCAAAACTCGGCATAGTGAAAATCCTTAGTTTTGTTCCACATGACTATTGTAAAATAAAACTTATATTCGAAGGGTGGCTATTTCCTACCTAGAAAATATACAGAGAGAATCCAAATCTGTCCTTTAAAATAAAGCTTCCATCCAGATAGCTTCCATGCCCCCTCCGTAAAATGGAACATTCAGAAGGCAGGTGCGTCCCTCCTGTAAAATATAAATTTTACCCATAGAGTGGTCATGTCCTCTGATAAATAATGACTTATATCCATATACTGGTGTCTCTCCAAATATCTATAACATCTAGTCTGCAGGCGACAGCATCCCTCCTTCAGTATAGCTAATATTACAGTTTTCTTGCTGTAAGATATAATTTTACAGATGGGAGAGAGATGCTCCGTGCCCCTCCTGTTAACCTATATCTGGAGAGCATCGCTGTCCTACCTGTAAAATATAACTGATACCAGGAAAGCATCACTCTCCCACCTGTAAAATATAACGTAACCGGGGAGCATCTCTATCGCCCATGTAAAATATAAACTATATCTGGAGAGCATCTCTGTCCTACCTGTAAAATATAACTGATACCCAGAAAGCATCACTCTCCCACCTTAAAATATAAGGTAACCGGAGAGCATTTCTATCCCACGTGTAAAATATAACCTATATCTGGAGAGCATCACTGTCCTACCTGTAAAATATAACTGATACCCGGAGGAAAGCATCACTCTCCCACCTGTAATATATAACGTAACCGGAGAGCATCTCTATCCCACGTGTAAAATCTAACCTATTTCTGGAGAGCATCACTGTCCTACCCGTAAAATATAACTGATACCCGGAAAGCATCACTCTCCCACCTGTAAAATATAATGTAACCGAAGAGAGCATCTCTATCCCACGTGTAAAATATAACCTATATCTGGAGAGCATCTCTGTCCTACCTGTAAGATATAACATATCTGGGGAGCATCTCTGTCCCTCCTGTAAGATATAACATATCTGGGGAGCATCTCTGTCTCACATGTACAATATAACTGATATCAGGAGATCATCTCTGTCTCACATGTAAAATATATAATATCTGGAGAGCATCTCTGCCCCTCCTGTAAGATATAACTTGATATCCTGACAGCAGCTGTGTTCCTCTTGTAAAATATAACTTACATGTGGAGAGAGTCTGCGCCCCTCCTGTAAAAACATAACTTTTATATGGAAAGGACCATTCTGTAAAATATAACATGTCCAGAGGTCAGCTGAATCCCTCCTGCAAATTATAAAATATCTAAGGATTATCTGTGTCCCTTCTGAAAAATATAACTTCGGGATGCCCCACTGTGAACCCCCCCCCCCCCTAGATATACTCACCGGTCCCGCAGTGCATGTGCATCTCCTTCTTCCCTCTTGCTGATGGGAATACCCGCACCAGGTATTTCTGAACAGCTGGTACACACAGCTTATGCGTGGTTCCCAGTGCTCTGATGTCGGACTGGCTTAGTACAGCTGCGGGAATGCTGGCAAGGTGAGTTTACACAGTGATCTGCGGGATTTCACATACTGGACCATCTTAAATCAGGATGCCCCGTTGGAGAGGAACAAAACCCAGGATTATGAAAATCCCAAGCGTTGTTGTTCTTTAAAGCATAACAAAACCCTGGGTTGCCAGCCCTGGAGAACTAAAAGACTTCCCCCTAGGGCATCTCACTCAGGTCACTATCCCAGGATTCGGTTTTTGCCCCGGGGGCATCACGATTTGTAAAAAAGTGAGTGAATATGAGGTGATCTGGGGGACTCTCACAGCAGAGGCATCCCGAATCAATGGTGATTGGTCCACGTTAAAGTGACAAATAACCACTGATGGTGGCCCTGGAGTCTAAAAGTCTCCAGGGCTGACTGTTTCAGCATGCCCCACTGTGTGAACCACCTCAGACTGCCCGCAAGCCCCTTACCTTTCCCCGGTTGTGGGATGCTGCCGTATCCCTGCAGCTGTGTGTGCGCCAGCAATTCATATAGACCACTGGCATGCTATATGGTGATGCACTGCCCAAAACAACAACTTTATGCTGTGCATTAATATGAATAGCATATAGCTCTGATTGGATGAGCGATCTGGGTTTTTTTTTTAATGAATCCCAATTCGTGATGGCCCCAAAGCAGGGCCGGCTCTAGGTTTCTAGGTGGGCCTTTGAGTGATAGAGTCTTAATGGGGCTCTTGGATATGATACACCAGACATGGTAATGAAGTTGCATGTATTCACCAAAGAATAGAAAGGGAAACCAATATAATATATAGTATAGGAGGAATAGAAGGAAGAAAGAAAGCATGAAAGAGTTAAAAAGGAAAGACAAAAAGAAATGAAGAATAGATGGATGAATAAATGAGTGAATAAATAACAGAAACAAAAATAAATTGTAATGACAAAAAAACAGGAAAGAGAGAGAAGTGATGGGGGGGGGGATAATATATAAAAGGAAAGAAAAATAGAATTTAAAAAAATAGAAGGACTGAGAAAAGACAGAAAAAAGAAAGAAGAGAATGGCATAAATAAAAATAGAACAAAAGAGGAAATAAAAATCCTGGAAGAAAAGAAACAAAGAATAGGAGAAAAGAAACAAAAAATAGAAGGACTGAGAGATTCTTCCAATGGTCAATCTGCCCCTAGCTGACAGTCCTTGGTCCTGGTTACTGCATGACCCTGCGACCTGCATAGGGGTTTCCAAGGGTAGAGGGAATGAGGTGGGCCCTCCCCACGTGCAGGGGCCACGTGTAGCAGGCCAATTGAACCCTGTCCCAGATTAAACTTTGGTATAGTTTGGCCTAGGCCAGAGTATACCCAGGGGTATAAATTGGGCTAGGTCAAACCTGGGGGTTTAAGCTAGCCTAGGCTAAACTATACCCCTCCAGGCCAAATTATACCTTGGGGTATAACTTGGCCTATGCCAAACTATACCCGGAGGTCTAAAATAGCCTAGGCCACTCCAAGAAAGAATATACCCATCAAGGGATGATTTTTCCAGTGACTCTAGTCTTTCAACCCACTACCAAGTTCAGGGAGGAAGTATCTTAGCACCACTCTTGGCCTTACGTTTGGTAGGGTTGTATACTATGGACAGGGCTGTATCTACCATTAGGCAACCCTAGGCACGCGCCTAGGGTGGCAACCTGGAAGGGGGGAGGGCACTTACTACTAGTAAAGAAAAGAAATTAAAACTCCCATAGCCAGAACATCAATGGCTTCTAACAAGCCAGTGAAGGACGCAGAGTGTATTTGTGTGAAGGGGGGGGGGGGGGGTGCAATGGGTTGAACACAGGCCAGAGCATCTCCTCTCCACTGGTGTGTTCATATGACTCCTGTATGTCAGAACGCAGTAAAAGACAGAACATGCTTGCCTGCTTCTCTGCATGCCACCTTTGTGCCCTCTAGCACATTGCACTCTTTCCCCCTACACACTTTTTTATTTTTTATGGACCGTGACCTAACTTAAAAAAAGGGGGCACAAGCACTTAAAGTGCCTAGGGCACCATGAACACCAATTACGGCCCTGACTATGGATGCACAAGGGACTATGGACAACCACAGCGTACACATAAAACCAAAGGTGACGGGAACTTCTACTTCTGGGCAATCAGTTACATACTGACAGAAACTATAACTCTACTCTCTACTCTACTCTCAGTGAATATAACAAATCCAAAAGGCTTTCCAATCCACAGAGACCAATAGTATACAAAGGATCAAACTATAAATATATCCATAGTGAAAGTCCCCCTTAATCATATACACCCACAATTAAAAACACTCACCTTAAAACACTCACCTTAGGTCCCAATACACAGGCCGACTATTGGGTGATTCGTTGTCACAGGTAGTTGTCCCTTGCATTCAGGGGAGGACTGGCCATAGAGAGACCCAGGACAATGCCCGGTGGGATGCAAAGCTTTCGGGCCAGTTGGGCTGCTGCTTTTAACACCGTCATTCAAACCCTGCTCCCTTAGTCTCCCTCTACAACCCATGTACCCAGCCCCACTGTACCTACAATCAAGGGAACCCCAGCCCCTAATGCTATAGCCCCAGCTTCATGGTAGGGGGTATCAGCGAGGATGTCTTGGGCTGGCCCGGGGCTGGTAAAATCCAAGTCTGCCACTGCTAGCATTGAGCAATAAGTTACTTATCGCAAAGGAGAAATTGCTGAGAACAAAAGATGACATACTCTCCACCCAGCATGTGTAGTAGCACAGTAAAAAACAATACACCAGAAGGGTATAGGGAGGTAAACTGGAGCCAACAGGGCCCCAAACAAAGGGGGTTCTGGTTATCTAGTGTCCTGAGGATGCTCCCTCTTGTGGATGTCCGGGGGTCTTCTGCAGTTAGCGTGTAGGGTAGAGGGATCTTGTAGAGACAGAACACGGGAGGAATTGTTAGGATAGGTAGAAGCCTGCATCCTAATGTATTGTTCTCCTCCTGGCTTTCTCCCTCTAAGGTAAATGCATGGGTTAGTCACCAGGTTGTTGCCTGAGGGGGTGGTATCCTCAGTAATAGAGCACTAAGGTGTCCCATGGTGATGGTGGGTGTCCCTGTCCTGGTCCTCTCCCTCGCCAGCTGGACGTCCCAAGGGGTGGTCCAGGGTCTCCTTGGTGGCTTCGGGTCACAGCAGTCCCTCTTCTGAAAAACAAAAGTTTAAGTACAGGTCAGTCCAAAGTGGTGCAAGAGACCAGAGTCTGGTTCCCTTTCCCCTCTTAGTTCTCAATTACCCAGGGTTAGCGGTTGCCTCCTCAGGTCCTCCTATGGGCGTGATCTGCCGGACTGCTGCTGTCTATGGGTAGTGGGGCCTCCATGTTCTCCGGCTGGGCTGCCCTCTGAATGCTGGTCTTTCTGGCTGGCGTCCCAAGGTGCTTGCACCCCGTGGACCGCTGAGGAATAGAACCATCTGTAAAGGGGGATGGCTTACGTGGGTCTACACTCTTCCACTGGGATGGGTTACAGTGGGAGAGGGTTGCATAGTGCTGCAGCTTCCTAGTCCAGACCATTAAGGAGTAAGTGGGAGTAGGGGGAGGCTCAGGTCAAGCTGGATGGTCACAGGGTCAGTGGCAGGGCTGCCCCGAGTTGCCATCATTCAGAGAATCAACATTTTCCTGGGAGAGTCCCAAGGGAAAGGATAAATCCCTGTGCTTTGTGGAAATATTTATTGGAACAGCCTGAACTCCCCAAGGTGATGTGCCCCAAGTGTGTTCTGGGAATCTTTACACAGGGGTGTGCCTCTGATTCTCAAGCCCCACCCCTTATGTAGACTGTCTTGTCCAGGCCTGTCTATGTCCTCAGAAGAAGAGAGGTGCTAAGCCCCAGGGAGAAGTATCCTCAAAGTGAGCTGGTCCCCATCTTCCCCAACCCAATTTACTATCTGCTTCGAGTTAAACCGGACCTTCAGCATCATTTAATGAAAAGCCCAAACCTTTAAAAAACTATTCCCCAGCATCTAACATTAATATATTTTACATTTTTAGTTGCTTACTAATTTTTATTCCCCCCGCTGAGCTTCAACCCTGTACAGGACTCTAGGATACAGGCGCCGCCATCTTAGAAGCATCACATACTGAGGGGAGGAGGGGGGGGGGAGGTGCAGGGGAAGGGGTTATAGCTGTGCTTTGCACAGACAGAGCCAAGCTGGGGTCAAGAAAAGGACAATCCCAGAATGCAGAGCGGCACAGTCATTAGACACTTCCTGACTGCAGGCAGCCTGGGCTGCCATCTTGGATTTTTGAAGGCTTAGAATACGCACTAGGTGTAGGTAGGATGACTTTTAATGTGAGCAGTCTGTATGTACAGGATGGGAGGAAACATACAACAAAGACTCTTATTCAGGGTGAAGGTCCGGTTTAAGAAAGTGAACTTGGAAGTTACTGCTGATGAACTTTGCCTGAGAAAAAAGTGTACTTGTGTCCTCTGACTGAGAGGGGTGCAAAAAGTATCTGGCCCTTACACTGAGAATTGTGTGCTCGTAACCGTGATTCACATCTCTGGCTGCAACTTTTGCATTTCGCTCTTTCTCTAATCTCCGCAGGGCTTCCATGCACTGATGACATGGCACGCGCTGATCAGGTGACCTATAAACATTTGGCACCTTTATAATTTGAAGTTTCAGGATATTATGACTTTATTATGTTATGAACAGTCAAGTCAAGTAATAAAAGTCTATGTATTTAGAGTTTTAAGATTAAAGTCAGTTAGCTTTCTCACATAACCTACTAGACAACGCTGAATCCCTAATAAAAAGTTGAAAAATTAAGTAATTCTTGTGTATCCCACTCAATGCTATTGATTTCATGGGGGTATAATATGGCCAGAGGGGTATGAACTAGCCTAGGCTAGTTTATACTCTGGGGTATAAATTGGCCTAAGCCATAATATACCCGGAGTCTAATCCAGCCTAGGCCACTTTAAAGTGGACCAAAACCCACCCTGGAGTCTATGAGACTCCCTGGAGCATCCAGAATCGGGATGCCCCGCTATGCCCAACCCCCCCAGGTCACCCAAAAACTCACCTTCATTCCCGGTCCAGTGGCGCATGTGCGAACAGCGGCCTCATCCCCACTATCTCTTTAGCAGGGAGCATGCCCACCTCAGGTATTTGTAAATGGCCAGTGCGGGCATGCTCCCTGTTAAAGGGTAGTGGGGGATGCGGCCACCAACGCACTTGGATCTGCTTGCCTTAGACGAGCTCTAGGATGAAGGAGCGAGAGTAGATCTGAGCGCGCTGACTGGGCGAGAGGCTGCGGATGCGCCGTAGAACCAAGGCAGGGTGAGTAAGTTCGGGCGACCTGGGGGGTTTTACACAGCAGGGCATCGGGGGTCAAAGACCAAAACCCAGGATAGTCAAAATCCTGGGTTTTTGGCCACTTTAATCCCGCCCAGGTACACCCAGTGCTGATGCCTGCCCTGACCAAGATAGTCAAAATTCTGGTGGTTGGTCCACTTCAAACAGCATTGTAAATATATCAGACGTGTTGCTACGTGTTGCGCAATGCCTTTCCCAAGGCACTTCTTTGTTCCCTTGATGGTTCAGCGACCTACGTGTCCACTGGGAGCCATTCGGCCAACATGGCGGTGACTGGAATCATGTAAAATATAACTTACATCCAGAGAACCTTTGCGTATCAGCATGGTGTTGACCCGGCCTCCATAATCATGTATAATATAACCTACACCAAGAGGATCTTTGCATTTATTATTGTCTAATATAAGTTCTTTCCATAGGATGAGAGTTCTTTTCAGAGGGTGACTGCATCTCTACATTAAAGTGGACCAAAACCCACCATGGAGTCTATGAGACTCCAGGCCAGGCATACTCTGTCCCCCCGGGATGCCCCGCTGTGTAAAAACTTCCCAGATCATCCAGTTAACTGAAGGTCCTGTTTCAGGATTCCCTGTTTTCTCAGCTTCTCTGTGAGGTGGTACTGACACCCAGTGGTAAGAATGGATATTGCATCATCAGGCTCCTTGGTGAAATACATTGAACATTACACAATATAATATAACAGAAAATACGACAACGAAAATACATGATTAGTATAAATAGCATAAATCAAAAAAGATAGAAATCAATTCTTAAGACACAGAGATAAATAGATAACATTAATTAACCATATTGTTCATATGTCGAACATGTGCTTTGTTACAAAAAAACACAAAACGTTATATAAATATATATATATATATATATATCACTATATGGTGCAGCTGGTGTGAGACACTAAGGCTCTGTGACGTAACACGCGGCTTAGAATAAAGGACGCATCGTACTGTCTATGGGGCTGATATAGAGAGGAGGGCGATGCAGCTGCTGACTGTGCGAGTCCAGGTGATTGCGACGCTGCGGGGAACCTGAGAACATTTCTGTAGCGATTTACAAAATGGTTCGTGACGCGACCCAGATGGGACTCGAACCCACAATCCCCAGCTCCGGAGGCTGATGCCTTATCCATTAGGCCACTGGGTCACCGCATGTCTGCCAGCCCCAGCCACGTCTCTTACGTTTGACGAATCACAAAGCGTGTTCTCGCTCCCGCCCATACTTGAGTCTCTCAGCCAATAGACAGAGGAAGCTAAGAGGCGGGAAGTCCGGTGCCCGCCTTTTTTTTGCCTCACATCGGGAATATGATAGAGTGCTGGCAGTGTGCTGAGACTTTTGCCAATGAATTCAGGGCAGGGGGCGGTTCAAACTTCCCGCTTGCTCAATGCGCGGCGCCCCCTGCAATGTATTGGAGCACGAGGGGGTTGTGTGAGGAGACCGAGCTGTGACTGCTGCTTTGACAATGTTCCTGCAGCATCCAATCAGATTTACATTCGGTAAATGACAGTCTGGTCATCCAATAAGCAGCATGTGTTCAGCTCCCGCCTCCCCCGTCTTTGCGTTCTGATGGAGAGGTGAAGGTTCGCAGAAATGGTTTCTATTCACTTGCCTCTTTCTCGCTGACACCCCACTTACTTGTTCTGCTGCTAACGCAATAAGATGCCAGATTACTGGGGATAAGGAAATAACCGCAAAAGAGTATTAAAGTGGATCAGCTGCAATACTGGGCTAGGGTTGGCTGACTAGGTTTTACTTGGCCATTACATCACAGAATGTGTATGTGCCATAAATGACGGAGCCATTACCTCACAGCATTTATTAAATTATATATGTGTCACATATGACGGGGCCAGTACTTCAGTTTAGGTCATGTATGTGTCACATATGAGGGGCCGTTACCTCACAGCTGTTTAGGCCGTGCATGTGTCACATATGATGGGGTCATTACATCACATCAGTTTAGGCAATGCATGTATCACATATGATGGGGTCATTACATCACAGCAGTTTAGGTCATGCACCTGTTACATATGAGGGGTCAATACCTCACAGCAGTTTAGGTCATGTATGTGTCACGTATGAGGGGCCATTACCTAACAGAAGTTTAGGCCATGCATGTGTCACGTATGAGGGGCACTTACCTCACAGCAGTTTAGGCAATGCATGTGTCACGTATGAGGGGCCAATACATCACAGCAGTTTAGGTCATGTATGTGTCACGTATGAGAGGCCAACACCTCACAGCAGTTTAGGTCATGTATGTGTCACGTATGAGGGGCCATTACCTCACAGCACTTTAGGTCATGTATGTGTCACATATGAGGGGCCATTACCTCACAGCACTTTAGGTCATGTATGTGTCACATATGAGGGGCCATTACCTCACAGCACTTAAACCGGACCTTCACCATGATTTAATGAAAAGCCCAAACTCTTAAAAAACAATTCCTCAGCATCTAAAATTAATATATTTTACATGTTTAGTCACTAATTTATTATACTTTCCCCCACTGGGCTGCAACTCTGTTCGGGAATTTAGGATACGGGCGCCGCCATCTTGACTCAGAAGCATCACACTTACTGAGGAGAGGAGAGTGGGATAAGGTACAGGGGGGCGGGTTATAGCTGTGCTTTGCTCAGACAGAGCAGAGCTGGGGTCAGGGAAAGGTCAGCAGTCCCAGAATGCAGAGCAGCACAGTCACTTCCTGTTTGCAGGCACTTCCTGTTTGCAGGCTGCCTGCAAAAATGGCAGCTTCCATAAGCCGCCATCTTGGATGTTTAAAGGCTCATAACATGCAGTAGATGCAGGTAGGATGATTTTTAATGTGAGCAATCTGTATGTACAGGGTGTGGGAAACATATAAGATAGACTCTTATTTAGAGTGAAGGTCCGCTTTAAGGTCATGTATGTGTCACATATGAGGGGCCATTACCTGACAGCAGTTTAGGTCATGCATGTGTCACATATATATTTGAGCTTTTTTAAATTGCCTTAAACACTTAAAGCGGACCTTCACTCTGAATAAGAGTCTATCTTATATGTTTCCCACACCTGTACATACAGATTGCTCACATTAAAAATCATCCTACCTGCATCTACTGCATGCTATGAGCCTTTAAACATCCAAGATGGCAGCTTATGGAAGCCACCATCTTATCAGGCAGCCTGCAAACAGGAAGTGCCTCCTGACTGTGCTGCTCTGCATTCTGGGACTGCTGACCTTTACCTGACCCCAGCTCTGCTCTGTCTGAGCAAAGCACAGCTCTAACCCACCCCCCTGTACCCTTTCCCACTCTCCTCAGTAAGTGTGATGCTTCTTAGTCAAGATGGCGGCGACTGTATCCTAAATTCCTGAACAGAGTTGCAGCCCAGTGGGGGAAAGAATAATAAGTTAGAGACTAAAAACTTAAAATATATTAATTTTAGATGCTGGGGAACCGTTTAAGAGTTTGGGCTTTTCATTAAATCACAATTAAATCACGCCCGGTTTAAGAGCTGCAAATATACTTGTGAATTTTAGCTAAAGTACACCCAAGCAAAACAGCTTCAAATATACTTGTGAACTTTAGCAAAATTACACCAAAGCAAAACAGGTCGTCACGTTCGGATCAGAACAGACAACGCAACAATGACATACTTGAATCATCAGGGGGGACAAGATCTCCCCGATTACAGAGAGCGGCAACGGAGATTTTGCTTTGGGCAGAACAGAATCTGTACCAGGAGGTACGGTATTTGATCAAATTTGTGTCCTGAGGGGGAACTCTGGGGGTGATTAATATGCGTTGGGGAAGAACCACAAGCTAAAGAAGTATTTTTCGCTAAATCCCTCAGATGCGGCTCTGGGGATTTGGCCTTCCAAAGGCCTTTGTATTTCCATTAGTCCAAATACTTCCTTAAGTTCTCAACAAGTTATCCAGTCAGCCAGCTACAGGACTGCTTCTGGCCCCTTGGTGGCCAAAAAGGCTGTGGTTCTCAACATTGAAGACACAGTCCATAAGAGATCCCTGGGAGTTGCCAGGAAGGCTGGATTTGCTATCCCAGGGACCAGTGCTTTGTCAAGATCCCTAGAGGTGACATTTGACTCTGTAGACCCTGAAGTTGACAGGCTCCTAAGAAGAGTTTATATTTATTTGAAAGTCTGGAAAACCTTTAAAATATGGAAAACTCAGAAAAGTAGACCTGCTTCCTGCCTTCCGGTCCTACTTGACTTTCTCCAGGAGGGAGTTCATTTGGGTCTCAGTGTCAGTACTCTAAAAGTCCAGCTGGCGACACTCTCAGTATCAGTATTTTTGGATAAGAGATTATCATCGTTTTCATTGGTCAAATGCCAGTTCGCATAAAGCTAGCACCTCAGTGGGATCTGGTGCTGACGGCTCCTCCCTTTGAACCAGTGTTGGAATCGCCTAGTGTCACGGTTACTGTCATGAATGACTTGCCTTCAGCCCGTGGTGTCCCTAGGCAACTGGCCGGGGTTTCTCCTGTCCAGCAGCCACTTCTGCCTCAGATGCCAGCGTGTCTCGCCGAGAGCGCCCTCCTCCCTCGTCCACTGTCATTCTACTCGTGCTTGCGCGCGTGTACAATCAGCTTATGTCCTCCAGTGGTGCTATACACAGAGTGGCCATTGGAAGCTGTTTAAAAGAGCTAAACCTAGGAGGTGCAGTTCTGGGCAGTATGCCTTTGGAGTTCAGCTGGGGCAATCAGCCCAGAGCTCTCTAAGTGCACCAATCAGCACACAGTTCCGAAGTGCACCAATCACAGTCACTGCCTCCCTGTCTAATCCAGCCAGGTTCTATAAAGGGATTACCTCTTCAGTGTGTCAGTGCCTGTGATAGCGTTTAGCTGGCTTTGTTATTGTTCCTGTGATTTCCTGTATATATCACAGAAGGAAGAAAAATCTTCTAAACACCGCGCTAAAAATATTACAATGAATTATAATTAAATTAAATTGAAATAAAATTAAAAAGGCAGTCCTTTCACTGAATAGCTCAGCGCTGCAAAGTCTGGCTCCAGCTGCAAGCGCAGCTTGATCTCACTTTGAGGGAAACTATTTGAAGACTTACAACACTTGATCAGCGTCTAAGTGTGATATGCAAGTTACTCTTGTTGTTGTGGTAAGCAACCATTAAAAACGGGCAGGCAACCCAGTGTTTTAAGGATTTTATGCTATGTTAGTTTAATTTTTTACATGTGAATTGCGCAATTGGAGAAGTACCCTTATTGCATTTGATTCCCATTTGGTTCTATGGAGGAAGTAAACGCTGATTAATTCATTGGCATATAAGGAATCTGGTACGTGATTTAACCATAAGTGGTGTTGGGATTCACAAAGCCTGTATTCTTTTTTCTTACACTGAAGGTGTTGCTGATGATTGAAATATTTTATTATTGATATTTCCCGCGGAGTTATCAGTGTTCTAATACACAAAAATGACTTCCTGTATATATCGTTATTGACCTTCTGCTTGAATCTCGACCACGTCTCCGTCTCATCCCTTTGTACTGCGCAGCTCTCTGACCTCCCGGTGTGACCCCTGGCTTGACGTCTGACTTCACTTGAATTCTCCTGAGCACCTGAATTGCTTCCAGTATTACCTGTTTCCGAAGCACCCGGACTGTTTCCAGTACTTACCCGACATTGCCCAGTCTGGCCTCTGGTTCATCTGCCTTCAGCCCCTGTAAGCTCACATCCTTTGTGCTATTAAGTCCTGGTGGCAACCGTGTCCAGCGAGGCGTATAAAGCGTTCCGGCAAAAGGTGAAGCTAGCAGTGGAGATTGGGGGTTGTGGGCTTACTCTGAAGGCGGGTGTCCCACGGGGCCTGACACCTATTTAATTTCTCACTTGGAAATTACTATTTTTAGTGGCAATTATTTCTGCCTGCAGAATCAGTGATATACAAGCATCCTGCCGTCACCCTTTTCTTTCGATTTTACAGGATCGGGTGGTTTTAATGGTAGATCCTTGCTAGATATCTTCTGGTTTTCATCGGACACAGGAAATTGTTCTTCCTTCAGCGGATAGTAAAGATTCTTCTGTGGATAAATCATTGGATCTCAGAATATCTTTGTCAAACTATAGATTAGAGAAATAGGATAGTTTACTCATTTCATTTTCAGGTTCTAGGAAGGATCATCAGGTATCTAAGACGACCTTGGTATGTTGGATGAAGGGTGCAATCCGTTTTGCCTAGAATGACCCCTTGTACTAGAAAGAGTTATAGCTCATTCTTCAAAAAGTGTCTCTACATCTTGGGCAGAGTAAGATGGTGCTTCTATTGAACAGATTTGTAAAGTGGTTACCTGGTCTTCAGCCAAGACATTTGTTAGACATTATCGTTTGGACTTGCTAACTTTAGAGGATCAGTCCTTTGGAAAGAGTGTGCTTATGGCAGCCTTCCCCACCCAGTAGAGGTAGGTCTCATTTATCCTCTCAATAGTATGTTGCCCCGAGGAGATTTTGAAAAAATGTATTTATCTGGTAACTTATTTTCTAAACATCCGAGCAGCATACAGGTTTCCCTCCCTCAGGCTATTGTTAAATGCATTTTTTCATGTTTAATTACCAGTAGTGTTCTGGTCTGTCTTTGTATTTTGCAGATCTCTATAACAACTGGAGGCTGCAAGGAGGAACCAAAGCTTTATTCACTTCTGGTAGTCATGTGTTCCTACCTAGGGAAGGAGCCATAAGGTTTCAATAGTATGCTGCCCATTTGGATGTTTAGAAAATAAGTTACCAGGTAACTAATGGCCTACTACTTATTCTTTTGTATTTTAGACTAAGCCCTCTAAGGAAGTGTCCAAGACTAAAACTGTCTCCAAGTCTAAGGATAAAAGTAGGAGATGCCCGATATGTGAAATCAAGCTACTAAATTCATATAGGAAGCCTATTTGCAATCCTGTACCGATAAGTAAGGAATGTCAGCACAGCATGACTGATCTGATGGGAGTTCTGAAGGATCATATTTCCTCTTCCTTTTTGTTGGGCATCCCCTAGACCAGGGGCACTCAACCACTTCTTGTAAAGGTCCATTTAAAGGCATCCGGTGAGAGGTAAAGGTCCGGGCGGGGGGCTGTGGTGGGGGGGAGCTTTTTTTTTTGGCCCCACAGTATTACAAATTGAAGTCAGAGCCGGGGTCCGGAAATCTGGTGCCGAGGTCCACATTCGGACCCCGGTCCGCCAGTTGAGTATCGCTGCCCTAGACCCTCCTTTTTTCTGGAGGGTAGGAGGTCTCTGATACCCCCCTTTCTGAGAGGGATGAGGGCCCTTCCTGATGCAGTGGCTGCGTACTGCGTCAGGGAATACAGATTCAAGGTTGCACCTGTGTATCTTACCCTTTAATGAATAGTTCCTCTTCGTTCAAGGTCTACTGACAGAAATAAGTCTTGTCCCACTAAGCATAGGGATTTTAGAAATAGATTTTTTTTCTAGTCAGTCCTCCTATAGACAGCCCTTTCTTAGCAAAGACTTGTTTAGAAGGGCAAGTTTGGTACCCAACAGTCAGTCCCTAAGGAACAATGACGCCAGGTCCTTAAAAGTGGCCCGGTTAAAACAAAAAACAATTTCACATTTGGTGGGAAGGGTTTCTCAATAGAATTCATGCACATCCCTCCCAGGAACATTTTTGTTACTCCTCTCACAGGGGGCAGGGAAGAAAGACTGGCCATTCACAGCAGTCTAGATTCTATTGGTATGGGAGTGATTGTCCTGGTTCCCTGCCAACAATGGGGGGGGGGGGGGGGGGGGGAGACTCTCGGCTCACACACACATTCTGCTGCAGGTTTTCCTGCATTGTCAGTCTTTCCAAAGATGTCCTCCTCAGCTTGTGCTGCTTCCCACTGCCGGCCTGAGCTGGCTGCTGAGTGTCCATCACAAGAGGTTGTTGGATCTCCCTGCCTGGATCAGCACAGTCACTTTGCTGGGGCTGCCGCCCTCCCTCCATTACATGCTGCACACAGACACTGCTACACGGCCCATCATTATTATCCACCACTTCCATTCCAGCTTCACTTACTTTACTGTAACTTTCTTCCATTAAGACTCTTCCACCTTCATTGTAATCCACCACAGTCAGCCGGTCAGCAGCATATTCAGTAGCCAGAGGGTCTTTAACATGGACTCCAGATTCAGACCCAGAAGCCTGGAGCTCACCTGGGGAGCGACCCCACCCAAGGCAGCCAGGCCCTGGGCTAGAGCTAGACATTCACAGCACCTGCAGAGCTCACTCACACACCTCCTCCCACCTTAACCATCTATTAGGGTATAAGGGAGGATACAGGAGAAGAAGAGCTTACACTCTATTAGGGTATAAGGGAGGATACAGAAGGAGAAGAGCTTACAATCTATTGGGGTATAAGGGAGGATACAGGAGAAGAAGAGATTACAATCTATTAGGGTATAAGGGAGGATACAGAAGGAGAAGAGCTTACAATCTATTGGGGTATAAGGGAGGACACAGAATGAGAAGAGCTTACAATCTATTAGGGTATAAGGGAGGATACAGGAGAAGAAGAGCTTACACTCTATTAGGGTATAAGGGAGGATACAGAAGGAGAAGAAGAGCTTACTATCAGGGTATAAGGGAGGACACAGAAGGAGAAGAGCTTACAATCTATTAGGATATAAGGGAGGATACAGAAGGAGAAGAGCTTACAATCTATTAGGGTAAAGGGAGGATACAGAAGGAGAAGAGCTTACACTCTATTAGGGTATAAGGGAGGATACAGAAGGAGAAGAGCTTACAATCTATTAGGGTATAAGGGAGGATGCAGGAGAAGAAGAGCTTACACTCTATTAGGGTATAAGGGAGGATACAGAAGGAGA
This sequence comes from Gastrophryne carolinensis, assembly GCA_027917425.1. NCBI lineage: Eukaryota > Metazoa > Chordata > Amphibia > Anura > Microhylidae > Gastrophryne > Gastrophryne carolinensis. The sequence goes on along the minus strand of CM051243.1, from coordinate 68,033,111 downwards.
AGAGCTTACAATCTATTAGGGTATAAGGGAGGATACAGGAGAAGAAGAGCTTACACTCTATTAGGGTATAAGGGAGGATACAGAAGGAGAAGAGCTTACAATCTATTAGGGTATTAGGGAGGATACAGAAGGAGAAGAGCTTACAATCTATTAGGGTATAAGGGAGGATGCAGGAGAAGAAGAGCTTACACTCTATTAGGGTATAAGGGAGGATACAGAAGGAGAAGAGCTTACAATCTATTAGGGTATAAGGGAGGATACAGGAGAAGAAGAGCTTACACTCTATTAGGGTATAAGGGAGGATACAGAAGGAGAAGAGCTTACAATCTATTAGGGTATAAGGGAGGATACAGGAGAAGAAGAGCTTACACTCTATTAGGGTATAAGGGAGGATACAGAAGGAGAAGAGCTTACAATCTATTAGGATATAAGGGAGGATACAGAAGGAGAAGAGCTTACAATCTATTAGGGTATAAGGGAGGATACAGACGGAGGAGAGCTTACAATCTATTGGGGTATAAGGGAGGATACATGAGAAGAGCTTACAATCTATTAGGGTATAAGGGAGGATACAGAAGGAGAAGAAGAGCTTACTATCAGGGTATAAGGGAGGACACAGAAGGAGAAGAGCTTACAATCTATTAGGATATAAGGGAGGATACAGAAGGAGAAGAGCTTACAATCTATTAGGGTATAAGGGAGGATACAGAAGGAGAAGAAGAGCTTACTATCAGGGTATAAGGGAGGACACAGAAGGAGAAGAGCTTACAATCTATTAGGATATAAGGGAGGATACAGAAGGAGAAGAGCTTACAATCTATTAGGGTAAAGGGAGGATACAGAAGGAGGAGAGCTTACAATCTATTAGGGTATAAGGGAGGATACAGGAGAAGAAGAGCTTACACTCTATTAGGGTATAAGGGAGGATACAGAAGGAGAAGAAGAGATTACAATCTATTAGGGTATAAGGGAGGATACAGAAGGAGAAGAGCTTACAATCTATTAGGATATAAGGGAGGATACAGAAGGAGAAGAGCTTACAATCTATTAGGGTATAAGGGAGGATACAGACGGAGGAGAGCTTACAATCTATTGGGGTATAAGGGAGGATACAGGAGAAGAGCTTACAATCTATTAGGGTATAAGGGAGGATACAGAAGGAGAAGAAGAGCTTACTATCAGGGTATAAGGGAGGACACAGAAGGAGAAGAGCTTACAATCTATTAGGATATAAGGGAGGATACAGAAGGAGAAGAGCTTACAATCTATTAGGGTATAAGGGAGGATACAGACGGAGGAGAGCTTACAATCTATTGGGGTATAAGCGAGGATACAGAAGGAGAAGAGCTTACAATCTATTGGGGTATAAGGGAGGATACAGAAGGAGAAGAGCTTACAATCTATTAGGGTATAAGGGAGGATACAGGAGAAGAAGAGCTTACACTCTATTAGGGTATAAGGGAGGATACAGAAGGAGAAGAGCTTACAATCTATTAGGGTATTAGGGAGGATACAGAAGGAGGAGAACTTACAATCTATTAGGGTATAAGGGAGGACACAGAAGGAGAAGAGCTTACAATCTATTAGGGTAAAGGGAGAGGATGCAGAAGGAGGAGAGCTTACAATCTATTAGGGTATAAGGGAGGATACAGGAGAAGAAGAGCTTACACTCTATTAGGGTATAAGGGAGGATACAGAAGGAGAAGAGCTTACAATCTATTAGGGTATAAGGGAGGATACAGGAGAAGAAGAGCTTACACTCTATTAGGGTATAAGGGAGGATACAGGAGAAGAGCTTACAATCTATTAGGGTATAAGGGAGGATACAGAAGGAGAAGAAGAGCTTACTATCAGGGTATAAGGGAGGACACAGAAGGAGAAGAGCTTACAATCTATTAGGATATAAGGGAGGATACAGAAGGAGAAGAGCTTACAATCTATTAGGGTATAAGGGAGGATACAGGAGAAGAAGAGCTTACACTCTATTAGGGTATAAGGGAGGATACAGAAGGAGAAGAGCTTACAATCTATTAGGGTATTAGGGAGGATACAGAAGGAGGAGATCTTACAATCTATTAGGGTATAAGGGAGGACACAGAAGGAGAAGAGATTACAATCTATTGGGGTATAAGGGAGGATACAGAAGGAGAAGAGCTTACAATCTATTGGGGTATAAGGGAGGACACAGAAGGAGAAGAGATTACACTCTATTAGGGTATAAGGGAGGATACAGGAAAAGAGCTTACAATCTATTAGGGTATAAGGGAGGATACAGAAGGCGAAGAGCTTACAATTTATTTGGGTATAAGCAGGGCTGTATTTAGTATTCATGCTGGCGCCCCCTTTTGTTAAACCGGACCTTCAGCGGGATTTAATGAAAAGCCCAAACTCTTAAAAAACGGTTCCCCAGCATCTAAAATTAATATATTTTACATTTTTAGTCACTAACTTATTATTCTTTCCCCCACTGGGCTGCAACTCTGTTCAGGAATTTAGGATACGGGCGCCGCCATCTTGACTCAGAAGCATCACACTTACTGAGGAGAGGAGAGTGGGATAAGGTACAGGGGGGGGCAGGTTATAGCTGTGCTTTGCTCAGACAGAGGTCAGGTAAAGGTCAGCAGTCCCAGAATGCAGAGCAGCACAGTCAGGGGGCACTTCCTGTTTGCAGGCTACCTGATAAGATGGCGGCTTCCATAAGGCGCCATCTTGGATGTTTAAAGGCTCATAACATGCAGTAGATGCAGGTAGGATGATTTTTATTGTGGACAATCTGTATGTACAGGGTGTGGGAAACATATAAGATAGGCTCTTATTCAGAGTGAAGGTCCGCTTTATTAGGTAACGTTAAGCAGGGCCGGCTCCAGGTTTATAAGGACCCATATAAGAGCAGGAAGGAGAAAAATAATGGTACAGAAAAAATGAATGAGAGAAAGAACAGATAAAAGAAGAAACACAGAATACATGGAAAGAAAAGAATAAAAGTAAAGAAACTAAGGTGGAAACAAATGTGCAGTGGCCCCGGCACCTGCCTGGGTAAGCCCAGTGCAGATGTCAGCCCTAATGTCGTGGCCCACAAATATAGAAAATAAATGTGTGTAGGGAGGAAAGGTTTCAGGGGGAGAAATGCAGAGGAGCATACTTTCTATTATATATTACCCACTTCCCAGCTCCCGACACACAGCAGTCACATAACCACATCAGTAAAGGGAAGAGGATCAAGCCACAGACTGCTTTTAAGCCATTGTGGCTCATGGGCGTTTGTAAGGAGGCATTATCGCGGTAACAGCTTTTTTTTTTATTTCTTTCTTTTTTACTATAGCAGCAACATCAGCACCCATCCCCCCCCCCCTTGCAGGTGGCCACCCTAGGCACAGGCCTAGGTTTGCCTAATGGTAAATACAGCCCTGGGTATAAGGGAGGATACAGAAGGAGAAGAGCTTACAATCTATTAGGGTATAGGGGGGCGGGTTGATAGGAGGGTTGGTTGGTGGGTATTTAGATGTGCGAGTGAGCAGGTAGGTAGGAAGGTGGGTGGGTGACTGCCACCTCCACTCCAGAATCTGCTGATTCTGCCTACACACCACTCCATACTGCTGTTGGTCCAGGGTCTGGGTAGGTAGGTAGGTAAGTGGCAGGTATATAGATAGGTGGGTGGGTTATTATGCAGTTGGATTAGTAGGTGGGTGAGTGAGCAGGTGGGTAGGGCAGGTAAGTCCGTAGGGTGGGTTAAGAGCAACACATTGCACCATTTATTATTTATTAGCATTTAGAGGTTTATTGGAACACAGTACAGCAACAGCATGGACATACCTGGAGTAACCTCACTGCCCATTTGGAGAATCCTTTCTGTTGTTCATCTGTCCTTGAATCAACATGATGCCTGCAGGCTGCTATATTGTCCTTGTGGGTGAGCAACACACATACACCTCTCCCCCCCCTTCCTCTCCTCTCCTCTCCCCGGGTTTGGCTGCAGCCCTCACATAGACGCTTTCCCCCCTCCCTACTCTTCCCCAACCCGACCTTTGCTCCAGCCATCAATCACACTTTCTCTCAGTTGTCCTCCCTTCACTATCTCTATCTCCACAGTAATCATTCATGTCATCCTCTCCCTCACACTGGCCGGCCACCATGCCTGGAAGCGGAAGTGCTGGCTTCTGCTGTGCTCTGGGCTGGCCTCCGCGGTGGGGGAAACAAGAGCAATGTTTTTTGTTCCGTCCTGTGAGATTTGCATAAAACAAACCAAGGCTTGCACGGGCGGCCCCCACCACTGCCGATCACTTCATTGCTGGCCTGCCACCGTCGGATCACAGATTGCGGACGCAGACCATAACCCACAGGTTGGTGGAGGCCCCGGGGCTTGCACCCCTTGCGCCCCTCCTCTAATCCGGCCCTGGCTGCGCCCGAGGCCAGTGCCTCATTCGCCTCATGGCTGCTACGGCTCTGTCTATCTTCTCTGTGAGGAATCTGCTCCCGTCTGGCTCCTTCATGGTCTCAATAGTCCTAAAGTATGCCTATTGGCAGGTACCTCAAGCCTTTGATTTGCAGTAAAGTTAAGTTGGGGGAGCAAATACTCCAATTTGTATGCCTACCCTTCGAGCTGGCGTCAGTTTCGAGAATAATTACCAAAGTTCTGACGGAACCTCTAGCTGCATTAAAGTGGACCAACACCCACGGGTGATCGGCCCGGGAATCTATAAGATTCCCGGGCCGATCACCTCCCTCCCACCGGGACATCCGAGATCGGGATGTCCCGCGGGGTGAAACCCCCCCAAACACCCCAAACCCCTTACCTTATCTTCGGCGGCGGCCGGCCGCCGCCGCCTCCCTCGCGCCCCTCTAGGCGTGCGCGCGCCGGCCGTCTGCGAATGGCCGTCGCGCGTCAGGAGGGACGCGCGGGAGGCGGCGGCGGAGGAGCCGCTTGTCCGCGGCTTGCCATCGGCGCGGGGAGAGGTGAGTTGTTCGGGGGGGTTTCACACAGCGGGGCACCCCGATCGGGGGTGCCCCACCGAAGTGGACCAAGACCCAGGATAGTCAAAATCCTGGGTGTTGGTCCACTTTAAGGCAGAAAGAAGCCCCGTTTAGGAGAGGTTGCTTCAGGATCTGGAATTGACAAAGGATTTTTTGCTATGATTGGGTCATGACTTATCTGGGGTTCTAGATCAATACAATCCTTCAGAAAACCTTTCTGCCTCAGTCAAAAATAACGATCCTTCAGGAAGCCGTTCAGTCCCCGTGTTCCAGTTGGACGATTTCAGTTTGTCAAGGGTCTTGGGGCTAATGACCCCATCCTTCCCTGCTATAAGATGGGGTCAGCTACACTCGAGGACATGGTAGTGACGATGGACACCTCGTCCGGCATTGCTAGCCGCCTCTCCCCACATGAAGGCTCAACATGTACAAATCAGAAAAGACAATGCGACTACTAGGGTATATATGAATCGTCAGGGTCATCCGTCCTGCGGCAAAGGAAATTCAGATCTGGGCAGAACCGAACCTTTTATCCCTATCAGCCATCAGCCAGTTAATGTTCTCCGCGGTGCTGTGAATGAAAAGGTTAACAAGTATAACAGTTACAATTATATTAATAACAATATTAGGTCATGTTAAATACAGTAAATATTTATTATAGGTTTGTTTGAGGGGGTGTTTCCACCTGTTAATTACAATCAGTGACAACTAGGTCTCATTGCCCCTTACTAATTACACCTCAAAAATATTGAAATTTTCTATCCTGCTGTCTGAGGGATATTCTCCTGTCACACAGCTTTATACAGATTGGTCAGTGTTGGGTACACTATTGACCCTGTATTTGAGTCCTTACTTTGGTTGTGGGTTGGTTGAGCACTGATGAATGATTGTTCCGGATGTCTGGGGGACTTTGGAGTGAGGGACAAAGTTGTGGGTGGTTGGGACAATTAGTTGACAAAGGTCTGTCCTGTTTGTGCTGTAAAGGATCCGGGTCGTTGTTTGGACAGTGTGAAGATCTGCTTAATTCACATCAAAACGAAATTAAGGAAACTGTATGTTTTTCAGTTTGGGTCAGCTTTTGGCAGTTGCTGGAATAATTATTGTAGTTGATGTTTGGTGTGTGGTACTCACCACCACAATCTGGATGGCCTATGGTGCTCCATGTTGTGATGAGGGCGCAGGAGGAAAAGACGGGTTGCCGGTTTCTGCAGAGGGCGCAGGTGGAGAGCTGTGCTGGGGTTTCTCCTCTGCTGGGCTAATTGTGTAGGCCCCGGTGAGGTTGTTCAGGCTGCCTTAGGGTCGTCAGATCTGTGATGGCGACGGTTCGGTCGGCGGGCAGGCGAGCGGAATGGAGAAGCCTCTTAGCGTCTTGTTCTAAATTTGAGCCACACAGGGGCTAAAACTTGCAGTTTCTTCTTTTTTCTGTGGTTTGAATCAGAACGGGTGTCCGCTATTTAGATGGATTATGCTTATTTGTTTGTTTTTGATGAAAAATTATTAATTTTGATTAAAGTGGACCAACACCCACGGGTGATCGGCCCGGGAATCTATAAGATTCCCGGGCCCATCACCTCCCTCCCCGCAGGACATCCGAGATCGGGATGTCCCGCGGGGTGAAACCCCCCCAAACACCCCAAATCCCTTTACCTTATCTGCCTCCCTCGTGCCCCCTGTGAATGGCCGGCGCGGGCGCGCGCGAGTCAAGAGGGACGCGCGGGAGGCGGCGGCGGAGGAGCCGCTTGTCCGGGACTGTCAGATTGCTTGTCCGTCGGCGCTGGGAGCGGGGAGAGGTGAATTTTTCGGGTGATCGGGGGGGTTTCACACAGCTGGGCACCCCGATCGGGGGTGCCCCACCGAAGTGGACCAAGACCCAGGATAGTCAAAATCCTGTGTGTTGGTCCACTTTAATGGTTTAAATGATTAAAATGGTTTAATAGGAACATTAGTTTTTAACATTAATTTACTGAGAGCGGACGTTTAATGGTTAAATGTGTTTGGATGCGTGCTCTTTACTCTACTGGCTGCTGCCCAGGGTGTGTTACAAATGTAACTTTTAGCCTGGTTGATTGACATATCTGTGGTTTGAGAGTCTTCAGAATGATACTTTGTAATATCTGGGCGTGCTGCCAGGGTAGTGGTAGTTACAAATGTAGCAGATTAGCTAGGTTGATTGACGTTTTGCGTTTTTTCTTCTCTTGCCTGAGTTCTTTAAAAAGATACTTTGTATTGGAGTGGTTATAGTTGTATTGAATGAGATAGCTGGGTGGTGCTTTTGTGATTTCTGCTATTCTCCACTGTTTTCTTTTGTTGGGTTGAAGTGCTGTTTGCCAAGTTCAGCTGTAGAAAGGTGCTCTGTGTAAAACAGGTTTATGCGTCTATTTGAAGTTTGAGAGGTTATATTATATTATATATATTAGGTATATTGGCACCGTATGAGGCTATTTATTTTCTAGGAAGCAGTTCAGGTCCAGTTCAATATTAAGACCTTGTGGGGTCATAGTATTAAGTTCAAAAATCCAGGTTTCCCTTTTTGTTAGTTCTTTTTGTAGGTCAGACCCCCCTCCAGTTGGGGGTGATTTTGTGTTTGTCACGGAAGTGGGCAGATACGCTGTGGGTGGGGAGCCCTTTTTTGATGTTCCTTATATGTTGATTCAGGTGGACCTTGAATTGTCTCTTTGTTCGTCCTATGTAAAGAAGATTGCAAGAGCATTGGAGGCAGTAAATGACCCCGGCGGTGTTGCAGGTGAGTTCTCCTTTTATTTTGTATTCTTTACTTGAGGATGAATTGTAAAAATTATTTTTTGTGTATATCCAAGGTTTATTTTGTATGGTCAGTTTGCAGCCTTGGCAATCCCTACATTTTGTGTACTTGTTGTGTGTTATTGTTGTAGTTTCTGGTGGGTTTATTGCGCTGGGGGCGATGAATTGTGAAAGGGTTTTGAGTTTTCTGTAAATTAACTTTGGTGTTTCTCCTATGATGTCCCGTAGGCTGGGGTCTGTCTTCAGGATTCCCCAGTGTTTCTTGACAATGGCTTCTGTTCTTTTGTAATCTTTATTGTACTTGGTGATGAAGGTGACCTGTTCTTTCATGGTTCTGTTTTTTTCCTGATGTGGTTGGGCAGTGTTTGTGCATTGATACTTTCTATAATCATGTCTAGGTGGTTTTCATCATACCCTTTTTCCATAAATTGGCTTTAGATGGTGGTGACTTATTGTAAGAAGGTGTTCTGGTCTGTGCAGTTCCTTTTTATCCTTTGGAATTGTCCTTTTGGGATGTTTTTCATCCAGGTTGGGTGGTGGCCGCTGCTTATTGGAATATAACTATTTCTGTTGGTTTCTTTGAAGTAGGTCCAGGTTTTGATCTTATTTCCTTCCTTGTAGATCAGGGTATCCAGGAAATGGATTTCGGTGGTGCAGGTTATGTGGGTAAATTTTATGTTCCAATCATTGTCGTTAAGTTTGTTAAGGAACGTGGTTAGGGATTCCTCAGTTCCATCCCATACGTAGGAAGATGCAGTCATCAATATAGCGTTTGTAATAAATTAGCTCTTTTGGTCTGAAAGTTTGCTTGATTTGGGTTTCCCAGAGAGCCTTGAAGAGGTTGGCTACACTTGGGGCAAATTTGCCTCCCATGGCTACGCCTATTTTGTGTAGGTAGTAATCTCCTTCAAACCAGAAATAATTGTGGTGGAGGAAGAATTCCAGGCAGTCCAGAATCAATTGGATTTGTTCAGTGGGGAAGGTTTTTTCTTTCTCAAGGAAGTATTTGACTGCTTCTAGTCCTTTCTGGTGGGGGATGATGGTGTATAGTGAGCTTACATCTGCTGTTGCTAGGATGTAGTGGGGTGTGTTTTCATACTGTTTTAAATCCCGTAGGAACATGGCCGAATCTTTCAAATAGGAGTTGGTTTTTTGTACTGCTGGTTGTAAAAAGTGGTCGATGTATTGCCAGCCTGCTGGTTAGTGATTCAATCCCACTTACAATTGGTCTTCCTGGCGGTGCTTCCTTGTTCTTGTCTATCTTCGGTAGGTGGTAAAGGTAGTTGAATTCCTGTTTGTTTAGTATCCCTAAGGTTTTCCCTTTGTCGATGAGGTCTCTCAGTTTATGTTGATAGATTCTGGTGGGGTTTACCTAAGAAGAAGAAACTGCAAGTTTTAGCCCCTATGTGGCTCAAATTTAGAACAAGCCGCTAAGCGCCTTCTCCGTTCCGCCCGCCAACTGATCCACGGTCGCCAGCACAGATCTGACGACCCTAAGGCAGCCTGAACAACCTCACTGGCGCCTACACAATTAGCCCAGCAGAGGAGAAACCCCTGCACAGCTCTCCACCTGCGCCCTCTGCAGAAACCAGCAACCCGACTTTTCCTCCTGCACCCTCCACACAACAGGGAGCACCACAGACCATCCAGGCTGTGGCGGTGAGTACCACACACCAAACATCAACTAAAAAAAGTATTCCAGCAACTGCCAAAAGCTGACCCAAACTGAAAAACATACAGTTTCCTTAATTTCGTTTTGATGTGAATTAAGCAGATCTTCTCACTGTCCAAACAACGACCCGGATCCTTTACAGCACATCTGCAACCTCACAAACAGGACAGACCTTTGTCAACTAATTGTCCCAACCACCCACAACTTTGTCCCTCACTCCAAAGTCCCCCAAACGTCCAGAACAATCATTCATCACAGCTTACAACAGCGCTCAACCAACCCACAACCAAAGTAAGGACTCAAATACAGGGTTAATAGTGTACCCAACACTGACCAATCTGTATAAAGCTGTGTGACAGGAGAATATTCTTCAGACAGCAAGATCCAGAAAGAAAAAATCCAATATTTTTGAGGTGTAATTAGTCAGGGGCAATGAGACCTAGTTGTCACTGATTGTAATTAACAGGTGGAAACACCCCCTCAAACAAACCTATAATAAATATTTACTGTATTTAACATGATCTAATATTGTTACTAATATCATTGTAACTGTTATACTTGTTAACCTTTTCATTCACAGCACAGCGGAGAACATTAACCTCTCTCTTTCTCCCCATTTAACCTGTTATTACTAACCAACCCTTGTGTATCCACAGCGCGCCTACACATCTTTTTCCATCCACCTGAAATGTTGCTGAAATCAGGTGGCAGATATTTTGAGTTGCTCTCTGCTATCAGAAGCAGAATGGTTACTGAATCAGGAGGTATTCAATCAGGTTTGTGTCCTAAAATGAACTTTTAGGATCTTTTTGCTTCCGGTCAAAACAACAAGCTGAGAAAAATCTTCCTGGATCCCTCCAGGAAGGACTTCCTCTAGGAATAGATGCCCTGGCTCGCCAGTAGTGTTTTAGTCTGGCTTACACTTGTGATCCAGTTTGGATCCTCCTTCAGGTTCTAATATCCTGACAGTCAGCCACTATTCTATTGCTGGCCCCATGGTGGCCAAAGAGACCATGGTTTTCAAAACTGAAGATGCTCTCGGTCCAAGAGCCTTAGAAACTTCTGGTGAGACCAGATCTTCTAACCCAGGGACCAGTGCTTTGTCAGGATCCACAGAAGTGGTGTCTGACACTTTGGACCCTGAGATTGCAATGCTCCTGAAAAAGAGTTTTTTAAGGGAGGTGATCAAGACTCTACTTTCCAGCAGAAAGGAGGTGACAAGGAAGATTTATTTGAAGATTTGGAATGCTTTTAACACCTGGAAGGTGCGTAATCAAAGTTACTTTTCTAGTCTTCCAGTCGTATTGGATTTTCTTCAGGAAGGAGTCAACCTGGGTCTCAGCCTCAGTACACTGATGGTCTAATTAGCAGCCCTTTCAGTTTTCTGGATAAAAGACTTTCATCTTTCACGTTGGTCAGGCATTTTTGCTAGCTGTTAGGTGGTCCAGACCAGGTCGTTAGCTCATCAATGGGATCTCACCTGAGCTCTGACCGCAACCTCCCTTAGAAGCTCTGTCGAGCTCTCATATTACATTTCTTACATAGAAGGCTCTCTTTTTGGTAGCAATAACTTCCCAGACCTATAGTGAGTGCTTAGGTCTGGGAGATCTGGTTCTGTTCATATTAATGCTCCTATGGGAATTGCTGAACAACTGGGAATCTCTAGCAAGGCCCAGATGGGTAGGTCTGTATTGGAATGTAATGGGACTACTTGTGCTATCTGGGCAGCCTTGTAAAAAATAGCTATATTTGGCATACCCAAACCTCCCTGTAGTTTGTGGACAAACACAGTCTATCAGGGGAGTCTTGGATGACATAATCTCCTCTGTATGAAGCCATCTGACTTAGAAATAGTGGGTAGGGTATCATCTGATATTCTAGTAAGGTTAGTGTGAGGTGATAGCTGTAACCGATGGGTTCAGTATTTCATTGCTATCCACTTAACTGCTGTATATATACTGTATACTCTTGATTCATGATGTATATAGCATAGTAATGTGCATGAAAAAGGTGTATTTTTGGATTTCGGTTTTGTGTATTTGTTTAACCAATCTTGTATGTATTCCCTCTCTTCTGCATCAAGCCAAAGAAAATTCCTTATATGTATGTACCTGGCGAATAAAGTATTCTGCATGACCAGAACAGTACAGCATATATACTTTTTATTTGTATTATTTTTTATATTTAGTACAGTATATATGATGGGATCTTCACTAGTAGGACTCTGAAGTAATACAGATTTTTTGGTAGCAGGGTCTGCATGTATTCAACTAGTCTAGCATCCATTGAATGACCTCAAAAGTGGGGGTTATGGGTCATGTAGAGATGATCTGAATACCCAGATAGAGTAAAAAGATAGACCATTTGAGATTTGAGAATGGTTATCATTTGGAGAGGGAGGTTGATATATGTAATATATATGCGCTATATGTAAAGTCATCCAGAGTCTGGGTTAGGATAGGGAGTGTGGAAAGCGGTCAGTAAAGTATCAAGAGCGCATAGTCAGCAAATTATGATATTTAATGATGACCAGATACCTCTATGTCTTTGATCTTGTTTATGATAGCTAGTGCCAGTGGTTTCATAGCTAAAAAAAAAACAAGATAGGAGACAATGGGCACTCTTGTTTCATCCCTCTTTGTATGTTCAGGGATTCTGACATGAATCCAACGTTTTTAAAGTGGACCAACACCCAGGATTTGACTATCCTGGGTTTTGGTCCACTCCGGTGGGGCACCCCGATCGGGGGTGCCCCGCTGTGTGAAACCCCCCAGAAAGCCCCAAAAACTCACCTCTCCCCGCTCTCACGTGACCGCTGCAGCCAATCCCCGCCGACGGACAAGCGAGAGGCAGCGCCGGACAAGCAGAGCGCGTCCGCCGTCGCCTCCCGCGCATCCCTCTTGCAGGGAGCACGCCCTGCTAGAGGGACGCGCATGCACCGCTGGAACGTGGAAAAGGTAGGATTGTGGGCTTCCTGGAGGTTTCACCCTGCGGGATATGCCCCGCGGGGAGGGATCTGATCGGCCCCTGGGTGTTGGTCTGCTTTAACTCTGATAAAGAGCATTATCTATAATATAAAAGGATCTTGAAAACTTTATTTCCTAAGGGTTGCCATAAAGATATTTCTGAGACAGGGAGTTGGAATGCCTGTTCCGCTCTCAAAGCACTGACTGTGTGTGATTCTAAACGGACAGCTAAACACTGGTTGGAGATCTCAGTAAACAGAAGCCCATGCTTGTATTGTCCACCAAAGGAATCCAACTTTATACTGTTTTATTAGTATATACTTATACGTTCTTCAGTATACATTAAATTTTGTGAAACTGCAATACAATCAAATAACAGCACATCAGTACACATGAAACACTAGTCAGCATAGATGATAATGACATAACAGAAAGGCACTTACAGGTGATGATGTCTCAAACCTTCTGGGAGAGGAAAATATCTGCTGCATCCATAGAGAATGAAAATCTAAAATGGCTGAAGAGAACTTCCTGAAGTAAAGGTTACTTCCTGTCTAAGGAATTCACTGAATACACTTTGATGAAAGTAGAACTATTATACCTTCTGCCAGTAGATGGCAGTGGTGCACTACACAACTATAAGTAATACACTCCTAAGAGCAATTATAACTGAACTAGCCTGAAAAGGCAGCACACTCCCTGCCTGATATAATACATTATATCACTACCTATACGTATCTACTGTACAGGAAAAACACATTGATAAGAGAATACATTCCTAACTAGAACTGGTAACATAACTATACATGAGTCCACAATGTCGGTGTCTCTTGGCTGTGGCACTTCCCGCTAGTAGTCCACATGAAGAAATAATTTGTCCATAAACCCATCTTCGGATTGGAGAAGCCGCACTAAGCCAAACTATCTCCAACCCCAATTGTAATCCACAGGATGGAATTCAACTGAAGGCAAATGTCACATTTGAGAGCTGTTTGTGATAAGCTGTAAGTTATGTATTGTGCCAGCAACTTTACAAATACTCAAAGGAGAACAATAACATCTGAGACTGGTCTGGCGTACACTTTGACATTCCCTTGTTTCGCCACTTTAACTTCAACCTTTCTGACTTTACCATCTTTACTTGGCGACGTATTTGTGACAATTCCCATAGGCCAGTTATTTCTGCTTTCTTGGATATCTTTCAACAGCACAACATCTCCCTTCTTGACGTTGGGACTAGTTTCAGCCCATTTCTTGCGACTTTGTAAGGTAAACAGATAATCTCTCCTCCATCTCTTCCAAAATGTATCAGCTAGGCATTGGACTTGTTTCCATTGCTTTACATGAAGTTCTGTTGTACTAAAGTCTCCACAGGGGGCTGATAAAGAGTCTACCTTTTGGATCAAGAGCATAGCAGGGGTAAGAACCATTGGGTTATCTGGATCTGTAGATATTGGCACCAAAGGTCTCGCATTGATGATGGCCATTACTTCCGCCATAAAGGTACTCAAAGTCTCATGAGTCAAACGAGTAGGTTTGGCTTGGAGCAACATTGCATCTAAAATGCGCCTAGCTACACCTATTAATCTCTCCCAGGCGCCTCCCATGTGAGAAGAGTGAGGAGTGTTGAAGAGCCATGTGCATCCTTTGTCTTGAAGATAGTCTAGAAGCTCTGTATCATTTGAGCATATATGCAGCTCCTTGCAGGCACCTACAAAGTTAGTACCTCTGTCAGAGCGAATCAACTTAGCTGGACCACGAACAGAGAAGAATCTTCTAAGAGCATTGATGAAACTGGATGCTGACATGGACTCAACCAATTCTATATGCACTGCTCTGATAGAAAGACACGTGAAAAGTACAGCCCAACGTTTGCTGTCAGCGCTACCTCCTCTGGTTCGGCGGGTTACAACTTCCCAGGGACCAAACACATCAACTCCCACACTAGTGAATGGAGGTTCAGGATTGACTCTGTCTTCTGGTAACTCTGCCATCTTTTGGCTTTCCAATCTCCCTCTGAGCTTCCGGCATATGACACATTTGTGAATGATTGCAGACACTAGACGTTTTCCACCAATGATCCAGAAACCTGCAGCTCTGATTGCACCTTCAGTAATATGACGCCCTTGGTGTACTATTTGATTATGATAATATCTTATGATCAGTGCAGCAATATGGTGATCATGAGGAATGATGATAGGCTGCTTCTCCTCATCTGACAGTGTGGCAAATGATAAACGGCCTCCTACTCTTAATAGTCCATCTTGACCTATAAAGGGACTGAGTTTTGTAAGACGGCTATGTTTTGGAAGTGTCTTTTGTTGTTCAATACAGTCATATTCTTGCCTAAAATATGTGTGTTGTACAGAAGAAATTATAACTGTCTTGGCTTGTGAAATTTCTTCTAAACTGATCCTTTCATGGAAAACTCTCCAGCTTCCAGGTTGATCATTGTTAGTTTTCTTGTGGAAACTTTTGGCAACATGGATTAACTTTGCTATAACCCTGCTCAGTCTCTTCCAGTCAGAAAATCTTACGAAGCGATGTGGCTGAAGTTTAGCGTCAAGGGCTTTAGTGCTAAAGTTTACTACTTCTGACCTAATTTCAGGATCAGCTTCAGGCTCCACTAAAGGGTAAACATTGGTGTTATCAGGATTATCTACAGCTGTCTGATACAGAAATGGTGGGCCTGAGAACCATATAGAGTTCTGAAGGCAAGCTATCTGAGTAGGCCTGGTAGCATAATCTGCAGGATTTTGTTCTGAGGGCACATAGAACCATTGCTCTGGACATGTTGTTTGTCTGATCCTGTTCACCCGGTTGGAAACATATAAGAAGAATCTCTTTGTAGTGTTGCAGATATAGCCTAGGACTGTTTTACTGTCTGTAAAGAATTTCACCGCATCTAGACTTAAGTCTATCTCGTCTCTCACTAGCTCATACAGTTCAACCGCTAGTACAGCTGCACATAACTCTAGACGTGGAATCGTATGTGCTGGCTTAGGGCTTAGCTTGGATTTTCCCATAACAAATCCAACATGGCAGACATTTCCTGCATCAGTTACCTTCAAATAAGCAACTGCGCCTATTGCTATAACAGATGCATCTGAAAAGACATACAGTTCTTTTTTACACGCTTGTGACAATGAAACGGGAACATAACACCTGGATATTTGTAAGCACTGTAAGGCTTGTAAAGACTCTGTCCATTGGACCCACTCATGGAGTCTTTCTTGGGGAAGCGAGGCATCCCACTCACTTTCTCCATATGACAGTTCACGAACTAAGGCCTTACCTTTCACGGTGACTGGTGCCACAAACCCGAGGGGATCATAGAGGCTATTAACAGTGGATAGGAACACAAAACAGTCTTTAACAAGATCCCAGCTTAAGCCTAGACTCTTCTGCAAAGGAAGGGCGTCTGTTCCCAGGCAAAGGTCTTTGAGGTCTTTAGCTCTGTCTTCTGTGGTGAAAGCTTCCATGACTTGTTTGCTGTTAGAGGCAATCTTATGTAGTCTCAGATTGTTGAGAATGTTGACTGCTCCTTCAGGTGTGTTAGCTGAAGCAAGTCCATCATCCACATAGAAATGTCTCATGACAAAGTGCTTGGCATCTTGACCATAACGTTCTGCACCTTTCTGGGCAGCCTTCTGCATACAGTATATAGCAACAGCTGGTGAAGGGCTGTTACCAAACACATGTACCCTCATTCTGTATTCTGTTACCTCTTTGTCTATGTCGTTGTCCTTGTACCACAGGAAACGCAGGTAGTCACGATGGTCCTCTCTCACCAGAAAACAATAAAACATCTGTTGCACGTCTGCTGTGAAGGCAATGGGCTCTTTCCTGAAGCGTAAGAGGACCCCCAGAAGTGTGTTGTTTAGATCTGGACCACTCAGCAGTACATCATTCAATGAAATGCCTTCATGTTGCGCACTGGAATCAAACACAACTCTTATTTGATCCGGTTTGTGTGGGTGGTAAACACCAAACATTGGCAGATAC
Source organism: Gastrophryne carolinensis (assembly GCA_027917425.1). Taxonomy (NCBI): domain Eukaryota; kingdom Metazoa; phylum Chordata; class Amphibia; order Anura; family Microhylidae; genus Gastrophryne; species Gastrophryne carolinensis. The sequence goes on along the minus strand of CM051243.1, from coordinate 68,016,737 downwards.
CAGTGTTCTTTACCTTTATCCAGTGGTGGTGCTACTTCAGCATGATTGTTGTCCAGCATCCTTTTGATGAATTCTGTAAAGTCTTTTTTCACTTCAGGTTTTCTTTGCAAGGTTTTACGTAGTGTGTTCAAGCGCTTCATGGCTTGCTCTCTGTTGCTAGGTAAATAACACCTGGGTGTGCGAAAAGGTAAAGGGGCTACCCAATTGCTGTTTTCATCTTGGAAAGCCTCTTTGTCCATGATATGGAGAAATTCTTGATCATCTATAGACATTGCTTGCTTGTCATCATCTTTTGTCTTCTGAAACACTGAGTTCCCTAAAGTGTCAGTCTTTATGTCACAACAAATGTCTCTATTATAACTAGAAGAAAAGTTATAGCATGGTTTCAGGGTTTCCTTAACAACAATGCTGTTCTGGCATGGGCTGAGGTGGGACGTACGCCCATTTGTTAGCACAGATGTCTTTGAAGTGTTGACACTATCTGGACGATGTGCTGCTCCCAGACAAACTTCTCCTACTATAACCCACCCCAGATCAAGTCTTTGAGCATACGGGGCATTAAAGGGTCCATTAATTTGTTGACGTACCTTATGTACCTGCAGAATGTCTCTTCCAAGAAGTAGTAGAATAGAGGCGTCCCTCTGGACAGCTGGAATAAGGTGAGATATTGATTTAAGATGAGGATGATGGAGGGCCACTTCTGGTGAAGGAATCTCTGCCTTATCATCTGGTATCATATCACATTCTATCAAGGTGGGGAGCGAGAGATGGACTCTCTTGTCAAGAGACTCAATTGTAAAGTCAGTTGCTCTCCTCCCTGTGGTCTGTATCACTCCTGCACATGTTTTTAGAGTGTATGGAACTGCACTTGACGTAATGTTGAAGGCATCAAAAAAGTCTGACCTTGCCAGAGACCTGTTGCTTTGCTCATCCAGAACCACATACATCTTCACTGCCTTCTCTTTATTCCCAGTGGGGTACACTGTTGCTAGGCAGATCTTGGAACATGAGCGTGGATTTGTACTGTCACCACAGATTTCAGTGCATTTGGCCATTACTGGGGTAGCTGATTCATCCTTTTGCTCCCTGCCCTCATCTTTCAGGGTTTCAACGACCTCTAGTGGTTGATGCAAGGTATTAGGGTGTAAAGCTGCAATGTGTCTGTTACTGCCACATTCTGAGCAATTTGCTTGTATTTTGCAGTCTTTAGCTATATGCTTGGTGGATGCACAACACTTGAAGCAGATGCCGTTTTCTCTAAGAAAGGCTAACCTTTCCTTGATAGGTTTACTTCTGAACCCCTTGCACTTGTTTAGAGGATGGGGTTTTTTATGAAGTGGGCAAAGTCTGTCAGGGTCTTCATAGGTGTTTACCTTGTAGCTGCTTGCACCTCCTGAGTCTTCAAAGGGAACCATTGTCTTGTGGGCAATCACTGAAGTCCTATGGTAGGGTCTAGGTGGCTTTTCTGCCTTTGGAAGCTGGCTGCTGGTGATGAAGGAAAAACTTGGATCGCACCTCATCTTGGCTTGCTGCTGTACAAACCTAGAAAACACAAAGAAAGGAGGGAAAGGGACACCATGATCTTCTTTGTATTTTGCTCCAACACTCACCCATTTTTCTTGCAGGTGGTGAGGTAGTTTCTCCACTATAGGCCTTGTACCGTTGGCGGTATCTAAATGTGCAAGTCCCTTTAAATAACCTTCTTCCTTGGCACACTGAACTTCCCAAAGAATATCTCCTAGCTCCTGTAGTTTCAAATTGTCTTTGCTGTTTAGCTTGGGGAAAGACTCCAGTCTTTTCATTAGTGCACCTTCAATTGCCTCTGGTGATCCATATCTTTCTTCTAGCCTTTGCCAGGCCATATCGAGTCCTACTGGAGGGTTAAATAGGTGTATCCTGCGCATCCTTCTTGCATGCTCTGCAGACTCTGACCCAAGCCACTTTACCATCAGGTCTAACATCTCTGCAGCTGTTAAGTCCAAGTCTCTGACTGCGTTCATAAAGGAAGCCTTCCATGCCCAGTAATTCTCAGGACAGTCATCAAACTTGAGGAAGCCTGCATTAACCATTTCTTTACGGACAAGATATTTAGTGACGTCTTGCATGCTCTGGTGTTTGGATTGCTGCAGTGAGGGTTCATCTTTTATCACTCTGGTACTACCGGCCTCGTGGGTTTGTTTTTGGACACTCAGGAGTTCTGCACGTTTTGGCTTAAATTCAGGTGACTCTGGATTGGGAAACTGTTTTATTGCACCATCATTTGAAAGTTCTCTGACATACTCCCTAGTGCGTTCTGCTGAGGGAACAGGTTTCTCAGGCACCTCTGGGCCTCCATAGATGGACTCCATTTCAGACCGCTCCATATCTGCATAAGCTGCGGCTTCTGCTGCTGCAACGGCGGCTGCACACTGACGCTGAAGAATATGCAACCTTGCTTCCTGTTCTGATCTCTCTTTTATCAGCTTTGCTTCCTGATCTGATTTTTCTTTTATCAACCTTGCTTCTTGTTCTGATCTCTCTTTTATCAGCTTTGCTTCCTGATCTGATTTTTCTTTTATAATGGCGGCCTCTTTCTCAGCGAATTCTAACTGAACACGAGCGGCCTCTGCTTTGGCGCGCGCTCTGATAAAAAGGGCGCTTGCTGATGAAAACTGACTGGACCTTGCTGATCTAGATGAATGTGAGCGTGTATCATCCTGCTGGACACCTGGCATGCTCTCCCTGCCCTGATGTGTCGCGGGTAGCTGATCTTCAGCGTTATAGCGTCTTCCTGATCTTAGGCTCATTCTGTCTGTGCAGCGACTCCTATCCCCAGGCTTGTTGCGCTAACACCTTTTCACTGTTCCGCTCTCAAAGCACTGACTGTGTGTGATTCTAAACGGACAGCTAAACACTGGTTGGAGATCTCAGTAAACAGAAGCCCATGCTTGTATTGTCCACCAAAGGAATCCAACTTTATACTGTTTTATTAGTATATACTTATACGTTCTTCAGTATACATTAAATTTTGTGAAACTGCAATACAATCAAATAACAGCACATCAGTACACATGAAACACTAGTCAGCATAGATGATAATGACATAACAGAAAGGCACTTACAGGTGATGATGTCTCAAACCTTCTGGGAGAGGAAAATATCTGCTGCATCCATAGAGAATGAAAATCTAAAATGGCTGAAGAGAACTTCCTGAAGTAAAGGTTACTTCCTGTCTAAGGAATTCACTGAATACACTTTGATGAAAGTAGAACTATTATACCTTCTGCCAGTAGATGGCAGTGGTGCACTACACAACTATAAGTAATACACTCCTAAGAGCAATTATAACTGAACTAGCCTGAAAAGGCAGCACAATGCCTAATAGATGACCAGAGGCAACAAAAAGGCTGGCATACCCATACATTGTGTATAGTGGATAAGATGACAGATGCGCCTGATGCTGTCTCCAGATCATCTCGTAGGCACAAATCCTGCATTGTCTCTGTGAATTAAAGTGTTCAGATAACAATTTAATCTGTTTCCAATATTTAAGCCAACAGTTTTGTTTCTAAATTGAGAAGGGGTATGGGTCTGTAGTTTGTCACCACCAGCCTGTCTTTGTTGGGTTTGGGTTTCATACATATGTCAGCAAGTAAGTATGATAGGTTTAATTTAGAGCCATTGGGCATGAAGATGTTGACTAGGTAGGGTGCTAATATGGAAGCACATTTTTATAGTACAAGTCTGTGAAGCCATCTGGCCCAGTGTCCTGTCTTTTTTAATGTTCTTTATGGCATCTAGGACTTCTGTAGAAAGGAAACAGTGGAAGCTTCCATTGTGGCAGCTTGGTTTTGGGAAAGTCACGTTAAAGGTATGTTTTGGAAACGTTTTTGGAACTTACTGGTAGTGTCATTTGTCTAGGACAGAAGCAGAGTATACTTTTTATTACATTTCTAGAGCCCATCATTTCCACTCAAATACTAAATAACTGTCAGGTATTGTGATAGCGGGAGCGGCATCTGAGGCGAGGTCTTGGCATGTGGTGCGGGGCTCCGCCTCTGGGGGGGCTCCTCCGTGGGCCGCCCCCCTTCCTGCGCTCTCGGCCACATTTTAGGCGCTGCATGGCGCCCCTGTTCGTGCTTGCAGCAGGGGGCGGGGCCGCGCGGAGATGCATTTTGCGCCATTGCTGCGTGGCCCGCCCCTCGAATTTTGTCTTTGCTGCACTCGGGCGCCATTTTCTGTGCTATTCTTTTTGTCAATTGCGGACCCTGCCGCAGGTCCCCAAGGCCTGACGGGCATCAATTTCACCACTCACTGCCTGCATTTTTTCTGGTGCCTGCCTTCCGGACTCCCCGCTATCTTGCCGGTCAGGTCCGTGAGTCCCTCTTTCATCTGTGTAATTTTTTATGTGCATGTGCTGTGGGATGCTCATGAACACTTCCGCTTGTGTCTTCTAGGTGGGCCCCCCCTCCCATTGCCAGCTGAGGGTTGTGGTTCCTCCCGGTCTCCTACACCCTCCTCTCTCCGCACCCTCTCCCCTTAAAGAGGGATTACTAAAAAGAGGGACAAAATTGGGGGTCACTTAGGTTTGGGCCGTTAGTGCCTTGTAACCTGTATTTTTATCACCATAATCACCATAATGGAGGCTTCTGGGGATAATGAGCTAGGGGCCCCATCTGGGCGGCTTAAGCTCTGCCCCATGTGTGGTACCAGCCCCACGGGTGGACACAGCACGGTTTGTGTCACTTGCGCTGGAAGCGTACTTTTGAAACATGTTAGGGCGGGCGTCCCTGCCCCTAGCCCTCTTTTACCTGCGGCCTCGCCAACACCTCCGCCGATGCATTCAACCCTCAGCGAGGGGGAAACTAGCAAGGGGTCCCAAGCCGATTTGACACACCGGGTGGCCAGCCTGGAGAGACAGTTATCTTGCACGGCTACTGGGAAGGCCACGAGTAAGAGGCGGCACATCGAGCCGGGTTACTCGGATTTTGCTGCTGCTGATGATGATCCTTTTGGAGGTCGGGACTCCATGGAGAAGGAATCCGCTTCCTCAGGGGATCCGTTGGTCGGCTATGACAGCGAGCCTGGTTCCTCCTCTGACGAGGATATGTGGCTCCCTGACGACACAGAAAAGTTGCTGTGTTTGTTGTCTTCTGTGTTTGAGACTTTGCATATTAGGCTCGATTCAGAGGCACATTCGTCTGGACTTCCGTAGCTATCTGTGAAAGTTTTTGTGGGTGGCGTTCGGACTAATGCGTATATGATCTTTTGCTGATCCAATGTAAATCGGATTAATATCGTAAGTTCGAGACATTTTTCCATGCAAATCTGACATTTTTCGTTCCTTCAGATACCTTACGTTATTGCTATGGGATTGCGATTAATTCAGAGAGCTTATTGCCGAGGGACCACCACCCTATAAAACCGTTTCATTTTCAATCCCCTTACAGGACCATTTTGACCTCAGAACTAGCAGGCTAGCAGTATGGACGGCTCAAGTGAATTTGAGGAGCATGAAGATCTGCAGCTCCTGGGCATTGAGATCGTCCGGAGGTCAGAGTCCAGATTGCACCGGCGGCGACGCATGCACATCGATGCCATGTATGACGTTGAGCTGTTCGAGCTCACCAGACTTAATCGGGCTTCCCTCCATAAATTGTATAGTGAGCTGCGGCCATAGTTAGCCCGCACCACAAGGAAGGGGCAAGCAATTTCAGGTATGACCAAGATGCTTGGCTGCCTGCAATTTTTGGCGAACGGCTCGTTCCAGAGGCTGGGTGCCCTCTCCGTGGGGATCTCCCAGCCTACGTTGAGCCGTGCGCTATCCAAGTTTTTGGAAGGCATGGCTACCATAACTCGGAAATATATTTGTTTTCCTGACGATATGGTAGCCAGAAACGTGATTAAGCTGGCATTTTATAATATCGCCGACATGCCCAACGTCATGGGTGCCATTGACTGCACCCACGTTGCCCTGGTGCCTCCGGCAGCCGACGAGCACATCTACAGGCAAGTACAATCTGTCATTTTTACATGTACTTTACCTTAATCTTATTTAGATATTTTAAAAATATTCCTCATTGTAAATAGTCCCTCCTTGTAATTATTGCCTAAATGAAACTAGTCCCTCCTTGTAAATAATCCCTACTTGTACTCAATCCCTCCTTGTTAACAGTCCCTCCTTGTAATTATTCCATCATTCTAAATAGTCCCTTCTTGTAATTATTGCCTAAATGAAACATGTCCCTCCTTGTAATTAATCCCTCCTTGTTAATAGTCCCTCCTTGTAATTATTCCATCATTCTAAATTGTCTCTTCTTGTAATTATTGCCTAAATGAAACTTGTCCCTCCTTGTAATTAATCCCTCCTTGTTAATAGTCCCTCCTTGTAATGATTCCATCATTCTAAATAGTCCCTTCTTGTAATTATTGCCTAAATGAAACGTGTCCCTCCTTGTAATTAATCCCTCTTGTACTTAATCCCTCCTTGTTAATAGTCCCTCCTTGTAATTTATTCCTCCGTGTTAATAGTCCCTCCTTGTAATGATTCCATCATTCTAAATAGTCCCTCCTTGTAATTATTGCCTAAATGAAACTAGTCCCTCCTTGTCATTAATCCCTCATTGCTATTAAACCATCATATTAATTAATTCCTCCTTGTAAGTATTCCCTCCGTGTTAAGTGTCCCTGTGAATAAATGGCCCGTATTTATTTTTTAGAACATTTAACATGTGTTCAAAAGGCATACATTTTATTGTGGACCTGAAATAGACACTTCTAAGTTAATCTTAACTTTTTAAAACATACATATCCTTTTGGTGGTTTCAAAATACTTTTGTTCTTGGTTAGTGTTATTTGTATTTGGCCACAGGTTGTGCTTAGGGTGTTAGAAGTTAGGGTTTCAATAGTTTGCCTTGCCTTGCTAATCTTGTTTTTTCTTTTATCCCAGGAACCGCAAAATGGGCCATTCACTGAATGTGCAAGCAGTGGTGGCCCCGGACAAGCGGTTCCTTAGTCTGCTCGCCGGGTTCCCAGGCTCATCCCATGATGCCTACATCCTTCAAAGATCTGGATTTTACGGTCGGTTTGAGTCTGGGGAATTTTCCGGTGGATGGCTCCTTGGTAAGTTGACGCCAATAACGTTATTTTCTTTTCTATGTATGCCTCTGATTTTACTTGATTTCCCATGTATGAAAATATGTCTATTTGAACAGCTCATTTACATGTGAAACACGACCTGAAACATTAGATTTTTTAAAAAACCAAGCCTTGCTAAATGTTTGTTCTGCATTGACCTAAATCAAAATTGCAAGTTAGAGGAAATTACTAATCAGTCTTCAACACACTCGCCTGTAATTATGTTATTGACTTTAGGATAGGGTCTGCACCATCTTTGCTTAGATGCATTACACTTACTGAGTAGAGGAGAGTGGGATAAAGTGCAGGGGCCGGGTTAGAGCTGTTTTTGCCTCAGACAAAGCAGATACGGGGTCCCTAAAAGTTAACACATCTAAGATTGCTGAGCAGCACAGACCTAAACCAATAGCTGTTAGCAGTTTTGCTGATTGGCCATCACCCGCCATCTTGGATGTTTAAATGGATCCCACATCTATTTGATGTGGTTATGTTTAGTTTTTGGCTGAGCAACATGTATGCTCATGGTGTTTGGCAAATGTGACCTAGCCTCTTATTCAGGTTGCTGGAGCGTTTTTTGGATTCCATTTATTGAGTAATGTGTAATTTATGTGTTTTATATTTAATTTTGGCAGGTGATTCCGGCTATCCACTCCTTCCGTGGCTGTTGACGCCCGTCCTCCGGCCCCACAATGCAGCCGAGGAGGCATATAATAGGGTGCACAGGAAGACCAGGGCTGTGGTGGAGAGGGCTCTTGGACTATTGAAGACCCGCTTCCGATGCTTGGACCATACCGGGGGAGCACTTCAGTATGACCCCAAAAAGGTCATAGATATTATAATGGCCTGTGCAGTGTTGCATAATTTTGCAATATTGCAACGTGTCCCCCGGTATGTGGATTTGCCACTCTCTCCACCCACCGATGACCCAGAGGAGGACATTCGTGGGCCACAGAGTGCGTCTGCCCAAGCCGTGCGGTCGAATTTAATAGCCACACATTTTGCTTAATTTGTTGTTCCTTTGTTTGTTTTGTCCCTCACAGTTAATTGTGTTTTTTGCCCTTTGTGTTTGTATGAATTAATTACAAACAACCTCACAACTGATTTTAGACTTTTTTTGATCCAAATTTGTTAGTGCAAACTTTAAGTCATCTTTATTCCATAAAAACCTAAAGGCATTAACTTAGTCAACAACAGGTTAAGTAAAAATGTATGGGGTTTATTTGAAAAGCAAACATTGGGGTCGATGGTCACTCCCATAGTTCATGAAAATACATGATCAAACCACAAATGTCATTGTTGCCAAATCATGCCACATAGCAATTGGCCACAGGCAGGAGTTTCAAAGTAAGGCACTCCGGGCCAAAGTTTAATACAAATGTACTATAAAAAAACATGTGACAAACATTGCCGTGTCCATATTTTTGAGAAAACAAATAGGCCCACAGACACACCCTCTCCTGCTTGGCCACATTTGCCACAGGCACAGGTGTAAAGCAGCCAAACCTATGCCACATCTACACCTGTTACTCAGTGGGCCACCCAAACAAGAACCCCCAGCCCCAATCCAAGTCCAGTTCAATCTCAGCCAGGGGTCAAGGTAGTAGTTTGCCAGGCCAGAATGTTCCCCAAACATGCCTACAAACAGGAGGAGCCAGAACCAATGTAATTCGCCACAAGCCTGCAGCGCAACAGCTTGAGTGGTAGGTTAATTGAGGCTTCACCTCCGGCATTGGCTAGTGGGCTACCTCAGCACTCTAATTAGCTATATGGGCGCAAGTCCAAAGCATACAAGCAAAGCCATACCAAAAAGGTATATTGGTATGGCTCACCAGACAGGTCAATACAGTGGGGATGTAGAGCAAAGATGTGGAGCAGATACAGGCCAAATAGGCCTTAAAATGGGCGATGCCCATAAAACCCAGGTTGGGGCCCTTGGAGGTGGGCCCTCACCTGAGCCTGTGTGGCATTCAGAATCTGCAACTGTTCCAACATGTTTCTATTGGAAGTTCGAAATTCACCCATCATGGCACTGAGATTGTTTGTTAAGGTGGCCATGTGGCTGTTGCTATTTCGAACTTCCTCAAGCATGGCACTGTAATAATTGGATAAGGTGGCCATGTGGCTGTTGTTGGACCTAAATTCAGTCAGCATGGAGTTTAAGGCGTTATTTAAGGTCTCTAATTGCCCATGAAGATGCTCGTGGTTTTGTTGATTTTGGAAGCGAAATAGCCGCCTCTCATGGTGCCATGCTGACTCCATCATCGGCGCGCCCCTCCCCTGGGGAACGGGGCGATGTATTCGACTACGCCTCCCAATTCCCCGGGTTGTGGGGCGTGCAGATGATGTGCCTCTAGGTCCACCAACAGCCACAGGTATGCGTGGCAAATCCTCAGCAGCAGAGCTAACACTGGGGACTGTCGGCTCAGTCTCTGCATGCTGCCCACGATGGGCTGGCAGCATGCAGCCAGCTTCACTCTGCTTCTGAGGATTTGGTGGAGAAACATGTTGTGACAGTTGCTGACAACTGGCTGAGGATTCCACACTAGCTGAGGGATGATGCTGGGCTGCATTGTGGAAAAGAAGGCATGTTAACACACAACTAGGCATTGCTGATGTGTAATAAAACATATGCTTCACTAAAACACGTGGCCAAGCATGAATGGCAACTCCCCCAACGGACCAAGTTGACCTTGACTATGAATGCCATTATCTGTTAGATGTATTAGTCAACAAGTACATACACATTGGTCTCCTTAACCAAAATAAACATGCATGTACTGGCTGTTCTGAGGCTTCACACATCCCTAAAAGCCCATTATGGGACCACACTCAGCTTGCAAATAGCATTTGCCATCAGATTATGCTGGTTGCCATTCTTTCTAGGTCAAACTTTCAAGCACCCCAGATCAAGTCTTTATGAGCAAAGCACATCTCAAACACAAGTGGCCTACAGATAAAGATGGAAGTGTTGGATGTAATTTACTCTGAATATATAACAGGCAGTCCTTTGCTAATCTCAATAGTGTTCCTCAAGACTGTCAAAACTCATGTATGGGCAAGGAAATTAGCAAATGATGAGTCCATTATATATGGCTTGGAGCATCATTTTACACGTAGCTCACATTTCACATACACACTAACATTACTGACCGGCAGAAATAGTCGGAATGTCCGTGTCCTGTCGTGCCGAGTGTCCCTCTAAGGCCACAGGATGTAGCAGGCCCAGCACCATCTCCTCAGCTCTGGTAAATTGCAGTTTAGTGGGGAATACTCCGCCACTTTGTAAGCTGAAAAAGATAGTTGGACACATTTAGCTAAATGGTGGCAATACAAGACGAAGACAAATCCACAAAGTATATATGTACCTGTAATGACGCTGTTTATTTTCTTTCTTCCGTGCTGCATACTTGAGGTCCGATATTTTCCTTTGAATCTGCTCCACATCTTTGAGCTCTTTCCCTGCTGCATTGACCTGTCTGGTGAGCTCCTTCAAAATTTCTGATTTGTTCTGCTTGCTTGTAGCTTTGGATGATCTGCGCTCATCATAATGCAAGGTGAGGCCACTAGCCAATGCCAGAGTTTGGGTCTCACCAAACCTGCCACTCAAGTGGCCTCGGCGCAATGTGCGTCCTGTTGCTAGACGTTTTGGCTCATCAGTGGTTGCAGGCAAATTGGGGGACATTCTGGCCTGGCTGTGTTGAGGAGAAATGTAGGACAGTTGGCTGGCTTCAGATTGAACTGGACTTGGATATGGACTTGGGGTTCTTGGCTGGGTGGCCACTGAACTAGCAGGCGTAGCTGTGGCATATGGAGAGTGCCTTGCCACCTGTGCCAAATGTGGGCGCGAAGGAGAGGGTGTGGTGGATGATGTTGGGCTTCTTGGCCTGTGCCTCTGTGGCACACTTTCATGGCCCTGGGAGGTTGATGCATGTGGGTGGGGTGATGGTGAGCTCTGGATGCTGGGGCTTCGGGCCCGGTGGCTTGGCCTCTTGCCATGGTAGCTTTTCCCACGTGGGTGGGGTGATGGTGAACTCTGGATGCTGGGGCTTCGGGCCCGGTGGCTTGGCCTCTTGCCATGGTACCTTTTCCCACGTGGGTGGGGTGATGTTGAGCTCTGGCTGCTGGGGCTTCGGGCCCGGTGGCTTGGCCTCTTGGCATGGGAGCTTTTCCCACGTGGGTGGGGTGATGTTGAGCTCTGGCTGCTGGCGCTTCGGGCCCGGTGGGTTGGCCTCTTGCCATGTGAGCTTTTCCCACGTGGGTGGGGTGATGCTGACCTTTGGGGGCTGGGGCTTCGGGCCCGGTGGCTTGGCCTCTTGGCATGGGAGCTTTTCCCACACGGGTGGGGTGATGCTGAACTTTGGGGGCTGGGGCTTCTCACCCTCTTGGTGTGCTTTTTAGGGGCCGTACCTGTGTGCTTGCTGGGCTGGGCCTTCTTCTTTGGCGCTGGCTCCTTTGTTTTTGTGCTTGTGGGTGCCTTTGTGGTCGCCTTCGCCTGCCCACTGCGGGTTTCCCGCTGCTTAGCCTTTGGCATTTTTGACCGAGTGGTGGGGCCTGCTGAAGCCTCCTCACACTTCTCTGCCTTTTTGCTGCTGGCTTCCTTGGCTGCTTTGGCCTTAGCGGTGGCAACATTGGTGCCATAATGTTGAGACTCTGAAAGAGAATGAGCTGTGGGTCCAGGACCCTTTAAATACTAATGTCGGGGTCTGACGTTTATGCGTTCGCTCTGTTGGGTCCTCTGACCATCCCCTGGACCTTTCCACAGAGGAGGGGCGGCACGGCGTGGGCAGGGAGTCGTACCCAGCGACGCAGGCGGGAGCCTCTGGTATGTGACTCTTCATGTAACCGCACACACATATACATGCTATTTACTACAAAGCTAAGTCCCTTAATCTGTTTTTCTAGATGCCTCTGGAGCGGGTGAAGATGTGAAGTCTGCAGCAGATCTCGCACAGGAAGCACAGGGAGAAGGTGAGTGATGTGACACACACATTGAAATTGACATTTGATTACTGTTGACTAAGACATTATAAGTGACCCTATTTGCCATGTCTCGACAGCCTCTACTTCACAACAGTGGCAGGGCCCAGGACATAGGGTTGTCCCCAACAAGGCATCCGTCGGCCACCAACCAAGTAAGTTGCAATGTCATTCTTTGCAATATGTGGTAATTGACATGATCACCCAGATACATCAAGCCATAGTCATTGGCATTAGCAGAATGACCTGTGCCCACTTCCTTAGATTAATTACTTAGCAGAATGACCTGTGCCCACTTCCTTAGATTAATTACTTAGCAGAATGACATGTGCCCACTTCCTTAGATTAATTACTTAGCAGAATGACCTGTGCCCACTTCCTTAGATTAATTACTTAGCAGAATGACCTGTGCCCACTTCCTTAGATTAATTACTCAGCAGAATGACCTGTGCCCACTTCCTTAGATTAATTACTTAGCAGAATGACCTGTGCCCACTTCCTTAGATTAATTACTTAGCAGACTGACATATGTCATCATTATTTAAGTTGCCAACTAACAAACATTCCATCCACAGGTGAGAAACATGTATTTGTCTCAAAATAATGTTTTTTTTAATTTTATACAGGGACCACACGGGCAAGAGTGGAAGAAATGAATAGAAGGGTCCTTGAGTTGGTGGCCAAAATGCAGCAGCTGCGTGACTCGTTGGGGACAACAGAAGAAGACTAGTGTTATGGGTCCTGCCACTGTGTTGTATATATGTAAATATTGTTACATTTTTATATTTTTAAAAAATTGTAATGTGTTTTATCAAAAAAAGTTTGTAAATTATTTTTTAAACTAACATTTTTTTTAAAAAGTCAACCAAAAAAATGGCGTTGTATAAAAAAACAAAACAAAAAAAAATTCTGTCATTTTTTTCCTACAATACATTAACACCAAACAAAGGGTGAAATATATATTTAGGACTACAAACGTGTTTGGAGGGTAATCCGCAATATTATCTCTGTAAAGGTGCCGGCCATAAGGGGAACCTGGGACCTAAGATAAGCACAAAAGGGGCGGTCTAGACAAACCCCCAAAAACCCTTAGACAAGGCCGCACACTAGATAAAAAAGTATATAATTTAATTTAATGAATGTTATGTACATAGATAAGACACTACTATAAACACTTACAAGATTAAAAAACACAAAAAACACAAGCAGGAGGAGCCCAATCAATAGTGACTAACACATATACAATTTAGAAGATGCCGCCATTATTATATAATATGAAAAACTAAATATAAATGTAATATAAATTATATTTAGTTTTTCATATTATATAATAATGGCGGCATCTTCTAAATTGTATATGTGTTAGTCACTATTGATTGGGCTCCTCCTGCTTGTGTTTTTTGTGTTTTTTAATCTTGTAAGTGTTTATAGTAGTGTCTTATCTATGTACATAACATTCATTAAATTAAATTATATACTTTTTTATCTAGTGTGCGGCCTTGTCTAAGGGTTTTTGGGGGTTTGTCTAGACCCCCCCTTTTGTGCTGAAATATATATTTAGAGATGAAGATTCAGATGACCGCAAAGTGGTTTGGGTAAGTTTTAGGGGCCTAAAATAGAAGAAGAACCTAACCGGGAAGTGGTTTGGGTAAGTTTTAGGGGTCTAAAATGGAAGAAGAACCTAACCGGGAAGTGATTTGGGTAAGTTTTAAGGGTCCAAAAGGAAAGATGGAGGATAGTGCTAAGTGGTTCAGGTAAGCTTTAAGGGTCCAAAAGGGAAGATGGAGTATAGCGCTAAGTGGTTGGGGTGAGCTTTAAGGGTCCAAAAGGGAAGATGGAGGATAGTGCTAAGTGATTTAGCTAAACATTGTAGTAGAAGTGAGGGTGGCAAATATGTAGGCGAGCACTTTAATGAGCAATAAAGTTTGTAGTGCGCAGGCGCCAGATCGTAAGGATTTACGTCCGGACGATTATTTATTGAAAGAGGAAAACCAAATCTATCTATCGGGAAACGTAAAGGATTTGTGGAAGGAGACGATGGAAAAAGGGCAAAATCGAAAGCCGACGTTGTAACATGAGAAAATGAAACAGAAAAGTCACGCTGGAAAATGACATCCTCGTACTCGTACTCTGGCATACAAACGGACGAAAACTTTACAGAAGGATTGCAATGCATGCATAGAATCGCTCGCACACTCATACGAGAGCGGGAAAATTTGAAAAAAATACGAAATCGGCACAAAAACTTTTTTTTCCCTCTCTGAATCGAGCATATTGTCCATCCTAGAGCGGCTAAGAGGAAGCAGAGTGATTTATATCGGCCTGAGAGACAGAGGCTTGTCTTCCGGAGCAGGCCCACTTTTCCAATATGTTGTTTAAGGAATGTAAAGACCTAACAAATTGCCATCGGTGCCTAAGGGACTGGACAGGCGGTATCCCTTCCCTGAGGAGCTGATCTGCCTCTGGTCCTGTCCCCCTGCTGTGGATGCCCCTGTGTCGGGGTTATCCAACACTATGGTTATGCCGTCCCCCGATACTGCTTCCTTGCGTGACCTGCTGACAGGCGCATGGATCAGCTGGCTTGTCATGCGTTCACCCTTGTGGGTGCTGGGCTTCACCCTGTCTGTGCCGCGTCCATTGTCTCTTTGACCATCAGAAAGAAGGTGAGACGCCTTGTTGATTTTGCCAAGTCTCGCAAGCGGGCGGAGGAGTATAAAGACCTCAAAGCCTGTGTGGATTTTATTGCTTTTGTAGTCTCGGCCATGGACGATAGTGTCCGGCTTGGCGACAGGGCTTCGGCCCTGCTTGTTGCGCTTTGTCGCTCACTAGTATCCCCTTCCTGGGGCTCAGGTTATTCGGCTTCACTTTCTGGTGACCGCAGATATTCCTGGGGACGAGGTAGGTCTTGCGCCGACCCAGTCCCTCCTGGGGAGCTAAATCCATACCCCCTGCCAAGCCCTTTCAGGCATGAGGGGACGCCCTCACCCACCTGGGTGGGGGGACGGCTTCTGCTTTTTTTTTCTGCTCACATCTGTAGACAGCACGTCTCGGATCGGTGGATTCAGGAGGTGGTTTCCTCCTGGTACAAAATAGAGCTGGCAGTTTGGCCGCCCTCAATATTTCTTCGGTCGCGGATTTCCCAGAACACATTGACGGCGCAGGGCCTAAGAAAACCGTTCAACGCCTTCTGCTATTAGGTGTTATTTGTCCCGTGCCTTGCCAGGAACGGGGTCGAGGGTTCTACTCCAATCTGTTCACGGTGCCCAAGAAGGACGGATCGCTGAGACCTATCTGGGATCTGAAGGGTCTCAACAAGTTTGTCAGAGTCAGACATTTCCGCATGGAGACCTTACGGTCCGCGGTGAGCGGCGACTTCATGCGTGACAGTGGACATCAAGGATGCTTATCTGCACATCCCGATTTTTCAGGGACATCAGAAGTTCCTGAGGTTTGCGTTGGAAGGATCAGAATTACCAGTTTGTGGCACTGCCGTTCGGAATATCCTCAGCCCCCCGTGTGTTCACCAAGGTGCTGGCGGGCATCATGGCTATCCTGAGGAACCAGGGCAAGCGTGTTCTTCCTTATCTGAATGATTTGCTGATTGCTGCTCAGTCCCTTCAGCAGGCCGAGAGCGACACCCAGATGGTGTTATCCACTCTCGAGGATTTCGGATGGCTAATCATTTACCCCAAGTCTTCTATTACTCCATCAATGGTGAGGTCTTTTCTGGGCATGACGTTGGACACCTCTCAGGCCAAGGTATTCCTGCCCCAGCAGAAGGGGGCGGGCCTCCAGACACAGGTGCAGGCCTTACTGTCTTGTCAGCGGCCATCGATCCGTCTGGGGATGAAACTGGTGGCCTAATGGTGTCATGCTTCGATGCAGTGCCCTACGCTCAGTTCCTCATGAGACCTCTTCAATTGAATCTGTTGACCGGTTGGGACCGGAAGCTGGAGTCCCTGGAACAGGAATTTTCACTGTCCCCCCTGGCCAGACAGTCCCTCTTGTGGTGGTTGGATCCCAGAAATCTGTCGGTGGGCAAGTCCTTTCTGCATCCCCGTTGGGAGATTGTCACCATGGACGCCAGTCTGACTGGCTGGGGAGGCGTTTGGCAAACGCTGAAATTCCAGGGCCAGTGGGGGCCGCAGGAGGCCCACTTGCCTATCAATCTCCTGGAGCTGAGAGCGATCCGGTTGGTATGTCTTCACTTGACTCCCCATCTTAGGGGTCGTGCGATCCAGATCCGCTCGGACAATCAGACGGCGATTGCCTACGTCAATCACCAGGGCGGGACTCGGAGCAAGCGAGACCTCCAGGAGGTGACCCAGATCCTGACTTGGGCAGAGGAGAATGTTCCCTGCATCTCGGCGGTTTACATCCCCGGGGTAGAGAACCAGGAGGCAGACTCCCTGAGCAGGGGGGCCTCTCGTCTGGGGGAATGGTCTCTCAGCAACAAGAGCTTTCACGCTCTGTGTCTCCGGTGGGGTTTACCGGATGTGGACCTGTTTGCGTCCAGACACAATCACAAGCTCCCAGGGCTTCTCACACAGGGGTCGCTGCGGCACCCCAATTTACAGACGCTGCCTATGACGGCCTGTCTATTGAAACCTCAATCATACAGAGAAGGGGTTGTCTGCTAAGGTTGTTCAGACCATGTTTCAGGCGCGGAAGAAGTTTTCTTCCATGATTTACTACAGAGTTTGGCATCCCTACATTGCTTGGTGTGAATACAAGAGTTTCCCTTGTCGCACATTCTCTTTTTTAGGATTTTGGAATTTTTACAACATGGCTTAGCTTTGGGTCTACAGCTGGGCACCCTCAAGGGCCGGGTCTCAGCCTTGGCCCTCTTTTTCCAAAGATCCTTTGCCAATCATATACTGCTTTGTTCTTTTTTCTAAGGAGTTACCCATTTCCGTCCACCGTGTAAGCCTGTATTACCGGTGTGGGATTTGAATTTGGTGCTTTCTGCTCTCCAGGATCCCCCCTTTGAGCTTTTGTGTGATGCTGCCTTGTCTATCCTGACTCTAAAGGTGGTCTTTTTGGTAGCCATCACCTCGGTACGCCGGGTGTCAGAACCGGCTGCACTTTGTATGAAATGAAGCCCCCTTACTATAAGCGGCATAAGGATAAGGTGGTTTTTCGCTTTAAACCTGATTTTTTACCTAAGGTCGTGTCTCCCTTTCATCTTAATGAGGAGGTTATTTTACCTTCTCTGTATCCAGGTCCGTCTAACTCCAAGGAAAGGGCTCTTCGTTCCTCGGATGTGGTCAGAGCCATTAAGTACTACCTGGTTGCGACTGAATCCTTCAGGAAGTCGGATTCTCTTTTTGTCCTCTCTGAAGGTGTTAGGAAGGGTTTGTCTCCGGCTAAGTCCACTCTTAGTAGGTGGATTAGACAGGCGGTGTTGCAAGCCTACTCTGCCAAGGGGAAGGATCCCCCTTTTCGTGTTACGGCTCACTCTACTAGAGTTATTGGTGCTTCCTGGGCTTTTCAGCACCAGGCCTCTGTTGAACAAGTTTGTAAGGCCGCTACCTGGTCTTCGGTCATACCTTTACTGAGTTTTACAAGGTTGATGTTTTGGCATCAGCTGATGCTGCTTTTAGCTGAAAGGTGCTTCAGGCGGTAGTGAAATGAACTACATGCTTTCCGCTCTGGGGATCCAGCCCTATTTTGGACACTGCTGTTGGATGTTCCACATGTAAAGAATAGAAATGAAGAAAGCCGTGCTGCACACCTGGAAAAATACAATTCTGTGATTACTCACCTGTAGAATTGTTTTTACGGTGTACAGCACGGCTTGCTTCATCCCACCCTTGTTATCGTTGTTCTTGTAATGGTGGTCTTGTTATGGTGATTTTGTTGAGAGAGTTCCTTTTTGTGGGCTGTGTTTTTACCAACATGGTCCTTGCCTCCCTTACTGCTTTCAAACACTGGGGTCTTCTGGGTAATTCTGGCCCTTATATGGGCCGGGAGGGGCCACAAGTCTTCCTGCAGTCGACTGCGCCACCTGCGGTGGATTACCCACATGTAAAGAATAGAAATGAAGCAAGCCGTGCTGTACACCGTAAAAACAATTCTACAGGTGAGTAATCACAGAATTGTATTTTTGCTTGCTCACTCACACTGAGTGTACCAAGGTACAAGAATAGCTGTTAGATCACCATTTTTTGCCAGGTCTTAGAAAAATAAAAGTGAAAGGAGGACACACTTAGGGTACCTGCTGCAGATTCTACCCTGTGCTGCAGGAAATGTGGAAGAGGCACATGGGACAGGCATTCATTGAGCTGCTTGCTGGCTTTACACTATACTATAAGATATGGGCATCTCTGCCATGAGTGTTTGTTTTAGCCTACATGACACCATCTTTGGGGTTGTCGAGCCTCAATCCCTACTGATTGGTGTTGACGTTGTGTGACCCCTCGGTTCTCTCCTTAGTGGCCCTAAGATGAAACAGTGTTGATTCTAACATCAAGATGATAACTTGCTGACAATTTTTGTTCCTTTCTAAAGCGGGATAGACTGGCACACACATCACGTATCTGTTGCTTGTCTACTGGCTCGGGACCAGCTTTCAAATAATATCCCACTTTTTTCTGGTCTGCATCTATAACCTGTAACAAAATGTAAGATTGCAGTGGGGTCGGTTTGATCTCAGACAGTCTGTAAATCAGCCAGGACTCATTATTTCAGTTGTAATGATATTCCTGCAATGGTGCTTCTCCCCCCACATAGTCCTGGCTCATTTATAGAATGGGATAGCCCATGGTTGTCTTTCCCCGATCCATGTACACACTAAAAGCTATCAGAATATCTGTCATCTTGGGTTTTAACTTGCAATTTGAGCGCATTTAGTTGCCTTTTGGTGCTTTCCAGAGACCAGGATACACATCTTGATTTCCCCCTGTATAGACTATGAGGGAATCTGGGTCAGCGTGTACAGGATACCAGAACAATTTGGGAGAATCACAGGCAAACCAATAATGGTCAGTTCAGCTCATTACTAGCCAGAGATGTGTAAACACTGTGAAGAACTTGGTCTTTCTATCTGGCTGCGGGTGGTCTGCTATTCTAAGTATACAGCACGTCCTGTTCCAGAATATTCCTTACTCATGGGTAATACATCCACAAGATGGCACTGGACTGCAGAAAACAGCTTGTGGCTCCTCCCGCCCCATATAAGTCAGGGACCTCCCACAAATTCCCCAGTTTTTTTCTGCAGTCTGGGCTGCGAAGATAGAAGATAGCTCTCTATGTGGCGCAGGTGAGCGGGGCTTATATGCCTGCGGCCCTGCAGGACTATTCCCACCCGTTCCGTTCCAT
This sequence comes from Gastrophryne carolinensis, assembly GCA_027917425.1. Classification (NCBI taxonomy): domain Eukaryota; kingdom Metazoa; phylum Chordata; class Amphibia; order Anura; family Microhylidae; genus Gastrophryne; species Gastrophryne carolinensis. The sequence goes on along the minus strand of CM051243.1, from coordinate 67,997,324 downwards.
ATTGCTGCCTCCCAGCCTCAGCTGACAAGGTTCGGGTGAAGGTAGGTCAGTAAGCACCAGTTAGGTGCTGAGGAGCTATGCTCCTACCGCAGTCCCAGCTCTGACACGGTAGGCGGTTTAGGCTGATAGTGAGCCTTTTGGGATGCCCCCCCTGCTCCATGGGATTTAGCCAGGCTCAACCTGTGCAGTTAACCCTTATTCCCATAGGTGTTCCCCTCCATCCTCACTTCTCCCATTGTCTCCTGGGCGCCGTCGTCTCCCTGGAAATCCGTCTATTCCTGCCACTCTCTCACTCTGGGAGATCTCCGGGGGGGGGGGGGGGGGGTGACTAGTGGTAAAAAAAACTGTATTTTTATGTTTTATCTTGGTACTGTGTTCTGTCACCTTGTACGCCGCCAACGCGCGCTTGTACAGTGCTCCGCGGACAGCGGCGTCATTTACCTCAGAGCTGCCGAGCCACTATTGGCCGGCCGGATCACGTGGCCGTGTTTTGTGCTCTTCGGTGGGGGGGAGGGCTCTGTGGATGACGATTTTCACATAACGTCTCCAGAGGCCGCCCCTCGAGGTCTGCAGACGCCTTTTTGCCTGTCCTTAGCTGCGTGTGCTGCTGGCTCCCTGCGGTCCGTGAGTAAGCCCGGTGGGGTGGTTTTTCAGGATATTCCTTTCTGCTGTATTCTTATGGGAATGTTTTGTTATGTCTTTCAGGCGGGTTAAAACTTCGGCACTGTGGTTTCTCCCGGCCATCTCCCCTCACTATCTCCTTCTTCCCTAGCGGGTTCTTGGGGCATCCCGGGTTGCTCTTTAGCGTTAACCCTTACTGGCCTGTTGTGCCATTCAAATCACCATATGGAGGCTTCTGGGGATAATGGGCCTGGGGTTCCTTTGGGACAAGCCCGGCTATGTGTTGCGTGTGAGGTATCCCCCATAAGTGATGATGTCAGGGTATGTATATCCTGTGCCCAGCAGGTACTTGCGCTGCAGTCTGGGCTGTCTGTTACTGGGCCTGGCGGTGCGCCCCCTCTGGCCTCACCTACCCCCCATGCTTACATCTGACCCCCACCGAGGGGCATACTAGTGGGGAGTCTCAACCTGATTTAGCTGCATGGGTGGCCAGCATTGAAAAAATCTTGCTGGGTCTGCCCCGCGTAAGGCTTCTGCTAAGAAGCGGCATTTATCACCCGCGGTTTCCCTCTTCCCTGTAGAAGATGAGAGCCCTTGCTCACTCTCAGGTCCCTACCCCCTTGAGGAGGATGAATTTTTTTCTGTTTCTGAATCCTATGAAGAACAACCTAAAATTTACGGTGGTACTGGGGACTCCCTTTGGGGAAGACCCGTGGTCCCCTGATGACACTGACAGATTGCTGAGTCACATTTTTGAAGTGCTTTGTATTTCTCCCCTGGCAGTGGCAGCAGGGTGAGCTTTTTCATACGGTTAAGCCACATTGGGAGTTCCCTGAGCAGTCTCACTTTAATAATCTAGTGCTCAAGGAATGGGAACGACCTAGCAAGCTGCCAGGGGTGCCTAAGAGTTGGGACAAGAGGTATCCCTTTCCTGCTGATGTTGTTAAGCGTTGGTCATGTCCTCCCGAGGTGGATGCGCTCGTTCTCGGGTTGTCCAATACATCTGTCATGTATTCTCCTGATACTACTACCCTGCGGGATGGTGAGGACCGGCGATTGGACCAACTGGCGTGTCACGCCTTTACCTGTGTGGGGACGGCGCTGCGCCTGGTTTGTGCCTCTGCTATTACGGCTATTGCCATTAAAGGGGTGCTTAAGTGTCTCTTGGACGGGACATCTGAGGATGCGGATAGAGAAGAGTATAGATCTCTCCTGCTTTGTGAGGAATTTATTGCATATATTCTTTCTGCCATAGATGATGCCATTAGAATGTGTGGTAGGACTTCTGCCCTGTTGGTGGCTATACGCCGCTCTGTCTGGCTACGTCAGTGGGTAGCTGATAATGCTGCTAAGAAGGCTCTCACTGGTTTCCCTTTCAAGGGCCTGCGCCTCTTTGGTGAGCGCTTGGATTTGTTTGCCAGGGGCGGTAGGTTACCTCAACTAGGAGGCCGTCCCGGTCCTTGCGGGGGATGGGTGCCTTTCTCCCTTCCTTCCGTGGTCCTAAAACTGGCCGAGGAGTCTCCTTTACTGGGGCCCGCGGAGATCATTGGGGAAGGGGCAGAGGACATGGCCGTTCTGGCCTCTCCTGGGGTCCCAAGCCAAAATCCTCACCCAAGCCCCCTCAGGCATGAAGGGGGGACGGCTTCGGCTCTTTTCTCACATCTGGAGGCTTCACGTCTCAGACCGGTTACAAGATAGTTTGCAGCCTGGCCGCCCCCAAGATTCATCAAATCCCGGATGGCTCAAAACCCCCTGTCAGCTCAGGGTCTGTGCCTCGCTGTCCAAAACCTTCTGGAGTTGGGGGTCATCTGCCAGGTGCCTTTGAGGGAAAGGGGCAGAGACTACTATTCCAATCTTTTCACTGTTCCCAAAAAAGACGGGTCCATCAGACCCATACTGGATTTAAAGCGCCTCAACAAATTTGTCAGATTCAAACACTTTTGCATGGAGACTCTTAGCTGTCAATTCACTACGCCCGGGCGACTTCATGACCTCTGTAGACATCAAGGACGCTTACCTTCATGTACCAATCTTTCCAGGTCATCAGAGACTCCTCAGGTTCGCCCTGGAGGATCAGCATTACCAATTTGTGGCCTTGCCTTTCCCCAAGGTGCTGGCGGGCGTAATAGCTCTGCTCTGCTGAGATCTCAGGGCATTCGCATCCTTCCTTACTTGGACGACATTCTCATCACGTCTCAGTCCTTCCAGCAGGCCGAGCTGGATACCCAGCTGGTGGTGTCCACACTGGAGTCCTTCGGCTGGGTGATCAACTACCCCAAGTCTTTCCTGTCACCGTCAATGGTGAGGTCCTTTCTGGGCATGACTCTGGATACACCTCAGGTCAAGATTTTTCTCCCTCAGCAGAAGGTGGAGAGTCTTCAAGGCCAAGCCAGGCTTCTCATGTCTTGCTCTCATCCCTCCATCCGACAGGGGATGCAGCTGGTGGGCCTGATGGTGTCTTGCTTCGAGGCGGTTCCATACGCTCAGTTTCACATGAGACCTCTTCAACTTCACCCCTTGTCGGTATGGGATCGGGACCCTTGGTCCCTGGATCAGGTGTTGTTCTGTCCCCTCTGGCCAGACGGTCCCTCTCGTGGTGGCTGGACTCAAGGAACCTGTTGGTGAGCAGATCCTTTCTGGCCCCGTGCTGGGAGACAGTTACCCCAGATGCCAGTCTGACAAGTTGGGGGGCTTCTGGAAATCCCTGAAATTCCAGGGTCAGTGGGGCCCTCGAGAGGCCCACACCCCTATCAACATTCTGGAACTGAGGGCGATAAGGTTGGTTCTCGCCCAATTGACTCCACACCTTCGGGGTCGGGCTGTTCAGATCCGCTCGGACAACCAGACGGCGGCTGCCTACATCAATCATCAGGGAGGAACCCGGAGCAAGAGGGCCCTCAAGGAAGTGTCCCTGATACTGTCTTGGGCTGAGGAGAATGTTCCCTGCATCTCAGCTGTGTACATCCCGGGGGTGGAAAATCTGGAGGCAGACTCCCTCAGCAGGGGGACTTCTCGTCTGGGAGTATGGTCCCTCAGCAGCAGGGCGTTTCACTCCCTGTGCCACCGCTGGGGTCAGCCAGATGTGGATCTGTTTGCGTCCCGTCACAATCACAAGCTTCCAGTCTATGTCTCTCTGTCCCAGGACCCTCTGGCCTTGGCCATGGATGCACTAGCAATGTCTTAGAAGAACTTTCAGCTCCTCTATGTGTTCCCTCCTTTTCCTCTGCTGGGCAGGGTGCTGCGCAAGATAGCCCAGGAAGGGGTGCCAACCATTCTGGTGGCCCCCTGTTGGCCAAGAAGAGTGTGGTTCACAGACATCGTGCAGTTGGCAGTAGGTCAGTACGCCCTGCCCAAGGTTCCAGACCTGCTCACTCAGGGGCAGCTACGCCATCCCAATTTACAAACGCTGGCTTTAACGGCCTGGCTGCTGAAACCTCCATCTTGATGGAAAAGGGGCTGCCTGCCTCTGTTGTTAATACCATGATTCGGGCTAGGAAGAAGTCCTCGTCATCCATCTACTATAGGGTATGGCATGCTTCCATTGTCTAGTGTGAGTCTAAGTCGCTTCCCTGTCAGGTGTTTTCTATCCCTAGGATTCTGGAATTTCTGCAACATGGTTTGGATTTGGGTCTTCAACTTAGTACCCTCAAAGGTCATGTTTCTGTTTTGGCCATTTTCTTCCAAAGATCCTTTGCTCAACATCATCTGGTCCAGACTTTCTTCCAGGGGGTTACTCACGTGCTTCCTCCACGTAAGCCTATGTTACCAGTCTGGGATTTGAACTTGGTTTTATCTGCCTTGCAGGGGTCTCCCTTTGAGTCTTTGCGTGAGGCCCCTTTGTCCATTTTGACGTATAAGGGAGTATTTTTTTGGTGGCTATCACTGCTGTTAGGCGTGTTTCTGAGTTGGCGGCGCTTTCCATCAAACCCCCTTACTTTGAGAGACACCAGAACAAGGCGGCGTTTCGTTTTAAGCCAGATTTTATGCTTAAAGTGGACCAACACCCAGGATTTTGACTATCCTGGGTTTTGGTCCACTTCGGCGGGGCACCCCGATCGGGGGTGCCCCGCTGTGTGAAACCCCCCAGAAACCCCAAAAAACTCACCTCTCAACGCTCCCACGTGAACGCCGCAGCCAATCCCCGCCAACGTCCAGGCGGGGATCAGGAACGTCCAAGCCGCTTCCGCCACCTCCCGCGCGTCACTCTCGGCGCGCGCGCCCCCGCCGGCCATTCACAGAGGGCCGGCGCGGGCGCGCGCACGTCTGGAGGGGCGCGCGGGAGGCGGCGGCGGCGGGAGGCGGCGGCGGCGGAAGCGGCGGCGGATCAGGTAAGATGTTTTGGGGGTTTCTGGGGGGTTTCACCCCGCGGGACATCCCGATCTCGGATGTCCCGCGGGGTGGGAGGTGATCGGCCCAGGAATCTTATAGATTTCCGGGCCGATCACCCCTGGGTGTTGGTCCACTTTAAGGTTGTGTCTGCTTTTCATCTCAATCAGGACATTGTTTTGCCTCCTCTGTGCCTAATCCTAGTAACCCTAAGGGGCGGATTTTACACTCTCTAGATGTGGTCAGGACTCTGAAGTTCTATTTGGTGGCTACTGAATCCTTCAGGAAGACTGATGCTCCTTTTTGTGCTCCCGTCTGGACCTATGAAAGGCCTGGCTCCAGCTAAATCCACTATCAGCAAGTGGATCCGTCAGGCTGTGGTACAGGCCTATTCTGCTAAGGGGAAGGAGCCTCCCTTCCGCCTTACTGCTCATTCTACTAGTGCTATCGGTGCCTCTTGGGCTTTTCAGCACCAAGCTTCTGTTGAACAAGTTTGCAAGGCCGCTACTTGGTCTTCTGTTCATACTTTTTACAAGGTTGATATTAGGGCCTCAGCTGATGCTGCTTTTGGTCGCAAAGTTCTGCAGGCGGCAGTGGTTTAAACTGCCCGCTGTTACTTTTTGGGGATCCCACCCTACCTTACGGACACTGCTATTGGAAGTCCCATGTGTAAGGAATATTCTGGAACAGGACGTGCTGTATAATTAGAATAATACAATTCTGTGATTACTCACCGGTAGAATTGGTATTATATGTATTCAGCACGTCCTGTTCCATCCCACCCTTGTTATAATTATTCTTAATTACCTCTGTATGGTGATTGTTCATATGTTCATTTTTGAATTCCTGTTATTATTGTTCTCCCGGATTCTTGTTAACTGCTTGTCAATACTGGGGAATTTGTGGGAGGTCCCTGACTTATATGGGGCCGGGAGGAGCCACAAGCTGTTTTCTGCAGTCCAGCGCCATCTTGTGGATGTATTACCCATGTGTAAGGAATATTCTGGAACAGGACGTGCTGTATACATATAATACCAATTCTACAGGTGAGTAATCACAGAATTGTATTTTTCTGTTTCCTAAGTCTGTTTAACCCCTGTCTGTGCTTTTTAGATAATAAGGTTGCTTTTATTTATGCAAACCTTTGACTTGGACCGGACTACAGAAGTTTTGTCTGGCTTGCACAAACATGGTAGCTCAATGTTTATATCCATAGTATAAGCCACAGATTAAAAAAATGGCACAGCTGGACAGATATTCCTCTTATGGTAATTATCACCTTCAGTAACTCAAATGGTTATTGCCTAAGGGGATGGATTAGTTTTTTCTATTCTCCATTATTTTTCTTCTCCAATTTATGTACGCATTTAAAACTGTATTCTTTGACAGAATCACAATTGAACCAAATAGGGGGGCATTCAGCTTATCACTAGCCAGAAGCTTGTAAAGGCTGTGGGGAACTTGGTCTTTCTGTCCTGCTGCAGGTGTTGTTGAGCATTTTGGAAAACCAAATTGGCCTTACTCATGTCTTGAATGTCCACATCAATTTGAGGTGCCCCTGCTGACGAAGGCCACTGGCCATGTTCTCCAACCGAGCCACCCTGTCTACCACGTCCGAAGGAGGAACCCCATCAGTGGGTTAGCCCTACGACAAAGAAGGACCTGACAACCCCCCGAGGGAGTATCCTGCTACGACATGTCCGAGCCTGAAGCCGCAGGGGAAACTAGACGATCCAACAGAGGCGCAGAACCTGCCAGTTGTGTAATGCGGTGTAGGACAGTAGTGCACCCTGTGTACAGGGGTCCCTTGCCCAAGGACAGATGCGCTTGGCACATGGGACCTGCTGCACCACTCTCTGGTGCTTCTGATGCCTCCAGCAAGGTAAAATAGCTGCTCTAACTTCTAAGCAATACAGATGAAGCGCTGGTCCCCACACCCTCCTGTCTGTCAACTACTGGTCGCACTTGACTGCACTACCGGAAAAGCAACCTCCCTGCATCAACAAGATGGCGGTTCATGCATTTGCAGGCCCCCTGCAAACAGGAAGTGCTGCTGGGATTCCTGTTACTGTGCATTGTCAGTTAAGGCATGAAACATGAAGGATGAAGCCTATACACCTTTGCAGAATTTACCTGCTATATAGTAAGGATGAAACAAATCATTCCTGGCAAAGCACCTACAGGATTTATCATAAACTTACAAGTAGCGGTTTAAGAGGATCTGTTGCCAACCTCAACTGTTGCATAGGTAGTAGTCACATACAGGCTTAAAGTGGACCAACACCCAGGATTTTGACTATCCTGGGTTTTGGTCCACTTCGGTGGGGCACCCCGATAGGGGGTGCCCCGCTGTGTGAAACCCCCCAGAAACCCCAATAAACTCACCTCTCCCCGCTCCCACGTGACTGCCCGGTCCAATCCTCGCCAACGTCCAGGCGGGGAACAGGAACGTCCAAGCGGCTTCCGCCGCCGCCGCCGCCTCCCTCGCGTCACTTTCGGCGCGCGCGCGCCCGTGCCGGCCGTTCACAGACGGCCGGCGCGGGGGCGCGCACGCCTAGAGGGGCGCGAGGGAAGATAAGGTAGGTGATTTGGGGTGTTTGGGGGGGTTTCACCCCGCGGGACATCCCGATCTCGGATGTCCCGCGGGGTGGGAGGTGATCGGCCCGGGAATCTTATAGATTTCCGGGCCGATCACCTCTCGGTGTTGGTCCACTTTAAGCTATTGATAAAGTACCATCATATTTTGTAGCACTGTACAAAGCATTAATTACAAACAAGATAGAAACATACAGTACATAGACTATTACAAATGCAGTGTTACAGAGTTTTCCATCCCTGCAACCTGAACCGCTGAGATGTAAAGAATGTGAAGTTCCTCCCACCTCACAATATGACTCACTTCCTGAAACACCTGCCAGCTTCTTTTAACCCCCGACTCCACTGCCGGACGCCACCTCCCACGCTGACTGTGCGAAACTAGATTCTGAACCCCTAAATAGGTCCTTGGCGTAGGAGTTATAATCCTCCAAGGACTCTGTCTGAATATGCCTATGCTTGGCCGTAGCCTTCCCATCTTGGTGGGCAGAGACAGATTTGGGATGCCCCTGCTGATGAAGGCCAGTGACCATTCTCTCCACCTGAGCCACCCTGTCTTCCACGTCTGAAGGAGGAACCCCATCAGTGGGCTGACCCTGGGACAAAGATGGACCTGGCAACCCCCCCAAGGGAGTATCCAACTCCGATGAGTCTGAGCCTGAAGCCGCAGGGGAAACTAGACGATCCAACGGAGTTGCAGAACCTGCCAGCTGTGTAAGGCGGCATAGGACAGTAGTGCACCCAGTGTACAGGGGTTCCTTGCCCAAGGTCAGTATGCCCGTAGCTGGGGGGGGCACCAAAAGTGGGCCTGTCCTTGGTCGAGTCCTTGGAGAGATCAAGCAGGGGCAACTGAACTTGGGTCCCAGAGCCAAATTCCCACTCACTGTTGCTGCTGACCTTTGTATGCCTCCTCCCTCCAGCTGGGGATGCCCCTGGGGAGGGTTTTTTTCCCTGGCCTTGGGGTATTTTTTAATCTAGGCCCAGTTGTCATGGATTTTGGTTCACCTAAATGCTGGGGGGTTAGCCCTTTGGGGGGGGGGGCACCATGGCTTTTGCTATGGGGCCATGTAAAACCTATGTAGTCCCCTGATTGGAGGCCTCCTTATTTGGGATGCCCTTCTGTGCAAGATCACCCTGGATTGCCATGTAATCCCAGAGCAATGCTCCTTGAGGTGCCCTGGTGCAGCTATATTTGGCTGAGTCAGAGGCCATGCAGGTCCTAGATTCTCTTGTGTCATGCGAAAGCCTTGTCCCGGCTGTTGCAGGGACAAGGCAAATATTTTTACCAAAACGGGCACCTTTGTGAAAGGGGGGGGCACTTTGAATCTTTGCCTCAGGTGCCACTGCTCTGCCCATAGACCAAACCTATTTTGGCTGGCCCCTGGAGTCTAAAACATACAAGGGACAAGTGTCCCTGATTTGGAGGGACTGTCCCTATTTGGAGGCCATGTCCCCCTGTCCCTCATTGTTCTCCTTTGTCTGTCTTTGAGGTGTAACATGCAGATCTGCAATAAATGGTTCATTTGCCCATTCAAAGTGTTTATATTGTTGTTACTGTTACAATGTATCTCCTATCCATCAATCAATGAGGGGGTGTGGCTTAATTTACATATTGTCCCGATTTCCCATTCTGAAAAGTTGGGAGGTATGCTAAAAGACAGTTTGGGACACCCGCTGGGATTGCTGGTATACTCCCCTTGCTGGCGATTCCACAGGGTATGTGCAGGCACCATCCATTTAAATAGACTCAGAAATCAGGGATGTGGACGCTCTGTGCCGGGCTCTGTGGACAAATATAGTAATGCACAGCTTGCATGAAGAAAGCCTGCACATGCACTGTGGGATAGCAATGCAAGGTGCATTTACAGCAATCGCAGGGGGATTCACACAGTGGGCATCCCAAATCCCTTCACCACAGGGACCAAAACCTGGGATATTCCAAATCATGTGTTTCAGTCCGTTTTAATATTATATCGTTTAGAGCCTCTGCATACAATAACTGGCATCATGATTAGTGTTTTTCTTTCAGTCACAGACAGTAAAACATAAAATAAGAACCCAACTGCCAGATCGAATACAGACAGGCCGGAGGAAGGCGAGGACAGCGGCGGAATAATCGGGGTCATGTGACCAAGCTCGAAGAACCGAAAAAAAAACTTCCGGCAGTGATGTGTAGTCAGCGCACAACGCGTTCCTCCCTCGCCGGCACGCGCCGGGTTAATCTCGCGTGATCTCAACCGGCTTCTTTCAAAAATACCAATTGGCGACGTGCTGTTGCTCGAACTGGCCAATGAGCGCGCACCACGGGCGGGCATTTAAACAGCAGAGCCGGGAGCACGCCGCACTTCGGATCTTGAGCGAGGTGAGGTGTCGTGTGTTCTGTGTGTGAAGGCCGGGCGGCGCTTTATAAATAGCGGGTGCGGCCTTAGGGTAGCTGGGTGCCTGTCAGGGCTGCAGTAACGCCGGTTCCGCGGGGATTATTGCCGGGAATACTGGCTGGGCCGGCTCCTTGCGGAGTGCGCGGCTGGTAAGCAAGGTGTTGGGGTGTGAACCGTTACCGGACCCCGGCTGAGCTCCTGATACCTTCCAACTGTCACTGGTGAGGCGCAAATCTATAGCCTCGGGTCCTTTTCTAGCGTCACCTTGTACTATCCACACACCACACTCCTTCAGGACATTTGTGTATTACTTGCTATACAACCTGGTTGTCGTCTTGTGCTATCCACACACTGCACTGTCCTTCAGGACAATTATGTGTAAATTGCTAGGCAATCGGATTGTCTTTTGTATTTGCTATACAACCTGATTGTGTCATCTTGTGCTGTCCACACTGCACTGTCCTTCTGGACAATTGTGTGTACATGTTATGTGAAATCTGGTTGTATCTTTGGTAGATCTAGGCATGCTGATTGAACTACAAACTGCAGCCTGGTGGTGGTTCAAACAGTGGGGCATCCCAGATTGGGGTGATCCAAGGCATGGACCCAAACCCAGAATAGTCAAAATCCTGGGTCTTGATCCACTTTAATCAGAGGCTTAGTCGGCTATGTCTGTGATACCACGAGCACATACAATCTGGTTGTATGTTAACTACACACTAGACAATCCTATGGGCACCGTTGAATGTGTGCTATACAATTGGATTGTGCAAACTCTCGAAATTGAACTTGCCTAATTCATTTGTAGATGTATAGAATGTGACCCACAAACTAAGTAGCTCATAAGGTTACCTACAACCAGCGTGTGGCCAGAAACACATTGGCAGGGAATTTCTCTGGTTGTGTTGGTGTGGAGAGCCCAGGTCTTGTTGCTCAGCCTAGCTGGAGCTTGGGACGCTGGTTGGATTGTCTAGTGCTAGTAATGTGTGGGCAAGTTGGCTGATGTAGCACATAAGGATAGTAACCCCTAACTGGTCAGTGACTACAGCCACAATCTCCAGTAATTTTTTTTTCTGGGCTGACAAACTGCCATTAACATGTTGGCCCATACCTTATAACCTACCTATAAAATGTTTTCAAATTTATGTAATCACAAGCTAATCTGCAACTTTGATCCAGTCAACAAAGTGTGTGGTACAAGGGCTCTGATTACTATTTAAACAAGGTTGTACAGCATTTGATCAGCAGCTTGACCTATTAGAAACAATCTTGTCATTGCTTTTACACCAAAAAGTATTGATAAGCCTGTAAGGTATGTGGCCAGTATTCTAGTGCCATCTGGCTTTTAATGACAATGTGATCATCCTGTGTTGCAACTGTGTAATGATGGCCTTTCTGAGAAGAGACATTTTTGGGTGGGGTCCTGCTGTTTTGGGGGGTCAACCCTTGTCCTAATCTGGTTACATAAACTTTTACTACTCGATTATGGATTGAGATGGCTCTATATAAACAATATGAAATTTGTCTTAGTGATCCACTAACAGTAATGTAAGTGGTGGTGGACTGTTAGTGACTTATAGTTGGCCATGTAAAGTTTTCACAATAGCACATGCAGTTGCAAAATGTTCTATACCCCCAAATACAGATGGCTCAGTCGAATGGTTGTGTGACTTCTGTGCTCTCAGATTCCTGAAAGTGTACTGCAGCTTCCCAGAACTGCAAGTATGGTGGGCTGCTGTCTCATGTGCTCACATGTGGGGCCATCTTGCCTCTTTGTTATAGGGGAGGTGGAGCGGAGTATAGGATTGGGAGGGGAATGTTAAACTTCAGCGCCGTAAAATTCAGGAAGCCTAAAACGAAGCTGATCTAGAGCTGCACATGCTTAGTTTGTATCCTGTTATCAGCCTTTGGCTATGAAGCCCTGTATTACCCACTTTCTTTTGTAGAACAGCAGTTATGTCACTGGCCTTGCATTTATATCTTTGAGTAAGGTGTTGGCACTTTTTGACTGCAGGAAGTGATCTCGTATGTAAATGGCTTCCTGGTATTCAGGACATGGGTCCTCAGGAAGAACACATGTAAAGTAGCTGCTGCATAATTTCCAAATAAGTCCCCATCTGTCATGTGAATACAAGGCATGACTTTTGTAGTATGAATGGTAAAGTTTTTGATTAAATCCACCCTGGCACCACCTGTCATGCCAAGTGCAGTGTGTGCTATGTAATAGGACATAGTCTCATAGCCTTGGGTCTGTGTAGAGGTTGTTACATTATGATGGCTGAACATGCTTTTAATTGAGTCTGATTATTTTTCAGTGAAATATTTTGTGATGTGGCATGAAAGTTACTGTATTAGTCAGCTTTGGCTCAAGGTGGTTTATCTAGTTCTCTTGTTGTCAAACAGGTGCTGTCTTGTATGTGTTTTTCATACCCTGCAACTTACTGTGAACATGTCCAACAACGAGAATGCCACTGCCCGCCTTAACCTCTTCAAAAACAAGGGCAGGGACACCTCGGTGAGTAGGGGGTTAGAGACCCGCTAGTGAATTGTAGCCCCCTGCATGGTCTGACTTAATCTCTGCTTTTCAGGAGATGAGGAGGAGGAGGATGGAGGTGAATGTGGAGCTCAGAAAGGCCAAGAAGGATGAGCAGATGTTGAAGAGGAGAAACGTCAGCTCCTTTCCAGATGAGCCAACCTCACCACTGCAAGAAAAGAACCAAAATGGACAGGTTGGTACCAGAAAAGATCAGTGGTCCCAACCTGTAGCTTGTGGACCATTGTTGTCTCGCAGCCTGTCTGGGCAGGTGGAGGAAATGTGCCAGTTTACCAGTATCTGCGGTTTCCATTAAAACATATCAAAGATTCTAATTGAGTGAAAAGCTGCAGGTAAGCCAATGGGGGAGCCTGCACACTTCTCTGCCTGGCAGACCATGCCATGTGAGCTTATGGGAGAGATGATCTGTTTCAGAAGGGGGATGTATTTTATCGGCTTGGGTATTTGCCTTCAGACTCATCATGAGATGATATCAAATGTGCAAAGGTTGGGGACCCCTGGTGCTGTTCAGACTTCTATCCTGAATCAGTAGGCTGATTGGAGGTGCCCTGCTGTCTGAAACCCTGCAGGTCACCCAGCTAACTCTCCTCTTCCCTGTCCTATGACATCCGTGGTTTTGTCCCAACAGGCAGCATGTCTGCACCTGCCTTTAGCAGATGCCTGGCACGCGCCCTGCTAGAGGGATAGTCGCTATACAGCTTGCACATGTGGTGGTGGACCAGAAAAAGTGAGTTTATGGGTGACCTGGGGGTTTCACACAGCGGAGCATCCTTGGATGCCCCAGGGAATCTATCAGCCTTGGTCCACTTTAAAGACTGTACAACCCCCCCCCTAGAGTATCCAGATTTGAATGGGTCAGTTAAACCTAAAAATGAGGGTGAAAGCGACAATTCCTGTGGCCCATCACTTTGCAACCCCTTGATAACTCATGTTCACTGGTGGTGCATGCAAAACGGTTTACTGTGAAACTATGTTGCTATTGAGGCCTGCAGAATTATCTCAAACTATTGACTTGGATCAAAAGTCTTTAAACTGGGGTTTGGCTGTCATTGTGCTTGCTCCTGTATTCTATGCTCTTGCCAATATCTGCAGTTCAATTGTTGCATACATGTTCTTGCCCATTTAAGGCTTTAACCCTTGCTCTAAGCTGCCTTTGCTGACAACTGGCTTTTAATTTCAGACCTCTACTCAGTGGAGTGTGGAAGAGATAGTCCGTGGGGTGTGCAGTGCAAGCCTTGAAATTCAACTGCAGGCCACTCAAGCTGCCCGGTAGGTGTATATCTTAGGGAGCTTCCTATAGAGAAGTGTAGCCATTTAAACCTGTACAGCAACTATTAATATGGTGACCTAAATGCCTAGTATAGCGGAGTACCAGGTGGATATTGTCTTGCCTAGAACATATAAATCTACATGTTAACTAAAGTTAATTTAATCTCTACAGGAAGCTGCTTTCTAGAGAGAGGGAGCCTCCAATAGATCGTATCATCCAAGCTGGGCTTATTCCAAAACTGGTGGCCTTCTTGGCTCTTGAGGACTGCAGCCCCATTCAGTTTGAGGCCTCATGGGCCCTCACAAACATTGCCTCTGGCACTTCTGACCAGACCCGTGCTGTTGTGGAAGGAGGAGCCGTACCAGCCTTCATCTCTCTGCTGGCTTCCCCTCACCCCCACATCAGTGAACAGGCTGTGTGGGCCTTGGGCAACATTGCAGGTAAATGTTTTAACTTTTGACTTGCCAATCACTCAGTAGCTTACCTTACATGGCATCCCTCCAGTACTCTTCTTTTTCCAATGCATGGCACAGCCTGCTTCACGAAGTCAATACATCTGGGTATTTCGCCACAAGGTGGACAGTGCACTGCAGAAGAGTTGTGGCTCTGCTCGGTACCATATAAAAATGGAATCGCCATAGACTTATCCAGTTCTCTGCAGTGCTTACTGCGAAGATAGAAGATTCCTCTTAGACACTTTGCGCAGGTGTGTGGGGCAACCATGCCTGCATATCTATTTCCACCCGTTTCCGGACCCTCGGTGCCTCCCAGCCTCGGCTGACTGATTGGGTGAAGATAGCGGAGCACTAGGGTCAAGTGCTCAAGGAAAGCTGCTTCAAGCCGCAGACCTTGTACCACAAAGGGTAGCCTGCCATAGGCTTTATGGCGAGCCTACTAGGGATGGGGAGTTCCTGTCCTAGCTGCTGAGGGGGTGGGTATATTAGTATACAGTACTTACACTTGGGTTATCCTCCACCAGATGGCACTGCAGAGACATGCAAAACGGGCTCCTCCCAGCCCCTCAAATACCCAGGGACCTCCCACAAATCCCCAGATTTTTCTGCAGTGCTTACTGCGAAGACATAAAGTTATCACTCTCTCGCAGGTGAGCGGGGCTATTAGCCTGCGGCCCTGTTGGACTATTCCCACCCGTCCTTGTGATGTGCCTCCCAGCCTGGCTTGGCACACTCTGCGTCATTTTGTCTCTTCGCGCGTGTGACTATCTTAACGTGGTCCGTAAGTGCCCTAGCGGGCGGCCTTATGAACATTGTAGAGTTTTTCCATTCTGACACACTTCTCTTCTCATTGTGTCAGACGGGTGAATCCATTGGCTTCTCCCAGCCCGGTGTAATTGATAGTCGGGCCTTGTAAATTTACTCCCACTTCCTAGCGGGTCATTGGGGCATCCAGGGTTGCTTTATAGCGTCAATCCCTACTGGCATATTGTGCCTAAAAATCACCATATGGAGGCATCTCAGGATAATGTGACCGGGGTCCCCTTGGGACAAGACCGGCTGTATATGGCGTGTGGACAACCCCATGCTGACAGGGCACGGGTCTGCGTACCCTGTGCAGAGCAAGCGCTGGCCCTGCAATCAGGCCTGCCAGTGGCTGCGCCTCGTTTCACTTCACCTACTTCCCCAAGCTTAAATCTCACTCTGCTGAGTCGCATATAAGGTGGGGATTATCAGCCTGATGTGTCTTCCAGACTGCCTACGGCTGAACAGATTATTGCGAGGTCAGAGCGCAAGGGCCCTGGTAAGATGCGGCACTTGACGCCTTGTTACTGTTTTCCCTATGGGAACTGAGGAGTTTATGAATCTGTGTGGCTATACCCCTTGTGATGGAGAGCTCTTTTCTGACTCGGGCTCATCTGAGGGGAGGCTGAGGGGTCATGACGATTCTGGCTCTGGGCCCAGGATGACACTGACGGACCCTCAAAAATCTGGATCAATCTAGCTCTCCCTGGTGAGGCTCCCAGGCATAGAGGGGAGCATTTCCATACAGCAACATCACGTTTGGAATTTCTAGAGCAGGCACATTTCCATACCCTTGTGCTCAAGGAATGGGAGTGCCCAGTAAACTTCCCGGTGTTCCACCGGTCTTCCCGGTGTTCCAAGGGATTTTCCCCCCAAGGTGGATGTCCCTCCCTATCCTAGGGCTATCTAACAACCCTGTCTTGCATCCCCCTGATTATACTACCCTTCGGGATGCTGAGGACCGGCGCATTGACCTGCTGGCCTCCCACGCCTTTGCATGTGCAGGGACGGTGCTGCGCCTGGTCTGTGCCTCTGCCATTACTGCCGTGGCCGTTAGAACCCTCATCAGCAAAATGCTTGATCGTGCCCCTGATCTCCCTTGGGAGGTGTTTAATGCACTCTCCAGATGTCTTTGTAAAATTTATCCTATTGGCATTGGATGACACCATCCAGAATGTGTGCAAGAACTTCTGCCCTTGTGGCTATACGTCACTTGGTCTGGCTGCGACAGTGGGGTGCCGACAATGCTGCGAAGGCGGCCCTCACTGGCCTTCCTTTTAAGGGGCGACGTCTGTTTGGGGCCCGTCTAGACCTGTTTGGTAAGAGGGGTAAGTTACCCCAGCGCAGGTGGCTGTCTCGGCCCCTTTGGGGCCAGGGCCCCCCTTCTACCCCCTACCATGGTGGTAAACAGGAACCAGGGGTGTCCCTAGCGCAGATTCCTGCCCCAGGAGCAGCAGACGCCCTGGCTCCTCTGGGGGGCTAAGCTCAAATCTTCCCCAAGTCCCCTCAGGCATGATGGGGCGCCCTCGCCCGTCGGGGTGAGGGGACGGCTGCGGCACCTTGCTCATGTCTGGAGGCATCACGCCTCGGACCAGTGGATTCAGGAGGTAGTGTCCTCCGGCTACAAGATATGCTGCACGGCCTCTCCCAAAATTATCAGGTCCTGGGTACTCCTGGTCCCTGCTTCTGCGCAGGCCATGCGGGGTCTGGGGGTCAGTTGAAAATTTCCCTGACAGGGGCAAGGGACTCTACACCAACCTTTCCACAGTTCCCCAGAAAGATGGGTCAGGCTGGCCCATTCTGGATTTACAGATCTTCAGCAAATCATCCAGTACAGGCGTCTTCTGCTTGGAAATTCGGGGCTCTGCCATCAGCTCCTTGTGCCCCGGGGGCTTCATGCAGTCTGTGGAGATTAAAGATGCTTATTTTCACATTCCTGTGTTTTCAGGACACCAAGGTTCCTCAGATTCGTGTTGGAAGACCAATACTGCCAATTGGTGGCCTTGCTATCTGGCCTCTCTTCAGCCCCCTGAGTGCTCACCAAGGTGCTGACGGGTGATGTCCCTTAGACCAAGGGGCGTCCGTGTGCTCCCCTACCTGGATGTTCTCATTACTTCCCAGTCTCTACATCAGGCTAAGTTGGATACTCAGCTAGGTGTCCATTCGGGAGTCATTTGGGTGGTTGATCAACCACCCCAAGTCCTCACTGTCCCTTTCCTTGGTAACTCCATTCCTGGGAATGAATCTGGATACAGTTCAGGCAAGGATATTACTTCCTTAGAAAAAAGTGGACAATCTGGTTGCACGGGCTCAATCCCTCCTAGCTGTCTCCATCCCTCCACCAGGCAGGGGATGCAGCTGGTGGGCCTGATGGGGCTGTGCTTCAAAGCGGTCCCTTATGCTTAGTCCCACTTGGGACTTCTGCAGCTTCTCCTACTGTTTGTATGGGTCAAGGACCCAGCATCTCTGGACAGGGTCTGTCCCTCCCCCCCCCCCCCCCCTGTAAGGCCCCTCTTGTAGTAGATGGACTCAAAGAACCTGTTGGGGGTGGGGGGGGGTCTTGAAGTCCCTGTGGTTCCAGGGGAGGTGGGGCCCTTAGGAGGCCCATACTCCTGTCAATGTTTTGCAACTGTGAGCGATCAGGTTAGTTCTGACTCGCTTGGCTACTCATCTTCAGGGCCTACCTGCTCAGGGGCACTAGGTCAATCTGACGTCAGTTGCCTACATCAATCATCAGGGAGGGACCCAGAGCAAGAGGGTCCTCCCAGGTAGCGTCTCTGATTCTGACATGAGAGGAGTCCAATGTTCCTGCATATCTGTGGCATACATTCTGGGGGGGGGGGGCGTCCCTCTGTAACAGGGTGCTCAATTGTCACCATGGGGACCAACCATACGTGGATCCGTTTTGTGTCCCGTCACAAGCTCCCGGCCCTTGTCTCCCTGTCCCAGGTTCCTCTGGCCTTGAACATGGATGCTTTAGTAATGTCATTGCAGGACGTTCTGTATCTTCCATTCCCCCTGCTAGGCAGGGTCCTGCGCAAGATTGCTCTGGAAGGGGTGCCAGTGATTCTGGTGGCCTTGAGTGTGGTTTGCAGACATGGTGCAGATGGCAGTAGATCAGTATGTTCTGCCAGGAGTGCCAGTTCTGCTCACTCAGGGCCCCTTACGCCATCCCAGTTAGACTCTGGCTTGACAGCCTGGTGGCTGAAACCTCCATCTTGATGGAGAAAAGGCTTGTCTGCCTCGGCGATTGAGACCATGGTGAAGGTTAGGAAGAACACGTCGACTTCCCTCTAGTCTCCAACTCGGTACTCTGAAGGGTCTGGTTCAACCCTGTCAGTCTTCTTTCAGAAGTCTTTTGCTCAGCATTCTTTGGTTAAGACTTTCCTTCAGGGGGTTCCTCATGTGCGTCCACCACGTAAACCTATGGTCCCTGTTTGGGATTTAAATTTGGCCTGGTCTGCCTTGCGGGGTGCTTCCCTTGCTCCTATTCAGGTTGCTGCTCTGGCTTTACTTAGCCACCAGAAAGACAACCTTGAGGGTATTACTTTGGTCAGGCGTGTGTCTGAGCTGGCGGCTCGGTCTTTCCAGCCCCTATGCTGGAAGGCTCCAGAACATATTCATAACGTATGGGTATACCTCCGCCTTCAGCACCGTGCACTGCAGATCACGAAGAAAACAAGCTCCTCCCGGCCCTACATATACCGGAGGACCTCCCACAATCCCCAGATTTCTCTGCAGTGCTGAAACTGCAAAGACATGAAGTATCACGCTCTCTCGCAGGCGAGCGGGGCTTGACAGCCCGAGGCCCTGCAGGACTATTTCCACCCGTCCTCATTGTGAATGAATGCCTCCCAGCCTGGGCTGGTCGGGTGAAGGTGGGCAGCACCTAGTGTGCTTATGGAGCTAGTCTCCTCCACAATTCCCCAACCATAGGGTAGGCGGTTTAGGCTGATGGTGAGCCTCCAAGGGATGCCCCTCCCGCATTGTCCCATAGTGCTGAGCCCTATTCGGGTTGCCATTCTCCCTCTTTTCTCCATCTATGGGGGGAAAAGGGGGAGGGTACGCGTGTGGCGGTCTTAGTGTACCGGTGTGTCACGCTCGTGCTGTCTGTTCTGCCCTTACTAGCATCTGAGATGTCAGGGCCGCGCTTATTGCTTCTTTTCGGCTGCCAGGTTTATTTGTCTAATTGATTGCCACTTATTTTGGTTGCTGCGGTGTCCGAGCTTACTGTCGGTGTCCGTTCTATGGTACGTTAGGCACGGTTGCTGCACCATTGCCTTAATTTTTCTTTCAGAGCTTTGCACACTTTAGAATGGGCGGGGCCTTTGTCTGGCGTGCTCCGCATCATGGCGGAGTATTTAGCCGCTCTTCGAGCTTCGCTGGGCGCCATTTTGGTTAGCTTCCCGCGCACGTGTCGTGGCGGTCTCCTCCTCCTCCACTTGAGCTGTAAGTGCCCTTGCGGGCGAATCTCTTTCATTGTCTGCCCATCTGCGCATGTTCCTGACATCTTTCCCATTGTGTCTTTCAGACGCTGAGTTCCCGGCGGCCTCTCCCGGCCTCATATACATATATACTATTCATATAAGTACCTTTATACGTATACATTGCTATACTCGTACGTATAAGGAGCGGGCCTTCCCAAAATCTCCCACATTGATCAGCGGGTAGTTGGGGCATCCAGGGTTGCTTACGGCATAAATCGACTTACTAGAATTGAACAATCACCATATGGAGGCATCTCAGGATTGTTACCGGGGTCCCCTTGGGACAGGACCAGCTGTGTATATCGTGTGGTCTCACCCATGCTGAGGCGGACAGGGCACAGGTCTGCGCGTCATGTTCTGAACAGACGCTGGAACTGCGAGCGATGCTTGCGGTTGTTCTCACTCCTTCCCTCCCCTTATCCCTTCCCGAAACCTCACTCCCGTTGAGTCTTGTACAAGTGAGGGGTTACAAATAGATCCCTCTCCTAGACGGCCCAGATCGTAG
Organism: Gastrophryne carolinensis; assembly: GCA_027917425.1. Lineage (NCBI taxonomy): Eukaryota > Metazoa > Chordata > Amphibia > Anura > Microhylidae > Gastrophryne > Gastrophryne carolinensis. Next base: position 67,977,329 of record CM051243.1, on the reverse strand, counting down.
GATTGGCTGGCTGGATCGGCCCAGTTAGACAACGGCCTGCTTCTCCCGCGATTTCGGCCTGTGCTATGGGCTCTGCGGAGTCCTTGTCTACACGTGCTAGTACCACTTCAGAGGAAGGGGACTTGTTCTCTGACCTAGGCTCCCATGACGAGAGACCGAGGGGTCAGGATGATGCTGATCTGGATGTCTTGGACCAGCTTGACATTGACGGCATGTTACTCAGGATTTTTAAGGTACTGTCCGTTTCGTCTCCCGGCGCGGTCTCCGGACCGAGAGGGGCGCTTTCATACCGCGCCTCCTCGCTTGGAATTTCTCGCGCAGGCTCACTTCCATGCACTTGTCCTTAAAGGGTGGGAATGTCCTGCTGCTCTTCAAAAGACGCCGGATGATTGGGCTTGGAAATACCGAGATAGATATTTGGTCCTCGTCCCCAGCCGTGGACTCTCCAATTATTGGGGTCCCTAACCCCCATTCCTTCTCCGGCTTACAGCTCCCTGGGGGACGCCGAGGATCAGCATATCGATAGGCTTGCTTCCCACGCCTTTACCTGTGCTGGCACGATGCTGTGCCCTGTCTGTGCCGCGGCTATCACGGCAGTGGCTGCTAAGACTCTTATAAGTAAGTCGCTGGAGCTTCAGCCTGAAGATTTACCCTGGGAGGTGTTTTATGCACTCTCTAGTTGCGATATCTTTCTTAAATTTATCCTTATGGCCTTGGATGACACCATCAAAATGTGTGCTAGGACCTCTGCCCATGTGGTGGCTATACGTCGCCTGCTCTGGCTTAGTCGGTGGGGGGCAGACTATGACACTAAGAGGATCTTGACGGGGCTCCCCTTTAGAGGACATCACCTGTTCGGGGCACGTCTGGATTTCTTTGAGAAGCAGGCTGCGCCCCCTGTGGAGCAGAGACCCCTCCCCCTCCATATCAATCCGTTGAACAGGAACCGGGGTTGCCCCCTGCTGTGTCTGGTTCAACTTCCCGCCCCAGGAGTGATGTTCAGGGCCCGGGGACCTCCGGTCGGGCTAAGTCTTTTTCCTTCCCTAATTTCCCTCATGCATGATGGGACGCCCTCACCCACCTGGGTGAGGGGGAAGGCCGCAGCACACTACTCCTATTGGGGGGCATCGTGCCTCGCTTCGGTGGCTTTAGGTACTTTCCCTAGAGATGGAACGGTGTTTGCTGGGCAGTCCTTCCCTGAGTCGGTTAAGAGGGCTATGTTTCCATGCCCGCCTTCGGGCATGGGTGCAGGCTTAACTGGGCCTGCCAGGTATGGCTCCCCTGCTGACCGCCATTATCTAGAATCTGGGGCCCCTGAGCGGGTCTGCCCCTCCTTCTCCCCTTCTCTCCTTTCTAGCAGGAGGGAGCTTATCTGCCTAACACCTAGGAGGGTGTGGCATCTGTACCATAATCTTTCGGCCTGGCGCTCTCGACAGGGCTGGCTGTGCCCCATGCTCCAGGGACCCCCTGGCTGCTGGGCGTGTATGGACTTTTCCGGGCTCTGGGAACCTTCGGGATACTGAGACCTCTACGTCTGGTATTGGTGTTCACTTACACCGTAGAGACTTAACCTAAGCCCCCTGTCTGCGCCCTCATATGCACAGGGCTCCGGAAGGGTGTTTTGGCTCACACGTCACTAAGGGGCGTTTGGTACAGGGGACCTTTAAGGCTCTACTGTTCCCTCACATGGAGCTGTGGGGATGGAACTTGACAAACAGGAGTCCTATTCGGCTCCACCCTCTAATCCCTGGTTTACACCAGACGTAGGTTTAACCCTGTGCCCTTTTTTTTTTTTTTTTTTTTTTTTTTTTTTTTTTCCCCAGGGCTATGGAGTTTACAGGTATGAGACCTCCGGTCCTCCGTCCTGTATAGTGATTCCTCCAGACAGCTTCACTTTCTGGTGAGCCGATTGGCGGCTCGTCCTTGGACACCATTCGTCCCGGGGATCTTGGGCTCTGAAGGGACTTGGACATTAGCCCTGGATGAGAGGGTTGCACCCTGGGCCTGGTTTTGCCCACCTTACCACCTTGTGGAGGCACTTACTCTTCTACTGGATTCGTTGGTATCGCAGGGGAGCATTCCATACTCCTTGCCTTTCCCCTGATGGTTACCATGGTACCTAGTCTGGCAAAGGGGGCCTATTCTTCTGAATCCCCTGGGGGTTCTTAGGAAGGGACCTTGAAGGTTCTGGTCTCTTAGGTGAATTTTTGGTCATAAGCGCGTTGGGGGTCCTAGTTGGGGACTACTCCCTCTTGTACCCGTCCATTGGGACTTCTGACTTAATAGGACAGTGGTTGCGCTTTGTTCCTGCGGAATTCTCGGGCCTGGATCCTTACAGGGGAGCCCTGATTCCTTAGGGGACTTGATATTCCTTGTCCTTCCTGAAGTATCCCTCCCTTGGGAGGTTCTCTGTTGTGCCTCTGGGCTCACACTGGCTGGGTTCTGCAGGACCCCACCTCTATTACAGGAGTCTATCCCTGTTATTGGCCAGATTGGTCTGCCCTGGTTGGGGCTAGTGGTTCTGGCACAGTAGTTTACTTTAAGAGGTTATACCCTTGCCCTACCAGGCGTGGGGAGAGCTTGTGCTGGTCCCTGTTGACAAGCAGCACCTTATGCTTGGGGCCTGGGAGGCCCAGCGGGGCGTGGGTTCTCGGAGTTCTGCTGAGTTCAGCTGGAGGGTATGTTCCTTCATGAGGACAATTTTTTTTTTTTTTAACATAATATGGTGCCTTTACCTTAGACATGCTTTAGCGTTGGCAGGATATGGGACTTGCCCTGCCCGAGATGACAGATCTCGAGGTGTCTTGTTCCTTGGAGGTTCTGGACCTTGTCTTCCTCATTCTCTTCCTTCTGGCACGCTGGTTTAACTTATGTTGTCCCTATGCTATGCGCTGGGTCTAAGCCCCTTCCCTGGAGGGATGGTATCTGCTCCTGGGATTAGGGTCCTACAAGCAGGGTTTGGTATGGGCTCTCTATTGACTGTCTATAGTTGGGGCCTGATCTGTTCTATTACGAGATCTGATCCAATCCTTTGGTTGCATTCCTCAGGGTCTGCTCAGGTGCATTCCTGGGGGATCCCTAGTTCCCCTTTGGGGGGAGGACCTATTCTGGAGCCCTACCAAGGGTCCCCACAGTTCTTAGTTAGGTCCTTGTCTGACCTGCTCCTTCCATTAGGTTGCTCTTCTGGGGAGGTTACTCCAGGCAGTGGTGTGCCATAAGGAACGGCACTATTGGTGGTCCTAGTAAATATATATCTATCTTATCCTCATTCCTTGGTATAGAGCTATACCATGAGGTGAGGGTTCCCGCCTCACACTAATTGGGATTCAGGAGTTACTTCGTCCCTTCTGCCTTGGACGGATCCTCTGGTCTCGGGACTATGGTCGAATTACTATGAGATGAAGGGATCTGTGCCCCTTTACTGGGGTAAGAGATCTGCCGGAACTGTTTCGTCCCTGATGGGATCTTATTTTGGTCTTCCGGTGCCCCCTTCTGGAAGTACCGGGTTGATTGCAGCCATGGTTTAGGGCCCTCTGGCCTGTTTGGTGGCTCGTCCTTCCGGTCTTGTTGGACTTTTTTTTGGCTCTGCCGAATATCGTTGTTAGCACTTCAGTTGGGCTCATCTGTGACCTGGACATGTATTCCCCGGGGTGGAAGTTTTGAGTTACCATGGTTACCCCCTCTTGTAGCGGCATGGTTGGACAGTTATTTTGGTCTATCCTTGTAGAGGAAGATTCTTCCTCCCTAGTATTAGTGCTACAGGGTAAGCCCAGCACTAATAGGACAAGAACTGTTCTGGCGATCAAGCCGGCCAGTCTGCTGCTTGAGTTCTATTCTCCCTTTACAAGGTTCAAAGGTTGAGGTTTGAGCATTGCTCTCGTTGTTGATAGCATGGTTAAGGGTGACAGCACTTTACTGTTGGCTGTACCTTTTCATGGGGATCCCACCCTATTGTGGACACTGCTATTGGATGTCCCATACGTTATGAATGTTCTGGAGCAGGACGTGCTGTATGCTTAGAATAATACAATTCTGTGAGAATCTCACCTGTAGAATTGGTATTATATGCATACAGCACGTCCTGCTCCACCCCACCCTGGTTTCACTTCTGTTCTGGATCCCCTGTATGGTGATTGTACTCACTTGGTGTTATTACCAGAAATGCTGGGTGGTTTTGTTTCTCCTGGCTTATTACTGATTTTCAATGCTGGGGATTGTGGGAGGTCCTCCGGTATATGTAGGGCCGGGAGGAGCTTGTTTTCTTGATCTTCAGTGCACAGCGCTGAAGGCAGAGGTATACCCATACGTTATGAATATGTTCTGGAGCAGGACGTGCTGTATGCATATACCAATTCTACAGGTGAGATTCTCACAGAATTGTATTTTTTGGCCACAAGGTTTTGCAGGTGGCAGTGGTTTAAATTCTTTTACTTTTTGTTGGGATCCCACCCTACTTATGGACACTGCTATTGGATGTCCCAAGTGTAAGTACTATATCTGGAGCAGGACGTACTGTATACTAAGAATGCAATTCTGTGAAATACTCACCTGTAGAATTGGTATTTTAAGTATACAGTACATCCTGCTCCACCCCACCCTGGTTTTGCATTATTCTGGATCCCCTGTATGGTGATATCATTATCACCAGTTGTTTAGGGTGGTTAAATTCTCCCAGCTTCTCGTTCACTGCTTTTCAATGCTGGGGATTTGTGGGAGGGGCCGGGAGGAGCCTGTTTTGCATGTGGTGGAGGATAACCCAAGTGTAAGTACTATATCTGGAGCAGGACATACTGTATACTTATACCAATTCTACAGGTGAGTAGTGGTAGTGGTGTGTGGTTTTAGACTGTTTTTTGTGAACTTTGCCGCCACCGCTTTGTACTGCGCTCTGAGGCAGGCGGCGCTATATCTGAGGCGTTTTTACTGTGTGAATGACATCGACGTCACGTGAGCGCTGTTTTCGCACTTTCGGGGGGGGGGGCAGCAGCGGATAACGCGTATTGCATCCTCCCGCCGCCCGCCCCTCAAGGTTCCTCTGCCGGCGCCATCTTGCTTTTGCTGTGCGTCTGGGGCCCTCTTCATCTCTGGGCTGCGGCAGTGATTTCTGACTGTCGCGTCCTCCGGTGGGCTGGCGATCCTTGTCCTGCTTGGTCCATGAGTCCCCTCTGGGGTTTTTGTTGTACTGGGGGCATGAGCTGCGCAATACTTATGTATTTTGCTTATGTCTTTCAGGCGGGACACCCGTGGGTTGTGGTTTCTCCCGGTCCTACTCCTTACTACCCCTTCATCTCCCTTTACTATTCCTGGGGCATCCAGGGTGGCTTTTATTAGCCATTACCATGTGCTGGCATATTGCGCCTGTATTAATCACCTTATGGAGGCTTCTGGGGATAACGTGCTCAGGTCCTTCGGGACAATCCCAGCTGTGTTCCATGTGTGGGGTATCCCCTATCGATGACGTAACGGTGTGCGAGCTGTGCACCCATGCTGTCCTTGCGCTTCAGTCTGGGCTGCCTGCTTCTCTCCCAAGCTTTGCGCCCCTTCGGCATCACCCCTTCGCCCGCCGTGTCTGCATTTAGCCCCCAGTGAGGGGCATTCTAGCAGGGGGTCACAATCTGATTTGGCACTTTGTGTGGCCAGCATTGGAAAACGGCTTGCCAGGCCTGTTCCACGTAAGGCCTCTAGCAAGAATCAGCACCTGGCTCCCACGCCTGCATTGTTTACTGAGGTGCAGGAGGAAATTGATCTTTTTGATGACCGTTACTCCCTAGAGTGGAAGCTTTTCCTGGGCTCTGATTCCTCTGTTGGCCAGCAGGTGGGCTGTGGTCAGCTCAGGGGTTGCGGGACCCGGAGTCTGAGGACACTTAGTCTGTCTCACATTTTTGAGGTTTTGCCCATTGCCCCCCTGAGGTGGCTAAGGGGAAACAGGGTGAGCTCTTTCGTCCTGTTAAGCGGCGCCTGGAGTTCCCTGAGCAGAGTCATTTCACTAATATGGTGCTCAAGGAGTGAGAATGACCTAGTAGATTGCCCGTGGTGCCTAAAGGTTTGGATGAGAAGTATCCCTTTCCTGCTGATTTGGTTAAGCGATGGTCAGGTCCCCCCTGAGGTAGACGTGCCTGTTCTTGGGTTGCCCAACACTTCAGTCATGCCTTCCCCTGACACTACTACACTGGGACAGCGAGGACCAGCATATGGATCAGCTGGCCTGCCATGTCTTTGCATTTGTGGGGGTTGGGTTGCGCCCGGCCTGGGCCTCTGCCATAACTGCTATTGCTCTTGAGACTGATCAATCTCCTTGATGGCGCTACAGCTGGTAGGAAGGTGTATAGGACCCTCTTGCTTTGCTCTGAATTTGTTGCCTTTATACTTACTGCCATGGATGATGTAGTACGGCTGAGTGGTAGGGCCTCTGCCCTCTTGGTGGCTATGCGCTGCTCTATTTGGTTGCATCAGTGGGCAGCTGACGCTGCTGCTAAGGCTCTCGCTGGACTCCCCTTTTTTGGACTGCAACTCTTGAGTGCCTGGATGTTTAAGCCAAGGATGGTAGGCTGTATCGGGGTAGGAGGCAGCCTCGGCCTTTTCGGGGACCATCCGCTTCAAGTCTCACCCTTTCATGCCCCAAAGGAGGTTGAGGCTCCCTCTTTTCAGTTATCCGCGGGGGTTCTTGGTCGTGGCAGATCCCATGGTCGTCAGGCTCACTAAGTCCCATCCTGGACTTGAAGGGTCTCAACCGGTTTGTCAGATTCAAGCACTTTCGCATGGAGACCCTTCGTTCGGCTGTCTGTACCCTTCTCCCGGGCAATTTTATGAACTCCGTGGACATCAAGGATGCTTATGAGCAGGTGATAGAGACCTGGGGACTTGGGCAGGGCAGAGTAGGGGCTCCAGAGCATCTCCACTCACTGGCTGTAGCAATTGGTAGTGCAGTGGTTAATTGCAGACCCGCAGTGCGGGCTGTCTGGCCGGGAGGTATGCTCTGTCACTTTGAAGGTGGGAGGGCGGCAGAGGAAGGGGGCTGCTAAACAATCCTCTTCTGCCAGTGTCTTACAGTGTTTGGAGAGGGGAGGGAGAGATCGTGCTGAGCGACATGACAGGCAGAGCAAGCTGTAGTGATAAGCCAGCTTTGCAGAAGAATCAAAGGAAGACTGCAGCACGGGGTATGGAGTGTGACGGTGCTCAGTAAGTAAGGGATGCATTTAGTGGGCCTGATGGTGTCCTGCTTCAAGGCGGTCCCCTCTGCTCAGTTTCACATGAGGCCTCTTCAGTTGAACCTTCTGTCTGTTTGGAATCGGGACCCTGTTTCCCTGGATCAGGAATTGGTTCTGTCTCCCCTGGCCAGACAGTCCCTCTCGTGGTGGCTGGACTCGAGGAACCTTCTAGTGGGCAGGACATTGTTGGGAGACTGTCAACACAGATGCCAGTCTGACCGGTTGGGGGGGGGGGGCTTTTGGAAGTCTCTGCAGTTCCAGGGTCTGGGAACTGAGGACGATCAGGTTGGTTCTTGCTCAGTTGACCTCACACTTTCGGGGTCGGGGTGTTCAGATCCGCTCAGACAACCAGAAAGCAGTTGCCTAAATTATCAGGGAGGGACTTGGAGCAAGCGAGCCCTCAAGGAAGTGTCCCTGATACTGTCTTGGACGGAAGAGAATGTGCCTTGCGTCTCGGCAGTTTACATTCCGGGGGTGGAGAACCAGGAGGCAAGCTCAATGAGCAGGGGGATGTCTTGGCTGGGGTAATGGTCCCTCAGCAACGAGGTATTTCACGGTCACCGCTGGGGTCAGCCGGATGTGGACTAGTTTGTGTCCCGCCACAAGCTTCCCAGGTTTGTCTCCCTGTCACAAGACCCTCTGGCCTTCACCACGGATGCGCTAGCAATGCTTTGGACGGAGTTTCGGTTCCTCTGTTCCTTCTGCTGGGCAGGGTGCTGCGCAAGTTAGCTCAGGAAGGGGTACCAGCCATTCTGGTGGCCCCCTGTTGGCCAAGGAGGGTGGGGTTCATAGACATCTTACAGTTGGCAGTAGATCAGTATGCCCTGCCCAAGGATCCAGATCTGCTCACTCAGGGACTGTGCCATCCCAATTTACAAACGCTGGCTTTAATTGCTTGGCTGCTGAAACCTCCTTGATGGATAAAGGGTTGCCGGCCTCTGTTGATACCATGATTAGGGCTAGGAAGAAGTCCTCGTCCTTTATCTACTATAGGATTTGGCATGCTTACATTGCCTGGTGTGAGTCTAGGTCTCTGCCTTGTAGGGTTTTTTCTATTCCCAGGATTCTGGATTTTTTGCAACATGGCTTGGGTTCGGGCCTTCAATTTAGTACCCTCAAGGGACAGGTGTCGGCCCTGGCAATTTTCTTCCAAAGATCTTTTTCCAATCACCAGTTGGTCAAGACTTTATTTCAGGTTGTTACTCATATGTGTCCACCGCGTAAACCTATGCTACCGGTTTGGGATCTAAATCTGGTATTGTCTGCTCTGCAGGGTCCTCCCTTTAAACCTATCATTGGGGCTGCTTTGCCCATTTTGACTATTGAGGTGGCCTTCCTGGTGGCCATTACTTCTGTCAGGCGAGTTTCTGAGCTGGCGGCTCTCTCCATCAAACCTCATTTTGAGCGGCATCAGGATAAGGTGGTGTTTCATCTTAAGCTGGATTTCTTGCCTAAGGTTGTCTGCTTTTCATCTCAATCAGGACATTGTTTTGCCTTCTGTGTCCTAATCTCAATCAGGACATTGTTTTGCCTTCTGTGTCCTAATCTGCTAATTCCAAGGAGCAGACCCTTCATTCTCTGGATGTTGTCAGGGCCCTGAAGTTTTATTTGGTTGCTACTGAGTCTTTCAGGAAATCTGACGCTTTTTTGTTCTTCCTGCTGGACCTAGGAAGGGTCTGCCTCCAGCTAAATCCACTATCGGCAAGTGGATCCGTCAGGCGGTGGTTCAAGCCTATTCTGCTAAGGGAAAGGAACCTCCCTTTAGGTTTACTGCTCATTCCACTTGTGCTATTGGTGCGTCTTAAGCCTTTCAGCACCAAGCTTCTGTTGAACAAGTTTGTAAGGCCGCAACTTGGTCTTCTGTTCATACTTTTTCCGAGGTTTACAAGGTTAATGTTAAGGCCTCTGCTTTTGGCCACAAGGTACTTCAGGCAGTGGTGGTTTGAACTGCCTGCTGTTAATCTTTGGGGATCCCACCCCACTTTATGGACATTGCTTTTGGAAGTCCCAGATGTAATGACTTTGTGAAGCAGGCTGTGCCATGCATTGGGAAAAAGACAATTCTGTGAGTACTCGCCTATAGAATTGATTTTACCATGCATGGCACGGCCTGCATCGCCCCACCCTTGTTACGTTTTTCTTGGTTTCCTCTTTATGGTGGTGGTTCCAAATTTGTTTGGGTTATCTTAATTCCCGGTTCTTGTATCACTGCTCATCAACTACTGGATGTGTTTGGTGATTCTGTTTTGTTACCGGGCGGAGCTACAACTCTTCTGCAGTGCACTGCACCACCTTGTGGTGGAATACCCAGATGTAATGACTTTACGAAGCAGGCCGTGCCATGCATGGTAAAAGCAATTCTACAGGTGAGTACTCACAGAATTGTCTTTTTGCTATGTCGGTCTACTTGGTAAGCAAATCGCTTCCTCATTCACATTTCAGTTTCCACCTTGTTAACTTGGTCTTTCAATTAACCTTCCGTGGACCATGAAGAAAAACCTCTACACCCTCCCCAGATATTCTGATCAGCTGCCTCTCTGCAGCTCCGAAACCCCATCCTTCTCTGTTCACACTGTGCTGGCATTCTGGAGATGTTAGTGTGACCATAAGATGGGTGAGATGCAGGCTATATGCTGGCAGTAATAACTACTAAGCACAACAATGCACTTAGATTTTTTTTTACTATGATATATATATATATATATCATATTTATTTAGCAGTGTGCTTACATCCCATTGCTGTTGCCACACCCATGGCTTCTCACTTTTTTTTTTCTCTGCATCTCCATTGCTCTAATTTTACAAATTACACGTTGCACTGTCACAAACTTCAGACCCTGTAGCACCTAAGACAATGGTCTAAGAATCGCACACCTTTAGTATAACTTAAAGAGGAACATTGGAGGCCCTGGGCATCCAAAATAGGGGTGTTCGGGTGCGAAACCTCACTCCCAGAACACTCACCGCAGCTGTGCGTTCCAGCCGCGCCCATGCGATCACACCACAGCTGCCAGGTGAGCGGGGATGTGGTGCCTCTCAGCGGCTCCGCAGTCATCTGGCGGGAGCAGAGTGACTGCGAGTGTGCTGATTGGCTGAGCGAGCCAATCGGCGTTATCAGTCTGCCATGGGAGCAGAAGGAAGTTGAGTTAAACAGGGCGTCCTAATTCGGAATGCTGCATTGTTAAATGAATGACCATAGCAAAGCTGTACATTAATGGACCCATTTTTAAATTATTGGCATACATGTGGTCTGGTTTTTCTTTCAGGTGATGGCTCTGCATACAGGGACTTAGTGATTAAACATGGAGCTGTGGCACCACTTTTGGCACTGCTGGCTGTTCCTGACCTCTCCACCCTTCCTGTAAGTTTAAAAATCTGAAGTTTCATATGTAGCTGTAAAGCAGTCTTGTACACCAAAATGCAAATTCAATACATTTTTTTTTTTACCCCTTTCAGACTGGCTACCTACGTAACGTCACTTGGACCCTGTCCAATCTGTGCCGTAACAAGAACCCAGCTCCTCCAATGGATGCCGTGCAGCAGATCTTGCCAACCCTGGTTCGGCTGCTGCACCATGATGACCGGGAGGTTTTGGCTGACACCTGCTGGGCTGTTTCCTATCTCACAGATGGCTCTAATGACCGCATTGATGTCGTTGTGCACACAGGGCTGGTTCCCAGAATGGTGCAACTGCTCGGGTGCAAGGAGCTAACTATAGTGGTAAGTGATCTAATAGATTCTATGGTCATACAAGATGGAAGCCAGGGAGTTCAGTGTTATGCATGTCCTTAAACTCTGGCAGCTTTCTTAAGATCTAGCTTCCTAGTCTTTACCCCTTATGAGTAAATGTGGGTCTATCTGACTTAATCTAAGTATACAGCATGTCCTGTTCCAGAATATCCCTTACCCATGGGTTATACATACACAAGATGGTGCTGGACTGCAGAAAAACAGCTTGTGGTCTCTTGCAGCCCTATAAGTCGGGGACCTCCCACAAAATCCCCAATTTCTGCAGTCTGCACTGATGAGAGAGACTGCTCTCTCGTGGCACAGGTGAGTGGGGCTTATTGCCTGTGGCCCTGCAGGACTATTCCCACCCGTTCTGTCCCATTGACTGCCTTCCAGCCTCGGCTGATAAGGTTCGGGTGAAGGTAGGCGATGGAAGCACTTTGTGCTGAGGAGCTAGGCTCCTACTGCAGTCCCTGCTCTGACAGGGTAGGTGGTTTAGGCTAATGGTGAGCCTTTTTGTGATGCCCCACTGCCTCATGGGTTTGGCCAGGTTATCCTGTGTGGTAAACTCTATTACCATTCCCCCTCCACCTCCTTTTTATATTGGCCCTGGATGCCATTTCCCCCGGGGTATTCCGTTATCTTCCCTTACTCTCCCTTTGGGAGATCTCGAGGGGTGGGGGGAGGGGTTCTGGTGTTTTGTGACTTACACATGTGTGCCTGTTCATTAAAACACGTCGTCACATGTTTGTACTGTGCTCCGTGGCTGGCAGCCCCATTCATCTGAGCTGCCAGGCTGCTCCTGCACGGGTAGCCAGCATTGAGAAACATATTTCTGGGTCTGCATCGCGTAAGGCTGCTGCTAAGAAGCGGCATTTGTCTCCCACCGTGTCCCTCTTTCCTGTGGAAACTGAGGAAGTTTGACACTACTGGTGGTTCCCCCTCCCTGGAGGAGGAATTGTTCTGATTCAGAATCATCTGAGCAACCCAGGGTCTCCCTTTGGGGAAGATCTATGGTCCTCAGAATATGAGACAAGAGCCTGTCTAAGTGTGTCACACACCCCACTTCAAGACATTCATTACATGTGGGTATACTGACCTGTAGATGGCGATCTTGCAGAGATAACAAAATAAGACCCTCCTGGCCCATAAATACCTGGGACCTCCCACTCATTCCCCAGTCTTTCATCTCTGCAGAGGCGAGCAAGTCAGATGTCTCGTCCTTGCAGGTAGCCGGGATGACTCCCGGCCTTTTATTCTTTCTGCCCGGATCCCTTTTCTTTCTGCCCGGATCCCTTTTCTTTCTGCCCGGATCCCTTTTCTTTCTGCCCGGATCCCTTTTCTTTCTGCCCGGATCCCTTTTCTTTCTGCCCGGATCCCTTTTCTTTCTGCCCGGATCCCTTTTCTTTCTGCCCGGATCCCTTTTCTTTCTGCTACTTGCCTCCCAGCCTAGGCTGCTGGTCCGGGCAAAGGTAGTTGGCACCCCTGGTGCTTAGGAGCCGTGAGACCCCATAACAAGGGGTAGGCGGCTATCTGGGTTTGGGATGCCCCGTCCCTTGGCCCTACCCTGGCATGGATTCCCCCTCTCCCAGATACCCTGGGGGGGGGGGGGGGGTGGAGGCCGGGTCTCTTAGTTAAGCACCAAACACACAAGAATGAATCCCTGAGTGTTCAGACTGGTGCTGGCAGGTGCCGGCCTCTGGCGTGTGGTAAATGGCGCCTGTCGGCGCCCATGAGGTGCTTCTCCTCCTTGGGGCAGGGGCCGGGCCCGCTCCCGTGCTGCAGGCGCTGTTAGGTCCCGGCTTCTGGCCGGGAGATACGGGGGAGAGGCGGGGCTGGGCGCGACACACAAACCGCCCCGGCCCTCCCTCCTCTGCTCTCCTCGTGTCCCCACGGTTCCGCCTGCCTGCGCGCGGTAATCAGGTGGGTGAAGGTCTTGTGAGTGGCCTGTGGCCATCAGATGTTCTGTCATTAACTCCTTATTGGACATTGCCAGCATGGTCTTTTTTTGTGTTCCAGGTGGACCATTGATACTATTAAAGGGGATTCTCCCGGTCCTAAGGTCCCTGGTTAAATTTAGTTGGCTTAAAATTCCTCCCACTCGAGACTTAAAGGGGCATCCCGGGTTGCATTACTGCACAATTCCCTCGGAGCATTGTACACACATCAAAAAATTGCTGTATGGAGGCATCCCCGGATACTGGGCTTGTGCCCCCCTCGGGGCAATCCAGGCTGTTTGGGGTATCCCTTTTGGGGATGTATTGCTGTACCCTGTGCGCAGCGGTCTTACATGGCAGACCGCATCTCAGGCGTCTGGTTCTGCTTCGACAGTCTCCTCCCAGTCTCCCCCCCCCCCTCGCTTGACACGTACCCCTTGTGACGTGGTCCTTGGCGGGGAGTCGCAATCTTAGGTGTGTGCCAGAGTGGCCAATCTTGAAAAATTGTTTTCCCGTGCCGTTGCTGAAAAGGCCACGGCAAAGAACATTTGTATACGGCTGTGCAGGCCTTTGATAGGGAGGATTTTGACTCCCTGGAGTGGTCTGATTGTTCCCTGCGTGAGGAAGGGAAGTTGTATGAGGAGTCTTGGCTCCGATGATCAGCAGTTTGTGGGCGCTGATACCGAGCAGGGCCAGGGGGATTCCTTGGATACCTCTAGGGTCCTGGCTTATATGTTTGAGGTCCTTGCTATTTCTCCTCCTGAGGCGGCTCCTCCGCTGAAGGGGGAGTTCTTTGAAGTGACCAAGCCACGCTTGGAATTTCTTTATCAAAAGCATTTTGATGGTATCATTCTCAAGGAATGGGAGAGGCCGACTCGGCTTCCGGGTGTCCCACCGCGTTGGGACAAGAAATATCCCTTTCCGGCGGACGTCTCCCCCCCCCGAGGTGGATGCTCCTGTATTCTAAGCATACAGCACGTCCTGCTCCAGATATAGTAATAACATGTGGGTAATCCTCCGCCTGAGGGGCGCGTTCACTGCAGACATGTAGAAAACGAGCTCCTCCCGGCCCTACATATACAGAGGGACCTCCCACAAATCTCCAGATTTCTCTGCAGTGCTGAACTGAGAAGACATGAAGTATCACACTCACAGGCGAGCCGGGCTTTACAGCCTGAGGCCCTGCGGGACTATTTCCACCCGTCCTTTGTGAAGAATATTCCTCCCAGCCTGGGCTGCGTTGGTCGGGTGAAGGTAGGCAGCACCTTGGGTGCTTAACGGAGCCATGCTCCACCGCAATCCCCCACCATAGGGTAGGCGGTTTAGGCTAATGGTGAGCCTCTAGTGGATGCCCCTCCCGCATTACTGCCCCGTCCCCAGGTAGCGCTGGACCCTGTGTAAAGGGTCGCCATCCTCCCTCATTTCCCCAACTAGTTAGGGGGAAAAGAGGGGGGGTTATGTGTGTGGCGGTCCCAGTGTACCATTATGTCACGCTTAAGGCCTTATTTCTGCCCTTCATTAACATAGAGATGTCAGAGCCGCGCTGCTTGCTCTTTATTTGGTTTTCGGCTGCTGCCGTATGTCTTGTACATAGTTTGCTGCGTCTGGATGCTGTGGCGCCTTTTCCTTACTAGATGTAACTGTTTTTCTACGAATCCTTAAGCGTGTGTTTGTATCCTTGCCTTGCAATTACCTCAGAGCTTTGCGCTCTTCGGAGTGGGCGGGGACTTGAATTGGCGCGCTCCGTCACGGCCAAGCATCGAGCCCGCCCTTCGAGGTTCACTGGGCGCCATTTTGTTGATCTTCGCGCGCGTGGTGGCGGTTCCCCTCCTCCCTTGGTCTGTAAGTGCCCTCGCGGGTGACTTTTTTTTTTTTTTGTTTTTTCCAGCTGCGCATGGCTGACTCATGGCTGACTCATTCTTCTCATGTCTTTCAGACACCTAGATTCCGGTGGCATCTCCCGGATAGAGAATATATATATTATATTCTCTTAGCAGGTTCACATTTTAAATTCTCCCACATTCCTAGCGGATCTTGGGGCATCCAGGGTTGCTTATAGCATAAATCCCTGCTGGCATGTTAATTAGATAAATCACCATATGGAGGCATCTCAGAATTGTGTCTGGGGTCCCGCGGGGACAAGACCGGCTGTGTACAGCGTGTGGACTGCCCCATGCTGATGCTGACAGAGCACGGGTCTGCGGACCATGTGCTGAACAGGTACTGGCCCTGCAATTGGGGTTGCCAGTGGCTACACCTCGCTTCAATACACCTGTCTCCCCATGCTTAAATCTCCTGATGAGTCGCACTCGAGCGGGGATGACCAGCAGGTGGTGCCACGCAGGCTACCTACGGCTGAGCAGGTGATGTCTGGTTTGGAGGAGCGCTTGGGCGCTGGAATGAAGCGGTCCCTGACGCCTCCTGGTTCTATGTTTCCCACTGAAACTGAAGAGTCTGCTGCTACGCAGGACCTTGATCCTTCTGATGAAGGTGAACTGTTCTCAGGTTCCAGTTCTCAGACGAGATACCTTGGAGCCGTGATAAGTCTGGCCCTGGTTCCTGGGGCCTGTGTGACACTGATGAATTGCTTATAAAGATCTTTGAAGTACTGTCCATCTCTTCTCCAGGAGAGTTTCCACACAGCGACGCCGCGCTTGGAATTTCTGGAACAGGATCATTTCCAGGCTCTTATAGCCAAAGAATGGGAATCGCCTTTTAAACTTACAGGGGTTCCAGGGATCTGGGATTGGAAGTACCCTTTTCCCCCTGATGTGGTTGACTGTTGGTCAGCAACCCCCCCCCCCGAAGTGGATGCACCGATTATATGGGTTGCTAACCCTCCCTTCCTGACAGCTCCTACTCATCATACCCTTCGGGATGCTGAGGACCGGCGCATTGACTGGCTTCCCACACCTTTTCGTGTGCAGGGACGGCGCTGCGCCCGGTCTGTGCCGCGGCCATCACTGCAGTGGCCGCCAGGACCCTTCTTAGGAAGATACTTGATCACCAGCCGGAGGATCTCTCCTTGGGAGGTCTTTATTGCACTTTCCAATTGTGAAGTTTTTGTAAGGTTTATCCTCTCAGCGATGGATGACACTATTAAGATGTGTCCTAGAACCTCTGTCCTTGTGGTAGCTATTCGCCACCTGCCTTGGCTGCGAGAGTGGGGAGCTGACGTTGATACTAAAGGGCTCTCGCTGGCCTTCCTTTCAGAGGACAACGCTTATTTGGGGCCTGTTTGGACCTTTTTTGGAAAAAAGGGTAAGGCACCCTCGCGCAGAAGGCTGTCTCGGCCTCCTAGGGGCAGGGAAACCCCTCCCCCTCCCTACATTAGTGTCAAGCGCGAACCAGAGGTGTGCTTCCAACTCTTCGGAGTAGATGCCCGCCCCAGGGGGGGCAGGCAACGTCCTGGGCCCTCCGGCAGGGCTAAGTCCAAATCTGCCAATCCCGCCCAAGCATGATGGGACGCCCTCGCCCTTTTGGGTGAGGGGACTGCCGCAGCTCTTGGCTCCTATCGCAGGGCGCCATGCTGCTTTCTGGTGGTTCCAGGAGGTAGTTCCCCTGGATGCAGGATAGTTTGCTGGGCAGTCCCTTTCTGAGGTTGTCGGGGTTCTTCTAGTCCCTGTTTCTCTTCGGGAGTTGATACAGGCAGAGTTCGGCATTCAGGGTCCGGGCTCTCTTGCAGGTTGGCCCTTAACTTGGGATCGCATCTACGTTACCTTTCCCTCTGGGGACGAGGCAGCCTGACCCAGGCTGGCATTTTGGCCCTGACATTTATACTTTCACAGGCAGTTCTACATGGGATCTATGTGTTGGGCCGCAGGCGCTCTTGTCCAGTGGGCTTCTTGACGCCTGTGAGGATCTAAGAGCCTTTTTTAGTTACCTGTGCCTTCCAGACACCTAGGCCATTACTAGCCAGTGTTGAAGGACCAACTCTACGGATTGGGTCCTTGTTTTTTGGTTCCGCTTCTGCTCCCAGACGGCTTACCTAGGCCAGTACGGGAGTGATATGCTGGATGGGTCCGTGTGGCGTCCGCGCTAGGATCTACTTGATTGTCATCTTTACTTCCAATTTCTACGTCGGGCCGAGTTGGCTATTTGACTGGTAGTTTCCCTTGGGAGTCTTTTGGCTTGGTGCTCAGGCACCTCACTTACTTGGTGTCCCCTGGTTCGGTATCTCGCTCCTGGGTGGCTTTTGGATTCGGTTCAGTTTAGAGCCGCCTTCCTTGGTAGTAAGTGGACTTCTGCTTACAGGGGCTCTGCCCTCTTTGATTTCACCTTACCTTCACCATTGCAGCTGGTGGGCCCGTTGGTGGTGGCCCAGATGCTGTCCCTTATACTCAGAGGCCCTTGGGCTCTGTGGCACATTGTTATCCTGGACAGGTTTTCAGCACCCCTGGAACTAGGTCTCTGCGCTTTCCCCCTTGTACGGGGGTTCCTCTTGAGATGGTACATTCAAGGAATGTCAGGGGGCTCCCCTATCTTGCTTTTTCCTGTTGATGGTCACCATGTGTACCAAGTCTTGAAGGTTGACGGGGGCTTGTTTGTTCTGAAATCCCCTGTGGTTCCTAGGTGGGGCCCCTTAGGGGTTCCATTTTCATACTGTTTTTCGTTGACACAGTGAGCCTTTGGTGGGCTCTATTTTGCTGGACTACTCCTCTTCAGGACCTGTCTTTTTGGGGACTCTGTCTGAGGACAGTGGCCTGCCCTTTTATTTGTGCAGGTATTGGAACAGGTTGATCCTTCAGGA
This sequence comes from Gastrophryne carolinensis, assembly GCA_027917425.1. Taxonomy (NCBI): domain Eukaryota; kingdom Metazoa; phylum Chordata; class Amphibia; order Anura; family Microhylidae; genus Gastrophryne; species Gastrophryne carolinensis. The sequence continues at coordinate 67,959,705 of CM051243.1, read as the reverse complement.
AGGTTCTGGTTCTGATCTAAGTGGGGGTTTACATTCCTTGCACTTCATTGGAATTCGCTTCGGTGGCTGTCCTCCTGTGGCAGGTTCTATCCTAGTGTCCCACTGAGTCCCTACTGGTGTGGCTCTGTGGAGCCCCTTCACTATTACAGGGACTCTGCCCTGGATTATGGTCCCAGAATTCTTTGGCCTTGGTCATGGGGGCCTGGTATTTCTCTTCTGTCAGGACATTATATTCTATGTCTTGTCTTCATTCACCCTGCTAGGCGGGGTTCTACATGAGATTGCTGAAGGGGAGAACCGTTATGCTGGGTGGCCCAGTGGGGTGTGGTCCGCAGAGGCTTCTGCGGAGGACAGTGGGCCTGTACGCTCTCACGAGGGCTGTTCTGCATAGTCGGGCTCCTTACTATTTTGCCCCTATCTTCAGGCTCTACGATGACGTTCGGATGGTTTTGTTCACCCTGTTGGAGATGGCTATCTCTGGGTGTCTTGTTTTGTTAGAGCTAGGACCCAGCTTCCTCCTCTTCTTCCTTTTCTGCCATCTATGTTAGGGTATGTTGTACCCGTATTGCTTGGCTGGATCTAGCTCTCTCCCCTGTTCTCCTGTTCTCTGTTCCCGGGGTTCTAGAGTCATTACAGCATGGTTGGAGTTGGTTCCCCAACTCTGTTCTATGAAGGTTTCAGGGCTCGCCCTGTTGGCCTACAGCAGAAGTCTGATCCAATCTTCTGTGTTGAGCATTCATCAGGGTTTGCTCAGGTGCATTCCTCAGGGAATTTTATGCTCCCGTTTGGGGGTTACTTATTCTGATCCCCTGGGAGGGGGCCCCTTGGGTCTTATTCAGGTTCTTGTCTGAACTGTTCCTTCCCTCATGTCGCTCTTCTGGGGCAGTTGCTCCAGTGTGCCATAGAGGACGCCGAGTTATGGTCCAGGCGGGGTTCTTCCCCTTTATTCCAGACCTTTCTGCCTCTGGGCTACTGTCTTGATTACTCTGTGCTATGGGGATCTGCATCCCTCAACAGGTGTTGGAGATTTTCCTGGACTGTCTCTTGTCCCTGATAGGGATTTATGCCCTTTGGGGCTTGTAGGTGTCTCCATCCTTATGTACCGATCTTGACGGCCTCCATGGGCATAGGTGCCCCTTGGATTGGTCTTACTAGGCTGGATTTGTCCTGATCCTAAGAGTAAACGTTTCGGCTCGTGCTGATTCTTGTTAGTGTTTCAGTATTCCTCCCGGTCTCGCCAGAGACCAGGGTTCATATTCCCCGTCAGAGTTCTAAGGTTGCCAGAGCTACTTTTTTTTTTTTTTTTTTTTTTTTTTTTTTGCAGTAGCATGGTTAGGCTGTTACTCTGGCCTAATCTTCTAGGGGAAGATTCTTCTTCTCTCGGTTTTTGTTCTCTTCCTACTTGTGCTTGGCTTGGGCCTTTCAGCACTAGGTTCTGTTGAGCAAGCTGGCTAGTCCGCTGCTTGTGTTCAGTTCTGCCTTTACAAGGTTTTCAGAATGTTGAGGTTAGAGCATGTGCTCATGTTGCGGGTGACAGCGCTTTTACTGTTGGCTGTGCCTTTTTCAAGGGGATCCCACCCTACTTTATAGACACTGCTATTGGATGTCCCACATGTTACTATATCTGGAGCAGGATGTGCTGTATGCTTAGAATACAATTCTGTGAAATACTCTACCTGTAGAATTGGTATTATACGCATACAGCACGTCCTGCTGTTATCATTGATATTTTTGCCAGTTTCTGGGTGGTTGGTTCTCCCGGTTTCTTTCTCACTGCTTTTCTATGCTGCGGATTTGTGGGAGGTCCCTCGGTATATGTAGGGCCGGGAGGAGCTTGTTTTCTACATGTCTGCAGTGAACGCGCCCCTCAGGTGAAGGATTACCCACATGTTACTATATCTGGAGCAGGATGTGCTGTATACATATAATACCAATTCTACAGGTGAGTATTTCACAGAATTGTATTTTTGGGGTTGTCCAGCTCCTCAGTCCTCCATTCTCCGGAGTGCACTACTCAAGGATGGTGAGGATAAACGCATTGACCAGATGGCTTTTCATGGTTTTGCCAGTGTTGGATCAGCCTTGCGGACGGCTTTTCATGGTTTTGCCAGTGTTGGATCAGCCTTGCGGCCGGCTTGTGCTTCTGCGCTTGTATCTGTAGCTGCCAGGTCTGTTAGAGGATTGTTGACTTCTTCCGGGCTTGACCCGGCTAGTGAGGAGTTTTCCAACCTTAAGCACGGAGTTATTTTTGTCCTTTGTGCTGTCCGCCCTGGACGGCACATTGGTGATGTGTAGCAGAGCTGCGGCCCTGCTTGTGGCTATCCACCCGTCGGTTTGGTTACGCCAGTGAGCGGCTGATTTTGCGTCCAAAAAATCGCTCACGGCCCTTCCCTTTGTGGGGTTGCGGCTCTTTGGAGAGAAATTGGATTCGGTGGCAAAGGGAGGTAAGTTCCCTTAGCGTAAGAAGCGTTGCCCCTCTCGGGGGGCGGCTTCCTTCTCTGTCCTTTCGTGGGGCTGGAGTTGGCAGGGGTTCGGCCTTCCCTTCGTCCAGAGGTGATTCCTGGCCTAGGGGTTGGGCCTGTCCAGGACACAGTTGGGGCTGCAAGCCTAGAGCTGCTGCCAAGCCGGCTCGGCAATGAGGGGGCGCCCTCACTTACGGGTGGGGGGACGGCTGCAACTCTTCTCCCAGGTCTGGGTCCAGGAGGTCTGACAGGTGGATTCAGGAAGTGGTGTCTTCCGGTTACAAGTTCGAGTTCGGGCAGCAGTAGCAAGTCTCGTGGACATGGCTGTCATCTGTCCGGTGCCCCTCTCAGATCGTGGCCTGGGCTTTTACTCCAATTTGTTCACGGTGCCCAAGAAGGACGGTTCCGTTCGTCCCATTCTGGATCTGAAGTTGCTCAACGGGTTCGTCCGTCCCCGGAAGTTCCGTATATAGAAACTCTGCACTCATCCATTCACCTCGTCAGGGGGACTTCATGACATCCATAGACATCAAGGATACTTACCTGCATATTCCAATATTTCTGCCACGCCAGATTCCTCAGGTTTGTCGTGGACAATCGGCATTTTCAGTTTGTGGCTCTTCCGTTTGGCAGGTGTGATGGCCATCAGGGCACGATGCGGATACCCCTGGCTCTATGTGGACTATCTTCTCATCATGGCGTCTTCCCTTAGTCAGGCGCAGCTGGATACCAGGACTGTGGTGTCAACTCGGGATAGTTGATCACCCAACCGAAACTCAAGTCCTGCCTCACTCCCTCCAGGGTGGTGGGAGTTTTTGGGAATGTCTCTGGATACCTCAGGCCAGGGTGTTTCTCCCCCGAGCCAAGGATCTTCTGATTCAGGAATTGACTCAGCGTCTCTTATCCATCCCCCGTCCATCCGACGACTAGGGATGCGACTGGTGGGATTGATGGTGGCGTCCGAGGCGGTTCCCTTTGCCCAGTTTCACACAAGGACGCTCCAGCTCCATCTCTTGGCGGCCTGGGACGGGTCCCCGCTGTCATTGGATCAGTTCTTTCTGATGTCCCCCTGGGTGCGGTGTTCCCTCTGGTGGCTGAATCTGAGCAATCTGACAAGGGGCAGGTCCTTCATGACCCCTTGTTGGGAGATGGTCACCACGGATGCCAGCCTGTCAGGTTGGGGGGGATTTTGGAAGGATCTTCAGTTTCAGGGACTGTGGGGGGCCTCAGGAGGCTCACGACCCCATCAATGTTCTGGAGCTGAGAGCCATCAGGTTGGTTCTGGCTCACTTGACGGGGACTACCAGTTCAGGTTCGGTCGGACAATCGGACGGTGGTCGCCTACATCAATCACCAGGGAGGGACTCGCAGCAGGCGGGCCCTCAGGGAGGTGTCTTTGATACTGGATTGGGCAGAGGGCAATGTCCCATGCATCTCGGCAGTGTACATTCCGGGAGTGGAGAACACGGAGGCAGACTCCTTGAGCAGGGGGTCATCTTGCCGGGGGAATGGTCGCTCTGCCCCAAGGTGTTGCAGTCGCTTTGCCTCCGGTGGGGGGACTCCGGAGGTGGACCTCTTTGCCACTCGTCACAAGCTTCCAGCATTTCTCTCGCCGGGATCCGCTGGCTCTGGCAGCGGATGCCATGTCTCTGAACTGGAGGGATCTGGGGTTTCTGTACCTGTTCCCTCAGTTTCCCATGGTGGTGCGCAAGCTGGCCCTAGAGGGCACGGCAGCAATCCTGGTGGCTCCAAGGTGGCCAAGACTGGTTTGGTTCGCAGACGTGGTAAGGTTGGCAGAGGATCAGTTAGATCTGCTCACTCAGGGTCCACTGCTCTACCCCAATTTACCAATGCTGGCTTTGACAGCTTGGTTGCTGAAACCTCCATCTTGAGGGAGGAAGGTCTTTCTGATGCTGTCATTCAGACTCTGGTTAGGGCTAGCAGTCATCCTCTGCCATCTATTATGGGACTTGGAGGTCTTATATTAATTGGTGTAAGGTTAGGGCCTTGCCTTGCAGGGTGTTTTCTATCCCTAGGGTCTTGGAATTTCTGCAATATGGTCTGGACCAAGGTTTGCAGCTTAGTACGCTGAAAGGGTAGGTTTCTGCCCTGGCGGTTTTCAAAGTCTCTTGCTCTTCATCCTCTGGTTAAGACCTTTTTCCAGGGGGTTACGCATGTGCGGCCTCCTAGGAAGCCTTTGCTCCCAGTTTGGGATTTGAATTTGGTTTTGTCTGCCTTGCAGGGTCCGCCTTTTGAACCTTTGCAGGATATTATTTCGACGCTTACTCAGAAGGTGGTTTTTCTGGTTGCCATCACTTCCGTTCGGCGTGTATTGGAGTTGGCGGCCTTGTCCATTCGGGCCCCTTACTTTGGGAGGCATCAGGACAAGGGTGGTTTTCCGCTTCAAGCCAGATTTCCTTCCTAAGGTCTCTGCTTTTCATCTGAATCGGGATATTGTTCTTCCCTCCTGTGTCCTAAGCCCAGCAATGACAAGGTGAGGGTTTTGCATTCTTTGGATGTGGTTCGCTGTGTGAAGTACTATTTGGTGGCTACTTCTCCTTTTCGTAGGACTGACTCCCTTTTTGTGGTGCCCTCTGGGCCTAGGAAGGGTTTGGCTCCTGCCAAGTCTTCCATTAGTAAATGGATTCGCCAGGCCATTGTTGGGGCCTATTCTGCCAAGAGGAATGTTCCCCCTTTTCATGTTACTGCTCATTCTACTCGTGCTGTTGGGGCGTCCTGGGCCTTCCAGCACCAGGCTTCTGTTGAGCAGGTTTGTAAGGCTGCTACTTGGTCTTCTGTTCACTTTTTCCAAGTTTCACAAGTTATGTTCGGGCCTCAGCGGATGCTGTTTTTGGCCGCAAAGTTCTGCACGCTGCAGTGGTTTTAGTTTGTGCCTTGTTGCCTTGTTTTTGGATCCCCGCCCTTTATGGGCACTGCTATTGGATGTCCCACATGTAATGTCTTGAAGCGGGGTGTGTGACATACTTGGAATAATACCATTTTGTGAATACTCACCTGTAAAATGGGTATTATAAGTATGTCACACACCCTGCTTCACCCTGCTCTTTTGTATTTTTGATCCTTTATATGGTGAACCTTTGTTAGTTTTGAATTGGCTTTCCTGGTCCCTTGATCTTACTGCCCATCTTTATAGTGGGGAATGAGTGGGAGGTCCCAGGTATTTATGGGCTGGGAGGGTCTTACCTTTTTTGATCTCTGCAAGATCGCCATCTACAGGTCGGTGTACCCACATGTAATGTCTTGAAGCGGGGTGTGACATACTTATAATACCCATTTTACAGGTGAGTATTCACAAAATGGGTATTTTTTGGCCAAGGTTGTATCTGCCTTTCATCTCAATCAGGACATTGTCTTCCTTGTGTCCTACCCCTTCAAATTCTAAGGAAAGGACCCTTCATTCCCTGGATGTGGTCAGGGCGCTCAAATTTTTTGGTCGCTACTGAGTCCTTTAGGAAATCTGATGCTCTTTGTTCTTCCTGCCAGGCCTAGGAAGGGCCTGCCTCCAGCCAAATCTATCAGTAAGTGGATCCAGCAGTTGGTGGTGCAAGCTTGCTCTGCTAAAGGGAAGCAGCCTCCCCTCCGTGTTACTGCTTACTCTTCTAGGACTATTGGTGCCTCTTGGGCTTCTCGGCACCAGGCTTCTGTTGAACAGGTTTGTAAGGCCACTACTTGGGTCTTCAGTTCATACGAAGTTTTTTACAAGGTTGTTAGGGCCTCAGCTGATGCTGTATTTGGCCGCAAGGTACTTCTGGCGGTAGTGGCTTGAACTGCCTGCCGTTACTCATTGGGGATCCCACTCTACTTTTTACAGACACTATTGGATGTCCCAGATGTAATGAATGAAATGAAACAAGCCGTGCTGTACACAAGAGAAAATACAATTCTGTGATTACTCACCTGTTGAATTGTTTTTACTGTGTACAGCACGGCTTGTTTCATCTCTCATCGTTGTCCTTGGTTGCCTGTTTATGGTGATTCGTTGATTTTTTTTTTTTTGTGGGATGTGTATTATCATCGTTGGTCTCCCGGCTTCTGGCATCACTACTTTTCAACACTAGTCTATTTTCTGTGTATTTTCTGGCCTTTTTATTGGGCCAGGAGGAGCTTCAATCAACTGCGCCACCTTGTGGCTGAATACCCAGACGTAATGATAGAAATGAAACAAACCGTGCTGTACACAGTAAAAACCATTCTATAGGTGAGTAATCACAATTGTTTTTTTTTTTTTTTCTTCAGACCCCGTGTCTCAGGACAATAGGCAACATTGTGACTGGCACAGATGAGCAGACGCAAGCAGTCCTGGATGCTGGTGCCTTGGCGGTGTTCACGGAGCTCCTCACTCACCCAAAGAATAACATTCAGAAGGAGGCTGCATGGACCTTGTCTAACATCACGGCTGGACGACAGGATCAGATCCAGGAAGTAGTGAACCATGACCTGGTGCCTTATCTAGTGGAAATTTTAAGAAAGGTAATAGTTCTACTAATATTGCTGAACCCAGTGTAACAAGACTGGTTCTAACCATACTTGAATATTTAGATAATGGCTTGGCTAACATGGAGCATTGATATGAGGTGATGGACTGTACTGCTAGAGTATTACTGCAGAGACTACCATCCCACATTGTGATGCACATATTGCATTGTCATGAGCCTACTATTGAAATTTAGACGGCTTACAGTGCAAAGTAGGCTCACAACTGATTAAAATTGAAACCGATACATTTGAGCCAAAGGTTCCTCTAACACAATGGACCTCTTGGCAGTGAGCTGGTGGGCTTTTCAGAATGACCCCTCTTGTTACAGCCCCAGCAGGAGGGTGAGAAGCCATCCCAAGGTTTTAACACCCCACAATCTAGCTTGTACTTTTGCCTCTGTGTATATAGGAATTTTACTAACGTTTACAGTACTATAACATGGTTATCTAGATTTCATCGAATCCTTAACTGCATTTAGTGGTTGGTTAATGCCCTATTTCATTCTTACAGGGTGACTACAAAACACAGAAGGAAGCAGTCTGGGCAGTTACCAACTATACCAGCGGTGGAACCATTAACCAGATAATCTACTTGGTTCAATCTGGTATCATTGAGCCACTGTGCAATCTCTTGTCTGCGAAAGACAGCAAAACTGTGCTGGTCATCCTGGATGCCTTCACCAATATATTCTCTGTAAGTTCAAGCAGCCAAAGTGACTTTACAATTCATTTGTTTGGAAGATTAGAAATATCTCCCTGATTACTTTCCCTTGACAGGCTGCTGAGAAACTTGGTGAAACGGAGAAGCTTTGCCTGATGGTGGAGGAGTGTGGCGGCCTGGATCGCATAGAAGCACTACAGTCTCATGAGAACGAGCAAGTCTACAAAGCATCCTCTGCTCTAATAGAAAAATATTTCTCTACTGAGGTTAGTAATGCACAAGATCATGCAAGGGTTGGCTTCGCCATTTCACCATGAAATATAAATGGACACAAGTATTACTGATGACTAGTAACTAGGCAAATTACTATACCGCAGCATATGCCATGGAAGGGCTCTGAAGACCGTATAAGAGCTGCAGTTGATATAACGGGATGCCTAAGTGAATACTTGTGTCTCAAAACTCATAAGGCATTAAAATGCCTTTTTTGTTTGGGCAAACATGCACAGTGCAATCATGTTGCAGGTGTGCCTACAGTAATCTGACAGCTAACCAGCGTGGTATCCCAAAGATGGTGCCATTTTTAAAACTAGTTTACAGCATCCTAGGTTCTAATAGTCAATGCTCTACCTGCTTCCCTACATTGCCCTAGAGCAGTTAAAGCTGTATTTTGTGCATGAACTAGCAATATGCCATCACGCAGGTCTGTCAACTGACCCCACTAAAGATGCTTTCCTACATTTTTCCAAGTATACAGCACGTCCTGTTTCACTAATATTCTTTACGCTTGGGATACCCGCCACAAGGTGGCACAGTGGACTACAGAAGAGACTTGTGGCGTCTCTGGCTCTATAAAAGGACAGGAACCTACCACAAATTCCCAGTTTCCTTCTGCAGTCTGGACTGCGACGATAGATAGCTCTCTATTACACAGGCGAGCAGGACTTACCAGCCTACGGCCCTGCAGGACTATTTCCATCCGTTCTGGACCCACTGCCTCCCAGCCTCGGCTGCCTGGTTCAGTTGAAGGTAGGACAGTGCCGGGGTCAGGTGCTGGAGGAGTGCTGCTCCAACCGCAATCCCTGTACCTACAAGGTAGGCGGTTCAGGCTTATGGTGAGCCTTATGAGATGCCCCTTCATATTGTGGGCCTTCCCTTGCCCCCCTCCCCTCCCTAGCTAAGCATGCTTTGGGTGTTCCTACCGTTGCTCTTCCCCGCCTCGTTCTCTCCCTGGGGAGCTCTCCGGGGGGGTAGGCGGTATTTCACATTGTATTTTGTCTTTTTACTTATTGTCCGTGCTCACCGCCGCACCGTTCCGCGGCTGGTGGCGAAATTCTCCTCATGTTGCTGCACTGTCATTGGCGCTGGGTCACGTGGAGTGCTCTTTGGGGGGCGGGGTCCTGCGGATGACTTTTTGCCTCATACCTCTGCAGCCTGCCCCTCAAGGTCCTTGCGGGCGCCATTTTGTTTCAGGTTTTCTCCTGACCTGCGGTACTGCGGCGTGCTGCTGGCCTGCCTGGATGTGCGATCGGCTTCTTGGTCCGTAAGTCCCCTTCGGGGTTGTATTGTGCTCTTGTCTCCACATTATGGGAATGTTGTGTGGTTTTCTTGTCTTTCAGGTGGGATAAACGTGTCTGGTTTCTCCCTGCCATTTTCCCTTCTCCCACCTTCCCTAGTGGGGTTTTGGGGCATCCCAGGTGGCTCTTGTTAGCCTTAACCCTATACTTGCCAGTGTGCCCACTCTAATCACCATATGGAGGCTTCCAGGGATAATGTGCTTGGGGTTCCTTCGGGACAAGCCCAGCTGTGTGCCACATGTGGGGTATCCCCTGTGAGTGACTGTGTTGGGGTATGTGTGCCCTACACTCAGAAGGTACTTGCGCTGCAGTCTGGGTTGCCTGCTCTGCGCCCCTTTCTACATCACCTACCCCCCCATGCCTGCATTTGACCCCTAGTGAGGGACGTGCTAGTGGGGAATCAAACTATGACTTGCGGATGGCCAGCCTGGAAAAGCATATGGCTGGGCCAGTCGCTTATAAGGCTTCTGGCAAGAAGCGGCATTCTACTCCTACTTTTTGATTCTTCTGAGGAGCAGCAAGAGGTTTATGGTGGTACTGGGTCTCCTTTTGGAGTAGATTCATGGTCTCCTGAGGATACTGACAAGCTGTTGGCTAACATTTTTGAAGTATGTGTATTACACCTCCTGTCCCAGCTAAGGCAGCAGGGTGAGCTTTTTCACACTGCTAAACAATGCTTGGAGTTCGGAACGTCCTAGCAGATTGCCTGCGGCACCTAAGTTGGGACAGGAGGTATCCATTTCCTTCTGATGTGGTTAGGCGCTGGTCTTATCCCCCCGAGGTGGATGCTCCTGTGCTTGGGTTGTCCAATACCTCGGTCATGCGCTACTGAGGGATGGTGAGGACTGGCATGTTGATCAGCTGGCCTGTCACGCATTTGCTTGGGCAGGGGCTGCGCCCTGTGCACTTCTGCCACCACGGCTCTTGCTATTAAAGGGTTGTTCAAGTGCCTTCTGGATAATGCCTCTGATGTGAATAGGGGGAGGAGTATAGATCCCTCCTGCTTTGCTATAAATTTGTGGCATTCTTTCTGCTATGGATGATGCGGTCAGGATGTGTGGTAGGACTTCTGCCCTTTTGGTGGCTGTACGCCGCTCTGTTTGCCTGCGTCAGTGGGCAGCTGATGCTGCTAAGAAGGCTCTCACTGGCTTCCCCTTTACTGGGCTACGGCTCTTTGGGGAGCATCTGGATTTGTTTGCTAAGGATGGTAGGCTGCCTCAACGCAGGAGGCAGCTGCGGCCCTTTCAGTGGGCTGGTTCTTCCCTCACCTCCTGTGCTCCCAGGTCCGGTCGGGGTACACCATTTGTGGGGGCACGTAGAGACCCTTGGGGCCGGGGTAGAGGCCGTGGTTGCCCCAGTCTTTCATGGGTTCCCAAGTCCAAATCTTCCCCCAAGCCCCCTCAGGCATGAGGACCCATCCGGGTGGGGGGACGTTTGCTGCTCTTTGCTCACGTTTGGAGACTGCGTGTCTCAGACCGGTGGATTCAGGAGGTGGTGTCCTCCGGGTACGAGTTTGCAGCCTGGCTGCCCCCAAGATTCATCAGATCCCGGATAGTTTAAAATCCCTTGTCAGCTCGCAGCTTGCGGTCCAAGGCCTTTTGGATTTGGGGGTCATTTGCCTGGTGCCCTTCAAGAAAAGGGGCAGAGGTTTCTATTCCAATCTGTTCACTGTTCCCAAAAAGGATGGGTCCCTGAGGCGCCTCAACAAATTTGTCAGGTTCAAGCATTTTCGCATGGAGACTCCCTCGGCAGTCGGTACCCTGCTCCCGGGCGACTTCATGACTTCTGTGGACATCAAGATGCTTACCTTCATGTTCCTATCTTTCCAGGTCATCCGATTTCTGGAGGATCGGCACTACCAATTTGTGGCCTTACCGTTCGGTCTTACCTCAGCCCCTCAGGTCTTCACCAAGGTGCTGGTGGGGGTGATGGCTCTGTGATCTCAGGGCATTCGCATCCTTCCTTATCTGGACGACATTCTGATTGCGTCTCAGTCCTTCCCTCAAGCCAAGCTGGATACCCAGATGGTGGTCTTCACGCTTGAGTCCATCGGTTGGGTGATCAACTACCCCAAGTCTTTGTCTCTGTCCTTGGGTGACGTCCTTTTGGGGGATGACTCTGGATACAGCTCAGGTCAAGGTTTTTCTGCCTCAGCAGAAGGTGGAGAGCCTGCAGATTCAGGCACGGTCTGATTTCTTGCCCTCATCCCTCCATTCGGCATGTGTTGCAGCTTGTGGGCTTGATGGTGGTATGCTTCGAGGGGGTTCCCTATGCTCAGTTTCACATGAGACCTCTTCAGATGCACCTCTTGTCAGTTTGGAATTGGGACCCTGTGTCCCTGGATCAGACATTTGTTCTGTGCCCTCTGGTCAGTCCCTCTTGTGGTGGCTGGACTCGAATCTCCTAGGGGGCAGGACCCTTCTGCCTCTGTGCTGGGAGACTGTCACCAGATGCCAGGTTGGGGGGTTTTTGGAAGTTCCAGGGTCAGTGGGGCCCTCAGGAGGCTCATGCCCCCTCAACATTCTGGAACTGCAGGCGATAAGGTTGGTCCTTTCCCAGTTGGCCCCACACCTTCGGGGTCGGGCGGTCCAGATCCGATCAGACAACCAGACGGCGGTCTCCTACATCAATCAGGGAGGGACTCGGAGCAAGCAAGCCCTCAAGGAAGTGTCCCTAAGACTGTTCTGGGCGGAGGAGAATGTCCCCTGCATCTTGGCAGTTTACATCCTGGGGGTGGAGAACCTGGAGGCAGACTCTTTGAGCAGGGGATGTCTTGGCTGGGGGAGTGGTCCCTCAGCAACAGGGTGTTTCACTCCCTGTGCCACCGCTGGGCTCTGCCGGATGTGGACCTGTTTGCTTCGCATCACAATCACAAACCTCCATTCTTTGTCTGTCACGGGATCCTCTGGCCTTTGCCACAGAAGCGCTAGCAATGCCTTGGTCGGGGTTTCGGCTCTTCTGTGTTCCCTCCGTTTCCTCTGTTGGGCAGGGTGCTGCACAAGAGCCCAGGAAGGTGCCAACCATTCTGTTACCCCTGTTGGCCAAGAAGGGTGTAGTTCGCAGACATCATGCAGTTGGCAGTAGATCAGTACGTCCTGCCCAAGGATCCAGATCTGCTCACTCAGGGCAGCTGTGCCATCCCAATTTACAAACACTGGCTTTGACTGCTTGGTGGCTGAAACCACCATCTTGATGGAGAAGGGGTTGCCTGCCTCTGTTACCATGATTAGGGATAGGAAGAAGTCCTTTACCTACTACAGGGTCTGGCATGCTTACATTGCCTGGTGTGAGTCCAAATCTCTTCCCTGTCGTGTTTTCTGTTCCCAGGATTCTGGAATTCTTGCAACATGGTTTGGATTTGGGCCTTTAACTTGGTACCCTCAAAGGTCATGTTTCAGCTCTGGCAACTTTTTCCAAAGATCTTTTGCCAGTCACCGTTTAAGACTTTTTTTCCAGGGGGTTTCCCATGTGCGTCCGCCATGTAAACCTATGTTACCAGTTTGGGATATGAATCTGGTATCTGCTCTGCAGGGTTGTCCTTTTGAGCCTCTCCGTGAGGCCACTTTGCCCATCTTGACTCTTAGGTAGCCTTTTTGGTGGCTATAACTTCAGTCAGGCGTGTTTTCTGAGTTGACAGCGCTCTCCATCAAACCTCATTTTGAGCGACACCAGGACATAGTGGTGGTTCGGTTTAAACCAGATTTCTTGCCTAACGTTGTGTCTGCTTTTCATCTCAATCAGGACATTGTCTTGCCTTCCTTGTGTTAATCCTGCTAATTCCAAGGAGAGGACTCTGCATTCTTTAGATGTGGTCAGGGTTCTGAAGTTTTACTTGGTACCTACTTAATCTTTCAGGAAGACTGATGCTCTTTTTGTTCGTTCTGGTCCTAGGAAGGGTTTGCCTCCGGCTAAGTCCACTATGAGCAAGCGTCAGGTGGTGGTGCAAGCCTATTCTGCTAAGGTGGAGGAACCTCCCTTCCACCTTACTGCTCATTCTATTCATGCTATTGGTGCCTCTTGGGCTTTTCAGCACCAGGCTTCTGTTGAACAAGTTTGCAAGGCTGCAGCTTGGTCTTCTGTTTTTACAAGGTTGATTGCAGCCAAAAAGCAGCATCAGCTGAGGCCCTAAGTTCTTCAGGCGGCAGTGGTTTAACCTGCCCACTGTTCATGGGAATCCCACCCTACTTTACAGACACTGCTTTTGGACGTCCCAAGCGTAAAGAATATTTGTGAAACAGGATGTGCTGTATACTTGGAAATATACAATTCTGTGAGTACTCGCCTGTAGAATTGATTTTGTAGTATACAGCATGTCCTGTTTCACCCCTCCCTTTAACATTATTCTTGGTTACCTCTGTATGTTTTGTTCAGATGTTTGGTTAAGGTTTCCTTTATTTTTCTCACGGCTTCTTGTCTAACTGCTTTGTAACACTGGGAATTTGGGAGGTTCCTGTCCTTTTATGGGGCCGGGAGACAACACAAGTCTCTTCTGCAGTCCACTGTGCCACCTTGCGGCGGATATCCCAAGCGTAAAGAATATTAGTGAAACGGGACATGCTGTATACTACAAAATCCTACAGGTGAGTACAGAATTGTATATTCTTTCTGAAGTCAGAAACCCCTCAACTAGATGTGGTGCTACTGGCTTGACTGTTTTCCACCTCTGATGACACGCCCTAGGAGTGCTGGTCATCTTGCAAAGTGCCGCTGTGGCATGGTGCGGCTGGCTGCATCTCTGGCATGCTGTTCAGATGCATGCTCCCACTACCAGCCGTTCAGAGGCTGGGAGCGCTCACAGCCGGGATGCAGCACCAGCAGGGTGGGAATTAGATCACTGGCACCCCAGGGTTCTCAAACAGCAGGGCATCTGATGCCCCAAGGTAGGTTGGCAGCCAGACCTGGGAACTTTTAGATTCCAGGGCCTGGCTGTGTTTTAATTTGCTTTAATGTTTGAACTGCACCCTCAGTTTGTCTCAGGAAGGGTGTAGCTTTGCTAGACCAACCTACTGCACCCATATGGGTGAGGTGCTATTTGTAGCTGTCCATAACGCAGTCAATATCAAAGCAGGCTATGAGGTGTGCTAAATGTCCTGTTTTTCTCTAGGAGGATGAAGAGGGAGAACTTGCTCCAGAAGCCACATCGGAGAGCTATGCCTTCCAGGTGCCCAGTGGCACACACACCACCTTCGACTTCTAAGCACTTTAATCCTGTGATCTTGTGAATTTTCTATGTATTTGGCACTTTCCTGTCCTGTGTACATACTGTGAATCTTGGTTGTCTATGTGAACCTGTAAATAGTTTTACTTCTACAAACTGGTTCTTGACTTCTATTTTTTTTTTACACTAAAGACCTTCCAGCTGTGGCAGGTTTTCTTCACTGGCCTAAGCTGCATATAAATCTGGTATCTGGGGCATAATTTGCCCAGTACTCTAAAAGCCTGACTGTTCTGCTCAGCACAGTCTGTGGTTAAAGGCAATGACCTCTCTGGCCTGTGACTTCAGGCAAACATTTCATTTTGCAGGGGGACTGCTCTCTGCACTGTTAAGAGTTCCTGCAAGTTAATGTGACTTGTACAGCTCTCACATTCTCAAATTTAATAAAACATTTTGTAAAAAACTTGTCACGTTAATATGGCTGTTTGCTTTGGTTTTATTAATGGCTAAAATTGAACCACATCCTTGGAGGATATAACCACTAAGGGCCCCATTCTGAGAAACTTCTGCCCTGGGTTTTGGTCCTTTCCCCAGGTGTACCCCATTGTGAAACCTCAGGATGCCGAGCTTCCTGGTCCCACAACGTGTCTAAGAGCAGCAGCTGACAGCTGCTTCCCTGTGACAGGGCCTGTGACAGCCATTTGTTAATGGGCACGCTTTCTGTTATAGGGATGTTGCCGTCAGTCCACTGAGCCAATGACCACCTTACTGGGCGTAGTTCACCATATAGCCAGATGCACTAGTGTGCTGTCACCTTTAAATACCAGGTGTTTGACCTAGTGGGACCTCTGTGGTACTCACCTGAGCCTCCCAATTGACTATCACATGTGTTATAACCTTTGAGGGAAAACTTCTATATTCTAAGTATGTCACACACCCCACTTCAGTCATTGATTATTACACTTGGGTAATACCTACCGCTAGGTGGCAGTGTTGCAGAGAATCTCCAAAAAAGCAACAGGCCCCTCCCGGTCTATACATACCTGTTACCTCCCAATCTCCCAGTGTTATTCTCTGCAAGGTGGCGACAAGACAGAAGAAAAGTCTCCTGCTTGCAGGTAGCCGTGGTATCACCCCGGCCCCCCCTACGGTCTATTTCTGCCCAGCTCCGTTTGGTTTTCTCCCCCTGTATAACTGGCAGCCTCCCAGCTTGGGCTGTAGGCTGGGCAAGGGTAGATGGCACCTTGAGTGCCTAGGAGATTAGCTCCTCCGTTCGACCCCATATTATGGGGCATAACGGGATTCTGGAGTGGTGATCCGGACGTGGGATGCCCCTAATTCCATAGCAGTTAGGTACTGGCTCATCAAGCGAGCCTGTCAGTTCTGCACATGAGGTGATGCCCTTTCCTCCCAGCTTACTGGCCCTTAATGTGTGGCTGTGTGTTGTGTAGTGTGTATGCTGGGACGGGTGGCAGGGGCTGCTATACTTTTATTTATCTTGGCCGGGCCTCTGCTTTATTGCGGGCGGGTCGGGCGTGTTACCGGCCCACCGTTTGTGTTACTTAGGTGGCACCGTTGGCGCGGTATTCCTGTCAGGTTTTTTCGGTGGGCCGGGCGGCGCTCTGCGCTGCGGGCCCGCCTGAATGGGGAGCGCCGAGGTCGGCGCTTGCTGCGGCGTGTCTTCCGGGACAGGTGCTTGTTGGGGACCGGGCGGTTGCTCCGCCGGTCCGGTTCATGGGGGAAGCGGGCGCCATCTTTACAGACGCCCGCGGCTCGGCAGCACAGTGGGCGGGCGGGTGCGCGGCCCGCGCCGTGGTTGGCTGTTTGGGGAGGGGCGGGGTTATCGCGGCTCCCGCGCTGCCTTGGGCCCGCCTTTCTTCTCCCCTCTCCTGGACGGTGCTGGCGTTTCTTACTGGCTGGGGCCGCCATTTCGGCCTGAAGTAGCCCCGAGGGTTGGTAGAATAATGAGAAGATCTGAGGTACCCTCTCTCATTGGCTAAGTGTCACACACCCCGCTTCAAGATATCCATAACATGTGGGTAATACCGACCTGAAGAGGGCATTCTCCAGAGATGATAGTAAAAAGAGCCCCTCCCGGATCCATAAATACCTGGGACCTCCCACTCATTACCCAGTTTTTCCATCTCTGCAGACGGCGAGCAAGTCAGAAGATGTCTCCTCCTTGCACAGGGGGATTTCAGGTAGCCGGGATAACTCCCGGCCCGTTGTTTCTTTATTTCCGCTCGGACCCCTTTTTCTCTTGATTGACCCCTTAGATACATGCCTCCACAGTCTTGGCTGCTGGTCTGGGCGAGGGTATATTAGCACCTCTGGTGCTTGGGAGCAGAGCTCCACCGTGAGACCCTACATAAGAGGGTAGGCGGTTACACCGGGTAGGTGAACCCGGTTTGGGATGCCCCGTCCCCTGGTACTTATCCCTGGGTGGCCCTCCACAGTTCCCTTCTACCACAGTGGGGGTTGGGGGTCACTCCTTTAGCACTAGGCGTAAGTACCTTATTTTATGTGTTGATATGGAGCGTCTGGAAGTAATCCCTCAATGAATTTGTCTGTTTTTACTTGTGGTCTCTTCACGGCCGCCGGGGCGCCGGTTTTCACTTCAGATATTGTGAGGGGAGTTATGAGACACAGCCAGTCACAAGCCTGCTATCTGTGAAGGGGAGATGTTTTTGCTGCATGCCCGAACTCTGGACCTATTAGTTTGATTCAACTACTCACATTTACAAATGGGCAACACCAAACACTGGATACAGTTTTATACGGAGGTATAATTGTGTGAAGATACCGGTTTATTATAAAAAGGAGAGCGACTTGAGGAGATTGTTTTTGGAGACTATAAGCTTTACCTAAAGAAGCTATCTGGTACGTGCATTTAAAGGTCTGGTGCTGGGATACACTGTTTTATTGAAGAGCACAGCTGGTGACAGTTTATTACAGTTACAAAGAAGTGAAGATACAAGTTTGCCTTATTGTTACCAATCCCGCGGAGTCATGCTATTCATTTAGCCTTACTTATTCCCTCACATACTTCAGTTGGGGGCGGGGCCGGCCTTTCGGCGCGCTGCCGCGGCCAGCCCCCCTTAGGCTATGCGCTTCCCGCAGGTCTGAGCGGGGCGGGTGCTCCGCAGGACTCTGCGGCTGCACACGCTGCTTGTTTCACACTTAACCGGCGCCGCGGGACTTCAGCGGCGCCGGTCTCTGAGGGACAGAACGGGAGGGAGCTTCTCCCCTCACGCGTCTACGTCGGGGGCCGGGCTGTCGCCGCGGCCCGCCCCCTCTACTACAGGCGCCGCTGCGGAGCTTGTCGCTCCGTGACTGGATGACAGGAAGGGGGCGGAACAGAGTGTTTCGTGCGGTCCGCGCTGACCACGCCCCATTCTCGGTCTGCCTTCTCCCCTCATGGACGGTGTGAGGTCGCCACTACTCCCGCTACCGACGGCACTGTGAGTGGCCCTGTGGGCCCCTATTCATCATTTTATTCTTTAGTCCTTATTTGACATTTATTGGGGTTATTTGTGTCTTTCAGGTGGATCTTCAGTGGTATTTAGGGGGTTTCTCCCGGTCCTAGGTCCCTGGGTTTAAATTTACTGTTCACAAATCCTCCCACTCGGGACATTAAAGGGGCATCCCGGGTTGCTTATTGGCGTAATTCCCTTGGTCATAGCGACTACTTAAAGTTCACCTTTATGGAGGCATCCCCGGATACTGGGCTCGGGACCCCTTCGGGGCAACCCCGGAAGTGTATGTTGTGTGGGGTATCCATTACTGGGGACGATGTACTTCTGTGTATTCCTTGTGCACAGCAAACTATTACGCAGCAGTCCGAACCCCAGGCGTCTGGGTCAGCACTGCCGGTCGCTTCATCTCCTCCCACCTTGATTCGCACCCCGTGTGAGGTTGTCATGGGCAGGGAGCTGCAATCTGAGATGTGCGCCAGATTGGCCAACCTTGAGAAAATTCTCTCCAGCTCAGTCGCCCGTAAGGCTCCGGCTAAGAGAAAGCATTTGTCGCCGGCTCTGCCGGTGGATGACCTTGATGATGTTAATAATCTGGATTGGTCTGATTATTCCCCGCTAGAGGAAGGGGAGGTTTATGAGGATTCTGATAATTCAGACGATGAGCAGTTTGTTGGCGCAGATGCTGAGCTGGGGGACTTGGGGAGATCCTCGGATACTCCTAACGCTCTGGCTCAGATGTTTGAGGTTCTGGCTATTTCCCCTCCTGAGGAGGCTCCACAGCAGAAGGGTGAGAGTTTTGAGGAATCCAGGCCGCGGTTGGAGTTTCCTACTCAAAGACACTTGACAAAATTATTGCTAAGGAATGGGATAGGCCGGCTCGGCTCCCTGGCATTCCTCAGGGGTGGGATAAGAAATATCCCTTCCCTTCGGATACGGTTAAGCGCTGGGCATCCCCCCCCTGAGGTGGATGCACCGGTTTTGGGGTTGTCCAACACCTCTGTTTTAAATAATCCTGATTGTTCCACCCTCCAAGGATGGAGAGGATAAACGCATTGACCAGATGGCTTGTCATGGTTTTGCTAGCGTTGGGTCAGCCATGCGGCCCGTTTGTGCTTCGGCGCTTATGGTGGTGGCCGCCAGGTCCATGGTCAGGGATCTGATTTCTTCCGGGCTTCGTCCTGGTAGTGACGAGTTCCTTGGCCTTAAACGGTGTGAGTTGTTTTTGTCTTTTGTATTAACCGCCTTGGATGACACTTTGTGTGGTAGGACGTCGGCTCTGCTGGTGACTATTCGGCGGTCGGTGTGGTTGCGCCAGTGGGCGGCCGATTTTATGTCCAAAAAGTCACTGACGGCTCTACCTTTTGTTGGATTACGGCTCTTTGGAGAGAAATTGGATTCTGTCACCAAGGGTGGTAGGTTACCTCAACGCAAGAAACGCCGTCCCTTTCGGGGGGGTGCCTTTTACCCCCTCCTTTCGTGGGGCCAGATCTGGCAGGGGATTTGCCTTCCCCTCTTCCAGAAGAGATTCCGGGAACGGGCAGAGGACGTGCCCATCCAGGATACAGTTGGGGCTCTAAGCCCAAAGCGGCTGCTAAGCCAGCTCAGCAATGAGGGGGCGCCCTCACCCATGCGGGTGGGGGGACGGCTGCAACACTTCTCCCAGGTCTGGGATCAGGAGGTCTCGGACAGATGGATCCGGGAAGTGGTGTCTTCCGGTTACAAGCTGGAGTTCGAGCTCCGCCCCCCCTTCCAGATTTTTCAGGTCTCGGATGCCTTCGGAACCTCTGGCGGCGCAGGGGCTCCTGGTGGCAGTAGAGAGTCTTCTGGACATGGCTGTCATTTGCCCAGTGCCCCCCTCAGACCAGGGCAGGGGTTTTTATTCCAATCTGTTCACGGTACCCAAGAAGGACCGACCCATCTTGGATCTGAAGTTTCTCAACAGGTTCATCCGGCCACGGAAATTCCGCATGGAAACGCTGCGTTCGGCTATCCACTCTCTTCGTCAGGGAGACTTTCTGACGTCCATAGACATCAAGGACGCTTATCTACACGTTCCGATTTTTCCAGCACACCAGAGGTTTCTCAGGTTCGTGGTGGAGGATCGGCATTTTCAGTTTGTGGCACTCCCTTTCGGTCTCACCTCGGGTGTTCACCAAGGTGCTGGCGGGGGTGATGGCTCGGTTCAGGGTATCCGCATTGTGCCCTATTTGGACGATCTTCTGATTGTGGCCTCTTCCTTCAACCAGGCGGAGTTGGACACCAGAGTGGTGGTCTCCACTCTGAGGTTCGGTTGGGTGATAACCACCCCAAGTCTTCTTTCTCCGTCCAGGGTAGTGACCTTTCTGGGAATGTCTCTGGACACTTCGCAGGCCAGGGTGTTTCTGCCCCAGGCCAAGATTCTTTTGATTCAGGAGTTGGTTCGGCTTCTCTCGTCGGCCCCTCGTCCGGCCATCCGGCTAGGCATGAGACTGGTGGGGTTAATGGTGGCCTCATTCGAGGCAGTTCCCTTTGCGCAGTTTCACACAAGGACACTCCAGCTTCATCTGTTGAAGGTTTGGGACAAGTCTCTGCTATAGTTGGATCAGTCCTTCCTGATGACCCCCCAAGTTCGTCGATCCCTGCAATGGTGGCTGGGGTCTGTCAATCTGTTGGGCAGATCTTTTCTGGCGCCGTGTTGGGAAACAGTCACCACGGATGCCAGTCTGTCAGGTTGGGGGGGGTGTTTGGAAGGACCTCCAGTTTCAGGGTCTGTGGGGCCCGCAGGAGGCTCACGAGCCCATCAATGTTCTGGAGTTGAGAGCCATCAGGTTGGTTCTGTTTCGCTTGACTCATCAGTTGCAGGGCCGGTCAGTTCAGGTCCGGTCGGACAACCGGACGGCGGTTGCTTACATCAATCACCAGGGAGGGACTCGCAGCAGGAGTGCCCTCAGGGAAGTGTCTTTAACCCTTTAAACGCCAGCTACGTAAATTTTACGTACCTGGCTTTCCCCCCTGCTAACTGCCAAAAAGACACTCACCTGACCCCTCGTTTGATTCGGCCGGGTCTCCCCTTTAAGATGGTGTGCTCCGATCGTCCGTGGGACCCCCTCAGGCTGCAGGGGAGGGCCCGGAATAGGGTGCCCCCCCGTTTTAGCTGCCACTGGCTTTCCTGTAAAAAAAATAAAAATGACATTTACCTACCTGCATGTGCGCTGGCTCCCGTTGGCCCTCCTCTTCACCTGGGGGGGCCTCCGATCCCCCCCCAGGGCTTGCTGATCTTCAGGAGAGAGCCCGGGAGGCCTCTTCTCGATGGTGGCCGCCATCTTGCTGCTAAGCCCTGCCCCCCGGGGGGTGGGGCTATGATGCCATCCCGTTCAGTCTCCCCGTCAAGGCCCGCCCCTTTTTGGGGCGGGGCTATGACGTCATCCAGGTCCTGATCACTGGCTTCAGCTGTCAGATGCCGGTGATCGGTGCACTGGAAGGAGGTGGCAGGAGATCCTTTGATCTCCTGCCCCCCCTTCTCTGGATGCCGATCACCGGCATCTGTCATCAGAGTGGCGAGGGACAAGAGCTTGCAATCGGAGGTAAGTACAGTAAAAACATTTTTTTTTTAATAAAATCATTTTGTGTGTTTTTTTTTTTTTTTTTTTTTACAGTTAACCCTTTGTGAGCTGGTAAGGGGTCTATCAGACCCCTGTACCAGCTCACAAGGCTCTGGGTCTGGCAAGTCACCTGCGGGCTAGCGGGTGACTTGCCATTAACCCCCAGCCCCCCATTACCTGCCTCCCCAAAGGCCAGTGGGGGGCAGAAGGGCCCGGGCCACTATGGCTATGTGGACCTGTTCTACAAGCCCCCATAGCTGGCCCGTGTCGGTAACGCTGGGTAGGGGGTACGTCTTTTTTTTTTTTTGGGGATTTTTAAGAGTTTTTAACCCTTAAAATTCCAAAAAAAAGGGGTCCCCCACCCTGGGAGGGAGGACCCTATGTCAATTTTTTTTAATTAACCCCTTATGTCCTGTCACCCAGCTGGTAATAAATGCTTCCAGCATTTTGTGGTGTGGTGTGTTTTTTTTTTTTTACACTTTAAGTGGACCAACACCCAGGGTTTTGACTTTCCTGGGTATTGGTCCTTTCCCCTGGGGCATCCCGATTGGGGATGCCCCGCTGCGTGAACCCCCCCCATCACGCACAATTAAATCACCTTACCCGGGTCCTACGGCACATGCGCGGCCGCTCGTCCAATCAGCGCGCTCAGAGCGGCTGAGTTATGGACGTCTAAGAGACATCTAAGCTCAGCCGCTCTGAGCGCGCTGGCGGCCGCATCCCCCACTTCCCTCTAACAGGGAGCGTGCCCGCGGCGGCCATTCATAAATAGCCGGCCTGGGCACGCGTCCTGCTAGAGGGATAGCGGGGATGCGGCCCGCGCATGCGCCGTAGGACCGGATTCAAGTAAGTGGTAGCAGGTGTTCTGGGGGGTTTCACACAGGGGGGCATCCCGATTTTGGATGCCCCAGGGGGGAGGGAATAGAACGGTCTAGGAATCTTATAGATTCCGGGGCCAATCAGCCCTGGGTGTTGGTCCACTTTAACCCATTGTGAACTTGTAAGGAGTCCATGAGACCCCTGTACCAGTTCACAAGGCTCGAGGGCTGTCAAGTGACCTGCGGCTAGCGGGTGACTTGCCAATAACCCCGGCCCCCCTATTACCTGCCTCCCCGAAGCCCAGGGGGGGCAGAAGGGCCCGGGCTGATTTAGGCGGTCCTGGCTTGTACTTGGCAGGGCGGGGGGGCCACCAAAGCTGGCCCCTGCGCCCTGTTCTACAATCCCTGCATAGCTGATCCCTGGGCTACTTATGCTGGATAGGGGGGACCCCATGTCATTTTTATGGGAATTATTAAGGGTTTTTAACCCTTAAAATAAAAAAAAAATGGGGGTTACCTCCCTCCCAGGAAGGGGCACCCCACACCAATTTTTTCTTGATTTAACCTTTTATAGTGTGGATTGTAGTTGTATTTTATTTTACCACTTTTGTTTATTTTATTTTACCACTCGCCGCTACCCCCCCCCCCCCCCCCCCCCCTGAACAAAAGTCAGAGGGGGGAGAGAGACGAAAGACAGCGGCAAGTATCTGGGCCGGGGGGGGACCCCTGAAGAGAAGAAGGGGACACCGTCCCCAAAACACTCACCCCCTCAGAAGCCAGGACAGGAACTTTGCATCCCTAGTAGGCTCACTATAAAGCCTATGGCCGGCTACCCTTTGTGGAACAGGGTCTGCGGCTAGGAGCAGCTGGCCCTAGTTCTCTTCTACCCTCACTCGATCTGTCAGCCAAGGCTGGGAGGCAGAGAGGGTCCAGAAACAGGTGTAAATAATACAATTCTGTGATTACTCACCTGTAGAATTGGTATTATGAGTATACAGTACGTCCTGCTCCCGATCTCGGATGTCCCTGGGTGTTAGTCCACTTTAAGGAGAAGCCGGGAGAATTAAACAATCCAAACTATCAACTAAAACAATAACAATCACCATACAGGGGATCCAGGAAAATGCAAACCAAGGGTGGGTTGGAGCAGGATGTACTGTATACTCATAATACCAATTCTACAGGTGAGTAATCACAGAATTGTATTATTCTTAGTATACAGTACGTCCTGCTCCCAATCTAATAATTACAGTTGGGACATCCAATAGCAGTGTCCATAAAGTAGGGTGGGATCCCCAAGAAAAATCAGCAGCAGACAGTTTAAACCACTGCCGCCTGCAGAACCTTTCGGCCAAAAGCAGCATCAGCTGAGGCCCTAACATCAACCTTGTAAAACTTTGAAAAGGTATGAACAGAAGACCAAGTAGCAGACTTGCAAACTTGTTCAACAGAAGCCTGGTGCTGAAAAGCCCAAGAGGCACCAATAGCACGAGTGGAATGAGCAGTAAGGCGGAAGGGAGGATTCTTCCCCTTAGCAGAGTAGGCCTGAATCACAGCCCGATGAATCCACTTGCTGATAGTAGACTTGGCAGGAGCCAAACCCTTCCTAGGACCAGAAGGGACCACAAAAAGAGCATCAGTTTTCCTGAAAGGTGCAATAACCACCAGATAGTACTTCAGACACCTAATCACATCCAAAGAGTGCAAAACCCTCTCCTTAGCATTGCTAGGATTAGGGCACAAAGAGGGAAGAACAATATCCTGATTCAAATGAAAGGCAGACACTACCTTAGGCAGAAAATCAGGTTTGAAACGAAACACCACCTTGTCCTGGTGCCTCTCATAGTAGGGGGGCTGAATGGACAGCGCCGCCAACTCAGACACACGCCTGACAGAAGTGATAGCCTCCAGAAACACAGCCTTGAGCGCAAGAATGGCCAAGGCAGCATTATGCACAGGTTCAAAGGGAGCACCCTGCAAGGCTGACAGAACCAAGTTCAAATCCCAAACAGGCACCATAGGTTTACGTGGGGGACGCACATGAGTAACCCCCTGGAAAAGAAATCCTGATCAGAGGGTGCTGAGCAAAGGACTTCTGGAAAAAAAATAGCCAGGGCAGAAACCTGACCCTTCAGAGTACTGAGTTGGAGCCCCATCTCCAACCCATGCTGCAGGAACTCCAGAATCCTGGGAATAGAGAACACACGAAAGGGAAGAGACCTAGACTCAGACCAATCAATGTAGGCACGCCAAACCCTGTAATAAATGGAAGAGGAAGAATTCTTCCTAGCTTTAATCAAAGTATCCACAACTGAGGAAGACAGCCCCTTCTCCGTCAAGATGGATGTTTCAGCAGCCAAGCCCTCAAAGCCAGAGTTTGTAAATTGGGATGGCGTAGTGAGCCCTGAGTGATCAGATCTGGCACCAAGGGCAGAGCGTATTGATCTACTGCCAGCTGTACCACGTCTGCGAAACACACTCTTCTTGGCCACCTGGGGGCCACCAGAATTGCTGCCACCCCTTCCAGAGTAATCTTGTGCAGAACTCTTCCCAGCAGGGGAATTGGAGGGAAGACACACAGGAACTGAAAGTCCTTCCATGACATTGCTAGCGCATCCGAGGTCAGGGCCAGAGGATCCCTGGCCAGAGAGACAAAAGCTGGAAGCTTGTGATTGTGGCGGGACGCAAACAGATCCACATCTGGTTGGCCCAACGGTGACACAGAGACTGAAACACCCTGCTGCATAGGGACCATTCTCCCTGGCGAGAGGTCCCCCTGCTCAGAGAGTGATTTTCCACCCCCGGGATGTACACAGCTGATATGCAGGGGACATTGGCCTCCGCCCAAGTCAGGATCAGAGACACTTCCTGGAGGGCCCCCTTGCTCCGGGTCCCTCCCTGATGATTGATGTAGGCAACTGCCGTCTGGTTGTCCGAGTGCACCTGAACAGGCAGGCCCTGAAGATGAGTAGTCAAGCGAGCCAGAACTAACCTGATCGCTCACAGCTCCAAGACATTGATAGGTGTGTGGGCCTCCTGAGGGCCCCACCTCCTCTGGAACCGCAGGGACAGAAACCCCCCAACCTGACAGACTGGCATCCATGGTGACCGTCTCCCAGGAAGGGGCAAGAGAGGATCTGCCCCCCAACAGGTTCCTTGAGTCCATCCACCACAAGAGGGATCTCCTGACCAGGGGGGAGAGCACACAGACCCTGTCCAGGGACGCTGGGTCCTTGTCCCATACAGACAAAAGGTGAAGTTTCAGAGGCCTCAAGTGGAACTAAGCATAAGGGACCGCTTCGAAGCACGCCACCATCAGGCCCACCAGCTGCATCCCCTGCCTGATGGAGGGATGGGAACAAGCTAGGAGGGACTGAGCCTGTGCAATCAGACTGTCCACCTTCTGCTGAGGAAGGAAGATCCTTGCCTGAACTGTATCCAGATTCATTCCTAGGAATGAAGTTACCAAGGAAGGGGACAGTGAGGACTTGTTGTGGTTGATCACCCATCCAAATGACTCCAGAGTGGACACCACCAGCTGAGTATCCAACTCTGCCTGATGTAGAGACTGGGAAGTGATGAAGATGTCGTCCAGATAGGGAAGCACGCGGACGCCCTGACATCTGAGCAGAGACATCATGCCAGCCAGCACCTTGGTGAACACCCTGGGAGCTGAAGGGAGGCCAAAGGGCAAGGCCACAAATTTGTAGTGTTGATCCATCAGAGCGAACCTGAGGAACCTGGGACCTGGGAACACAGGAATATGAAGGTAAGCATCATTGATGTCCACAGAAGTCATGGAATCCCCTTGGCGCAGGGAACTGATGGCAGAGCGCAGAGTCTCCATGCGAAAGCGCCTGCCCCTGACAAACTTGTTGAGGATCTTCAAGTCCAGGATGGGCCTGACAGAACCATTCTTTTTGGGTACTGTGAACAGGTTGGAATAAAAGCCCTTGCCTTTTTATCTTAAAGGGACCTGGCAGATGACCCCCCAGCTCCAGGAGGCCTTGCACTGCTTGCACTAGCTCCTGAGCTGACACAGGGTCCTGAGGAATCCGGGATCTGATGAATCTTGGAAAGGGATCGGCAGCAAACTCCAACTTGTAACCGGAGGACACTACCTCCTGAATCCACCGGTCTGAGACATGAAGCCTCCAGACATGAGCGAAGTGCTGCAGCCGTCCCCCCACCCGGATGGGTGAGGGCGCCCCATCATGCCTGAGGGGGCTTGGGAGAGGATTTAGCTTTGGGACCCCAAAACGTCCACATCCTCTGCCTCTACCCCAGAAATCTCCCTGGGCCCCAGGGAAAGAAACCCCCCTTCCCTGTCTTGCACCACGGTAAGGGGAGTAGAAGGAACCCTGACCCCCAAAAGGGCTGAGGTAGCCGCCTGCGCTGGGGTAACCTGCCTCCCTTAGCAAAAAGGTCCAGGCGGTCTCCAAACAGACGCAGTCCTTTAAAGGGAAACCCAGTGAGGGCCTTCTTGGCAGCGTTGTCAGCAGCCCACTGGTGCAGCCAAACTGAGCGGCGTATAGCCACCACGAGGGCGGAAGTTCTGGCACACATTCTGATGGTGTCATCCAATGCTGATAGGACAAAATTGACAAAAAACATCACAACTGGAGAGTGCATTAAACACCTCACAAGGCAAATCAACAGGGGCACTATCGAGCATATTCTGATAAGGGTTCTAGTGGCCACAGCAGTAATGGCAGAGGCACAGACCGGACGCAGCACCGTCCCCGCACATGCAAAGGCGTGAGATGCCAGCTGATCAATACGCCGGTCTTCGGCATCCCGCAGGGTAGTAGAATCAGGGGAATGCATGACAGAGGTGTTAGATAGCCCTAGGATTGGGGCATCCACCTCGGGGGGGGGGGGGGGGGGGATGACCAACATTTAACCACCTCAGCAGGAAAGGGATACTTCCTATCCCAACTCTTTGGAACCCCGGGAAGTTTACTGGGGCGCTCCCATTCCTTGAGCACAAGGTTATGGAAATGTGCCTGCTCTGGAAATTCCAAACGTGATCTTGCTGTATGGAAAAACTCCCCTCTTTGCCTGGGAGCTTCAACAGGGAGAGAGATAGACAGAACCTCAAAAGTCTGGGTCAATAATCTGTCAGTGTCATCCGGGGCCCAGGGGTCAGAGCCAGAATCGTCATGATCCCTTGGTCTCTCATCAGATGAGCATGAATCAAAAAAGAGCTCCCCTTCATCAGACGGGGTATAGCCACACAGATTCCAAATCTCCTCAGTTCCCATAGGGAAAACAGTAACATTAGGTGTCAAGTGCAGCTTCTAAGCAGGGGCCTTACGCGCTAAAGACTTCGCAATAATCTGTTCAACAGTAGCCAGTCTAGAAGACACATCAGGCTGAGAATCCCCACTAGTATGCAACTCAGCAGGAGTGAGATTTAAGCTTGGGGGAGTAGGCGAAGTGAAACGAGGTGCAGCCACTGGCAGGCCAGATTGCCAAAGACGGGCCCCACTCCCCCCCCCCCCCGAAGAGTGCGAAGCCAGAAAGGCAAACAGCCAATGATGGCGCACCAGCGCCTGAGGTAAAGCCGCCGCCAAGCGCAGAACCAAGTCAGCGCGCGGCGGCGGTAAATTTAAAAGCAATAAAGACAAGTCAGCGCGGCGGCTGACACAAGAATAAAGACAAGTGAAAAAGTGAAAGCACAGACTGCATAACATACATATCTATACACATACACCCCCCCCTCTTTTCCCCCGTAGACTACAGAGAAATTCTGGGGATTTGTGGGAGGTCCCTGGGTTTTTGAGGGGCCGGGAGGAGCCTATTTTCGATGTCTCTGCAGTCCAGCGCCATCTGGCGGAGTATATCCCAACTGTAAGTATTAGATTTGGAGCAGGACGTACTGTATACTAAGAATAGACTTGCAGGGCCGCAGGCTTGGTTGCCCCGCTCACCTGCACACAGCGAGCCATCTTCTATCTTCGCAGTTTCATTGCAGAGGAAACACAGGGAACTCTACGGTTAATCCCATTTTTATAGGGGGCCGGGAGATGCCACATCTGTTTTGCAGTACACTGCGCCACCTTGTGGCAGAATAACCCAACTGTTATGAATACTGAAGCAGGCCGTGCCATGCAATAAGAAAATTTATGTTCTAAGCTATTTAGGACCATTTTGTCCTGTTACTAGTGCACCCAAATAGCAAAGAAAACTATATGTTTTGTTCTAATAATTGTCTAAAAAATGTGCAGCCACATTTTTAGTAATTACTTTTTAAAACGGAGTAACCATCAAACCAGAAGCATTACACCAGGTCCTCTTGTGAGGGAGCATGGTGAGAGGGTTTTGGTCTGCTTTAACATTCCTACTCATTGGCCTGTATTGCTATACATTACTATCCCTATAAGTGGCATTGTATTCTGGCACAATAACACATGTTGCTGTGCATATGCACCAGCTGTAGTCGTGGCCGAGTGGTTAAGGCGATGGACTAGAAATCCATTGGGGTCTCCCCGCGCAGGTTCAAATCCTGCCGACTACGGAAACTTTTATACCCCATAAATGTTAGTGTTTTACCTTCTATCATTGGGAAACTCACTGGCAACAAATACCTGATTTATCTGTGGGTTTGCACAGTGTCGCTAACATGTCTGTCGTGCCTGACTCTCGACCAGCAACATCTCCATAAGCACATCTTACATCTCTGTATTAGCGAGCGCACACTGACCTCTGCTGGTCAGCATGTGAACAGCAGCTAATATAAGATACATACACTGCTTCTGTGATCCAGATACTTCAGTATATCTTGTCTAAACCATTAAAGTGGACCAAAACACAGGATTTTGACCATACCGGTTTTTGGTCCTTTTCCCTTGGGCACCCCCCGCTGTGCGAAACCCCCTAGATTGCCGATGCCAATTCACCTCTTCCCGCTCCTACAGGCTCGCTGGTGGCTGCATCCCCCGCGTCCCTCTAACAGGAAGTGTGCCCGTGGCGGCCATTCGCAAATGCCTGACGCTGACAACCGCCCCGATGTGCCGTTGGACCAGGAAACAAGGTAATTGTATGGGGCGACCGCGGGGGGGAATCTTATAGATTACTGGGACGATTGTCATGGGTTTTGGTCCACTTTAAAGTGAACCAAAACCCAGGATTTCCACTATCCTGTTTCGGCCATTAATTTAGGATACCCTGCAGTTTGCATCAAAAACTTTACCTTGTCCTATGACAAATGTGGAGGATCTTGTCCCATCAGAGCTGTAAATTAATATGTAGACACAGAGCATAAAGGAGGCAGCGGCATCCTTACCCTCTGCATTGTGCGGTGCACTCCCACCATGAACAGCTGAGAATGGGAGCGTGCCTCAGCTACAGGGAGTCTCACTTACCTTACCATGCCAACCCATTGTGCGGCCGGGGAATGGGACGGCATGGTAGGAGATTGGTGGGGGGTTACCATAAAGGAGCGTTCCAATTCCAGATCCATGACCGACTATGCGGGTGGTTGGTCCAACTTTAAAGAGGTACATCTGGGATTTACAGGATCCAAGGTTATGTTTCACCCCCCGGGCTGGATTATGAGGGGGTGCGTGGCCACGGTCCTCCACCACTTGCCCTGCAAAGGGGGCCTCCACCAACCTTTGGGTTATGGTCTGGTCCAGGAGGCCTTTCAGTCTTTGGTCTGATGGGCCAGCCCAGGGGCCTCCACCACACTTCCCCTTGTTATGCCCTGCTGTGTAAAAACCCCTCAGGTTGCCTCATTTACTATATTTACCTAAAGTTAGGCAGGGTATCCCAATTCAGAATACCCCCGGGGGGGGGGGGGGGCAGAACAGTGAAAATCATGTTTTTTTCTGCTATAAATCAACCCTTCTTAGTTTAAGGTTTTCTATATAGTGGGGCTAAGTTGGCACAGTTTTGGTCATTTTGGCGACCAAGACCCAACTGCGGAGACTTGGACATACTTTTCTCTGCTTTGACCAAACCGGATAAGCAGAAAAGCAATAGGAGACAAAGGCACAGGAACCTTGGATCTTGTGCCACTGTAATGCTGCACATGGAATTTCTGTGATCTTGCCGCCTCAGATGACCCAATAGAAAATTAAAAGAAAAGCCAAAGGGTTTCAAGCAGGACAAGAGGGGTGGCGGTGCCACAGGACACCCATATGTATTATCTATCCTGTCACAAAACAGTAAGCACAGCTAGATCTCCTCAATAAGGTCACAGATAGAAAAGAACATTAATTGGAGTTATAACCCTTCTACTCACCATTTAACATTTAAAGGAGCTCATAAAAACACGCTGGCTAATGAGAGGAGGGGTCACATACACCCAAGCTGAATAAAACTCCCGCCAAGCTTGTGGTTTTCTTCTCCTGGTAGGAATAAAATCCAGGGGTGACTGGTTAAGTGTATCAGGGTTGGCAGTCACCCGATTTCCTCTTCTTTACAATAAAATGCCGGGTGTATAAGTGACCTTTCCTCCAGTCATCCAGCATATTTATATGGATTATTATCAGTGGGACATTTTTCACGATAGTGCTTCTTTAAAGTCCCTGTCCATACAAACACTAACTTCCCCCCACCTGATCCCCATCGGAAAAATGTAAAATAAGCCATTTCAAAGTGATTATATGTAAATACCTTAATTATTCTAAGTAAAGCCGATTTTTTTCAGGTCATGGCACAGCTTTATGAGCCTTGAGCCTGTTCTTTAAAGTTCAGAACTGAGAGACTGACTTAATTATTTTTGTGGAGAACATCAAAGGACAGCGTAGCTGGAATTGAAAGGAGGGGGCAAACTTTGGAGCCCTGCTACGGCTTCTACCCTGCACTGCAGGGAATATAGGAGAGGCACATGGGACACCAGGTGAGCTGCTTGTAATCTTATTATCTTTGGGCTTAGAATTCATTTAAATAAATGTGTCTTCTTAAAAATGTCTCCATGTGATTTCCTATGTAGCCCAACTTGAAGGCTCTAGTTCAAGGAAAACCTTAACGACTGTCTGGCCTCATTAGAAGGCTCCAACAGCTTTGCAGCACAATAGAGAGGTACCTCTCAGACACACTGGCCTCCAACAGCTCTCAAGACAGGAGTGTGCCAGGCACTCTATAGGCAGGCTCCCCATTTTCAAAGGTGGAAGGTGTATCCCACAGTTATATTTTCAGGATGTGCAACTAGCAATCGGTTCTTGGAAGGCTGTACAAGAGGAACAAAATCCTAAAAGAACCTACCCATTTTCATCTGCGCACCAGGAGCATTCTGATTTGGTATTCCCCACTGTGTGAACCCCACCAGATACCTCGATTGTAACTACCATACAAATCTGCTGGGGTGAGCATGCATAGCAAAAAATACCATTCTGTGAATACTCACCTTGTAGAATGGGTATTATAAGTATGCAGCACGCCCTGCTCCAGTAATGATTCATTGCGTCTGGGATATAGTCCACAAGAGGGCGCTTTACTGCAGAGATGGCAAAAAAAGAGGCCCCTCCCGGTCCTTATCTACCCGGGACCTCCCACTAAATTCCCCAGTATAAAACAGCAGTAAGAGAACCAGGAGAAGCCAATAACAAGATGAACAACATTAACCAGGAAAACATTCACCATATAGGAGGATCCAAGAATAAAAACTGGGATGGAGCAGGGCGTGCTGCATACTTATAATACCCATTCTACAAGGTGAGTATTCACAGAATGGTATTATTCCAAGTATGCAGCACGCCCTGCTCCAGTAATGATTCATTACGTCTGGGACATCTAATAGCAGTGTCCAACAACGGGTGGGGATCCCAAAAGCCAACAATGCGCAGTTCAAACCACTGCCGCCTGCAGAACTTTGCGGCCAAAAACAGCATCTGCTGAGGCCCGAACATCAACCTTGTAAAACTTGGAAAAGGTATGAACAGAAGACCAAGTAGCAGCCTTACAAACTTGTTCAACAGAAGCCTGGTGCTGAAAGGCCCAGGAGGCCCCAAGAGCACGGGTAGAATGAGCAGTGACTCGGAAAGGAGGATTCGCCCCCCCCCACTTTAGCAGAATAGGCCCTAAAAATGGCCTGACGAATCCATTTACTAATAGTAGACTTGACCGGCGCAAAACCCTTGCTAGGACAAGAGGGTACCACAAACAACGCATCAGTCTTCCTGAAAGGCGCTGTGGCCACCAGGTATTATTTCAAGTTCCTGACAAGGTCCAGAGAATGCAAGGCCCTCTCCTTGTCATTACCAGGATTAGGGCACAAGGAAGGAAGCACAATGTCCTGATTGAGGTGAAAGGCAGAGACAACCTTAGGCAAGAAGTCTGGTTTAAAGCAGAAAACCACCTTGTCCTGGTGTCTCTCAAAGTAGGGGGCCTGAATGGACAGAGCCGCCAACTCAGAAACACGCCAGACAGAAGTGATAGCCACCAAGAAGGCAACCTTCAAAGTGAGAATAGACAATGCCTCATGCACAGGCTCAAATGGAGGACCCTGAACGACAGACAATACCAAATTCAAATCCCAAACCAGTAACACGGGTTTGCGGGGAGGGCACACATGAGTGACCCCCTGGAAGAAAGTCTTGACCAAAGGATGAAGAGCGAAAGACCTCTGGAAGAAAACAGCCAAGGCGGAAGCATGCCCCTTCAGATTGCTGAGCTGAAAACCCATATCCAGACCATGTTGAAGGAACTCCAGTATCCCAGGAATGGAGAACACCCGACTGGGAAAGGCCCTAACCTCACACCAGTCAATGTAGGTCCGCCAGGTCCTGTAGTAGATGGCAGAAGAGTATTTCTTCCTAGCCCTGACCAAAGTCTAAACAACCGCCTCAGACAGACCCTTTTCCTTTAGGATGGAGGTTTCAGCAGCCATGCCGTCAAAGCCAACGTTTGTAAATTGGGGTAACAGAGCCGTCCTTGAGTGAGAAGATCCAGAACCAGGGGCAGAGGGTACTGATCGACCGCCAGCTGCAAGACGTCTGCGAACCACACCTGCACTCCTTCTTGAATCAACTTGCGTAGAACCCTGCCCAGAGGTGGAAAATGAGGGAAGAGGTACAGGAGACCGACCCCCTGCCAGGACAGAGACATGACATCCACCACCAGAGCCAGAGGATCCTGGGACAGTGAGACAAATGCTGGAAGCTTGTGATTGTGGCGAGAAGCAAACAGATCCACATCCGGCATCCCCCACCTGCTCAGGGAATCCACTTCCAGATTCTACGCTCCCGGCATGTAAACCGCAGAGATACACGGGACATTGTCCTCGGCCCAAGACAGAATCAACGACACCTCCCTGAGGGCACTCTTGCTCCGAGTCCCTCCCCGATGATTGATTTAAGCGACCACAGTCCGGTTGTCGGAGCGAACCTGAACCAGCAGGCCCTGTAGGTGAGGCATCAGCACCAACCGAACTGCCCGCAGCTCCAGAACATTGATGGGGGTGCGAGCCTCCTGAGGACCCCACAGCCCCAGGAATTGGTGGGCTCTCCAGAAGCCCCCCAACCTGACAGACTGGCATCCGTAGTGACCGTCTCCCAGCACGGTGTCAGAAATGATCTGCCCCCCAGAAGATTCCTCGAGTCCAGCCACCACAGGAGGGACCGCCGGACCAGAGGAGACAGAACAAAGGCCTGATCCAGAGACAGGGGACACTTGTCCCAGGCTGACAGGAGATGGAGCTGAAGAGGCCTCATGTGAAATGGAGCATAGGGAACTGCCTCAAAGCAGGCCACCATCTGTCCCACCAGTTGCATTCCTTGCCAGATAGATGGGTGAGGGCTGGACAGCAAGAATTGAAGCAGGAACTCGGCCTTGGTTGTCTCTAAGGCAGAGAGAACATAGGAGATGAACAACTCACATTGTGACAAGGCTCTAAATTCAGCACTAGAAGGATCCTCATGGGAGCCGTCCAGAAGGCCCCTGACCAAGGTCCTAATAGCCACGGCCGTAATAGCGGAAGCACAAACCGGGCGCAAGGCCGAACCCACCCAAGCAGTTGGCCAGTTGGTCAATACGCCGGTCCTCACTATCCTTCAAGGTAGTGAAATCCGGGGAATGCACAACAGAAGTATTAGACAGCACCAAGACGGGGGCATCCACCTCGGGAGGGGGGGGGTTGGGGGAGTTGACCAACATTTGACCACATCCGAGGGGACGGTAGACCTCCTATCCCACCCCTTAGGGATACCGGGAAGCCGGCTAGGCCGTTCCCATTCCTTGAGAATCAGATTATTAAAATGCGTCTTTTCTGGGAATTCCAAACGTGGTTTTGCGGTACCAAACAATTCCCCCTGCTGCTTAGGTGCCGCTGCAGGAAGTCTATGGGTGTCGTCAGCGTCCCAATGCTCTGAGCCGGCATCAGCGCCAAGGCAATGCTGATTGTCAGAAAGATCTGAATCTGAAAATAATTCCCCTTCCTCGAGAGGGGCATAGTCAGACAAATCAAGGAAATCATTTTGATCCATAGTAAAGGGCGGCGCAGCGGGCGCCACGTGCCGTCTTTTAGTTGGAGCCTTACGGGCTGCAGAGCTAGCAATCAGTCTCTCAATATTGGCCAGTCTGGCGAAAACATCAGATTGCGACTCCCCACTAGTGTTAATGTCACTAGGGGTCATAATCAAGCGCGGGGGCGTGGGGGATGAGACCGAGGGTGCCGACCCAGACACAAGGGACCCAGATTGCCGCGCAAGCGCTTGCTGGGCGCAGGGTACACAAACCCGCAACATCGCCCGCATGGGATGCCCCGCACACCACACATAGCAAGGTATGCCCCGAGGGGACCCTGAGCACAATATACTGAGAAGCCTCCATATGGTGAATTTGAAGTCACATAGATCAATGGGAATTACGCTGTGCAGCTACCCAGGATGCCCCTTAAATGTCCGCTGGTGGGAGGATTTAGTAATTAAAATTTTTAAATTTAAGCCCCCAATGTTAATATGGGTGATAAGGACACAGGACCGGGAGAAACCTCAAATTTAGGTTGTCCCCCTGAAAGACATAAATGATACCCACAATCAGTATAAAAACACATTTAAACATGTATAATATACAGGCAAATCGTATCAAAACGCCCACAAGGGCACTCAAGCACGCCGGCAGGGCAATCAGTCCACCACAGCCGATCAAGATGGCGCTGGGAGAGACAGAAGGGGGCGGGCTGCCCAAGAACGCGGGGACAGGCTGCAGACCCTGCGCTGCAGCCAATCAGGATCAAGCCGGCCCGATGACGTCACCGGTCCGCCGCCGCCGAGCGTGCGCCGGCCGTTTGAAATAACATGCAAAAAGATGAAATGAAGAAAGGAGAAGAGGTAGCGCTGAGCCATGTGCCAGCGCTGAAGAAAGTGCAAAGCAATACAGTAGCAAACAAACATTCACACATGCACACCGTAATACTATCCACCCCCCGACTAACCGGGCAAAAGGAGAAGGGGGGAATAAGCCCATACGTACATTTTTTAAACATGTAATGAGGGCTATAAGCGGACGGGGGAATCCCATGTCAGGCTCACCTACCTGTGCCGCCTACCCTTGGGTGAGGGATTTGCGGTGGAACCATGCTCCATTAAAAAGCACCTCTAATAGGTGCTGCTTACCATCACCCAACCATGCAGCCAAGGCTGGGAGGCAGGTAAATAGTGGCACGGGTGGGAATAGGACACAGGGCCGGGGGCTGTGGAGCCCGGCTTACCTGCGAGGAGAGATAGCCATCATCTTGACCTTCGCAACTGACTGCAGAGACTAAACTGGGGAATTTAGTGGGAGGTCCCGGGTATATAAGCACCAGGAGGGGCCTCTTTTTTGCCATCTCTGTAGTAAAGGGCCCTTCTTGTGGACTATATCCCAGACGTAATGAATCATTACTGGAGCAGGGCGTGCTGCATACTTGTAATAAAGGAAGAACCAGTAGGGTGTGCTGCAAAGCTTAGCTGTGCACCTAGCAGATGCCGTTGCAAGGATCTAGAAGAGTTAAAGTGGCTCAAAACCCACACGGATAGATTCCCCGGCATCCAAAATCGGGATGCCCCACTGTGTGAAACCCCCCGCTATCCCTCTAGCAGAGCCCATGCCAGGCATTTGCGAATGGCCAGCGCAGGCACACTCCCTGTTAGAGGGAAGTGGAGGATGTGGCCGCCAGAGCGCCGCAGGACAGGGAAGAAGTTGGTCTCGGAATCCTGGGGTGTTGCAGGGGAAAGGACCAAATCCCAAGAGTCAAAATCCTGGGTTTTGGTCCACCTTAAGTGGACCAATCACCAGGATTTTCACTATCCTGGTGATTAGTCCTCAGTAGTCGTGACTTCCCGATTGTGTGAAATCCCCACTGATAGCTGTAAAAACTCACCTTTCTGCCCCAGCCCCATGATGCATGTGTGGGCTCTCAGCCAGAGCTGTATTCCGTGCATATGAATGCATGACATTCAAGCCTGTTTGGAAACAGGGCTCTGGCATAAAGAAAGTGAAGCGGCCACATGGCTATTCTTCCTGTGGCGCACCCCTGCCTATTAGAATGGCTGGACCCAGGAGAGCTTCAGCCACAAAATGACTGTGCTGGTGGATTGGTCAAAAAGGGTGAGATTTTATGTCACAGTGGGGCATTCAAAATTGTGGGCTGGCTACAAGTTCACTGGAGCTCATAATGTGGGGCCTCCTAAATCAGGATGACTTCAGGGTCAAGCAATATAGGTTTTGGTCCACATTAAAGCCATTCTATAACCAGAAAGTTTCTGTCACCCGCTTCTATGCCCAGCGCCCAAAAATAGCGCATTTGTTTTATATACATTATACAGGTCCTTCTCAAAAAATTAGCATATAGTGCTAAAGTTCATTATTTTCCATAATGAAATGATAAAAATTAAACTTTCATATATTTGAGATTCATTGCACACCAACTGAAATTTTTCAGGTCTTTTTTTGTTTTAATACTGATGATTTTGCCATACAGCTCATGAAAACCCCAAAATCCTATCTCAAAAAATTAGCATATTTCATCCAACCAATAAAAGAAAAGTGTTTTTAATAAAAAAAAAGTCAACCTTCAAATAATTATGTTCAGTTATGCACTCAATACTTGGTCGGGAATCCTTTTGCAGAAATGACTGCTTCAATGCGGCGTGGCATGGAGGCAAGCAGCCTGTGGCACTGCTGAGGTGTTGAGGCCCATGATGCTTCGATAGCGGCCTTCAGCTCATCCAGAGTGTTGGGTCTTGCGTCTCTCAACTTTCTCTTCACAATATTCCACAGATTCTCTATGGGGTTCAGGTCAGGAGAGTTGGCAGGCCAATTGAGCACAGTAATACCATGGTCAGTAAACCATTTACCAGTGGTTTTGGCACTGTGAGCAGGTGCCAGGTCGTGCTGAAAAATGAAAACTTCATCTCCATAAAGCTTTTCAGCCGATGGAAGCATGAAGTGCTCCAAAATCTCCTGATAGCTAGCTGCATTGACCCTGCCCTTTATAAAACACAGTCGACCAACACCAGCAGCTGACATGGCACCCCAGACCATCACTGACTGTGGGGACTTGACACTGGACTTCAGGCATTTTGGCATTTCCTTCTCCCCAGTCTTCCTCCAGACTCTGGCACCTTGATTTCCGAATGACATGCAAAATTTGCTTTCATCAGAAAAAAGTACTTGGGACCACTGAGCAACAGTCCAGTGCTGCTTCTCTGTGGCCCAGGTCAGGCGCTTCTGCCGCTGTTTCTGGTTCAAAAGTGGCTTGACCTGAGGAATGCGGCACGGTGGCTCTGGATGTTTCTACTCCAGACTCAGTCCACTGCTTCTGCAGGTCCCCCAAGGTCTGGAATCGGTCCTTCTCCACAACCCTCCTCAGGGTCCGGTCACCTCTTCTCGTTGTGCAGCGTTTTCTGCCACATTTTTTCCTTCCCACAGACTTCCCATTGAAGTGCCTTGATACAGCACTCTGGGAACAGCCTATTTGTTCAGAAATTTCTTTCTGGGTCTTACCCTCTTGCTTGAGGGTGTCAATGATGGCCTTCTGGACAGCAGTCAGGTTGGCAGTCGGTTTTGAGTAATGAACCAGGCTGGGCTTTTTTAAAAGCCTCAGGAATCTTTTGCAGGTGTTTAGAGTTAATTAGTTGATTCAGATGATTAGGTTAATAGCTCGTTTAGAGAACCTTTTCATGATATGCTAATTTTTTGAGATAGGATTTTGGGGTTTTCGTGAGCTGTATGGCAAAATCATCAGTATTAAAACAAAAAAAGACCTGAAAAATTTCAGTTGGTGTACAATGAATCTCAAATATATGAAAGTTTAATTTTTATAATTTCATTATGGAAAAAAATTAACTTTAGCACTATATGCTAATTTTTTGAGAAGGACCTGTATATTCTTATATCCAAAATATATTATAATTTTTTTTATATCCAATATAACACAAACTGGATGAAGTCCACCATATTTCTCAATGGCTGAGCATCCCCGCCCCCTGATGCTTTCCAGCGATGATACATTCAGTTACAGTACACAGCTCAGCATTTGGGGGGGCAGCCTTATCAACTATACCTGCAATCAATCTGAAAGCACTACAACCCAACAGCCATTATAAGGCAGTTTAGTTGTGACTGAACAAATAAGCATACGGCTGCCATTTGGACATCGTACTACTTCCAGTGCATGTTTTTATAAATATTGAGCAAAGGCTTTAGTAACAAAAGAAGCACAGGCAGTTTTGGGGCACAGGTCTGGGGATAGAAGGGGACGACATAAACTTCCTAAAATCACATTAAAGTGTGTAACAATCTTGACACATGATTAGACTGTAAAAGGGCCAGTGGTTCATCATTTGAATACATTATACAAACATGGCTCCTATATGCAATTATGCAGGTTTGTGGTGATTGTACAACTAGATTTGTAAGGCAAGAGGAGACCTACAGGTACCATATACATTTATAGAATGGATGTTTAGGTCACTCATCAGACCCTTGTCATCCATTCATTCCAATGACATGCAATCTAAATGAACCTACAGACATGATGGCCAGATGAGATAATAGTTTTCATATCTAATGCACATTAAACAGACATAAAATCATTCCACCCCCCTCCCATGCCAGAATACAACCTGCACTGGCAGTGGGTACCAGCAGGGATGGCTTTCTGCGAGAAAGAAACATGCATCACACATTATAAGTTAGGAAATTACATATTTAAGAACAAATACAAAATATATCCAAGCACAGCGCACAGACGTCCAACCCCGGAGATGGATCATGGTGCCAGGCAGGTGCTTGGGCTCTCTCTGGGTGACAAGCTTATTGAAAGTACATTTGTCAATACAGTTCCAGCACTTCGATGGAGTATTGCCCGTGGTCATGCGGCCTCCGAAGTTTCTGCAGCTCCGATAAGCTGCCTTCAAGCTTGTTTAATTCCGAAAGAAACTTCATCTGTGGAATCATAAAAAATGGAAGTATATTGTGAAAACTGCACCACTCTAGTTTGCACTATCATCTGGGGGGGGGGGGGGGGGGCTTATTTAATAAACTGAAAAGTTCCCGCTTAGCCAAATTATCCAGAAAGGACTGGAAAGCAGATACAAACCCATATAAAAAAGGAGAAACAAAAGGCTGGCCCTGTGGCAACACATCTTTTCACAAGGTGACTAACTTCCATTGGAGAAATCAGCAACAGCCAGTGCCTTCATGGAAGATGCTCCTATAAAGTCACCCCCCTATGTGGGTGGGCACAAGACAATTTTATGATTTGAGGCTTGTGCCCCAGGGCCAGCTTCTAACAGCTGTAGGTCCATTACAACCCCCTTTGGGCTTGAAAAGCCAAGCAATACATTTCTGTGTCAGATACAGATGCCTAGTAAAGCGAGGCCTCTAACACCTGACTTATTTTGTGCTGGTCGCTGGCCCTTATTTTTAGTCTGCATTTTTTGTTCTGTGCTGAAAAATAACTAAAAAGAAAATCTGAAAAAAAAAATCAAAATTAGGGTGCAGCCTCATTAATAAAGACAGTCCCTTTAATGGCCACATGTGCAAACAATAAAAACAAAGCAACACACCCCATATAAAAAGAATTCTGGGTTTCTGTATTGGGGTAACATGTTCAATGCTATTGATAGACTTGTGAATTCTTACTGCTTCAATGCAGTAACTCGCATTGATTTTCATATGGTGTTTGTGCCTTTTTTTTATATTACTTGGCAGCCTGTCTAATTTTCAAATGGCTGTAGCTCTCCTGAAATTATAGGTGCATCTAGATTGTCAAAATATTGAAGCTGGATGCGTGCATACAATGTAACAGTAGGGGACCTCAGAGGCAGCTTGATCATATTAAAATGGGCATCAAAGCAACGGCTAACTGCTACCTAAAATGTTAAATGAGTCACCTGGGTTCAAATGCATTTAAATAACCTCTCTCTCCTTGAAAGACAAAACACTCATCTATGGAAGTCCTTTATTGGAGCTAAGCTGCACCAGGTTTTGATGTAAGGGGAGCCATGGCCCAGTTGTGCTTAGGGAGCAGAAAATTGCCATCTATTCTGAAGACGTGCTTTGATATCGTAAGGAGAACAGTGCCCTTTAAGCACATCCTTTTTTGTACCCAGCTCTTTCTTGATCTAAAAGATTCCAGGGTCGGTCACTGGGGCATCCCGAATTGGTGTGAAACCCCAGTGGCTCCGGTATTCACTTCTCCTTGGTCTTACGGCGCATTCACAGGCTCTCGTCCAATGAGAGCTATCGGCCATGCATATGTAATTCAGCAAGTGGCTCTCTCTGTTTTTTTTAAATGGGAAGCGCCCGCATTCCCTGTATCATAGGGTTGTTCGCCCGCTACCGTCCCAGCCAATTCTGATAGCCTTGGGCGGGAGCGCGTGCCCCTGTGGATGAAGCCACTTGCGCTCCCCTTTGAAGTCAAGTAGAATCAACTAAGGTGAGTGTAAACAAGCTTTCAGGGGCATTTCACACAGTGGGGCATCCCAATTCCAAGGTTCTGTTCCACTTTAAAGTTAGCTTCAGCTGCCACCGAGATCCTCTGCTTTGTTACAACATACGCAATAAGGAGTCGTGTTTTTTCCTCTTAAGGGGAGCATAAACAAACGACAAGGCTGTAAACTGACCTGTACCCCAAGCTGATCTGCTGCCCTCCATTAATTTACGCAAGCCTGATTTGCAACATAGATAAAAATTGACAATTTTATGTGTGATTCATTCACTTTAAATGACTGTTTTGTGAGCTTTGATTTAGGGTTTTAGGGGGCTGACAACAAACTTGATATCATCAGAAAATGGAAAGTGGTACTTGATGAAAAAATGTCAGAAACCCCTGGTCTAGAGAGCTCTGTGTATGGCCAGCATAACAGTCTGCTAACACATCTGCTTTCCACAAAGAGTAACATTTAGGACATAGGAAATTTAGTGATTATTTCCTACATCAAATCCAACAGCATTGCTAAACACACTGACGCCATTTGCTTCACACTCACCTGCAGTCGGACACATTTCTGGAGGCTGTATATGAGGGGCTTGGCTTTGGGCAGCATCACCAGTACAGTGAAGTTGGCGTCTAAAATAAGATTCATCCAGTCTATTATCTGGAAGAGAAATGCAAGTTAATAGATACAGAAAGTAAAATCTCACAAGCAAGTTTAACCCCATAACAGACCAGAGGTAATCCAGAGACTCATATCTGAGGAGATGATAAATGGGCAATTCCACTTTCAATGGCACTTTTTAAGGTTTCGGGAGAGAAAACAGCGGGTGCGCACGCATAGCCCAAAGATGCGGGGGTCCCTCACTCCCCATTGTTTATTGCATTGAGGAAGCTGCCGGCAGAGGTGAGATTTACACGGGGGGCGGAATCACACATTCCAGGGCCAACCACGTTGGGTTTTGTTCTGCTTTAACCACTTTTTCAGGTGATGGGATCACAGGGTTCCAGTACAGTGGAAGGATTCTGGAACTTGTAGTCAGTTTTTACTCAATGCCAGGAAAACCGCTTCCACTTTAGCCACCGTAATCATTACTGATAAGTAAATCACAGGTCTGGGGGCACAATCCTAATACAAAATGTTACATTCCAAGAGAGGAAAACAGTAAGGCAGAACATCAAACACCTGAAAAATACAATTCTGTGATTTTCTCTCTTAAAAGGCCAGGAACCTCCCACAAATTCCCAGTGTTACAAAGCAGTTAGACAAGAAGCTGGGAGAATAATAATGAAGGAAACCCCAACCAAACATTTGAACAAATCACCATACAGAGGTAACCAAGAATAATGATAATAAGGGAGGGATGAAACAGGACGTGCTGTATACTACAAAAACAATTCTACAGGCGAGTACTCACAGAATTGTATTTTTCCAAGTATACAGCTCGTCCTGTTTCACAAAATTCTTTAAGTCTGGGACATCCAAAAGCAGTGTCCGTAAAGTAGGGTGGGATCCCCAAAGAGCAACGGCAGGCAGTTTAAACCACTGCCGCCTGAAGAACCTTGCAGCCAAAAGCAGCATCAGCTGAGGCCCTAACATCAACCTTGTAAAACTTAGAAAAAGTATGAACAGAAGACCAAGTTGCGGCCTTGCAAACTTGTTCAACAGAAGCCTGGTGCTGAAAATCCCAAGAGGCACCAATAGCACGAGTAATGAGCAGTAAGGCGGAAGGGAGCTTCCTTCCCCTTAGCAGAATAGGCTTGCACCACCGCCTGACAGATCCACTTGCTGATCGTGGATTTAGCCGAAGGCAACCCCTTCCTAGGTCCAGAAGGGAGAACAAAAAGAGCATTAGTCTACCTAAATGGTTCAGTAGCTACCAAATAAAACTTCAGAACCCTGACCACATCCAAAGAATGCAGTGTCCGCTCCTTGGAATTAGCAGGATTAGGACACAATGAAGGCAAGACAATGTCCTGATTGAGATGAAAAGCAGACACAACCTTAGGCAAGAAATCTGGCTTAAGCCGAAACACCACCTTGTCCTGGTGTCGCTCAAAATAAGGAGATTTGATGGAAAGCGCCACCAACTGAGAAACACGCCTGACAGAAGTGATAGCCACCAAAAAGGCTACCTTAAGAGTCAAAATGGGCAAAGCGGCCTCACGGAGAGGCTCAAAGAGACGACCCTGCAGAGCAGATAATACCAGATTCAGATCCCAAACTGGCAACATAGGCTTACGTGGCGCACGCGAGAAACCCCCTGGAAAAAAGTCTGAACCAAACGGTGATTGGCAAAAGATCTTTGGAAAAAAATTGCCAGAGCTGAAACATGACCTTTGAGGGTACTAAGTTGAAGGCCCAAATCCAAACCATGTTGCAAGAATTCCAGAATCCTGGGAATAGAAAACACCCGTCAGGGAAGAGATTTGGACTCACACCGGGCAATGTAAGCATGCCAGACCCTGTAGTAGATAAAAGACGAGGATTTCTTCCTAGCCCTAATCATGGTATCAACAACAGAGGCAGGCAACCCCTTTTCCATCAAGATGGAGGTTTCAGCAGCCAAGCCGCCAAAGCCAGCGTTTGTAAATTGGGATGGTGCAGCTGCTCGAGTGAGCAGGTCTGGATCCTTGGGCAGGACGTACTGATCTACTGCCAACTGCACGATGTCTCAGAATAGTTGGCACCCCTTCCTGGGCTATCTTGCGCAGTACCCTGCCCAACAGAGGAAACGGAGGGAACACAGAGGAGCCGAAACCCCTTCCAAGGCATTGCTAGCACATCCGTGGTGAAGGCCAGAGGGTGCTTTGACAGAGAGACAAAGAATGGAAGCTTGTGACGGGACGCAAACAGGTCCACATCCGGCAGACCCCAGCGACGGCACAGAGAGCGAAACACCCTGTTGCTGAGAGACCACTCCCCCAGCCGAGACATCCCCCTACTCAAGGAGTCTGCCTCCAGGTTTTCCACTCTCGGGATGTAAACTGCCGATATGCAGGGGACATTCTCCTCCGCCCAGGACAGTATCAGGGACACTTCCTTGAGGTCTCGCTTGCTGAGCATAGGGGACCGCCTCGAAGCATGACACCATTAGGCCCACCAACTGCATCCCCTGTCGAATGGAGGGATGAGGACAAGAAAGTAGAAACTGTGCCTGCGTCTGCAGGCTCTCCACCTTCTGCTGAGGCAGAAAAACCTTGACCTGCGATGTATCCAGAGTCATGCCCAGAAAGCACCTCACCA
Organism: Gastrophryne carolinensis; assembly: GCA_027917425.1. Lineage (NCBI taxonomy): Eukaryota > Metazoa > Chordata > Amphibia > Anura > Microhylidae > Gastrophryne > Gastrophryne carolinensis. The sequence continues at coordinate 67,915,363 of CM051243.1, read as the reverse complement.
AGGAGGGAGACAGTGAAGACTTGGGATGTAAAAATTGTGAACAAACAAAATACCGCGCTGTCTTTAAATCAAAACAAAGCTCAACGTGCAAAAACTGGAATCTCCACCCAGAAAGTGACAAAAAATAAAAGAAAAACAAACACAGAGCTAAATCAATTGTCCATTAAGAGTCCAATTAAAGTAAAGAAATCTTCCAGAAGGCTGGACACCAGGTGAATATCTTCAATTCCAGTGCCTAATCCACCACCAGATACACAGGAGGCTTACCAGATATAAAGCATTGGAAAGCTTTCTTGAGTAGATATATCCCAAACTTAAACGATAAATCCCATCTCACAGTGTGGGGAGGTACATCTAAATGGCCGGGAGTCTTCACTTCAAAACAGAGGTATCCAGAATCCAATCCCTCCAGTTCCAAAACTCATATCCCAGGAATATATAGGAGAATAAAACATACAGATAGTGCAACACCGCTAATACAGCCAGGCATTTATTTAAAAGTTATTGCACTCACATGGTTTTAAAAACAATAAAGCATTGTGTATGACAAAGCTGTCTGCGACTCTCACCGCCAGGCATCAAAGTCCAATGTTAAAAACGGTCCAAATTGTATTCTTGTTTCCAGAAGCTGCTTACCAACGCGTTTCACCCCTAAATGGGGCTTTAACCAGGTTTGCAGCTCACAGTAAGAAATGGATTTAAATATCCTATCTCCGTCTCCGCCCGGAAGTGAAATAAACACTTCCGGTTCTTAACTGGTTCATATAATTGCTTCATAATGCACCCCTAATATCTTTCAATATGCACAATCATCGCCGCACCGCGCCGATTATGCATTATAAACAAGCCTCCATTAAATATTAAAAAGAATCATAAAAATTACCTGTAAACACCGCGGTGTCGGCATCCAGGTCAACCGGAAGCATATTAAGTGCTTCCAGTCCCTCCAAACAGAGTTCAGTGCGCAGGTGCCGGCTGTGCTTATTCTCACAGGCATCAATGCGCAGGCGCCGGCCAAATCCATCAGTGCGCAGGCGCCGGCCAAGTCCATTAGTGCGCAGGCGCCGGCCAAACCCGTCTGCTGTGCCAATCTTAGCAAGCGCCAATGCGCAGGCGCCAGCCGGATCCCCCACCACAGGCGCCAGTGCGCACGCGCCGCTCTCTCGACAACATTGGACTTTGATGCCTGGCGGTGAGAGTCGCAGACAGCTTTGTCATACACAATGCTTATTGTTTTTAAAACCATGTGAGTGCAATAACTTTTAAATAAATGCCTGGCTGTATTAGCGGTGTTGCACTATCTGTATGTTTTATTCTCCTATATATTCCTGGGATATGAGTTTTGGAACTGGAGGGATTGGATTCTGGATACCTCTGTTTTGAAGTGAAGACTCCCGGCCATTTAGATGTACCTCCCCACACTGTGAGATGGGATTTATCGTTTAAGTTTGGGATATATCTACTCAAGAAAGCTTTCCAATGCTTTATATCTGGTAAGCCTCCTGTGTATCTGGTGGTGGATTAGGCACTGGAATTGAAGATATTCACCTGGTGTCCAGCCTTCTGGAAGATTTCTTTACTTTAATTGGACTCTTAATGGACAATTGATTTAGCTCTGTGTTTGTTTTTCTTTTATTTTTTGAAGACTTGGGATGGTTGATCACCCAACCGAAGGACTCGAGTGTGGAGACCACCATCTGGGTATCCAGCTCGGCTTGATGGAAGGACTGAGACGCAATCAGAATGTCGTCCAGATAAGGAAGGATGCGTATGCCCTGAGATCTCAACAGAGCCATCACCTTGGTGAAGACCCGAGGAGCCGAGGTAAGACCGAACTGTAAGGCCACAAATTGGTAGTGCTGATCCTCCAGAGTGAACCTGAGAAATCTGATGACCTGGAAAGATCGGAACATGAAGGTAACCATCTTTGGTGTCCACAGAAGTCATGAAGTCGCCCGGCCGCAGGGTACTGACCGCCGAGCGCAGAGTCTCCATGCGAAAATGCTTGAACCTGACAAAAAAGTTGAGGCGCTTCAAATCCAGGATGGGCCCCAGGGACCCATCCTTTTTGGGAACCGTGAACAGATTGGAGTAGAAGCCTCTGCCCCTTTCCCGGAAGGGCACCGGGCAGACGACACCCAATTCCAAAAGGCTTTGGACCGCAAGCTGCAAGCCCTGAGCTGACAGTGGGTTTTGAGCCATCTGGGATCTGATGAATCTTGGGGGCGGCCAGGCTGCAAACTATCTTGTACCCGGAGGACACCACCTCCTGAATCCACCGGTCTGAGACACGCAGTCTCCAGACGTGAGCAAAGAGCCGCAACCGTCCCCCCACCCGGATGGGTGAGGGCGCCTCCTCATGCCTGAGGGGGCTTGGGGGAAGATTTGGACTTAGGACCCCATGAGAGACCGGAACGTCCATGCCCTCTACCCCGGCCCCAAGGGTCTCTACGTGTCCCCGCAAATGGTGCACCCCGGCCAGACCTGGAAGTACGGAAGGAGGGGAGGGAGGAACCAGCCCCCTGAAAAGGCCGCGGCTGCTTCCTGTGTTAAGGCAGCCTACCATCCTTGGCAAACAGATCCAGAAGCTCATCAAAGAACCGTAGCCCAGTAAAGGGGAATCCAGCGAGAGCCTTCTTAGCAGCATTATCAGCCGCACACTGACACAGCCAAACAGAGCGGCGTATAGCCACCAAAAGGGCAGAAGTCTTACCACACATCCGGACCGCATCATCCATAGCAAAAAGAATAAATTCCACAAATTCATAGCAAAGCAAGAGAGATCTATACTCCTCCCCCCTATTGGCATCCGAGGCATTATCCAGAAGGCACTTGAGCAGCCCTTTAATAGCAAGAGCCATGATGGCAGAAGCGCACACAGAGGGCAGCGCAGTCCCTGCACAAGCAAATGCATGACAGGCCAGCTGATCCACACGCCGGTCCTCACCATCCCTCAGAGTATTAGTGTCAGGGGAATGCATGACCGAGGTATTGGACAACCCAAGCACGGGAGCATCCACCTCGGGGGAACATGACCAGCGCTTAACCACATCAGCAGGGAAGGGATACCTCCTGTCCCAACTCTTGGGCACCACGGGCAATCTGCTAGGACGTTCCCACTCTTTGAGCACCAAATTATTAAAGTGGTTCTGCTGAGGGAACTCCAAGCGTTGTTTAACAGTGTGAAAAAGCTCACCCTGCTGCTTTTTAGCCGGCACAGGAGGGGTAATACATAGCACTTCAAAAATGTGAGCCAACAGCCTATCAGTATCCTCGGGAGACCATGGATCTTCTCCAAAAGGAGAACCAGTACCGCCATAAACCTCCTGCCGTTCCTCAGAGGAATCAGAGAAAAGTTCCCCTCTTCTAGGAGGTAAAGGCCAGGGAAAGAATAATGTCCCTCATCCTCCTCTGGAAAAAGGGAAACAGCGGGAGTTAAATGCCGCTTCTTGCCAGAAGCCTTACGGGGGCAGGCCCAGCAATATGCCTTTCCAGGCTGGCCACCCACAAAGCCAAGTCATAATGTGATTCCCCGCTAGCATGTCCCTCACTAGGGGTCAAATGCAGGCGCGGGGGGTAGGTGATGTAGAAGGGGGCACAGAGCTGGGCAGCGTAGCAGGCAACCCAGACTGCAGCGCAAGTACCTTCTGGGCGCAGGGCACACATACCCTGACACCATCACTCACAGGGGATACCCCACACGCGGCACACAGCTGGGCTTGTCCCGAAGGAACCCCAAGCACATTATCCCTGGAAGCCTCCATATGGTGATCAATATAGGCTCACAGCCAGGACAGGGTCACGGCTACAATAGCCACCCGGGATGCCCCCCCCCCAGGGATGCCCAGAACCCACTAGGGAAGGTGGGAGATGACAAGGGCAGGTACGGGAGAAACCACAGTCACGGTTGTCCCGCCTAAAAGACACAAAAAAGACCCATAAACAACCACAGCACAGCTGAAGTACAACAAAAGCAACCCCACAGGGGACTCAGCAGGATCAGCAGCTCAACCGCCGAACCGCAGAGGAAACGCGACTCGAGACGCGAGAGAGTGAGAGGGCAACAGAACAGCGGCAAGGGCCCAGCCCTGGGAAAAGAAAGGGGGGGGGGAATAGAACCCTTACCCAAAGGGGGCAAAGCAACGAGTGTCACAGCATCCCTTGAGGCCCACCATAAAGGCCTGTAACTGGTTACCCTTGTGGTACAGGGTTATGCGGTCTGGAGCAGCGCTCCTTAAGCACCTGACCCTGGTGCTGCCTACCTTCACCCGAACCAGGCAGCCGAGGCTGGGAGGCAGTGGGACCAGAACGGGTGGAAATAGTCCTGCAGGGCCGCAGGCTAGTAAGCCCCGCTCACCTGCGCAATATAGAGAGCCATCTTCTTATCTTCGCAGTCCTGACTGCAGAAGGTTCCTGTCCTTTTATAGGGCCGGGAGATGCCACAAGTCTTTTCTGCAGTCCACTGCGCCACCTTATGGTGGATAACTCAGACGTAAAGAATTTAGTGAAACAGGACGTGCTGTATACTTGGAAAAAAACCTCAGCTATAGAGCTCACTACCACTTGTAATACCTTTCTACCAAAAGCTGTGTCCACCAAGGCTCTAACATCTACCTTATAAAATTTAGTAAATGTATGAACCGAAGACCAGTTAGCAGCCTTGCATGCCTGCTCCAGCAAAGCCTGGTGCTGAAAAGCCCAGGAAGCTCAAATAGCATGGGTAAAATGGGCCATAACCCAAAAATAAGGTGTTTTCCTTTTGAGCAACACAAAACCCAACAGTGCCCACCCTGGAATCTAAAAGATCCTAGGACCGTCCGTTGGCTTTTCACCGGGGCATCCCGGGTTTTCCCGCTGTGTGAAACCCTCCAAAACGCCACTATTAACTCACCTCTTCCTCGTTACTACAGCGCCATGTGTGGGCTCTCGTCCAAATAAAGCCGTCTGCCGTGACTGTCATTCAGCATATGGCTCTCATTGTTTTTAATGAGGAGCACGCACCTCCGCATCCCTGGTTGAGGGAGCTGCCAGGGATGTGGCAATGCGCCCCCCCCCCCCCCCCATTCAGGTCAATGAGAGCCATTTGCCGAGTGACACAGACATGGCAGACAGCTCTCATTGGACGAGAGCCTGCGCCAAAACGAGGAAAAGGTGATTCAAAAGCACTGGTCTAGGGGTGTTTCACAGTGGAACAAAACCCAGGAAAGTAAAAATTCTCAGGTTTTGTTCCTCTTTAAGCCACATCCATGTGTTCCATGGCAATCAAGGTCCCCCCTGTGTATGGAACACCACCCATTTTGTTAAAAAATATACGGCTGACACAAGTGCAACAACAGGTATACAGGATCAATAGGCAGGTCTGGCTTACTAAAGGGAAAAAAAAAAGATATTTATGTGTATGAGAATGTAAATATATGTGCAATTCTTATGCCATAAGACCAGAAGGAAAAACGTTTCTAGTATATAATCTTATTGCAGGGAAGCCATTGTATGGTCTCTAGATCTTCCCTGCACTACCCAAAAACCTTGCTGAATTTACATGCAAAGACACATGGCCACTTGTACCTGTGTGATCGTAAGCTCTTCCTCCCCTGGAAGGTTCTCTGTGAGCAGCTCACTGCACAGCTTGTACAGATACAGAAGATAACTCAGAAACAACTGTGCAGAGAAAAAAAGAAAAACAAGGTAATGACATTGAAATCACATTTAACTTTATGCTTTAGAAAACAAACCCTTGCCCCTCTTTTTTTCATGGCCTTCAAATGGGAATCGTAGCTGCTTAGCTACAAATTCATCTGAGCCAAATGGTCAAACTGTCTAGTCACAGCCCCGATGTGCACACCATATTCTCTCTGTTAGGGGAATGATACCTACTATGACTTGGTCAGATGTGAGATCCTTTAGTTGAGGCAGGAGGTAAGTCTCGCTGTATGGAGTAATCAACACCGTATTTCTGTATTGTTAAAGATTAAGGAATGTAAAAAAAAAAAAAAAAAAAAACAAGAAATCCACCTTGATACCATTTTACCACCTCTATGATGCTATGTCTCGCAACCGGAAAATACATGCCACTGGGAGATGCATACTAAACCCTAGCGGGAGATATGGAAGTTGCCATCGCCTTCTAAATAGGATTGTTGCCTGGTTTGAAGCTATGATATTTTTTTTATATATTTTGTTCCCATAGAAATTGTAAAAAATCTTATACAATCAGAAAGTACACTGTATATAGGTTGATCCCTTTTGTTTGACTTGATTAATTTGCAGCATGGTGAGAGACCCCCCTTTGTTCTTGGAGGACTGTTTTTTGTAGCGTTAGTTTCAGGTGTGCAAATTAAGATGGCTACTTGTGATAGATTAATCTGGGCCAGAGTATCACCTTGGTGAGTTTTGCCTGGGCCAATCAGAGATGATGTGCGGATTTCAAATGGAACAGACCGATGGACAATGATGAGATTTTGCCTTGGGGTAGAGAGACCCGTGGGAAAAGACCAAAACCCAGGATAGTCAAAATCTTGGGTTTTGGTCCACTTTAAATACCAAGCAGGTTGGAAAGTCTGTTCTTTCTGGAAGAGGAAGAACCTGCGTACACATAATTTTCAAAACTTACCTGACACTGCGCCAGCTGCTGTGGGGAAGAGCATAGGAGTATAGCCTCTCTGCCCCTCTTATTTTTTTAATTAAAACTACAAAATGTGGGTGATGGTCTGCAGGGGAGAAAAGGAGAGTATCCTTTTTTTTATTTGCCTGAAAACGTAATTTAACTTGTGGGCTTCCACAAAAGTTCATGTACAGAGGTGCCTATTGATCTTAATAGGAGTGCACCATACTGAGGCCACACCCATCCACAATGCTGGCTTCTCATTCCAGCTCTGTGGGTCTCTTGTTTCCACGGGCACCCCTGATCTGAGGTATGTGGGGTAAGCTCACAAAAGTGGACTCAACCTTTAGTTATAACCGTTTCAATGTATGCAAATGCATTTTACTATGAAATCCCGACCAACAGGCAGGCAAAAAACAATAGCCAAACAAGCACACTGAAAAAAATCAGAACTATAGCCCTGCAGTCAATTGGAAAAAAATGCAGCAAGCACAAGAGGATACAGGAGGGCGGCTCTTTTAAGACTGACTGGGCAGCCCTTAGTCTTTGGTTTCTGAGCAGCTTTATCAAACATTTGGACATCGCTGCTGTCTTCCTCCGCAGCACCAGAGCTGTACCCATTCTGCAAAACTGGTGTTGGGTCCATTGGCTCCTCTGGGGCAGTAGACGGTTCATCTGCTTGGATATAACGTTCGACGGATGTAGTATCCAGTGTGGCGTCCTGCACGATATCCTCACTTGCACTGAAAAATGGTAAGCAGTTTGTTAAAAAGTCAACCCATAGGGACAAGAGATGATCTGTAATGAAGTATTTTTAAAGCTCACCCGAGGAAAGTCTTTAAACAAGAACAGATGAAGGACTCTGGGATGTCAATGAACTGCTGGAGACACATATGAAGAAGCTGCACATCTGACTTCTCTAGACAAAGCGCCATGAAATCCGGGCATAAACTGCAATATACAGAGGTCACAAATTGTCCAAATCTAAAAGGCCTGTGCATCCACAAATACTGTGTTTCAATCAAATATTCAAATGGGCCTATAGTTGAAAAAAATGACTTCAAGTCCCTTTTAACTATATATCCCCAGACATGCAGGTTTGGGATTTCTCACACAGTTCAACAGCATGGCATAGTTGTAAAAATACCATTTTGTGAGTACTCACCTTTAAAATGGGTATTATGAGTGTGTCATACACCCCGCTTCCACCATTCATGACATCTGGGTAGTCTCCAGTAGAGGGAGAACTTCTGCAGAGATGAATGCAAAAAAGAAGCTCCTCCTGGTCCATAAATACCTGGGACCTCCCACTAATCCCCCAGTGTATGATAGCAGTAAGAGGACCAGGAAGAACCAATATAACAAAAATAAAAAAGGTTCACCATATAAAGGATCCGGAATACAAGGGTGGGGTGGGGATAACACACTCATAATACCCATTTTAAAGGTGAGTACTCACAAAACACCATTTTGTGAATACTCACCTGTAAAATGGGTATTGTAAGTATGTCACACACCCCGCTTCAGATATTAAATCATTAAACAACAAGCCCCTCCCGGTCTATACATACCTGGTACCTCCCAACAACTCCCCAGTATTCAAACAGCAGTAAAGACAAGGTACCAGGAAAAAAACAATGGTAACCCTCAACTGTAAATGAAAAACTTCACCATATAAAGAACCAAGATACCAAAAATGGCGGGTGAAGCGGGGTGTGTGACATACTTACAATACCCATTTTACAGGTGAGTATTGACAAAATGGTATTATTCTAAGTATGTCACACACCCCGCGACATCCAACAGCAGTGTCCAAAAAGGGCGGGTATCCAACCAGGCAATAATGCAGAAACTCAAAACCACTGCAGCCTGCAGAACCTTGCGGCCAAAAACAGCATCCGCTGAGGCCCGCACATCAACCTTATAAAACTTAGAAAAAGTGTGAACCAAAGACCAAGTAGCAGCCTTACAAACTTGATCAACAGAAGCCGAAAAGCTGAAAAGCCCAGGACGCTCCAACCGCACAAGTAGAATGAGAAGTAACACGAAAAGGGGGATCCTTCCCTTTGGCAGAGTAGGCCCCAACAACCGCCTGACGAATCCACTTGCTAATGGAAGACTTAGCCGGAGCCAAGCCCTTCCTAAGCCCACAGGGCACCACGAAAAAAGCATCAGTCTTATGAAAAGGAGAAGTAGTACGCAAATAGCACTTAACACAACGTACCACATCCAAACAATGCAAAGCACGCTCCTTGTCATTCCTAGGCTTAGGACACAAGGAAGGAAGAACAATGTCCTGGTTAAGATGAAAAGCCGAGACCACTTTAGGAAGAATGTCTGGTTTGAAGCGAAAAACCACTTTGTCCTGATGTTTCTCAAAATAAGGAGCCTGAATCGACAAGGCTGCCAACTCCGAAATACGCCGAACCGAAGTTATGGCCACCAGAAAGGCAACCTTCTGAGTCAGAGTAGACAGAGCAATATCCTGCAAAGGCTCAAAAGGAGGAGCCTGAAGAGCAGAGAGAACCAAATTCAAATCCCAAACAGGGAGCAAAGGCTTCCTAGGAGGCCGCAGATGCGAAACCCCCTGGAAAAAAGTCTTGACCAAAGGATGGAGTGCAAATGACCTCTGATAAAAGATAGACAAAGCAGAAACCTGCCCCTTCAAAGTACTCAGCTGAAGACCAGAGTCCAGCCCCGATTGAAGAAATTCCAAAATCCTAGAAACAGAAAAGACCCGGCAGGGCAAAGATCTAGCCTCACACCAATCAATATAAGATCTCCAAGCCCTATAATAGATAGAAGAAGAGGATCTCTTCCTGGCACTAATAAGAGTCCGAATGACCGAATCCGAAAGACCCTACTCCAAGGTTTCAGCAGCCAAGCCGTCAAAGCCAGTGTTGGTAAACTGGGGTAACACAGTTGACCCTGAGTGAGGAGATCCGGCCGAAGAGGCAGATCGAACTGATCCACTGCCAGATGAACGATGTCTGCGAACCACACCCGCCTTGGCCACCTTGGAGCCACGAGAATGGCGGGAACCCCTTCCAGAACCAACTTTCGCAGTACCCTGCCTAGCATGGGGATCGGAGGAAACAGATAAAGAAACCCCAGGTCCCCCCAGCTCAGGGCCATGGCATCCGCCGCCAGAGCCAGAGGATCCTGGGAAAGCGACACGAATGTCGGAAGCTTGTGATTGTGACGAGAGGCAAACAGATCCACCTCCGGCGTCCCCCACCGGAGACAAAGCGACCGAAACACCTGGGGGTGGAGAGACCATTCCCCCCGGCGGGAAGAACCCCGCCGAGAAGAGATTGTCCGAGACCATCCACCACAGTAGAGACTGCCGAACCCGGGGGGACATCCGGAAGGACCGATCCAACGACCGCGGTCGCCGGTCCCAAGACGCCAACAGATGAAGCTGAAGCTGAAGCGTCCGCGTGTGAAACTGCGCGAAGGGAACTGCCTCGAAAGAAGCTACCATCAGCCCCACCAGTCTCATCCCTAGACGGATGGACGGGCGAGGATTGGAAAGAAGAAGCTGAGCCAATTCCTGAATCAAAAGAACCTTGGCCTGAGGTAGAAAGACTCTGTGCTGGCAAGAGTCCAAGGACATCCCCAGAAAGGTCACCACCCTGGCCGGAACCAGAGAGGACTTGGGGTAGTTGATCACCCAGCCGAACCTCTCCAGAGTGGACACCACCGTGTTGGTGTCCCCTTCCGCTTGACTGAAGGAAGGAGCCATGATGAGAAGATCGTCCAGATAAGGCACAATGCGAATCCCCTGAGCTCTGAGCAGGGCCATCACGCCCGCCAACACTTTGGTGAACACTCTCGGAGCCGAGGTGAGGCCGAATGGAAGAGCCACAAACTGAAAATGCCGATCCTCCACCACAAAGCGAAGAAACCTCTGGTGAGCTGGAAAGATCAGAATGTGAAGGTATGCATCCTTTATGTCTATGGACGTCATAAAGTCCCCCTGCCGAAGCGAATTGACCGCAGAATTTCCATGCGAAACTTCCGGGGACGAACAAACAGGTTGAGAAACTTCAAATCCAGGATGGGACGGAACGACCCATCCTTTTTGGGCACTGTGAAGAGATTGGAATAATACCCGCGCCCCACCTCCGAAGGAGGGACCGGGCAGATGACTGCCATTTCCAGAAGATTCCTTACCGCCGCCAGGAGCCCCTGCGCGGCCAAAGGATCTGAAGGGACACGAGACCTGAAAAACCTTGGAGGAGGGCGGGACTCGAACTCCAGCTTGTAACCGGGCGACACCACCTCCCGGATCCACCTGTCCGAGACCTCCTGGTCCCATACCCGGGAGAAGAGTCGCAGCCGTCCCCCCACCCGTAAAGGGGTGAGGGCGCCCCCTCATTGCTGAGCGGGCTTGGCAGCTGGTTTGGGCTTGGCGCCCCAGACGTGAACGGGACAGCCACGGCCTTTACCCCTGTTCCAGCTGGCACCCCTGGAAGCCGAGAAGCCCGCACCCCTGCCGGCTCTGGCTCCCCGAAAGGAAATATTGAAGGGGGCCGCCCCCTGAAAGGAGCGACAAAATTTCTTGCGCTGAGGTAACTTACCTTCCCTGGCAACAAAATCCAGCTTCTCACCGAAAAGTCTCAAACCCAGAAAGGGAAGAGCCGTGAGCGATCTCTTGGAGTTAAAATCAGCAGTCCACTGCCTCAACCACACTGAACGGCGAATAGCAACCAACAGAGCCGTAGCCCTGCCACACATTAACATGGCATCATCCTGAGCGGCAAGAATAAATGACACGAAGGATTCGCAATGCTTAAGGGCAAGAAACTCATCACAAGTAGGATCAAGATCCACACATAAATCCCTGACAATAGACCTAACCGCCAACAATAAAAGTGCAGAAGCACAAACAGGCCTCAAAACCGAACCCGCACAGACAAACCCATGACGGGCCAGCTGATCAATCCGGCGATCCTCGCCGTCCTTAAAGTGGACCATCACCCTCGGGTGATCGGCCCGGGAATCTATAAGATTCCGGGCCGATCACCTCCCTCCCCGCGGGACATCCGAGATCGGGATGTCCCGCGGGGTGAAACCCCCCCAAAACCCCCAAACCCCCTTACCTTAGTCTCGGCGGCGGCCGGCCGCCGCCGCCTCCCTCGCGCCCCTCTAGGCGTGCGCGCCCCCGCGCCGGCCGTCTGTGAATGGCCGGCGCGGGGGCGCGCGCGTCAAGAGGGACGCGCGGGAGGCGGCGGCGGAGGAGCCACGGACAAGCGGCTGTCAAATCGCTTGTCCGTCGGCGCTGGGAGCGGGAGAGGTGAGTTTTTCTTGGGGTTCGGGGGGGTTTCACACAGCGGGGCACCCCGATCGGGGGTGCCCCACCGAAGTGGACCAAGACCCAGGATAGTCAAAATCCTGGGTGTTGGTCCACTTTAAGAGAAGTCGTGTCAGGAGAATGCAAAACCGCCGTATTAGATAGTCCCAAAACCGGAGCATCAACCTCGGGAGGGACAGACCAACGCTTCACCAAGTCCGCCGGAAAGGGATACTTTCTATCGCAGCTAGGCGGCACCCCAACGAGACGCGTAGGTTGCTCCCATTCCTTAAGGACAACAACCTCGAAATGCTGTTGACTGGGAAACTCCAAGCGCGGCTTGGACACCCCAAAAAGCTGACCCTTTGGCCAAGGAGCAACTTCAGGAGGGTCCAAATCCAAAACCTCAAACATTTGGGCCAGAATGGAAGACGTGTCGGGGACCGACCCGGCGGCCTGGTCACCTTCAGCACCCAGCGACTGCTGGACCTCAGAATCCTCTAATTCCTCAATAAGCTCACCCTCTTCAAGGGGACGATCTGACCAATCCAGAGCCTCAACAACCTCATCGTCTGAGTCCGGCGGAGGCGGAGACAAGTGTTTCCGCTTAGCCGGAGCCTTCTGAGCCACCACAGCGGAAAACACCTTCTCGAGGCTGGCCAACCTGGCGCATACCTCGGATTGCGAATCCCCACCCATGAAAACGTCACACGGGGTCCGGAACAGGCGAGGAGGGGAAGGAGATGGTACTGCCGACGAAGGACCAGGCACCGGGGTGCCAGACTGGCGCTCAATGTTCCGCTGTGCACATGGAATGCAAATAATAACATCATCCCCTGGGAGCGGAGTCCCACACCCCCCGCACACCCTGGACTGCCCCGAAGGACCGTTTCCGGAATCTTTGGTAGCCTCCATATGGTGAATTTATGGTAATCGCAACAACCAGGGATTTACGCAATACGCGACCCGGGATGCCCCTTAACGTCTTTAATTAAATATGGCCCTGAAATGGGGAAATTTGCAAAAATGCCAATAAGGGGAGGGAAAGTACAAAAAAACCCCACTAGCCAGGTATCTAAGACCGGGAGAGCCCCGCAGCGTGGGATCCCAGGATCTGAAAAAGACAGACAACAGTCACACCAAGCACATAGACAAAGCACAATAACATGAACCAATAAAAAAAAAAAAAAAAATATATATATAATTATATATATACACACATACATAAATATATGTATATGCGTAATCCATACACTATGGTTACCTGTGAAAAGCCAGGGAAGCCCCAATAGGACACCCAGCACACAAAAATAGCTTGCTATCATCACAAAAAATGCCCCCAGCCAGAAGACCACCTTAAAAACAGACAACCGCCCCAGCCTACCTTAATGCCGAGCAGGAACCCTTCTTTGGCCGGAGCAGTAATGGCGCCCGCAGCGAGGAAGCAGCAGAGGGAAAGGAAGGGCGGGCCCGCACGCGCGGGAAGCGCTGAGGCCCGGCCACCAATCCGGACGAAGCGCGGGCCGCGCGCGACGCGGCCCCGCCCCCCACCGCCTCCAAGGAGCAAGGCGAAGGCGGGCGCCCAGACAAGGGCGCCCGCACCGATAGCCAGGCGGGCCGGCGGCACAGACGCCGCCCGGCCCACCCGCACCACCGTCACCATCAGCACCGGGGGTACCACGGCCGCCTAACTAAGGCACCCGCTCCGAAGACAGGCGGGCCGGTGGCACCACGCCGCACGGCCCCGCCCACCCCGACTGGAGCATATTAGCGGGTGCCACGGACATGGCGCCCGCAGTAAAACACACCCGCAGAGCGGCAGGCCGGCGACCCACACGCCGCCCGACCCCTGCACGGGAAACACAGTCCGGGGGGCCCCCTGCAGAGCCCCCCCAACACGCACACGCAGAACGAGCGGGCCGGCGGCACACAACGCCCAGGCCGCCCGGCCCAGCCACCCAAGTGAAACACAGACACCTGGCATCACAAAGACCCCCCACCCTCAAAAGGCGCAGGGAGAAGGGACCAAGCTGGAAAGGAACCTGATAGGGACCACAGGGCCGGGGCATCCCAAATCCGGATCACCAGGCCGGATAACCGCATTGCCCCATAATATGGCGTCTAGCGGAGGAGCTAATCTCCTAGGCACTTTGAGTGCCATCTACCCTTGCCCGGCCTACAGCCTAGGCTGGGAGGCTACAATATATAATAAAGGGGCTAAAAAAGAAAGGCCGGGCAGAAACAGACCATGGGGGGGGGGGCCGGGGTGTCACCCCGGCTACCTGCAAGCAGGAGACTTCTTTCTTCTGTCTTGTCGCCACCTTGCAGAGAAGAACACTGGGGAGTTCTTGGGAGGTACCAGGTATGTATAGAACGGGAGGGGCTTGTTGTTTAATGATTTAATATCTGAAGCGGGGTGTGTGACATACTTAGAATAATGGTATTATTCTAAGTGTGTCATACACCCCGCTTCCACAATTCATGACATCTGGGACATCCAATAGCAGTGTCTGTCATGGGTGGGAACCGACAAAAAACAGGAAAAAAATGCACCAACTTAAACCACTGCAGCTTGCAGAACCTTGCGGCCAAAAACCGCATCCGCTGAGGCCCGCACATCAACCTTATAAAACTTGGAAAAAGTATGAACGGAAGACGAAGTAGCAGCCTTACAAACTTGTTCAACAGAAGCCTGGTGCTGAAAAGCCCAGGATGCACCAACAGCACGAGTAGAATGTGCAGTGATCTTAAAAGGGGGAGTCCTCACCTTAGCAGAATTAGCAGAATAGGCCCCAACAATGGCCTGACGAATCCATTTACTAATGGTAGACTTGGCGGGCGCCAAATCCTTTCTGGGCCCGCAAGGCACCACGAAAAAAGCGTCCGTCTTGCGGAAGGGAGAAGTAGCCACCAAATAGTACTTCACACAACGAACCACATCCAAAGAATGCAAAACCCTCTCCTTGTCATAGGTTTAGGACACAAGGAAGGGAGAACAACATCCTGATTGAGGTGAAAAGAAAAAAAAACACCTTTGGAAGAAAATCTGGTTTAAACGGAAAACCACCTTTTCCCGGTGTCTCTCAAAGTAAGGTGCCTGAATAGACAAGGCCGCCAACTCCGAAACACGCCGTACAGAGGTAATGGCCACCAAAAAGGCAACCTTTTGAGTGAAAACAGAAAGGGCAATATCCTGAAGTGGTTCAAAAGGAGGCCCCTGGAGAGCCGAAAGAACCAGATTCAAATCCCAAACAGGAACCAGAGCCTTCCTAGGAGGCCGAACATGAGTAACCCCCTGGAAAAAAATCTTAACCAGAGGGTGCAAAGCAAAAGACCTTTGGAAGAAAACAGCCAGGGCAGAGACCTGCCCTTTCAAGGTACTAAGCTGGAACCCCAGATCCAGACCGTGTTGAAGAAACTCCAAAATCCTAGGGATAGAAAACACCCTACAAGGTAAGGCCCTAGCCTCACACCAGTCAATATAGGACCACCAAGTCCTATAGTAAATACCAGAGGAAGACCTCTTCCTAGCTCTAATCAAAGTCTGAACGACAGCCTCAGACAAACCTTCCTCCTCCAGAATGAAGGTTTCAGCAGCCAAGCCGTCAAAGCCTGCGTTTGTAAATTGGGGTAAAGTAGTTGACCCTGAAATATCAGGTCCGGAACCAGGGGCAGCCTGTTCTGCTCTACCGCCAGTCTTACGACGTCTGCGTACCAAACCTGTCTTGGCCACATTGGGGCCACCAGAATTGCTGGCTCCCCTTCCAGAACCAGCTTGCAAACTACCTTGCCCACCATGGAGAAGGGGGGAAACAGATACAGGAACCCCAGATCCCTCCAGGCAAGAGACAAGGCATCCACCGCCAGAGCCAGAGGATCCTGAGATAGAGACACAAAGGAAGGAAGCCTGTGATTGTGCCGTGAGGCAAAGAGATCCACCCCTGGAGTCCCCCACTTGTGACACAGGGACAGAAAAATCCAGAGATTGAGAGACCACTCCCCTCGGCGAGAAAAGCCCCTGCTCAGGGCATCCGCCTTCGTGTTCTCCACTCCCGGAATGTAAACTGCCAAAATGCAAGGGACATTGCTCTCCGCCCAAGTCAAGATCAGAGAGACTTCCCTGAGGGCACTCCTGCTGCGAGTCCCTCCTTGGTGATTGATGTAGGCCACCGCCGTTCGATTGTCTGATCGAACCTGAACCGGCAAGCCCTGTAAGTGAGGTGTCAGCCTTGACAGAACAAGCCGGATGGCTCTGAGCTCTAGGACATTGATGGGGGTGTGAGCCTCCTGAGGACCCCACAACCCCCTGAACTGATGACTCTTCCAGAAACCTCCCCAGCCCAAAAGGTTGGCATCCGTGTCAGTTTCCAAACAAGGGGCCAGAAAAGACCTGCCCCTCAACAGATTGCTTGGCCCCAGCCGAACCCTGGGAGACATCCGGAAGGACTGATCCAAGGACTGCGGACATCTGTCCCAATGCAACAACAGGTGAAGCTGGAGCGACCTCATGTAGAACTGGGCAAAGGGGACTGCCTCGAAGGAAGCCACCATCAAACCTACCAGTTTCATCCCCATCCAGATAGAGGGGCAATGAATGGCCAGAAGGCGGCGAATCAGATCCTGAACCCCCTGCACCTTGGGTCGAGGTTGAAACACACTGGCCTGAGCGGTATCCAGATTCATGCCCAGGAATGAAATCTCCCTGTAAGGAGAAAGAGGATTTGGGGTGGATGATCACCCATCCGAACCTCTCCAGAGTCGACACCACAGTCCTGGTGTCCAGTTCCGCCTGACAGAAGGAAGAAGCTGAAATCAGCAGGTCGTCCAGATACGGCAAAATGCGAATGCCCTGGGCCCTAAACAGGGCCATTATGCCTGCCAGAACCTTGGTGAAAACCCTTGGTGCTGAGGTCAGTCTGAATGGGAGGGCCACAAATTGAAAATAAAGATCCTCCACCGCAAACCTGAGAAATCTCTGATGCGCTGGGAAGATTGGAACATGCAGGTAAGCATCCTTGTCATGTCTATGGACGTCATAAAATCCCCTTGACGAAGGGAATGGATGGCAGAGCGCAGAGTCTCCATGCGAAACTTCTTGGTTCTGATGAACCTGTTGAGAATTTTTAGATCCAGAATGGGTCTTATTATTATTATTGTTTATTTATATAGCGCCATCATCTTCCGTAGCGCTTGACTTATGGATCCATCCTTTTTGGGGACCGTGAAAAGATTGGAGTAGTAGCCCCTGCCTCTCTCCGAGGGAGGCACAGGACATAAGACTCCCATGTCCCGAAGATTTTGGACTGCCAACAGGAGCCCCTGAGCAGCATGAGAGTCTGTGGGCACCCGAGACCTTAAGAACCTTGGAGGGGGCCAGTACTCGAACTCCAGTTTTTACCCAGACAAGACCACTTACAGAATCCATCTGTCTGTGACCTCTTGGGCCCAGACCTGGAAGAAGAGCCGCAGCCGTCCCCCCACCCGTACGGGTGAGGGCGCCCCCTTATTGCTGAGTTGGTTTGGCAGGGGGCTTAGGTTTGGAGCCCCAGGCAGATGCTGGACGGGCCCGTCCTCTGCCTCTGCCCCTGCCCCTGCCCCAGGAGGAACCTCTGATGCCTGAGTAGGCGAAACCTCTGACGGCTCTGGCACCTCGAAAGGAAGGGTTGAAGGAGCTCGCCCCCCGAAAGGAGCCACGCTGCTTCTTACGCTGGGGTAGCTTACCACCCTTAGCCACCGCATCCAACTTATCTCCAAACAGCCGCGTACCCAGGAAGGGGAGAGCGGTGAGCGATTTCTTGGCTGCAAAGTCTGCCGCCCACTGGCGAAGCCAGACCGATCGGCGCATGGCCACCAATAAGGCCGAAGTTCTACTACACATAACAGTGTCTTCCATAGCAGCCAAGACAAAATCCATAAACAATTCACATCTTTTAAGGGCAGCGAACTCAGCGCTGGCCGGATCAAAATGGGCACCATTTAAAAACTCCCTGACAAGGGATCTATTAGCCACAGCCGCTAGCGCAGATGCACACACAGGCCGTAAGGCTGAACCCACACTGGCAAAGGAATGGCAAGCCAACTGATCAATGCGCTTATCCTCACCATCTTTGAGGGTAGTAGCATCAGGGGTGTGGACCACAGAGGTGTTGGACAACCCCAAAACAGGCGCGTCGACCTCGGGAGGGGAGGGGAAGACCAGCGCTTTACCGCATCAAGATGATACTTCCTATCCCATCCCTGAGGAACGCCGGGAAGCCGACTCGGTTTCTCCTATTCCCTAAGGATCAATGCATCAAAATGACTTTGCGTAGGAAACTCCAAGCAGGGCTTAGAGGACCCGAAAAATTCCCCTTTTTTTGAGAGGGGCCGCCTCCGGTGGGGCAATGTCAAAAACCTCCAGGAGATGGGCCAGAACTTTAGAAGTGTCAACGGCATCCCCCAGCGCCTGCCCAACACCATTATCACACAACTGCACATCGTCAGATTCTGATTCCTCAAACAACTCCCCCTCCTTTAACGGGGAATAATCTGACCACTCATCCTCATCCAAAATCCAAAGCTGGCCATACCGGCGATAAATGTCTCTTCTTGGCATGGGCCTTTTTGCCCACTGCGCCAGAAAGAAATCTCTCAATGCTGGCCAGGCGAGCACAAACATCAGAGTGCGACTCCACACTAGTGACGATGTCACTTAGGGTACGGATAAGACGGGGAGGGGTAGGTGATGAAGCGGGCGGTGCTGACCCAGAAGCCTGGGAAACAGACTGTCGCGATATGGCCTTTTGTGCACATGGAATACAAATTAGCACAGTCTCCCCCATAAGGGATACCCCACAACCCACACACGGCCAGGATTGTTCCGAAGGAAGCCCAAGCCCAGCATCCTGCGGAGCCTCCATATGGTGATATTTTGGGGTAGTCGCAATGACCCTAGGGAATTAAGCTGGTAAGCAATCCTGGGATGCCCCTTTAAAGTCCCAGTGGGAGGATTTGGAAAAGGTGTAATTTAAAGCTAGGGACCCTAGGACATATGCAAAACACAGGGAGTCCTCCTGAAAGACACAAATGAAAGGGGACCCATCAGCCAACACTCAAACATTACCTAATACTATAATATATATATCTATATAGATACATCTACATACACAATATGTACAATAAGGACAGTGCAGCCCCCTGCGTAAAGGGGTGCTGCCATACCAGGAAGAGAGGGGGCCCACAGGGCACTCACAAAACAGCGGAGTCCGCAGCAGCAACAGGAACAAGATGGCCACCGGAGCCCAGCACAGCCTTGCCTGGAGGGAAAAAAGAGAAGAAGAAGGGCGGGTCAGCGCAGAACGCGCGCTCGTTAGGCCACGCTCCCTCCTGCAAGTCCAGCAACGCGGATCCAGGCCGTGGGCTGAGCCTCAGCAAGGCACCAAAACGAGGGGGAGGGGCGGGCCGCGGCGAGGGCCCGGCCCCGCCCCCCCCCCCCCCCCCAACACGCAGCCTGAGGGGGAGAAGCTCCCCCTACTAAACGCTGCACAGCATGGTGCAGACCCACAGCAAAGTGACAGTACACCGCAACATGCGCACGCACACACACACACACACACACACATTGTAAGCACCCACACAATAACGAAATGTGAGGGACAAGCCTGCCCCCCCCAGCTGGAGGGTTAAGGAAGGGACCCGGAAGGTGGGGGATCCAGAACCAGAGTCTGGTGGACGGATACGGCAGAAAGGACAGGGCATCCCGAGCCGGGGTCACCAACCCAGACACCTCCTACCCCTTGCAATGGGGTCTCACGGAGGAGCAATGCTCCTTAAACACCTACAAAAGGTGTTGCCTATCCTCACCAGGACCTACAGCCAAGGCTGGGAGGCTCATACGGGACAATGGAATAAGGTCCAGGCAGAAAAAGGGGAAAGAATGGCCGGGCATGAGCCCGACTTACCTGCAAGGAATAGAAGTCTTCATCTTCTGACTTGCTCGTCGCTCTTGCAGAGAAGGAACTGGGGGATTAGTGGGAGGTCCCAAGTATTTATGGAGGAGCTTCTTTTTTGCATTCATCTCTGCAGAAGTTCGCCCTCTACTGGAGACTACCCAGATGTCATGAATGGTGGAAGCGGGGTGTATGACACACTTAGAATATAAAGGTAGCAGCCATTTTCGAGCTTCCTCTCCCAGCATCTCAGCCATGCTGCTGTCTGGTATCAATTGACGATACACAGTAACAGGAAGGCCAGTAGCACTTCCTGTTTGCAGGTGGCCTGCAGATGCATGAGCCGCCATTTTGTTTTTAAAATTTACCAAAGCAGGAGTTAGGAGGTAAGTTAATTATATGTACCCTGGGGATGGATGCATATGAGTACTGTTTGTTGTGTTGGTCTAGTTTAAGATATTTCTGATTGTTGGTCTGCTTTAAGGGTGGGGGGGGGGGCATTCAATCCCCTTCACTTCATTCTGATCCCTGCGGCCTAGCTTCCAGGCCCCACATGTCAGGCCGCCGTAGAGCCCAATTATGTGCACTGTTAGGCACTTGTACGCCCCCTCACAGACGAAGTTTGCGCAAGCGCTGTCTCGATAGATGTGATACCACCCATGCATGTGTAGTAGCGCGTCCATCGAGACCGCCAGGACTGAGCCTGATGCGCAGAAGAGCAAGACTGCACTTGAGTGAACTTTGAGGGGCTGGACAAATAAAAAGGTGCGTGAATTTTATTCGCAAGGAGCACTAGGCTTGCTCGATTTGCCTAAATCAGAGCCCAACCTTACTGACTGGAATTCTGCTTTAAAGATCCTTAGTATGCCAAAATCAGTCACAAAGCGCTTTATGACAGGGAACAAGAAATAGCTGGGCATGCCAAACAAAACATGCCTCCGTATGGCTGTGCGAGTCCCTCTCAAATGCATGGCTCGTGGTCAGCATGAGGGACTGGGTTAGGTTAGTTTCCCTTTAAAACAAGAATCTCCCTGGCACAGAGTTGCAAGGGATAATGTTGGTCATTGCAGAGATACAGCCTATGGAGGGGAGAGTAACTCACTGTGAGGCTGCAGGAAAGAATGTATGTTAGGCAAGTCTGGTGACAACCCTGCCTTTAATTCCTCCACCAATGGAGTGAAAGGATGGGTATTATTTTTATCAGAACATCCACTTAAAGTGGACCAAAACCCAGGCTTTTGACTAGCCTGGGTTTTGCTCCTTGCCCCTAGGCACCCTGCTGTGTGAGGCCCCCCAGATTGCCGATCACGCTAGGTTTTGTTGCACTTTAACAACGCATCAAACACGGGAGAAGAGCCTTAACACTCACCTATATGACAACTGTCCTGTCTGGATTAAATCAGTCAGAAGTTTCTGAGGGTAGAACTTGGAGTCACTCCTGCACCGATTTACCAGAACCTGCACCATTTTTCCTGCAGTTATTTGAAAATCTGGTGAATCCTGGAATGATATCGCCTTTTGCACAAGATCAGAGAGTTGCCTCTCAGTGGCCTTCTGAAAACACACAAAAAAGAGAACCTTTAACTAAACACAAACTAATTAGCACACTCATATTTCAGGAGTATGACACAGATAACACATCACCTACCTGTATATTGGAAAGTAGAACCTGTGACTGATCCCCTCTGTCCCCAGGGTTCTGACTTCTTTTCATCCGTGACTGCAAAGAAAGTGTTTATTTTTTTTTTTAGCAAGACCTGCACACAAATATTAACTATGCTATGGTATTATTCCGCTCTATAAGACGCAGTCAATGCCAGTGTGTCTTATTGGGCACCACTGGCACGAGAGGTGGATGCCAAAAAGCCTATAATGGGGCATGTAGAGGGGTATGCCACAAAACCTATAATAATGGGGCATGGAGAGGGGGGTGCCACACTGCCTAAAATGGGGAAATGGGAGAGGGGTATGCCACACTGCCTAAAACGGGGAAATGGGAGAGAGGGATGCCACACGGCCTTTAATGGGGAGTGGATTCTGCCCCTTGCCTATTTTTGGGGTGACTGTGTTTTAGCTCAGAATTTTTTCTTATTTTCCTTCTGGGTGCGTCATAAGGTGACAAAATAGTATACACAACGTAAAAAAATTAAGTAAAGGCTATTCTGCTGAGGGGATCTAAGAGCTGGAGACAAAGTAATCATAGGCGATTTACTAGCCACACACTAGACCTCCTTTTCCCTTCAGAACCACAGCAATCCTTTGTAAATTCTATTGATAGTTTGCAGAATAATAACCCGTGCAGACACGGCAGCTTCCCTGCAGTCTAGGCAAATCTGATGAGCCCTAAACAGCCTGCCTCGACCTAGATATGTTCTAAAGCACTATGATCCAGTATATGTAAAGGCCATAGAAAAAAGAAAAACTTGCAGTCGCGTTCCTGAAACCAATCAAATATACACCCTTATGGCATTGTGCATTGTCCTGCTGAAAGTGCCTGGCCACATTACCATTACTACCATTCAAAAGATCAGCCATGAGAATCTGAAGTGAGATAATACCATTTTGTGATTACTCACCTGTAAAATGGGTATTACAAGTATGTCTCACACCCTGCTTCGGAAATAGTAATTACACGTGGGTTATGTCCAGTAGAGGGCGACCTTCTGCAGAGATGACTAGAAAAAAAGAAGCCCCTCCCGGCCCATAAATACCTGGGACCTCCCACACATTCCCCAGTATAGTAAAGCAGTAAGGGGACCAGGAAGAGCAAATAATAGCATTTTGTGAAATACTCACCTGTAAAATGGGTATTATAAGTATGTCACACACCCCGCTTCAGGTTACTAAATCATTATACATGGGTTATACTCACCGCTAAGTGGCACTGTTTGCAGAGAAGTCCAGAAAACATGAAGCCCCTCCCGGTCTATACATACCTGGTACCTCCTAACAATTCCCCAGTAATTCAAACAGCAATAAGACAAGGTACCAGGAAAAAAACAATGGTAACCCTCAAATATAACCAAAAAGCTTCACCATATAAAGAACCAGGATACCAAAAAGGGCGGGTGAAGCGGGGTGTGTGACATACTTATAATACCCATTTTACAGGTGAGTATTTCACAAAATGGTATTATTCTAAGTATGTCACACACACCGCTTCAGGTTACTAAATCATTATACATGGGACATCCAACAGCAGTGTCCAAAAAGGGCGGGTATCCAACCAGGCAATAATGCAGAAACTCAAACTCAGAACCTTGCGGCCAAAAACAGCATCCGCGGAGGCCCGCACATCAACCGCCCGCCCGGCCCCGCCCACCGCAATCCCTCACAGGAATCCCGGCGAAAAACGGGCGCCCCCCAAGGTACCCTCAAGCGGCGGGCCGGCGACCCACGCCCGACCCGCCCAATAAGGAAAATAAAGGCAGAGTCCAGTACAAACACCACCACATAAAGTATCAGGCAGAACGGACAGCTCAACACCGCACAGGCCACCCGTCCCTGCACACACACACACACACACACACACACACACACACACACACACAGCCAAGCACATTAAAAGAAGGCAATTCTTAGCTGGGTTAGAAACTTAGCCTCTGTACTAGATCTGAAAAACTCTACCCGATGAGCCAGCATTCTAAAGTGATATGAGAGTAGGGGCATCCCACGTCCGGATCACCACTCCGGAATACCGCTATGCCCCATGATATGGGGTCGAGCGGAGGAGCTAATCTCCTAGGCACCTAAAGTGCCATCTACCCTTGCCCGGCCTACAGCCTAAGCTGGGAGGCTACCAGTTAAACAAGGGGAGTAAAACAAACAGAGCCGGGCAGAAATTGACCATGGGGGGGGGGGGGGGGGGGGGAATTGTTAGGAGGTACCAGGTATGTATAGACTGGGAGGGGCTTCTTGTTTTCTGGACTTCTCTGCAAACAGTGCCACCTAGCGATGAGTATAACCCATGTATAATGATTTAGTAACCTGAAGCGGGGTGTGTGACATACTTAGAATAAACAATTTTACCAATAAAAGGTGCACCATATAGAGGATCCAAGATACAACTCAGGGTGGGAGAAGGGAGGAAACATGTACAGGAATAGAAATACCTTGATGTTGAGAGACCATTCCCCTTGACTAGAGAACCCCCTGCTGAGGGAGTCCGCTGCCCTGTTCTCCACACCTGGAATGTACACCGCCGAGATGCATGGAACATTGCTCTCGACCCATACAAGAATCAGAGAAACTTCCCTGAGGGCAATCCTGCTGCAAGTCCCTCCTTGGTGATAGATGTAAGCGACCGCCGTCCGATAGTCTAATCAAACCAGACCCGGCAACAGCACCAAACGGATAGCCCTCAGCTCCAAGACGTTGGAGGGGGTGCGAGCCTCTTGAGGACCCCGCAGCCCCTGGAACTGATGTTCCGTCCAGAAAACCACAAATGACAGATCCAAAGACAGAGAACTTGCGTCCCAAGACGCTAACAGATGAAGATGAAGAGGCCTCATGTGAAACTAAGCAAAGGGAACCGCCTCGAAGGAGGCCACCCTCAACCCCCCAGACAGAAGAACCGTATCAGATCTTGAACCATCTGCACCTTCGACTGATGTAGAAACACCCTGTTCTGAATGGTACCCAGATTCATGCCCAGAAAGGAAACCTCCCTGGGCGGGGAAAGAGCAGACTTGGGATAGTTGATCACCCAACCGAACCTCTCCAGCGATGTCACCACCTTCCCGGTGTCCAGCTCTGCCTGGCTGAGAGAGGAAGCCGTGATGAGAAAGCCGTCCAGATACGGCACAATGCAAAATACGGGGCCCTGAGAAAAGCCATTATACCCGCCAACACCTTGGTGAATACCCTTGGTGCAGAGGGCAGCCCGAACGGGTGAGCCACAAACTGATAGTGCTGATCTCCCACCAGCAACCTGAGAAACCGCTGAAGACCTGGGAAGATCGGCACATGAAGGTAAGCGTCCTTGAAGTCCATGGACGTCATAAAAAACCCCTGGACGAAGAGGATCGATGGCCGAGCGCAGAGACTTCATGTGAAATTTCTTGGTCCTGATGAACCAGTTGAGAACCTTTAAATCCAGAATGGGTCTTATCGAACCATCCTTATTGGGCACTGTAAAAAGGTTGGACAATAGCCCTGGCATCTCTCTGAGAAAGGCACCGGGCAAACGACTTCCAACTTCAGAAGATTTTGAACTACCAACAACAGCCCCTGCGCGGCCCGGGGGTCCGAAGGAACCCGAGACCTGAGGAATCCGGGAGGAGGCCGGAACCCGAACTCCAGCTTGTACCCAGAAGAGACCACTTCCAGGATCCATTTGTCAGTAACCTCTTGGGTCCAGACCTGGGCAAAGTGCCGCAGCCGTCCCCCCCACCCGTGAGGGTGAGGGCGCCCCCTCATTGCTGAGAGAGCTTGGCAGCAGCCTAGGGTTTGACACCCCAGACAGTTCTGGGGCGGGCACGTCATCTGCCCCTACCCCAGGAGTCACCTCTGAGCGCAGAGTAAGCAACGCACCTGCTAGCTCAAGAGCCACGAAAGGAAGGATTAAAGGAGCCTGCACCCCGAAAGGAGCGGCGTAGAGGTGGCAGCTTTCCTCCTTTCGCCACCGAGTCCAATTAATCCCCAAACAGGCGCATACCCAAAAAGGGTAGCCCTGTGAGCGCCTTCTTAGCCGCCATATCAGCCACCCAGTGGTGCAACCAAACCGATCGGCATATAGCTACAACAAAGCCGAGGTACGGTAACACAAGCAGTTAACATCGTCCAAAGCTGATAAGCCAAAGGTCATGAACCAATCACACCTCGTAAGCGCTGCAAACTCATCACTAGCAGGGTTAAAGTGGACCGTCTATAAGATTCTCGGGCCGATAACCTCCCTCACCGCGGGACATCCAAGATCGGGATGTCCTGTGGTGAGGGACCCCCCCCCAAAACAACTTACCTCATCGGCGGCGGCCGCCTCCTCCCGCGCGCACGTCTAGAGGGGCCGTTTGTGAATGGCCGGCGCGGGCGCGCACACTGTCAGAGGGGCGCGCTGGAGACGGCGGCGGACGCGTTGTGTTGTCTGACGCTGTCACCCGCTTGTCCGTCGGCGGTGATTGGTCAGCGCGGCCACGTGGGAGCTTGGTGAGGTGAGTTTTGGGGGCTTTCTAGGGGTTTCAAACAGCGGGGCACCCTTAATCGGGGTGCCCCCCTGAAGTGGACCAAAACCCAGGATAGTCAAAATCCTGGGTGTTGGTCCACTTTAAGAGGAGGACCATTCAACAGGCCCCTAATTACAGATATGGTAGCCACCGCCGTGAGAGCTGAAGCACAACCGGGATGCAGGGCCGAACCCACACTGGCAAAAGGCGTGTGATGCCATTTGAACAAGATGACGGCCCTTCAACGCGGTGGAGTCTGGTGATTGCACAACCAATGTGTTGGACAACCCCAGAATCGGAGCGTCGACTTCTGGGGGTGACGACCAGCAATTCACCGTGTCCACCGGAAAGGGATACTTCCTATCCCACCCCTGAGGGACCCCGGGAAGCCAGCTGGGCCTTTCCCATTCCTTAAGAATCAATTCGTCAAAATGCTTCTGATCAGGAAAATCAAGGCGAGCCTTGGTGGCCCCCCAAAAAATGTTTCCGTTTCTGCGGAGGGGCCTCCGCAGGAGCGGAAACAGTAAGAACCACAAGAATAAAGGCCAGAAGTCTGGGGGTATCCACAGTGTCCCCCCTGCTCCTACCCAGCATCAGCATCAAGGAACCGCCGTTCATCAGCGCCTTCAGAGTCTGAAAACAATTTTCCCCTCCTGAATCGGGGAATAACCAGACCAGTCAAGGTAGTCATATTCCTCCTAATCAAAACCCGGCACCGCCAGTGCCAAATGCCTTCTATTAGCTGGGCCATCCGGGCCGCAAAGCTAGCAATCAATTTTTCCAATGTTGGTCAATCTAGTACAGACATCAGATTGCGACTCCCCACCAATGATCACATCACTTGGGGACAAAGACAGGCGTGGGGGTGTAGGTGATGAGGCCAGCGGCACTGACCCAGACGCCTGGGACCTGGACTACCGCGTAATGGCCTGCTGAGTACATGGAATGCAAATAGGCACATTATCCCCCGCAAGGGATACCCCACAAACCACACACTGCCGGGGTTGCCCTGAAGGGATCCCGAGCCCTGTATCCTGGGAAGCCTCCATACGGGGATTTTTTATGGTAGTCGCAATGACCAGTGGGAATTACGCCAGTAAGCTACCCGGGATGCCCCTTAACGTCCGTTAGTGGGAGGATTTATAAAACCCCAATTTATGAATGAGGGAACTAAGGACCGGGAGAGAACCCCCTTTTTAACTTCCCCTGGAAGACCTGATAACAAAAGCAAAAAGGGGTCAAAAACACAGACACACAAATATTTCTATAAATGAATGTGTAAGAATATATATATATACACCTAAAGGACTGTCACACCGAACATGCAGTCAACACGGCACTCCCCTACACAATACTATGCACAATAAGACAACAGGAGTTAAAATAATTATAATATAATATACTGACATATATAATGACAATACTATGCACAATAAGACAACAGGAGTTAAAATAATTATAATATAATATACAGATATATATAATGACAATATAATGACAGAGTAGGCATTGAACCTGCGCCGCCGGGGAATGAAGCTCCAAAACTTAGGCTCTAATCACTGGGCCATGCAGCCGGCTAAGCAAACAAGCCCCGCAGGAGACTTACAGTATCGACGCAGCAAAGCAGCGACCGGCTGCACCAGCGGCAGCAAGAATGAAAGAAGAGGGGCGGGCCAGCGCGGATCGCGCGCCGCGCGAGGCCCCGCCCCCTTCTGTAAGGAAGAGGAACCGCAGTTCCATTGGCTGGGAACCTCAGTGGGCGCCGAGAGGAGGAGAGCTTTCTGAAGCAGCGCGCGAACCCCCCCGTCCCCGCCCCCTCTCCTAACTGAGGAGAAGGAACAATGGCCGCGCACCCCGCACGCCGCGGAGCCGGCCCGGATTCCAGGCTGCCGTCCCCCCAGACGGGGCCTGGCAATGTAAAAAACACACATACATCCACTCACACACACACATAAAATAAAACTATCCGCCAGGGCAAGCTGAATAAAAGGGACAGCCCCCCCCCCCCCCCATGGACCAGGCACAGGGAGCAACAGGTGGGTGGGGGCACCCAAGCCGCCTAATGCGGTGCAGGGACCGAACGGACAGGGCATCCCAAACCAGGATCCCGCACCTGGTATCCGCCTACCCCTTGGGGTCTCACGGATAGTTAGTACACCACTAAGGTGTAACCTACCCTCGGCCGGACCTACAGCCGAGGCTGGGAGGCATAATAAAATATTTAAAATAAGGTCCGGGCAGAAATAGGGATAAATTGGCCGGGTGTAAACCCGGCTTACCTGCAAAGGAAGGAGACACAGCCATCTTCTGACTTGCTCGCCGTCTGCAGAGACGAAGACTGGGGAATGTGTGGGAGGTCCCAGGTATTTATGGGCCGGGAGGGGATTCTTTTTTTTTCTAGTCATCTCTGCAGAAGTTCGCCCTCTGGACATAACCCACGTGTAATTACTATTTCCGAAGCAGGGTGAGAGACATACTTGGAATAAAAAACATTACCATAATTCACTGCAATTTTCTTAATCTGATATTGTCTGCTCATCGCAATTCTTGACAGCCTCCACTTTCATTAACAACTGGTTTTACAGAAACCCAAAAAATACAACTCTGTGAAGTACTCACCTGTAGAGTTGATATTATATGCATACAGCATGTCCTACTCCAGATATAGTACTAACGTGTGGGCAATCCTCCGCCTTCAGCGCCGCGCACTGCAGAACATGAAGAAAACAAGCTCCTCCCAGCCCTACACACACCGGAGGACCTCCCACAAATCCCCAGCATTGAAAAGCAGTGAGAATGAGAGGCCAGGAGAAAACAACCACCCAAAACTGGCAAAAAATATCAAAAGGTAACAATCACCAAACAGGGGATCCAGAACAAAGTGAACCAGGGTGGGGTGGAGCAGGACGTGCTGTATGCATATAACAACTCTACAGGTGAGTACTTCACAGAGTACTTCACAGAGTTGTATTATTCTAAGCATACAGCACGTCCTGCTCCAGATATAGTAATAACGTGTGGGACATCCAATAGCAGTGTCCATAAGAAGGGTGGGATCCCCAACAGAAGGCAACAGCAAGCAGTTTAAACTACTGCCGCCTGCAAAACCTTGCGGCCAAACACAGCATCAGCTGAGGCATTAACATCAACCTTGTAAAACTTTGTAAAGGTGTGAACAGAAGACCAAGTAGCGGCCTTACAAACTTGTTCCACAGAGGCCAGGTGCTGAAAAGCCCAAGAAGCCCCAACAGCTCTAGTAGAATGAGCAGTAAGACGAAAGGGGGGAGTCTTCCCCTTAGTAGTGTAGGCTTGAACCACAGCCTGACGAATCCATTTGCTGATGGTAGACTTGGCGGGAGCCAAACCCTTCCTAGGCCCGTGAGGCACAACAAAGAGAGCATCCGTCTTCCTAAAGGCCTGAGTGGTAACCAGGTAAGACTTGACACACCTAACCACATCCAAGGAATGCAAAACCCTCTCCTTAGGGTTACTAGGATTAGGGCACAAGGAAGGAACAATATCTTGATTCAAATGAAATGCAGACACAACCTTAGGCAGAAAGTCTGGCTTGAAGCGAAACACCACCTTATCCCGGTGTCTCTCAAAGTAGGGAGGCTGAATAGACAAGGCAGCCAACTGAGACACACGTCTAACCTAGGTGATAGCTACCAGGAAGACAACCTTGAGCGTGAGCACAGCAAGAGCTGCCTCATGAATAGGCTCAAAAGGAGCACCCTGCAGGGCCGACAAAACCAAGTTCAGATCCTAGACAGGAACCATAGGTTTCCGAGGATGACGCACATGAGTGACCCCCTGAAAGAAAGTCTTGATAAGAGAGTGCTGGGCAAAGGTCTTCTGAAAGAAGATAGACAGGGCCGAAACCTGGCCCTTCAAAGTACTAAGCTTAAGACCTAAGTCTAGACCATGTTGTAACCTGGACCTGGATTCACACCAGTCAATGTAAGCACGCCATACTCTATAATAGATAGCAGCAGAAGTAGTCTTCCTGGCACCATGGTAGCCACTACAGAAGCGGACAAACCCTTTTCCATTAAGATGGAGGTTTCAATAGCCAAGCCGTCAAAGCCAGAGTTAGTAAATTGGGAAGGCGTAGAGACCCTTGAGTTAGAAGGTCTGGTAACCTTGGCAGATCGTACTGATCTACTGCCATTTGAATCACATCTGCGAACCACACTCTTCTTGGCCACCTTGGGGCCACCAGAATCGCGGGTACCCCTTCCAGAGCTATCTTGCACTCTGCCCAGAAGGGGAATTGGTGGAAACATATACAGGAGCCGAAACTCCCTCCAAGACATTGACAGGGCATCCGAGGCCAGAGCCAGAGGATCCTGAGACAGGGATACAAAGCTCGGGAGCTTGTGATTGTGACGGGACGCAAACAGATCCACGTCTGGGACACCCCAACGGCGACACAGGGACTGAAATACCCTGCAGAGGGACCACTCCCCCTGACGGGACGACCCCCTGCTCAGAGCATCTGCTAGCAGGTTTTCCGCCCCCGGAATGTAAACAGCCAAGATGCATTGAACATTGGTCTCTGCCCATGTTAGAATCAGAGACACCTCCTGGAGAGCACCCTTGCTCCGGGTTCCTCCCTGATGATTGATGTAGGCCACCGCCGTCCTGTTGTCTGAGCGTACCTGAACCGCCAGACCCTTCAGGTGCTGGGTCAAACGTTCCAGCACCAATCTGACCGCCCTGAGTTCCAGGACATTGATAGGGAGATGGGCCTCCTGGGGGCCCCACCTCCCCTGGAAGCGCAGAGACTTCCAGAAACCCCCCCAGCCCGACAGACTGGCATCAGTTGTAACCATCTCCCAGGAGGGAGCCAGGAAGGATCTGCCCCTTGTCAAGTTCCTGTGGTCCAGCCACCACGCAAGGGATTGTCTGACCGAGGAGGGAAGCACCCAGATCTCGTCCAAGGACGCTGGGTCCTTGTTCCAAACTGACAGAAGGTGAAGCTGCAGAGTTCTCAAATGGAATTGTGCAAAGGGCACCGCCTCGAAGCTTGCCACCATCGAGCCCACCAACTGCATTCCCTGCCTGATGGAGGGATGAGGGCTCGAGAGCAGGGACCTCACCTGCGTTGTCAGAGCTTCCACCTTCTGTGGAGGAAGGAATATCTTTGACTGAACTGAATCCAGAATCATACCCAGAAACGGGGTCACTGAGGAGGGGGACAGAGAGGACTTTGGGTAATTGATCACCCACCCGAAGGACTCCAGGGTGGACACCACCAACTGCCTGCCGCAGAGACCGAGAGGTGATGTGTATATCGTCCAGGTAGGGCAACACGTGTATGCCTTTTAGTCTCAACAGAGACATTACTCCTGCCAGCACCTTGGTGAACACCCTGGGGGCTGACGTAAGGCCGAATGGCAGGGCCACGAACTGGTAATGCTGATCCAGCAGCGCAAATCTGAGAAACCTTTGATGCCCTGGGAACACCGGAACGTGCAGGTAAGCGTCCTTGATGTCCACAGCTGTCATGAAGTCCCCTGGGCGCAGCGAGGCAATGGCAGAGTTTCCATACGAAAATGTTTGTTTCTGACAAATCTGTTTAGGATTTTTAAATCCAGAATGGGTCTGACTGACCCGTCCTTTTTGGGCACTGTGAAAAGGTTGGAATAAAACCCCACGCCCCTCTCTCTTAAGGGGACCTTGCAAATGACCCCGAGGTCCAGAAGGTC
Source organism: Gastrophryne carolinensis (assembly GCA_027917425.1). Taxonomy (NCBI): domain Eukaryota; kingdom Metazoa; phylum Chordata; class Amphibia; order Anura; family Microhylidae; genus Gastrophryne; species Gastrophryne carolinensis. The sequence continues at coordinate 67,883,666 of CM051243.1, read as the reverse complement.
CTGCACTGCTAGCATCAAGACTTGAGCTGAGGTAGGATCCTGTGGGATTCGGGACCCAACGAACCTGGTAGGGGGCAGTACAGCAAACTCTATCTTGTAACCGGAGGACACAACCTCCTGAATCCACCGGTCTGGGACATGGCATCTCCAGACATTCTGGAAGTGCTGTAGACATCCCCCCACCCTGACGGGCGAGGGCGCCCCTTCATGCTTGGGCGGTCTTGGGAGGGGCTTTGGGCTTGGGCCCCCAGGAAGAACTGGGACGGCGTCCTCTGTTCTTGTTCCAGGAATCTGCACGAGACCCGGCGAAGGACACCCCTCTGCCCTGTTTAGCCCCACGGTAGGGGGTCGAATGTGAGCTTGGACCACGAAAGGGCCGAATCTGACGCTTGCGCTGGGGCAACTTGCCCCCTTTAGCAAAGATATCTAACCTTTCTCCAAACAGGCGCAGCCCTTTGAATGGAAGCCCCGTAAGGGCCTTCTTGCGGCCCACTGGCGTAACCAGACCGCACGGCGTATGGCTACCACCAGAGCAGAGGATCTAGCACTCAGCTTAATAGCATTGTCCGATGCACTCACAGGTAACCAAAGCATTGGCGGTGTCAGATGGCAAGTCATCCGCCCCTTCAAGAGCAGTCTTAACCACAGTCCTGAGCGACACCGCCGTGATGGCTAAGGCGCAAACCGGGTGGAGCGACACTCCCCCAAATGCAAAGGCATGACATGCCAGTTGGTCAACCCGCCGATCCTCTAAATCCCACAGCGTAGTAGTGTCAGGGGAGTGCATAATAGAGGTGTTGGACAGACCAAGGATCGGGGCATCGACCTCGGGCGGCGAAGTCCAACACTTGATCAGGTCGGCAGGAAATGTATACTTCTTGTCCACAGCTTTAGGGACCCCCTGGAGTTTGCTGGGATGTTCCCATTCTTTTAGGACGAGATTATTGAAAGGAGTTTGTTCAGGAAACTCCAACCGCACCCTAGCGGTATGAAACAGATCACCCCTTTGCCGAGGAGCCGCGGGAGGGGGAGAGAGGGATAACACATCAAAGATCTGGGTCAGCAGTCTATCAATGTCTAGTGGCCAAATCAGCATGGGAACCCCCGCTAGTATTGGGGGTTAGGCTCAGGCTTGGGGGAGTAGGGGAAGCAAGGCGAGGTGCGGGCCCAGCCTCGGAAAAGGTGGGGAGGCCGGCTAGCGTCTGCTTGGCACAAGGGACGCAGACCCATGCATTGTCACCGCTGCTAGGTATGACCCCACAAGCTACACACAGACGGGCTTGTCCCAAGGGAACCCCGTTCACAATATCCTGAGATGCCTCCATATGGTGATTATTATATTCGATATGCCAGTAGGGATGGACGCTGTAAAGCAACCCTGGATGCCCCAAACACCCGCTGGGAAGTGGGAGTGATTTCTTTAAAATGGTCTGGACCGGGCGCTACACCGGGCCGGGAGAACCGAAGTCCGCAGTCTGAAAGACACAAGGGGAACAGGGATGTCAGAGCCAAGCGTGAAGAAGCAAAAGCTAGGGAAAAATCGCCCATGAGGGCACTTACAGAACAGCGAGGGGAGGACCGTCTTCACCACGCGCATGTGAGAAGGAAATGGCGGCAAGCGAACCTCAAAGGGCGGGCCAGAGCGACGACGGGGAACGCGCCAAACCGAACCAGGCCCCCCCCCCCCCCCCCCAGGAGAGCGCGAAGCTCGAGGGAGCGCAGTCAATCAGAAGCTACAGTTATGTTAGCAAAAAAATCACCTCAGAGAAAATCTGACAGGGTGAATACCGTGATAAAAAACGCCGTAGCGTCTCCCGAACAGAGCCGCCTTACGCGCCGAGTGAATACAATAAAGGCGCTGCGGATAACTAAAAACTTAAATGTGAAGCGCGGCTCTGACTCCGGTAACCGTTAAAGGCAATAGGTGTCTAGTGTAATTAGGGCAAGGTTTAGCCATCGTACACACAACCCCCCCCCCCCTCTTTTTTCCCCCACTAACGGGGGAATCTAGGGAGGAAGGTGACCCATATAGGGGTTCACCGCTACACGGGGCTGGGGTACTGGTGCGGGAGGGGCATCCAATTGAAGGCTCACCATTCGCCTTAACCGCCTACCCTATGGTGGGGGATGGCGGTGGAGCCTAGCTCCGTAAGCACACTAGGTGCTGCCTACCTTCACCCGACCAACGCAGCCCAGGCTGGGAGGCATTAATTCACACTGAGGACGGGTGGAAATAGTCCCGCAGGGCCTCGGGCTGTAAAGCCCCGCTCGCCTGCAAGAGCGTGATACTTCATGTCTTCGCAGTTCCAGCACTGCAGAGAAATCTGGGGATTTGTGGGAGGTCCTCCGGTGTGTGTAGGGCCGGGAGGAGCTTGTTTTCTTCATGTTCTGCAGTGCGCGGCGCTGAAGGCGGAGGATTGCCCACATGTTCTTACTATATCTGGAGCAGGACGTGCTGTATGCTTAGAATAGGAACCTTACAAGACTGGTGTTATTCTAAGTATGTCTCACACCCTGCTTCGGAAGTAGTCATTACACTTGGGTTATGTCCAGTAGAGGGCGAACTTCTGCAGAGATGACTAGAAAAAAGAAGCCCCTCCCTGGCCCATAAATACCTGGGACCTCCCACACATCACCCAGTTTAGTGTCTGCAGACGGCGAGCAAGCAGAAGATGATGCCTCCTCCTTGCATAGGGGGCTTTCAGGTAGCCGGGATGACTCCCGGCCCGCTATTTTTGCTATTTCTGCCCGGTTCCCTGTTTTGTCTTATCCTGCCTCCCGGCCTAGGCTGACGGTCCGGGCGAGGGTAGATGGCACCCTAGGTGCTTTGGAGCTAATGCTCCACCGTGAGACCCTATACTAGAGGGTAGACGGTTAACCGGGTTGGTGACCCCGGTTTGGGATGCCCTGTCCGTTCCCCACTTTTTACTGTTGTAATTGGGGATCCCTCCCTCCCCTTATTTCTCCCTTTATTCCCTGTGGGACGGGGGGGGGGGGTTGGGGCTGTGAATTTCCCTTGCCCAGTTGTCACGGAGCTACGGGAAGTAATCATTTATTAGGGGACAACGAATGTTAGTGTGTGTGTGTTTTTTACTGTTACTTTGGTGTTTTTATTGTTTGGTTGTTCTGCCATGCAGCGGCTGTCGGGACAGACGGCCGCTCTGTCATGGCGGCCAGTGAGGAGGCTGAGGGGAATCTTCTCCCCTCCTTGCTGTGAGGAAAGGGGGCTGGGCCGGGCGCTCGGCGCGCTGGCAGAGGCCCGCCCCACTCTCTTTCTCTGGCGCTCTGTCTCCTGGGCCGGGCGCTCAACGCTCCCGGCTTGAGTGACTGCGGAGGGGGCGGGGGCGGGCGCTCAACGCCGACGCCGGCCCGCCTCTCTCTCTCTCTCTCCGCCATCTGCGGCGCCCGGCTTGCGTGACTGCGGAGGGGGCGGCGCCGGGCGCTCAACGCTGACGCCGGCCCGCCCCTCTCTCTCTCTCTTTCTCTCCGCCATACGCTCTACGCGCTGACGGCGGCCTGCCCCGCTCTTTGGCACCCGCGGCGCCCTGTCGTTTCATTCGGTGGGGGAGGAGGCCGGGCCGGGCGCTTGTCGCGCCGGCGGCGGCCCGCCTCTCTCTCTCGCCTTCGGCGGCGCCCATTGGTGAGGATGGGGAGGGGGCGGGGCCAGGTGCGGCGTGCGATGCCCGCGCTGGCCTGCCCTCTTCATCTGCTTCTTCCAGATCAAGGTTCGGCTCTGAAGAATTCTTGGTCTAGGTGAGTGCCCTGTGGGGCTTTGATTGTCCTTTGATGGCATGTTGTCAGGGCGCTTTATCCAGCGCCGGCTTAGCACGCTGTGGTATCTTTTTGTCCCACCTTGCGTTCCTGGTAATATTACATATGACACCAGCATGCTATATATGCCTCAATTACTATGTATATATATTTATTTTCTATGTTTAGCCACTTAGGATGACTTTTTCATTACAGCATCTTTTTTATGACGGGTGGAGCTGGGCTCCAGGGTGCTGACGATGCTGGAACGGTTTGGTTGGGTGATCACTCATCCCAAGTTCTCTGGCATGATTCTGGATTCCGGTCAGGCAAGAGGGTTCCTTCCTTACCCTAAGGTGCAGAGGGTTCAGGTCCTGATTTTTGTTCTCCTGGACTCTCCTCGCTTCTCTTTTCGGCTAGGGATGAAGCTGGTGGGATTGATGGTGGTTTTCCTGCTAGGCAGTCCCCTTTGTTCAGTTTCTCATGAGGTCGCTCTGACTCCGTCTATTGCGGACTGGGGACGGCTGTTCCCGATGCTTGGCTTGGTCTTTCTGCTGTCTCCCAGGGTCCGGCAATCCTTTCAGTGTTTGCTGGAGCTTGGCGGTCTGTTAAGGGGCAGATCCGTTTTGGCCCCTTGTTGGGAGACGGTTACCACGAATGCCAGCCTTTCAGGCTGGGGAGGTTTCTGGAAGGACTTTCGTTTCCAGGGGCTGGGGAGTCTTCAGGAGGCTCACGCGCCCATCTCGGTTTTTGGAGTTCAGAGCTTTTGTTTGATTCTGTCATGCTGGATGCATCATTTTCAGGTTTTGCTGGTCCAGATTCAGTGGACGTTTGTACTGCGATCGCTTACGTCGATCACCAAGGAGGGACTCGCAGCTGGAGTGCCCTTAGGGAAGTTTCGCTGATTCTTGCATGGGCGGAGAGCGATGTTCCATGCTTCTCGGCGGCATTCATTCCGGGAGTGGATAATTCGGAAGTGGTTTCCTTGAGCAGTTCCTCTCACTGAGGGGGTTGTTCTTTCTACCGCAGGGTGTTCCGGTCCTTCTGTAGCAAGTGGGGGTTCCGGAGGTGGTTCTCCTTACCTCACGTTGCGATAGCTAGCTCCCAACGTTTGTTTTTTTGGTTTCAGGTTCCTCTGCCTCCGGCAGTGGTCGCCATGTCTTTGGCTGGTGGGTGTCTGGGGTCCCTGTACCTGTTTCCTTCCTTCGCCATGGTGAGCAAGGTGGTGTGCTAGCTGGCTCCTGAGGGTGCGTCAGCAATGTTGGTGGCTCCAGGGTGGCCTAGATAGGTTTGGTTCGTTCTGCGTTTGGCGAACGCTGGCTTTGGCGGCGCAGCTGCTGAAACCTTCTCCATTTTCATAGAGGAGGTTTGTCTGATGTTGTGCTTCGGGCCTTTGTTTGGGCTAGGAAGCGGTTTTTCTTTGACTTCTTCTACAGTCCTTGTTGGTGCTATATTAATTCATGTGAGGCTAGGGCCTTGCCTTGACAGGTGTTTTTGTTCACTAGGTTTTTGGACTTTCGTCAGTACGGTCTGGGCCTGGGGCTCCAGCTTAAGTGCTTTGCTGGGGCAGGCCTCTGTCCTGGTGGTCTTCTTTTCGGGCCTTTTGTCCTCTAAAACCTTGCGTCTTTTTGGGATTTGAATTTTGCATTTTTTATGCTTACACCACGTATTGACTTTTGATGGCTATTGCTTCTGTTAGCTGTGTTTCCATCTTTTTAAGGTTGTGGTTCTTCTTCCTTGTGTCCTTCGTCTAGCTTGGACGAGGTGAGGGCCCTGCTTTGGGCCCTGTTGACATTCTATTTCTTGGATACTTCTTTTTTCCGTTGGAAGGAAGTCTTGTTTGTGGTGCCTTTGGATCCCCGACGGTTTTGGCGCCGTCAAGTCTACCTTTTTAATGCATATGTCTGGTCCTTGTGTGGGCCTATATTGCCAAGGGGAAGGTTCCCCTTTTTTCAGCTTAGTGGAATAAGTTGTGCGACTGCTACTTGGTCTTCTGTTCATACCTTTTACAAGTTTTTGTAAGGTTGCTGTGCGGACCTTAGCGGACGATGTTTTTAGCCGCAAAAGTTATTCAAGCGGCAGGGGGTTTCATTTGTGCATTTTTGCCTATTCGGGTCCCCGCCCTTTTTTGGACACTGCTGTTGGATGTCCCAAGTGTAATGACTACTTCCGAAGCAGGGTGTGAGACATACTTAGAATAATACCATTTTGTGATTACTCACCTGTAAAATGGGTATTATAAGTATGTCTCACACCCTGCTTCGCCCCGCCCTGAGTTGTATTTTGGATCCTCTGGGTGTTTGTTTTTCTTGTAGTTTTTATTGGCTCTTCCTGGTCCACTTACTGCTTTCCTATACTGGGTGATGTGTGGGAGGTCCCAGGTATTTATGGGCCAGGGAGGGGCTTCTTTTTTCTAGTCATCTCTGCAGAAGTTCGCCCTCTACTGGACATAACCCAAGTGTAATGACTACTTCCGAAGCAGGGTGTGAGACATACTTATAATACCCATTTTACAGGTGAGTAATCACAAAATGGTATTTTTTTTAATACTGCCTGAGTGATGCAAAACCTATCCTTTATTCACCCCGATCACATTTTTAATCTAATGTGGTACAAACAGATGCACAGAAAACATGCCCACTTGATTTAATGCTGCAGAACGGACAATTGCCATACAGGAAAATTCTATTTGTGGAAAGACAGGTATCTAATAAAGTGGCCATTTTGCATGTTCATTGAATCTTACCAAGAAAAAAAAAAAAAAAAAAGACCCAAATAGGAAAGTTAGTAGATAATCTAGGATATGAATAAATATAAATTAGAATCAAAGATGCATCCATCAAAAACCAAAACCATTCCCTATATATAGGGCAACATAAACCAATAAAATAAAAAGTGGGAAAAATGTCCGTGCGCCTTATCGGGCGAATGTAAAAAAAAAAAAAAAAAAAAAAAAAAAAAAATCACCCGTTCCTGACGCTCCCACGTTGCCTACCACACTGACAGAGCCCACGGACGAACACGCCTGCACACCACGCCCACCCGCTGCCCTGACCTGGGTGCTCGCGTGTGCCCAGGAAGAGGCAGCGGATGGGGGAGCGGCGGGCGCTGTCTCTGGCCCCGCCGCTGGTAAAAGACAGCGATCGCATTGGCGGGGCCGGGAGACAGCCCGCCGCTGCTTCTTAAGGCCAGCCCAGTGAATGCGTCGTGTCAGTGTCGGCGCAGGCTACGCCCACACGATTTACGGAGTCGGCCGCTGAGCGGAACGGTGTCAGTGGACAGGTGAGTTTTCCTTTTTTTTTTTACTTATGACGACTAATGGGGGGAAAGGGGGATGCCACACACCAATGGGAATGGGGGAGAGGGATGCCACACAGCCAATGGGAATGGGGGAGAGGGGGATGCTACACTGCCAATGGGGGGAGAGGGATTCCACACAGCCAATGGGAATGGGGGGAGAGGGATTCCACACAGCCAATGGGAATGGGGGGAGAGGGATTCCACACAGCCAATGGGAATGGGGGGAGAGGGATTCCACACAGCCAATGGGAATGGGGGGAGAGGGATGCCACACAGCCAATGGGAATGGGGGGAGAGGGATGCCACACAGCCAATGGGAATGGGGGGAGAGGGATGCCACACAGCCAATGGGAATGGGGGGAGAGGGATGCCACACAGCCAATGGGAATGGGGGGAGAGGGATGCCACACAGCCAATGGGAATGGGGGGAGAGGGATGCCACACAGCCAATGGGAATGGGGGGAGAGGGATGCCACACAGCCAATGGGAATGGGGGGAGAGGGATGCCACACAGCCAATGGGAATGGGGGGAGAGGGATGCCACACAGCCAATGGGAATGGGGGGAGAGGGATGCCACACAGCCAATGGGAATGGGGGGAGAGGGATGCCACACAGCCAATGGGAATGGGGGGAGAGGGATGCCACACAGCCAATGGGAATGGGGGGAGAGGGATGCCACACAGCCAATGGGAATGGGGGGAGAGGGATGCCACACAGCCAATGGGAATGGGGGGAGAGGGATGCCACACAGCCAATGGGAATGGGGGGAGAGGGATGCCACACAGCCAATGGGAATGGGGGGAGAGGGATGCCACACAGCCAATGGGAATGGGGGGAGAGGGATGCCACACAGCCAATGGGAATGGGGGGAGAGGGATGCCACACAGCCAATGGGAATGGGGGGAGAGGGATGCCACACAGCCAATGGGAATGGGGGGATGCCACACAGCCAATGGGAATGGGGGGATGCCACACAGCCAATGGGAATGGGGGGATGCCACACAGCCAATGGGAATGGGGGGATGCCACACAGCCAATGGGAATGGGGGGATGCCACACAGCCAATGGGAATGGGGGGATGCCACACAGCCAATGGGAATGGGGGGATGCCACACAGCCAATGGGAATGGGGGGATGCCACACAGCCAATGGGAATGGGGGGATGCCACACAGCCAATGGGAATGGGGGGATGCCACACAGCCAATGGGAATGGGGGGATGCCACACAGCCAATGGGAATGGGGGGATGCCACACAGCCAATGGGAATGGGGGGATGCCACACAGCCAATGGGAATGGGGGGAGGGGGATGCCACACTGCCAATGGGAAAGGGGGAGGGGGATGCCACACAGCCTATGGTAATGGGGGGGAGAGGGATGCCATACAGCCTAGGATAATGAGGGGAGGGGGATGCCACACTGCCTATATGGGGAATGGGAGGGGGGAATGCCACACTGCCTATATGGGGAATGGGAGGGGTGGGAATGCCACACTGCCTATATGGGGAATGGGAGGGGGGGATGCCACACTGCCTATATGGGGAATGGGAGGGGTGGGAATGCCACACTGCCTATATGGGGAATGGGAGGGGTGGGAATGCCACACTGCCTATATGGGGAATGGGAGGGGGGAATGCCACACTGCCTACATGGGGAATGGGAGGGGGGAATGCCACACTGCCTATATGGGGAATGGGAGGGGTGGGAATGCCACACTGCCTATATGGGGAATGGGAGGGGTGGGAATGCCACACTGCCTATATGGGGAATGGGAGGGGTGGGAATGCCACACTGCCTATATGGGGAATGGGAGGGGGGAATGCCACACTGCCTACATGGGGAATGGGAGGGGGGAATGCCACACTGGGTATACGGGGGATTGGGATGGGGGCATGCTACACTTTCTATGGAATGGGGGCGTCCCACACGGCCTATAGGAATGGGATAGGGGAATGCCACACTGTCTGTAATGGTGCTTTTTTGGTTTAAAATATTTTTCTTCTCATTTTCCTCCCCCAAATCCTAGGTGCGTCTTATGGGCAGGTGTGTCTTGTAGAGCGAAAAATACGGTAATATTGAATATAGATATATAAGTTGGGGGGTCAAAGTTCGATCAATACATATAAATGTAGATCAATAACTTGTACAGCGCTACGGAAGAGGATGGCGCTGTATAAATAAACAATAATTATAATAGCAACTGAATTATAAAGTGAATGGTGCTATAATACACTGAATAGATTATACATGTGCATAAAATTATCATAAAAAGCTTAATCCCTATTCTTGTAAATAAGTGCTAATACTAATTCAAAACATCAAAAAACAGGTATAAGTGAAAAAAGTTGCTACAGATTTTTAGCAGAACAGCATATACACAGATCTGATTTCGTATGTCTGTATCCTTTAACAGTAATGGAATCAAACTTCTGAGGATGGGCGAGAAGCGAAAGTAAGGCATTCATCTAAGATTTCAAATACACTAGTAATTAAAACTACGGTTTTAAAGCGCGGACACATTACTAAATGAAAGTTTGTAGGGACCCTTAAAAATATTATGGTTGATACTAATAGGCACAGCAAGGGAATTTGGGTACTTACAGATTTCCTAGATCCTGTGTTTTTGGCTTGTGGGATCTTGTTTCCAGCTAATGATTCCCAATTAACAACTGGTATGGTGTCTAGGATAGAGAAAAGAATGAAAATAAAACAATGCCTACAATAGGTATTCCTGATAAATACTAAAGGATGTGAAAGTATTACACACAGTTACAGACAATTCAAAAATCCTGGTATTAAAATAGACCTACATTCAAATTGGAAGGTGACCCTATGGCATTAGTCCCCTCCCCTGCTGGCTTCACTCTTGCAGATTGTCATGTCCACGCTGGTGCCTTCCAAAAAGGACACACCATACTCCCCACTCAAATGAGAGCCTATTAGAGAAGTGCCGCTATTGGACATAATGGCATGTCTATGAAATAGGACTTCAAATAAGGAACATAAAAAAAAAAAATAAAGATGGGTAAAGAAATGTATGAATAAATATAGGGTAGGTCAAATGGACATATTAAAACCCCATGCTTTGACTAATCCGTGAAACTTTTCTAGTACCTACCATGTTTCTGGGAGCTGCCGGCTTTTCCAAGTGCAGAGGCCAGACAGGAGGGCTCACAGATATAGCGAAGAACCTGGAGCGAGTTCCCATGTGGGACAAACAATTTACCATCATAATTCCAGAGCTAATAGAGGAAAAAAAAAAAAGTGAGGAGTTTAAACTTTATTAGAGGAACAGACTAGCTAACCTGGACTAGCACAAACTGTAAAAAGTAGACATGGGACATCTGCTAGTCAATTTTAGCCAAAGATAAAGTTGAACAGTGTCGCTGTTAAAGGGCCACCCTCTATTAGCGCTGAAGCAGCTCTAATAAGTAACATAAGAAAAGACACTTACCTGCAGGCGGAATCCAGCAGTGCAGCACGATCTTCCCCCACCATCCCGGCTGCTAGGCGCAACGCTCTCGCAGATGCACCGCTCCTGCCTGGTCAATTCTTATTTTACTGAACGGGGGGGATTTTTAACTTAGTAAAACTGGGCTATAGTGGCCTTTTAAATATTAATTATGGCTGATGCATGAAATAACCAGGCAGCACCAAACATACTATGTTATGTATACGTAATGAGTCTCAAAGGAATGACCAAAACATTCACAGCTGACCGGTAACATTATGTTACAAGAGTTACTTTTAAAGGCCATTAAATGATAAATGAAGTAACCCGCAACTGAATTTGCTTATGATTAGTCAGGAACTGAACCTTTTAAACCATAACAAAAATGATGTATGATATCACACCTTTATAGGCAGAGCTCTCAATAAAATATCTCATAAAACACAGTTCTAAAAATGATCCAACCTTCACAGATTTTATTACTGCCAGGCAGCAGTGGGACATTTTGAACACTCAGTTTTATGGGCTATTTAAGACGAGAACATCCAGTATTAGGTGGCCTCATCTTTCTCAGATTTACTTTAAACATGCCACTTGTCTGGACCACTAAAGTACGATCTAAAAGACAAAGTTCAAAATCTGTTCAGCAGCTGCATCCACACCCACCTCCTGATTTAATATTCCTAATAAAATATAGTTTACACACCCTATACTACTGTTTGATATAACAGCATGCACAAGATTCCCAAAGCATTTATTTACCTCAAACTTGAAACCTCTAACACTAACCTACAAAGCTCTCTCTAACCAGGCCCCTCCCTACATTTCATCTCTGATCCAGCGTTACCAATCCAAGTGCAACCTCCGTTCTGCCTAACATTCTCCTGTCCTCCTCCTTGGTAACCTCCTCGCACTTCCGCCTTCAAGACTTCTCCCGTGCCTCCCCACTTCTCTGGAATGCACTCCCCTGTTCACTCCGTCACTCTCAATGACTCCAAGCCTTCAAATGTGCCCTCAAGACTCACTTCTTCAGACAAGCATATAACCTAGCTTAAGCAACTCCTGTCTCCTGTCTGTAAGCATACCTTGTAAAGCGCTACAAAAGATGACTGCGCTATATAAACAAACATTAATAAAAATAATAATACCTGAGACCGTGTTTTCTGTGAGTAATATTTGCACTCTTGCATTGTCTGGAAAGATGTGCTCCATATACAAAGGCAGTCTGCAAGAAAAAAGGCAGGACACAGTCAATTAACAGTGCAGGCATTCATTTCCCATCTTGCTACTTGATGTTAAAGCAGACCGAAAGCCCCACTCAGTGACCAGCTATTTGAAAGGGCTTAACTCCATGCAAATGTTAAGGAATAGCAAGCAGATTAATCGCAGCATAACTGCATGTGAGCTGCTACCTTGCCACATACATGAACCCAGCTTATGAAAATTCAATGCCACAGTCAAAATTGCCTCACAAATCAGTGCAATCCCCCTTTATTTCTAGGGGAAAGCAATCAGCTGTGATGACTGCAATAGTCCTCCAAGCCACTCTTAAAGCCTGGACACCCTGACTCATTGCTATGCTGAACAGCTGAAAGAACCGTAACACTTTAGATGATACATATTATTTACATTGACCAAATGGGAGTGTGGTAAATCCAGAGTCTGCAGGAAACAGTGGTAAAGATACATTGTTGCAAGTTTTCCTTCACACACAAACCCCTCCTAGCGGCTGGTTATTCAGCGTGTGTGTTTATATAACAATCTCTCTGTTTGGTGTGGGCTGCTGCTGGCACAGCACGCCCCTCATGCTTATGTCTGTGACAAGATGGCACAGTTCTGCAGCTGTTATTCCAGAACATCTGCATTGAGTTAAGCCCTCTCAAACAGGTTTTGCCAGAGGGGGGCTTTAGGAGAGCCATTTACTAAAAAAGTTTTTGACTAAAAAAGTTTTTGACTAAAAAAAAATAAACTGTGCACATAAAAGTTACTAAGTGTGGCTCTTCCGCCATCAACAATAAACTCCCATACACAGGGTGAAGCACCCTGATCAAACTAAAATATGTACTGTTTATGCTTCATAAATCATACACAGACAGACAGCATAAAGAGCACATGGTTCTATTGCACCTGAACAATTCATGTTTATGGCTCAATTTTTGTATTTTAATGTAATAATATAAAGCACAAGTTTTAGAGTATAATTATTTAATGTTGTGGAATATGTCAGTGCTTAATACATATTTAAAAGCGGAAAGGAAAAAAATATTGAACAAAATATCCCCTGCGTAACCGCAAAAACAGCATTAAGTATAGCAATATAATTACCTTTATGCTTTGATGAGGAGGGTGTGAGAGTGGCAATATGAGAATCATCAAGGTCTATTAAAGCTCCCGTCTCTGCAGGTTCTGGCAGTTGGAGAAGAGTAGACGCCAATAACTCGGTCTCTGTGCCCTCAGACTGGAACAGAGGAACCGAAGACCAGCACAAATGACCTGAAGAGTCTGAATGGACAAAAGAACATTTAACTCCTAAACTACAAAGACACAACCCAAAGCAAAGGTAACGGCAACAATTCAGCCCCCATGTGTGAGGTAATTATACACTGCCCCAATCAAAAAACCAGCTTTCTTAAATTAACCTTATAGCGGAACAAAACCAATCTAAAACTATCTAAGATTCCAGGGCCATTCTGAATCGGGATGCCCCGCTTTGTGAAACCCTCCAGGAAGTCCGAAAAAAAAAACGTACCTTGCCACGCTCTAATGGTGCATGCATGGGCTCTCATTGATTGATTTGTATCAGTCTGCAAAATGATGTCACAGCAGGCAGCTCACATTGGACGAGAGCCTGCAAGTATGCCGTCTTTCTGTGGGCGGGGTGGTTCAACCAGCGGGGCACGGAACAAAACCTGGGAAAAATTCCAGGGTTTTATTCTGCTTTAAGGAGAATCTCTAGGCATAGTAAGGTGCGGGGTTAAAAGGAAAGTACTCAACTATCTGGCAGAAGCTGGGCAACTGGAGCCCCACTATTTAATACATTCCCAACATCTATGATGCCAAGTCAGCTTGAGTGATTGACAGTCCTCGTTAGTAGCAGAACTGCTACTAAAGATTGACTGCCTAGAAGCAGGTTTCGGGCAGGTGTTTTTTGGGCACTTTGTCTAGCTTACCATTCACAGGTTGTCCACTAGAGGTATCTGGATTTTGGATTTCACCCTTAAAAGCAGAACAAAACCCACAATTTTTTTTTCTTATCCCAGGTTTGACCCCTGCTCCAGAATAACTCGCGCACGGGCTCTCATCCAATCAGAGCCATTTGCAAGGGATTTCAAATATTCAGCAAACTGATCTTTTTCGTGGAGTGAGATCATGCATCATGTGTCCGGTCTGACTCAGCAAATCACTAGATTCGCTGGATTCAATCCTGTACCGAACTCCTGTCACTGGCTCCTCTGCGTTTGGCTCATGCCCCCAACCAGTCAGTCAGTGGTGCTACCATGCGCTCTCTCCCTACTGCAATGATGGGATGGTGTGCCGAGGCTGGATAGACCCCCTCTCTATTGCAGTTGAACCAATCAGATGCGGGGGACAAAAGGTGCGGATGTGAATGTCCCAGCCATCCCACACTTTAATTGATAGCAGCAACTGGGGAGCTGGTTTTAACACGTAAAATGCTCTTGTGAAACAACAAGACACAGCCAACTCCTGGGGAAAATACCATTTTGTGAATACTCACCTTGTAAAATGGGTATTATAAGTATGTCACACACCCCGCTTCAAGATATTCATAACCTGTGGGTAATACTGACCTGTAGAGGGCAAACTGCAGAGATGATAGGAAGAAAGAAAGCCCCTCCCGGTCCATAAATACCTGGGACCTCCCACTCATTACCCAGTATAAAGAAAGCAGTAAGGTAAGGGACCAGGAAGAGCCAAATATAAGTCATAACAACGCAAAGTTCACAATATGAAGGATCCAGAATACAAAAGGGCGGGGTGAAGCGTGGTGTGTGACATACTTATAATACCCATTTTACAAGGTGAGTATTCACAAAATGGTATTATTCTAAGTATGTCACACACCCCGCTTCAAGATATTCATAACCTGTGGGACATCCAATAGCAGTGCCCATAAAGGGTGGGGATCCAAAACAAGGCATAAAGCACAACTTAAACCACTGCAGCCTGCAGAACTTTGCGGCCAAAAACAGCATCCGCTGAGGCCCGAACATCAACCTTGTAAAACTTGGAAAAAGTGTGAACAGAAGACCAGGTAGCAGCCTTACAAACTTGCTCAACAGAGGCCTGGTGCTGAAAAGCCCAGGAAGCCCCAACCGCACGAGTAAAATGAGCCGTAACACGAAAAGGGGGGTTCCTCCCCTTAGCAGAATAAGCCCCAACAATGGTCTGACGAATCCACTTACTGATGGAAGACTTGGCGGGCGCCAAACCTTTCTTGGGCCCGGAGGGCACCACAAAGAAGGCATCAGTCTTGCGAAAGGAAGACGTTACCACCAAATAGTACTTAACAATGCGAACCACATCCAAGGAATGCAGGGCCCTCTCCTTGTCGTTGCTGGGATTAGGACACAGAGAGGGCAGAACAATATCCTGATTTAGATGAAAAGCAGAAACGGAAAACCACCTTGTCCTGATGTCTTTCAAAATACGGAGCTTGAATAGACAGAGCCGCCAATTCAGAAACACGCCTAACAGAAGTGATAGCTACCAAAAAGGCCACCTTCTGCGTAAGGGAAGACAAGGCAATATCATGCAAAGGCTCAAAAGGAGGACCCTGAAGAGCGGAAAGAACCAAATTCAAATCCCAAACCGGAATCAGAGGCTTCCTAGGAGGCCGCACATGCGTAACCCCCTGGAAAAAGGTCTTAACCAACGGATGAAGAGCAAAAGATTTTTGGAAAAACACCGCCAGGGCAGACACCTGCCCCTTCAGAGTACCGAGTTGGAGCCCTAGATCCAAACCATGTTGCAGGGACTCCAAGATTCTAGAAATAGAGAATTCCCTACAAGGGAAGGCCCTAGTCTCACACCAATCAATATAAGACCTCCAAGTCCTATAGTAAACGGAAGAAGAAGACCTCTTCCTAGCGATAATAAGAGTCCGAATCACAGCATCAGAAAGACCTTCCTCCTTCAAGATGGAGGTTTCAGCAGCCATGCCGTCAAAGCCAGCGTTGGTAAATTGGGGTAACGTAGATGACCCTGTGTGAGCAGATCTGGCAGCAGGGGCAGAACGAACTGATCTTCTGCTAACCTTACCACGTCTGCGAACCAAACCTGTCTTGGCCACCTTGGGGCCAGAAGAATTGCTGACGCTCCCTCCAGAGCCAGCTTGCGCACTACTCTGGCCACCATGGGAAACGGAGGGAACAGGTACAGAAACCCCAGATCCCTCCAGTTCAGAGACATGGCATCCGCTGCGAGAGCCAGTGGGTCCTTCGCCAGAGACACAAACGCCGGAAGTTTGTGATTGTGACGGGAGGCAAAGAGGTCCACCACCGGTGACCCCCACCTGAGACAAATTGAGTGAAAAACCTTGGGACTGAGAGACCATTCCCCCTAGCGGGCTGACAACCTGCTCAGAGAGTCCGCCTCCGTGTTCTCCACTCCCGGAATGTAGACCGCCGAGATGCACGGGACGTGACTCTCCGCCCAGTCCAGAATCAGAGACACTTCCCTGAGGGCACTCCTGCTGCGAGTCCCTCCCTGGTGATTGATGTAGGCAACCGCCGTCCGATTGTCCGACCGGACCTGAACCGGCAAGCCCCGCAGTTGATGAGTCAAATGAGAGAGAACCATTCTGATGGCTCTCAATTCCAGAACATTGATAGGCTCGTGGGCTTCCAGGGGCCCCCACAAACCCTGAAATTGCAGATCCTTCCAGAAGCCCCCCCATCCTGAAAGGCTGGCATCCATGGTGACCACCTCCCAACAAGGAGTCTGAAAGGATCTGCCCTTCAGCAGATTGGCTGAGTTCAGCCACCACCAAAGCGAGCGGCGAACTCGGGGAGACATCAGAAAGGGTTGATCCAGCGACTGAGGAGACCTGTCCCAGACAGCCAATAGATGGAGCTGTAGCGTCCTTGTGTGAAACTGAGCAAAGGGGACTGCCTCGAAGGAGGCCACCATCAATCCCACCAGTCTCATCCCTAGCCGGATGGTCGGCCGAGGAATGGACATGAGCAACCGAATCAACTCCTGAATCAAAAGAACCTTGGATTGAGGAAGGAACACTCTGGCCTGATCTGTATCCAGAGACATTCCCAGAAAGGATACTATCCTGGACGGGTAAAGGGAGGACTTGGGGTAGTTGATCACCCAGCTGAACCTATCCAGAGTGGATATTACCATCCTGGTGTCCGATTCCGCTTGGCTGAAAGACGATGCCATGATGAGGAGATCGTCCAGATATGGCACTATGCGAATTCCCTGCGCTCTGAGGAGAGCCATCACCCCAGCAAGCACCTTGGTGAAAACCCTTGGAGCTGTGGTGAGACCAAAAGGAAGAGCTACAAACTGAAAGTGCCGATCCTCCACCACGAACCTGAGAAATCTCTGGTGCGCGGGAAAAATTGGAACATGGAGGTAAGCGTCCTTGATGTCTATAGACATCATGAAGTCCCCTTGACGAAGAGAGTTGATAGCTGAACGCAGCGTTTCCATGCGAAATTTTCGAAGCCTGACAAACCTGTTGAGAATCTTCAGATCCAGGATGGGCCGGACAGAGCCATCCTTTTTGGGGACCGTGAACAGATTTGAGTAAAAACCCTGACCCCGGTCTAATGGGGGCACTGGACAAATGACCGCCATTTCCAGAAGACTCGATACCGCCGCCCGGAGCCCGTGCGCGGCCAGGGACACCAGAGACCTGAAGAAACGCGGGGGGGGGGGGGGGGACTCGAACTCCAGCTTGTAGCCGGAAGACACCACTTCCCGGATCCATTTGTCCGAAACCTCCCGAATCCAGATCTGGGAGAAGTGTCGCAGCCGTCCCCCCCCCCCCCCCCGCACGGGTGAGGGCGCCCCCTCGTTGCTGAGCAGGCTTGGCCGCGGGTTTGGGTTTAGAGCCCCAATTGTATCCTGAATGGGCACGACCTAGTCCAGGAATCTCCTCTTGTAGAAGGGAAGGCAAATCCTCTTCCCGCTCTGGATCCCCGAAAGGAAGGAGTGAAAGAAGCCGCTCCTCGAAAGGGACGTCGTTGCTTCTTATGTTGAGGTAACTTACCACCTTTAGCTACAGAGTCCAATTTGTCGGGGTCCGAGCGGAAATAGATAAAAACTGTCCGGGAGTTGTCCCGGCTACCTGAAATCCCCCTGTGCAAGGAGGAGACATCTTCTGACTTGCTCGCCGTCTGCAGAGATGAAAGACTGGGTAATGAGTGGGAGGTCCCAGGTATTTATGGACCGGGAGGGGCTTTCTTTCTTCCTATCATCTCTGCAGTTCGCCCTCTACAGGTCAGTATTACCCACAGGTTATGAATATCTTGAAGCGGGGTGTGTGACATACTTAGAATATATACCATTTACATAAAAGGGAATTAAGATGCTTCAACTCAACATAGACCAATAAAAGCTGCAATACTTACACAAGATTGTTAAAAAAATTACTTTGTCCTTTAAAGTTGCAGAAAAATCCAGCACACGGGAGTCTTCTGAGAAAGCCTGGAGCTTAGATCTGTGAGATATACTTGGCCTCCAAACATTCACAAAGAAATCTGAATCCTGTAGGGAAAATAAATTACTTTTCAATTCTTTTTACATACACAGGGAGTAAAGTGTCCGTCCTCTAATCGGCTGGATAGAAATTATTAGCCCCGTTATCACCAAGATTAAACTTTAAAGGCCCAGCCCAGCGAGACTGCCTGTTTTTAAACCACTCCCACCGTGCCAACCTTACCAATCGCTAAAACAGGTCTAATGGTCTGAATAACAAACACTAACCTCACTCCAGCGGTGACCACGGCCCTATCCCCATGCCGGGTGCCCGCCATCTTCCCTTCCGGACCGGAAGCTCGCTGCACAGTGGAAGGATGTGAATGATGGCGTGTGCCGTCGATGTGTGCGGCCAGGATTCCATTCAGCTTCTCCAGCCGCATGTGCGCCAGAGAAGCTGAATGGATGAGAAGCTGAATGGATGAGAAGCTGAATGGATGAGAAGCTGAATGGATGAGAAGCTGTGTATGCGCCGAGCTTACTGGGCAAACAGCGAGGCTTCACTTAATTGGGCATCCCAAACCAGAAAGCTGACCAAGGGCATTATCTTTTTCCCACACCATGTACATACAGATTGCTCATATTAAAAATCATCCTATCTGCATCTACTGCATGTTATGAGCCTTTAAGCATCCAAGATGGCTGCTCAGGCAGCCTGCAAACAGGAAGTGTCCTCTGACTGTGCCGCTCTGCATTCTGGGATTGCTGACCTTTCCCAGACCCCAGTTATGCACTGTCTGTGCAAAGCACAGCTATAACTCCACCCCCTGTATTTTATCCCGCTCTCCTCTCCTCAGTATGTGATGCTTCTGAGTCAAGATGGCAGCACCCGTATCCTAGAGTCCTGAACAGAGTTGCAGCCCATAGGGGGAAAGAGTAATAAGTGACTAACTTAAAATATATTAATTTTAGATGCTGGGGAATAGCTTTTTAAGGGTTTGGGCTTTTCATTAAATCATGCTGAAGGTCCAGGTTAACAGTATTACAATACTGGTTTTCATTTTTTCCCCCCTGAGCATGGTTTGAAAAAGTTGAGAATAATACGCTTTAAG
The DNA here is from genome assembly GCA_027917425.1 of Gastrophryne carolinensis. NCBI lineage: Eukaryota > Metazoa > Chordata > Amphibia > Anura > Microhylidae > Gastrophryne > Gastrophryne carolinensis. Next base: position 67,864,379 of record CM051243.1, on the reverse strand, counting down.
TTGAAAAGGAGCCAGCATGCTATTAAAGATCCTGGAGACCATACATATACAATTGAGAACGAGATTGGAAGCAGATAGAGTGATGAGCGCTGGGTCTATCTAAAGCTGGTACGCAGATTCATTTATTGGGACACTTTTTTTTTTTTTGGAGAAGTGAACACATTGGCCTTGATTCACCAAGAGTTGAAAAAAAATTTCATGGTAGTAAAACGTTCAATTCATGAGAAAAAAGCATGAGAATTTCACTTTTTACCTGTAGTAAAAAGTGCCATTGATTTTCATTGTCTTCCTTTGTGGTGATTCAGCAACAGTGACATTCTTTTTTCCCATGAATTGAATTTTTTACTACCATGAGAATTTTTTTTAACTCTTAATGAATGGAGGCAATTAGGTGAAAGATTTTATGTATACTGAAATGTAACTTGCGGGAGTACATTTTTTATGGCATTTCATAGGCACTATAATCGGTAAGGGACAAAAAAAAAATAAATAAATAAAAAAGGTACAGATACAAATTTTGTGGTTCATAAAGGGCTATTTAATGCATTACATAAACTGCAAACATTTTAGAAAATCTTCTAAAGCTTTTTTAAGGCTCTTGAGTCGCGTTAAATGAGCACTATTGCGAAATCATGTAATAATAAAATCCATATAAAACATGTTGGCTAATAAGAAGGGGTCACCTATACACCCAACCTGAATAAAACGCCCACCAAGCTTGTGGTTTATTCTCTCACGGTAGGAATAAAATCTAGGAGTGACAGGTTTAGTCTATCAGGGGTGACAGTGCATGTCAAGCCCCATTTTCCTCTTCCTTCCATTAAAATAATAATAATAAAAAAAAAAAGCCTGGAAGGATATTTCCTGATGTCAGGTATAGAAGTGACCCCTCCCCCCGCCATCCTGCAGATTTATATGGATTTTTATAATTGGGCCAGTAAAGGTTTGCTTGAGAAGTAAAAAAAATGCTACATCTGCATAACTGTCAATGGCTAGGGGGGTTGGTTCACCCTAAACCTGATTATAATTCTGATAAAACAAAAACACCAAACAAGTCCCAATAAGTACTAAAAATACAATTCTGTGAAACTCACCTGTAGAATTGTTTTTGAATATATCCAGTCCAGGTCATCTCAGAAGTGATGACATGTTGGTATTCCGCCCCAAGTGGGCGCTCGACTGCAAGATCAAAGGCGGTCGCTCCTCCCAGCCCCCAATAAAAGCAGGTGTCTCACTATGATTTCCCAGTGGTTAAACAGCAGTAAGAAAAAGAGACAGGCCGGGAGGCCAAGAAACCATGTTACTTCACATAGCTTCAGCATGTACTACAACAAAAAGCATAAGGACAACGGTCCAATATAAAAATAGTAATCACCTTAAAGTGGACCAACACCCAGGATTTTGACTATCCTGGGTATTGGTCCACTTCCCCGGGGCACCCCGATTTGGGGTGCCCCGCTACCTGAAACCCCCCCAAACACTCCGAAAACTCACCTCCCCACGCTCCCACATGAGTGCGCTGTCCAATGCCCACCGACGGACAAGTGACGTCCGTCGACGGACAAGGGATCGCGCCCGCCGCCGCCTCCCGCACGTCACTCTTGACGTGTGCGCGCCCGCGCCGGCCATTCAGAGACGGCCGGCGCGGGCACGTCTAGAGGAGCGCGAGAGAGGCGGCGGCAGCGGAAGCAGCGGCAGGAGAGGTAAGGTTTTTTCGGGGTTTTGGGGGGGGTTACATCCCGATCTCTGATGTCCCGCGGTGTGGGAGGTGATCGGCCCGGGAATCTTATAGATTCCCGGCCCGATCACCCCTGGGTGTTGGCCCACTTTAACAGGCAAACAAGAGATAATGAACAAAAGGGCGGGGTGGGATGACCTGGACTGGATATATTCAAAAACAATTCTACAGGCGAGTTTCCCAGAATTGTATTTTTCACTATATCCAGTCCAGGTCGTCACAGAAGTGATGACATGTGGGACGTCCAAAAGCAGTGTCCACTAGGGCGGGATCCCCAGTGCGGAACAGCAAGTAGTTCATTTCACTACCGCCTGAAGCACCTTGCGGCCAAAGACAGCATCAGCTGAGGCCCTAACATCAACCTTGTAAAACTTGCACCACTGCCTGTCTGATCCCCTTACTGAGAGTGGACTCTAGACAATGAGAATTCGATCTCCTGAAGGATTCAGTAGCAACCAGGTAATACTTGATGGCTCTGACCACATCCAAGGCATGGAGGATCCTTTCCATAGAATTAGTCAGTGCTGGACACAAGGAAAGCAAGACCACCTCCTCATTAAGATGAAAGAGCGAAACAACCTTAGGCAAAAACTCAGGTTTAAAGCAAAAGACAACCTTATTCTTATGCCGCTCAAAATAAGGAGGCTTCATACAAAGCGCCGCCAGCTCTGAGACGCGACGCACCGAGGTGATCCCCACCAAAAAGACCACCTTGAGGGTCAAAATAGACAATACAGCATCGTACAACGGCTCAAAAGGGAGGACCCTGGAGAGCAGAAATTACCAAATTCAACCACACAGGCTTACATGGGAGACATACATGGGTGACTCCCTGGAAGAAAGTCTTGATCAATCTATGATTGGCAAAGGATCTCTGGAAAAAATGGCCAAGGCAGAGACCTGGCCCTTGAGGGTGCTCAGCTGGAGACCCAAGACTAAACCGTGTTGTAAAAACTCCAAGATCCTAGAGATAGAGAAAGTGCGACAAGGGAGACTCTTGGCTTCACACCAAGCAATGTGGGCATGCCAAACTCTGTAATATACCATGGAAGAAGACTTCTTCCGCGCCTGAATCTTGGTATGCACAACCGCGGCTGACAGCCCCTTTTCCATCAGGATTGAGGTCTCAATAGCCAGGCTGTCAAAGCCAGCGTCTGTAAATTGGGGTGCCGCAGCGTCCCCTGCGTGAGAAGCCCTGGGTCGGTGGGCATGATGTAGCTGTCCACTGACATCTGAACTATGTCCGCAAACCAACTCCTCGGCCAGCAAGGAGCCACTAGGATGGTTGGAACCCCTTCCTGGGCTATCTTGCGCAGCACTTGGCCCAGGAGTGGAAATGGAGACACAGAACGTGAAAGATCTTGTTGCCGAGAGACCATTCCCCCAGACAAGAGGCCCCCCTGCTCCTGGTTCTCTACCCCGGGGATGTAAACCGCCGAGATGCAGGGACTTCTTGGCCGCGGCATCAGCCGACCATTGCCGCAACCAGAGCGAGCAGCGAAGCTCAACAAGCAGAGCCAAAACCCTGGCACAGAGCCGGACAATATCGTCCATTACAGCAACAACGAAGGCAATAAAATCCACACAAGCTTTGAGGTCTTTATATTTCTCGGCCCGCTTGCGAGACTTAGCAATCTCCACAAGACCTCTCACCTTCTTCCTGATGGCTAAGGAGTCAATAGCGGCACACACAGGGCGAAACCAAGCACCCGCAAAGGTAAAGGCATAACAGACCAGCTGATCCATGAGCCTGTCAGCTGGATCACGTAAGGAAGCGGTATCGGGTGAAGGCATAACAGTAGTGTCGGATAACCCTGACACAGGGGAATCCACTTCGGGAGGACGGGACCATAAGCGGACCAGCTCCTCAGGAACAGGATACCGCCTGTTCAGGCCCTTAGGCACCGACGATAGCTTGTTAGGCCTTTCCCACTCCTTGAAAATCAGATTAGAAAAATGGGCCTGCTCAGGAAAGACACTCCTCTGTCTCTCAGGCCGAAACAAATCACCCTGCTTCCTCTTAGCCGCTCTTGGAGGGACAATATGCAACATCTCAAAAACTGAAGCCAGCAACTTCTCTATATCATCAGGGAGCCACATATCCTCGCCCGAGGAAGAGCCAGGCCCACTGTCATAGCTGGCAGAATAATCCACAGTGGAAATGGAGTCCTCATGCAACTCGCCTTCCTCCATGGAGCCCAGACCTCCAAAAAGATCATCATCATTATCCGAGTAAACAGGCTTGATGTGCCGCTTCTTACTCGTGGCCTTCTTAGGAGCCGTGCAAGATATCTGTCTCTCAAGGCTGGCCACCAGGTATGCCAAATCAACTTGGGACCCCTTGCTGGTAGCGGGGGTTCTGGAAAGGCCGCAGGCAATAACGGTCTAGGGGCAGATACGCCCGCCCGATCATGCTCCAAAAAGACGCTCCTGGCGCAAGTGACAAACAGTGCCGAGTCCGCCCAGAGGGCTGGCACTGCACATGGGGCAGAGCTTCACCCGCCCGGATGGGGCTCCTAGCTCACTATCCCCAGAAGCCTCCATTATGGCGATTAGCAGACAAAAATCATTATGCAGGTTACAAGGCACTGACAGCCCAAACCTATGTAGCCCTCCTATATATTACCTATTTTTGTGATCCCTCTTAATAAAGGAGGGGGGAGGAGGGGGCGGGGGACCGGGAGGAACAACAACCCTCAATCAAAGGGGCCCACTTAGAAGACACAAGCAGAAAAGCGGCATCAGTATCCCACAGCACATGCGCAATATAAAACAATAGATATTAGCAAGAGGGACTCACGACACTGCTCAGCAGCTCGGAGGACAACAGTCAGCGTGGCAGAGGAAGGCAGCACAAGATGGCGCAGGCCAGCAGCCCAGCGCGTTCCTCGAGGGCCGGGACGCACAGCAGTGACGCCCGCCCCCGTCGACGGCGCGAAAGGAATGCCCGCCCCCAATAATGGAGGTCGAAGTCAGCCAAAGCAACACACAGGGCAGCCCATGGAGGGGGCCCCCGTACCAGCCTGTGCTGAGTGCGCACGCGGCCGCGGGCTCAGAAAAGGAAAAGCAACCTCCGCCGAGCGGCGACGGAGGGGAGAGAGGAGCAAGATAACTAGAGGGAGGTAAGTACTAACACACAGTGCATAAGCTATTACATCAAGGGACTACTTCAGAGAGCCACCACGATGTCTGCGCAAGTAAAAAAGTGAAGGTCCACAAAACACAACACAGTAATAAAGCTTGTGGGGCAGGGAGGGTATGAAACCCGTGGGCATAAATGGCCCCCCCCCCCATAGGCTCACAATCAGCCTATGTCCGGCTACCCTTTAGACAGGGTCTGCGGCCCAGAGCCTAGCTCAGTCAAGACGCCTGACCCTGGCGTTCTCCCTACCGTCACAGTCCCGATCAGCCATGGCTGGGAGGCAATAGTGGGTCCACGGGATCAGTGGAAATAGGTCCGCAGCAGCCGACGGGCTAGGAGGCCCCGCACAGCTGCAGTATCCAGGAGAGAGTATCCAACGATCTTCAGCAGCCAGACTGCAAGATGAACACTGGGAAATCATAGTGAGACAACTGCTTTTATAGGGGGCCGGGAGGAGCGACAGCTTTTGATCTTGCAGTCGAGTGCCCCCTTGGGGCGGAATACCCACATGTCATCACTTCTGGGACGAACTGGACTGGATATAGTGAAAAAACTTCTCTTTAAACTGATGTCACTGTAAACGAGGCTATGTCTTCAATCCGATATTCAACAGCCTTCCACCATCACCTATGTAAGGTAATAAACACTCACCATCATTTATACTCGGCATAGAATGTGGCCCATCTGACCAATAACTTATCCAATCATTGATTCTGTAACATTTTAGCCCTTATTTGTTTTTAGCAGACCTCCTATAATTAAACACTATAATACTCCTTGGCCAATTTCCACAAAGGATTTCAATTGTGGGCCGGAGTCAGAATAGAATAAAAAAACATAGCGTAATGCTGCAAAACTTATCAGTATGCCATTTAATAAAACAAAATATACAAAGATTCTGGAACTCAGAAGCATCAAGTAGAAAACCACTACGGTCTCACTGCACCAAAAATTCAGATTTTAAATGCAGAGCTAGTCCCTCACAATTCCCTGTGACAGTCAGTTTCAAGAGGATTTCACAGTGCCAGACAGAAAAGACAAGCTGCCGTAGCGGCAACGCGTTTCGTGCAAGTAAAGCACCCGTTCAGTCAAAGGTATGTGATGAGTGCTTATTACCTTACTCTGGTGATGGTGTTGGTGGAAGGTTGCTGTATACTGGATTGAAGACCTTACCTCATTTACAGTGACAGCAGCGTGAAAAGATTGTTTACTACTTATTGGGACTCCATGCTTGTTTTTTTGTTTTCTGTTTGTGAGCATCATTTGGAATATTTGGGTTTTTTAATTTTTACAATTGTATTTTTCTGTCACATATATGACAAACAAAAATCTATAACAGATATAAAGCTTTATGAGCATGACATACCTTCTCTGTAATGCTCATCAATATTGGGTGACCATCCTCCACAAACATCTTTGACCACCTATAAAAAACAAACATGTGGCTAATAATATGACTTTCTATAGTCAAATGGAAGAACAATGAAACCTAGTTTGCAGCTCCTGCATGCTGAAGACCCCTTTCTAGCTATTACCACCAGAAGCTGCTTCTCTTGTGCCTATCTCTGTCCCACTATCTTCCACCTTTCTCCGTTTCACCACTGTAGCCCGGGACCTGCAATTGAAACCAGTGCACTGGGTTCCTAAAGGGCAGAAACTGGAGGACAACAGCCCGTGTCCCACATAATAAACAGAACTACTAGTTCCCAAGCTCTGTTTGCCTGTTGTTACCCAGGAGGAAAATCACCCAGGTACCCAGCCCAGTGAAAGAGGAACATGAGGCTCTGGAGTCTCCTTTTCGGGATGCCCCACTGAGTGAACCCCCCCCCCCCCCCGATCGCAAGTTTCACTCACCTTCTCCTTAAGCCCTCTGCGCATCTGTGCTCCGGCCGCAGCCCCCCTCACCTCACTGCGCACGGCCTTATTGAATGTGCAGCGCAAGCAGATAGCGGCTCCAAGGTGGGCGGGGGGGATGCGGCCGATACTCGGCTGCTTAGCCATCCAGACAGTGCCGAGTGACAGCGAGCTCAACGCTCAGCCACTCAGCGCACAAGCCCGAGTCGCCGTGTGAACGAAAGAAAGGTGAGTGTCTGAGGAGACATGGGGGGGTACACACAGCGGGGCATCTCAATTCGGGATGCAGACGCACAGAGGAAATTCTGGGGTGCTGTTCCTCTAAAACGATGCAGACTATTCGTCCGGATCCAAGGAAGATGCGGCTGGACCCTCAAGAAAAAAGGGGTTAATGATGCTCCAGCTGACCCACACAGGCCACAGGTATGCTGCCCTGTGTGAGTAAAGCCTGAAGTCAGCGATCAAAAAAATAAAAATAAACGAAAAAAGTAAAATAATAAAAAACGGAGAGCAATGGGGTCCCAGCAATTTTCCGGAGAGGAAACAAATAATGAGGACCAGGGTGGAGAAGGTGGAACTTGTTGGTCCCAGTTTACGTTTTCTCTTCGGGAGGAGCCCCTCTCAGTGGCCGTTCTGAAGGACAGAGGATGTAAGCACTCAAACATAGCCCTACTTTTATTTATGCCAAGAAAAGGACGTACCTGATGGTCTCGCTTTCTGCTATAACAGGATCGATCTCTTGCCGAGGATCAGCTAGTAAAGTATCTAAGTGGCGGACAGCTCCCCTGCAGAACAGTACGAGTGGCTCAAGGCCGGGAAGACTGTGGATTCTATACACATCTGTTGAGAGCTATAAGAAAATATATATATTTTAATATACCATAGAGCAGAAAAAGCCATTTATGGTCAAAATTATTTTTCCATCCCAAACTATGGCCTTGATTTATCAAGAGTTAAAGAAAATTCTCATGTTAGTAAAAAATATCACTAAATGAGAAAAAAGCCTGAGAATGTCACTGTTGATGAATCACCAGATATAAAGACAACTCAGAAATGCCTGCCTGCATGCGCTGTTGGAGCGGGTAGCAAGGTAAGTGTATAAGGCGACCTGGGGGGGTTTAACACAGTGGGGCATCCCAATTTCGGATGCACCGGGGGAAGGGAATCGATCGGCCAGGGAATCTTATAGATTTTTAGGCCTATCGTGCTGGGTTTTGGTCCACTTTAAAGTAGGCTTACGGTGATATTTCAGGCAAAGCCAATAATTAGACCATTGCGCAATGTTTCAAACTGTCCTAAACTGTTTCTGTTTTTATATTGGAGAGGCAAAAAAGAGTGAGGAGTCCCACACACCCCTCGTATCCAGAAAGGCAAGTGGCACTACTATTCTTTTCAATAAACATATAATTTGTATTATAATGAAGCCAAACTTGACATACAATTACACCTTAAAAATATAAAAAAAACATAACATTGGGGATAATGGACACTATCTCGCCCTGAGGAAGTGATGCGTGACGTCATGCAACACGTCGGCAGGGAGTTGGGAGATCGGATCGCTTTGTTAGCAATCAGCAGTATGGACATGTGAGATCTTTATATGGTCGTATATACTTGTTCCTATTCCTACCCGGTCTGTCATTATCTTTAGGCACTTTAGCACATGAGCACTTTTTGTACAAAATTACAAAATTATTATATTATGGCTTGTATATATTTTTGACACAGCTATTCTGACTGGGAATACTAGGGATAGGTTAGGTTATACTGTCCTATTATAATCATAACATTAATAGGTGGCTTAACAACAGCGCCCCCCGGTGTCTGTCCATGTTATAGGTTTTTTAATATTTTTAAGGTGTAATTGTATGTCAAGTTTGGCTTCATTATAACTATATATATGTGTAACTAGTGCCGTCCATTTATATTTCTGGTTTGGCTTTATATTGGAGAAGAAATGGCTGAGATATCAAGAGTTACAGTTTTACTTTAGAATTACTCTTCTGAAGCATGTGGGCATGGCCTTGGTGCTGTGATAATGATAATGACCAGGGTTTGTGAGAACCTGAGATCTTGCTTCAAACACAGGCTTTATCAGGGGTTAACTGGGCAACAATGGCAGCTCTGAGAGCATCATTCAAGCCATCAATACAAAGGGTGTGGTTTAGATTAGCTCCTTGACCTAGTAATGGTGGTCCACATTAGTGGGATGGTGCCAGAGGGGCAGATGGGGAAGTGTATTTCCTCTTTCACAGCACCGCATTGTGAGGAAACACAGCGCTGGAGGAATGCTTGGCAGGGTAAGCTGCTGTTTATTTTTAGTTTTAATCCCTTAAAAGCAAAATGGCCAAAGAAGCCATGTCATCACAGTTTGGCATGACTGTCTCTTTGAAACCCCCCTAGAAAGTAGGGACAAAATACTCACCCTTCTACATTTCTGCATTTGTGATAAACACAACCGCATGTTCCACCAGCAAGCAAAAGGCTTTGGCGGGTGAGCATGCATGACCCGTGCGCATAAGTGGCCATGGGAGATCCAAAGGATAGACATCCCAGGGACTGTAGGTCCACTTTAGCAAAAATCTCTCCAATCTAATGACCCGTTGGCTGTGCTGACATTGAAGGTTTATAAGGAGGCTTTTGTTCTAGCTAAAGATAAAAAGTTTAGTACTTAAAAGGGAACAATATGTACCTTTCCCGAATTGGTATCCACTCTCTTCCAGAACACCACCTCAGGGAGTGTGTATCACAGGCTGGAAGAGTAACCATTGATGTTCAGGGGTGTACAAATAAGAGGGAGAGGGTATGAGGGGTCTGGTATATTATATTAACAGTAAAACATTATCCATTCTTGCTTTAAACCAGACCAACAGCCTGGCACAGTTAAAAAAGAAAGGTAGCGGCCAAAGGGAGCTCCCTCTTCCAAGTGACGTAACAGGATGCCCAGCAGCACTTCCTGTTTGCAGATGGCCTGCAAATGCATGAGCCGCCATCTTGTTTTTGAAATTGACCCCAGCAGGAGTTAGAAAGGGGTAAATTAATTTCTATGTGCAGCAATCTAAATTGCTCTGGGAAGGGATGCATATGAGCAATTCCTGTTTTATTGGTCTGGTTCATTTTTGACAGTTGGTCCGCTTTAAATGTGCCACAAGGAATGTGACCTAATTATCTTGGTAACTTTTTATGTCCTCAGAGATACTCGTCTGGAACTTTTTGTCGATAGGGGGTAACTGGCGGAAAAAGGTTAAGTACGGCTGCTATAGACCAGCTTTTCTCAACCTTTTTATGGCAAGTACCCCCTAGCGACAAGCAGTTGCAAACAAGTACTTCGAAAAGGGTGTGGGAGAAGGACCTTTCAGAGCAAGGGGTACCTATCAGAGCACCCTTGAACATTGCCGAGTACCCCCCCCCCCCACATGGAAGGCGTACCGCAGGTTGACAGTCAATAAATGAAAAGAACATATATTGCTAGACATGGCGCTCTGAGGCGCTAGCAATATGTGGTCTGGGGCTATTAGGTGGTGACTGTCATACATTAATGGTCACATTTTTAGATGTTACTCACAACAAGCTTTTCTTCTGCAGCGCAAGCTCCCTTTGCTTGCTCCTGCAACAACCAGCTGAGGGAGCAAACACCAAAGAAGTCTGTAGAATCAGGAGGCAATCTGAGCAGACAATGTTCTACAGATGTTGTCAATGGGTAAGGGAGGTATTTTCTTCCGCCCACAAAAGTCTTTTGAAACATAAAAAATTTAGAGATTTTAGATGCCCCCCACCCCTCAATGCCAAAAAGAAGAAGGCCTTAATGAACAGTAAGAGAAAGTTAGATACACTGTTGCCAATGAGTAAGGGAGGTATTTTCTTCCACCCACAAAAGTCTTTTAAAACATAAAAAAATGAGTAGGGATTATTGAACAGTAAGAAAAAAGTTAAACATACCGTTGCTTTAAACACTTTATCAAAGTTGACGTCTTCATCCTTCCAAATTCTGAGGACCTGAAAAGAGAGAGATATAGTCACATGCACATAAAAAACAGGAATCACAGAAATAGCTCAACATAGTTCAAAATAGATAAACTCCTGTCTTTCTTCCACGCTATATATTTGCTCTTATCCTATTTTGCATCAAAGTATTTGAGAAGGGACGGGCATAAAGTCAAAGAAATCCCATGAAAAGCTTTGGAAATGAGGTTGTTTCATGTTGGCACATTGTTTGGATGATACATCAATAGATGCGGACACCTTGTTCAAATTACAACAGGGCTTCAAGTGTATGCTAAGGTTACAAAGGTGCAGAAAACTACAACTCAGATGAACCGCCGCTGATCAGCGAGCCCAGGGGGAACTTAGAACAGAACCGGAGGCCCAGTATCTACTCTGCTAAAAGCTGGCAAAATAGAGCAGGTCTTGTGCATTGGTCAGTCACAATTCCTAAACCGGACCTTCGGCGTGATTTATTGAAAAGCCCAAACTCTTAAAAAACGGTTCCCCAGCATCTAAAATTAATATATTTTACGTTTTTAGTCACTAACTTATTATTCTTTCCCCCACTGGGCTGCAAATCTGTTCAGGAATTTAGGATACGGGCGCCGCCATCTTGACTCAGAAGCATCACACTTACTGAGGAGAGGAGAGTGGGATAAGGTACAGGGGGCGGGTTTTAGTTGTGCTTTGCTCATACAGAGAAGTGCTGGGGTCAGGGAAAGGTTAGCAGTCCCAGAATGCAGAGCGGCACAGACAGGAGGCACTTCCTGTTTGCAGGCTGCCTGATAAGATGGCAGCTTCCATAAGCCGCCATCTTGGATGTTTAAAGGCTCATAACATGCAGTAGATGCAGGTAGGATGATTTTTAATGTGAGCAATCTGTATGTACAGGGTGTGGGAAACATATAAGATAGACTTTTAGGTCCGCTTTAACTACTCAAAGAAAGACAAATTAATAGGAAAAAATGAGATGAGTGAAAAGCAAGGCAACATTAAGGAAAATAAGAGTAACTCCCAGCAAATTATATTACATGTATTTTTTTTTTTTTTTTAAGTGGACCAAAACCTAGGATTTTGACTATACTGCGTTTTGGTCCTTTCCCCGGGGGTACCCCGATTGGGTGTGTCCCGACTGGGTGTGACCCACTGTATGAAACCCCCCCCCCCCAGATTGTCGATGCCAACTCACCGCCTCCCGGTCCTATGGAGCATTCGTGGCCACTCGTCCAATCAGCGCGCTCGGAGCTGCTGACGTCACGTCGTCTCAGCCTTTGTCTAAGGCCAGCAGCTCCGAGTGCGCTGGCGGCCGCATGCCCCGTTTCCCTGGCGCAGGCACTCGCCCTGCTAGAGGGATAGCGGGGATGGGGCCGCAGCTTGCACTGTTGGACCGGGAAGCAAGTAGTATATGGGGCAACCTGGAGTTGTTTCACACAGTGGGGCATCCCAATTTTGGATGGCTTGGGGGGGGGGGAGGGAATCGATCAGCCAATTGGCGTGGGTTTTGGTCTACTTTAAAGCTTATGTTTTGAAAAAAATACAAGAGATTAAGAGATTAAGACCATAAAAGGTTTTGGTTCAATTTACCCAGGAGTGATGTAACAATGTACAGTTTGTTGATTGCATAGTAATCTAACAAAGTCTTATGATGAACTTGTACTACATGGATTAAAGTGATACTACAGGCAAAGGTAATTGTTACACCTTTGCGTTGGGTTACATTTGGCACTGTCCTGAACTGGTTTTCCATTTTTAAATTGAAGCAGAAATGGCCGAGATTTGAGGTTTACAGGTTCAGCCAATGACATTTCTCTTTTTCATCCTGTCCCCAAATCAGCTCAGCAGAGCGGGACAGGATTGCTGGTCCCTCCCTTCACCTTCTCCAGATTCATCATACTGCTGTCGGTGTAGAGCCTGCCTATTATGCATCACCACAGATCCAAGGGCCACGCCCACTTTTTTCAGAAGAGAAATCATGGGGTGAAAGTGTAAACCTTGATATCTCGGCCATTTCTTCTTCAATTTAAATACAGCAAACAGTTTAGATGCCAAATGTAGCCCAACGCAATGGTGTAACAATTTCCCTGGCATGCTGTAGCACTTTAAAGCAGGGGTGCTAAACTCATTTTTACAGAGGGATGCATTACAGACAAAAAAATATTTCAGTCAGACGGATCAATTTTGCCCAGGAGAGATGCAGGTGCATAATTATTTAACCCAGGACAGACAGAGATGCTGAACCATTGTGCCCAGGGCAGCCCTATAATAATTTGCTTCCCACCCCCACATGGCAATTACAAAAAAAAACCCTGAAGAAGCTATTGCACCCTCTGCTGTGGTAGTAAGTTGGGTGGGTTAGGGGGAGGTCTTGTCTGATGCGAGCTGGCTGCATAGACACTACACTCTTGTCCCCCATAATAGTGAAAAAGGTGTGCACCAGCTATTTTTAGGCAATGCACATGTGAGCAGGATTAGAGGCGGTACTGCGGTCCACACAAAGCAGCACTTGGCAGCACCACACACAGAAGCCTTGGAGTGACAGAACCCTCTAAAAAGGGCACCAATCATCAGAGGGCCACGTAAAAGGCTTGGGGGGGGGGGCACATCCAGCCCCTGGGCCTTGAGTTTTGACATATGCGGTTTAAAAGAACTGTCCAGGATAAAATAAAGCATATACTCACCCTTTGTCCCCCCACAGCTTCTCTGTATGGGTCTAGTGTTCCCGTTCATCTCCTCCAACATCTGGTTACTGACCAAGGATCCAGCGACTCCATCTCCCAGCACGGCAGCCTCTCTTGGCAATGTCCCAATAGCCTTGCCACATACCTACTCCATTCATTGTAATGGGGGGCATTCCCTGCCTCTGGACATGCCCTGCCTCTGTAATGAATGAAAAAGGCGTGTTGCCAAGCTGATAGTTGCTGCCATGTCCGCCCGGCGAGGAGACACTCTTGATCTTCACATCTGTAAGTATGAAGATGCACAGGAGAGCAGCAGAGAGCATAGATTTTTGATACCTGGACATTAAGCTTATGAATCCAGATCTCCACTGATCACAGTTTGGCAAGCTTTCATTTTTTATTTTTATTCTGGGATGAGCTATATGGCTGAATGTTTTTTATTTCAGCACTGGAGCTTATTTTTTTGGAAACCAATAAATACTGTGGTAATGTAAGGTATCCCAATACCATAGAAATCATTATCTTACCTTATCATCATGAACCACAGTGTATTCTCCAGTCCCGTGATTATAGATGGCAGGACATGTTATCCGCTGTCCTTGCTTTACTGCCCAGCTTCCAAGTGGCTTCTGATCAGACACCTGGAGAAGAAAAAAACAAAAAGGGATTAAAGGCATCAAGCAGTCAAACATGAAAATCCATTGCTTGACAGCTTTCCTGAAGCGGCGCTCCTTTGCCATCTATACGTCACCAAAAGGAAGAGGAAATTATTCTCTCTCATTTTGCTGCCTATGCCTCATGTCAGGTTGACGACCCCTCCACCAGAGGTAGGCTGGAATCAATGCTGCCACTCAAAGCCCTAATGATCCACGCTCTGCTAGGTACCAAAGTCTAGATGACACAATCCCACGTTTATAGCCTGCTATTTATCAGACCCAACGACTCCCATTAGAAAGGGCAGAGAAAAAACAGATAAATCTTTATTTGATAATTCAAAAAAGCTTCAGGAAAAAAAAAATTAGAACATTGCCATGTGTAGCCCTACGTGATGGGCCAACTTTTGACTATGTCTGGACAAAGACAAACATGATAAAAAAGTGAGACCTGCTACAGATGGCCATCAACCTGTGAAAGCATCTCAGTGATCTTTTACCATGCAAGTATACATTTTGCCTAGTTTGGTCAGTTTTCACTACCTGCAAATCAGTTGCTATTGGCAACATACACAAAGAAGAGAGAAGCGAGTCCTGTACACACAGAACACTGCTGCTACTTGTCCCTCCTGAGGTGAGGGAGCTCATTCAAGCTCACAGAGCACTGCTGCATGTTTACATTGATCTGCAGTTTGTTCACAATTGCAACGTACACTAAGTCTGCACTTGGTGTACATTGCCAATAGCAACAGATTGCAGATAGTGAAAACTGCTTCCATAAAACACACATACCTTAAAGCGGACCGACATCCATTTCTTTGCACTCCCCCCCCCACACACCCTTCCAGCCCAAGTACCTGCGGCCATGCTGTTCCTAGTTACCTAGTAAATTTTTCTAGAGGCCTCAGGGAGAACTCCAGTCGAGAACCGGCAGAAATAATGTCTAGAATGAACTGGTTTTGGGTTATCGACTGCCAGGCTTCATAGAAATACGTAAGTCTCTCCCCCCACAGGTATCTCGGAGTCAGGGCCGAGGCCTATTTACCTGGTTGGGAAGGGCACAGATGGGGTTCAGTATATGACCACCCTTATGCTGACCCCAGTGGTCTTGCTTCGGAAGCTTCTAGGCTTCACTGGGAACTTTTTAGTGCTCTCCGAGGATCTAGATTGTATGTTCTCTAATTCTGAGCCAAACACTAAATCTCCTTTGAAAAGGATTCCACACAGTTGATTAGAGTCGTAGCCTTTGCACTAGCTTGGACCACCTCAGCAGAGGCATCCTCTGGGAAAGAAATGGATCTGAACATGGAAGCTAACATGTCTTGGAGAGTCTGTGAAAGTATCTTTCTCTATGAAACTTTAGAGGTTTGAAAACCAGGTTTCTGCCATGCAATCTGAGGTTTTAGTGGTGAAGGATGCTGTGTCCCAAGCTCTTCTAATGACACTCACAAAGTTCTCAAAACGGAGGTCTGCAAAATTCTACCTCATTAAAGGGGAACTTTCCCCCTTTGGTAAAAAACGTATTTACCGGAAACTGCCACTCCTGTCTAATAACATCAAAGGGACCAGAGCGAACCGGAAATATTTACCTTTCCTAACAATTTGCGATACAACGCATTCTGAGCGGACATAGACTGCTCCTCAGAACAGATCTGCATTGTATCAAAAACATCCTCCAACAGGGGCAAGGAGCCTCTCGTTAGAGGTTGTGACCCTTATAGTAGACATACAGACCTCTAGAGTAGAGGCCATTTCGGACTGCATGTTGCTCATCAATTAAATAAAAAAGCTGGCTGCCTCGTTTTCCATTGTGTGGTCTAAACAGGCCTTACAAGCTTGTCAAGGCCTGGCTGTCATAATGATCCTCTAGAAGCTTTGCCCAACAAGCCACTGAGCTGGAACAAGTTTGTCAATAGCTGCATGTCATAATGATCTTCTAGCTGCCATCCCCAACAAGCCACAGACCTGGAACAAGCTTGCCAATCCTTGTCTGTCATAAGGATCCTCTAGCTGTGATAACTAACAAGCCACTGATATGCAACAAGCTTGTCAATGGCTGGATTTCATAATGATTTTCTAGCTGCCATCCCCAGCAAGCCACAGAACTGGAACAAGCTTGCCAATGCCTGGCTGTCATATAGATCCTCTAGCTGCGATACATAAGCCAATGACGTGGAACAAGCTTGCCAATGCCTGGCTGTCATAAAGATCCTCTAGCTGCCATACCTATCAAGCCAATGGTGTGGATGGAACAAGCTTGCCAATGTCTGGCTGTCATAAAGATTCTCTAGCTGCAATACCCATCAAGCCAATGGCGTGGAACATGCTTGCCAATGCCTAGCTGTCATAAAGATCCTCTAGCTTCCATACCTATCAAGCCAATGGCGTGGATGGAACAAGCTTGCCAATGCCTGGCTGTCATAAAGATCCTCTAGCTGCCATACCCATCAAGCCAATGGCGTGGATGGAACAAGCTTGCCAACGTCTGGCTGTCATAAAGATTCTCTAGCTGCAATACCCAACAAGCCAATGGCGTGAAACAAGCTTGCCAATGCCTGGCTGTCATAAAGATCCTCTAGCTGCCATACCCATCAAGCCAATGGCGTGGATGGAACAAGCTTGCCAACGTCTGGCTGTCATAAAGATTCTCTAGCTGCAATACCCAACAAGCCAATGGCGTGAAACAAGCTTGCCAATGCCTGGCTGTCAAAGATCCTCTAGCTGCCATACCTATCAAGCCAATGGCGTGGAACAAGCTTGCCAATGCCTGGCTGTCATAAAGATCCTCTAGCTGCCATACCCATCAAGCCAATGGCGTGGATGGAACAAGCTTGCCAATGTCTGGCTGTCATAAAGATTCTCTAGCTGCAATACCCAACAAGCCAATGGCGTGGATGGAACAAGCTTGCCAACGTCTGGCTGTCATAAAGATTCTCTAGCTGCAATACCCAACAAGCCAATGGCGTGGATGGAACAAGCTTGCCAACGTCTGGCTGTCATATAGATCCTCTAGCTGCAATACCCAACAAGCCAATGGCGTGAAACAAGCTTGCCAATGCCTGGCTGTCAAAGATCCTCTAGCTGCCATACCTATCAAGCCAATGGCGTGGAACAAGCTTGCCAATGCCTGGCTGTCATAAAGATCCTCTAGCTGCCATACCTATCAAGTTAATGGCGTGGAACAAGCTTGCAAATGCCTGTCATAAAGATCCTCTAGCTGCCATTACTATCAAGACAATGACGTGGAACAAGCTTGCCAATGCCTGGCTGTCATAAAGATCCTCTGCCATACCCAACAAGCCACTGACCTGGAAGAAGCATGTTGAAGGCCCAGCATCTTGCTAACCACTCTGCTGCAATTGTTTCCAACCCCCGACCAAGCATTGGTGTGCAAGCCAGAGGTTCGGACACAAAGTGGCCACCAACAACTTGTTCCAGGTCAGTAGCTGTCCGAGTATTGCAGACGTAGGAGGACACCTTAAAGAGATTGCCCTGGTGGCATCCATAAACGAAACACGTACATAGTCACTATCCCTAGCCCCCTCCCCCGGCGCCTGCCCACATACACACACACGTGCTTCCCTCATTTATCTACCTTGTATAACGTCACCGTCCTCTCCGCCTCTGTCAGGAGCACCCGGTCCCCATCACCAGCCTCCTCTATCCCCTGCAGCCCGTCCCGTCGGTTCCCGTCAGCAGCCAGCGATTGAAGACCGCACAACGTGAATTCCTCACACAGCGCAGCCATCTTGGCCGACGCAGACACGTGACGTCACCAACAGGAGAGCCTGTGCGAGAATAGTCACGTGACAAGAGTGACTGGGCTGGTGGGCACAGCGACATTGCTGGCGGAATGAGGTACTGCGCCTTGGTTGTGGAAGAGTCACGTGACTTGTGAGTTTAGGACTGAGAAGTGTCATTATTGTTTTTACTATTTCATTTAGCAAAACAATTACAAATATATTAAGAGTATGGTAAAAACCTTTATATTAAAGTGCTACTACGTGCAAAGGTAATTGTTATACCTTTGCATCAGGTTATATTTGGCGCTGTCCCAAGCTGCTTTACGTTTTTAAATTAAAGAAGAAATGGGCGAGATATCGGTTTACACTTTCTCCTAATTACTCATCTGAAAAAAAGTGGGCGTGGCACTTGGATCTGTGATGCTGCGTAATAATCAGCAATGTGATGAATCTGGAAGAGGAAGTTGAGCAGGAGGGAGGGACCAGCAATCCTGTCCCACTCCGCTGAACTGATTGGGGGACAAAATGAAAAAGAGAATGTCATGGGCTGAACCTGTAAACCTCAATATCTCGGCCATTTCTGTTTCAATTCAAAAACGGAAAACAGTTTAGGGCAGTGCCAAATGTAGCCCGACACAATGGTGTAACAGTTGCCTTTACCTGCAGTATCACTTTAAGCTGCACCAACATTTTCCACCATCATATTTTCTCTGGGGCTGAGGAGGCTGGGGATGAATTTCCTGAGGTAACAGCAGTCAATTGGTGTCTTTTTCCGCTGCTCTGTAAGCGTGTGTGAAAAAGTGACCCCAAAATATTTCACAGAGACAATATAGGGCTGATTCAGCACCGTATATATAATTTTTTTCACTTTTTTGTCATAAAAAAAATGTTATATTTTTTCCTTAGTACAAGGCAGCAACATATTTAGCTGTGCAAATAATTTAAAAATCTGCACAGCTAAATATGGTGCTGAATTGCACTAAGGTAAAAAAATAATTATATAATTTTCTTCTAGGGGTGTGGCTATGGCTTGAGGTCTCCTGCTGCCCATCCTGATCGCACAGGACCCAGACCTTCTTTGGGATGCGGGCGCCTACTCAGTGGCTGATCTACCCCCCCTCACCTAACCCCTCCGCAGCCATTGACCTGCACCCCTCACCTAACCCCTCCGCAGCCATTGACCTGCACCCATCACCTAACCCCCTCCGCAGCCACTGACCTAACCCCCTCACCTAACCCCCCTTGAAGCCACTTACCTGCACCCTCATCTAACCCGCCTCCTCAGCCACTGACCTGCACCTCTTACCTATTCCCCCTTGGTAGCCACTGACCTGCACCCCTCACCTAACCCCCTCCACAGCCACTGACCTGCACCCCTCACCTAACCCCCTCCGCAGCCACTGACCTGCACCCCTCACCTAACCCCCTTCGCAGCCACTGACCTGCACCCCTCACCTAACCCCCTTCGCAGCCACTGACCTGCACCCCTCACCTAACCCTCTTTGAAGCCACTGACATGCACCCTCACCTAATCCGCCTCCCCAGCCACTGACCTGCACCCTCATCTAACCCGCCTCCCCAGCCACTGACCTGCATCCCTCACCTATTCCCCCTTGGTAGCCACTGACGTACACCCCTCACCTAACCCCCCTCTGCAGCCACTGACCTGTACCCCTCACCTAACCCCCTTCACAGCCATTGACCTGCACCCCTCACCTAACCCCCTTCGCAGCCATTGACCTGCACCCTCCCCTAACCCCCCTCCGCAAGCCACTGACCTGCACCCCCACCTAACCCCCTTCTTTAAAGCAGTTCTAAAGCTTAGAGTGGGCCAAAACCCAGGCCAGACAGCCCTGAAATCTGAGGGATGCCCCTCACTGGCTGTAATGAGAGATATCCCTCACTGGCTGTAATGAGGGATGCCCCTCACTGGTTGTATTGGAGGGATGCCTCTCACTGATTGTAATGTAGGGATGCCCCTTACTGGTTGTAATGGAGGAATGCCCCTCACTGGCTGTAATGAGGGATGCACCTCACTAGTTGTAATGGAGGGATGCCCCTCACTGGCTGTAATGAGGGATGCCCCTCACTGGCTGTAATGAGAGATGTCCCTCACTGGCTGTAATGAGGGATGCCCCTCACTGGTTGTATTGGAGGGATGCCTCTCACTGATTGTAATGTAGGGATGCCCCTTACTGGTTGTAATGGAGGAATGCCCTTCACTGGCTGTAATGAGGGATGCACCTCACTAGTTGTAATGGAGGGATGCCCCTCACTGGCTGTAATGATGGATGCACCTCACTAGTTGTAATGGAGGGATGCCTCTCACTGGCTGTAATGAGGGATGCCCCTCACTAGTTGTAATGGAGGGATGCCCCTCACTGGCTGAAATGGAGGGATGCCCCTCTCACTACAGCCCCTGGATGTAATGTGAATGCGGAGGCCTTGCCTGTATTATTATTATTTATTTAATTCTTAGGTGGTGTTTCTCTTCAGGGGCGTAGCTAGGGACGTGACAGGGGGCATGGTTTAAGTGTAAAACAATGACTTTTTGTGTCCCTCTTTAGGGATTTCAAAAGTTGGGACATATGACCTAACCCCCTTGGAGCCACTGACCTGCACCCTCACCTAACCCGCTTCCCCAGCCACTGGCCTGCACCCCTCACCTATCCCCCTCTCACTTTACAACTGCTGACCTGCACCCCTTGCCTAACCTATCCTTTCCCCAGTTTTTGTCCCGAACCCCTAACCAATCCCTTCTAAAGATAATTGAGGATGCGGAGAATTGCTGCAATAATATCAGGATCCTGGGCCTACCAGAAAAATCAGAAGGGGACTCCCCTGAATCTTTTGCTGAATCACTAATTAAAGATACTCTTGCTCCAATTAACCTCTCAGGTTAGGCTGTATTGCAAGGTCTTTGACCCTTCCACCCCATGGCTTGCACTTGAGGTTTAGGGCAACCTCAGGTAAGCCTGCTCCCAATTTATCTATTGCATTGTATGTCCCAAATGGGGCTCTTAGAGACTAGAATTAGTACTAGAGTTAGGACTGCACCACACAGGGGCACCTTGGCGCTGGTGGTGCAGCTTAAGCATACTTCTGCAGATATGTGTGACCGAGCCCCCTGTTTTTAACCTAGTTTAGAGACAGATTGTAGGTTGGTCAGCAAGCTAACTGGTTTGAGTGCTGTGGCCCCTTTAAGACTTTTGTATTCTAATTGCCCTGCTAATGTGCACCTCCCTGGTTAGTTATAAAATGGTCTGAGCGGCTGCCACCCCTCTTTTGTTTCTTTTGAATTTGTGCAAGCACATGGAGTGTGGGGTCTAGGCTGTATTGCAAGGTCTTTGACCCTTCCACCCCATGGCTTGCACTTGAGGTTTAGGGCAACCTCAGGTAAGCCTGCTCCCAATTTATCTATTGCATTGTATGTCCCAAATGGGGCTCTTAGAGACTAGAATTAGTACTAGAGTTAGGACTGCACCTCACAGGGGCACCTTGGCGCTGGTGGTGCAGCTTAAGCATACTTTTGCAGATGTGTGTGACCGAGCCCCCTGTTTTTATCCTAGTTTAGAGACAGATTGTAGGTTGGTCAGCAAGCTAACTGGTTTGAGTGCTGTGGCCCCTTTAAGACTTTTGTAATCCAATTAACCTCTCACCATTCATTGTGGTCGAAAAGGCTCATAGGATCCTGATGAGACCTCTCCCTCCTGGGGCCCCCCTCGTGCCTTTATTATGCACCTCATAAACTACAGAGACCGTGACACTATTCTGGGAGCAGCATAAAGGAAGCAGGAGGCCCTGCTTAATGGTGTAAGGCTGTACTTCCTTACAGATTTTCCCAAACAGAGCAATATCCAACATGCATAGGTCCTGTCAAGGGAGGAGCTGCCAAACCACCACAAAGTAATGCATGCGTGTAAGTGTAATTTTACTTGAAAATTTCAGCTCTGCAGACAAAGTGCACACCTTGTATTTTTCAACCAAAACAACCCTCTACATTTTGAATCCCCCCCAAAAAACATATATTTGCTGAAAGTACATGTTAAGCTTTCTAGGCATACCCAGCTTATTGTAGTGGCTTCATTTTACTAGAAGTAATTCCTTGAATAATTCTTTGGTTGCACAGGGTTTCCCTAAAAAATGTATAAAAAAAGCAGAAAAACACATTTTCCTAAAATATCAATATGCAAACAAGATACAACAAACTAAATCTGAAAGCGCAAGTTCCCCTGAACAGAACTCTACCCAACATGCATGGCTACTTTCAACTGCCAGCCTACTTGAGATTTTGTCACCCTCTGTTGACAGGTCATTTTTCACAATTTTGCACCTGTCTAACTGTGATTTTTGCAGGTACTTCCAAGATAACTTTTTTTTTGGTGGCAAAGTTTAGGCTTTAACGTGAAATGTCTTGTTTGTAATTTTTCCACAGTTTTTACATTTTTTTTTGTTTAAAAAATAAAAAATTGTCTTGATATTGCATGTAAAAACCCAATTACAAAGGTACCACATATGTATAGGTAGCCTTCCGTTCCTGCCCAGGGGACCCCCCCCCCCCCAAACTGAAAAGAACCCTTCACAAAATTTACAAATAAAATATAACTACTATACTACAACTACAACCACTATAAAGAGTGAAATATACAATTAGCATAGGGTCCCCCTCTTCAGGTTTGGACTCCATTTTTATTTCATTATTAAAGGTTAAAAACCATTAAAAATCCCCCTGAAATATGGCGTGGGGTCCCCCCTATCCAGCATAAGCAGCCCGGGGACCATTGCCCCCTGCCATGCAGGCTACAAGCCCATGTAGCCTAAATAGCCTGGACATCTTATGCTCCCCCTGGGCTTTGGGGAAACAGGTAATTGGGCGGCGGGGATAATGGCAAGTTACCCGCTAACTGCAGGTGACTTGCCAGCCCTCAAGCCTTAACAGTTCACAAAGGGTTAAATGTAAAAAAAAAAAAACATAGAGACAAAAATATTTTATCTTTATTTTTTTAATACCTCCGGTCCAACTCGGAGCACTGTGTCCCACGTCGATCACTCTGGTTTCTACTCTCCCATTGCTGATGGAAGTCTTTTACACCTGCTGGGCAGCAGAACATAAAAACAAACATCATAGGCCCCTCCTCCTGGCAGTTAAAAACCCTTAAAAATTAAAAAAATGATGTGAAGTCCCCCCACCCAGCATAACCTGCCTGGGGATGAGCAATGCAGGGCTTGTAGAACAGGGTGAAGGGGCCAACCTCTGTGGCTCCCCATCATACAAGGCTACAAGCCCGCACAGACTAAATTGACCCGGGCTCATCTGCCCCCCTGGGCTTTGAGGAGGCAGGTAATGGGGGACTGGGGGGTTAATGGCAAGTCACCTCTGGCCCTCTCCTCACCACGGAAGAGCCCAGGGGGGCGATCAGAGCCCCCCCCCCCATAAAGAGTAGACCCAGCGGGAGGAATTGCAGCTGCAGGTAAGTAAAGGTCTTTTTGTTGTAGATGTCAGCGGCACAAGCGGGGGGGGGGGTTCTCTCCTGAAGCTGGCAGAGCCCCAGGAGGGGTTTCGGATGCCCCCCGCGTGAAGAGAAGACCCGGCCGGATCGAGTGAGGGGTCAGGTGAGTATTTTTTTTACAGCAGAAAGCCAGGCATGTAGGCCCTACGGACTTGGCACTTAGGAGAAGCAAACCACTTAAAGGGTTAAATGGGGCCCTTTCAAGGCTCATACAGTAACATTCTTTTCTGTCTTTTTGTGACTTTAACTTTTTAATTGGAAGCAGCTAGACAACTAAAGACAGCAGAGACAAATGGTGCTTCCTTTTTCTAACTGATGCCAAGTGAGCACAAATCTGCTAAAAAAGGTGGAGGAGCAACAATGATGAGCCCCCTGACCTCCTGGGCCCCGGTGCAGTCGCACCCCCTGCAACCCATCACGTTACACCCCTGCCCCTAACTCCAAGAGGACCTGGAACTCCTAGTACCCTTTTAGACAGATCATGAAAGGAAAAGGTAAGTATCTACCTAATGTCAGACTCACAGATGGCAACAGTGGGAGTGAGTTAGGTGCATCTTAGGATTCAACAGGCCAAAACCTCTAGGTGAGGGAGGGGTCCTGCTTCACAGGGTGCCTAAAGACTCCAAGGCCCTATCCTAAATCGTGATTTCCCCCTCTGTGGGAAATGCTCCAGACTCTAGTATACTCACCCCACCAAGATTCCCACAATGCATGTGCGGGCTGTGCTGCCATCTCTGGATTCCCTCTGGTTGATGCACTCACCCGCACCAGGCATTTCTGAATGGTTGGCTCAGCTGTGCACAGCCAAACTCAGCTTTACTAAGCCACTCTTATCTCAGCTCTGTCAAAGCAGCTTAGTAAATCTGAATTGGGTACTAGCTACTGATTGGAGAAGAGCATGTGCATGCCCCATGGGATCATTGGCAAGGTAAGAATTTCTATATTGGGATGGCCCGCTAGAGAGAGACAAAAGGATAGTGAAAATCCTGGTTTTTGTTCCTCTTTAACCCTCCCTCCTCTGCCACCTGTGAGCCCTGCAGTGCAAAGATACCAACCTATTTCTCATGGTGCTTTATTTGAAGGGGGACCTGGAATTGGTTGCACGCTGGGCTAGGTGAATTTACAGTTACCTGCTTTGCACTGCTTTGTAGGTCAGTCTCTCAGTACTCACCACCACCACATGCAGATCCTAATCAGTCTCCCTTCTCTACTGATGATCACCCTTTGGTACTTGCTGCCCATTCTGGTCCTTCAGTTTCCTCCCTCCTACTCTGCTGCTGCTGAGCCTTCTGCTAGGCCTAGGTCGGGGGGGGGGGGGGGGCTGTTAGGTGAGTATAGGATAGTGGCAGGGGGTCAATTGGCTACGTAAGAGGACAGTGACAGGGTGTGGAGGAGTTTAGTAAGTGGTGGAGGACAGCAGGTTTAGGTGAGCAATGGAGGACAGCAGCACTGGGTGGAGGGGTTTGGTGAGTGGTTAAGGAAAGCAGCAAGGGGTAGAGGGCAGTGGTGGGGTTGAGGGGATAGGTAATTGGACTAATCGGGGATGAATTGGCATGCCCCGCTATGTGCAACACCCCAGGAAGCCCGGAAAAACTCACCTCGCCATGCTCCAAGGTCGCATGCACAGGCTCTCAACCAATAAGACCTGCCTGCTATGATGTCATTCGTAAGGCTGCTCTCATTGTTTACATGTTGCAGCATCCCCTGCATCCCTGGTGTAATGTGCATGCTCCCCATTGTAAACAATCCCAGCTATTCAGATATTCCCCATTGATTACAATGAGAGCCGCCTGCCAAACAAGAGCCTGCACATGCTTCGTTGGAGAGTGACAAGGTGAGTTTTTTTCAGATTCCTGGGGTTTCACACAGCAGGACATCCCAGTTCAGGATGCCACAGGGCACAGAAAAAACAAGGAAAGACAATTTCCCTGGTTTTGTTCTGCTTTAAAGCACCATAAAATGTGTCCGTACTATATGAAATTATAATATCAGTGAGCGAAGCGTGCAAGCTCTGATTGGCAGCAGTGTGAGTGTACAGCACTGTACAATAGATCACTGCCAGGGGCATAACTGTAGGTGCTGCGACTGCACCAGCGCCCAGAAGGTCAGGGGGCCCCATCATTGTTGTTCCTTATTTAGCAGATTTGTGCTCGCTTGAAATCATATAGTGGAAAAAGAGGCATCACTTGCCTTGGCTGTTTCAGACTTCAGTTGATTATTGTATCCAATGGAGTTAAAAAGGGCCCCATTTAATGTTTACATCAGCACATAGAATAACAGGGTATAAGCACAGAGAGGACATTAGCGTTTGACCTTTCAGATACAGCAAACCTCAGTTCTGCCTTCTTCCCAGTAATGCCAATTTATTTATTTCAAGTGGACCAAAACCAGACCTGGCTTCAGTCCGGTTAAACCCCCTCCCCCCCCCCAAAGGGGGATGAGCCACTATGTAACCCAGCTGATCGCCCCCTTTCTTATTTTCTGGTCCAGGAGGCTTTTCAGTCTTTGGTCTGACGGGCTGCGGGGCCAGAAACAAAGCTATCGGCGGCAGTGGGCCCCCTGGTGCTTGGGCAGTCAAAGCCACCACAGGACCGGACGAAGAGTCTAGAGCAGCAAAGCCGCCGTCAGCAACGCTACAGTGATGTGTGCGTGCAGAGCTTTCAATCGGCGGCCGCTCAGTGCACATAGGCCACCAAGCACAGCCGCTGGCAGCTCAATGCAGGGAACTGTTTTCTGCTGGACCAGCTGGGCGACTACATTACCCCCCACCCAGAATGGCAAAGCAGGAGTTCCTGAGCAGCACGCACCCCCACAAGGGTGGAACAAGGGACTCGATCTGACGTTCCAGTAAGTGGGCAGGTGCCAGACAACCACCAATGAGTTAATTGGCCTGACTATTATTTTAAAGGAAAAAAAAATACTATTGCCCTTATTCATCAAGCGATAGCGCCAGGTAGTGTCTGACGAGCGCCAGGTAGCGGCAGCTAACGGCGACTACCGACTCAAGTACGCCCGCGGCGGTCACAATGACGCATTTATCAAGCAAAATGAGGCTAGCGCCGGCGAGAGCGACGGCTAGCGCGGCATTCATCATGAAGCCGCCTGGACCGAACAGCGCCGCTGCAAATTCCCTCACAGCGCCAGGTATGAGCTGTCGCTCCCTGGCGATGTCCAATGCATTTCAATGGAGCAAGCTATAATTAATCATAATTAATTGGTATTAATTTTTTTAATTTTTTTTTTAATGTCAAAAAATCGGAGGACACTTCTGCAATGTTAGGAATTATTTTTAAGTCAAAAAAAAAAAAAAAAAAAAAAGTGCAGAATTGATCGAACAGGTCTGAGATTAATGTATTCATATAACAAAATGATTCTAAATACATGTATAATGTTACATTAAAAAAATATGGTTGTTTAGGGGTTAAAAACTAGTTAATACACATCGCCGCCAGCGCTCTGGGGTTTAAACAAGGAATGGACAGCGACAGCACATTCGGAGCGTGATTTTTTGATGAATATGAAGCTAGCCGTTCGCTCTGGCCATTCGTTGTCAGGCGCTCACATACAACGCTGGACCTGTGAAACAGCGACCCCCCAGCCCGTATTCAACATTACCGCACACCGACTGAGTCGCTGTCATCAAGCTAACGCCGGCCAAGCACAGCGAATACTGGCTGGCGCTGAAAAAATCACGCTACAGTCGCTCATCTGTCGCTACCTGGCGCTATTGATGAATCGGCCTCCCCATCTGGGGCCTCCACAAGATTTTGTGCCCAGGGGCCTCCACCACACTTAATCCAGCCCTGTACCCACCGCACATGCGCAGCTGGTGATGGCATCTCTCGCACCTTTCTCCGACCCTGCTCGGCTCCGCCTGCCATAACTGAATGGTCTGGTGGGGCTGCCCACAGGCTAGAGATGCAGGGGTGCTGCGCCGATTGCAAGTGCAGCTAGGCTTTCAGTCTCTCCAGCCACAGATTAAAATGCACAACCAAAGAAGAATCCAGCAGAATGAGACTTTCAGAAAATCAGACTGACAAGGGGAATTGGGGATTACATCAGAGCGGAGGTCTGGTTTAACTAATAAGAATACCTCTGTATGCTTTGTACAGCACAGTGACAGATGCCAGCACTATATAAAACACAAAATAATTAAAACATTTCTCCCAACAGGTTGCCATGAAGCAGAGTGTAGAAGCTCAGCCGCTTTAGCCACTTGCAGTGGATGGTCCTGCCTATGTCTCTTCCAGGATATTACATAAATTCAGCAACCAGGGCATTTTCCATTAACCATTTTCAACTGCCTGCGCCTGTTCCCTTAAAGTGCTACTGCAGGTAAAGGTACTTCACATCATTGCGTCGGGCTCCATTTGGCCCTGTCCTAAACTGTTTTTAAATTGAAGCAGATATGGCCAAGATATTGGCGTTTAAAGTGGACCAAAACCCAGGATCTTGACTATCCCGGGTTTTGGTCCTTGCCCCCGGGGCACCCGATCAGGGGTTCCAAGCTGTGTGAAACCCCCCCAGGTCGCCCCAAACAAACTCACCTCGTCCCTCTCCTGTGAGGCATGTGGCTGCTCGTCCAATCAGCACGCTCGGATCTGCTGGAGCCCCTTCGTCCAGGAGCTTGTCTAATGCCAGCGGATCCGAGGCTGCCTCACCCTCTACACTGTAACAGGGAGTGTGCTCATGCTGGCCATTCACAAATGCCTGGAGCGGGCATGCACCCTGCTATAGGGATAGAGGAGATGCATCCACTGATCGTGCATGCGCCGTTGGACTGGGAACGAAGGTGAGTTTTTGGGCGACCTGGGCGGGTTTCACACGATTGGTGGTGCCCTAGGGGGGAAGAAGCATGTATGTCTGCCCCAGAGTCTCATAGACTCCAAGGTGGGTTTTGTTCTGCTTTAAAAGTTCAGCCAATGACATTCTCTTTTTCATCACGTCCCCCAATCAACTCACCAGAGCGGGACAGGATTGCTGGTTCTCCCTCCTCCTCTGCCCCCAGTTTCATCATCATTGCTGTCAGCGCAGAGAGCTGATTAATTTTCAGCATTACTGGTCCAAGGGTCTCACCCACTTTTTTCAGAAGAAAAATCATAAGCTGAACCTGTCGGTACTTTTTGCTGCAATTTTAAAGGACATTGCCAAATGTAGCCCAACGCAATGGTGTAACAATTACCTTTGCCTGCAGTATCACCTTAAGAAGGGGCAGCTCAACCGCCAGGTGGGTTACAGTAGCTTGTAATGTAGTTATTTTTTGCCAGTTTACTAACTGATCAGACAGCTTGTTTTGTGTTTTAGTTATACAGTAGGTTGTTCCTAGGGTCTCTTGTCATTTAGATGCAGACACTAGAGTAAATAGAATAGGCCATCCAACCTACAGCTTGTGCTGACCCTAACCGCATCAGTCTTTCTCCAATTCCTAAATAATCTTACAGAAATCAATTTTTACCAGGAAGAATGTCACAGGCAAAAGTCCTGGTCTAGGCAAAAACTAATGTTCGTAAATCTCCAATGATTTGTAAATACCTTGTTATGTATTCTGAGTGAAGACACTTTTTTAAATTACATTTCTGAGTCATGGCTAAGCTGGGTAGCGTGTGTCATGGTGCAGATTTAGGAGTTACGTGTGTGCTCTGGGGGCTTACACAGTGGGGCATTCTGAATCAGGATTTTAGACTCCAGGGCTGACACTGACATTGATTGGTCCACTTTAAAGGGAAACAAAACCCTAAGGGGCCGGCCCTGGAGTCTAAAAGACACTAGGGCCGATTGCCGGCCTTCCCCTGGGTATGCTCCGTGGTGGAACCCATGTGTGACTGTCTGACTTTGCTTAATTAGCCAACCTTCCTCCACCCTCAGCTTCTATGTGTGTCCATATGATGTTACATTATTTTTACATTAAAGGATACAGAAGGAAAAGGCAATTGTTAACCTATTGTGTTGCGCTACATTCAGCACGGTCCTAAACGTTTTTCTGTTTTTAAATTGAAGAAGAAATGGCTGAGATATCAAGGTTTACAATTTCACCTTATCACTTATCTTATGAAATATTTGGGCGTGGCCTTGTGTAAGAAACTTACCTGTACCAGAGGTCCCACAGCTGCGTCTGCTGGTCGGCATGTTGCAGAGCGCCTTCACTGCTCCCAGAAGATGGGGAGTGCGCCATGCTGCTCTCTAGCTGTGCGGGCGCGTGCCCCACAGTCCGACTGTTTTGCTGCAAAGAGGCGCTGCGCTGCGAGTGGCAGACGGCGCAGCGTCCTCCACACCTGACGGGAATCAGGGGCTGGTCTGCCTTGCTGCCAAGACTAACCAGCCCCTGGGATGTGTTTCACCAATCCAGCTCTAAGTTGTTAGTTGCACCAATTACTACACACCCCTTTCCTGGTTGCCATTGGTCAGTCACCCCGTAAATAGGGATCTAGCCCTGTCCTCAGTGCCTGTTATAGTTTCTTGAACTTAGGGTGTGATTTAATCTGTGCTTATCTGATCCCGGCTTGATCGACCTTACCAGTTTGCTGCCTGAACCGACCTTTGCTTTCCTGACCTTGAACATGCCTGCCCCTTTTGGATACCTCTCTACCTCTGACCTCCTGACCCTTTGGCTATTCCAAACTACACTCTGGTCTTATCCCTGTGTACTGAGGCATCTTCGGACTGATTTCCGTGTACGACCTTGGCTTTGGGATACCCTTGTGGTTCATCCACCTTCACCGCAAGCTGACATCCTTTGCGCCTTTTAAGACCTGGGGGCATCTGTGTCCGGCGAGGCGTTCCAAGCGTCCAAGAAAACGGGGGCTTGGCTATAGGTGGAAGCGGCGGCGGAGATTGGGGGTTGTCAGCTTACAGAAGGCGGGTGTCCCGCTGGGCATCACACCTTGGCTCTGTGATACTGCATAATAATCAGCATAATGGGCGGGGTCTGTAACACAGGCATTCTAATCACCCTGGCTGTTCTCCCTCTCTCCCAGTGTCCACAATCTGATGATGTGAAGCTATAGACCACCAGCCTGGCCCTATGATTGGTGGTCTATGGCAAAGAAATTCAGGGGGTGTGCCACTACACTTTGCCTTGCTTCTACTTTCAGGAGCAGCTGCATTCTGACAGGAAGAGAGAGAGCAGCCATGATGAGGTGAGCGGCTGAATGGCAGTTTATGCACTTTGCCTACAGAGTCCCTTAAAAACGTCCCTATCACTACTTACCTCATTGCTGTGGCTTATTTTTTCAACAGCGGCTTCATCCTCTGACAAAGGAGAAACAACCCTAGCAGAATGGAAAGTGATGTACTAGAGGACTTTGCTTCCTTATTACACATACAAAAGCTGGCAAGGGGCCCTGACATTTAGGATGCATAAAGCCCAGGGCCATGACATTTAGGTTGAATGGGTCCCAGGGCTAAATCCTGTTTGTACAACAAAACACACTTCAACAGCGACTCAATTTAATAAGAGACAAAGTGAGTTAAACATAATAAACTAAACACAAGAACATGGAGAGGAAAAATGCGTTAAAATTACATGAATAAAAATAACCATCACCACTCTACATATATATAAGACAGATGAGAAATAGTAATACAAAAATACATAATAAAAAAAGTCCCAAGTGCGACCTCCTGGCATCAAACCCTCTATTCCCATACAGGCATTTACAATACATGAATTGCCAGCCAAGCGTTGGATACAAAGTGGAAAGATTATTGGCCAATTAATGTTTCTCTCTAATAGCCTTGTAGCCAAACAGAAAGTTTATCAACAGAATAAAACACGGAATATGGGTGTCACTTTTTTATTTTGTAGTCACCACCTTTCAGTCCTAATGACACCCACATAATTTCTATTAAAAAAGCGTACTGCCTCTACATACAAAGAAGTAAGAAATTCTGAATTGAGCTGGAAAACAATACATTCAGTGTGGACCTCCAGTTAAAAATGCCTAATGGTCCACTCACCCCCCCCAGGGCATCCCGTTCCTATTCGGGATGCCCCACCATACAAAAAGTAAAAGGACGCCTGAAATCGGGCTTGTTCATTGGCTCGGTGCTTTAACAATAGTCGCGACCGCTCTCACCCCCCACATGACCGCCAGCAAGCAATCTGGTGCCTCGGGAGGGAATGCGCCCATTGTGTGCATGGCTGCCTGGCAATTCTCAGTGGTCACATGGGTCATGAGAATAGACCTCCAGTGTTTTTGACTGCATTAAAGCAGACCTAAACCAGATTCCCAATGATCCTAACCCACCTACTCTTGCTGTTCAGGAGATATTCACTTATTCTTCATGAATCTCTGTATTACAAAATTGTTCATTGCAGTGCTGCACACATGTGCTCCTGTTTCCCGTCCCCTCCTGCACATGGAGCTTCACTAGTTAATAGTTAGCATCCCTTTACTGCAGGGCTCACTGATGGTGTGAGGGAGATTTAGGGGGTTATTTAAGAACGGCTAGCGCCTGGTAGTGCTTTGTAGCGGCAGGCGCTGTACACAAAACCACATTTAAGAAAGCGAATCTGGTGAGCGACTTTATGCTACAGCGCCCAGCTTTAGTGCGTCAACGCTGTGTGTGTGTGAAGTTTTTGTTAAAGTGGACCATCTATAAGATTCCCGGGCCGATCACCTCACTCACCGCGGGACATCCGAGATCGGGAGGTCCCGCGGGGTGAAACCCCCCAGAAAACCCCCAAACTCCTTACCTGATCCGCTGCCGCTTCCGCCGCCGCCTCCCGCCCCTCTAGACGTGCACGCCCCCGCGCCGGCCGTCTGTGAATGGCCGGCGCGGGCACGCCGAAAGTGACGCGCGGGAGGCCGCGGCGGACACGCTGTCCTGGACGCCGCTGACACTCGCTTGGACGTCGGCGGGGATTGGACGGTGCGGTCACGTGGGAGCGGGGAGAGGTGAGTTTTTTGGGGTTTCTGGGGGGTTTCAGAGAGCGGGACACCCCCGATCGGGGTGCCCCACCGAAGTGGACCAAAACTCAGGATAGTCAAAATCCTGGGTGTTGGTCCACTTTAAGTATGATGTGGAGCGCCGAGTGCCGGACGCACTGAGCTGGCACTACCTCTCGCTCGCTGCAGCATTATACTGTTGTTAGAGCTCCCAACACACATCATATTCATCAATGCCAGCCAGGTTACTACAGCGACCACAGCGCTAGGTTACAGCGATGCCCACTTACAGCGTCTACTAGCGGTCACTCTAAGCACCGCTATACAGACAGTCATTTGGCAATACGTGGCGCTAGTAGTGAATCAGCCTCCACGTGTCCCTTTGGACCAGGACTCTCCCTAGCACAGAGTTGCAAGGAAGGGTTAAGGCCTTTGAACCACACGAAGGAGCAAACCGGTTGGATACTCGTGGAGCCGTCAGATGTATATTCAGATTGCAGTTCTGATATATCAGGTCAGGGGTCACATTTCAGATCCATAGAGCCACAGCCTTGGATTGAACAAGGGAGGATGTTCTCTTACCACCAC
The DNA here is from genome assembly GCA_027917425.1 of Gastrophryne carolinensis. NCBI lineage: Eukaryota > Metazoa > Chordata > Amphibia > Anura > Microhylidae > Gastrophryne > Gastrophryne carolinensis. The sequence goes on along the minus strand of CM051243.1, from coordinate 67,831,601 downwards.
TGTTGCCCCTTTCTCAAGCTTGGCTTTTTTACTTGCTCCAGGCCCAGGTTTCACTTCACTGGGGGGACCTGAAGCCACAGCGTATGCTCCTGAAGTTGGTTTTATCATAGTACCGTGTATACTTTAGCTTCTCTAAGCCCAGCAAAGGAAAAACTCAGCACTGAAGCAGGTAAAATAGCAGAACTAAAGGGTGATGGGGGGTAACTAGGGGTGCCAATGTAAAGTCTACCCTCTAGAAACAGATTTACCTTTGTAGGTGTAGCACAAACCCAGCCTAAATTTTTATTTACATGAACCCTGTTATAAAAAAATGTCTTAATCAAAAAGAAAAAACTGCATACATATGCTAGTTAGCAAAATATTTTACTGGAAATAAGTAAAATTGGGGGTGAAAGGATTGTGAATGTCCAATTCTGCTTTGACCGGGGAGAATTTCTCAGCTTTGCAATAACAACATTTTGCTACTGTAATTCCTCTGATGTGTTTAGATACTTTTACCCATCATGCAAGGTTTTGGGGAGATGTTGTGATTATTTATTCTTCCCGTTTTGTACTTCGCTTACTATCTAGAATATTTATATGGCTTTTCCATATTGCACAATTTAGCAAGCGTCGCTCTTTCATTTAGTACTCGTGGAGTAGTAAAGGGTTAGAACTGTTTTTATGTCTTCAAATGTATCTGAGCTGACATTACCTGTGTGTTATAATCCGAATGTGACTGACTGCGCCGCACAAGTAAACATAAATTGTGCAACTATACAATGCACTGCTAATGAGTCTACCTCTGCTGCCACAGATACCTAAGCCAAAACACCAGGTTGTTTTATTACCCAGGAAGCACGAGTAGTATCAGGATAGACTTGTCAGGCAGGCGGTAGGCTTACTTGGCGCAGCCATCTTGCTGTCAAAACCTACAGTATCCAGAATTTCATAAGCCCTGCACACCCTAGCATGCACTTCATAAGGAATGGCAAGTGATGGCAGGATTATGTAAAGAGGGATCAAGCTAATAATGGGTACTGCCATCTTATTGCTACTAGCTATTTAGATATTCCATGCAGAACATGCATGCACAGTATCAGGAGATGCATCAAGCAGCCACAGCATATACTAGGCACTGCCATCTTTCTGCACCAAGCTATTGGTATTTTCTACCCAGTAAGCCCCATGCATGTATGGTATTGGAAAAGGTAAAGACCGAAACGTATGGCAGAGGAAGGGACTGATAGCGGATTGCTATCCAGAGAAGGGCCAAGCAGCCACAGCAGGGGCCATGCAGATAGTAGGCATCACTATGTTATTTAGGGTATCTCAATTAAGCAGACCCCATACAAGAACAAGAGCAGGAGTAAGACTGCTCTGGCAGGAGGAGAAGGTGTCCTTTGGCCATGTAGGTACTAAATATATGCACATTTATACTTGATGATACTATATGGGAAGCTGGCTTACCATGTTTTGGACATGCATGTATGGTATTGGAAAAGGTAAAGACCAAAACTTATGGCAGAGGAAGGAACTGAACGCAGATTGTATAGCGAATTTCTTCTCAATAAGTCCTATGCATGGCCAATACCAAAAGATGTACGTACCAATCAGGTAGTACCTGATGTAAGTGGACCTATCCAGGTGATAGGTTGTTGTTCCTCGGGCATATTGCCCCCATAACTCATCCTGCCATAACCACAGCGCACAGGCCGGCTCTCTTTCAACTACTAATGCACGGCATGAAGAGCTGTTTAGACACAGAGCATAGAGGGCGACAGCCCGCACCACAGAACCGCTGGAAAGGTGAGTGATTTCGGGTCTGCTGGGGAGGGGGGGTTTACACTGTGGGGCATCCTGAATTGGGATTCCCCAGGGGAACTTAGTCTTAGAAATGATAGGTCGACTTTAAGAAATGGGAGGTGGTATCAATACACATGAAACAGCATTTATTTCAAAACTAACTGAACTAAGTGAATTGATGTATCAGATATACTATATATATAAGGAAGTCTGTCTTGTGAAATAAATGTGCTGGCTTCCTTATAGAATAGGGTAAAGAGGTAGAGTAGAGTAGGTAGAGTTAGGGTCTTACAAAATGTTAAAGAGTTTGGACTGTTTTTTGACATATAAAGTAGATGGTTGATCATTAATAAAAGTATTCATATCAGTTTAAAGTAACTTTCTTTAGCTCAATACATACCGATCCTCCCACTGCCTTAATCCAAATGTCCAGGTCCTACAGGACAGTGGATTTGGCCTTAGAGCATGCTATCATCAATGGAGCTGATAGCATCAAAATGGGTGTGCTGCTTTGGATAAAGGCAGCAGAAAGGTAGCAAAATATGTAGTGAAAAAAATGAAGGTTAAAGGTAACTTTAATCTTATGCCTTTCATACCATGGAAGCAGAGTTAAGTGTCCTTAAAGGACAGTAACATAGCAACAGTCTCTAGTCCGAAGCTATTTCTGGCTAGGTTTGCCAGTACAGACTGGCAAGGTTGGTACCAGAAAGGGTGTAAAGTGGGCTGCAGGTGAGGTTTGAGTTGGGTCCATGCAGGTTATTAGTTAGCATTGGAAGTATTGCCAAGACCATGAGAGGTTTATTTAAATAAAGACTAATTCTATTCCATACAATTCTCTATAATAGAACATTCACTACCTTCCTGTTGATTAATATAAAAAACATACCTCTATTTTGTTTAATAAAAAATGATAACCGTGTTTGCCTGATAAATAGATTAGCTCATGCAATCCGCGATGGACTAACGCCTTTGTAAATTTCTTCGCCCTATCTGATTCTAGTAATATTTTGTGTTGCCTTTTCACGCTAGCAGCAGCACGTCGCCTTTATGCTACATCATTATGTCTTTTACTGTTAACTTAGCATATATTAACTTCTAAACATGCATCCCAAGCATAAAGTCTGGCTCCCAATGGACCAATCAGCCCAGCATCATCACTGAACTGGGTCACCTGCAATATGCTAAATATGACATGGCTTCTCTTCCAGAAAGACGACGTTATAGATTGTGATGCAAACGATGATTGATATAAATAAATAACAGCAACATCCTCCTCCGATTATCTCGCTCTTGGTCAAATCTACAATCAAATGGAAGTCACATGACTGTCTTTCCTCGGCAATCAGATTGACATAATGACTGTTGTCTCATTGCTTTTCTGAATTAGAAAAGTGACACAGATAGCAGTGCTGCAAACATTGTTTCTGGCTCCAGCCACCATAGACCAGCAGGTTTTTTTTTTTTATTGTTCATGTGCAAAGACGGCTCCCTGTGTGGAATGATCAATCTGTAAACTGAAATAGTTCAGTGACAAAGGTATCTGCCTTTAAAAAGTCTGCTTTAAAAGAGTGCATGAGGTTAAAGCTTTACATTATGGATTGTCGTGGGATAGTACAACTACCCGTCTAAAACGTGGATGATTTTGAAATGGTCACTGCAGGAGAATTCTCCTTAGCGAAGGATGCCATGGTTACCATCCAGCAGGAGAGGAGATTGTACAGAGGTGGTAACGGGGGCATGGGAAGCACTAAATCCAACAGCTTATGGTCAAGACTGCTTACAGGCATGTCTGCTATGGAGGTGGGGCAAGGAGGAAGTTGGGGGATTTGCCTTCAGCAGAGAGACCGTCTGATTATTCTGGAGGAGACAGCTTAGTGCTGCTAATCATGCTTTGTGTGCTAAGAGCGGGGTCAGGAAGCGTTAAGGTTTCCGGTGCAGACTTTTTCCGAGGCCGGTCCTTGGGGACGGTAAGAAACTCCGGAGCTTCGGTGGTCAGAGGAGTGGAAGGAGCACTGGAGGGTCCGCTGCGGGCAATTGAAGGCAGCGTAATGTCAGTGATTGAAATGGCAGGTGGGAAAATCCCAATTTTCTTGTTGGTGGCTTCCTGAATGGCCTTTTCATATTCACGCACCTCCTCCATCGTCATGTCTGCAGAGAGGGAAACAAGAATAGAGGTAACTACAAGAAATAAAAGTGTGAGACCTACCCAGAAGAACATAGAAAAAGGCCGGCCAACCATAAGCACGTGTCATTGCACAGTACTGTCAGCATCCTGTAATATGCTGTGGATAGAGCTAAGCTGATCGATGTGATCTCTCTACAACCTTGATCTCTTCTGATATGCAATACATAAATAGTCATGACCCTCATCCTATTGGTTGTACTGGTGGGACTGTTCAATGAGAAAAAGACTTGCCTGAAGGTCAGAGCATTCAAGAATCAATACTATTAGTTACCAAAATCATCATAGTCACCCTCAAAAGCAGCATTACATACCTAAACCACCTAATGCAGAGTAACTATTTGTGCTTTTATTTTTTTAATAGAGGCCCCATTCCCAGTTTGTTTGTATACATACCCTGACCTTAAAATGGGTCAGGCCATGCTACCATTTTAATAGTAAAATGATAATATATATATATATATATATATATATATATATATTTTTTTTTTTTTTTTATTAAAAGGAATTTTTCACGTAACAGGAAAAAAAAAATATATACTCACCTATTGGCCCCTTACAGATCTTCCATCTGGCTAGGCCTTAACATGCGCCCTCTATTGCAATAAATGAAGTGGGAGTGCGGAAGAGTGTAATTTCGCCCTGAAGGAGGCTGAGAATGGAGGCCAACGGGTTGCTTGATCGTAACAATTCCTGACAGTCGGCAATCTATGGGTTTTACAGTTACTAGGGCAAAATCAGGATACCCCACAAAGAGGGGGGCTTATAGAATATAAGTCTTATTGATTTATTAGTTTTATTGGCTAATGAGAATATTAAGTATTGCTTAATCAGTAAATATAAACCATGCATATTACTTTTTTAAAAGGATAGCAGTTAATACATTATTTCCTAGAAGGCCCTTGGCATTTTATAAAAAAACAAAAAACAAAACAACAGTGTGTTTAGAGAACATATCTTCACAGTTAAGAGTTTGGGAATCCTAAACACAAACCCTTGTGAGAGTACATGGAATAACCTTCTGTATTAATAAAGGAAGAAATAATTAAAAACTAATTTCAAAGGAAATGCTAAGATGATTTCAGTGGCAGATTATTCCTCAATAGCTGACGCCAGTTGTGAGTAATATTCACAAGCTAAGTACTTCTGGGAAGACTCTGCATGTATTAAACAGGCGAGGATAAGCTCCACTGACGGTGCCCTCAATACAGGATGACATGTGTCAAATTCCCCCGGGGAGCACTGCTTCATTTTTTTTTACTGATTTTCCAATAGTAGTCAGTGATGGACGCTTTAACCCACTTGATTGTGGGCAGTCGCGGGAAGGTGGGTGTCATCCGCCGGGCAACTCATTCCTGATCCATTCAGATACGGCATTATTTGTGTTTTGCCAGCTTTCGGGCCAAACTTGCCCTAGGGCTGGCATGCTTCATCATATTGTCAGTATATCGGTTACAGCGAGTGTAGTGAAATGCATGTGCAATGCTCAAGGGGAAAAGTGGGATCCCATCTACACAGTAACTGCATATCCCCATAGAGAACGCCATACACATCTGGCTGGAGGTCTGGTGGGAAGCAAAATCAGGCATGGAGCTCTGTTTGGCGGAGGGCAGGAAAAAGCTGCACACTGCTTTGAAGCCAGTAACCTATTGACAGAGATGTAGCTGCCACACTGGCATGTAGATGTGTCATGTCCACCATCAGATGGAGATGAGAAGCAAATATCTCTCTAATGCTTGGCTTGCTGATGGTGTGAGCAGTGCTTAGGTTACAAAGTGAAAACTGCTAACCATAATGAGGAAAGCTGGTGGGGTAAGTTTGTCCCTATCTGACAAATTGGGAAACTGAAGAAATAATGGTGCCCCAAAAAGGCCTACTAAACCATAATTAAAAACACTAACACTACAGACAAAATCAAACTTGTGACATAGGTAGTCTCTCTCCTCCTCCCTTAATAAGGTTAGGTAAATACATTGTGCAGAACACAATAAATTCTAGTGTCCTGTCAACCTAATAATGACCAAACTAGATCTGAATCAGCTTTGCATACTGTAATATTAAAATGTAATAACTTAGTGTGGAAATTAGGAAGTTGTTTGCATCACAATGGAAAACACGTGGGCTCTGGCATAAAGAGGAGCTGATGATTTTGTCCCTCGGGTCCAGATCTTGTATTATATTGTTTGCACTTGAGGAATTTATTAGCAGTTGTTCATCTACATAACCTTATGTGTTAGGGTCGCATTCATTGAACATGGGATGGGTTGATACTGAAGAAATGTTTGTATTTTGCACTAGACAAATTTGTACAACCCTTTATTACATTATAATATTACATTATGCAGTGTTAATTTAGTCATAGTTCAGTCATTATTAGCTTGGCAGGATAATGGAAGGGCTCTATCTATCAAAGGAAAGGTTCTGACATTTGTTTTGTCAAAACAAATATGCTGTGGATCACCTACGCTGATTTATATTGGCTTGTGCTGAACCAGGCCCTTTGCTTTAATTTGTCTGCGGTATTAGCATTTTTAAAGTGGACCAAAACCCACCGCGATCGGTTCCCTCCGCCCAGGGCATCCAAAATCAGGATGCCCTGCTGTGTTAAACCCCCCAGGTTGCCCCATACACTAACCTTGCTTCCCGGTCCAACCGCGAATGCCTGAGCCACGGGCACATACCCACTATCTCTCTAGCAGGGCGCATGCCTGCGCCAGGCATTTGTGGATGGCCGGCGCGGGCACGCTCCCTGTTAGAGGGTAGCGGGGATCCGCCAATCAACATGCTCGGAGCCGCTGGCTTTAGATGAAGGCTTAGATGACGTGACATCAACAGCTCCGAGTGCGAGGATTGGACGAGCGGCCGCCCATTCACCGTAGGACCGGGAAGAGGTGAGTTAACTTCAGCAATCTGCGAGTTTCACGCAGCGCGGCACCCCCAATGCCTCGGGGGAAAGGACCAAAACCCAGGATAGTAAAAACCATGGGTTTTGGTCCACTTTAAAGTGGACCAAAGCCCAAGATTATTACTATCCTGGGTTTGGGTCTGTACTCTTGGGGCATCCCAATTTGTATGACTGACAGTTTTACACAGCAGGGCATCCCAATTTCAGGGGTGGGTATTTGACCAGACCTAACGTCTTATAGATGCTAGGTCTGGTTTTGGTCCACTTTAATGGTGGTCAAGGTAACAAGGTTTGTGCAGCTTGGTGGGGGGTATATTTTTTCAGTGGGTTTAGGTTACTTTATTGTCCCTGTGAATCAGGACCCATCCTAGCACAGGGTTGCAAGAGAGAGTTTAGCTCTGCTTGCCATCAGGACTGGATTAAACTGGACCATCACCTGTTTTTACTTTAACGAGTGTTGGTCCCTCTGTCTGCTGATAACAAGAAGCTTGTAAAACTCACCTACATTACGAGCCAGTGCCGGGAAAGGAGTCCTGAGATTGACCACGGGGCCGTCATGTGGGCAGGTCCTGCCGGTGGTTGGCACAGAGGATGTGACTACAGACTACGTGACCGCCCAGTGGCCAATCGCGGGACTCCTTTCCAGGCACTAGCTCGTAATGAAGGTAAGTTTTATGAGCGTTCTGTGCGGTTAGATGCGAGGGGGCTCCAGCGTTCTGGGTGCCCCCTGCGGATCTTCCTATCAGCAGACAGAGGGACCAACACCCATTAAAGTAAAAATGGGTGTTGGTCTGGTTTAAGTGTGGTGGAGGCCCCTGGGTACAAAATCTGGTGGACACCCAAGATACAGCATTTATTTCCTTTTAAATAATAGTCCAGCCAAGTAACTTATTGGTGGTTGTCTGGCACCTGCCCACTTATTGGAATGTCAGGTCGAGTTCCTTGTGCCACCCTTATGCGGGTGCGTGCTGCTCAGGAACTCCTGCTTTGCCATTCTGGATGGGGGGTAGTGTAGTAGCTCAGCTGGTCCAGCATTGAGCTGCCAGTGGTGGTGCTTGGGGGCTTATGTGCAGTGAACGGCTGCCGATTGACAGTTCTGCATCCACCCATCACTGTAGTGCTGCTGACAGCAGCTTTGCTGTTTTAGGCTTTGGCTAAAGGTTTGCAAAAACACTGCCGCCAATAGCTTCATTGCCGGCCCCCTGTGGCGAAAGACTGAAAAGCCTCCTGGACCAGACCATAACCCAAAGGTTGGTGGAGGCAAGTGGTGGAGGCCTCGGGGCACGCGCCCGTTGCATCCTCCTCATAATCCGGCCCTGTTTGCCATATAGCATCAGAACGCTGAAGCGCTCACCTCATTTTGATGCATAACCCTCTGCTGGTGTAATGTGGTGTGATGTGTGGTCTGTGACTGGCAGAGGTAACTGTAGCCTAGGCAGGAAAAGCTTCCACAGAAACTGTGATGGTTCTGCAGAGCAGGAATGCCGCCACTAGTTATACCCCCATAACCTCCAATACTCTGTAACAACAATGAAAAGCCACATACACTTTCTCTGACGTCTCTGTGTATTTCGTCTCGCTGGTTGCAAACTTTAATATTCGTTTTGCATTGCATGTTTTTCTCGTAATGCCGCACATCTTCCAAATTCATATCTGCAAAGATGGAAGATTCAAAGACTGAACCTGATTATAGGGGAGGGGGGATGTTATGCTTGGTACCAGGAGAGATGGGAGAGGGTAGGTAAATATTCAGAAAAGTGCAGAGGCCGCTAGCTTTATTGAGAATAACCCTCATAAAGTTAGTCAGAGCTGAAAGGGTCAGGCCCAGCTTAGTGGATGTGAGGTAGACCGGCCGTGGAGGAATTAGCAGTACATGCACCGCATGCATGCCGCTGGGACAGCTAAAGAGCGACAGGCAGCTTATTTCTGGGTTAGGCAGCAGAGCAAGAGGAGCAGGAGAGACGGTCAGCTACTGAGGATATAATCAGAGCATGGAGAGGCAGAGGAGAGTATCTCTTAGAAAGGATTTAAGAGATCTTTGAGAGAAAAAAATGGAAAGGTTCAGGGATGCTACTAAATTAACTTAACTAATAACAAAAACAACACACAAATTTGGAAAGGAAGACTCTACATTCAGCATTGCCACAAATGTCTGTTTTGGGATCACTCCTAGTCCCATATATAACATGGGATTATTTTCTATGCACTGCATCTACCTGGAGACCAGTTTTACCCAGCTGGGCTGACAAGTGCATCTTTTTGTATAAGCTTTTGTATAAGCTTTTTTTTTTTATTTAGCTGAAATTAATTTCCACTGTGTCCCCTTCCCCACCTGCCCCTAATGTAGATCTGTCCTGTCCAGGACCAGTATATGCCCCCCTTCCCTTACACAATACCTTGTTACTTTTGGTGACACAGTGGTACATTATCTGGCATCTACCAACTTTATGTAAATCTGCAACAAGAGAAAGAAAGATGGGGCCCGGGCTAGATTAAACCCAGATATTCCCACTATCACACTTACCAACTATTTTAATACTATATTATTGCTTGAAGGCAGGACCTAGGAAACTAGGGGAGGAAGGGAACAATGTTTTGCCTTCCACCACTGTGATATCATTTTATGTAAATCTCACAACACAGGCACTTTGCGGATAATAACTGAATGCAGATCGGTCGCCATAGTTCATACGGTATTAAAGAAAAGCCCTTTTCAGAGAATATAGGTTACTATTATCATTATTATGGATTGAAAAAGAGAAGACAGGTAAGTGCTAAAAGGAGCAATGAGAAAAAAGAGTTAAACAGCATTGTCAGTATTACATAACCAGACTGAGAAATCGTCCCACAAAACAGTACCAAACAGTAGTGCAACTAGCTTACCATGTGCTTCGTCGGTATGAAATGCATATTTTACATTTTTAGTTGTTATAAGTACAGTTAAGTTACCTTATTATGACCACCGGGTAATATCCAGAGTAACCACCCTGTGTGCTCAGTAAGGTCCTGGTAGGTCTTCACAGGTGACTGCAGTGGGGTGGGGAAGGTTCTATAGAGTGAACACGACAGATACTCACTTGGGTTTAAATCTATTAAATTAGGGTGCCAGGATAGTCCTTAGGAGTCTTGCTCATGCTCTTTCAACCAATGACATTTCTAGTTGTGTGACATGTCGCATTGTCTTACTGGATGGTCCCATGTGCCACAGGGAAAACACACAGCCTAGATGGGTGTCCATGATTTGATCAGTTGAGAGTGCCTTTTACATAGATTATTGGGCCCAGGGAATGCTACAAAAAAAAATCCTAGACCATTAATGCTACCGCCACCACCTTGTGTTTTTCCAGCAATGGTTGTGTTTGCTCTCTGATGTTCCCTACTTGACACCCCAAAATTCCTCCACTTGATGAAGCAGAAAACATGACCTATCAGAGATGGCAACCATTTGGGTGACTTCATCAGAGGTCCAATTCCAATAATGCCAAGAAAATTGAAGCCTTTTCGTCCTGGTTCGCTGAGCTGTTATAACCCAATGGTTTATTCTGGAGGTGAACTGCTCCAGTGTAGCGTGCCATTCCCTCCTAGCGCACTGTTCTTGTGCAAGCACTATGCAGTTTCCACATTGCCTATTGGCACTGGAATTTCTTAAAGTGGACCAATCACAAGGATTTCCACTACAATGGTGATTGGTCCCATGGCACATGAATGGCCTCTTGTCCAATCAGCGATTATGCTGTGCATACTAATGTACAGCATTAAGCCAATGTTTTGGCTGAACGACTGCATAGGGAGCAGGGGAAAAGCGCAAACCCGCTGGTGGAAAGATAAGGGGTTTGTGAGCCACTGTCTTTTAGACTCCAGTGTTGCTGATTGGTCCACTTTAGAAGTGAAAGACATCCAAACCTATGTCATTTTTATTTAGGGATTGGACTGACCTTGGGATATTTATCCTCTATCAGGCAAAATTGCTTTCCATTGCCCAAGGGTTTTTTCTTCTGCCTTTCGATGAACCAAATCATAGGGTTGGTTTGCAGGGGTTGAACTTTATGGAGGTGTTTTTCCGCCTGAAATATTATGTAACAAAGTGGCTCTTCTCATTGTGAACAATGAATAATTTCCAGCCTTTGTGGTATCTGCTTTTCTTTTTATCCTGATTTGCTGAACACCAATGTAAACAGTCCACCTCTCTTGCAAGAGAACTCAATGTTTTATTTCAGTAATTTACGGTTTTGTTTTGTATCTGAAGGTCTCGTGTAATTCTCATCATAAAACCAAGCGGAGGGATCATAATTCCTACTGCCAGAGCTGTGCGAAATAAAAATAAAAAATGGCGGAGGGGATTTAGAGCTAATCCTGATGGGTAGGGTAACACTTTCTTTGCCGGGAGGTGTTTGGTGCTAAGAAAAAAAATCTTCCCAAAGCTGAGATGTGAAATGCATGTTCTCTGGATTCAGTGAGCTCCTAAATGTGTAATCGATGATCGATGTTTGAAGATAAAATCTTAAAGAAGCCTTAAAGTTCTCTGTTCAGTAAAAGCGGAAGTCAAGAACGTTCATAAAACTCCACATGGCCTTTAAAAATTGTAGTCATCCTGATACCGGATTTATTTTCCAGCTGGTACAAGGTATCAAAGAGTACTCTCAAGACCTTTGTATGAAAGATCATCAATAAACTAGTTCTCTTGGATTTCACTGAATTACTAAATGACATGGGGAGGGAACTGGAGCCATATTGTTTTGGTTGGCCAAATGTCAAGAAAAGGATAGGATTTTCAACTTTATCTGCTGTACTGCTAGTTAATAGGCATCAGCCAATGCTCTCCAGGAAGGCCTCCACAGATCAGCTATTGCATTGCACTGTGCTAGGGAGTTTCTTCTATATCCAATAGCATTTTTCTGCCTCAGTTGTAATTGATCTGAAGTCTTCCTTGAGGATTTAACAATATCCATGCAGAAACCAAATTATATGCATTGGATGGATAGAAACCAAAGTGGTTAGATACGAGTCCAAAGGAATCATCTTTGCCGCCCCTGTTTTGTTTAAAACCTCAGATACAATTTTAAATGCTATTTTCTGAAACCATCAATTGCAAGTATGGAATGGATGAAAGTGAATGCTGATGGATGAGTCAGGATGGCCTCTAGAATGTGTCATATCTGCAGGGACTATACACAGGACTATATATAAGACAACTAATTATACCTCAAAGATAAGCAGATAAAACAACAATTTTAGCAATGAAAAATTCCCTGTAAATACTGTCCTTCTGGAAAGGAAGCCATTATCGTGGGGAGCACTAACTTACCATACCATTCATCGACCCATGCAAATGCCTGGCGGTGCCCAATAAGCAAGACATCTCTCACCACCTGCAAATACAAACACATTTTACTTGCAGAGGCTCCCACGAGGCAACACAGCTCGGACATTATATTAGAGAAAGTGGTGTAGCAACATATAGGGGTCGATTCCAAGGCAGGTGGGAATTCTCTATCCTTTTTTAGGAGAGAAGATTGCCATTTACTTTCATTGTCTGCCTTGGGGCAGGTTCAGAGCCAGGTGAAAATTTACACCCGGTAGACAATGAAAGTCAATGGCAGTTTTCTGTCTAAAAAAAAAGGATTAAGAATTGTCACCTGACTCTGAATCAACCCCATAGAGTTTCAGCCCCACAACCACGTTTTGCCCCTTGCTCAAAAACATTGCACAGCACTCAGAAATGTTTGTCAGTAAGATTTTCACTACCTTGGGTCTTCTTCCTCCTGTCTAAGGCATTCCTATTTGGGATGCGGTGCTGTGTGTATGCCCTAGGATCACCTGAATTCTCACCTCAGGCCAATCAGCAGCAACTTCCATTCAACAGCAAACAAAGGTGAATGGAGCACACACCTAGCTGTGGGGCTTGCCTGTGCCAGCTGGGTTGCAGAGTGGGCTCATCAGTGGGGTGAGTGTACTCGACAATCTCCTGGGATAAACACAGTGAAACATCCCAATTCAGGATGCCCCATAGAGAGGGAGATAACCAGCCCTAGAGTCCATACCTCCCAAATGTCCCTCTAATTTTCCCTCTTTAGGTGTAACATGCAGATCTGCATCAGTAAATGATTAATTTGCCTATTCAAAGTGTTAATATTGTTGTGACTGTTACACTCAATGAGGGGATGTGGCTTAAAGAGGTCCTTCACTCTGAATAAGAGCCTATCTTATATGTTTCCCACACCCTGTACATACAGATTGCTCACATTAAAAATCATCCTACCTGCATCTACTGCATGTTATGAGCCTTTAAACATCCAAGATGGCGGCTCATGAAACGTCAGGCAGCCTGCAAACAGGAAGTGCCTTCTAACTGTGCTGCTTTGCATTCTGGGATTGCTGACCTTTTCCTGACCCCAGTTCTGCTCTGTCTGAGCAAAGCACAGCTATAACCCGCCCCCTTTACTTTATCCCACTCTCCTCTCCTCAGTAAGTGTGATGCTTCTGAGTCAAGATGGCGGCGCCCATATCCTAAAGTCCTGAACAGAGTTGCAGCCCAGTGGGGGAAAGAATAATAATAAGTGACTAAAAACTTAAAATATATTAATTTTAGATGCTGAGGAACCGTTTTTTAAGGGTGTGGCCTTTTCAATAAATCATGGTGAAGGTCCGGTTTAATTTACTAACTGTCCCTCTTTCCCACTCTGAAAAGTTGTAAAGTATGAGAGTCCTATAGACTCTAAGGATGTGGTTGTCTCTCCAGGCTGTGATGGAGTTTATTATTCATTAAGGAAATCCCACAAAATGGAACATGGAAGCCTATGAAACATGGTCTACTTCAAGTGCAACCTTTTCCTTGTAAATTTTACAGTCTAATATAAATGAGTCAACCAAAATGAACTATGGCAGCAGGATGAGTATCAGGCTACTCTCTTCAGATCAGCTACTTGATCTGATGTGCAGAATGCCTTGTTTATAGATACATATCTATAATATATATATATATATATATATATATATATATACAATTTCACAACTATTTTTTTCTATTATATGTATTACTATATATTACATGGTTGACTAATTCACAAGGGCTTAGAAAGATAAAAAAATCTATAGGGTGGCGCCTCCAAATCCAAACTCTGGAAGGGGTAGATTGACACACTATACACTGTGCACTGATTTCCTAATTGAATTGCTTAGGGTGCCTTTTATTAGTTCACTAAAGGCCCAACACCAAGCTCAGGGGCTGCTATGGTCATCGTTATACCTGTGTAGTAGACATTTCACCTTCTAGCATGTAGGCATACCAGGGCCAGATTATGAGGGCGCGCACCCCAGGGCCTCCACCACTTGCCCTGTAAAGGGGGCCTTCACCAACCTTTGGGTTATGGTCTGGTCCAGGAGGCTTTCCAGTCTTTAGTCTGACGGGCCACTGGGCCAGCAACAAAGCTATCAGTGGCAGTGGTGGCCCCTGCGCTTTTTTTTGTTTTTGCAAACCTGCAGCCAAAGCCACCACAGGGCAGGACGGAGAGTCTAGAGCAGCAACGCTACAGTGATGGGTGCGTGCAGAACTGTCAATCGGCAAACGTTCACACAAGCACAGCTGTCGGCAGCTCAATGCAGGGAACTGTTTTCTGCTGGACCAGCTGGGTGACTACTCTACCCCCCGCCCAGAATGGCAAAGCAGGAGTTCCTGAGCTGCACGCACCCGCACAAGGGACGCGATCTGACGTTACAGTAAGGAGGCCAGATAACCACCAGTTACTTGGATGGACTATTATTTTAAGGGAAAAAAAATACAGTATCTGGGGCCTCCAACCAGATTTTGTGTCCAGGGGCCTTGGCCACACTTAATCCGGCCCTGCATACAGCAACGGCAATGCAGTCAGGAGGAGAAAGGTCTCTACAGATTTTAATTTAATCAATCGGATATTAATCCAGTCAAGGACTAAAATCTGATCCCTTATACCATAGACCATTTCTGTATAGGATCAGAATCCTATTGATAACATCTGTATGTGTTCAAAAAAGAAAAGACGAGCATCATATATCAGCATCGAGTCTCCACTCACCTTGTGCACAAACTGCTCCACCCGGGTCTGCAGACCCCAGACTTCAAATTTCACAGCGACTAGCTTGTATGAACACATTATTGGCTGCTGTGAATCTCTCCAGCCCTCTTTCAGGACACCCCGGCCTGTCTTCTCAGACCTGAAGGTCTTTGGGTCCTAGGAAACAACAAAGGAAGACATGTAGTGATTCGCTGGCTAATAGTAAAGTACGAACCTGTACAGATATCAGGCCAACATGGGGTCTCAGCCTGATCTTGGATACAAGGTGTTCAGACGTCAGGGTGGAAACCAGGACCTTGATGAAATCTCTGGATATAGCTTTCAGTAACTATCTCAATTACCACAGAGCCTAAAATCACATTACAGGGATGGAGATGGCTTTTTAGAGGTAAGACTGGGTTGTTAACAGAGCAATCTTTAACCAGACCTTCACCCTGAATTAGAGCCTATCTTATATATACGCATTGCCGACATTAAAAATCATCCTACCTGCATCTACTGCATTTTATGAGCCTTTAAACATCCAAGACGGTGGCCAATGGAGTCTCAGGCTGCCTGCAAACAGGAAGTGTCTTCTGACTGTGCTGCTCCGCATTCTGGGATTGCTGTCCTTTTCCTGATCCCAGCTCTGCTCTGTCTGTGCAAAGCACAGCTATAACCTGCCACCCCTGTACTTTTGCCCCCTCTCCTCTTCTCAGTATGTGATGCTTCTGAGGCAAGATGGCGGCGCCCATATCCTAGAGTCCTGAACAGAGTTGGCTCCCAGTGGGGGAAAAAATAAAAAGTGACTAAAAATGTAAAATGTATTCATTTTAGATGCTGTGGAATAATTTTTTAAAGGGTTTGGGTTTTTCATTAAATTATGCTGAAGGTCCGGTTTAAAGAGGAACATTACAGGTCTTGGGAAGTTAATAACAACTCCCCAAACCTGGCTTGCTCAGCACCCCCACCCCTTCGGTTTAGCACTTACCTATTAAAAACTTACCTCTCCAGTCACATCGTGTTTGGCAACCCTCCGCTCCCTCGCCATTCTCTGTAGGGCAGTGCCATCTTGGAAGCCGAAGGCTTCCTGACAGACACTGCGCCACCTTTCATATCTCGCGCATAGGCTGCAAGGACACCGGGTGCAGATGCACACAAGATTTGAGGAGCAGTGTGCAGGATCAATGATGGCTAAGGGACGGCTAAGTGGGTAGGTGGGGAGGGGGTGGAATTCAGCAGGATGTCAGCGTTTAATATTATCTGATTAACAGAAAAAGAATGCCAGGAATGCAACCATGGTACAGAGATGCAGCAGGGGGACATCAGAGCGGTAAATCAATGGGGGGGTGTTCACCCCATCCCAAATCAGGATACCCCATAAAAAGTTAGAGCATTCCACAAGCGTGTTATAGACTTCAGGGTATTGCTCCTCTATAAATTGTATGGCCACCGGCCACATCCCCAACCCTAGCTGCCAACACAGGCGATCTAGGGGGTTTCACGCAACAAAACATCCCAATTTGGGATGACCCATAAAGAGGTAGAGCAACCCCCCCAAGAGTTTTATAGACTCTAGAGGGATGTTGATTCTCTAAGTTATAAGGTTTCTAATTGCAGCAAAAATTTTAAAAAAAGTAGCATTAACCCTTTTCTGTATCCAAGAACAGATACAATGGTATAGAGGCTGTGGCCATCTCACTGCAGCCTGCCAATTCCCAAAATGTAAAATTGCACTTCCCAGGATGTCTTACTCACTACTAGTTTGTACTGAGTTCAGGTTCCCAAATTCGAACATAGACTTTAGCCAGAAGTCAGTGTTTGAGTTCAGTGTCTGGCGCCATCAACCAGCCTCACCTAAAGGATGCAGCAGCCAAAGCTGCTTTAAAACTTACCTGAGCCCCGAATCCTATTCCTGTCATCAGTGGCTTTCCCGCTGCACACTTTGCGCCAAACCCCCCTCCCCTGCCGTCACATTTTTTTTCTCCCCCGATTCTGCTGTGGGGCCTCTGCCAGGGGCAGATTTGCCCCTCAAAGTTTGGGTCCCCAATTGATTTGAATGGGGACCTGGTTTGGTTACAGGCTCCAAACTATTAATCAAAATTCGGCCGAACTTGCCGGACTCGAACTTTGGAGGGTTCGCTCATGATTAATGGTGTGGATAGAAATGAGTGCTCTTGTTCACTAATCTCTTATGGTTAAAGCAGACCTCCAGCCCGCTAAGCCCCAACCTCTGCACTGCCAGTAAAATGAAACCTAAAATCAGGCAGAAGGTGGGGCAGCAGATCCAGACCACCTACACTGGAAGCCTTACTATAGTTCTGAAACTTAAAGAGGAACTTCCGAGTTCCAGTCCTTGGGGCATCCTCAATTGGGATGCCCCACTGTGTGAAACCCCCTGGAACACTCAACCTCTCCCAGAGCCCTGGCCCTGGCCATTGCATTGTGGCCGCTCCCTTCCAGGCAGCCTAGCTGCCAGCGGGGCCGAGTGAAAGCGAGCACGCTGAATGGCTGAGTGGGCTGCTTGGCCAATCAGCGCGCTCACTCTCTGCTCGAGCCTTCGCCGTGGGAACGACTGATCGGGAGACCTGGGGGGATACACACAGCGGGGCATCACCCCAACAAAGTACATCCAGCTATGTAGTCAAGCTAATAGCACAATAATCTGCATAAGCTGCCCTGCTGTAGAGGTGTAGAGTAAGCTGCTGCTGGACTTCATGACTTTGAGCCCCTATGACTATTGCCTAGCGGCAACAACATTCTCAGGGCTCTTCAAACCAACGCCACAAATGACATGTCTTTTTCAAACATCGCCTCCTCTGAAATTGCTTATATTACGGGAGCATAATTCTCCAGCATTGTATCTGGAAAACAGTGCCGCTGGACTGACATTGATTGCAGCCCAGAGACATTTAAGAGAGAAAAAAGTCATTTCTTGGAGATAAACCGTCACTTTCATTTCACCTTTTCAAGATGTAGAAAATTGTCTTTTTTCACATCTTCCCTGTCAATGCTGAGCCCCCGCCGTTCCAACACAATAAAGCCCTTCTTCGCCATTATTGCCAGAAAGTAGGGTGACGGTGCGTGACCTGCCAGTGTCACAGATGTGGGGGTTGCTTCCTTGTGTCTGAGGAGTTGCTTCTAAGCCTGGACTGTAAATTGGACAGATTCTATTTCTTTTATGTCTTATAATTGCGGCTTAAGATGTCATTTTATTTCTTTTCTTCACAATTCACAGATAGCACTTCTCCACTGACAATCACCTTATTCCTATATGCACTGCGAGACAAGCTATAACCTGGCTGCAATAACATTGTCAAAAACAAGAGTCATACAGGAGAGGAATGGAGCAGCTTGTGCTCCTAAGTTGGTGCTTTTACCGAAACATTGGGCCAGCCAGGGAACAGATCTGCTCCAGCAATTAACCAAGTGACTCATGGTCACGGGCAGGCTGATACATTACTAGTGCCAGGTAAAGACAGTGTCTGTACAGCGGCGCTAAGAGCGACCGCTAGTGGTCGCTCTGATCGGCAGTGAGTTGCTATTACAGAGCGCCTTAGTCGCTGTAGTAACATGGCCGGTATTGATGAATTTGTGAGTCGCTATAACACCAGTACAGCACTATATGGGAGTGAACGGTAGCGACTGGTCAGTGTGAACGACTATATTTATCAAAAAAACAGCCTCACACAGCACTGGCGCTCAAAATTGGGTTCGCTGTAGTCCAGAGCGCCAGAAGTCTTTTTTTGAACACATATCCACTAGTAACAAAGCGAAAACATATGGAATTACATCGTTATTACATTGTGACATTAACACTTTAATACAGACCTGTAATGACAATTCTGCATAAAAATATAAAAAATCAAAAAAGTTTTCAAAAATGACATTTAATAGGCCAGGATAGGTCACACAATGATTTGATTTAAAAAAAAAAGAATAAAAAGAAAACCCTGTTTAAACAGAAGAAAAAGAACGTCCATTGAAATGTATGGGAGAGCGACAGGTAATACCAGGCACTCTGGAAGCCAGAGCCAGAGCGTCTTTGATGATGAATCGGTCGCTACATGTCGCTGTTAGAGTCGCTCACCCTAATCGCTTTGATAAATGTGGTATTGCGTACAGCGACCGGCGTTCAGCAGACGCTACCACCCAGTTACAAGGCACTCCCTGCTGCTATCCATTGATGAATAAACCCCTAAATTTATCAAGGAAACAGCGGTGAGATGTATGACCAACCCGGTAATTAAAGGGTCTATGTGTGTGTGTTTTGGTGTAAACCACTAGTTTCTTGGCCCCCCTCCCACTTGGGTTTCACCTTCATCTCACCCTCACAAATATACATGCAGGTTCAGTGGTGATAACCCCTCAAATGTGTCCTCCCCTACTCAATTCCTCTCACCTAGTAATAAATACAGAGTGGTTTTGGGGTAATAAAACCCCAGCGTGGTTGGAAACCAAATATACAAATCACATCAACAGATCACAAAGTCCCAAAGTTCCTCTCCTGCTTGTGTCACCCCCTCCCTTGGAATGTGTTCAGTTGGTATCATATAGCAGAAATGGGATTGGAATATTCAGGAGTATTGTGATACGCACACCAGCCCCAGGTAGGAGGGGTAGAGAGACCCCATCTCTAGGGCCTATAAGTATGGCTGGCTAGAATGGCCAGAGACACTCGAATCTTACCATCAAGGGTGACATGCTCCCTTTTAACACCTAAGGAGGAAACCAGGAACCGTGGCTCTTTGGGAGATGTTTGAGGACTGACAACTGATTCGATCGAACCACAGCCCAGACAGATTTTTAAGTATTTTTCCCATTTTAGTCTGTATTGCTATCTATTTATTTGTACTGTGTTTTATAGTTAATCCTGTTTTATCACCTTGCACCTTTTTTCTCGTTGTTTTGTGTTTTTCTGTTTTGTTTAAATAAATTCTGAAAATACAGCAGAGGGTCACTAATGCGCTGGATTAAGGATCAAAACTCACCTTCTTTCCCGGTGCAACAGCGCATGCATGAGCAGTGGTCGCATCCCCACTATACCCGCACCAGGCATTTATGAATGGCCGGCACAGGCAAGTACCCTGTTAGAGGGGGATGTGGCCGCCAGCACGCTCAGGTCCACTCAGACAAAGAGGCGGGAGTGGATCCTAGTGCGCCCACTGGATGAGAGGTCGCGCATGCACCATAGGACCAGGAAGAGGTGAGTCTATTTGGGTGACCTGGGGGGGTTTCACACAGCGGGGCATCTGGGTGCCCCATAGGCAAGGACCAAAACCTACGATAGTCAAAATCCTGGGTTTTGGTTTACTTTAAAGCAGAACAAACCCCCCAGTGGCCAGGCTGGAACCCAAAAGATTCCAGGGCTGGCCACTGTATTTTTCCTCAGGCTTCCCGATTGGAGAGGCCCCGCTGTGTGAAACCCCCCCAGGGCGCTTATAAAACTCACTTTTCCTCGCTCCAACGGCGCATGCACAGGCTCTACTCCAAGGAGAGTCGCCTTCTATAAGTATGTTATTCAGCGAACAGCTCTCATTGTTTTGAATGGGGAGCTTGCGCTACCGCATCCCCTGAATCCCCACGATCGTGCGTGCTCCCGTCCCAGCCATTTAGATAGGCTGGGACGGGAGCATGCACAAGGCTGGGGATGCGGAGGCACGCTCTCTCTATTAATGGCGATGAGAGCCATTTGCCGAAAGTGGCAGACACAGTTTAGTGGCCAGCTACCTGCACTGCAGGTAAGGTTATCTCAGGCCAAAGGCCGCAACTGAGGGTACTGCGGGCCGCAGGTTGTGAATCTCTGGTGTAGAGGCTTCCCTGCTTTCATGAGCTTTAAAGTAGACCAAAACACACTGCCTCCAGTCCTAGAGTTTAAAAGACTCCATGACCAGGTGAAAACCCTCCACCACGGCATCATGATTTTAGATGTCCCTCTGTATAAAACCCCTGGTTTCACCATATAATCACCTCAGGACTCAATCCCATGCTTGGGCATCTGATGCGTGCACCCCTGTCGAATAGCTGGCAGCGGGGGTGCCCTTTAAGAGCTATGGTTATTGGAGGACTAGGCCCCTTAAAACCCCTGGGGCATAGGTATAGGATTGACATTGGGGCTAGCTGGTAGTGTTTCTAACAGTTACAGGGATTGCCTAGGCTAAGTGTAATATTCAAGCAAGGTTTCCCTAACCCTAATGCAACTAAATGATCCTGATTTGTTGCTGCATAAAGCTGCTGTGGCCCATTTTCTAGCCAAGCTCCCAGATTTTATTTATTCATGACCACCTTTTTAAGCATTGAGAGACGGACCTGTCTCCACCCACAGAGTTGCTGCTGCCCAGTTACTGGGTGAATATTACACATAATCACTGCGGCAGTTTCACCAGCGGCAGCTGCCACTAATCCAGACTCAGATAACCCACTTCCGTTGTGGGGTTGGGCGCCAAATCAGGTGAATCATTTTTAAGGACTGTCCCTCAAATTAGGCTGGGGGAGGCACAGGAGAGGCTGTGTTTTTCAGTGAAGGTCCACTTTAAAGTGGACCAACACCCAGGGGTGATCGGGGTGCCCCGCCGAAGTGGACCAAAACCCAGGATAGTCAAAATCCTGGGTGTTGGTCCACTTTAAATTGTACTGCTCTGAGCAGGTTCCACTAAATGTGCGAGTTTGACTTCTGATATTTATAAGCACAATGGGCCTCATTCGAAGACACCCCGCAGCATTAATACCTTGAGTGTTTTTGGGTGTCCAGGGCTCTAAGTGCCTAGATGCTTGCAGGTAAGGTGCAGCCCTATACATCCTGTGATACAGCATAAGACTGTGTCATATTTTTACATCCCACTGACTGGAGGTAAAAGCCAACTGTTTATCCTCCATTGATTCATTATTTTACAAATACATTGATTTATCGCTGCCCAGTCACCCATTCCTGGGAATAGAAATATTTAGATCACAGATTTCAATGTGCCACATGAGCACCCATGCCTTGTAATACTAATATAAAGAACTGAGTAATAAACCGAACCTTCAGCATGATTTAATGAAAAGCCTAAACCCTTAAAAAACTATTCTCCAGCATCTAAAATTAATATATTTTAAGATTTAGTCATGTATTATTCTTTCCCCCACCAGGCTACAACTCTGTTCAGGACTCTAGGAGCTTGACTCAGAAGCATCACACATACTGAGGAGAGGACAGCGGGATAAAACACAGGGGGTGGGGTTATAGCTGTGCTTTGCACAGGCAGAGCAGAGCTGGGGTCAGGAAAAGGACAGAATCCCAGAATGCAGAACCACACAGTCAGAAGACACTGTTTGCAGGCTGCCTGATGCTCCATGAGCCGCCATCTTGGATGTTTAAAGGCTCATAACATGCAGTGTAGGATGATTTTTAATGTGCGCAATCTGTGTGGGAAAACATATAAGATAGGCTCTTATTCAGGGTGAAGGTCCACTTTAAGCATTTATAGTTATGCATAGACAGGCTGACTGGCAGTTTTTTTCTTTCGATGGTCTAGGTCTGGTTATATTCAGGGCCATATTTGGTGTAAGGCACACCTAGGCACGTGCCTAGGGCGGGGCTTGAGACTAGGGGCGGGCTAACCGCAGCACAGCTGCAGTGGTGTTAATTATATATATATTTTTTTTTTTAGATCATTGGTAGTCAATGGAGATGGCCAGTACACAATCGCGCCCCCCCCCCCCCCCCCCCCCGCCGAGCCGCCCGATGCTCTGTTCAGCCTTCTATAAGCAGTGACAGGCAGAGGGGGGGCTCCAGGGAGGTGTGGGGGGAGAGACAATTCCTGTGCTCGTCACACAGAGCAGCACGTGCGTGCGTGTGTGTGTGTGTCAGAAGCCGTAGTCAGGTGCTGCATGTGCTTCCTGTCTCCCCCCCCCCTCCCGATCACTGTTCCCCCTCTGTCCCTTTCCCACTGTCACACGGAGCTCTCCTGCTGCCCTCTCCATGACCCCGTCCTGTGAGAAGATCGACGAAGTGACTGCTGACAGCAAGGATGCAGCTCTCTCTGCTGTGTGACACCCTGTGAGTTCTCAGGTAACTTTTGTCTGTCTCGCTGTCATCTTGCTGTCTCTTTTCCTGCCTTTCTTTCTGCAGTCACTTGTGCAGTCATTCTGTATCTCTCAGTCTGTCTAACTCCCTGGACTTTCCTCTTGTTCTCTCTCCTCTCACTGATTCTAGTTCTGTCTTTTTTCTCCATCTGGCTGCATTCTGTCTTTCCCTCTCTTTCTGTCTCTATTTACACTTCTTTTTCCATGCACTCTTTTTTTTTGTCCCTGTTCTCTCTATGACTTTCTCTCTCTTGCTCTGCACCCTGATCTCTCAGAGCTGGGGGACCAGAAGTCACAGCACTGCAGCATCTTTTATCTTTATATTCAGGACTGCCCCCATTCATCCCTCTTATTCCCAGCTCTGCCCCCATTCATCCCTCTTATTCCCAGCTCTGCCCCCATTCATCCCTCTTATTCCCAGCTCTGCCCCCATTCATCCCTCTTATTCACAGATCTGCCCCCATTCATTCCTCTTATTCACAGATCTGCCCCCATTCATTCCTCTTATTCACAGATCTGCCCCTATTCATCCCTCTTATTTACAGATCTGCCCCATTCATCCCTCTTATTCCCAGCTCTGCCCCCATTCATCTCTCTTATTCCCAGCACTGCCCCCATTCATCCCTTTTATTCCCAGCACTGCCCCCATTCATCCCTTTTATTCCCAGCACTACCCCCATTCACCCCTCTTATTCCCAGCACTGCCCCATTCATCCCTCTTATTCCCAGTTCTTCCCTCATTTATTCCTCATTCCCAGCTTTTCCCACATCCACTCCTCTTTTTCTGCTCCCATCAATCCCTCTTATTCCAAGCTCTCAACTTATTCAGAGATTTCAACTACACCCTCCACCTGGACTTGACTAAAAGTACTTGATTACCGCTGCTTTGGATCATTTGTGCTCAGTGCAACAGTGGACAACGTAGTGTGGCACCCCCTCCCATTCCCCATATAGGCAGTGTGTCATGCTCCCTCCCATTCCCATAGGCAGTGTGTCATGCTCCCTCCCATTCCCATAGGCAGTGTGTCATGCTCCCTCCCATTCCCATAGGCAGTGTGTCATGCTCCCTCCCATTCCCATAGGCAGTGTGTCATGCTCCCTCCCATTCCCGTTATAGGCAGTGTGTCATGCTCCCTCCCATTCCCGTTATAGGCAGTGTGGCATTCCCATTTCCCATAGGCAGTGTGGCATTCCCATTTCCCATAGGCAGTGTGGCATTCCCACTCTCCGATAGGCAAAAGAAAAAAAATGTACACTCACATATACATCGCTCCCACGTTGCTGGCCAGGCCACAGGAGGCCAGAAGATGTAGGAGCCACAGGTGGGCGGGCAGGGTAACTGATCCCTGCCCGATGTCCCCACCGCTGCTTCTTCTCCGGCGCAAGCAAACACACCTGGCTCTGTGCAACTGGTGGGCGTGGCCTGTGTCAAGTGACGGCCACGGCCACCAGCTGCACAGAGTCGGATGTTTGCTCTGAGTGCGTCGGCGGTGGGGACAGTGCAGACAGCAGGGATCAGGTACCCTGCCCGTCCGCCTTTAATGTTTTTTTCTTTTTACATTTGCCCGATAAGAGGCACTGACTTTCCCCCCTCTTTTGGAGATAAATGGCAGCTCATGTCTCTGCAGAGGTTTCTATCCCCAGATCCATCCAAAATTTAAGGGGGATCTGCCCAATCTCTGTGTTTTGGGGCCCAGCAGTCAGATGCCAATAGATCATGACATAGATATCAGTGGATGGAAAATTAGGATTTGATTGTATAAATATTGTAATTGTTGGAGTGCAATATGTATTGATTCCACAGTCAATATGTCACTGCTTTACTGCAGGAGAGCACAGCTTATCCACTCATCATGATAGGAACTGCAGTACTCTTAGTTATTGTAATAGTAAATGTGTCACTGTTACGATATTGATAACTTAATTGTGACATCCCAAGTGCGCGCACACACATGCATGGTTGATGTAACATTTGTGGGATTGAGCCCTAAAAATAGACCAATAATATTTCCATGTTACTATAGGGTGGGCCTCCAGAGTCAGTTTCAGTGGTTTGCTTCCCATTTTCCTTCAACTCCTGATGGCCACTGTGCTCATTTCCTGTAATTCCTTCTTTCCACCTCTTTCATGCCGCCCACTGTGCCCTCCTTCTGCAGCCCGCTGCTTCTATTTTCTGTCCCATACTTGCTGCCCACTATGCCCTCTTCTTGTTTCCTGTTTTACTCCTTTCTCCCTTCTTGTTGCCCATTGTCCCACCTGCTGCCTGTGCTGATCTACCTTCCATTTACAGTTGCCTCTGCAGCACAATAGCATTTTGTTTTCTGCAGTAACACTGTCTACTTTCACTGTTGACAACTTGTGCTGCCCACCAAGCACATTTTACTGCCAAATATGGCCCCTTATATTACCTACAATGCAAAGGTGACATAAGGGGACATATTTGGCCATACTCACTCTATCAATGTTATTTCTCCTGGTCCTGCATTTAGTGTTGATAATTTAAATTACAGGCAACAATTAAGTCTCCTAGAATTAGCAATATCCACATCTTCCACAAAAATATATTAATTATGAAGTGTGTGTGTTCATGGGGGGGGGGGGGTGGGTTGGGGCGCATGACCAAAAACACGTATCCTAAATACGGCCTGGTTATATTAGCACCAGTATACCCTGCTCTAGGTCAATGGCTTGTAGCAAAATGTGCAGCAGTGGCATCCCCTATATTCTTAGTGTACATCCCGTCCCGTTCCGAAAGATATCCTTACACATGGGTTATTCATCTTCAGATGTCACGTTACTGCAGAGCAGAAAAAGTGGCCCCTCCTGACCTATATATACCGAGGCACCTCCCACAGAACCCCAGGTTTTCTCTGCAGTCGCGGACTGCCAGGACGAGAAATTGGCTCTCTCTTTTCAGGCAGGTGAGCGGGGTCTTTGACCCTATGGACCTGTTGAGCTATTCCCCACCCGATTCTGTCCTTGTTTTACTGCCTCCCAGCCTCGGCTGTAGCGTTCGGGTGACGGTAGACAGCACCATATTTAGGTGCCAAGGAGCTAGGCTCCGCCGCAACTCCCCCACCAAAGGGTAGACTGTTCAGGCCATGGTGAGCCTTATGGGATGCCCTGCCCACATTTGTGCCTGTCACCCCCTTCCCTCTATAGTGGTTCCCGGACCGCTGTCTCCCCTCGTTCCTCTGTGTCTCCTAGGGGAAAAGGGGGGGGGGGGGGTGTTCCTTGTATCTGATGTATTCCTGTATGGTGTGGCACCTTTGATTTTTAGGCTCTGGCTTATGCGGAGCGCTTTAGAAGTAATCCCTGGTTGATTGGTTGCACTAGTTGTTCTTTTTGTAACATTGCGCTACTGTACACCGCTTGGCTTGGGGCGGCGACATTTACCTCAGACGCCTAGGTGCAGCCATTGGCTGTCCAGCTCACCTGAGCGCGTCTTTTCGCGCTCTTCGGAGGGAGGTGGGTGGGGCGGGTGACGCATTTTGCGTCACTCCCCCGCGGCCTGCCCCTCGAGGTATATGTCCGGGCGCCATCTTGTCTCGGCGGTGCGGCGCCGCTGACGTCTCGTGTGCGGTCTTGTAAGTGCCCTCGCGGCTATTTTTTATCCATTACTGTGTTATGCCTTGTGCTTACGGGATCTTTTTCTGTCTTATAGGCCTATAGAATCAGTGGTTTCTCCCGGCCTTTACTTTTATTAAGGGGATATTGTCTAATATATAAAATCCTCCCACTTCCCTTGCGGTGCATTGGGGGCATCCCGGGTTTTCTTCGGCATTATTCCCATTTGGCCTTGCGAGCCACAATAATCACCATATGGAGGCTTCTCAAGACATTGAGTCCGGAGTTCCTTCGGGACAAGGCCAGTTCTGTACTGATTGTGGGATTTCCCCTGTTCCTAGCGACTTCAAGGTCTGTCTCTCCTGTGCCCAGCAGACTGTTGCGCGATTGTCTGGGATGACCCTGCTGAGGGCTGCCTCCCCTGAGACCTTGCCTACTCCCTCTCTCTTGCATTCGGCTCAGGTTGTGGCACATGCTTCAGGGGATGCCCAATCTGATTTTGCTACTAGATTGGCCGATCTGGAGAGGCGGAGGGGTGGTTATGAGCCGCGCAAGGCTATTGGCAAGACACGGCATTTGATTGATAATTCCTATGTTTGCCCCATGTCTTCTGAAGCGCTGGAAGACATTGATGGTTTTTCCCCAGAGGGGGAATTATTCTCTGAGTCTGAATCTGAGGATCAGAATAGGTCTTTTGATGAGCCAAAGACTGATAGGCTTCTTGCCAATTTATTTGAGGTGCTTAAAATGGCTCCCCCTGTTGCTCCCCCACAGCAGCAGGGAGAATTATTTTGTGCTGCTAAACCACGCTGGGAATTCCCGGCTCAGGCTCATTTTAATAATCTCATTTTACATGAATGGGAAAAACCCAGTAGGCTTCCAGGTGTACCTAAAAGCTGGGACAAGAGGTATCCCTTTCCCATGGATACCGCTAAATTATGGTGTTCCCCACCTGAGGTTGAGGCACCAATTCTGGGACTATCTCATACCTCTGTGCTGCACTCACCTGATACTACCACCTTAAAAGATGTGGAAGACCGGCGCATTGATCAGCTGGCTACACATGGTTTTGCCTGTGTGGGGACCGGGACCCAGGGTCCCTGGATCAGGTATTTGTTCTGTCCCCTCTGGTCCGGAGGTCTCTGTCATGGTGGCTGGACCCAAGGAATCTGCTAGTGGGCAGATCTTTTCTGACTCCCTGCTGGGATGCCAGCCTGACAGGTTGGGGGGGCTTTTGGAGGTCCCTGAAATTCCAGGGGCAGTGGGGTCCTCCATGCCCCAATTAACATTCTGGAACTGAGGGCAGTGAGGTTAGTGCTTTACCAGCTGACCATGCACCTTCGGGTCTGGCGGTTCAGATCCGCTCAGACAAGAAGACAACGGTTGCTTACATCAATCATCAGGGAGGAACCAGGAGCAAGAGGGCTCTCAAGGAAGTATCCCTGATTCTGTCCTGGGCAGAGGACAATGTTCCCTGCATATCAGCGGTGTACATTCCAGGAGTGGAGAATCTGGAAGCAGACTCTCTGAGCAGAGGGGCCTCTCGCATGGGCGAGTGGTCCCTCAGCAACAGGGTGTTTCATTCTTTGCGTCTCCATTGGGGCCAGCCGGATGTGGATTTAGTAGGAAGATACTGATCAGAGCAAAAGAAGAGGGTGGACTGGGCTTTCCCGACCCGGGGCTGTATTACGCCGCTGCTCACCTGAATAGGGTAGTGGATTGGTGTAGACATGCACAACAAAAGCAGTGGGTGCAGATTGAGCAGAGCTGCATGCCCCTCCCTCTGAAATCCCTCCCATGGCTCAAAAAACAGGCTCTAGGCTTAGAGTGGAAACATCCTACAGTAGGGGCCTCCCTTAAGATGTGTCAGAAACACTTTCCGCTCAAGGACATCTCCCCGACACCTTTACCAATGTTTCCAATTCTGGGAAACCCTGAATTTTCACCAGGAGTAAGTGGTAGGACAGCGGGGAAATGGTTGGAGAGGGGGATTTGCAGGGTAAGCCACTTTCATGACAAAGGAGACCGGAGCTCATTGGATGAACTGGCACACTCGAAGGGGCTACCTAGGTGGGATAAATGGCAGAGGATGCAGTTAATCCATTTTCTTTCATCCCTTAGGCACCAGACAGGTCAGCTGAGAGAATCCTCCATATTCGAGAAGCTTTGCGAGGAAAGTGGTCCTCTAAGACACGTACTTTCGGCCGCTTACAAGCTACTCATTAGCCCGCAGGATCAGGCTGCCCCTACATTCCTCCTAAAATGGGAGAGCAACCTGGGGGTTACGTTTACACGCGGGCAAAGGAGTAAGATTATGAGCCTAGCCCATAAGACCTCTGTATGCACCAGATATAAGGAGTGCAATTACAAGTTACTAACAAGATGGTACAGAGTTCCGGCCCTGATTAACAAGTGGTGCCCCGCAGCTTCCTCTATGTGCTGGCGTTCTAGCAGGTAAAGGGGGGACCTGCTTCACATATTTTGGTCGTGCCCAGAGCTTGGGAGGTTTTGGTCGGGGGTAAAGGACACAATGCAAAAGATGACAGATGAGGTGTTGCCCGATGGCCCCGCCTTCTTCCTCCTCCACCACTCAGGAATGGCCACCAAGAGGTATCGTAAATCGGTCCTGAGTCAGATGGTGAATGCCACAAGGGCCTGCATCCCCTTGCATTGGAAGAAATCTACACCCCCAGCGGTATCACAGTGGCTGAGTAAAGTGGTTGAAATTGAAAGGTACGAGGGTCTTAAAGCGGCCCGCAATGAATCTGCAGCCCCAGCGGAACTAACGAAGAT
The DNA here is from genome assembly GCA_027917425.1 of Gastrophryne carolinensis. Classification (NCBI taxonomy): domain Eukaryota; kingdom Metazoa; phylum Chordata; class Amphibia; order Anura; family Microhylidae; genus Gastrophryne; species Gastrophryne carolinensis. Next base: position 67,802,272 of record CM051243.1, on the reverse strand, counting down.
ATGTAGACTGCTCTGTTTGGATAACACCCTATAAGAAGCGTATGTTTATTGTCTTATTTTCTGTTTTCTAAACGGTTTTTATTGTTGTAACTTGAAAATGACATAAATAAAGAATATATAAAAAAACAAGCTTCCAGCCTTTGTATCCCTGTCACAGGATCCACTGGCCCTGGCAGTGGATGCTCTGGCAATGTCCTGGGAGAGCTTTCAGCTCCTTTATGTTTTTCCTCCGTTTCCTCTGCTGGGCAAGGTACTGTGCAAAATAGCCCAGGAGGGAGTGCCAGCCATTCTGGTGGCCCCGTGTTGGCCAAGAAGAATTTGGTTCGCAGAAATCGAACAGTTGGCAGTAGATCAGTTCGTCCTGTCCCTGGTGCCAGACCTGCTCACTCAGGGGCGGCTCCGTCACCCCAATTTACAAACGTTGGCTTTGACGGCCTGGCTGCTGAAACCTCCATCTTGATGGAAAAGGGATTGCAGGCCTCTGTAGTTAATACCATGATCAGAGCTAGGAAGAAGTCTTCTTCTACCATTTACTACAGGGTTTGGCGTGCTTACATTGACTGGTGTGAGTCTAGGTCACTTCCATGTCGAGTGTTCTCTATTCCCAGGATATTGGAATTCTTACAAAAAGGCTTGGACATGGGTTTTCAGCTTTGTACTCTGAAAGGTCATGTTTCTGCTCTGGCTGTTTTCTTCCAGAGATCTTTTGCTCTGCATCATCTGGTTAAGACTTTCTTTCAAGGTGTTACTCATTTGCGTCCTCCGCGCAAGCCCATGTTACCTATTTGGGATTTGAACCTGGTTTTGTCTGCCATGCAAGGGTCTCCCTTTGAACCCTTGCAGGAGGCGGCTTTGTCCACTCTCACTGTCAAGGTAGCTTTTTTGGTGGCTATTACCTCAGTCAGGCGTGTTTCTGAATTGGCTGCACTTTCCATCAAGCCTCCTTATTTTGAAAGACACCAGGACAAGGTGGTGTTTCGCTTTAAAACCGACTTTCTGCCTAAGGTTGTGTCTGCTTTTCATCTCAATCAGGACATTGTGTTGACTTCCTTGTGCCCTAACCCTAGTAACTCCAAGGAAAGGGTGTTACACTCTCTTGATGTTGTTAGGGCTGTGAAATTCTATTTGGCGGCTACTGAACCCTTCAGGAAGACTGATGCTTTCTTTGTGGTTCCGTCTGGTCCTAAGAAGGGCCAGGCTCCTGCTAAGTCCACTATCAGCAAGTGGATCCGTCAGGCTGTGATTCAGGCCTATTCTGCTAAGGGAAAGAAACCTCCTTTCCGCCTTACTGCTCATTCTACTCGTGCTATTGGTGCCTCTTGGGCTTTTCAGCACCAAGCTTCTGTTGAACAAGTTTCCAAGGCCGCAACTTGGTCTTCTGTTCATACTTTTTCTAAGTTTTACAAGGTTGATGTTAAGGCCTCAACTGATGCTGCTTTTGGCCGCAAAGTTCTGCAGGCAGCAGTGGTTTAGACTGCTTGCTGTTGCTTTTGGGGATCCCACCCTACCTTACGGACACTGCTATTGGATGTCCCACGTGTAAGGATATCTTTCGGAACGGGACGGGATGTACACTAAGAATAATACAATTCTGTGATTACTCACCTGTACAATTGATATTATAAGTCTACATCCCGTCCCGTTCCGCCCCACCCTTGTTGTTCTTGTTACCTCTTTATGGTGATTGTTGATTATTTCTCCCGCTTCTGTTAACTGCTTTTTTAAATACTGGGGTTCTGTGGGAGGTGCCTCGGTATATATAGGCCGGGAGGGGCCACTTTTTCTGCTCTGCAGTCACGTGACATCTGAAGATGAATAACCCATGTGTAAGGATATCTTTCGGAACGGGATGCGATGTACACTCATAATATCAATTCTACAGGTCAGTAATCACAGAATTGTATTATTTCTCTTTCTTACCACTTTTTTTAAATGAATACTTAATATGATTCATCTAGTAAGACCCATCCACTCACTAGAAGTGACAGCTCATTAGAATGCCATAGGCTGTAGGCAGCAAAAGCAGCACACTACTCCCTCATGAAAATGACTCTGTCAGGCGGCCATCACTGCCTCACTTTATTATGAGTGAGGGACTCTCAGTTCTATATCGGAAAGATTAAAGTGGTTCTTATCACTAGGTACATTTCCTCGGGGGCTTCTCAGGAAGTCTTTATTACTGATTGGCGCCAAACGTGGGGGCCGGATTCTATTTTTGAAGCACAGAGGTAGGTACTGCAAGCTAAAGGTGAATGGCAGCATGGGGACATGGCTGACTCCCAGCTCCATTATAAAGGGAAAACTGTTGAGACTGGGTAGATTATTCCAGACTGGAATAGCACTTTCTATCAACAACCTTTGCTTCAATTGCCAGGGAGATCCCCAAAATCCTATTTAGGGTTAAATCTACTGAAAAATACTTCTCATCTCTCCATCCCTTCTCATGAATATCTGCAGTAACACGAAAAAAACTAGATTTCCCTCAAGGGTAAGGGAAATAGCACCACAGGGATGAATATAAAGTTGAAGGGTAAGTCCACTTTCAATTACATTTTTTAAAGGTTATACATTTTTGTGTCTTAAGGTGCTGAGCTGATCAAGTATTTTTTATTCTTATGTTTGTGAAGGTGTGGTTATTGGAAGCAGTTCACACTACCTGCAATCTGTTGCAGTATATTGTTGGCAATATACACAAAGTCTGTACACCAAGAAGAAAGAAGCGAGCCTTGTACACACAACCTTACACATTCCCAGCAGCAGTTTTCTGTGTGTACATGACTCACTTCTCTCTTTTCAGTGTACAGAACATTGCCACTAACAACACATTTTCTAACGTAAGAAAAATAAAACGGGAGGACATAATTTTGCAACCAAAAATATACACTTTCACAAATTTCGAAATTTTAATTTTTAATCTAATACATGTTTAATAGCTCATGTAAAATACATAATAAAAAAACCACAAGACACTTAAAAACCTCTATTGTTGTATAACATCCCAATGCTTAATAACAAATCATGGTGTCACTTGCTATTATTATTTTTATTATTATTAATGTTTATTTATATATATAGATTCATCATCTTCCGTAGCAGTTTGCAAGGTATGATTACAGACAAGGTAAAACATATAGTACAGGGAACAATACAAACTGCTACGAGGTTTAAACCAAGTGTTGTGAGCAAAGGAGACAATAGAAAAGAGAACCCTGCTCTTGCAAGCTTTTTATATAGATACCTAATCAACAAGTAGATGACAGTAAAGAATCTAAATAAAAAAACAGCAGGTAGTGATGTCTAGTTCAATAAAGGTAGAAAAAAATTGTCATAGTAGTAAAAAATTCAATTCATGAAAAAAAAAGCCTGGGAATGTCACTGTTACTGAATCACTAGATAAAAAGACAATGAAAGTCAATGGCAGCTTTTACTACAATGTAGAAAGGAGTAAACAGTTCTCTACTTTTCTAATGAGTAAAAAGTACCATTGACTGCATACTTAATGGAGGCAGTGATTTATTTCAACGCGACGGCCTCTCTTGGTGTGTAACTCGGGCGATGCTGTTTCATCGGCGGTGGCACGGTTTTCAAACCGAGTTTTTCTACCGCCGAAACCACGCTCAGCAGCACTTCTGAGGTTGCCGACTGGCTAATCTCAAAAGTGGCGTAATGCTGATGCTGGCCGCATCCCTGGTTTTCTCTTCAGCGTGTTGCCCCGGGGGCCAGGCTAGCGGTCAGTCCAAGAATCTTTTCGATTCCAGGGATGGCCGCCGTGAGTTTTCACCTGCTTTCAGAACAACTGACCAAAGGTGGAGACTCCCTTTAATGAGAACACTGATGTGACTCACCTCCTCTGCCAGCATCTCCTCAGTGGAGAACGAGCTATTGGCTGCAGGGGCCCCCTGGCTCCGCCGTGCTGTGTAATGCAGGAAGTTCATGGCAGATGGTTCTACCTTTATCAGCTCAGTCACTGATCACAGCAAGGACAAACAATCACCTGCGCTCCATCACACAGCACATGTGCACGCCCCCCAATCCAATCACCAATGCCTCCATCTGTGCACGCCCCCATCCAATCACCAATGCCTCCATCTGTGCACGCCCCCCCCCATCCAATCACCAATGCCTCCATCTGTGCACGCCCCCCCCATCCAATCACCAATGCCTCCATCTGTGCACGCCCCCCCCATCCAATCATCAATGCCTCCATCTGTGCACGCCCCCATCCAATCACCAATGCCTCCATCTGTGCACGCCCCCCCATCCAATCACCAATGCCTCCATCTGTGCACACCCCCCATCCAATCACCAATGCCTCCATCTGTGCACACCCCCCATCCAATCACCAATGCCTCCATCTGTGCACACCCCCCATCCAATCACCAATGCCTCCATCTGTGCACGCCCCCCCCATCCAATCACCAATGCCTCCATCTGTGCACACCCCCCATCCAATCACCAATGCCTCCATCTGTGCACACCCCCCATCCAATCACCAATGCCTCCATCTGTGCACGCCCCCCCCATCCAATCACCAATGCCTCCATCTGTGCACGCCCCCCCCATCCAATCACCAATGCCTCCATCTGTGCACGCCCCCATCCAATCACCAATGCCTCCATCTGTGCACGCCCCCATCCAATCACCAATGCCTCCATCTGTGCACACCCCCCCATCCAATCACCAGTGCCTCCATCTGTGCACCCCCCCATCCAATCACCAATGCCTCCATCTGTGCACGCCCCCCCATCCATTCACCAGTGCCTCCATCTGTGCACACCCCCCATCCAATCACCAATGCCTCCATCTGTGCACACCCCCCATCCAATCACCAATGCCTCCATCTGTGCACACCCCCCATCCATTCACCAGTGCCTCCATCTGTGCACACCCCCCATCCAATCACCAATGCCTCCATCTGTGCACACCCCCCATCCAATCACCAATGCCTCCATCTGTGCACACCCCCCATCCATTCACCAGTGCCTCCATCTGTGCACATCCCCCATCCAATCACCAATGCCTCCATCTGTGCACGCCCCCCCATCCATTCACCAGTGCCTCCATCTGTGCACACCCCCCATCCAATCACCAATGCCTCCATCTGTGCACGCCCCCCCATCCATTCACCAGTGCCTCCATCTGTGCACATCCCCCCATCCAATCACCAATGCCTCCATCTGTGCACACCCCCCATCCAATCACCAATGCCTCCATCTGTGCACACCCCCATCCATTCACCAATGCCTCCATCTGTGCACGCCCCCCCATCCGATCACCAATGCCTCCATCTCTGCACGCCCCCCCATCCAATCACCAATGCCTCCATCTGTGCACGCCCCCCATCCAATCACCAATGCCTCCATCTGTGCACCCCCCCATCCAATCACCAATGCCTCCATCTGTGCACACCCCCCCATCCAATCACCAATGCCTCCCTCTGTGCACACCCCCATCCAATCACCAATGCCTCCATCTGTGCAAGCCCCCCCATCCAATCACCAGTGCCTCCATCTGTGCACACCCCCATCCAATCACCAATGCCTCCATCTGTGCACACCCCCCCATCCAATCACCAGTGCCTCCATCTGTGCACACCCCCATCCAATCACCAATGCCTCCATCTGTGCACGCCCCCATCCATTCACCAGTGCCTCCATCTGTGCACGCCCCCATCCAATAACCAATGCCTCCATCTGTTCACGCCCCCATCCAATCACCAATGCCTCCATCTGTGCACGCCCCCCCATCCATTCACCAATGCCTCCATCTGTGCACACCCCCCATCCAATCACCAATGCCTCCATCTGTGCACACCCCCATCCATTCACCAATGCCTCCATCTGTGCACGCCCCCCCCATCCAATCACCAATGCCTCCATCTCTGCACGCCCCCCCATCCAATCACCAATGCCTCCATCTGTGCACGCCCCCATCCAATCACCAATGCCTCCATCTGTGCACGCCCCCCCATCCGATCACCAATGCGTCCATCTCTGCACGCCCCCCCATCCAATCACCAATGCCTCCATCTGTGCACGCCCCCCATCCAATAACCAATGCCTCCATCTGTTCACGCCCCCATCCAATCACCAATGCCTCCATCTGTGCAAGCCCCCCCATCCATTCACCAGTGCCTCCATCTGTGCACGCCCCCATCCAATCACCAATGCCTCCATCTGTTCACGCCCCCCCATCCAATCACCAATGCCTCCATCTGTGCACGCCCCCCCATCCAATCACCGATGCCTCCATCTGTGCACACCCCCCCATCCAATCACCAATGCCTCCATCTGTGCACACCCCCCCATCCAATCACCAATGCCTCCATCTGTGCACACCCCCCCATCCAATCACCAATGCCTCCATCTGTGCACACCCCCATCCAATCACCAATGCCTCCATCTGTGCACACCCCCCCCCATCCAATCACCTGCTCATAGAAATACGCCACTGTCTGAGCTCTGAGGCAGAATATTTGCCTGTGTTCTATTATTTTACAGATGATGCTCATCTGCTCTGATAATAATAGGAAGAAAAATTAATTTTCCCATAGTCACATTCCAGATTTAAAAAAATGGGCTATAAAGTTTAAAATAAAATAAAGCAATATTCACCCTTTTTTATTCACAGTAGACACAGAGCAATCTAAAAACGCAATTATAGAAGTTTATCCCATGTGAGATGAAACACGGCATCACGTGAGTGCCCACCAGTCACGGTGAGTGACCACCGGTCACGCTCACTCTCAAAGGGTAGCGGCCGTCACCAGCACCTTAGACGAGCTCTTGGATGAAGGGGTGGGAGTGGATCCAAGCTGCTGGATCGGTGGCTGCCTGATTTTCCAATCGGCTTCTATAAGATTTCCAGACCAATCAATTCTCTCCCCCCAGGGCATCCAAAATCGAGATGCCCAGTTGTGTGGAACCCCCTCAGGTCCCCCCGTTCACTTACTTTGCTTCCCGATCCAACAGCTCATGCGTGTGCCGCATCTCAACTCCCTCTAGCAGGGCGTGTGTCTGCATCAGGCATTTGTGAATGGCTGGCGCGGGCACGCTCCCTGTTAGAGCAGGGGATGCGGCTGCCAGCACATTAGGAGCCCCTGGCCTTAGACGCTGGCTTAGACGACGTGACGTCAGCATCTCCTAGAGCGCTGATTGGACGAGCTGCTGCACATGCGTCGGAGGACTGGGAAGAGGTGAGTTGCGCTCTGCGATCTGGGGAGGTTTTCACACATCAGGGCACCCCCGATTGGAGTGCCCCAGGGGAAAGGACCAAAACCCAAGATAGTCAAAATCTTGGGTTTTGGTCCACTTTAAAGTGTTTATATTGTTTTAACTGTTACATTCAATCCCCTATCCACCACTAAGTGAGGGGGCATGGCCTAATTTAACAATTGTCCCTCTTTCCCACCCTGAAAAGTTAGTAGGTATGCGATCAGTGGTACAGAAGGAAGTGTAAGGTAAGTAGGGGAGCCCCCCCCCCTCCCCGGGGTTGAGGTCCACAGTGGAATTTCCATTTAAGCAATTTATTTCTTGAAGATGTCAGAGTGACTTACCTCAGACTCCTTGTAATACCTCTCTGGAATCTCGTCATAAGCAATGTCGATATAACACACCTCTCTCTCCAGATCTTTCGCCTCAATGTCGAATATCTGCAATGAGCAAAGCATAAATAGGCTGCTGTAACAGGGAGACCTGAAAAGCTTATAGTCTAATCAATAAACACTGATGCTGGTCACTCACCTTACAATCTGACTGCACAATCTCAACACAGTCTTAAAGCGGAGCTTCACCCTAAATAAGAGCCAATCCTATATGTTTCCCCCACCCTGTACATACAGATTGCTAACATCACCCTACCTGCATCTACTTCATTTTCTAAACCAGCTCAACTGGCGGACCAGGGTCTGAATGCGGACCTCGGCACCAAATTACCGGACCCCTGCCCTGACCTCAATTTGTAATACTGTGGGGCCAAAAAAAAGCTCCTGTTTTTTCCCAGTGCCCTGTAGGGTTTTGGGGATGGGGGCAAGCAGCTTTTTTAGTTTTGCCTGGGGAATCTATAGGCCCTCCCCCAGTGTGCTAATTTCTAACTATCCACCACTCCCCCTCCGCCCAGGCCTTCACCTCTCACCAGATGCCTTTAGATGGACCTTTACAAGAAGTGGTTGAGTATCCTTGTTCTAAACCTTTAAACATCCAAGATGGCGGCCCATGGAGTCTCGGGTTGCTTGCAGACAGGAAGTGTCTTCTTACTATGCCACTCTGCATTCTAAGATTGCTTTCCTTTTCCCGATCCCAGCTCTGCTCTGTCTGTGCAAAGCACAACTGTAACCTTTTCACCCCTCTCATCTCCTCAGTATGTGATGCTTCTGAGGCAAGATGGTGGCCCCCGTATCCTAGAATCCTGAACAGAGCTGAAGCCCAGCGGCGGAAAGAATAATAAAGAGGCGACTAAAAACAACATGTTAATTTGAGATGTCAGAGAATAGTTTTTTAAGGATTTGAGCTTTTCATTAAATGATGCTGAAGGTCCGGTTTAACTTCCTCTTCTATTCCCCAAGTGTAATACCAGCACCAACCACTGGATGGCAACAAGTGTCTTTCATAGAGAGCTGTCTCTTAGTAAGTTATGAAGTTGACATTTTTATTAAGCAGAGGGAATAGCTGGCCTGGTAATGACGCTGTCAGATTGTGTTATGGATCAGGGGAGGGCAGAGATCTTCTTCTGCTGCTGCATAGCCCCACAAAGGCTCACTGGAAAAAGCTCACTGACAGTGCAGAGAATTGCAGTGATAATAAGGCTAACTATATAATATTCTGCCAAAGGGGGTGGCAGCACGTCAATATATACGCCAAACCCATCCGTGGTTATAACTATGTAACTTAGAGTGGACCAGTCACCAGGATTTTGACTATCCTATCCACTGTGTGACACCCCCCAGATTGCCTACTCCACTAACCTTTCCGCGGCTCCCACAGAGCACGTCAGCACTTTAAATCTTATAATAGCCGGCTCCCCTGTGGAGTGGGTGCTGCCCCCGGTCCCATCCCTGCAGCTTGAGGGGTGCACGCTCCCACATGCCCGCCTAGCTGAGCGAGTGTGCACTCCAGATCGGTGCCAGGGATGCGGCTGCCGGCGTTCCATATGCTAGTGCGCAGTCCAAAACAGAAGATTTATTCCGTGCATTACTATGCATAGCAAAAAGCGCTGATTGAGTGAACGATCGCCCATGGATGTGCCGTGGGAACGCCAGAAATGTCAGTGGATCTGGGGGGTTTCACACTACACATTATATAGAAAATGTGTGGAGAGGCCACTTTAAAGTGGACCAAAACCCAGGATTTTGACTATCCTGGGTTTTGGTCTTTTCCTTCGATCGCAACTCACCTCTTCCTGGTCCTATGGCACATGCGCGGCCCCTCGTCCAATCAGCATCCCCAGCTACCCTCTAACAGGGAGCGTGCCCGTACCGGCCGCTCACAAATGCCTGGCGCGGGCACGTGCCCTACTAGAGAGATAGCGGGGAAGCGGCCATGGCATGCGCTTTTGGACCAGGAAGCAAGGTAAGTGAATAGGGCAACCTGCCCCGGGGGAGGGAATCGATCAGCCCGGGAATCTTATAGATTACTGGGCCGATCAAGCAGGGTTTTGGTCCACTTTAATAACAGCAATGTGCAAGGGGAATTTGAAATGTAAGCCTCTCTAGTGTAGAGACTTATGGGAATGCTCTATATGAATGTATACACATAATAATGTGAGTGTTAAAGTGGACCAAAACCCTGTAATACATGTGTTCAAACCCTCCACCCCCTCCTAGGAACATACATCAGTAGATTTCAATGGTGTGATGTGTGCCCACAGGGATCTCATTATTATCGTTACAATAGTACACAGAAACTATGACCGTTGCGCTATTGTTATGGAGGAGATCCATGCAGACAAACCACTGAAGTATGTTCCCAGGAGTGGGTTGGAAGATCTCGACACATGTTGTGTTCCAGCTATTTGGTCCGCTTTAAGGGCACATTACGTTTCTTATTCATAATAGTATGCAGGTGTGAAAGTGTTAGAGGGTAATCTCCTCTGGTGCTCAGGTCAGAGTTCTATAAATGTATATTAAGGTGGACCAACAGTCAAAAATTACTTAGACCACACAACAATCATTGCTCATATGCATCCCTCCCCAGGGATTCAGATTGCTGCACATACAAATTTATTTACCTTTTTCTAACTCCTGCTGTAGTAAGTTTTAGAAACAAAATGGCGGTTCATGCATTTGCAGGCCACCTGCAACAGGAAGTGCTGCTGGGTTTCCTGTTACTGTGCATTGTCAGTTATGTCAGTTGAATTTAGGCACAATGCTTCAGTATCATGCATGTAGATGAGGCAAGGAAGTTTTGGAGAGTTTTCGTTTCCAACTGTGCCAGGCTGTTGGTCTGATTTAATAGTGTGGGGCTATCAAGGAGAATTAGGAGACTAATTGGGATAACATAGGCTGTAGAGCATACTCACACTGTCGTTACTTCCATGATTATCCTCATATTTTGTCTCTATGTGGATGGAGAATTTCGGGAGAAATGAGCACTGTGGGGGGGAATAAGAAAAATGAATCAGTTATAATGAAAATAATGGTTACATCATTCACCCCACCGCTCCCCTGTTTTCATCATTATCAATCCATTTAATCACCCTTCTTGCGCTCTCCTAGCTCTACATGGCTCTGTAATTTACATTTTTGCTGCAGACAGGTTGTCCTTTGATTTGATAAATAATATGCTCTTTAACTCTTCGTAAAGATCACTCTCATGAATTATTCAGAGAGGAGAAATTAATGTGAGTATTAAACAGGTAAAAGCAAATGTGTACCCGGTAAGCCAGAAACAGGTCTGGTGGTTGCAGATACTCCTGTTAGACCGGACCCCGGATGAAGTACAAAGAAGAGAAGAGCCAAAAAAGAGGCACTGAAATAGAGATCGGCTCCAATGGTGCTGAAGAATCAGAGCGATTAGCAGAGTGCAGAATGATCTAGCATGGGGGTCAAAGTGCTGATGCATCACAGCAAGGGTCAGGGTGCTGAATGATGGGAATCAATATAGTGAAGTAGCAGATGGGAGCAAGAAGCACAGTGCAGAAAGATTTAATTGAGCTTGGGATAAGCAAAAGCAGGTGAGTGAAGTTCAGAGTGCAGAAAAATCTAACCAACGTGAGGATAAATAGCAGCAGATCAAGAATCAGAGTGCAGGAAAATTATACTGATACAGGGATCAAAAGGCAGAAGCAGCAGAGAAAAGAATCAGAGTGCTAAAAGTTAACAAAGTGCTGAAGAAGCAGAAAGGAAAAAGTATCAGAGTGCAGAAATACCAGAATCAGGGATCAAAATGCAGAAGCAGCAGAGTGCAGAAAAATGACGTGGATCAAAGCAGAGGAAAAACACAGAGTGCAGGTGAAGGAATCGATGTGCTGGAGCAGCAGAGAGGAGGAGGGATCAGAGTGAAAGAAAATATCCAACTGAACCAGGGACTAAAATGCATAAGCGGCAGAGTGCCGATCAGAGTGCAGAAAAAAAACGCAGATTAAAGCAGAGTGCAGGTGAAGGAATCGAAGTGCTGGAGCAGCAGAGAGGAGGAGGGATCAGAGTGAAAGAAAATACCCAACTGAACCAGGGACTAAAATGCATAAGCGGCAGAGTGCCGATCAGAGTGCAGAAAAATAACGCAGATTAAAGCAGAGTGCAGGTGAAGGAATCGAAGTGCTGGAGCAGCAGAGAGGAGGAGGGATCAGAGTGAAAGAAAATACCCAACTGAACCAGGGACTAAAATGCATAAGCGGCAGAGTGCCGATCAGAGTGCAGAAAAATAACGCAGATTAAAGCAGAGTGCAGGTGAAAGAATCGAAGTGCTGGAGCAGCAGAGAGGAGGAGGGATCAGAGTAAAAGAAAATACCCAACTGAACCAAGGACTAAAATGCATAAGCGGCAGAGTGCCGATCAGAGTGCAGAAAAATAACGCAGATTAAAGCAGAGTGCAGGTGAAAGAATCGAAGTGCTGGAGCAGCAGAGAGGAGGAGGGATCAGGGTAAAGGAAAATACCCAACTGAACCAGGGACTAAAATGCAGAAGCAGCCTTGATCAAGGTGCTGAAGCAGCAGAGCGGAGGATGAATAAGTGCAGACAGACCTAACCAAGCTAGGAATCTAAATGCAGAAGCATCAGAGCAAGTATCAACGGGCTAAACGATCGGAGCTCAAAATCAAAGTTCAGATGCCGCAGAAAGGACAACCCAACTGAGCTAGGGTTTAAAAAGCAGACACATTTGACATTGGGATAAAGATGTAGAAGCACCAGGATGCTGAAAGATCAGAGATGGGTCTCAGAATACTTAAACAGGACCTTCACCCTGAATAAGAGTCTATCTTGTATGTTTTCCCCACTTGCCCACATTAAAAATCATCCAAGATGGCGGCCATGCTGTCTGCAAACAGGAAGTGTCCTCTGACTGCTGTCCTTTTCCTGACCCCAGCTCTGCTGTCTGTGCAAAACACAGCTATAGCCAGCCCACCTGCACTTCCCCCCTTCTCCTCTCCTTAATATGTGATGCTTCTGAGGCAAGATGGCGGCTCCCGTGTCCTAGAGTCCTGACCAGAGTTAAAGCTTAGCAGGCGAAAGAATAATAAGTAAGCATCTAAAAACTTAAAATGTATCCATTTTGGATGCTGGGGAATATTTGAAGGGTTTAGGCTTCTCATTAAATGATGCTGAAGCTCCGGTTTAAGTAGTAGAGTGATGCAAGGTTCGGAGTGTAGAAAGACCTGAGCACAAATAACAGAAATCACAAATCAGTATCAGGGTGCAATGTTCTAGCCTGCTGGCTCTTCAGTGATCAGGTGCCAAAAGGGGCACCCATCCCATGATACTGAAGACCCAGACATTCAACATATTAGGCTGTATGTAAAACATGCAAATGTCCTGGCTAACCTTGGATAGTCACATTGTATATCCCCCAGTGTATAATAAAGTTTGCATTATATACATTGTAGTAAAGCTGATGGCAGGAAAAACACCCGTCTATTGGCTTGTGATTGCATTCAGAAGTGCTCTTGTAGGATAGGCCATTTATAGAAAGCAATAATAATGCTGAACACATTCATGTATGTGAATATTTATGTAGTGTAGGTGGACAGCTGCCTGAATCAGTCTGCTCTCAGTCTTAATTATTTAGGTGAAGTAATTATCCCTTTTAAAGAGCTTCACCTTTAGAATAGTAATGGGAGAAGCCTTTAAATATATTCTGTATTCTGCACCCCTCTTTTATGTCAGACTCAACCAGTACAGAGACGTTCTTCTAACTCGTTGTATGTGCTTTGCTTTTGTCACATGTAGGCTAAGCACATAATAAAATTAAAAGTGGGCAGACAATGGATCTACCAGGCTGGTAACGTATTGTTCCTACACACAAAAGGTCATTGGAATTTCCCATCAAGGGTCCAGAAGGAAGGATAGATTAATCTATCACATATCAGAAATATACTGGGAAGAACAAAAAACAGACATATGAATCAAAGCTGAGAGAGGTACATTATATATAATTTGAAGATAAGGCAGACACAAGAGGGTTAAACTTCAGGAAGAGGAGCAGGTAAACCATCCTTTAAACCGGACCTTCAGTGTGATTTAATGAAAAGCCCAAACTCTTAAAAAACGGTTCCCCAGCATCTAAAATTAATATATTGTACGTTTTTAGTCACTAACTTATTATTCTTTCCCCCACTGGGCTGCAACTTTGTTCAGGAATTTAGGGTACGGGCGCCGCCATCTTGACTCAGAAGCATCACACTTACTGAGGAGAGAAGAGTGGGATAAGGTACAGGGGGGCGGGTTATAGCTGTGCTTTGCTCAGACAGAGCAGAGCTGAGGTCAGGTAAAGGTCAGCAGTCCCAGAATGCAGAGCAGCACAGTCAGGGGGCACTTCCTGTTTGCAGGCTGCCTGATAAGATGGCCGCTTCCATAAGCCACCATCTTGGATGTTTAAAGGCTCATAACATGCAGTAGATGCAGGTTAGATGATTTTTAATGTGAGCAATCTGTATGTACAGGGTGTGGGAAACATAACATATATAAGGTAAATAAGGTATTTAGAGTGAAGGACCGCTTTAACCCTTTAACTGGGAGCCTACCTAGAGATGTTGTCACCCTCTGTTACCAGGCCATTTCTCATCATTTTGCTCTATACATGTTTAACTTTATTTCCGAGGAAAATTAATATATTGCTTTTTACGTTTGAGCTTAAACATGAAATGTCTTGTTTGCAATATTTTTTTTTAACCCTTAAAAAAATAAATGGCGTGGGGTCCCCCCTATCCAGCAAAACCAGCTCAGGAATCAGCTATGGGAGCTGTTATACCAGGGCATAGAGGCAGAGCCGCCGGCCCTTGGCCCTGCAGGCTACCAGACCGCATAGCACTCATGGGGGATGCAGGTAATAGGGCGAGGGGTTATGGCCTCACCCGCTTGCTGGCAGGTAACTTGCCAGACCCTCCTGCCCTGTGAACTGGTATAGAGGTCTCAAGGACCTAATGTAGCCCGGTACAATGGTGTAATAATTACCTTTGCCTGCTGTATCACTTTAGCTACAGGATCTATGCTACCATACAACTAACAATAGTGGTGGCCAGACATATCTTACATGCAAATGTCTAGCCATCATTCATCATTAAAGTGGACCAAAACCCACTGTGATCTGGCCGGGAATCTATAAAGTTCCCAGGTCAATCAATTCCCTTCCCCCGGGGCATCCAAAATCGGGATGTCCCGCTGTGTGAAATCCCTCCAGGTCGCCCCATACACTTACCTTGTTTCCCGGTCCAACGGTGCATGCATGTGCCGCGTGCCCACGCCAGGCATTTGTGAATGGCTGGAACGGGCACGCTCCCCGTTAGAGAGTAGTGGGGGATGTGGCCATTAGCTCGGAGCCGAAGGCTTAGACAGCGTGACATCAACGCGCCGATTGGACGAGCAACCGCGTATGCGCCGTAGGACCAGGAAGAAGTGAGTTGGCTTTGGCGATCTGGGGGGTTTTACACAGTGGGCCCCCCCCCCCCCAATCAGGGTGCCCCGGGGGAAAGGACCGAAACCCAGGATAGTCAAAATCCTGGGTTTTGGTCCACTTAAAACAACAGCCTTTAATATCCCTTTAAGCAGGAATCAAAGTGCAAAAATAACATTCTGAAGAAGAGTGCAGAAAGAGGTCTGAAGCTGGGATAAGAGTGCAGAAAGAACATTCTCACACTGTGATCAGAGTACAGAATGAGCAATTCGATCAGGGATCAGGGTGCAGAAAGAGAATTCTAAGAAAGTACAGTATTTATAGTGGAGAATAAATCTTTTGATCAGGGATTAGAATGTAGAAAGAGCATTTTGAAGGAGGATCGGAGAGCAGAAAGAACATTCTGAAGCAGGGATAGCAGCACAGGATTGTGTTTTGAATCAAGCAATTAAAGTGCAGCAGGAGCTTTCTGAAGCAAGGATCAGAGTGTAAGAAGATCCTCCGCTGTCTTTCTACAGCTGAGAGCTCAGCAATGGCAGTAGCTCTCTTGGTTCAGCCTGCATTACATCACATGAATCCTGCTTGACATGTGACGAGCTCGCCCTAAGGCTAGAAAATCCCATCAAGTTGCTTAAGTCAGAATGATTCTAGTTTTACGGCTTGCTGGTTGTATTGAGTATTGTATTGAGTCCTCCTTCACCTTGACTATTTTAGTGAAGTGGATAAAATCCTCTCGCACACCTGAGATCTGAACACCTTGACATGGCAGATCTTTGTGAAGTATCCTGCCCCCGCCCTGCAACTGTAGACGGGTCGCGTCAAAGGTATTTTTGGGATATCAGAAGACGTCATAGCACAAGATATAAAAAGTATATCTTCAGTTTTTTTGTAGCGTTTCCTAGCAACAGAATCTGCGAATATGTATGCCGATAGTTCCCTTGGCGGTGGCGTCTTAAGTTCTTGTAGTTTTGGTCAGTCTTTCAGGCAGTGAGATTTGTCTGCTGCATTCCCAATACATGTCTCAGCTTTTTCATTCCAATTTTGTCATTGGAACTTAAGCCAGCAATATTTGTTCCACTCCCAGAACAATGTTGCCGACAGGCATTTTTCTTTTGTTAAATAGCTTTTCTTTAAGCAGAGAAGGGTCTGATGATTTCTCAGGACTATTCAGCTTATTTAGCTCACAGATATGTGCAACAAGACCAGTTTTGAAGACTTTGCATGCAACTGTTTTCCTTTGACTATGACTATAGTCATAATACACTTGCCTGTTGGGTAGGTAGGGGTAACAAAGCAAAAAGTTTTGGTCTGCCCCCACCCGTTTTGGGATGCCCTTTTGTGGGAATCTCCCTGGTTCGCCCTATACGTCAATGGTTGGCAGCTTATTTATGGTGAAGGGAGCTGGATGCAATGGTGATGATGAGCATGCTTAAGCCCTGTGTGTACTCCCCAGCTGCTGCCACTTAATTTTGCCTGAATGGGCAGACCCAACAGATCACTGGAAGCCCAGGCATGTGCTATGGGATTGCCAGATTGAGGTGAGGTTAAGGCAAACCAGGGGCTTTCACGCAGTAGAACTTTGGAGGGCAAGCTTGTACCCAACCTTAAAGCCAGGTGATGAGGGTTTTGGCCTACCTTAACAAGGCTGAGGAAGCCCGAAAACAAATGACTTACATGGACCATGACTAATAGCAGGCAATCAAGTTGGCTGAGCATGTGGCCACGTTCACTCAGCTATTTCAACCAGTCCCCAGGGGAGAACACTGTGGCTGCTGCTGTGAAGATGGCATGTGTGTAAGGGCAGATGGGTGTCACTATCATGGCCTTTTTATGCCAGTGATACCCATTTATTTTAGCCAAAGCAGAGCCTCACTTTCAGGTGGAAACTTAAAGCGGACCAAAACCCACTGAACTTGTGAGATACAGTTGGCCAAAGCCCCTGCCAATACTCCCTTCTTAGGGTGTAGAACTAGAAAATAATATTTTTGCTTTTCAGATAGTCCTGAAACACTTTTTTTTGCTGTTCCTCTATGTAAGATGGCAGGAGTTTAGTCGTTGCATAGGTGTGGCAATGACATCATTGTCACACACAACAGTGGCAGTGAATGGAGGAGGCGGAGCAGATAAAACAGACACCATTATCTGGGATTAGAGTGAATCAGGAGCAGTGAAAATTGTCAAAAGCTACTCTTCATAGGGGTAGCAATTCAGGGGATGTAAGTTAAAAATTTGGGTTTTGGTACACTTTAACTGCAGATCTGAGCCCTCTGCACCATGTACTCATAATCACTCCCACACTTACAGTCGCTGCTCTGATTTCAGATACTTATCTCTATACTTGGCTAATGTAATTGGCTACAGTTTCCAATGGGCAGAGTTTGCTGATGAACTCCCAATAGGCAGTAAAAAAGAGTCTATCAGTAAACTCAATTCCGGGGCAATTTCCTAGCAAATACTAAATATAAAAAATACCCACAAAGGATAAAAACAAGTCTTACCGTGTATTCTGTTAGCAGCAATGGCGCAATATGGAAAAGAAGGAAACAGAGGAGATCAATTAGTATCATGAGCAGAGCAGGGCATTTCTGAAGCCCCCCCCCCCATGGATCAGTAGCCTCACCTGTGATAGTGTAGGGATAATAATTCCACGCTTTCTCTGTCACATAGAAGATTTTTGGGACCACTGCACGAGCCCAACTTGGTAGTTTACTGCAAGAAACATATTTGTTTTTAGACAATTTTAAATTATTGAATATTCTCCATGTAAAAAGAATATGCTCTGAACACCTAAACTGCTATTGGAAACATGCTATAGAGCCCCATTAGCTTCACTGTTTAGAGAGTCCGAACATATTGCACCTTTGATCCAGGTGAGTTGTTCATTACATATTGCAGTTGGGGGAGCAACATAGCCTGTATTGGATAGAAAGGGCCAGCTTTACAGGCCAGATCAGGGCTCTGAATTTCTTTGTGCACTTTAGAGCTCTATGGGGAAGAGTCTCTAACTTTTTTAAAATTCACTTCCTAGGAATATATATCAAAAACCCAAGAGACAAATGGTTAAGCGTGGGACTGGCACTAACAAACTCAGCATTCCACTTAATGCCAGTTCAAAATTGTAAATGTTTATTGAAAATATTGCACACAGACCCTGGTACATATATACAGTACAAAATCCCATCACACTATAAAAACCAGACTGCACCACTAATTATGGGGGGGCTCCCATGCACTCATGCACCCATGCATATCACACATCCATCCTCACTCATCCACATAAGTGCGCCGAGGTAGGCCAGCCAACGTTCAAATAAAGAGGTACCAATACTGGTATTCAACAATGAAAATAGCAGCAGCGTGCCCCACACTGGTATGGTAATGTTGGTAATGTTGGATGATACTATGCCTGATACAGTTGTTACTGTGTGGCATGCATTTCCCTGATGAAGCTCCGGTGGGCGAAACGAGACACAGGTTGGCGGACAGCCGTCCCAATCACGCCCCCAACTCCTGTGCTGCGCTCGGCTGCATGCTCCCCCTGCATGGATGAGTGGACTACTACGACCCGTTACATAGTTCTAGTTGGCAAGGAGTCACTGTTAGAGACACTGACGGTAGAGCAGGAGCATGTGGTTCATCGTGACCCCAGGTCCTTGATACAGCGCGCCCAAAGTCATTTGTAGTGTCAACATTGGGCACCTGGCCCATCCTGGAACTCATGCCACACAGTAACAACGACTGGATCAGGCACAGTAGGATCCTATCTCCGACGTTACCAGTGTGGGGCACGCTGCTGCTATTTTCATTGTTTAATACCAGTATTGGTACCTCTTTATTTGAACGTTGGTTGGCCTACCTTGGCACACTTATGTGGATGAGTGAGGATTGATGTGAGGTATGCATGAGCGCATGGGGGGGCTGTAATTTTTAGCTAACACAACGTTGGGAATTACTGGGAATTGCCTTTCATGTGATTTTTATCGATTTTTGGAATAAAGTTTTTTGCTGATTTTATGGGAACTTCTGGCTTGATACCTGTTTGTGATCTGCATAATTGTAATTGAGCGCTCTTAGCCATGACGATTTTCCCAATACCCTGGGCAGGTGGATACTATTATAAGGTAGAGCTGAATTTTTTTTTTTTTTGCTTTGCCTTTATTTACGATTTTGTACTGGCATTGGGTGAAATGCTGAGTTTGTTAGTGCCAGTCCCACGCTTAACCATTTGTCTCTTGGGTGTTACATATTTAATTAGGTTAGTGGGACGCCAGTCTAAATGATTCTGGCAGTGCACACAACTGCATCTGATTTAATGGGATCTCCTGGACTTTTTAATGTCCTGTATCACTTCATAGGAACCCACTGTTCCAGATCTGAGCTTCTTTGCAGGAGATCATCAATACCAAGTGCAATAATGATAAAGAGAAAACTAAATGAGTAAAAATTGTGCGTGTGGCTGTAACAATTTGGGCCCTTGGTTCAATAAACTTTCCTTTAAATATATCATGAAAATAAGGGCCTCTTTAGGCCTCCATTAAGATTCTCTTGGTAGTTGGAATCTAAATGATTTCAGGTGCAGCCGCTGGATTTTTCTGGGGCATCCCAAATCGGGATGCTCTGCTGTGTGAAACACCCCCCAGAAAGCCCTAAAAACCTCACCTTGCCACGCTCCAACGGCGCATGTTTGGACTCTCGTCCCATGAGGGGCTTCTGCTATGACGTCTTTTGGTAGGCGGCTCTTATTGTTTACAATGGGGAACGTGCGCTGACGCACCCCCTGTATCGTGCACACACACGGCAGGGGATGTGGCAGCACGCATTTCCCAATGATTAGCGCTTTCAGCTAGAGCCTGCGCCATGGGAGCGACTGGAAGGTGAGTTTAAATGGGTGACCTGGGGGAATACACACAATTCGGGATGCTGCTGTACGGAGGGGCAACACACGGGAAAGTTCAATTCTTGTGTGTTGTTCCTCTTAAGAGTGGACCAAAACCCACTGCAATCGATAAGATTCCCGGGCCGATCGATTCACTCCCCCAGGGCATCCTAAATCGGGATGCCTCACTGTGTGAAATCCCCCAGTTTGCCCCTATATACTTACCTTGCTTCCCGGGTCAACGGCACATGGGCGAGCCACAGCTGCATACCCGCTATCGCTATCCCTCTAGCAGGGTGCATGCCCGCGCCAGGCATTTCTGAATGGCCGGCGCTGGCACGCTCTCTGTTAGAGGGAAGCGGGGGATGCGACCGCCAGCATGCTCGGAGATTAGATGATGTGACGTCAGCGGCTGAGCATGTGCTGTAGGACCAGGAAGAGGTGAGTTGGGCTCGACGATCTGGGGGATTTCACACAGCGGGGCACCCCTGATCAGGGAAAGAACCAAAACCCAGGATAGTCAAAAACCTGGGTGTTGGTCCACTTTAAAGGATTTTGACTATCCTCGATCGGGGTGCCCCGCTATGTGAAACCCCCAAGATCTCTGAATAAAACTCACCTCACCCCGCTCCTACAGCGCATGTGCGGCCGCTCGTCCAATCAGCGCTCGGAGCCGCTGAGCTATGCACGTTTAAGCGCTGTCATAGCTTAGCGGCTCCACGCACCAGCCATTCACAAGAGGCTGGCGCGGGCATGCGCCCTGCTAGAGAGAAGCGCGAGATGCGTCCGCGGCCGGCACATGCGCCGTTGGATCGGGATGCAGGTAAGGTGAATGGGGCGTCCTGGGGGTTTCACACAGTGGGGCATCCCAATGTTGGATGCCCTGCGGGGAGGGATTGGATCGGCCCGGGAATCGATCCTGCAGGGTGTTGGTCCACTTTTAGCAAGAAACAGTCCTAATATTCACAAGATATTTTAAGGTAAGTTTAACGTATCAAGGCCTTTAAAGGGGTTTGGTGCTCTTCAAAGTAGACCAAAACTAGTTTTGGTCGAAATAGCATGATCCTTAGGGGGCTTCCAGATCGGTGATGTGACGCGACTCTTCACCACAAAGGGGCCCACTAAGACCATGCCGCCCAAGGGCCCACATAGACCCGGAACCAGCCCTGGGCATAGGTTTGTTTTCAACTGTACTATCAATATATGTATCTATGTAACTATTTAAATGTACCTCACAGGCAGCTGGTTATTGTTGCCCAGAATTAGAGGGATTGTGATTTACTCTATAAAGAGCAGGCACAGCAAGTTAGAAAAGCCAAGCGGTGCCATGAGAGGAGAAGCGGGCAGGTGATGCTGTGAGGGCGAGGCCAGGAGCTATTTGTATTCAATGTTTGAACAGTTTCTGCAAACACTTTTATGAGTCACTGTGGGAATTAATGAGGCTGGGCAATTAGAGAGCAGAGAAATAAGTCACTGCAGGCACAGACGAGCAATGGAGGGCACCCCCGGGGCAGCCAACGCAGATCACTTGTGAATATCACTGCCCTGGGTTCGGGGAACTCTCCTCCACATTATTAGCATTGATTGATACGCTACGAGCTGCCACTTTATGAACAGACACAAAGCCTTCAGGACTTCTGGGTAAAAGCCAACGTCCTTGAGAATGAGTTTACTGGCTTCTTTTGTTTGGAACAATTATGTTACTTAGGAAACAGATCCAGACAGAATGTTTTTTTTCCTGTAAATGTTATCCAAATATTCCATAAACCTGAGAAGGCCAGGAGACATCTAGAAATACCTGACCAATCAGTGCTGGTCCCCTGACATTCCTGCTAAAAATAAATATTAAAAAAATGTTGCGTTTCTACCTTCAACCGGACCAATAGCCTGGCACAGTTGGAAAAGAAAAGGTAGCGGACATTTTGGAGCTTCCTCTTCCAGCATCTCAACCATGCTACTGCTGCCTGGATTCAACTGGCATAACTGCCAATGTACAGTAACAGGAAGCCCAGCAGCACTTCGCCTGCGAATGCATGAATCGCCATTTTATTTTTAAATTTACTACAGAAGGAGTTAGAAAAAGCTAAATAAGATTTTATGTGCAGAAATCTAAATTGGCCTGGGGAGGAGTGCATATGAGCACTGTTTGTTGCATTGGTCTGGTTTAAAGTGGACCAAAACCCAGGATTTTGACTATCCTAGGTTTTGGTCCGATCGGGTGTGCCCCGCTGCGTGAAACCCCCCAGGACGCCAAGACCAGTTCACCTTTTCCTGGTCCCACGGCATGTCTAAGAGCAGCGGCTCTGAGCGCCCTGATGGCCGCATTCTCCGCTTCCCTTTAACAGGGCGCCCCGCTAGAGTGATAGCGGGATGCGGCCGCTGCTCTTAGATGTGGCGTGGGACCGGGAAACGAGGTAAGTGAATAGGGGAAACTGGGGGGTTTCACACAGAGGAGCATCCTGATTTGGGATGCCCCAGGCCCGAGAATCTTATAGATTCGGCGTGGGTTTTGAGCCACTTTAAGATATTTTTGACTATTGGTGCGCTTTCATGCACCGACAGCTCCAGTCACACAGGTAAACTTTCTAGGTAGACCTGGAAAACAGTGTGTGGTCCCTGCATCCAGCAGCAGAAGTTAGCAGAAGGTCACCTACCTTCTCGGGTGAAACTCTGAGCTCCTTTTTTCACTGCACAAGCTGTCTGGTTAGGAGGCCAGAGGGATGCCTGGCATGGTGTGTAGCCTGAGAAATCTCCACCCCATGGTCAAATATCCTCTACTGGTACAATAGACAGATTACCCAAGTCTTACAGGGGCCACAGCACTCAACCCTGTTAGCTTGCAGCCAAAGCACATGGGGTGGGGATGTCTGAAGTTGTACTTCAAGGTTTTCAACCCTTCCACCCCATGTGCTGCACTTGAGGTTATAGGCAACCTCGGGTAAGTCTGCTCCCAATGTATCTATTGTATTATATCCCAAGGGGGGCTCTCAGAGATTAGGAGTTAGTGCTACACTTCACAGAGGCACCTTGGCGTTTGGTGGTGCAGCGTTAGCATACTTCTGCAGATGTGTGTGGACCAAGACCTTTGTTTTTAACCAGATTTAGGGACAGATTATAGGTTTAGATGCAGGCTAACAGGGTTGAGTGCTGTGGTCCCTTTAAGACTTGTGTATCCTAATTGCCCTGCTCACATGCACCTCCCAGGTTAGTTATAAATCAGTCTAAGCGGTTATTACCAATAGTCAGATTGGTGTCAGTGGCACCATACCTGGGTTAGGTGTAAGGGTCCGCCCAAAATTAGGGATGGCTTAGCATGTAATGTTTAGGTGTAGCTAAAGTGGAACACACCACTGGGATTTTGCATATCCTAATCCCACCATGTACAGGCTGTCCTCCAATCTGTTCTATGCCATGCACGTGAATGAATGTCATAGTTTGCTGAATTTAAAGAGGAACACCAGACCTTTTTTGATGTTCCTCTGCAAAGATCCCCCCTCTCTTACTGCCTTTTGTATGTTGGCGTTATCTAAAATACAGGCATCCTGCAGCATTCTTGGTCCCTTTCCACCCCCCTTAGACATTGCTGAGTGAAGGATGCGGCTTTAGCATCATCTGCTCTTCAAATATCCCGCACCGCTCTTCAAATCTTGCCTGATCTGCAGCCTATGCAATGACACTGCGCATGCGCGAAATCCGCGGGGCGACGCAATGCATAACGGGTTGGCAAGATGATGCTGCCTGACGTAAGGCGGCGCGGGACCGAACAATGCTAGAACATGATGTGACCGGTTAGGAAAGTTTCAAACTAAATACTAAATTTTTAATCGGAGGGGGAACGGGGCTGAGCAATGTTCCTCTTTAAACGAAAACCAATGTCAGGGGTTAAGAAATTTCCTCTTTAGGCCCCCTGCAGGTTTTTACAATTCATTAGCTTGGGCTATTTAGATAGAGGTGTACCGGTAGTATCTCCTGAATTCTTCCCCCAGCAAATGTTTCCCAATTTTCACTGCCCCTACTTCACTCTTATCCCAGATAATGGCACCTGTTTTAGCTGTTAAGCTCCGCCTCCTCCGTTCATTTCCACTGTTGTGTGGCAATGATGTCATTGCCACACCTATGTAATAAATGACTGCCTGACATCTTACACCGAGGGACAGCAAAAAAAGTGTTCCAGGAAGTGAAAATATACATTTTTATTTCTACACCCTAAGAGGGGAGTATTGACAGGGACTTCGGCCAAATGTATTTCACAAGTTCAGTGAGTTTTGGTCCGCTTTAAGAGTGTGTGTTTCGTTACATTTTTGGGCTTCCTATGGGGTGTCCAGCAGATTGGCATTTAACAAGTTAAACAAGACCAACAGCAAAATAGGACTTTTAGTCCAGTTATTACAATTCCTAGGGGGCATCCTGATTTGGCATGTCATAATATTTGTATTCCTATGTGACAAAGGGAGCGCATGCAGCAGCATCTCACCTGCTTTGTAAGCTCTCCATAGTCTGCTGGATAGGAGCATGCGCAGCAGGGATGGAGGGGATGCAGCTTATGTAGGTGAAATGCCCCCTAGGAATCATGAATACCAGGCCAAAGGCTCCATTCCTTACCATGTGCTTCCCAGCCAACTTGGGCGCATGTTGCTGCTGCTAGTCACCTAGGAGTAGGCCACTAGGGGGCGCATCACATGAGCACAAAATCGGGATGCCCCACTGTGTGACTCCCCCCAGGTCGCCACATACACTTACCTTGTTTCCTGGTCCAACGGCGCATGCGCGAGCTGCGACTGCATCCCAGCTCTCCCTCTAGCAGGGCGCATGCCTGTGCCAGGCATTTGTGAATGCTGTTAGAGGGAAGCGGGGATGCGGCCGCCAGCCCGCTTAGAGCCGCTGGCCTTAGATGACGTGATGTCAGCGGCTCCGAGCACGCTGATTGGACGGGCGACCGTGCATGTGTCATAGGACAGGGAAGAGGTGAGTTGCATCAGTGATCTGGGGGGTTTCACACAGCGGGGCACCCCAATCGGAGCCAAGGACCAAAACCCAGGATAGTCAAAATCCTGGGTTTTGGTCCACTTTAAGAGTACACCCTCACTTTTGGGGCTAATAGCTCGGAAATAGGACCACATCAGCCTGCCTGGGAGGTGAATGTAGTGTTTTTTTTATTTCTACCTATGCTGTCCATTTAGGATATGTGGTGTGGTGTTATAAGTACTGGAAAGTTTGTAATTTGTAAATTTAACAGGACCTTCGCCCTGAATAAGAGCATATCTTATATATTTCCTACCTGCATCTACTGCATGTTATGAGCCTTTAAATATCCAAGATGGCAGCTCATGGAGCATCAGGCTGCCTGCAAACAGAAAGTGTCTTCTGACTGTGTCGCTCTGCATTCTGGGATTGCTGTCCTTTTCCTGACTCCAGCTCTGCTCTGTCTGTGCAAAGCACAGCTATAACCCCACCCCCTGTACTTTATCCCACTCTCCTCTCCTCAGTATGTGATGCTTCTGAGTCAAGATGGCGGCACCCGTATCCTAGAGTTGCAGCCCAGTGGGTGAAAGAATAATCAGTAAGTGACTAAAAACGTAAAATGTATTAATTTTAGATGCTGGGGGATAGTTTTTTAAGGGTTTGGGCTTTTCATTAAATCACGCTGAAGGTCCCATTTAAGTGAGAGTACTGGAAAGTTTGTACTTTTTGAATTAAGAAATGAACGCAATGTAATGAAGCGAGAATCATTCCTCTGACATGGAGAGGCTGCTGGATGGTGGGGAGGGGGGAGGATATTTATTTCGAGCGCAGGGGTAATTTTGCTCCTAAAAACAGAATGTTTCCGAGTGGGAATTAATCAGTTACATCTTCCGGCAGCTTTTTCGCCGCAGCAGTCTTTGCGCTCGCCATCGATTTTCCGCTCTGCCATTGGTAAAGACTCCAGGAAAGTGCCATTGAATGGGAAAGTCAGATTTTCCAATGCTTGGGCATGGCGTAGAGTGCATTAGCGCAAGAGAGGGGTATTGGCGGAGGGACCTCTGGGGTGCAGTGCTCTGCTGAAGCATCTTAAAGTGCGGAACATTTCCATATCCCGAGTCCTTGTACAAAATGTTTTTGCTTTAATGAACATCACATGTAGTAAACCCTACTGTTCATAGCAGACACCAAGAGGATGAACTACATGTCCTAGCTCACTCTCTTTGGACAGTACACATGTTTAAAGAGGAAAAACACCCACTTGAAGATCTAGAAGAATCCAGGGCCGGTCCCTAGCCTCTCCCCCTGTTTGGGATGCTCCCATGTGTGACGCCCCTGCCCCAGGGCGCTGCAAGAATCACCTTCTTCCTGGCTCCAATATAAACGGCAGGCGGACGCATCCCTTGCATCTTTGGGCAGTGTGTGTGCTCCCATCCCCAGCCATTCAGGGTGGGAGTGCGTGCTGAAAACAAAGGCCCTTATTTAACAAGGGATAGCGCCAGGTAGCGAATGGTGAGCGAACGGTAATGACGCTCCCCGCCACGAGAACGCCAGCTCCCCTCCGCAATCACACATTTATCAAGCCGATCCTGCTTAGCGACTGACAGAGCGCCAGATAGCGAATCATTCATCATTATTTCAGCCTCACCCCACAGCGCCAGCGAGCGACCTTGAACAGCGACAGGTATGACCTCTCGCTACCTGGCGCTCTCCAATGCATTTCAATGGAGCATTCTTTAAATATTAATAATTGTTATTAATGTTTTTTTTTTTTTTAATGTCAAAAATTCTGTGACCACTTCTGCAATGTTAGATATTTTTTTTAAGGTTAAAAAAAAAAAAAAAAAATTGTGCAGAATTGATATTACAGGTCTGATATTAATGTAGTCATATTACAAAATGTTTTGAAAAACTTGTTTTTTTTTCCCAAAAATATGGATGTTTGGGGGTTAAAAAACTACTTTTAACCCATCGCCGCCAGCGCTCTGGGGTTTAAACAAGCATTTCACAGCGCAAGAATTTTTTGAGCGTGATTTGTTAATGAATATGCTGGGAGCCGGTCGCTATCATGCGCTCCCATACAGCGCGGAACCTGTCAAATAGCGACTCCTCACCCAATATTCAACATTACGGCAAACCGACTGAGTCGCTATCAACTACAGAACAACGGCCAAGCACAGTGACTACTAGCGGGCGCTCTGAAAATGCCGCTACTGTCGCTCATCTGTCGCTACCTGGCGCTATTAATGAATCGGCCTCAAAGCTGCTTGCTGTGCCTTCATAGCAAATGGCTCTTAGTGGGAACGAGAGCCCCCGCAAGCATACACTACAGGACTGGGAATTAAAGTGGACCAAAACCCAGCGTGATTGGCCTGGGAATCTATAAGAGTCCCAGGCCGATCAATTCCCCCCACCGGGGCATCCCACTTTGAATTCAACCCTAATAACAGAAATTGCTGATAATAGGGAAAAAAACTGCTGTATAATACATACAGCAGCCTATCCAGCCAGGGACCAGTCGTTTTCCATCTATCGTGGATACCCCACTGTGTGAAACCCCCCAGGTAACCCTGTACACTTACATTGTTTCCCGGTCCAACGGCACATGCACGAGCCACGGCCGCATCCTGGCTATCCCTCTAGCATGCGCCCTGTTAGAAGGAAGCGGGTATGCAGCCGCCAGCGCACTCGGAGCCGCTGGCCTTTGACAACGCCTTAGACGGTGTGAGGGGGTTTCACATAGCGGGGCAAAATCGGTTTTGGTCCCCTTTAATGAGTTTTACTGGGTACTATGGGGGTTTCACACAGCCAAACTGGGATGGCCCAAGGCATGGAACAAAACCCGGGATACCTGGTCTTTGTTCGGCTTTAAATATATAGATGGGTCTTAGAGTTGTATAAGCAGGTTTTATGGCTTTTTATGGGGGGGGGTTAGGATGTAGGAGGGACCTTGTGAGGTATAGTGGTGTGATTAGGGGGGCTTGGCATGTGCATATTTGCTTAGCAATGTATTGTGGGACTACACATATAAGGGACCATAGGCTGGACACTATTTTTTGGAAATGGTTTGAGGAAGAAGATGTTAATTAGGGTTATTGGGGGGGCTTTAAGAGCAGTTCCCAGAATAGCTCACAGTGCATCATACTGAGCTGTGAAATTACATTAATGGTTCTGCATTTATATGGTAAGAGCAATGGGTGAAGAACAGCGAGGCCAAAATGACCGATTCAGCAGTTCTGACCCTGGAAAAGAAGCAGCAGTGACACTGAAGTCCCTCGAGCGACCAGTCAAGGCCATTGAGATCCAGAGAATGTTACAGTTCTCAGCGTTCTGTTGGCAGTGTGCCCTTGCATCCCTAAACACGTGCCAACCACCAACACTGATGGCAGCTTGCCTTACCGCAGCCATGAGCCAATTCCCAGTCCTGCTTGCTCAGCATCAGAGTCCCCCCCCCCCTCCTGACTCCAATGTGCTGAGACCGCACAGCGCCTCGTGCCGCCATCATCATATCAGCTTCACACAACCTATTGTAGGATCTGATTGTTTGTTCAGACCAGTTACTTACCTGCCAAGTGTCCCTCAATTCGAGGGACTGTCCTTCTTTTGAGTCCACGTCCCCCTATCCTTTGTTGTTCTTATTTGTCCCTCTTTTTTGTATAATCTGTTTTTATTTAAGAGCAAGAAAAAAAAGAACAGAGCCCCCCTATACAGTACAGAACCACAATCATATAATGGTAATCCACAATGTGTCAGTACAGCTTACTATTACAGAATGTTAATAAATGGGGGGGTGGGTCTTGATGATACCACAGGAGGGCAGCACTCCTATTGGACTATAAGCGCGCGAGCGGCATTTGGCCAGGGCCACGGCGCGCGCCGAGCCGCACACTCTCTAGACCAGAGATACTTAACTGGCGGACCGGGGTCCAAATGCGGACCTTTGCATTAGATTTCCGGATCCCTGCCCTGACAGCGCTGGACTCAGTTGTATTTCTTTGCCTAAAGCTGCCCCCTTGATCGGCAATGTAGTGCTTAGTCTCTCTGCCAGTGTCATGGCTCCCTGGCACCTAGCATTGCAATATGAAATACTGCCTAGGGAATCTATAGCCCCTCCTGCAGTGTGCACCCTGCCCCCGCAACAGCCCTCTGCCCGGACCTTCACCTCTCACTGGATGCCTTTAAATGAACCTTTACAAGAAGTGATTGAGTGCCCCTGTTATAGACAAAGGCAACTTCACCCTATCACAGCATAGCTCTAAAACTTTCTCAGTCCTGCAAGTTTTCCGTGTACTTGTCCCTGAGTCCCTTATCCTCCAAAATGAGCTCCTCCGTTTGTCTGATGCATTCCAGCTCTGTCACCCACTCCCGTAGAGAAGGAACCCCCTGTGTTTTCCAGTGTCTGGGAATCAATGCCCCTGCTGCTATCATGAAGTGCCTATGTACGTCCTTGCATCGCGATACGGGGCCCTCCCAGAGGGAGAGGAGCGCCAACTGGGGGGAGTTTTTAACTACCATACCAGTAGATGCTCATTTGTCCCGCTTTTATGTGTAGCATGCAGATCTACCTCAATAAATGATTCGTTTGTCTATTTAAATTGTTTATATTGTTGTAAATGTTACAACCTATCTCCCATCAATCCCTTAAAGTGGACCAACACCCAGGATTTTCACTATCCGATCGGGGTGCCCCGCTGTGTGAAACCCCCAGAAAGACCCAAAAAACTTACCTCACCGCCGACGGACAAGCGGCGGACATTCACAAACGGCCGGTGCGGGTGCGCGCCCTGCTAGATGGACACGCGGCGGCGGCCCGCGCATGCGCCGTTGGGACGGGAGAAGGTAAGGTTTGTGGGCTGGGTTTCACACAGCGGGGCATCTCAATTTCGGATGCCCAGCCGGGAGGGGCCGATCAGCCATGGGTGTTGGTCCACTTTAATGAGGGGGCGTGGACTAATTTAAGAATTGTCCCTCTTTCCCACTCTGAAAAGTTGGAAAGTATGCAGTTAGGGGGTTATTCATCAAGGGAGTGCTCGTATCGGCAGGCAGCGTCTGGTGAACACTGGGCGCTGTACGCAAAACCACATTTATGAAAGAGAATCTGGTGAGCGACTCTAACAGCGCCATATAGCGTCCAATGTATTATTACAGGCGGCTCAGCGTATAGCACCGGCGCTCTAGCTTCCAGAGCGCCAGGTATTACCTGTCGCTCTCCCATACATTTCAATGGACGTTCCTTTTCTTCTGTTTAAACGAGGTTTTTGTTTTTAAATTTTTTTTTTCTCTCAAATAATCGTGTCACCTCTCCTGGCCTAGAAAGTGTCATTTGTGAAAACTTTTTAGATTTTTTATATTTATATGCAGAATTGTCATTACAGGTCTGGCATTAAAGTATTAATGTTACAACAATGTAATTCCATGTGTTTCCGCTTTGTTACTGGTGGATATGTGTTCAAAAACAGAGCTTAATCACACAGCGTCTGGCGCTCTATGCTATAGCGACCAGATCCAGAACGCCTACACTGTGTGTGTTTTTTTGTTGAATATGGTTGGAGTTGCTGAGAGTCGGTCGCAATGAGCTGGCGCTACCTTTCGCTCCCTGCAACTCTGTACTGGTGTTAGAACGCCCAACATACATCACATTCATCAATGCCGGCCAGGTTACTACAGCGACTGAGGCGCTCTGTTACAGCGCCCGATTGCCGATCACAGAGTATACTAGCTGTCGCTCTAAGTGCTGCTATACAGACGCTCATCTGCCGATACCTGACGTTAGTAATGAATCAGTCTCCACGACTAACATTTACCAACAGGAAGACATGTTGGAGGATCTTCACATTACTGTTTTTGATGTGCAAACAATATCTGATGTTTGCTATTAGCTCAGCTATTTCCTTACAGCTGCTGCTGACGACAAGTTCACATCACAAGTATTATTCACCCTCCCGCAGCCACTTTCCCCTTATTCCATATTTCACCCAATTTCAGTTAAGGAAGTTGGCTGAATTAGTAATGGTCTGATGTAACAGCTAAACTTTGCCCTTACTTTCCTGTTCACTTCTCTCTTGTATTTAACAGCACAGCAGCTTTCCCTATTACATTGTGGTCAAGGCTTAACGTGAACCTTAACTTCCCCTGAAAACTAGGTACCAGTGACATATAAAGTTCCGCTTTTCCCTGCAGTGTGGGGGCTGGGATCATGGGAATGTTGTGTATAGGTTACCCAGCCATGGGCTTCCTCATGGGGGAATTACACAGCAAGGTATGAAAATTAGGATGCAAGAAGGGAAGGGATTTCATTTAAAGCTGACCTACAGTCAAACATCCCTTAGCGACTGCTGCTAACGGTGCCCCCTTGGGTATCCTAAATTGGGATACCATTCCAATTAAATATCCGACTGAAGCCCAAAACCCACATTTTTAAAGTGAACCAAAACCCAGGATTTTGACTATCCTGGGTTTTGGTCCTTGCCCGGCTGTGTGCCGAAACAAATTTACCTCTTCCCGGTCCTACGGTGCATGCGTGGTCGCTCGTCCAATCTGACGGTCGCATCCCCCGCTACCCTTTAACAGGGAGCCTGCCCGCGATAGCCATTCACAAATGCCTGGAGCAGACACGCGCCCTGCTAGAGGGATAGCGGAGATGCGGCTTGCACATACGCCGCTGGACGATGATTGAAACCCTACAATCTTACAGAGAGGGACATAAAAAATAATCAGTGGTCCAGGACAATTCAAAAGCGGAAATATCTATTTCTAGTTCTACACCTTAAGAAAAGAGTATCGGCAGGTACTTTGGCCAAATGTATTTTCACAAGTTCAGTGGGTTTTGGTGCTCCCACATGAAGCATCGCTTCACATGACGTATCACGCATGCAGGTATGTGTTGATAATAGTTCTATAGTCATTTTTGACTATGCAGGTAGGTCATCTTTAATGCTACCCTTTTTCCCCAAAAATAAGCCCTAGCATGATTCACACATAGATCAAGCAGTCCAGCTGGAGTCACTTCACTCCTGAGCATATATGAGAGCATTGTGGTTGCTTCTGGTTACCAGAGGGAGGAGGCCCGCTACACTTGCAATGCAGTGGAACTTAGAAGAGAGCAACTGGAAAGCTAAGAAATGCATATTTTGGAGCAACAATTAATATAAGACCCTGTCTTATTTTCGGGGAAACTGGGTAGGCCACTGACCCTATTATCCTTGCATATTAAAAAATACAATTCTGTGATTACTCACCTTTAGAATTGGTATTATGAGTATACAGTATGTCCTGCTCCAGATAGATTACTTACACTTGGGTTATCCTCCGCCAGATGGCGCTGCACTTCAGAGACATGCAAAACCGGCTCCCCCCGGCCCCTCAAATACCCAGGGACCTCCCTCAATCCCCAGCATTGAAAAGCAGTTAACGAGAAGCCGGGAGAATTAAAACAAAGCCAAACTGTTAACTATAACAATCACCATACAGGGGATCCAAGATAATGCAAAAACAAGGGTGGGGTGGAGCAGGACGTACTGTATACTCATAATACCAATTCTACAGGAGAGTAATCACAGAATTGTATTATTCTTAGTATACAGTACGTCCTGCTCCAGATAGATTACTTACACTTGGGACATCCAATAGCAGTGTCCATAAAGTAGGGTGGGATCCCCAAAGGTAACAGCAGACAGGTCATACCACTGCCACCTACAGAGGTGGCCGCAGAGGCCAAAAGCAGCATCAGCTGAGGCCCTAACATCAACCCTGTAAAACTTTGAAAAGGTATGAACAGAAGACCAAGTAGCGGCCTTGCAAACTTGTTCAACAGAAGCCTGGTGCTGAAAAGCCCAAGAGGCACCAATAGCACGAGTGGAATGAGCAGTAAGGCGGAAGGGAGAATTCTTCCCCTTAGCAGAGTAGGCCTGAATCACAGCCTGACGGATCCATTTGCTAATAGTAGACTTAGCAGGAGCCAAACCCTTCCTAGGACCAGAAGGGACCACAAAAGAGCATCAGTTTTTCTGAAAGGTGTAGTAGCTAGAGATAGTACTTCAGACACCTAACCACATCCAAAGAATGCAAGACCCTCTCCTTAGCATTACTAGGATTAGGGCACAATGACGGAAGAACAATGTCCTGATTCAAATGAAAGGCAGACACAACCTTGGGCAGAAAGTCTTGAAGCGAAACACCACCTTGTCCTGGTGTCTCTCATAGTAGGGGGGTTGGATGGAGAGCGCCGCCAACTCAGACACACGCCTAACAGAGGTGATAGCCACCAAAAAGACAACTTTGAGAGTAAGAATGGCCAGGGCAGCCTCCTGCACAGGTTCAAATGGAGCACCCTGCAAGGCTGACAAAACCAAGTTCAGATCCCAAACAGGCAACATAGGCTTACGTGGGGGACGCACATGAGTAACTCACTGGAAAAAAGTCCTGATCAGAGAATGCTGAGCAAAGGACTTCTGGAAGAAAACCTGACCCTTCAGAGTACTGAGTTGGAGGCCCATCTCCAACCCATGCTGCAGGAACTCCAGGATCCTGGGAATAGAGAACACACGACAGGGAAGAGACTTAGACTCACACCAGTCAATGTAGGCACGCCAAACCCTGTAATAAATTGAAGAAGAAGACTTCTTCCTAGCCTTTATCATGGTATCAACAACAGAGGTAGACAGCCCCTTCTCCATCAAGATGGAGGTTTCAGCAGCAAGGCCGTCAAAGCCAGAGTTTGTAAATTGGGATGGCGTAAGGGACCCTGAGTGAGCAGGTCTGGTACCCTGGGCAAAACGTACTGATCTACTGCCAGCTGCACCACGTCTGCGAACCACACTCTTCTTGGCCACCAGAGGGCCACCAGAATTGCTGGCACCCCCTCCAGAGCAATCTGGTGCAGAACCCTGCCCAGCAGGGGGAATGGAGGAAAGACATACAGGAGCTAAAAGTCCTGCCATGACATTGCTAGGGCATCCGTGGCCAAGGCCAGAGGATCCTGGGACAAGGAGACAAAGGCCGGGAGCTTGTGATTGTGACGGGACGCAAACAGATCCACATCTGGTTGGCCCCATCGGTGACACAGAGATTGAAACACCCTATTGCAGAGGGACCATTCTCCCTGGCGAGAGGTCCCCCTGCTCAGAGAGTCTGCCTGCAGATTTTTCAACCCCGCGATGTACACCGCTGATATGCAGGGAACATTGGCCTCCGCCCAGGTCAGGATCAGAGACACTTCCTGGATGGCCCTCCTGTTCCGGGTCCCTCCCTGATGATTAATGTAGGCAACTGCCGTCTGGTTGTCCAAGCGCACCTGAACGGGCAGGCCCCCGAAGGTGATGAGTCAACTGAGCCAGAACTAACCTGATCGCCCGCAGTTCCAAGACGTTGATAGGTGTGTGGGCCTCCTGAGGGCCCCACCTCCCTTGGAACTGCAGGGACTTCCAGAAACCCCCCCCCCCCCCAACCTGACAGACTGGCATCCGTGGAGACCGTCTCCCAGGAGGGGGTCAGAAAGGATCTGCCCCCAACAGGTTCCTGGAGTCCAGCTACCACGAGAGGGACCGCCTGACCAGGGGGGAAAGCGCAAAGACCCGGTCCAGGGACGCAGGGTCCTTGTCCCATACTGACAAGAGGTGGAGTTGCAAAGGCCTCAAGTGGAACTGAGCATAAGGGACCGCCTCGAAGCATGCCACCATCAGGCCCACCAGCTGCATGACAAAATAGCAGGAACTGGACCTGCACAGACTGTCCACCTTCTGCTGAGGAAGAAAAATCCTTGCCTGAACTGTATCCAGATTCATTCTCAGGAATGAAGTCATCAAGGAGGGAGACAGAGAAGACTTGGGATGGTTGATCACCCAGCCAAATGACTCCAGGGTAGACACTACCAGCTGAGTATCCAACTCTGCCTGATGTAGAGACTGGGAAGTGATGAGAATGTCGTCCAGGTAGGGCAGCACGCGGATGCCATGACATCTGAGCAGAGACATCACTCCTGCCAGCACTTTGGTGAACACCCTGGGAGCTGAAGTGGGACCAAAGGGCAATGCCACAAATTGGTATTGTTGATCCTCCAGAGCGAACCTGAGGAACCTTTGATGACCTGGAAACACAGGAATATGAAGGTAAGCATCTTTGATGTCCACAGACGTCATGAAATCCCCTGGGCGCAGGGAACTGATGGCAGAGCAGTTTCTATGCGAAAACGCCTGCACCTGACAAATTTGTTGAGGATCTTCAAGTCCAGGATGGGCCTGACTGACCCATCTTTTTTGGGCACGGTGAAGAGGTTGGAATAGAAGCCCTTGCCCCTTTCTCTTAAAGGGACCTGGCAGATGACCCCCAGCTCCAGAAGGCTTTGCACCGCCTGCACTAGAGCCTGAGCTGACACAGGGTCCTGAGAAATCCGGGATCTGATGAACCTTGGGGGGGGGGGGGGGGGGGCAGGCAGCAAACTCTGTCTTGTAACCGGAGGACACTACCTCCTGAATCCACCGGTCTGAGACATGAAGCCTCCAGACGTGAGCTGCGCTGAAGCCGTCCTCCCACCTGGATGGGTGAGGGCGCCCCTTCATGCATGGGGGGGCTTGGGAGAGGACTTAAGCTTGGAACCCCAGGAGGAGCCAGGGCATCCACGTCCTCTGCCCCTACCCCAGAAGTCTCTTCGGGCCCCAGTAAAAGAAACCCCCCTCCCTTGTCTAGCACCACGGTAAGGGGAGGAAAAGGAGCCCTGACCCCAAAGGGCCGAGACTGCCGCCTGCGCTGGGGTAACCTGCCTCCCTTAGCAAACAGGTCCAGGCGGTCCCCAAACAGGCGTAGTCCTTTGAAGGGACAACCAGTGAGGGCTTTCTTGGCAGCGTTGTCAGCAGCCCACTGGTGCAGCCAAACCGAGCGGCGTATAGCCACCACAAGGGCAGAGGTTCTGCCACACATTCTAATGGTGTCATCCAAGGCAGAGAGGACATAGGTCACAAAAACATCACAACTAGAGAGTGCATTAAACTCCTCCCTAGACACATCATCAGGGGCACCATCAAGGATACTTCTGAGCAGGGTCCTAATAGCCACAGCCGTAATGGCAGAATACACAGACCGGGCGCAGCGCCGTCCCCACACATGCAAAGGCATGGGACGCCAGCTTATCAATGCACCGGTCCTCAGCATCACGCAGGGTAGTGAAGTGAGGGGAGTGCATGACAGAGGTATTAGGTAACCCTAGGACTGGGGCATCCACTTCAGGAGGGGATGGCCAACACTTCACCACATCAGCAGGAAAGGGATACTTCCTATCCCAACTCTTAGGTACACCGGGAAGCCTGCTGGGGCGCTCCCATTCCTTGAGCACAAGGTTATTAAAATGGGCTTGCTCAGGAAATTCCAAGCGTGACTTAGCAGTATGAAACAATTCCCCCTGTTGCCTGGGGGCCGCAACAGGGGGAGAAATAGACAGATCCTCAAAAATCTGAGCCAACAGTCTATCAGTATCATCTGGGGCCCAGGGGTGAGAGCCAGAATCATCATGACCCCTGGGCCTCTCATCAGATGACCCTGAGTCAGAGAATAGCTCCCCTTCCTCCAAAGGGGTATAGCCAGACAGTTCCAAAAACTCATCAGTTTCCATAGGGAAGAGTGATATCAGGCGTTAAGTGCCGCTTTTTTGCAGAGGCCTTACGCGCCAAGGTATTAGCAATCAACTTCTCAACACTAGCCAGTCTGGAAGACACATCAGGCTGAGAATCCCCACTTGTATGCAACTCAGTGGGAGTGAGATTTAAGCTTGGGGGAGTAGGTGAAGTGATACGAGGTGCAGGCCCAGCCACTGGAAAACCAGGCTGCAGCGCAAGCACCTGCTGGGCGCAAGGTACACAGACCCGCACATTGTCAGCGCTAATAGGGGACACCCCACAAGCTACACACAGCCGGGCTTGTCCTGAAGAAACCCCAAACACATTATCCCGAGACGCCTCCATATGGTGATTATAGCGGCACAATAGGCCGATAGGTATTGGCGCTATAAAAGCAACCCGGGATGCCCCAATAACCCGCTAAGGAAGTGGGAGTAATTAACACTAGGCCTCACAAGTTAATTTACTAAATAGAGGGAGTAGGGCCGGGAGAAGCCAAGAGGGTTCGGCCCATCTGAAAGACATAAGCAAAGGGGAGCCGTAAGTGACATGTAAATGACAACGGCAAATAAAGCCGCCCGCAAGGGCACTCACGGACCGCGGTAGATAGATGCCCGTCACTTAGCAGCCGGAACCAAGAAAAAAATGGCATCGGGTATACCTCGAGGGGCGGGCCGCAGGGACAGTGACGCGGAACGCGCCAAAAGCGGGCCCCGCCCCCCCGAGGAGCGCGAAGCCGTACATGTGACAAGCAGCCAATAACGGCGCACCAGCGCCTGAGGTAATGCCGCCGGCAAGCGAAGAACACAGTGGAAGCGCGTGCGGCGGCGGCAAAATGTAAAAAGACAATCAGTGCAACCAAGTCAGCGCGGCGACTGACACCAATCATAATAACATAATACAGTGAAGCACAAAGCCAATGCACATACACACACCCCCCCTCCCCCGAGGGCTACAAGGGTGAGCGAGGGAGGACAGCGGCCACTTAACAGGACCCACCGATAGACAGGGGCAAGGGGCAATAGTGCGGGAGGGGCATCCCATAGAGGCTCACCATAAGCCTGAACAGCCTACCCTTTGGTGGGGGATTGCGGTGGAGCAGCGCTCCTAAGCACCTGACAGCGGTGCTGTCCATCACCCGACCAGCGCAGCCAAGGCTGGGAGGCAAATTACTAATGGAACGGGTGGGAATAGTCCTACAGGGCCGCAGGCTAATAGCCCCGCTCACCTGCGAGAAGAGAGAGCCATCTTCTTGTCCTTCGCAGTCCAGACTGCAGAGAAGATCTGGGGATTGTGGGAGGTCCCTGGGAATTTGAGGGTCCGGAAGGAGCCTATTTTCGATGTCTCTGCAGTCCAGCGCCATCTGGCGGAGTAATACCCAAGTGTAAGTAATCTATCTGGAGCAGGACGTACTGTATACTAAGAATAAAGGTCTGTATGTTTTGTAGACGGCATTGTGTGGCTATAGTGGTACAGCACAATGCAAGAGGCTCCTGTGACAAGCACAATATTACTACAGGCGGTTACTCACCTGTTCAGGTAGACTCTCTTCTCTGTGATCTGCCCCGGGCCGTGTACAGGGTCATCGTAAGGCTCATTCTGGACCACCTCCACCCCTTCTCCCCGGTCACTCTGCTCGTGGCTGTGCTTGCTGATCATATACAGCTGGCCGATCCTGTACTGCAAAATAAAAACACAGAAATGACCGGATTATTCACATAGCAGCAGTAAAGTGTATGCAGGATCCCTGATAAACCTACACGGGATCCCTGATAAACCTACACATAGAATGCCTGATATACCTGCACACGGGATCCCTGAAAACCTACACATAAGATTCCTGATTTACCTACACATAGAATGCCTGATAAACCTACACATAGAATGCCTGATATACTAGCACACGGGATC
This sequence comes from Gastrophryne carolinensis, assembly GCA_027917425.1. Taxonomy (NCBI): domain Eukaryota; kingdom Metazoa; phylum Chordata; class Amphibia; order Anura; family Microhylidae; genus Gastrophryne; species Gastrophryne carolinensis. The sequence continues at coordinate 67,763,876 of CM051243.1, read as the reverse complement.
CCTGATAAACCCGCACATAGAATGCCTGATAATCCTACACATAGAATGCCTGATAAACCTACACATAGAATGCCTGATATACTAGTACATGGGATCCCTGATAAACCCGCACATAGAATGCCTGATAAACCTACGCATAGAATGCCTGATATATTAGTACATGGGATCCCTGATAAACCTACACATAGAATGCCTGATAAACCTACACATAGAATGCCTGATATACTAGTACATGGGATCCCTGATAAACCTACACATAGAATGCCTGATAAACCTACACATAGAATGCCTGATAAACCTACACATAGAATGCCTGATAAACTAGTACATGGGATCCCTGAGAACCTGCACATAGAATGCCTTATTAATCTGTACAGAGGATCCCTGATATACCTGCATACGGGATCTCTGATAAACCTGCATACGGGATCTCTGATAAACCTGCACATGGGATCCCTAATAAACCTGCATATGGGATGTCTGATAAACCTGCCCATGGGATCCCTAATCAGCCTACACAGGGGATCCTGGTTAAGCCTGCACATGGGATCCCTGATAAATCTACACAGCGGGTACCTGATGAACCAGCATGAAGATACCAGATAAATCTGCACACAGGATACCCCCATAAATTTGCACACAGGGGTTATTCTGTCTCTGCTCTTCATGCCCGGTGGGCCGTACTGCTTGGGGCCAGTTGGGTTGCTGCATTTAACACTCTCATTCAATCCCTGCCCCTTTCATTTATGTCTAAGCGCCCTGTACCCAGCCCCACTATACCCACAAGCTAGGGAACTCCAGCCCCTAATGCTATAGCCCCAGAAAGATGTCTCAGGCCGGGGGGGGGGGGGGGGGGCAAGAAAGATGTCTCAGGCCAGCTGGCCACAGTCCGTCACTGGCAGAGAAGGTTTAATCCACCATGGCGATCACTTATGACATGATGATCCCCGGAATGGCAGAATAGTAACAGCGGATGTTGGATGCACCACAACCAAGGGAGCCGCTCGTAGAAAGAACATTTGCATAGATTAACCCTTTTAGCTTGTGTAGATGAGGATGTGTGTTGGGGTTTAAATACAGGTATATGGAAATCCAAGGTTAAGATAATACCATTTATTGGCTAACTTAATAAGATTGAAAATGAAAATTTTTCGAAGCGGTTCAAGCTTCTTCTTCAGGCATAATGATTATGATTTAGATTATGCCTGAAGAAGAAGCTTGAACCGCTTCGAAAAATTTTCATTTTCAATCTTATTAAGTTAGCCAATAAATGGTATTATCTTAACCTTGGATTTCCATATACCTGTATTTAAACCCCAACACACAATCCTCATCTACACAAGCTAAAATGGTTAATCTATGCAAATGTTCTTTCTACGAGCGGCTCCCTTGGTTGTGGTGCATCCAACATCCGCTGTTACTATTCTTGCATTTTCAATCTTATTGAGTTAGCCAATAAATGGTACCTATTACCTTAACCTTGGATTTCCTGCTTACATGGAAGGCTAACACGGTACAACAACTTACTGACAAGACAGGTATATGCAAATTATACCAGAGACGATGATTCTAAAGCAGCCGTTACCCCCCCCCCCCCCCCACTGTACTTTCACCTTTAAGATGCGCTGAGCTGTGGTTGTGTTCCTGTAGCTTATTACAAAATACAGTAAAGTAATCTGGTCAGCCATAGCGTTGCTGAATAACTGGTAAAGCTTTTTGTCCAAAAATAGGAAGAGCGTGAGTTGCTCCCCCACAATGCCCTGTACTGACGAAACACACTGGTGGTGTGCCGGGGGCTCGGCATCCCTAATACAGTAATAATGCGCAGGGAAAATGTGTGATGGGATCCTCTTTGACAGCTCTGCAGCAACATTATTGTTGTTCATCTCTCTGGAGCGGTGTCTTAAAGCAGACTTAAATCATACCTTACTATTTGTCAGGGTGGGCTCTGGTTCACTAAACAAACCTAACCTTTCCTCACACCATGACTGAGCCCTGCATTAGAGGAATTGAGGAGACAAAGTTGTTTTTGGTCATCTTTTTTATTTTTAAAGAAATTTATATTCGGTATTAGTATGTTTGAATCCAAATAGGTTCACAGGAGGAAAAGGAAGAGATTGAGATTGTTCTAGCGCCACTGCCACTGTCTAAAATGAATATTTCACTTTACAGGAAGTTCTGACTAACAAAAACATAGGGGCGATAAGATTGCCATGTGTGCAGCTGGCACAAAAGTTACATAAATGGTTAAAGTAACTACCCCTTCATCCATGTATGACCCCTCGATAATGCCCAAAGATCAGTCAAAATACCTATTCTTCAGTGTTCCTATGCCCCCAGAGAGTCTCACATCACTGGTACATACCTCACAACTTTTAAAAACTGAAAAGCGGGACATTTTTCATCATTAAGACACACCCCCAGCCATGCCCCAGCCACGACCTTAATGGGAAACACCACCTACTAATTACATAATAATAGCAAATAAATTACCGGCAAGCTCCCACACAGCCAAGTCCTTACCAACACACACAGCCAAGCCCCCCCACACACACAGTCAAGGCCCCCCCACACACACGCAGCTAAGCCCCTCCACACATACAGCCACACCCCCCACACACACATGCAGCCAAGCCCCCCTCTACACACACATGCAGCCAAGCCCCCCTCCGCACACACATGCAGCCAAGCCCCCCTCCACACACACATGCAGTCAAGCCCCCCCCACACACACATGCAGCCAAGCCCCCCACATACACACATATGCAGCCAAGCCCCCCTCCGCACACACATGCAGCCACACACACACACACACACGTCTCTTTCTCTCTCAAGAGACATTGCCTCGCCAGCTGCGCATGATGCAGCACTTCTCACTCATCTTCTAACGCTGCAGCAGTGAGCGCTGCACACCCGACGCACCCCCCAGCTCCCGCCCTGCCTGTTTACAGGGCCCATCCGCACATGTCCTGGCTCCACCCCTCCAACTTCCGTCCAGCTACTGGCTTCTTAAAGTGGCGCCGCCATGCTCGGGACCATTTAAAGTGGCGGCACCATACTAAACAAATGACAACTTTAAAGTGACATACACACCTCCAACACTGCGGCCAAGAATGGCCCCAAAGCGGGATTGTCCCGCAAAAACTGGGACACTTGGCAGGTATGCTGGTAGTGGGGCCAATAGGGTCCAGCAGTCATGTATGAGTCCTGCACTCAGTATACCCCAATGGTCGCTAGAGGTCATGTGGGGCGGGCACCTCAAAAATGCAGAAGGGGGTGAGTAGGAATGCCAGATTTTGAGAATTTGATTGGTTATTCTGCAGACAGACATCCCAAATCTGGATGCCTTGGAAGGACAGGGTCAGTGGCTCTGAGGTTGGGATCAGAAATGGTGCCAGAAAAGGTCCTGGCCCACAGGGACAGGTAAATAACCTAGTCTACCCCCTCACACCATCAAGGAGCCCTGTGTTAAAGAGATAAGCACTTGTTCCTAGTGCCATCTAGCAAGGGACAGGAAACAGCTACACAGTGTTGGGAGGTTGTTTTCTATTCCCAGTCATACAGAGCTGAGGAAAAGTTGAGCATCATCTAAATTCAGGGTTTATGGGCAGTGTGAATAGGCAGGTTAGAGTCCTTATGGACCTGGACCCTAGCTGGTACAAAGATGCACAGAAGGTGAAAGGCTGCTTTAAAGGTTACATTGTTAGACCAACCCTGAGCACTGTGCAATCCTTCGTAGACAGTCAGACTTGTGGCCTATTAAAGTGGACCAAAAAACACCGAACTTGTTAAATATATTTGGCCATAGCCCCTGCAGATCCCCTTCTTAGGGTATAGAACTAGAAATGGATCATTTTGTTTTTCCAATCGTCCTTTTTTGCTCTCCCTCTCTGTAAGATGTCAGGCAATCAGTCATTGCATAAGTGTGCCACACACAACAATGGCAATGAATGGAGGAGGCGGAGCTTTACAGCTAAAACAGGCGCCAATATCTGGGATTAGAGTGCAGTAGGAGCACTAAAGACTGGCAAAAGGTGCTCTTCATGGGGGGAGCAATTCAGGGGATGCTAGTTAAAAATGTGGGTTTTGGTCCGCTCTGTATGAAGCACGGAGGGCAATATAAGAAACAAGCACATTGCCATGGAACATGGCGGTGCTGCAGAAGTAAAACGTATGATTAGTAATAATAATGTCAACCACCTTTAAATACTGGAGAGGAGATTGTTTGCAGTGGCATTTCCCAGTCCCAGTATTGATTGCTCCCCATCCAGCACCGCAACATCTATTGGGATGCAGAGGCTGGCTGACAGCGGGAGACGGATCGGGATCCCCCGGGCTGAGTCAGCGGGATATGTCCCTATTCATCACGAGAATGGTGGCACGGGGAAATGAACCCATTTACAATTCACTGTCGCTCACTGCCGCAGAACATCGTTTCCTTATCCTTCTCCTCTGTGTTCATTTACACAACAGATTTTTACTGTCCCAGTTTTAAAAGTGGCTGCCATTGTTGGGGACTCATTGCCTTCGGCATTGCCTTCGGTATTTAAACCAGACCTTCACTCTAAATCTATCTTGTATGTTTCCCCCACCCTGTACTTACAGATTGCTCACATTAAAAATGATCCTACCTGCACCTATTGCGTTTTATGGGCCTTTAAACATCCAAGATGGTGGCCCATAGAGTCTCAGGAAGTGTCTTCTGACTGTGTTGCTCTGCATTCTGGGATTGCTGTCCTTTTCCTGACCCCAGCTTTGCTCTGTCTGTGCAAAGCACAGCTATAACCCACCCCCAGCACTTGCTCCCCTTTCTTCTCTCTTCAGTATGTGATGCTTCTGAGGCAAGATTGCTGTGCCCATATCATGGAATCCTGTAGCCCAGTGGAGAAAAGGATAATAAGTAAGTGACTTAAAACTTAAAATACATTAATATTTTATTATATTATATTATATTAATATTATATTAAAATAATTAAATGCTGAGGAATAGTTTTTTAATGACTTGGGCTTTTCAATAAATGATAGTGAAGGCTCGGTTTAAAAGCATCTCTAATTCGCCCCAGACACACTGCAGCATGATTGCTTGGTTTGCGAATGTGATCTACATTACGGTCAGATATCATTCAAATATAAATAACTACAGGATGTGTGTGCGGGTCTTATTTGTTCAATCAGTTCAATATAATCTGATTTGTATCAGATCGTGAGAATTTCATGTGATTGACGGAAAACTAATATAAAAAAGAATCTGTTAATGAAGAATCACAGAGTGAGCTGGGGCTGTGACAGGGCCAAATTATTATTGGTGCAATCGAGAGACCCCGAACCGTTATCACCTGGGCAGCATAACCAGGGTTGGATTACAGGGAGGGCACCTAGGACACACACCCTCGGGCCTCCACCACTTAGGGAGGCTCCACCACTTTCTGAGCTGCGACTTCTCATTTCAATCTATTCGGTGTTTCCTAATCTGTAGGAGGTGAGTGTGTGGTCTGATGTAGTGTCATACAATGTTGTTCTATTATTGTCTCTTATTAAAGTGGACCAAAACCCATAGAGATTGTTTCCCTCCCCCGGGGCATCCAAAATCGGGAAATGTGTGAAACCCCCCAGTTTGCCCATAAACACATCTTCGCTCCTGGTCCAATGACGCATGTGCGAGCAGCGCCCGCATCCCAGCTATCCCTCTAGCAGAGCACGGGCCTGCATCAGGCATTTGTGAATTTGTGAATCCCTGTTACAGGGTAGCGGGGGATGCAGCCACCAGCGCGCTCCGCTCGCATTAGACGAAGGCCTAGACGAGTTGACGTGAGCGGATCCGAGAGTGCTGAATTGATGAGAGGTTGCGCATGAGCTGTAGGACCGAGGAAAGGGGAGTGCGATCAGGCGATCTGGGGGGTTTCACACAACAGGGCATCCCCGATCGAGGTGCCCTGGGGGCAAGAACCAAAATTCAGGATAGTCAAAATCCTGTGTCTTAGTCCACTTTATGTGGTGAGACTTTAAGTGGGGAGAGAGTGTGGTTGAGGCTAGTGATGTTTAAGGGGGGGAATAAACAAACTGCATGGACACTCCTAAAGAGGATCAAAACCCAGCATTCTCACCATCCCTGGGTTTTGTTCCTCTTCTAGGGGACATCCACATAAGCTGATCCCTAGGAGCAAAAACCCATTCAGATCTGTGTATGAATGGTACTGGCCCTTTAAAGGGATCAGACATCCTGATGTTATCCGTGGACCCCCGAGGGCTGTGGCGACAGTTGTGTTGTGAGGTTGTTACACAGCCGCCATCGTTGCAGCATCTCATTATCACCGAGGTGTGGGTGTCGCTGCTGCCAGTGACAAGGGGAACGAGACTATACAGAATAGGGCCTGTAATTATTAGAGCGTAATTGAGTAGCAGCGTTGCAGCACTGGCCAAGGGCTGCTGTACGGGGGATTCCTCTCCAATCCATGTGTGATGGAGTCTCGTATGTGAGGGACTGGATTGTCCCCGAGCGATTGCTCTCCTCTTCCTCATTAGCCCATCTCAGCCGTGACTTCTGATCTTCAGAAACCATAAAAACAACCCAATAAATACTCCCTTCTTCTTTGCCACAGCTGAGTCCTTAGATGCTCATCCACCATTTGCAAGCAAATTAGTGGCCAAGGCCAAGGTTTCATTGCCTGCCACAGAGGGAGCGTGCCAAGCATGGCCTTGACCAGAGGAGTAGTTGGGCTTTCTGGAACCTGGGGCAAACATTCGGATTGGTGGCCCCCATCTGTGCTCAGGCCCTCCTTTGGCGCCCCCTGACTTGCTGCAACCGGGGCATGTGTCCCTCCTGCCCCCCCCCATCTACACATCCCTGGCCCTGACACACTCCCTCTGCATGAAGGGGTGTATTAGAGAGCTTGACACAAATAATTTGAGGGGGAGAATGGGTAAGTATTTATTATTTGTTTTATTTTTGCCCAGACAGGCACTTTAATTATATTTTTGTCCCACTTATGTTCCCTAGAACAGTCCGTGGCCCAATAGCAGGCCGCAGCACCCTGTCAGGTGGGCCGCAGCACCAGGACCTGGAAAGGACCAGAGTAGGGGTGCAGCAAGGCAAGACTGAGCCTGAACTGAGGCCCCGGGCCCAGTGTGACAAGCGACGGAGGTCAGTGCAGTGCAGTACCAGACTGGCACAGTTATGAGCTGGCACAGTTGGCGGCCATCGGGGCTCCAGACTTCGCTGCCGCACTGCCTTTGCTTATATCCATGAACCTTGCGCCTGGTGCCCCTCCTCCACCTCCTCTCTCCTCCCCTTATCTGCCCCCATTCCCTGCCGTCTGGACTGACATCACTACCTTCACTATGCACCAAACTGGCTGTGAAAGTGAGTGGAAGCAGCGGGAGCCACCGGAAAAATATAGACAAGGTAATCAGCAGTGTGAGTCTGTGTCTGCAATGGCAGTCACCCTGTTTTAAAGCAGAACAAAACCCGGATTTTGACTATCCCGGGTTTTGTTCCTAACCCCAGGCATCACGATTCGGGATTTCCCATTACGTAAACCCCCATAATTGCCCAGGTAAACTCCCCTCTTCCCAATCCTATGGTGCATGTGTGAGCTTGTAAAGCTATGATATCTTTTATAGATTTTGTTCCCAAAGAAATTGTAAAAACAGGGCTCTCGTCCAATCAGAGCCCACTGCAAAAGGGCAGACGATCCATTTGCCCAATGACGTATGCACTGCAAATGGCTCTGATTGGACAAGAGAAGAGAGGAGTTTTACATGGCGATCTGGGAGGGTTTGCACAGCACGGCGGAAGGCCAGCAGCCGGCCCTTTTGGGTTTTGTTTTGATTTAAAGAAGAACTTTAACAACAGCCTGGAAGTGTTAAAGATACTACTTTGGGCTATGCTGCCTGGCTCAGGCTGGTTATCTTAAAGAGTAGAATTTTGGGTATTTCCTCTGTATGACACCCTTGAGTTCAGGGCAATTTTTACCTGGGCAAACCCAGGGGTTTCACACGGCAGGGCATCCCAAAGCCGTTGCTGAGGAACAAAACCCAGCATAGTGAAAATACCTGGGTTTTGTTTGTTCCTCTTTAAGATAGCCAGCCTGCGTCAGGCAGCCCTAAATTTTTGCCCAGTAGTGTATCTGGGCTTTTGCAGCCCAAATGGCCACATATAGGCCAGTAATGTATGTAAATAGGCCCTAAGGTAAAATAAGTGCCCCCCTTTACTCCTCCACTCTTGGAAGTGACACAGACACAACTTTGGGCCATACTTTAGGGCTGCCCAGCTCAGGAACAAAACCCCAGGGATGCCCTGTTGTGTATAAACCCTGGGTTCTGTGGTAATTTTTATCTGGGCGAACCTCATTCCCCCACAACCGGGCATGAGGGAAAAAACCCATAAAAACATTAAAAATCCTGGATTTTCTTTATTGTATACTATATTACAATGTATATTTATAAATGAATGAACATATGTGTATAATGTATAAAACCAGTGCTCCCTGACCGGTATCTGTCCCACCCCCAACCGCCAGCGGGCCCCCGGAACAACTGCCCTTAATGAAAGTGGTCCCTGGAGCTAAAAAGGTTGGGGACCACTGCCCTAGAGGTAATTCTGGATTAGAATGTACAAGTAAATCGCTTAAGAAAGGGGTGATTAGTGTTGCATACTCACCTAATTCCAAAGTCCCACAGTCCCCTAAAATTGCCCCTTCACCTCCTCCTCTGTAGTCCCTAATGTACCCACCAGCCTCCCCCACCAGTCCCTACTTTGCTCCACCACCTACTCCCCTGCAACTGCTAGTCTGCCCTACAGCCCCCAATCAGTCCCTACTCTGCTGAACCCCCTTCTCCCCTACAGTCCCTAAGCTGCCAACCAGAAAGTCTCATTTTCTTTACCATTGTCTCTTTCTACAGCCCAAGCTGCCTCCCCTCTTTCTACTTTTAATTTCTCCAGTTCAGCGAATAGCGAATGGAGCCAGCGGTTTGTATGATGATGAAAGTCATTCACACATCAAGCGCTGCTTCTAGGTGGAAAGAAGATTCAGTAACAGGAAATTAATGAGAGGATTACAGAAATCTGCCCACCTGGGGGAAAGTGAACTAGAAGTGAATAGTGAGGTATTAACTGCTCCAGGCTGTGCTTGTAGACTTTCTGACTCATCTCTATTCCTGTTTCTTTCCCCCATCCCTTACCCTCAACAAAAGCAAGCAGTAGTGCATGTCAGAACAGGACCCTAAAATCTGCCCTGTACATGAACCTAGACCTGCACTCCAACCCAAAAGCTGTCATCACACCATGTGACCCAGCTCAACCAGTCTGCATGGTCCAAATTCTATAGGAGAGTTCAAGCTGCCTGTGAGCCTGCTGACAATGTTTCCTTCATTTAAAGCAACCCAACATTCAAAATTGACTGTTAGGTTGTCTGCATCAGGGGACATACAAACTGGTTAAGCCCACCAAGCACAGTGCCCAACCCCAAGCCCATACCAGTGGTTCTTACAGCTCCTGGGATCACTCTGAATCATTAGGCCCATGTAGTGAATTTAAAATGGGAAACCAGGGGGTTTCACACTGTGATCGGGATGCCACCAGGGTAACCTATTACAGAGGGCCAACACATTTACCAGTTTATGAGTTTTGAAATAATCTTGACTGAAGATATAAAGGCCTGCGTTCTGAAACTCCTGTTGCCTATCCTGGCTGATGGTAATATGTTTGCTTATACAAGTCAGTGGCTCCGGAAAGATCTGCAGTAGTTACAGAATCATCTTGAAAAGGAATTCTATATGATCACAAGATATTTACACCAATAATCAATTTATGACACTTTAATAAATCATGTGAGGAGTTTGTGGAGGGGACATCTCTGATGTGAAGGCCAGGACTCTCTAGCGAGGCCATTTCTAGGGGTGAGGGACACAGTTGTATAACACAGGAGGCACCATAATCTCAGCCATCTCCTTTTATGGGGTAGATGAGGGCCACTATTGGGAGCAGACATGGTAAGGGGACCATGATGACGGCAGCAGCACCATAGGTTGGGGGGATAGATTTTTTGCAGCCCTAGGAGCTATCCAGCCTAGAAACTCCTCTGGCCTCTAGCTCAGTGTTCCTCAACCTTTTTACGTCGATTCCCCCCTAGAGACGATAAAGAATAATGAATAATAAACCAGATCTGCGAGACCCCTCTTTGGTGAACCCCTGAACATCTGCAAGACCCCTCTTTTGGTGAACCCCTGAACATCGCTGTATACTACAGGTTGAGAAACAGTTCTGTACGGTCTCATTGTTCTGGGATTGCCAGTGTTAAGCTGCCATCCCTAGGAGTTCATACATGGCCGTGACTTTGTTACTATGGCGCTGAATAGCGATAAGGGTCTCCTCATATCCCCTACATGCCCCCAGCTGCCCTCATTATTGCCAGAAAATAGTCTAATAGTTTTGAGGATAAATTATTCAATCCCTAGTAGATGAACCTCATGGTTCTTGAACCCGAAGTCTCTCTCTGATGGCATGAGGGGGTAGGTTATGTTTGTACAGTGTCCTTGTGGATAAGGAGCTCCAGCCAAAGAGTTGCAAATGGGGGCTTAGGTCTACTTGAAAGTGGCACACTTCACATGAGTGGGGCCAGGCGCATTTTATCAGATGGGAATTAATTGGCTGCGGCTGACATGGAAACATTCTCCGAGATAAGATCGTCCACCCGCCTGTGCGTCACCTGATACGCTGGCGTCATGTGACGCGTTGGGCAATCCACACTCTGGAATGTTGGAAAGAGACAGTTCTCAAAGTCTTAAAAGTGCAAAACAGAAACATCTGTTTGTGGCGAAGGACCCTGTAAGGAATCATTCCCGAAGGAAGGAGACTCTGCTGCACAATAGAGAAAGGCTGGTAGGGCAAAATCACTGGGGGCATCTTGTGGGTTCCCTCCCTATCAGGGACTAAAGGGGTAAAAGGGTCACCCACCCACCACATTCTACTTTGTTTAACACAATGTTTCTGGAGATGTGGATACAATGGGGCGTCATGCTAAATATTCGGTGAAGCCTGTGTGACTTGCAGTGTGCATTGCGGTGTGGATTGCAACCTGCATCTTGGTGGGATTTTTAGCAATAACACACAGGAAAGTGCAAAGAAAAGTCATTGTCCAACATTTTCCCTCCCAGAATCACCTGTACCTGTGATGGCACATTTTTACGGTTTAGGTACTGTAACAAATTAATATAATAATACTTGCACACCAATGCACAAATTTATATACTGACAAATAATCTCCATTTAAGGTGCAGCCACAATCATGTGTCCTAGAGCACATTACTCTATCTAAGAAAAGATAAAAAGTAGCGCACACTATCAAATTAAAAAATGCGTATAGTGTATTTGAAATCCAAAAGGACAATAAAGTTCTACATCAATAATATTGTGACAGACTCTCTGCCCCTTTGGACTTTACACAGGTTCATTACTTTCCTTTTCTTAAGCATGTTACAGACTGCCAGTGTATTGATTGATTACGTTATTCATTGTTCTGACTGCCACTGTATTGATTGATTACGTCACAGACAATGGCATTGTTAGGATTGAGTGTATTACAGACGTCTATTGTGTTGCTGATTGCGTCACCGGCAGAGTTGAGGGATTGTGTGCCCTGCTGCTATTGGTCGGTGTGTGTGTCATGCAATGGAGACTTGTGTATATAAGGCCTAGAGTGGCACTAATAAAAACACTTCACTTCACCTTCACCCTCAATACTGAAGTTCTGTCTCTTATTGGGGGAAACGCTATATTACAATTCACTAGCCCTTGTAAGGGCTGTTCCTGTTTCCTCACAGACGACTCTGGAATTCCAGCAGCACCTCTTACGATTGGGAAAAGGACGTCTCGGGCGGTGAAGCCCTCCGGCGATAAGGGTTATCGCTACAAATATATCCACAATTGATCAATTTGAGTGAAAAAATACTATACAAATTGACATATATATAAGGTCCACCTTAAAGTAGAATTATCAGTGCCCGTAAGGTATCATATCACAAAATGTTGCAACAATACAAAAAGAACCAAGGAATTACAGGCAATAGCAAAAAAATGACAAATGCATGTAACACGGTTTGAGGCCGCGTGAAGGTACACTCAAAGTTTCACATGACATGATTTCAATGCAACCATAGTTAGATCCCCAATGTAAAATTCAATAATCTGGGTCTACAGATCAGTACCGCAATACATAATTAGAAAGTCTGCAAGAATGATCTGGTGACACCTTTCCAGCAATATACCTTCAATAGCCGCCAATCAGACGTACGTTTCAGGACAAAAGTCTTTCCCTTCTTCAGCACGCTATCTGGCGTCCCGATCATTTGACTCAAATTGATCAATTGTGGATATTATTGATGTAGAACTATATTGTCCTTTTGGATTTCAAATACACTATAAGCATTTTTTGAATAGTGTGCAGTACTTTTTATTTTTTCTAAGGTTTAGGTACTGTACAACATCATCCTATGGGCTATGCTAAAGATTTCACCATTTATTTCTGCCTAGTCCATAGGGGGCTGTATTTTACAAACTAATATCCTTACCCCTTTGGAAAAATGATTAACCTGTAAAAATGCCCCATCACAGGTACATGTAATTGTGGGGGGAAAGGGGTAGAAAAAAACATTTTTCTGTACTAAAAAGCTCATGAGATACCAGTTGCAATCCACACCGCAAGTCACACTGGCTTCACTAAATATTAAGCATGACCCCCAATGTCATCCACGTGCAATCCATGATATTCATGTGAGATGAGGCTGCATGCTAAATCTGGCTCTTAGATCAAGAGGACCAGTCATGAGGAGTGACAACTTCTAGGTATGCCTAGCTCTTATTCATCAAGGGATAGCGGCAGGCAGCGTCTGGTGAACGCTGGGCGCTGTACGCAAAACCACATTTATGAAAGCAATTCTGGTGAGCGTCTCTAACAGCGCCATCAAGTGTACGAATCATCATTACAGGTGGCTCAGCTTATAGTTCTGGCGCTCTATCTTCCAGAGCACCAGGTATTACCTGTCGCTACCTGTCGCTCTGCCAAACATTTCAATGGATGTTACTTTTCTTCAGTTTAAACAGGGTTTTTTGGTTGTTATTGTTTTTTTTTCTCTCAAATCATTATGTCACCTCTCCTGGCCTAGAAAAAGAAATTTTTTGAAAACTTTTTTGACTTTTTATATTTTTATGCAGAATTGTCATTACAGGTCTGGCACTAAAGTGTTAATGTCACAATGTTACAATAATGTCATTCCATGTGTTTTCACTTTGTTACTGGTGGATATGTGCTTTATTCACACAGCGTCTGGCGCTCTATAATATAGCGACCAGATCCAGAGCACCTACGCTGTGTGTTTTTTTGATGAATATGGTGTGAGTCGCTGAGAGTCAGTCGCAATGAGCTGGCGCTACCTTTTGCTCCCTGCAACGCTGTACTGGTGTTAGAGCGCCCGACATACATCTCATTCATCAATGCCAGCCAGGTTACTACATCGACTGAGGCGCTGATAGCCGATCACAGCGTCTACTAGCCGTCGCTCTAAGCACTTCTGTACAGACGCTCATCTGCCGATACCTGGCGCTAGTAGTGAATCAGCCTGTCAGTATGGGGCAGGGTTCTGGTTCTAGTGGCATCGTGCTTGGTTCAAAGCAGTAAAGCTGGGTGATCACCATGACAGCCCGGCGACTAGCACCAGGGAGGCTGGCTGTGGCAGTTTATCTTTAAAGTGGACCCAAAGACTATAATGGCCAACAGGTATCTTGATTTGGGATGATCACCTGTGCAAAACCTCATATGAAGCAATAAGGAAAAAAAAAACACATTCCTAATTGTTGACAGTCCCACAAGCACATTCCCGTCAGAAATAGGGTCACTGTTGTAAATGACCCATCTGGTGATTAAAGATGCCCTAATCCACAGGGCATTTTAGTAGCTGGGCATCCTAAATCAGTACTCCCTGGGGGTGGGGGATGTAGTGGCCCTGAGGAATGCAGTTTTTAAAGCAGAGCGAAACCCATTTTTGGGTACTCCGCTCATTCCCTGGGCAACCCCCACCCAAGCAGATCACAAGATGCTTCTCCCTCGGCGGTGGCCCGGTCTAAAAAAAAAAAGGGGGTTCCCACCTTCTAGGCCACACCTACCCAGCACCTTTTGAGATCGCTGATTGGCTGATATCAAAAGGGCCAGGTGATGTGCAAATCCCGGCTGGCTGCACTCCTGGCTTTAACACTGGGGGTGCACACAGCTGCAGGGAAGCTGGGGATGCGGCGGTCACCACCTCACTTTAACAACAGGTAAAGGTGAGTATACCGTCGACCCCGGGGGTTTCACACAGGGGGCACCCTACTATAGGATGCCCCAGGGCAGGTTAGCACTCGGCCCTGGAATCTAAAAAGAGCTGAGAGAGTTTTGCTACGCTTTTAAATAGTCTGAAACCTGTTATGTTGCTGTGTAAACTTTCCTGTGTGCCAATAGCAGGTCACTAACTTTTTTTCTTTTTTTTTTTTAAGTTTTTATTTTAGCATTTGCCTTTAACAACACACATTACAACAGTCACAGGCGCTCAACAACGTCAATACATCCTAACGAGGGACAGTCATTCACACCCACACTCATCTGCAGGGCTCGGTCGGTACCATGTTAACCCATAGAATACAACGCACTATGACTGGCGGGGGAGGGGGTGGCCGGTCCCTGATGAAGATGAACGGGATCCTCCAATCCTCGGTCTACCCTTAAAACAAGACTTACAGGCTGATTCATTACTATGAGCGTCTGTAGCGCAAATTTCAGAGGATCCGCTAGCAGTCGCTATGCTCAGCCATGGATCCTTATTTCAGAGCGCCTCACGGCATTGATGAATATGAGGTGTGAGTTGCAGTACTAAGCTGTATGGGAGTGAACGGTAGTGCCAGCTCAGTGCGACTGACCACATTTATAAAAAAAAACAGCCTCAAACCCAGCCCATAGCGCCAGAGGCTGTATGATTAAAGTCTGTTTATGAACATGTATCCACTAGTAACAAAGCGAAAACATATGGAATTACATTGTTATTACATTGTAACATGAACACTTTAATACCAGACCTGTAAGGACAATTCTGCATAAAAAGATTATTAATCCAAAAAGTTTTCAAAAATGTCATTTTCTTGCCCAGGATACATATCAGAAGTTTTGAGTTTTTTTTTTTAAGAAAAAAATTTGAGGATCGTCCATTAAAATGTATGGGAGAGCAGCAGGTAGCGACAGGTAAGACATGGCGCTCTGCAAGGCTGAACGCCGGCGCTGTACACTGAGGCTGGGATAATGATGAATCGTACGCTTCTAGTCGCTCACCAGATTCGGCTTCATAAATGTGTAATTGCGTGCCGTATCCAGCGTTCACCTGCCGCTACCTGGCGCTATCCCTTCATGAATAAGGCCCTTAGGCTCATATCACACAATTCCAGGGTACGCTAAGGAAAACAGCAATGAGCTATGGGAGCCCCGAGCTGCTTCTCCCCACTGTAACTTTTAAAGGGAAATGGCAGATAAAATATTTTACTTTTGAATAGAACAGTAAAGAGATGAGATTTCTTTTTTGCCTGTGAAGATAAACGTCAAAATGGGAATTATATTTTTGGTTTCCCTGGTGCTGACTTTTGTCACCCAATCACTGCAGCGGCTGGGCTGCAAGCTTATTTGATTATAGGTCTGCCTTAAAGCAGAACAAAACCCACTAGCCGACCTGGAATCTAAAATATTGATTGGACAAAGGGCTGGGCATGCGCTGCAGGACCAGGAAGAGGTGAATTGGTTTCGGCGACCTGGGGGTTTCACACAGCAAGGACCAAAACCCAGGATAGTCAAAATCTTGGGTTCTGGTCCATTTTAAGCTTTAGTGAATATCAGCTTCCAAAAAGCCCTGTGTGTCCTGTTTCAAAGGTGATAATTTCTCCTCAGCCTGTTTAAAGCTGGAAAATTGTTTTGCTTGGAGTTAGGTTTAAAATGCTCTCCGACTTGCCAGGGAAAAAATATTTTAATGGCAGAGAATCCTTTCTTCGGGAAGGTTAATCGTTGGTCGGTCTGCTGATCTCACTGCTGTGTTTTGTTTTGCGGAGGTGGGAGAGAGGCGGTGCAGATGGGAATGCCGCTCCTCACTTGTGACACTTGCCTCGCCTCAGCCATTTTACCTCAATTACCATCTGTGTGTGGGTGGAGAGACCCCCAGGGTGCCCCGATCATTTTATATAGAACTAACAGAAAACAGTCCTTGTTTGGAGATGTTTAGTTTTGGATGAGACACAGAGCAGCGCATAGTGAAAGAACAGCTGAGAAAGAATACAAGGCTTCAGAAGACACAGCCATCTTTTGTAATATTCAAGCAAAAACAATAGTCACCCAAATCATATAGAGAGGAAGATACTGAAATGTATACCTGACATGCAGAGCAAGAGGAGAAGCACTGTGTAGCATGTTACATAGGGGATCATGCTAAAGATTTGGTGAAGCCAGTGTGACTTGTATTGTGCATTGTGGTGTAAATTGCAACCTCCATCCCAGTTAGACACAAAAAACGTGCAAAAAAATTTTTTTTTTACCTTCTTTCCCCCAAAATTACCCGTACCTGTGATGGTTTTTTTACAGGTTAGGCACATCATTTTTCCAATGAGGTAAGGCTATTGTTTTTATGTTTGGAAGTCCCTACTGCACCACATCACATCAGATGCTCAGTGTTGTTCTCCCATTTCAGTCCTGTTTTATTACTTTTGGTGTTTTTTATTTAAGTGACACAGGATATCTACATAGTTACATAGTTAATACGGTTGAAAAAAGACATATGTCCATCAAGTTCAACCAAGGGTGTTGGGGTGGGGGGGGGAAGTTATTTTTTATTTCATAGGGGAAGCTATTTATTTTATTTTTTGTCTTTATTTTTTTTTTTTTATTGATAACCACTAGTAGTAACTGTTAATGTTATTTTCTTCAAAATAAGCATCTAATCCTTTTTTGAAGCTGTCAGCGGTTGATGCTGTAACAAGCTTCTGTGGGAGGCTATTCCATAGATTTATAGTTCTTATGGTAAAAAACGATTGTCGCCTCCGGAGACGGGGAGGCCGATTCATTAATAGCGCCAGGTAGCGACAGATGAGCGACTGTAGCGTGATTTTTTCAGCGCCAGCTAGTATTCGCTGTGCTTGGCCGGCATTAGCTTGATGACAGCGACTCAGTCAGTGTGCGGTAATGTTGAATACGGGCTGGGGGGTCGCTGTTTCACAGGTCCAGCGTTGTATGTGTGCGCCTGACAACGAATGGCCAGAGCGAATGGCTAGCTTCATATTCATCAACAAATCACGCTCCGAATGTGCTGTTGCTGTCCATTCCTTGTTTAAACCCCAGAGCGCTGGCGGCGATGTGTATTAACTAGTTTTTAACCCCTAAACAACCATATTTTTTGAATGTAACATTATACATGTTTTTAGAATCATTTTGTAATATGAATACATTAATCTCAGACCTGTTAGATCAATTCTGCACATATATATATATTTTTTTTTTTTACTTAAAAATAAATCCTAACATTGCAGAAGTGTTCTCCGATTTTTTGATATTAAAAAAAAAAAAAAAAAAATTATTACCAATTAATTAGGATTAATTATAGATTGCTCCATTGAAATGCATTGGACATCGCCAGGGAGCGACAGCTCATACCTGGCGCTGTGAGGGAATTTGCAGCGGCGCTGTTCGGTCCAGGCGGCTTCATGATGAATGCCGCGCTAGCCGTCGCTCTTGCCGGCGCTAGCCTCATTTAGCTTGATAAATGCGTCATTGTGGCCGCCGCCGCCGGGCGTACTTGAGTCGGTAGCCGCCGTTAGCTGCCGCTACCTGGCGCTCGTCAGACACTACCTGGCGCTATCGCTTGATGAATAAGGGCCTAAATTTCTTTTTTTCCAATCGAAGGCAGTGCCCCCTTGTCCTTAGAGAGGATTTTACATGAAATAGTGTTACCCCATATTTTTTGTATGGTCCATTTATATATTTATACAGGTTTATCATGTCCCCCCTCAATCGCCTCCTCTCAAGACTAAACAGCTTTAATTCTCGTAATCTTTCCTCATAACTAAGATCTTTTATTCCCTTTATTAGTTTGGTGGCTCTCCTTTGCACCCTTTCCAGAGTCAGGGCGTCCTTTCTATGAATGGGTGCCCAGAACTGGACGGCATATTCCAGGTGAGGGCGCACCAGTGCCTTGTAAAGAGGCAAAATTACATCTCTATCCCGTGATTCCATGCCTCTTTTAATGCACAATAGTATCTTGGTGGCCTTGGAAGCAGCTGCTTGGCATTGCATGCTGTTAGCCTGTTCTGAATGTTTTTTTCATTCATTATTGTATTTACCCGCTGCTTTCTTGCATTTTTATGCATGCTAATCATGTGGCATGTATGTCCCCAATGTCATTCCATAATCACTGTGCAGCCATCCCCGATCGGGGTGCCCCGCAGTCAGTGGGCTGATCGGTCCGGGAATCTTATAGATTCCCAGGCCGATCACAGGAGGGTGTTGGTCCACTTTAAAAACTTTTTTGTATTGCACCTGGCGCTATATGCCTGAGCATCGTGATTTCACAGCGCTGGCGCTGTTCATTTACATGTTAAATACAAATGATTTCTGGCCCACCCGTGCTACCTGTCACTAGCTCCATTGGAAAAAAAACATACAAGACAGAGCGTCACAAAATCTAACAGTGCTATCTGCCTGTGGCCGTCATTGCGGCTGAGGCGCTAATAGCATCTCTCTGCAGACACTCAATTGATGCTACGAGATGCTAATGATAAATTGGCCTCACGGGGATGAAGGTTGCAATCCACACTGCAATGCACACTGGCCTCACCAAATATTTAGCATGACCCCGAAAGATACAAAGAATGATACCTAGCATAAAGAATGAGAGATACAGTATTCCGCATGTATTTATACAGACAAGTAATACTTTTCAGAATTCATACAGACACCAAGAATGATAACAAAAGAAGAAGACAATGGATACTGTGGGGAATTCATACAGAATAACAGTTATGATATCCAGCATACAGAACGGGGAGGCCGATTCATTAATAGCGCCAGGTAGCGACAGATGAGCGCCAGTAGCGTGATTTTCACAGCGCCCGCTAGTATTCGCTGTGCTTGGCCGTTGTTCGCTTGTTGACAGCGACTCAGTCGGTGTGCGGTAATGTTGAATACGTGGTTAGGAGTCGCTGTTTCACAGGTTCCGCGCTGTATGGGTGCGCCTGACAGCGAATGGCCAGAGCGAACGGCTCCCAGCATATTCATTAACAGATCACGCTCAAAAAATTCTCGCGCTGTGAAATGCTTGTTTAAACCCCAGAGCGCTGGCGGCGATGGGTTAAAAGTAGTTTTTAACCCCTAAACAACCATATTTTTTGATTTAAAAATTAAACAAGTTTTTCAAAACATTTTGTAATATGAATACATTAATATCAGACCTGTAATATCAATTCTGCACCAATTTTTTTTTTTTTTTTTTTTACCTTTAAAAAAATCTTACATTGCCGTAGTGGTCACAGAATTTTTGACAGTTTAAAAAAAAAAAAAATCATATCACTAAATGTCTATTTAAAGATTGCTCCATTGAAATGCATTGGAGAGCGCCAGGTAGCGAGAGGTCATACCTGGCGCTGTGATGGGATTAGCAGCGGCGCTGTTCGTTGCAGTCGGCTACATGATGAATCCCGCGCTAGCTGTCGCTCTCGCCGGCGCTAGCCTCATGTAGCGTGATAAATGCGTCATTGTGGCCGCCGCCGGGCGTACTTGAGTCGGTAGCCGCCGTTAGCTGGCGGTACCTGGCGCTCGTCAGACACTACCTGGCGCTAGCCCTTGATAAATAAACCCCAAGGTGTGTAGTACCATGCCACGTTCATTCATATAGACAATGGTACAATGCAGAATCCAGACTAAATACAGACACCAGACACCAAGAATGTTACCCAGAAGAAGAATTCTTGTAAAATGGTGAATAATCCAGAAAATGGACAGATAACAAGAATGATACCCAGGATACAGAACAAGGGATATAGTACCATGCCACATCCATCCATATAGACAAGCGGTACAATGCAAAATCCACAGTAAATAAAGATACCAAGAATGATACTCATTAGAAGACAAGTGATAAGGTGGGGAATCCATACAGAAAAAGAACAGATAACAAGAATGACAATACAGAGTAAATGGAGATACCAAGAATAATACACAGAATAAGAAGACAAGTGATACGGTGTATAATCTATGCAGAAAAAGAACAGATAACAGGAATGCTACCCAGCATACAAAACAAGGGATATAGTACCAGGACACATCAATTTATACAGACAAGTGGTACAATTCATAACCCTCACAAAAAAAAGATACAGAGAATTATACCCAGCGTACAGACCAATGATGCAGCATCCATACTGTATATACAGAAGAAAAATATTGGAACAATATCCAGCATACAGAACAAGGCAAGTGGTACAATGCAAAGAGAGAAGATAAATAGATCGATGCTCAGTATACACAACAAAAGATACAGTAGTACATCACATACTTTGTGATACATATTAAGGGTAAATACAAATACTAAAAATAATGCTAGACATTCAGAAGACAAGACAAGACAAGTGGTGGAATCCTTACAAGAAACATAACACAAACATGAAGCTAACAAAAACTATACCATATATATATATAAAGAATAAGACATCAAATATACATGCAAAACTTATAGTCATCTGAGATCATACCAAGAGGAAAAACAGATACTGAAATGTAACATACAGAACAAGAGAAGCACCAGCATCTATACCCACAGATACTGAGAATGATACCAAGCATACAGAATGGGAGACACAGTAACATGCCTCATCTATTCATACAGACAAGTGATAGAATGCAGAATCTATACAGAGTAAATACATATACTATGGCCCTTATTTATGAAGGAATAGCAACAGGTAGCGCCTGGTGAGCGGCCGGTAATGACGGGCCCCGCCACGAGAACGCCGGCTCCCCACCACAATCACACATTTATCAAGCCAATCCTGCTTAGCGACTGAGATAGCGCCAGATAGCCACTCATTCATCATTATTCCAGCCTCAGCCCACAGCGCCAGCGACCTTGAACAGCGACAGGTATGACCTCTCGCTACCTGGCGCTCTCCAATGCATTTCAATGGAACAATCTTTAAATATTCATAATTAATTGTTATTAATGTTTTTTTTTTTTTTTTTTTTTTTAAATGTGAAAAATTCTGTGACCACTTCTGCCATGTTAGATAATTTTTTTAAGGTAAAAAAAAAAAAAAATTGTGCAGAATTGATATTACAGGTCTGATATTATTGTATTCATATTACTAAATTCTTTAAAAATTGTTTTTTTTTTGGTTTCCAAAAATATGGTGGTTTGGGGGTTAAAAAACTACTTTTAACACATCGCCGCCAGCGTTCTGGGGTTTAAACATGCATTTCACAGCGCGAGAATTTTTTGAGCGTGATTTTTTGATGAATATGGTGGGAGCCGGTCGCTCTGACCAGTCGCTATCATGCGCACCCATACATCGCGGAACCTGACAAATAGCGACTCCTCACCCCGTATTCAACATTACCGCACACCGACTCAGTCGCTATCAACAACCGAACAATGGCCAAGCACAGCGACTACTAGCGGGCGCTGTGAAAATACTGCTACAGTCGCTCAACTGTCGCTACCTGCCGCTATTAATGAATCGGCCTCCCAGAATAATACCCAGAAGAACAAGACAAGTGGTGCAATGCAGACTCCTTACAGAACAAGGAATAATGACAAGAATGATACCCAGCATACAGACAAAAGTAAACAGCACCATTGCATATACATCTATATGGGGTAAATATAGATACCAAAAATGAGATCCAGCATACACACCAAAAGAAGCCGTATACTGCAGCCTCCTGACATAGCAACAACAATATCCAGCATACAAAACAAGGCAACTGGTCGAAATCATTTTGACTGTCTGGGGTCAGGCACCCCTAATTGAATAGTGGCCATTATATGCAACCTCACCATGTACAGTTACAAATATTACATTCTATATTTAAAGATTGTTACAAAATATATACATTTGTTAAAATCAATTCCAAAATAATAGTTCATGTTTTCTTAATCATATAATCCCAAATTCTCTGTAATCCTCCCCAACTGGTATAAAACAAAAAATAAATAGATAACAAGAATGATTATATATATATATATATATATATATATATATATATATATATATAATATAGAGAGGGGGATTAAATTATGCACATAGCAAAATGATACAACTGATATTTAGAACAAGACAATGCAGTCTTTATACAGAGTAAATACAGATACAGAGAATGATGGCCAGCATACAGAGCAAACAGAAGTGTTGCAATGTAGAATCCTTAGAGAAAAAGAACAGGTAACAAAAATAGAACAAGACAAGCGGTGCAACATGGAATTCATGTAAACTGACGAAAACCAAGAATGATCTCCAGCAGCAGAACAGGACACACAGTACACTGCCATGCTGCATAAATATATAACTATTCAGACAAGTGTTACAATGTAGAATCAAAAAACAAGGGAAGTAAAGAAAGCAAGAATAATACCCAGCATAGAGAACAAGACAAGTGCTACTAGGTGGAGTCTAGAAGGATACCCAGCATTCAGAAACAGAGAAGTATTACCATGTCAAATGCACTCAAGTAAAAAAACAAAACTGAGATTAAAACCCAGCATATAAGGGACGTGCCGTGTCATACACTATCTATACATACATAAACCGACCCTATACTGAGAATGATACTGGGTGTACAGAGCAACAGAAGCTGCACTATGTGGCATCTATACATACAGCATGAGAACAGATACTGAGAATGATGCCCAGCATACTTAATAGAAGCTGCACTATGTGGCATCTATACATACAGCATGAGAACAGATACTGAGAATGATGCCCAGCATACCTAACAGAAGCAGCACTATGTGGCATCTATACATGCAGCATGAGAACAGATACTGAGAATGATGCCCAGCATACCTAATAGAAGTAGCACTATGTGGCATCTATACATGCAGCATGAGAACAGATACTGAGAATGATGCCCAGCATACCTAACAGAAGCAGCACTATGTGGCATCTATACATACAGCATGAGAACAGATACTGAGAATGATGTCCAGCATACCTAACAGAAGCAGCACTATGTGGCATCTATATATACAGCATAGGAACAGATACTGGGAATGATGCCCAGCATACCTAACAGAAGCTGCACTCTGTGGCATCTATACATACAGCATAGGAACAGATACTGAGAATGATGTCCAGCATACCTAACAGAAGCAGCACTCTGTGGCATCTATACATACAGCATAAGAACAGATACTGAGAATGATGCCCAGCATACCTAACAGAAGCAGCACTCTGTAGCATCTATACATACAGCATAAGAACAGATACTGAGAATGATGCCCAGCATACCTAACAGAAGCAGCACTCTGTAGCATCTATACATACAGCATGAGAACAGATACTGAGAATGATGCCCAGCATACCTAACAGAAGCAGCACTATGTGGCATCTATACATACAGCATGAGAACAGATACTGAGAATGATGTCCAGCATACCTAACAGAAGCAGCACTATGTGGCATCTATATATACAGCATAGGAACAGATACTGGGAATGATGCCCAGCATACCTAACAGAAGCTGCACTCTGTGGCATCTATACATACAGCATGAGAACAGATACTGAGAATGATGCCCAGCATACCTAACAGAAGCAGCACTATGTGGCATCTATACATACAGCATGAGAACAGATACTGAGAATGATGCCCAGCATACCTAACAGAAGCAGCACTATGTGGCATCTATACATACAGCATGAGAACAGATACTGAGAATGATGCCCAGCATACCTAACAGAAGCAGCACTATGTGGCATCTATACATACAGCATGAGAACAGATACTGAGAATGATGTCCAGCATACCTAACAGAAGCAGCACTATGTGGCATCTATATATACAGCATAGGAACAGATACTGGGAATGATGCCCAGCATACCTAACAGAAGCTGCACTCTGTGGCATCTATACATACAGCATGAGAACAGATACTGAGAATGATGCCCAGCATACCTAACAGAAGCAGCACTATGTGGCATCTATACATACAGCATGAGAACAGATACTGAGAATGATGCCCAGCATACCTAATAGAAGCTGCACTCTGTAGCATCTATACATACAGCATAAGAACAGATACTGAGAATGATGCCCAGCATACCTAACAGAAGTAGCACTATGTGGCATCTATACATACAGCATGAGAACAGATACTGAGAATGATGCCCAGCATACCTAACAGAAGCTGCACTCTGTGGCATCTATACATACAGCATAAGAACAGATACTGAGAATGATGCCCAGCATACCTAACAGAAGCAGCACTCTGTGGCATCTATACATACAGCATAGGAACAGATACTGAGAATGATGTCCAGCATACCTAACAGAAGCAGCACTATGTGGCATCTATACATACAGCATAAGAACAGATACTGAGAATGATGCCCAGCATACCTAACAAAAGCTGCACTCTGTGGCATCTATACATACAGCATAAGAACAGATACTGAGAATGATGCCCAGCATACCTAACAGAAGCAGCACTCTGTAGCATCTATACATACAGCATGAGAACAGATACTGAGAATGATGCCCAGCATACCTAACAGAAGCAGCACTATGTGGCATCTATACATACAGCATGAGAACAGATACTGAGAATGATGTCCAGCATACCTAACAGAAGCTGCACTCTGTGGCATCTATACATACAGCATAGGAACAGATACTGAGAATGATGTCCAGCATACCTAACAGAAGCTGCACTCTGTGGCATCTATACATACAGCATAGGAACAGATACTGAGAATGATGTCCAGCATACCTAACAGAAGCAGCACTCTGTGGCATCTATACATACAGCATAAGAACAGATACTGAGAATGATGCCCAGCATACCTAACAGAAGCAGCACTCTGTAGCATCTATACATACAGCATAAGAACAGATACTGAGAATGATGCCCAGCATACCTAACAGAAGTAGCACTATGTGGCATCTATACATACAGCATGAGAACAGATACTGAGAATGATGCCCAGCATACCTAACAGAAGCTGCACTCTGTGGCATCTATACATACAGCATAAGAACAGATACTGAGAATGATGCCCAGCATACCTAACAGAAGCAGCACTCTGTGGCATCTATACATACAGCATAAGAACAGATACTGAGAATGATGCCCAGCATACCTAACAGAAGCAGCACTATGTGGCATCTATACATACAGCATGAGAACAGATACTGAGAATGATGCCCAGCATACCTAATAGAAGCTGCACTCTGTGGCATCTATACATACAGCATGAGAACAGATACTGAGAATGAAGCCCAGCATACCTAACAGAAGTAGCACTATGTGGCATCTATACATACAGCATGAGAACAGATACTGAGAATGATGCCCAGCATACCTAATAGAAGCTGCACTCTGTGGCATCTATACATACAGCATGAGAACAGATACTGAGAATGAAGCCCAGCATACCTAACAGAAGTAGCACTATGTGGCATCTATACATACAGCATGAGAACAGATACTGAGAATGATGCCCAGCATACCTAATAGAAGCTGCACTCTGTGGCATCTATACATACAGCATGAGAACAGATACTGAGAATGAAGCCCAGCATACCTAACAGAAGTAGCACTATGTGGCATCTATACATACAGCATGAGAACAGATACTGAGAATGATGTCCAGCATACCTAACAGAAGCAGCACTATGTGGCATCTATATATACAGCATAGGAACAGATACTGGGAATGATGCCCAGCATACCTAACAGAAGCTGCACTCTGTGGCATCTATACATACAGCATAGGAACAGATACTGAGAATGATGTCCAGCATACCTAACAGAAGCAGCACTCTGTGGCATCTATACATACAGCATAAGAACAGATACTGAGAATGATGCCCAGCATACCTAACAGAAGCAGCACTCTGTAGCATCTATACATACAGCATAAGAACAGATACTGAGAATGATGCCCAGCATACCTAACAGAAGCAGCACTCTGTAGCATCTATACATACAGCATGAGAACAGATACTGAGAATGATGCCCAGCATACCTAACAGAAGCAGCACTATGTGGCATCTATACATACAGCATGAGAACAGATACTGAGAATGATGTCCAGCATACCTAACAGAAGCAGCACTATGTGGCATCTATATATACAGCATAGGAACAGATACTGGGAATGATGCCCAGCATACCTAACAGAAGCTGCACTCTGTGGCATCTATACATACAGCATGAGAACAGATACTGAGAATGATGCCCAGCATACCTAACAGAAGCAGCACTATGTGGCATCTATACATACAGCATGAGAACAGATACTGAGAATGATGCCCAGCATACCTAACAGAAGCAGCACTATGTGGCATCTATACATACAGCATGAGAACAGATACTGAGAATGATGCCCAGCATACCTAACAGAAGCAGCACTATGTGGCATCTATACATACAGCATGAGAACAGATACTGAGAATGATGTCCAGCATACCTAACAGAAGCAGCACTATGTGGCATCTATATATACAGCATAGGAACAGATACTGGGAATGATGCCCAGCATACCTAACAGAAGCTGCACTCTGTGGCATCTATACATACAGCATGAGAACAGATACTGAGAATGATGCCCAGCATACCTAACAGAAGCAGCACTATGTGGCATCTATACATACAGCATGAGAACAGATACTGAGAATGATGCCCAGCATACCTAATAGAAGCTGCACTCTGTAGCATCTATACATACAGCATAAGAACAGATACTGAGAATGATGCCCAGCATACCTAACAGAAGCAGCACTATGTGGCATCTATACATACAGCATGAGAACAGATACTGAGAATGATGCCCAGCATACCTAACAGAAGCTGCACTCTGTGGCATCTATACATACAGCATAAGAACAGATACTGAGAATGATGCCCAGCATACCTAACAGAAGCAGCACTATGTGGCATCTATATATACAGCATAGGAACAGATACTGGGAATGATGCCCAGCATACCTAACAGAAGCAGCACTCTGTGGCATCTATACATACAGCATAGGAACAGATACTGAGAATGATGTCCAGCATACCTAACAGAAGCAGCACTATGTGGCATCTATACATACAGCATAAGAACAGATACTGAGAATGATGCCCAGCATACCTAACAAAAGCTGCACTCTGTGGCATCTATACATACAGCATAAGAACAGATACTGAGAATGATGCCCAGCATACCTAACAGAAGCAGCACTCTGTAGCATCTATACATACAGCATGAGAACAGATACTGAGAATGATGCCCAGCATACCTAACAGAAGCAGCACTATGTGGCATCTATACATACAGCATGAGAACAGATACTGAGAATGATGTCCAGCATACCTAACAGAAGCTGCACTCTGTGGCATCTATACATACAGCATAGGAACAGATACTGAGAATGATGTCCAGCATACCTAACAGAAGCTGCACTCTGTGGCATCTATACATACAGCATAGGAACAGATACTGAGAATGATGTCCAGCATACCTAACAGAAGCAGCACTCTGTGGCATCTATACATACAGCATAAGAACAGATACTGAGAATGATGCCCAGCATACCTAACAGAAGCAGCACTCTGTAGCATCTATACATACAGCATAAGAACAGATACTGAGAATGATGCCCAGCATACCTAACAGAAGTAGCACTATGTGGCATCTATACATACAGCATGAGAACAGATACTGAGAATGATGCCCAGCATACCTAACAGAAGCTGCACTCTGTGGCATCTATACATACAGCATAAGAACAGATACTGAGAATGATGCCCAGCATACCTAACAGAAGCAGCACTCTGTGGCATCTATACATACAGCATAAGAACAGATACTGAGAATGATGCCCAGCATACCTAACAGAAGTAGCACTATGTGGCATCTATACATACAGCATGAGAACAGATACTGAGAATGATGCCCAGCATACCTAATAGAAGCTGCACTCTGTGGCATCTATACATACAGCATGAGAACAGATACTGAGAATGAAGCCCAGCATACCTAACAGAAGTAGCACTATGTGGCATCTATACATACAGCATAAGAACAGATACTGAGAATGATGCCAGAATACTTAATAGAAGCAGCACTCTGTGCATCTATTCATACAGAATTTGAGCAGATACCGAGAGTGAGCCATTGTAAATAAAGCAAACTCACATATTGAGAGTTGTGATACATTAATGACAAATTCATCCAGAAAGAAGGACTCTCCACTGGACGATGGCACAGAAATGCGGGGGGGGGGGGGGGGGGGGGGGGCAGCCACATGACGTGTGGACAGAAGTAACAGTTTGTTTTCCATTACATGTTAATGTGCAGAAAGGGCGGCGCTGGTCGTCGGCCAGCGTGACGCACGTGTGAAGTGTCATCTGCCATCTTGTATAGATTTCCTGCTTGAGGTCATAGGACCATAATCAGAATTATGGATTGTACTGAACCCGCCGACTGCTGTACCACCAACCGCGTGGGGCCTGTAAACATCACACTTATGCCCCTAACTGCCAGGGGCATCGATGGAAACTTTTAGACTTTAACAACGTCATTGCATATTTTTTTCTCACCACAAAAAATTCATCATGATGCCGTTTTGAAAACCATCCCACAATTCCCTGTGGCAAGTCTGGGATTGGTTTGTCCCAAAAAAGCTTCAGATATCTATTAAACTGATTCTATGAGGCCGATTCATTAATAGCGCCAGGTAGCGACAGATGAGCGCCAGTAGCGTTATTTTCACAGCGCACGCTAGTATTTGCTGTGCTTGGCCGCTGTTCGGTTGTTGACAGCGACTCAGTCGGTGTGCGGTAATGTTGAATACGGGGTTAGGAGTTTCTGTTTGACAGGTTCCGTGCTGTATGGGAGCGCATGACAGCGAATGGCCAGAGCGAACGGCTCCCAGCATATTCATTAACAAATCACGCTCAAAAAATTTTCGCGCTGTGAAATGCTTGTTTAAACCCCAGAGCGCTGGCGGCGATGGGTTAATAGTTTTTTAACCCCCAAACAACCATATTTTTAGAAAAAAAAAAAAAACATGTTTTTACAAACATGTTGTAATATGAATACATTAATATCAGACCTGTAATATCAATTCTGCACAAATTTTTTATTTTTATTTTTTTACCTTAAAAAAAAAATCTAACATTGCAGAAGTGGTCACAGAATTTTTGCCATTTAAAAAAAAACAAAAAAACATTAATAGCAATTAGTTATTAATATTTAAAGATTGTTCCATTGAAATGCATTGGAGAGCGCCAGGTAGCGAGAGGTCATACCTGTCGCTGTTCAAGGTCGCTCGCTGGCGCTGTGGGGTGAGGCTGGAATAATGATGAATGATTCACTATTTGGCGCTCTGTCAGTCGCTAAGCAGGATCGGCTTGATAAATGTGTGATTGCGGAGGGGAGCCGGCGTTCTCGTGGCGGTGAGCGTCATTACCGTTCGCTCACCATTCGCTACCTGGCGCTATCCCTTGTTAAATAAGGGCCTATGTGGCTCATGGGCTATCTGGACTTAAAGTGGACCGAAACCCTGGATTTTGACTATCCTGGGTTTTGGACCTTTCCCGATCTGGGGTACCCGCTGTCTGAAACCCCCCAGATCGCCGAGTGCAACTCGCCTCTTCCTGGTCCTACGATGCATGTGCGGCCGCTCGCTCAATCTATAATATTCCCGGGCTGATCAATTCCCTCCCGCCAGGGCATCCAAAATTGGGATCCACGCTGTGTGAAACACCCTGGGTTGCCCCATATACTTACCTTGCCTCTCAGTCCAACGGCGCATGCCGCGTCCCTGCTATCCCTCTAGCTGGGTGCATACCCGCGCCAGGCATTTGTGAACCAGATTCGCTTGTGAAGGACCAGCACTCCAAAAGTTCATTGAAAAAGGTTGTATTCGCTACATTACATAAATGTCACAGCGGTGGAAGGGAGCCGACGTTTCGGGTGCACAGAGGCCCCCTTCATCAGGACCCACCACATGTAAAACAAGAGAACTTTTGGAGTGCTGGTCCTTCACAAACGAATCTGGTTTATGCGGCGTCTCCGCGGACCGGGCACCCACGCAAGAATATTGCGCCTAAGGTAAGAGTGCGGCTGCTCCCAGAAGTATAGGCATTTGTGAACGGCTGCCACAGGTACGCTCCCTATTAGAAGGAAGCGGGGGAGGTGGCCGCTAGCGCGCTCGGAGCTGCTGGCCTTAGACAAAGCCTTAGGCCCTTATTCATCAAGTGATAGCGCCAGGTAGTGTCTCACTAGCGCCAGGTATCGCCAGCTAACGGCGGCTACCGACTACAGAACGCCAGGCTGCGAGCACAATCACGCATTTATCACGCTAAATGAGGCTAGCGCCGGCGAAAGCGTCAGCTAGCGCGGGATTCATCATGTAGCCGACTGCAACGAACAGCGCCGCTGCTA
Organism: Gastrophryne carolinensis; assembly: GCA_027917425.1. NCBI lineage: Eukaryota > Metazoa > Chordata > Amphibia > Anura > Microhylidae > Gastrophryne > Gastrophryne carolinensis. The sequence goes on along the minus strand of CM051243.1, from coordinate 67,733,177 downwards.
ATCCCATCACAGCGCCAGCGAGCGACCTTGAACAGCGACAGGTATGACCTCTCGCTACCTGGCGCTCTCCAATGCATTTCAATGGAGCAATCTTTAAATATTCATAAATAATTGATATTAATGTTTTTTATTTTTTTTTTAAATGTCAAAAATTCGGTGACCACTTCGGCAATGTTAGATTTTTTTTTAAAGGTAAAAAAACAAAAAAAAACAAAATTGTGCAGAATTGATATTACAGGTCTGATATTAATGTATTCATATTACAAAATGTTTATAAATACTTGTTTATTTTTTTTTCAAAAAATAAGGTTGTTTGGGGGTTAAAAAACTACTTTTAACCCATCGCCGCCAGCGCTCTGGGGTTTAAACAAGCATTTCACAGCGCGAGAATTTTTGGAGCGTGATTTGTTAATGAATATGGTGGGAGCCGGTCGCTATGGCCATTCGCTATCATGCGCTCCCATACAGCGCGGAACCTGTCAAATAGCGACTCATCACCCTGTATTCAACATTACTGCACACCGACTGAGTCGCTATCAACAACCGAACAACGGCCAAGCACAGCGACTACTAGCTGGCGCTGTGAAAATACCGCTACAGTCGCTCAACTGTCGCTACCTGGCGCTATTAATAAATCAGCCTCTTAGACTATGTGATGTCAGCATCTCCAAGCACGCTGATTGGACAAGCAGCCGCACATGCAGGGCATCCCCGATCGGGGTGCCCCAGGGGAAAGGACCAAAACCCAGGATAGTCAAAATCCTAGGCTTTGGTCCTCTGTAAACAAAAATAGTAACTCAGACACAGCCTCATCCCTGTGCTCTCACTTTCAGGACTTCACACATGGCCCCATCGCTCGCGCCCTCATCTATACAATTTGTCACTCCCCAATCCTCAAGACTCACCTATTCAGACAAGTCTGTGGCCTGGCCTAAGCAATCCACTTCATCATCTTGACACCCTTCAAAGCTCTTACCACCCTGCTTAGTACATATCATTTGTGACGTAACGTTCAGCTCCACACTGTTATCCTTTAACCCCCTGTTTCGGATGTGTTTTGCCCTTTTGAAACGAGAGCTTTTAAAGAGATCGGCAAGTCAAAAGAAAAAAAAAAATACAGTAGCTTAGCTTTTACTGTGTGACTGGAGCGCTATGATTCTTCCTCTGTCTGTCTCCTTAGTGAGGAAATCACTTCCTCATTCAGCTTTCAATCCCCACCCCACTGATCTGGTCCTTCAATCAACCTTCAGGGGACCAAGAACGGAAACACCCCCCCACCCCCTCCCCAGACGTCTTGATTGGCTGCCTTTCTCTGCAACCTCCTCTCTGGTTATACTATGTACTGGCAGGCTGGAGATGTTCTTAGCCTACAGCATCTCTCACCCCCTTCTTTGGTCACAGTATGTGCTGGAACTCATAACTAGAGGCACAACAATACTCTTAGGCCCTTATTTATCACGGGCTAGCGCCAGGTAGTGTCTGACGAGCGCCAGGTAGCGGCAGCTAACGGCGACTACCGACTCAAGTACGCCCGGCGGCGGTCACAATGACGCATTTATCAAGCAAAATGAGGCTAGCGCCGGCGAGAGCGACGGCTAGCGCGGCATTCATAATGAAGCCGCCTGGACTGAACAGCGCCGCTGCAAATTCCTTCACAGCGCCAGGTATGAGCTGTCGCTCCCTGGCGATATCCAATGCATTTCAATGGAGCAATCCATAATTAATCATAATTAATTGGTATTAATTTTTTTTTTTTTTTTTTAATGTCAAAAATTCGGAGACCACTTCTGCAATGTTAGGATTTATTTTTAAGTCAAAAAAAAAATTAAAAATAATTTGTGCAGAATTGATCTAACAGGTCTGAGATTAATGTATTCATATTACAAAATGATTCTAAAAACATGTATAATGTTACATTCAAAAAATATGGTTGTTTAGGGGTTAAAAACTAGTTAACACACATCGCCGCCGGGGTTTAAACAAGGAATGGACAGCGACAGCACATTCGGAGCGTGATTTGTTAATGAATATGAAGCTAGCTGTTCGCTCTGGCCATTCGTTGTCAGGCGCTCACATACAACGCTGAACCTGTGAAACAGCGACCCCTAAGCCCGTATTCAACATTACCGCACACCGACTGAGTCGCTGTCATCAAGCTAACGCCGGCCAAGCACAGCGAATACTGGCTGGCGCTGAAAAAATCACGCTACAGTCGCTCATCTGGCGCTACCTGGCGCTATTAATGAATCGGCCTCTTATTTTTTACTATGGCATATGTAAAGCACACAGTGTGCTTACATCACATCACTGTTGCCACACCCACTGTTTCGCTTCAATTTTCTCTGCATCTCCAATGCTCTAATACTTTTACCAATAACTTAGGAATTACAGGGTCTTTTTGAAAACAGATTGAAGTTTAGGACAGTGAAACAAACCTGTAGCCCGAGAAAACAATCGGGCGCTCACCTTTAGTATAACTTTAAGTTTGGTTAAGCAGACTGCTGACCCTTACTGCCCCTCACCCTGTGTGCCCAGACCCCGCACTCTATACTGTGTGTCCGGAGCTAACCCTGCTAATAGAGGCACGGGGGGCGAAAACAGCAAAACAGTTAAGAAAACAAAAAGACATTTGAGACTTTCATTTTTGGCCCTTATTTAACAAGGCATAGCGCCAGGTAGCGACTGGTGAGCGAACGGTAATGACGGTCATCGCCACGAGAACGCTGGCTCCCCACCACGCCGATCCTGCTTAGCGACTGAGATAGCGCCAGATAGCGACTCATTCATCATTATTCCAGCCTCACCCCACAGCGCCAGCGAGCGACCTTGAACAGCGACAGGTATGACCTCTCGCTACCTGGCGCTCTCCAATGCATTTCAATGGAACAATCTTTAAATATTAATAATTAATTGTTAATAATTTTTTATTTATTTATTTTTTTTTGTGAAAATTTCTGTGACCACTTCTGCCATGTTAGATATTTTTTTTAAGGTAAGAAAAAAAAAAATTGTGCAGAATTGATATTACAGGTCTGATATTAATGTATTCATATTCCAATTTTTTTTGGTTTCCCAAAATATGGTTGTTTGGGGGTTAAAAAACTACTTTTAACCCATCGACGCCAGCGCTCTGGGGTTTAAACATGCATTTCACAGCGCGAGAATTTTTGGAGCGTGATTTGTTAATGAATATGGTGGGAGCCGGTCGCTATGGCCATTCGCTATCATGCGCTCCCATACAGCGCGAAACCTGTCAAATAGCGACTCATCGCCTTGTATTCAACATTACTGCACACCGACTGAGTCGCTATCAACAACCGAACAACGGCCAAGCACAGCGACTACTAGCGGGTGCTGTGAAAATACCGCTACAGTCGCTCAACTGTCGCTACCTGGCGCTATTAATAAATCAGCCTCTTTGTCTACTGATGACATTTAAGGCGGAGAGTCTGGTTTAAAGGGGTCATGTAAATGATCTCTAATATTACAAATCATGTCTCACCACCACTGAGCCCATAATCCACCATTAAGCAGCTTTGCGCTGGCGGCTGTACAGTGAGCTGGCCGCTGTGGGTTGCCCATATGTCACTGCACAAATCTGGGACATGCAGCCCTTCAATTTAAAGCCCAACTCCAGCCAAAACTCTTGTTGTATTTTGTGTAAAATGGGATGGATTGGGGAGACATGGCCTCGCCTCTTGTCTGCTGGGACCAAATAACTGTACTTAAACGAGCACTATAGCCAAAACTGGCCCAATGATAAAAATTCATATAAATTTGCTGGATGGCGGGGAAGGGCCACTTAGAGGCCGATTCATTAATAGCGCCAGGTAGCGACAGATGAGCGACAGTAGCGGCATTTTCAGAGCGCCCGCTAGTAGTCGCTGTGCTTGGCCGTTGTTCTGTAGTTGACAGCGGTAATGTTGAATATTGGGTGAGGAGTTGCTGTTTGACAGGTTCCGCGCTGTATGGGAGCGCATGACAGCGAACGGCCATAGCGAACGGCTCCCAGCATATTCATTAACAAATCACGCTCAAAAAATTCTCGCGCAGTGAAATGCTTGTTTAAACCCCAGAGCGCTGGCGGCGTTGGGTTAAAAGTAGTTTTTTAACCCCCAAACAACCATATTTTTGGATAAAAAAAAAACAAGTTTTTCAAAACATTTTGTAATATGAATACATTAATATCAGACCTGTAATATCAATTCTGCACAAATGTATTTATTTTTTTTACCTTAAAAAAAATATCTAACATTGCAGAAGTGGTCACAGAATTTTTGACATTTAAAAAAAAAAAAATTAATAGCAATTAATTAAGAATATTTCAAGATTGCTCCATTGAAATGCATTGGAGAGCGCCAGGTAGCGAGAGGTCATACCTGTCGCTGTTCAAGGTCGCTCGCTGGCGCTGTGGGGTGAGGCTGGAATAATGATGAATGAGTCGCTATCTGGCGCTATCTCAGTCGCTAAGCAGGATCGGCTTGATAAATGTGTGATTGCGGAGGGGAGCCGGCGTTCTCGTGCCGGTGACCGTCATTACCGTTCGCTCAGCATTCGCTACCTGGCGCTATCCCTCGTTAAATAAGGGCCTTATACACCCGGCATCAAGAAATATCCAGCCAGGCTTGTTTTTCTTTCTTTTAATGGAAGAAAAAGGACATGTGGGGTGACAGGCTCTGTCACCCCCTAATAGACTAAACCTGTCACCCACGGATTTTACGTCTACCATGAGAGAATAAATTACAAGCTTTGCAGGAGTTTTATTCAGTTCAGATTTATAACTGACTCCTCCTCTCATTAGTCGATGTGTTTATATGTATTTTTAATATTATACAATTTCGCAATAGTGCTCCTTTAACATAAAATATATGGGTGTCACCAGAGGGATGTCAGTGGCAGAGGAAATTCATATTTGCTCCTTAAAGAGGAACTGCACCCTGAATAAGAGCCTATCTTATATGTTTCCCACACCCCGTACATACAGATTGCTCACATTAAAAATCATCCTACCTGTATCTACCGCATTTTCTGAGCTTTTAAACATCCAAGGTGGTGGCACACGGAATCTCAGGTTCCCTGCAAACAGGAAGTGTCTTCTGACTGTGCCGCTCTGCCTTCTGGGATTGCTGTCCCAGAAAGTTCCTGACCCCAGCTCTGCTCTGTCTGTGGAAAGCACAGCTGTAACCTGCACTATTGCCCCTCTCCTCCCCTGAGTATGTGATGCTTCTGAGACAAGATGGCGGAGCCTGTATCCCCGAGTCCTGAACAGAGTTGCAGCCCAGCGGGGGCTGCAGCTCTAACATTGTAAAATGTATTCATTTTAGATGCTGGGGAATAGTTTTTTAAGCGTTTGGGCTTTTCATTAAATGATGCTGAAGGTCCAGTTTAACACTTTTGGTCATAATGCCATCTATGGACATTCTGTTATATTAACAACTTGTCTCTGGTAAACAAATATGAAATGAAAGAGAAAATAAATACTAAAGGTCCACACACTCCCTCTAGCTGAAAGTTTGAAACAAGTATAAAATACTCACCCTTTCCTTTTGTGACAGCTGCATATATGCCTCAGTTTTTTACTGCTTCCTTGTGCCTTCACGGGATGTTCCCACCCAGCAAATTTTAACTTGGCTGTTGTAAAATTGCTTTTAAATGTTAGCTAGCAGGGCATCTTCAGATGGGGATTCTCCAGGGGTGAGGGGTGATCAGCCCTTTATTCATTTTTGACTCAAGGCCCAACAAAACCCAGGATTTTGACTATCCTGGGTTTTGGTCCTTGCCCCTGATTGGGGTACCCTGCTGTGTGAAACCCCCCAGATCGCCTACCCCCAACTCACCTCTTCCCGTTCCAACGGCGCATGTGCGACCGCTCCTCCAATCAGCACGCTCGGATCCGCTCGCGTCCCTTCATCTAAGCCTTCGTCTAAGGCAAGCGGCTCTGAGTGCACTGATGGCCGCATGCCCTGCTACCCTCTAACAGGGAGCCTGCCAGTGCTGGCCATTCACAAATGCCTGTCATGAGCAAGCGCCCTGCAGGAGGGATAGCGGGGATGCGCCGTTGGACAGGGCAAGAAGTTAAACCTGGGGGGTTTCATACAGCGGGGCATCCCGATTTTTTATGCCCCAGGGGGAGGGAATCGATTGCCGTGGGTTTTAGTTCACATTAAAGCGAACCAAAGTTGCCAGGGTGGGTCTAGATGTGTGGCACTGGAAAGCCCTGCAATTAAAAGATACTTTTTCCGTCAGCGCTTTATTTGACAGGGGAACTAGTTCTGGGTGGTGCCCATGACTTTTCTTTTGAGATAGACTTCCTGTTTGGTTGCCACAGTCTTGACCAGAGGTGAAGCATGTTTCAGCCATTTCAGCTGAAGAAAACAGGTGGCTGGATGGCACATGGAGGGAATTGATACATGTTATATGTACTGCTGGGATTGATCACCATTACTTACCTCAGCCTTGTGGCTCTGTGAAGCACTGACTCCTCTGAGGGCAAATTGAGGGCATGCTTGCAGTGTCTCCTGCTCCATGGGAGGGACTGCTAAAGCTAGAAGATGAACATGCTCAGCTGGTGTCCTAGAGTCCACCTCATGGAAGTTGGCACTGCACCTGGCCAAAGCACTTTGCAAAACAGTTTGGCTTTAAAGATCGAGCAATACGTGTAGCGCTAACACAAGACAAGGAGTGTAAACAGAATCGGAGATGCGCCAGGGGTTGTGTATCTTAGTTGGTGCCAAGTCAGACATTGTCCAGCCTGATCATCCTGTCTTGTGACTCACTAGTGGTGTGTACGGCGTGTTATCACATCCACAAACACTTTGGGCGTTCTCACCAGGCTCAGCCACAGATGTTGTGTGTTCCACAAGGCCTGTCACCGTGTTATGACAGCATCAGTCACGCCGCACAGCACAGGGTTGTCCAGTGTCGCTTAGTGGTCTGGCGGGCTGCCCGAGCTTTAAGGACTAAGAATCTGTGACCTCCAGCGATCACTTACAGCAAATCCAAAACTGTCCTTCCTCATGTCCTTACTAAGTGAAGGCTCCCAGCACCTGAACACACATCCTCCCCAGATGCCAGATCACTTCTCCAAGTGTGACTTTTACTGCTGATTTAACAAAATATCTAAAGGCATAACCAGAAGAAGGCTCTGACTTCCTGTTTCATACTGAACAGGATGAAGTCATTAACCGAAAGAGATACTGAAAAAAAACTGAATAGGAACTGGTCATTAGGCTGCTTAGGGCTGTATTTTATCTGTGTATCACCAGTGTATCACCATCAGTCTCCCCGTCTCACCCTTTCCTTGTATTACAGTGTGCCTCCATCAGGCTTTCCATCTTAACCTGTTATTGTGTTACAATGTATCACTATTAGCCTCCCACTAATAGTTGTCATATTACAGTGCATTACAATTGGCCTCCCCACCTCAAACTATAATTGTGTTAGAGTGTATCACCATCAGTCTCCCCCTTCTACTCATCATTATATTACAGCATGTTACCTTCAACATCCCTATCCCAACCTGTAAATGTGTTACAGAATATCACCATTGGTCTTTCTCAACCATAATTGCATTACTTTGTATCTCCATCAGCCCCTCTTCCCCAACCTGTGATTTTATTACAGTCTATTATTAGCACCCAACCCCTTCTAGTTATCATTATTTTAGTGTATAACTAGCAGCTCCCCTGTCTCAAACTGTAATTGTGTTACAGTGTCCCCCTTCTAGCTGTCATTATATTACAGTGTATCACTATCAGCCTCCACATCTCACCCTGTAATTGTGTTATAGTGTATCACCATCAGTCTCCCCCTTCTAGTTATCATTATATTACAGTATATCACCTTCAGCCTCCCTTTCCCTCAACCTGTAAATGTGTTACAGAGTATCATCATTGGCCTACCCTTTCTCCGCCATAATCGCATTACTTTGTATCACTATCAGTCCCCCTTTCCCAACCTGTGATTTTATTACAGACTATCACTAGCAGCCTACCCCTTCTAGTTGTTATTATATTACAGAGTATCACAATCAGCCCCCCTATCTCAACTTGTAATTGTGTTACCGTGTATCACCATCAGCCTCACTTCTCCAACCTTTAATTGCATCAGGCTCTCCTTTCTCAGCCTGTAATTGTGTTACAGTGTATCTTCTATAGACCCTTCTTCCCAACCTGTAATTGTTTCACAGTGTGTCACAATCAGCCTCCCCATATCATATTGTAATTGTGTTACATTGTATCACCCTTCTCGCCTTGTGATACAATCAACAGCCTTCCCTTTAGAAGCCTGATATATGGGCAGGCTGATTCATTAATAGCGCCAGGTAGCGACAGATGAGCGACAGTAGCGTTATTTTCACAGCGCCCGCTAGTATTCGCTGTGCTTGGCCATTGTTCGGCTGTTGACAGCGACTCAGTCGGTGTGCGGTAATGTTGAATACGGGGTTAGGAGTCGCTGTTTGACAGGTTCCGCGCTGTATGGGAGCGCATGACAGCGAATGGCCATAGCGAACGGCTCCCACCATATTCATTAACAAATCACGCTCAAAAAATTCTCGCGCTGTGAAATGCTTGTTTAAACCCCAGAGCGCTGGCGGCGATGGGTTAAAAGTAGTTTTTTAACCCCCAAACAACCATATTTTTAGAAAAATAAAAAAACATGTTTTTACAAACATTTTGTAATATGAATACATTAATATCAGACCTGTAATATCAATTCTGCACAAATTTTTTTTTTTTTTTACCTTAAAAAAAATCTAACATTGCAGAAGTGGTCACAGAATTTTTGCCATTAAATAAAAAAAAAAAAAACATTAATAGCATTTAATTATGAATATTTAAAGATTGCTCCATTGAAATGCATTGGAGAGCGCCAGGTAGCGAGAGGTCATACCTGTCGCTGTTCAAGGTCGCTCGCTGGTGCTGTGGGGTGAGGCTGGAATAATGATGAATGATTCGCTATCTGGCGCTCTGTCAGTCGCTAAGCAGAATCGGCTTGATAAATGTGTGATTGCGGAGTGGAGCCGGCGTTCTCGTGGCGGTGAGCGTCATTACAGTTCGCTCACCATTCGCTACCTGGCGCTATCCCTTGTTAAATAAGGGCCTAGGTGTATAGCAATGGGCACTGCTGAGGGGGAAACATATTCTCTGGTTAACAATGTTCCCAGTCATTTTAGACAATGTCTAGACTCTATCTAACCCCAATATCAGGGGGATGGGATGCAGCTTATAACTTGGAATGGAATGCACACACCTGCCACAAAAATGAGAGGCCCAAAAGGTGGCCGCTTGGGGGCCTGGCATCAAACGAGTTAAAGCATACGTGATGTCAAAAATAACTAGTTTTCAACAAACTTGCCATAGCATCCTAATTAGAGGTGCTCCTTCAGTCGAGGATCCATAGGAAGCCAAAAATCAACTCATGGTGTTCTGTATGGTATGGGACAGGAAGCAGCTGCACAATGTATTGTCACATGCTTCCCAATTGAGAAGGTGCGACTGAGATGCCTAGGGAGCCTTTAGGTCCACTTTTAATATCATTTCAGCATATTTATGAATGCCAAAAGAAAGAATTAAGCAACAGAAAGGTGAGTTTATCTTCTCCCCAAGGAATGAGACGGGCTATTCACAGCCCGAAAATAGCTCTGCCACTGCGACATCTAACCACCATGTGTTCTGTTTGAGGATGAAATTAATTTCCAGAGATCAGACGCCAATTTGCATTTTTCACGGGAAGGAGGAGACCAGCCAGTGTGATTTCACCAGATACGGCTGATCACTTTATGGATATAAAGGCAGCTGCTCTGAGATGTTTCAACTTATATAAAGGAAGAAAAAGCGCCCCATCACTCTAATCTGCCCCTGCTGACCTCATTTAATTTGATCATTTACTGTTTGTATTGCCTAGCGGCACCCACACTTCTCTGGTGGCGCACAGGACAACTCAGCGTCCAAGAAGGAGCCGCTCCTCACAACCCCTGGGTGCAACAATTTGGCGTCCAACGTGGGGCCTTGAGATGGTCAGACCTGTAACATTTGGGGTGCCTGGAACCTCTTGAAAGTGACTTGTGTTGTGGACACCAGCTAGAACAGGAGTGTCAAACTCATTTTCACCACGGGCCACATCAGCATTCTTGTTGCCTTCAAAGGGCTGGTTAATACCATACAAAAAACAAAATGGAAGCATGACCATTCAAATGTATGGTTACAGAATTATGTTGCTCAGTATAGATGCAGATGCCAAATTATTTTGCAGATGCAGACGTAGGGCTGTTATGCCCAGGAGAGATTCATAATTATTTTTCCCAAGACAACCACATAATCTTTTTGGCCAGAACAGATGCAGACATCCAGCCACCGCCTGACACTTGTCAGAGGGCCACATAAAAAGGCTTGGAGGGCTGAATCTGGCCCCAGGGCCTTAAGTTTGCCACACGTGGGCTGGAGCATCCTTAAAGAAGCATGCAGCCAATTCTCAGGGAAATTCAACGCTCTTATCTGCATGCTTATGCCCAGAATTTTTACTGGCATGTCACACCCAAATATCGATTGGGAAGCCCCAGGGTCAGGGACCTATCATCAGGATAGTGAAAATGGTGATAGATCCACTTTAAACTGGGGCAAAACCCACCAGCGCCTGGACTGGAATCAAGATTTCAGGGCCGGCCACTAGCTTTTCCCCGGGGCATCCTGAATCGCTGTGTGAAACCCCCAGGGCGCCTGTAAAAACAAACCTTTCTGAGCTCCAATGGCACATGTGTGGGCTTTTATATGATGATAGCCACCAGCCATGACTACATCCTTCAGATGCCGCATCCTTGGAGTCGTGCACGCGCTCCTGCCCCAGCCATTCAGATAGGCAGGGGTGGGAGCACGCACGAGGGCGGGAATACGGCAGTGAGAGCCATTTGCCACAGGAGGTAAACAAATGGCTCTAATTGGCTGCACGCATGTGCCGTTGTAATGTGGAAGAGGTGAGTTGTTTGGGGCTTTCTGGGGGGTTTCACAACTGGTCAAATTCATGGTTTTGTTCCGTTTTAAGTGACTTTTTTCCTTTTGCCTTCCTTGCAACACTGTGCCAGGAAGTATCAGTGAGCCCTACATTAAGATAATCGCTTTGCATTGGAGGCTCTAGGTTCACGTTTAGCAGATTCTGGCCATAATTTTAGAGCCTGCAGTCGATCAAGTGAATCTCAGAGCTGATGTGTTGATGTGTTGCAGGGGAGGTGAAGAGTACTTTTTTTACTGGGGAGCCTTATTTAAGAAGCAGTTGCAGGTCAAGATCTCATAGAGCACAATGGTCAGAACTAGATTTAAAGTGGACCAAAGCCCAGGATTCTGACTATACTGGGTTTTGGTCCTATCCTGATCACAGGTGCCCCGCTGTCTGAAACCCCCCAGAACGCTGAACGCAATTCAACTCTTCCTGGTCCTATGGCGCATGCGCGGCCGCTCATCCAATCAGCGTGCTTGGAGAAGCTGACGTCACGTTGTCTAAGCCTCCATCTAAGGCCAACAGCTCCGAGTGCACTGGTGGATGCATCCCCCACTACCCTCTAACAGGGAGCGTTCCCGCGCCAGCCACTCACAAATGGCTGCCATGTGCACGCGCCCTGCTACGGGGACAGCGGGGATGCGGCCGCTGCTCGCGCATGTGCTGTTGGAATGGAAAAGAAGGTAAGTGTATGGGCGACCTGGGGGTTTTCACACACCTGGGGTGGGGGAAATCGATCGGCCCAGGAATCTTATAGAAACCGTGGGTTTTGGTCTGCTTTAACTGCTACACCTAGTGTAATTACAATAGCTGTATATTCTTCCTCTGCCTCAGGAGAGGTTGTGTATAGGGGCCACAGAGGGACCAGCAGAGGTGCCTCTGTCTACAGCTGCCTTTGCAAAGTTTACAGCAGAGAAGAGCCAACGAACATCTGCTCCCCCCCAATCATGTTCGTCTACCCAATTTACAAAATCAGCTATTTCGGGAAGATTGCAGCCTGTTCCTTGCTCGGCTTGTTAGAGCAATTTGCTGAGTAGGTAGTGCGGTGGGGAGATCCAAAGAATTCTTCATCCTGTCTGGACAAAGAGCTGTAGAAATACTCCATGGCACAAGCAGGTAGAGAATCCTGGCCAATGAAGCTAATGAGCCCCTGCACTGCATTTTACATAGTTTTTCATGCAGCGCCACCACAATGCAGCACATGGAAGTCTATGGCATTGCAGGTAAATGCGATTTGCCCTGTGATGCATAATAGTGCAGCTGAAGGGACCATATACCCACTGTCCTAGCATCGTCTCCTGATTCAGTGACAATGTCCCTGATCACCACTGGATGCGGGATCCTTCGTCCTTTCTGAACTCTCTGTTCTTTTACCACCAGCAACCGGTCTTCCGGCCACCGCCACCTCCTATGTCAGGTCCTCCTGCTGCAGATGCTTCTGTCTGATAAGGGGGTTATTTAAGAATGGATAGCGGCAGGTAGTGCCTCGTAGCGGCAGGCAGCATCTGGTGAACGCCGGGCGCTGTACACAAAACCACATTTATGAAAGCGAATCTGGTGAGCGACTCTAACAGCATCATGTAGCGTACGATCCATCATTACAGGGGGCTCAGTGTATAGCGCCGGCGCTCTAGCTTTCAGAGCGACAGGTATTACCTTTCTCTCAGTGTCGCTCTCCCATACATTTCAATGGCCGTTCATTTGCTTGTGTTTAAACAGCGTGTTTGACAATTCTTTTTGTTTTTTTTGCTCAAATCATTGTGTGACCTCTCCTGGCTGCAAACACTTTTAGAAACTTTTTTGACTTTTTATATTTTTATGCACAATTGTCATTACAGGTCTGGCACTAAAGTGTTAATGTCACGGTGTTAAAACAATGTCATTCCATGTTACTGGTGTATATGTGTTCAAAAACAGACTTTAATCACACAGTGTCTGGCGCTCTATACTATAGAGACCAGATTTAGAGCGGCGGCGCTGTGTGTGTGTCCTTATTTGATAAGTGTGACAGACGCTGTCTTTTGGATGTCATCACTATTCAGTTGCCCACCGGGCCATTCACTGGCCTTTTCTTAATTAGGTCATTGGAGTTTGGATTGTATTATAAACTGCCTTTGTGTTAATTGATTACGTCACAGGCAATGGCATTGTTCTGATTGAGTGTATTACAGACGCCTATTGTTTTGCTGATTGCGTCACCGGCAGAGTTGGTCTGTGTATTTGTCATGAGGTCCACGGGGGAGGTCCCATTGCATGGAGACTTGTGTATATAAGGCCTAGAGTGGCACTAATAAAAACACTTCACCTTCACCCTCAATACTGAGTTCTGTCTCTTATTGGGGGAAACGCTATATTACAATTCACTAGCCCTTGTAAGGGCTGTTCCTGTTTCCTCACGGATGACTCTGGAATTCCAGCAGCACCTCTTACGATTGGGAAAAGGACGTCTCGGGCGGTGAAGCCCTCCGGCGATAAGGGTTATCGCTACAATAAGTATGGTGTGGTGCGCCAAGAGTCGCTCGCACTGAGCTGGCGCTACCTTTCGCTTGCTGCAGCGCTGTACTGGTGTTAGAGCGCCCAATATACATCAAATTCAATACCCACTTACAGCATCTACTAGCGGTTGCTCTAAGCGCCGCTATACAGACGCTCATCTGCCGATACCTGGCGTTAGTAATGAATCAGCCTCCACATCTTCCAGATGCCACCTCTACCGATACTGTGTGGGGGGACAGGAAACTACAGACAATGCAGGCCAGCCGATAGGGACTCCCTGCACCACAACAGGAGGCATTTCATGCATTTGTACATTTCAACTGCAGTGTGGTGGAATGCACAGTGTGAAATGAACCTAATCCTCTTCCAGTTTTGCATACCTGCACCGCACTACACATGCAAAATCCACTAGCACAAACCTAAGCCCTGCTACTTACCTTCTTCTGCAATCCTTCATTGCCTGATGAGCCCTAATGACGCACAGCCTTGTGCTAGCCCATCCCACAAACCTCACTGGCCACAGGTAGACACGTGGGGCTGCACAAAAGTGAGTACTGGGGGCAGGGTCTGAGCTACCAGCATTAGGATACCACCATCCCACAAACACCGCCTAGTGTAGGGAATTAAATTTAGGGCCTTATTCATGAAGCTCTAGCACCAGGTAGTGCCTTGTAAGCGTCAAGTAGCGGCAGGTGAACGCTGTACACGGCACGCAATTCCACATTTACGAAGCCGAATCTGGTGAGCGACTGGATCAACGCCATGTAGCGTACAATTCATCATTATCCCAGGCTCAGCGTACAGCGCCGGCATTCAGCCTTGCAGAGCGCCACGTCTTACCTCTCGCTACCTTGCGCTCACCCATACATTTCAATGGACGATCCTTAAATCCCTTTCCTGGTCCCATTTTTTTTTTTTTTTATTAAAATCTCAAAACTTTCTGACATGTATCCTGGCCTAGAAAATGACATTTTTGAAAATTTTGGATTAATAATATTTTTATTCAGAATTGTCCTTACATGTCTGGTATTAAAGTGTTCATGTTACAATGTTATAACAATGAAATTCCATATGTTTTTGCTTTGTTACTAGTGGATACATATTCAAAAACAGACTTTGTGAGGGGGGGGCAGCAATCAGGATACCCCACCGCACTTAGTAGAGCAGCCGCCAACACACATTAAGTGAAAAATAGGTGTTGGTCCGCCTTAAGGATTCTTATGCCCTTATTCATCAAGCGATAGCGCCAGGTAGTGTCTGACGAGCGCCAGGTAGCGGCAGCTAACGGCGACTACCGACTCAAGTACGCCCGCGGCGGTCACAATGACGCATTTATCAAGCAAAATGAGGCTAGCGCCGGCGAGAGCAACGGCTAGCGCGGCATTCATCATGAAGCCGCCTGGACCGAACAGCGCCGCTGCAAATTCCCTCACAGCGCCAGGTATGAGCTGTCGCTCCCTGGCGATGTCCAATGCATTTCAATGGAGCAAGCTATAATTAATCATAATTAATTGGTATTATTTTTTAAAATTTTTTTTTTAATGTCAAAAAATCGGAGACCACTTCTGCAATGTTAGGATTTATTTTTAAGTCAAAAAAAAAAAACAAAAAAAAAGTGCAGAATTGATCTAACAGGTCTGAGATTAATGTATTCATATAACAAAATGATTCTAAAAACATGTATAATGTTACATTAAAAAAATATGGTTGTTTAGGGGTTAAAAACTAGTTAATACAGATCGCCGCCAGCGCTCTGGGGTTTAAACAAGGAATGGACAGCGACAGCACATTCGGAGCGTGATTTGTTGATGAATATGAAGCTAGCCGTTCGCTCTGGCCATTCGTTGTCAGGCGCTCACATACAACGCTGGACCTGTGAAACAGCGACCCCCCAGCCCGTATTCAACATTACCGCACACCGACTGAGTCGCTGTCATCAAGCTAACGCCGGCCAAGCACAGCGAATACTGGCTGGCGCTGAAAAAATCACGCTACAGTCGCTCATCTGTCGCTACCTGGCGCTATTGATGAATCGGCCTCTTAGTTCTAATAAGCTCCTTCAAACTTTCCATTGGGTGCTATCAAGAAAATGTCATTAAGGTTTTAAAGGGCCAGTCCAGCAAAACTGACCATTTTTTTCAAGCCGGGGGGGTTACATAAATAAAAACCAATGCAGCAATTGCGGCACTGCTCGCCACCATCTTTGTCAGTCCCTGGCCTGCCACTTGGTGCCGCTCCCGTGCTCCCATTTCCCCCACTGAGCGGTCAGCCAGAGAGAAAGAAAGATGTCCGAGCAGCACCGCAATCGCCTGGTGATCGGTGCTGGAGTGCGGGACAGGTAAGTGGTTTTTATTTACTGTATCTAGTGCTAGGGTAGGCCGGGGGGGGGGGGGGATTTGAAAAAACAGCAGTCTGCCTGGACTGGCCCTTTCGCTTTGTTTTTCCGGATAATCGCGTGCTCCTCTTATTTGGCAAAATCAGGCCACAGCCTTACAGCTCCTTGCTACAATGTAGCCTGGATTCCCCACCATAATGGATTAATCAGGAATGGTTTGAAAACAGAAAATATGAACATTTTATAGTATATTTTCTAGCGGAATCAAAAAGTACACATACTGAAGATAAAAGAAAGCTGCAGAACATCCAAAATCAGGATAAAATATTTTCGGATTGCTTTAAGCTAGAGAATCACACCTGCAGCCAGCAGCAGGACCCCCCCCTCCCCCCCGCCTTCTTTGATGTTCTCTTTAAAATAGAATATAAACTAAAAACAAGCTATTTAACTCCTTGTGTGGGTGTGTGAGGGTCTCCAGAGCGTGTCTGGGCATCGGCTGCCATGCCAGGAATGTGTGCGTAGCTCATTCCTCAGCTCCACCGGGCGGGAGCCACATCTGGGGAGCATTTAAGGGAGGATGTGCGCATATCTGTGTCTGTCAGCCCCAGGGAAAGAACACGGCAGATCGATCGCAATAAAAATTGGCTCAGTAAGGATCTCTGCAGGCATGTGCTGGGAGGCGGATGAAGGGCATGAAATGTGAAGGGATACTCTGCCAGCAAAGTGATAATCATCAGCTTTGCACTGGAGTATACAGAAATTACCCCCTCCAACCCACTTCGGGGTAACCTCAGGGCTGTATTTACCATTAGGCAAACCTAGGCCTGTGCCTAGGGTGGCCACCTGCAGGGGGGGCGCTGACATTACTGCTGTAGTGTAATTCTCATTCTCTTTCTTTGTTTCTGTCATGCGTTCATTCTCTTTCTTTGTTTCTGTCATGCGTTCATTCTCTTTCTGTTGCCCTTAAAGCGATAGCGCCAGGTAGTGTCTGACGAACGCCAGGTAGCGGCAGCTAACGGCGACTACCGACTCAAGTACGCCCGGCGGCGGTCACAATGACGCATTTATCAAGCAAAATGAGGCTAGCGCCGGCGAGAGCGACGGCTAGCGCGGCATTCATCATGAAGCCGCCTGGACCGAACAGCGCCGCTGCAAATTCCCTCACAGCGCCAGGTATGAGCTGTCGCTCCCTGGCGATGTCCAATGCATTTCAATGGAGCAATCTATAATCATTCATAATTAATTGGTATTAATTTTTTTTTTTTTTTTTTAATGTCAAAAAATCGGAGACCACTTCTGCAATGTTAGGATTTATTTTTAAGTAAAAAAAAAAAATTAAAAAAAATATGTGCAGAATTGATCTAACAGGTCTGAGATTAATGTATTCATATTACAAAATGATTCTAAAAACATGTATAATGTTACATTCAAAAAATATGGTTGTTTAGGGGTTAAAAACTAGTTAATACAGATCGCCGCCAGCGCTCTGGGGTTTAAACAAGGAATGGACAGCGACAGCACATTCGGAGCGTGATTTGTTGATGAATATGAAGCTAGCCGTTCGCTCTGGCCATTCGTTGTCAGGCGCTCACATACAACGCTGGACCTGTGAAACAGCGACCCCCCAGCCCGTATTCAACATTACCGCACACCGACTGAGTCGCTGTCATCAAGCTAACGCCGGCCAAGCACAGCGAATACTGGCTGGCGCTGAAAAAATCACGCTACAGTCGCTCATCTGTCGCTACCTGGCGCTATTAATGAATCGGCCTCTTTGTTTCTGTCCTGCATTCATTCTCTTTCTTTGTTTCTGTCATTCAGTTTGTGCTTTCGTTCTTTGCATTTATTTTTTATTCCGTTTATTTCTTTATTTTTTTGGGTGATTCCTTCTCTCTTTTCTGCTTACGTTTTGTTCTGTCATTCCTTCTATTCTTATGTTCCTTATTTCTTTTTCTTTCTGCCGTTCATTCCTCCTATAATTTGTTATCCCTTCTATCATTTTTTTCTTTTTATTCTTTAGCAGTATTCACCATACATGCAACTTTATCACCATGTATGGAGTCATACCACACTGTAAGGGGCCCACTGATACTTTATCGCCTAGGGGCCCGCATACACCTGGAGCTGGCCCTGGTCAACGTTACTTAACAAAAGGGGGCACCAGCACTTGAAGCGCCTAGGGCAGCATGAATACCAAATACAGCCCTGGGTAACCTCTAGTTATACATTATTCTAGAGCCACCAGGGAGGACGATTCACAATACCTGAGACACACCACCATCAACCCCAAACCGCCCAATAATAACAAAGACTAGGAAGCCTCCTCTGTATAGGTTCTAATTTTTCTCTGCGACCCTCAGAGCTCACATTAAAATGCTAGAGACGTAACCTAAAAGTAACAGGGCCCTGGTGCGACCATCTTTCATAGCTCATACAGTAAATTTTTTTCCTATCTTTTAACTCAGTTGGATACAGCCAAACAACTAAAGACTGAAACAGTGGAGACACATGCTGCTTCCATTCTCTCAAGGATGATAGTTATGAAAAATACGGTGGAAGCGCAACAATGATGGGCCCACCGACCTCCTGGGTCGGGTGCGGTTGCACCCTTGTCTAATGCCCTCTCCTCTTTTTATAGCTCTGACATATTCCACGGCTTTGCCCAAAATGCATAGACGTGGTCACATTTCTCTGTGTTTCTGAGAAACTGATAATATAATGTTCCCTCCACACAGATACACTATTACATAATGAATAGTGCTGACATAGGCCCTTATTTAACAAGGGATAGCGCCAGGTAGCGAATGGTGAGCGAACGGTAATGACGCTCACCGCCACGAGAACGCCGGCTCCCCTCCGCAATCACACATTTATCAAGCCGATCCTGCTTAGCGACTGACAGAGCGCCAGATAGCGAATCATTCATCATTATTCCAGCCTCACCCCCCAGCGCCAGCGAGCGACCTTGAACAGCGCCAGGTATGACCTCTCGCTACCTGGCGCTCTCCAATGCATTTCAATGGAGCAATCTTTAAATCTTCATAATTAATTGCTATTAATTTTTTTTTTTTTTTTTTAATGTCAAAAAGCTTAAAAAAAATAAAAAAAAAAATTTGTGCAGAATTGATATTACAGGTCTGATATTAATGTATTCATATTACAAAATGTTTTGAAAAACATTTTTTTTTTTCAAAAAATAAGGTTGTTTGGGGGTTAAAAAACGACTTTTAACCCATCGCCGCCAGCGCTCTGGGGTTTAAACAAGCATTTCACAGCGCGAGAAATTTTTGAGCGTGAATTGTTAATGAATATGCTGGGAGCCGGTCGCTATGGCCATTCGCTGTCATGCGCTCCCATACAGCGCGGAACCTGTCAAACAGAAACTCCTAACCCCGTATTCAACATTACCACACACCGACACCGACACACCGAGCCGCTGTCAACAGCCGAACAACGGCCAAGCACAGTGAATACTAGCGGGCGCTGTAAAAATAACGCTACTGTCGCTCGTCTGTCACTGCCTGGCGCTATTAATGAATCAGCCTGATATTCTATAGTGCTGTACAAAGTACACAGCTCCCTGCCCCTCAAAACTCACGCTCCAAATTCCCTTAACTATTAAAGAGGAACACCACCCAGGATTTTTACTCTCCCGTTTTGTGTCAGACCTTTACGATTGCCAATAAAAATGTATCAATCAGCAACCCGCACTACATTCAATCACTAATCTGATCAGATTGGCGTAGTAAGGATTAATGGAGTGTATGCTGCTGTCCAATCCTCTCCGTACTTTGGTAAGGTGGGAAAGTAATAAATGGTGTCTATTTCTCCCCCGCTAGGCTCTATCAGGCACGATCCATGCCGGGTTTTCAGGACCCCGGTCACATTCCCCAGTCCTCTACAGGTTTGTTCCCTAATCTCAGGCCTCGCACAGGTGAGGAGGCTGATTGCAGGGGAAGCCTGAATGAAAGAAGCCGCTGAGCCTGTCAGTTGGCTGTTGACCAGCCTGGAGTAAGGAGCTTAGGCCATACTGCTCAATGTGAATGAGAGAACTGGATTAAAGCCGAAGGACTTTGCTTGTGTCACCCCAAACTTGGGAGTTGTGGGAACTAACACAACTCCCGTATGCCCTGGAAGTGGACCTTATACAACAAGAACTGTTCAGCTTGCTGCATTTTCCTATCCTGGACTTTACTAAGAGCCGGTGAGGTTACCATTTGATATACTGCGTTTTGTGCTGCAACCATCTCTGATGTTAAAAGAGGCTTTTGCCTTATTTTCAATAAACTAAGGCCCTTATTCATCAAGCGATAGCGCCAGGTAGTGTCCGACGAGCGCCAGGTAGCGGCAGCTAACGGCGACTACCGACTCAAGTACGCCCGGCGGCGGTCACAATGACGCATTTATCAAGCAAAATGAGGCTAGCGCCGGTGAGAGTGACGGCTAGCGCGGCATTCATCATGAAGCCGCCTGGACCGAACAGCGCCGCTGCAAATTCCCTCACAGCGCCAGGTATGAGCTGTCGCTCCCTGGCGATGTCCAATGCATTTCAATGGAGCAATCTATAATAATTCATGATTAATTGGTAATAATTTTTTTTTTAATTTTTTAAATGTCAAAAAATCGGAGAACACTTCTGCAATGTTAGGATTTTTTTTTAAGTAAAAAAAAAAAAAAAAAAAAAATGTGCAGAATTGATCTAACAGGTCTGAGATTAATGTATTCATATTACAAAATGATTCTAAAAACATGTATAATGTTACATTCAAAAAATATGGTTGTTTAGGGGTTAAAAACTAGTTAATACAGATCGCCGCCAGCGCTCTGGGGTTTAAACAAGGAATGGACAGCGACAGCACATTCGGAGCGTGAGCTTTTGATGAATATGAAGCTAGCCGTTCGCTCTGGCCATTCGTTGTCAGGCGCTCACATACAACGCTGAACCTGTGAAACAGCGACCCCCCAGCCCGTATTCAACATTACCGCACACCGACTGAGTCGCTGTCATCAAGCTAATGCCGGCCAAGCACAGCGAATACTGGCTGGCCCTGAAAAAATCACGCTACAGTCGCTCATCTGTCGCTACCTGGCGCTATTGATGAATCGGCCTCCCCGTTTGATTTGAAGGAGAACTGTCGTCTGAGTCACTGCCATTCGCCCCAATCTCTGATAGTATCCACTTCAGCCATTCAACGTATGCACCTCACAGTAAAGCTGGGATGTGGCTGCACCATGGGATCACAAGAGGGTGTGTTTTAATGGGCGATTGTGGGAGCGTCACACAACTGGGCATCATAAACTGGGATGAGAAAATGATTGGACCCCAGGGAGGTCATTGTTCCTCTTCAAACATTTATATAAGGCACTTAATTCACAGCGCTGTACAGAGTAGATTACATAAATGAATATAAATTAAGATTAATTAATTGCTTATTTATAAAGCTATATCATCTTCCCTGGAGTTGTACAATGCTGTGTTTACAGACAGGGTAGAACATACAGAACAAAGTGTAATTGAAAGAAGGTGCTACAGAGTTCAACTGTGAATATTCCGAATACACAAGCTTACAGTTTGTGACAAGTATTCCCTATACCAGCTTGTATGCTTGTCTGAATAAATGGCTTTCAGGGAACTTTTGAAAGCTTGGGAATGGCAATTAAAGCAGTGGAGGTCATTCCTGAAAATTGGAAAGGCATGTGAGAAAACCTGGAGGCGAAAGTGAGAGGAAGTGTCCAGGGTGGAGGACAGGAAAAGGTCAGAGGAAGAGCGGAGGCTGCGGCTAGGTCACACGTGCTCAACATGTGGCCCTCAGAGCCATCTGATGTGACCCATGACGTGCTGTAGAGAGAACTGACATGTAAAGATAGTTAAATAACGATATAATAATGATGAGAGTGACATAGGAGGGCCGCAAATAGAGGTGACAACAATGGCTTGGAGGAACATGGTGGCATTGATTGCACACCACCCCTCAATGAAATCTTTGGCAGAATAATTTGGTAAAATAGTTTTTTCTCATTGGTGGGAGCTTAGATGGGTCAGTATTGGGAACAAGCTAAAGATGTGGGACTGATGAGGGAGGGCTATAAATAATGGTTCCATATATTCAGAGAGATAAGCCAATCGGAATGTGCACTACTAGCGTGTGGGGATTGTTACATATGAATAAGTGTGTAGTGCAAGGACATTCAAGTGGAGCTTTGGAGACTGGGTATTATTATTATTTATTTATAATGCGCCATAGCGATGTACAAAGTAGTAATTACAGACAGGGTAGAAACATAGAAACATAGAAGGTTGACGGCAGAAGGAGACCATACGGTCCATCTAGTCTGCCCTTATGTGTATACTGTATGTACTCTTTATCTTAGGATAGATGTGTGCTTATCCCAGGCATGTTTAAATTCAGTGACTGTTGATTTTTCAACTACCTCTGCTGGAAGTTTGTTCCAAGCATCTACTACTCTTTCTGTAAAATAATATTTTCTAACATTGCTCCTGATCTTCCCCCCGACTAGCTTCAGGCTGTGCCCCCTTGTTCTATCATTAAGCTTCTTCTTAAAAACACTTCCCTCCTGAACCTTATTCAATCCTTTCACATATTTAAAGGTCTCAATCATGTCCCCCCTCTCCCTTCTTTCCTCCAGACTGTACAAATTAAGTTCTTTAAGTCTCTCCTGATAAGTTTAAGTCCTTCCACCATTTTCATTGCCCGCCTTTGGACACGTTCTATTTGAATAATGTATTTTTGCAGGTAAGGTCTCCAGAACTGCACACAGTATTCTAGTTGTGGCCTCACCAGGGCTCTATACAGCGGCATCACAACCTCCCTCTTCCTACTGGTGATGCCTCGAGCTATGCAGCCGAGCATCCTGCTTGCTTTTCCCACTGCCTGGCTACACTGTCCACGCATCTTGCAGCTATCAGTAATCAGTACCCCTAAATCTCTCTCCTCCGAGGTCCTGGCTAACACAGTACTGCCCATACGGTACTCAGAGCAGGGATTCCTTCTACCCAATTGCAGGATTTTACATTTAGAGACATTAAACTCTAGTTTCCACAGTTTTGACCATCTATCCAGTAAAGCTAAATCATTTTCCATGTTGCAGACACCTCCAGGAATATCCACCCTATTACTAACCTTTGTATCATCAGCAAACAGACAAACTTTTCCTACCAAGCCTTCTCCTATGTCACTTACAAATATATTAAAAAGAATGGGGCCCAGGACAGAGCCTTGCGGCACACCACTTGTAACTCGCCTTTGTTCAGATTGCACGCCATTTACAACAACGCTCTGATACCGATCCCTCAGCCAACTGGAAATCCACTGAACTATCCAGGGATTGAGTCCTACCTTCAATAACTTATCTATGAGCTCCTTATGTGGTACAGTGTCAAAGGCTTTGCTAAAATCCAGATAGGCGATATCCACAGCACCACCTTCATCTAACACTTTAGTGACATTGTCAAAGAAATCAATAAGATTGGTCTGACATGATCTGCCCTCAGTAAAGCCGTGCTGTTTTGGGTCCAACATACAGTACATAGGCTATTACAAATGCAGTAAGAACAAGTTATGTGTAACCAGCTCACCCCTGTGATGTAGTGCTCCGGCACGGACTCCAACGAAGCTCCCAAAACCTCTCCTGGTACAAAAAGTTGTGATTGAGAATCCAGCCAAAGTTAAAATATAACTTTTACTTGTAAAATTTAAAAGTCCAAACCACGAAAATCCAGACATGTGCTATGAGCACCCCCTCAGCACCCTTCACTCTGTAATTATTACAAATGCAGTGTTACAGAGTTCACAATGAATATTCCGAATACAAGATACAATAGGAGAGAGAGCCCGGCCCTTGTGAGATTACAGTCTGAAGGATAAAGGGTGGAGAGTCAGTATTGAGCATTATAGCATGTGCCCTTTAGGGCATCTTGATTGTTGTAGATTTCATTTTAGATATTTTTTAGATATTTTCATTATGATATTCCAAATGAAGGGATTCGGGAACCTATTTATTGTGGCCAAACGACCAGCTTCCAAATGATTTTGGTGGCCTGTGCTCATCAAAAGGTTGAGCACCCCTAAGATAGGTTGATATCACTAGATTAGAGATGTAATGTAGGGAGGAGACTAGCTGTAGGGAGCCTTGTAGGTTAGAGTTAGAGTTTAAAACAGCAATCTCTGCAAGACAAGCAAACAGTGAATAGAGTGACCAGGGAGAGAAGAGCAAAAGAAAAGATGGATGAGTCAAGCAGCGGGGAGGCCGATTCATTAATAGCGACATGTAGCGACAGTTGAGCGACTGTAGCGGCATTTTCAGAGCGCCCGCTAGTAGTCGCTGTGCTTGGCCATTGTTCGGTAGTTGATAGCGACTCAGTCGGTTTACCGTAATGTTGAATATTAGGTGAGGAGTCGCTATTTGACAGGTTCCGCGCTGTATGGGAGCGCATGATAGCGACCGGCTCCCACCATATTCATTAAAAAATCACGCTCAAAAAATTCTCGCGCTGTAAAATGCATGTTTAAACCCCAGAGCGCTGGCGGCGATGGGTTAAAAGTAGTTTTTTAACCCCAAAACAACCATATTTTTTTAAACCAAAAAAAACAAGTTTTTAAAATAATTTAGTAATATGAATACATTAATATCAGACCTGTAATATCAATTCTGTACAATTTATTTTTATTATTTTTTTTCCCCTTAAAAAAATTATCTAAAATGGCAGAAGTGGTCACAGAATTTTTCACATTTAAAAAAAAAAAAAAAAAAAAATTATAACGATTAATTATTAATATTTAAAGATTGCTCCATTAAAATGCATTGGAGAGCGCCAGGTAGCGAGAGGTCATACCTGTCGCTGTTCAAGGTCGGACGCTGGCGCTGTGGGCTGAGGCTGGAATAATGATGAATGAGTGGCTATATGGCGCTATCTCAGTCGCTAAGCAGGATTGCCTTGATAAATGTGTGATTGTGGTGGGGAGCCGGCGTTCTCATGGCGGTGACCGTCATTACCGGCCGCTCACCAGTCGCTACCTGTCGCTATCCCTTCATAAATAAGGGCCTAAGTTAAGAATAGATTGGAGGGGTGTTGGTAATCCACAAACAAGTGTTGCATTTGTCCAGTCGGGATATGATCACGACATGCACTACAATTTTAGTGGTCTCAAGAGGAAAGATATGATTTAAAGTAGGAGATGACAGGAGGCGACTAATAGGTGAACGTGAGGCTTAACTGAAAGGGCAGAGTCAAGATTGACCAATAGGCATTGAGCTTGAGGAATGTCGTTTTTTGTATTATTAGTATTACTCATAACAGAGAGTCACTTAGAGATGGGAGGGGAGTTCTGTTTAATCCACGTTCACTGTGAGGGGACATAAATAGCTGTGAAAAAGGCAAGATGGGAGGGAGATTTGCTCCAGAGGTATATTCATCATCCGCATAAAAGTTATATTGGAAGCCTAGTGAGGTCATAAGTTTGCCAAGGCCATAGGTATAGACTGAGAAAAGCAGGGGGCCTAGGACGGAACATTGAAGCACACCGACAGACCCTCTTTTTCAGCTCTGGTCCACCTTGGTACTAATCCAGCCTCACAACCAACAGTGACCCCTACATTAGAGAGATACATATACTTTCCTAAAGAAGCTAAACGGCTAAAGGAGGACAGGAATTTGCTGCAGTAAGCACCTGTTTTCTGGTCGCCCTGTCAGATGGAGTGAACCTAACTGGACCTTCACCCTGAATAAGACTTTATCTTGAAAGTTTCCCCCACCATGTACATACAGATTGCCCAAATGAAAAATCATCCTACCTGCACCTAGTGCGTATTCTGAGCCTTTAAACTTCCAAGATGGCGGCTCATTGAGCATCAGGCAGCCTGCAAACAGGAAGTGTCTTCTGACTTTGTGGCTCTGCATTCTGCGATTGCTGTCCTTTCCCTGACCAAAGCACAGCTATAACCCTGCCCCCTGCACTTTTCCCCGCTCTCCTCTCCTTAGTGTGTGTGATGCTTCTTAGGCAAGATGGCGGCGCCCATATCCTAGACTAGTCCTGAGCAGAGTTGCAGCCCAGCAGAGGAAATAATAGAAAGTAAGCGACTAAAAACTTCAAATATATATCATTTTAGATGTTGAGGAATATTTTTTTATGGGTTTGGTCTTTTCATTAAATGATGCCGAAGGTCCAGCCTGTCTGGCACAGTGTTGTCAGGAGGATTTAGGTCCACTTTAGGTAACAATGCATGTATACTTTGAACCACCGCTCCGCAGATCCTGCCTGTTGAGTCACATGACATGACTGTGAAGGGTTAATAGCGTCCGGGTCTCTGCCAGCAATTGTGGAGCAATGAGCCAACCGTCTGCCGCCATCCATGTGGGGAGGCAGAGGCTGTACCCTGAGCTGCCTCCAGATTGGAGCATTTCCCTGCTGTCACGCTCAAAATTCTGCGCCCTGCATGTGTCTCAGCGTCAACGCAGGCCCTGCTAATGATCATCAGCTGTCACCAGATTTATTAATAAATCAGTAAAAAAAAAATGTTTCAATCTTCTCAACAACTCAGATTTTTTTTCTCGCTTTCTGTTTGACTACAAAGCTCAGCGAGCCAATATAGTGACAAGGAATATTGCTTGAACATTTTCTACCTTAAAGAGATCGCCTGGTCGCCGATTGCAAAGACTGCGTGATGATAATTCTTTGTGTCATAATCCTTAGACCTGCAGGTAGGGATGATATTACCAGCTTTGCTTGAGGTTACCAGGAGATTGCGTGAGGTTAACCATTTACATTCCTCAGTTAAAACGGACCAAAACTCACCGAACGTACCGAAATACATTTGGCCAAAGCCCCTTCCAATACTCCTCTATTTGGGTGTAGAATTAGGCCCTTATTTAACAAGGGATAGCGCCAGGTAGCGACTGGTGAGCGAACGGTAATGACGCTCACCGCCACGAGAACGCCGGCTCCCCACCACAATCACACATTTATCAAGCCGATCCTGCTTAGCGACTGGGATGCGCCAGATAGCGAATCATTCATCATTATTCCAGCCTCACCCCACAGCGCCAGCGAGCGACCTTGAACAGCGACAGGTATAACCTCTCGCTACCTGGCGCTCTCCAATGCATTTCAATGGAACAATCTTTAAATATTCATAATTAATTGTTAATAATTATTATTTTTTTTTTAATGTGAAAATTTCTGTTACCACTTCTGCCATGTTAGATATTTTTTTTAAGGTAAAAAAAAAATCTAAAAAAAATTTGTGCAGAATTGATATTACAGGTCTGATATTAATGTATTAATATTACAAAATGTTAATAAAAACTTGTTTTTTTTGGTTTCCAAAAATATGGTTGTTTGGGGGTTAAACTACTTTTAACCCATCGCCGCCAGCGCTCTGGGGTTTAAACAAGCATTTCACAGCGCGAGAATTTTTTGAGCGGGATTTGTTAATGAATATGGTGGGAGCCGGTCGCTATGGCCAGTCGTTATCATGCGCTCCCATACAGCGCGGAACCTGTCAGCGACTCCTCACCCAATATTCAACATTACCGCACACCGACTGAGTTGCTGTCAACAACCGAACAACGGCCAAGCACAGCGACTACTAGCGGGCGCTGTGAAAATACTGCTACAGTCGCTCAATTGTCGCTACATGTCGCTGTTAATGAATCGGCCTCTTTGTGTCATAATCCTTAGACCTGCAGGTAGGGATGATATTACCAGCTTTGCTTGTCTGCCTCTGCTGTAGGTAGACCAGGAGATTGCGTGAGGTTAACCATTTAGACGTATCTCAGTTAAAACGGACCAAAACTCACCGAACGTTCCGAAATACATTTGGCCAAAGCCCCTTCCAATACTCCTCTATTAGGGTGTAGAATTAGAAATTGATATTTTCGCTTTTCGAATCGCCCTGGAACACTGATTTATTTGCTGTCAGTTGGTGTAAGATGGCAGAGGATCAGTCATTGCATAGGCGTGGCAATGGAAGAGGCGGAGCTTTACAGCTAGAACAGGCGCCAATATCTAGGATTAGAGTAAAGCAGGAACGGTGAAAATTGGCAAAAGGTGATCCTCATAGGGGGAGCAATTCAGGAGATGCTAGGTAAAAATTTTGACTATCCTGGGTTTTGGTCCTTGCCCCCCGGGCACTCTATTTGGGGGTGCTCCTCTGTGTAAAACCCCCCAGGTCACCGAAACAAACTCACCTCTTCACGGTCCTACAGCTCATGCACAGCCGTTCGTCCAATCAGCGCACTCGGATCACTTCGTCTAAGCTTTTCATCTAAGGCGAGGGGCTCCAAGCACGCTGACAGCCGCATTCCCTACTTAAAGTGGACCAACACCCAGGATTTTGACTATAATGGGCCCGATCGGGGGTGCCCCGCTATGTGAATCCCCCCAGATCGCACGTAAAAACTCACCTCACCCCGCTCCTACGGCGCATGCGCGTCCACTCGTCCAATCAGCGGCTCCGAGCATGCTGGCGGCCACATCTCGCGCTTCCCTCTAACAGGGAGCGCGCCCGCACCGGCCATTCACAGATGCTAGAGAGAAGAGCGAGATGCGGCCTGTGCATGTGCCGTTGGAACGGGGATAAGGTAAGGTTTCTGGGCGTCCTGGGAGGTTTCACACATCGGGGCATCCCGATTTTGGATGCCCCGCGGGGAGGGATCGGCCCGGGCCGATAACGCTGGGTGTTGGTCCACTTTAACAAATGCCCGACACGAGCACGCGCCTTGCTAGAAGGATAGCGGGAATGTGGCCGTGTCTCGCGCATGCGCCATTGGATCGGTAATGACGGTAAGTGTATGGGCGACCTGGGGGGTTTCACAGCGATCCCGATTTTGAATGCCTAGGGGGGAGGGAATAGATCGGTCGATCGTTGTGGGTTTTTGTCCACTTTAAGGAAAATAGTCAGTGCTTAGTGTTTTACTCATCCACTATAGATGGTCTAGATCGGTACTATGCACGTCCATAATTGTCTGGTTCGGCAACACTTGAAACCCATTGAGAGACCCATCACACCAAGGCCATTGGTCCTTCCAGATAGAACCTTTCTCTGGCAGAAGACTGAGAGGCCGATTCATTAATAGCGGCAGGCAGCGACAATTGAGCGACTGCAGCGGCATTTTCAGAGCGCCCGCTAGTAGTCGCTGTTCTGTAGTTGATAGTGACTCAGTCGGTTTGCCGTAATGTTGAATATTGGGTGAGGAGTCGCTATTTGACAGGTTCCGCGCTGTATGGGAGCGCATGATAGCGACTGGCCATAGCGACCGGCTCCCACCATATTCATTAAAAAATCACTCTCAAAAAATTCTCGCGCTGTAAAATGCAAGCGCTGGCGGCGATGGGTTAAAAGTAGTTTTTTAACCCCCAAACAACCATATTTTTTGAAACAAAAAAGTTTTTAAAATAATTTAGTAATATGAATACATTAATATCAGACCTGTAATATCAATTCTGTACAATTTTTTATTTTTATTTTTTTACCTTAAAAAAATTACCTAAAATGGCAGAAGTGATCACAGAATTTTTCACATTTAAAAAAAAAAAAACATTAATAACAATTAATTATGAATATTTAAAGATTTTTCCATTGAAATGCATTGGAGAGCGCCAGGTAGCGAGAGGTCATACCTGTCGCTGTTCAAGGTCGGACACTGGCGCTGTGGGCTGAGGCTGGAATAATAATGATGAATGAGTGGCTATCTGGCGCTATCTCAGTCGCTAAGCAGGATTGGCTTGATAAATGTGTGATTGTGGTGGGGAGCCGGCGTTCTCGTGGCGGTGCCCGTCATTACCGGTCGCTCACCAGTCGCTACCTGTCGCTATTCCTTCATAAATAAGGGCCATAGCGGCCAACAAACAAGGTCCTCTAGGAACATGAACAGGTGCTCCCCACGTGCCACCAAGTTACTACAGTAAATAGCTTTTATCCACTAGCAGCCATTAGCAACAATGCAAATTATACTATAACATTTCTGTCTATATAAAAAGTGTATTTATAGAACTGTTTAATTGTTAACTATGTACCTTTATTATATATATATATATATATATATATATATATATATATATATATATATATTTATATATATATATATTTATATATATATGTAAGTCCCTGTTAAGTCTTACCTAGAGGAGTAGCTGGGCTTTATGGCACCTGGGGCAAAGATTTAAAATGGTGCCCCCGCCCCCTTTGGCACCCCCCTGACCTGCTGTACCCAGGGCACGTGCCCCTCCTGCTCCCCCCTAGCTACAAGCCTGGTCTTACCCCACCCCTACATTGCAAATATTTTAATTATATGCCAAGCATTCACATTGATATGGCTCCTAGAGGAAGCCTGGACAGGACATTGTTAAACTGGGCCTTCACCATGATTTAATGAAAAGCTCAAACCCTTAAAAAAATATTCCCCAGCATCTAAAATTAATATATTTTAAGTTTTTAGTAACTTACATATTACTCTTTCCCCCACGGGGCAGCAACTCTGTACAGGACTCTAGGATACAGGCGTCGCCATCTTGCCTCAGAAGCATCACATATACTGAGGGGAGGAGAGCGGGATAAAGTACAGGGGGTGGGGTTATAGCTGTGCTTTGCACAGACAGAGCATAGCTGGGGTCAGGGAAAGGACAGAAATCCCAGAATGCAGAGCAACAGTCAGAAGACACTGTTTGCAGGCAGCATGATGCTCCATGAGCCGTCATCTTGGATGTTTAAAGGCTCATAACGTGCAGTAGATGCAGGTAGGATGATTTTTAATGTGAGCAATCTGTATGTACAGGGTGTGGGAAACTAATAAGATAGACTCTTATTCAGGGTGAAGGTCCGCTTTAAGTGCTGCTATACAATGACAATTATAGTAAGCAGACTTGGAGGCTTATGCATTACTAACGCCAGGTATCGGCAGATAAGCATCTGTAGAGCGACCGCGAGTAGACGCTGTAAGCGGGTATCGGGCGCTGTAACAGAGCGCCTCATTCGCTGTAGTAACCTGGCCGGCATTGATGAATTTGATGTATGTTGGGCGCTGTAACACCAGTACAGCGTTGCAGGGAGCGAAAGGTAACGCCAGCTCAGTGCGACCGACTCTCAGCGACTTACACCATACACACCTACACACACACACAGCGTAGGCGCTCTGGATCTGGTCGCTATAGTATAGAGTGGCTGTGTGATTAAAGTCTGTTTTTGAACACATATCCACCTGTAACAAAGTGAAAACACATGGAATGACATTGTTGTAACATTGTGACATTAACACTTTAGTGCCAGACCTGTAATGACAATTCTGCATAGAAATATAAAAAAGCACATGCGCGAGCCGCGGCCACATTCACAAATAACTCTTTCTAGGCCAGGAGAGGGGACACAATTCTTTGAGAGAAAAATAAAATAAATGTTAAAAAAAACCTGTTTAAACAGAAGAAAAGGAACGTTCATTGAAATGTATGGGAAGTGACAGGTAGCGACAGGTAATACCTGGGGCTCTGGAAGCTATACGCTGAGCTGCCTGTAATGATGAATCGGACGCTATATGGCGCTGTAAGAATCGCTCACCAGATTTGCTTTCATAAATGTTCACCAGACCCTTCCTGCCGCTACAAGGCGCTACCTGGCGCTTTCCCTTGATGTTTTTTGATCAGCTTGATGATAAAAGGCCCTAAATATTTACTCCCTAATGCTCCCTGTAGCTCTCCGGGAAACTCGACTGCCAATATCCACAGTCTGGCCAGAGGCGAATAAATGCTGCTGGGGTAAGAAAGGAGCGCAGTTATTCTTTTCTGTCCCGGAACGTTCTGTCCCTCTGCACACAATGCTCAAGCTGGCAGCGCTGCCAAGGTCGCCCATTATACACTGTGCCAGCGCAACCCCCAGAGACAACCGCGGCGAGTCCTGTCTGCGCTGGGATTTATTTGCGGATGGAAATCACTCGGCCACTCGGAAAACAGGAAAACACTCAAATTCTCCCTAAAGAAGAAGAACTCTGATCCTTCAAAGATCTCTTTTTGCTTTTGATAGGGTAGAAGAGTGACGTGATAGAGAAGCTTTAGCTTGGCTACCTGTCTGGTCATCGGAGACAGAAAGGGAGTACAGCCATGATATTGTACTGCAGAGCGCCCCCTAGTCACTGGGCGGGTGCTGTGTCCCCATAATAGAGATCAATTGATCCAAACAAAACGATGCACTTATGGTGCATATCTAAAATCTTCTTTTCTCTCTCACTTTATTTTGGGGGCACGAGTTGATTTTGGCGATGTTCCAGAGCAGTCCTAACAAGAGCATCTCTCAAACCAGGAACAACAGAAAACAAAGTAGACCAAAAAGTAAAATAAAAATGAAACCGCTGCGCAAAATACCTTGTTGCAGAGTCAGCTCATACTCTTTAATCCAACTAGTAAAGACGGGGAGGCCGATTTATTAATAGCGCCAGGTAGCGACAGTTGAGCGACTGTAGCAGTATTTTCAGAGCGCCCGCTAGTAGTCGCTGTGCTTGGCCGTTGTTCGGTAGTTGATAGTGACTCAGTCGGTTTGCAGTAATGTTGAATATTGGGTGAGGAGTCGCTATTTGTCAGGTTCCGCGCTGTATGGGAGCGCATGATAGCGGCTGGCCCTAGCGACCGGCTCCCACCATATTCATTAACAAATCACGCTAAAAAAATTCTCGTGCTGTGAAATGCATGTTTAAACCCCAGAGCGCTGGCGGCGATGGGTTAAAAGTAGTTTTTTAACCCCCAAACCACCATATTTTTGGAAACCAAAAAAAACAAGTTTTTTAAATAATTTAGTAATATGAATACATTAATATCAGACCTGTAATATCAATTCTGCACAAATTTATTTTTTTTTCCTTAAAAAAAATATCTAACATGGCAGAAGTGGTCACAGAATTTTTCACATTTAAAAAAAAAAAAAAAACATTAATAACAATTTAATTATGAATATTTAAAGATTGTCCCATTGAAATGCATTGGAGAGCGCCAGGTAGCGAGAGGTCATACCTGTCGCTGTTCAAGGTCGGACGCTGGCGCTGTGGGCTGAGGCTGGAATAATGATGAATGAGTGGCTATATGGCGCTATCTCAGTCGCTAAGCAGGATCAGCTTGATAAATGTGTGATTGTGGTGGGGAGCCGGCGTTCTCGTGGCGGGGCCCGTCATTACCGGCCGCTCACCAGTCGCTACCTGTCGCTATTCCTTCATAAATAAGGGCCTTAAAGTGAACCAAAGAAACTCCCCAGAACTCACTTGCCCCACCTACATACAAGCACTGTCAGCACTTCCATTTGCTCCTGCACCCACTCAAAGCTGAGATGCCACATCCCTGACTTTCTCCTGGTAGCAGCCATTTTGGAGCTTCCTCTGCCAGTATCCCAGCCATGCTGCTGCCTGCATTCATCTGATATAACCCACAATGCACAGCGGCAGCACTTCCTCTTTGCAGGCAGCATGCAGCTCATGGGACACCATTTTGGTTGCCAAACTGACCACAGTAGGAGTTACAAAAAGGTGCAGTAATCTGAATTGCCTGGGGAGGGATGAATATGAGCATTGTTTCTTGTACGAATGTTGGTCCGGTTCAATCTGCCCCCAAAATGAAGCAAGATAAATTATTTTTATGTTAACTAAAGCTTCTTATCTATCTAACTTCATTTTGAGGACACTGGGGATGTCCTGAAGTAGTCCTGACAAGGGCAGGCGGCTATCACAGAGCAACCCAAGAACAACCTGAGCTGTGGCTGCACCAATTACAGGAAATTACAGCTGAAATAAAACTGCTGATGCTCTAACATCCAACAAAAAACAGAAATAACCCGTGTCCCCCAAAATGAAGCATAAAATAAAAAGAACTATAATCCTTTATATCGATTTTTATTTGGTATAAACATGAACCAAATTCAACACAGTTGCAGTTCATTGCCTGTTCTATTGCTGTTCCATCACAACGCATAGGTGTGAAGGGGCCCCTAGTAAAAGAAAATGCTGGTGGCAATGGTAACTGGAATCGGATGGAAAGTACATAGTGATATTTGTAACAAGGAACTCATTGGGGGGGTGTGAGGATCGGGGCACCTGCTCCGTGTTATTTCAGTAATGGCAGCTCTGGTTTCGCTTGGTACTTTTTTGCCCACCGCACAGCATATGACTGACATCGCCATGGCAACACACAAACAATGGCAAGGGTGCCAGAGCATGTGGGCTTATTAATAGCAGCACACGGGGACGCAAATAGTGCGGGTAATCTGCAGGTATTTTCTACTACGATATAGGATTACCCCAGACCTGACCCTTAACACTCCCCCCTTTTTTCCATTTAATGTCATTTTTTTTGTTTTTAATCTTATTTTATTGTAACTAAAATGAGCCAACATGTGTCAAGTGTGACTTGGCTCAAATCCACCTGCAAATAAACATAAAACAAAAAAAGATTGATATTCCACAAATAGACCATTTACTAAAAAAGATGCTTAGATCATGTGTGAAACACATAGAAAGACGGGGAGGCCGATTCATTAATAGCGCCAGGTAGCGACAGTTGAGCGACTGTAGCGGCATTTTCAGAGCGCCCGCTAGTAGTCGCTGTGCTTGGCCGCTGTTCGGTTGTTGACAGCGACTCAGTCGGTGTGCAGTAATGTTGAATATTGGGTGAGGAGTCGCTATTTGACAGGTTCCGGGCTGTATGGGAGCGCATGATAGCGACTGGCCATAGCGACCGGCTCCCACCATATTCATTAACAAATCACGCTCAAAAAATTCTCGCGCTGTGAAATGCTTGTTTAAACCCCAGAGCGCTGGCGGCAATGTGTTAAAAGTAGGTTTTTAACCCCCAAACAACCTTATTTTTGGAAAGCAAAAAAAACAAGTTTTTAATTACATTTAGTAATATGAATACATTAATATCAGACCTGTAATATCAATTCTGCAGTTTTTTTTTTTTTTTTTTTTACCTTAAAAAAAAATATCTAACATTGCAGAAGTGGTCACAGAAATTTTCACATTTAAAAAAAAAAAAAACATTAATAACAATTAATTATTAATATTTAAAGATTGTTCCATTGAAATGCATTGGAGAGCGCCAGGTAGCGAGAGGTCATACCTGTCGCTGTTCAAGGTCGGACGCTGGCGCTGTGGGCTGAGGCTGGAATAATGATGAATGCGTGGCTATCTGGCGCTATCTCAGTCGCTAAGCAGGATCGGCTTGATAAATGTGTGATTGTGGTGGGGAGCCGGCGTTCTCGTGGCGGGGCCCGTCATTACCGGTCGCTCACCAGGCGCTACCTGTCGCTATCCCTTGTTAAATAAGGGCCTGAGATAGCGCCATATAGCCACTCATTCATCATTATTCCAGCCTCAGCCCACAGCACCAGCGTCCGACCTTGAACAGCGACAGGTATGACCTCTCGCTACCTGGCGCTCTCCAATGCATTTCAATGGAACAATCTTTAAATATTCATAATTAATTGTTATTAATTTTTTTTTTTTTTAAATGTGAAAAATTCTGCGACCACTTCTGCCATTTTAAATAATTTTTTTAAGGTAAAAAAAAAAAAAAAATTGTACAGAATTGATATTACAGGTCTGATATTAATGTATTCATATTACAAAATTATTTAAAAAACTTGTTTTTTTTGGTTTCCAAAAATATGGTTGTTTGGGGGTTAAAAAACTACTTTTAACCCATCGCCGCCAGCGCTCTGGGGTTTAAACAAGCATTTTACAGCGCAAGAATTTTTTGAACGTGATTTGTTAATGAATATGGTGGGAGCCGGTCGCTATGGCCAGTCGCTATCATGCGCTCCCATACAGCGCGGAACCTGACAAACAGCGACTCCTCACCCAATATTCAACATTACGGCAAACCGACTGAGTCGCTATCAACTACCGAACAACGGCCAAGCACAGCGACTACTAGCGGGCGCTCTGAAAATGCCGCTACAGTCGCTGCCTGCCGCTATTAATGAATCGGCCTCTTATTCCTGTAACTCTGCAGCCTTTATTTTTTGGGATTCACTGAAGGTGCAAGGAGCTGTGCTTTTTTATGTATTTATTTTATTCATTTATTCCTTATTTCAGTCCCGGCTCATTTCTTCTCCACTCAGCACCAGTGACCAGCAAGCGTTACAACGCGAGCGCCATTATTATGATTATGGTTTCTATATATAGCCCCATATATAGCATCACATTCGGTGGCATGGCAGGGTCCAGGAGCATTCAGTGATCGGGGCGTTGCAGTGGTTAGTTGTAGTAATAGGGGTCTGGGATTGAATCCTACAAGGAGTGTCTGCGGGGTTAATGAAATGCAGTGAAGCGCAGCAGAAGTAAAGAGATGACTGGTGAACTGAGGCAGATGATGAGATGGGGGGGGGGCTCAGGAGCTTATTCACAGCGGGGGTGTAATGACCGTGGGAGGGGGGCTCCTTCTGCGGACAACCCCAAATTATGTGCAGCTGGGGTGTCAGCACCTTCCCTAATGACACATCTGATGATACCGATCCTAATATCCATACCACAGCTGAAATGTGTAACGTTTCTTGCTGCTGCTCTCCAGCTTGCTTTTCCCTTTTACTCATGCATTTTAAAGTGGACCAAAACCCAGGATTTTGACTATCCTGGATTTTGGTCCTTTCTTCCAGGGCAGCCTGATCTGGGGTGAAACCCCCCGAAGAAACTCACCTCTTCCCGGTCCTACAGCGCATGTGCGGACGCTCGTCCAATCAGCCAGCTCGGAGCTGCTGACATCATGCCATTTAAAGTGGACCAAACCCCAGGATTTTGACTATCCTGGGTTTTGGTCCTTTCCCCACGGGCACCCTGATCCGTGGTGCCCCACTGTGTGAAACCCCCCAGGACGCCCGAACGGACTCACCTCTTCCTGGTCGCACGGCGCGTCTAAGAGCAGCGGCTCTGGCGGCCGCATCCTTCGCTTCTCTCTCTCTCTTTTGTGAAAGGCCGGCGCGGGCATGCTCCCTGTTAGACGGAGGCAGAGGATGCTGCTGTCAGAGCCGCTGCTCTTAGACGCGCCGTGCGACCAGGAAGAGGTGAGTCCGTTTGGGCGTCCTGGGGGGTTTTACACAGCGGGGCACCCCTGATCAGGGTGCCCCCGGGGAAAGGACCAAAACCCAGGATAGTCAAAACTTTTGAATACCCTTGGTTTTGGTCCACTTTAAGAAGGCGTCTAAGACCAGTGGCTCTGAGCGAGCTGACTGCCGCATCCCGTGCATGTGCAGTTGGACCGGGAAGTAAGGTAAGTGAACGGGGCGACCTGAGGGGTTTCACACTGCGGGGCATCCCAATTTTGGGATAGATTCCAGCTGGGTTCTGGTCAACTTTAAAGGGAAAATAACCCATCAGGACGATACAGTCTGCACAATGATAGGGGTGACCTGTACCAGTAGAAGAGGGACATCCTAAACAAACCCCTTCCTTTGCTATCACTATGGACTGGCCCACCAGAGAATCCTCCAGTAAGCCCCAGGCACTGACCCGCAGGCCGCCATCAGGGCAGCACAAGACATCCAAGACTAAAACTGTGTTTTTGACTTGTCTGGAGTGTCTTCTGAGTTAGTTATTTCTTTAGTAAGCCCCTTTATTATTTGGTTAATACACAACAAATATCATATTATGACAATCTAATTGTCTAGAAGCTGAAATGTGAGCCCCAAGCATCATTTTCTCTTGCGGGGCCAATGTGTTCCAGTCTGACCCTTATTGCAGTTATGTATACGTCCTAAGTGTCTCTGATTTGGAAGGACTGTCCCTCTTTTGAGTCCATGTCCCCCTGTCCCTCGTTCTTATTTGCCCCTCTTTGAGGTGTAACATAAATAAATTATTCATTTGCCTATTTAAAGTGTTTACATTGTTGTAACTGTTACAATCTCCTATACATAGAAACATAGAAGGTTGACGGCAGAAGGAGACCATACGGTCCATCTAGTCTGCCCTTATGTGTATACTGTATGTACTCTTTATCTTAGGATAGATGTGTGCTTATCCCAGGCATGTTTAAATTCAGTGACTGTTGATGTTTCAACTACCTCTGCTGGAAGTTTGTTCCAAGCACCTACTACTCTTTCTGTAAAATAATATTTTCTAACATTGCTCCTGATCTTCCCCCCGACTAGCTTCAGGTTGTGCCCCCTTGTTCTATCATTAAGTTTCTTCTTAAAAACACTTCCCTCCTGAACCTTATTCAATCCTTTCACATATTTAAAGGTCTCAATCATGTCCCCCCTCTCCCTTCTTTCCTCCAGACTGTACAAATTAAGTTCTTTAAGTCTCTCCTGATAATTGGAGATAGTCTCTCCTGATAATCTCTCAATGAGGGGACGTGGCCTAATTTAACAAATGTCCCTCTTTCCCATAATTTGTAACTGTTACAACCTATCTCCTATACATCTCTCAGTGAGGGGACGTGGCCTAATTTAACAAATGTCCCTCTTTCCCATCCTGTAAAGTTGGTAGGTATGGGTTGTGGTAAAGTGTGTGGAGAAGTCCTGGATGGAGTATATTTTTCCCCTACAGTGCTGTATAGAGCACGATCCATGCCAGGATTTCAGAACCCTGGTCACATTCCCCACTCCTAGGTTTCTTCTGGTCTCAGGCCTTGCACACCTGGTCACATTGATTTCAGGAAGGAGCCTGAATAAAAGGCTCCCACTGAGCCAGTCAGTGGTCTTTGACCAGCCTGATGGAGGGAGCTCAGGCTGAACTGCATGTTGTGTGAATAACAATACTGGACTATTAAGCCGGAGGACTTGGCTTCTGTGCCCCAATCTTGGACGGTTGGGGGTGAGAAGCGGCGGGCTGCTTTGCCCTACAACCTGGATTGGACTTTCCTTTGACCCACAGCTTGCTGGAATCCCCAGCCCTGGATTTACCTTTATTTGGTGATGTAACCATTTGTTTTGATTTTCTGCATTGACGCTGCAAACTATGAATGGAGAAGTATTGTTTCATTTGAATACTTTAGTTTTTCTGAAATAAATCTGCTTTGCCGAGAGAGAACTGTTGTCTGTGTCACTACCGTTCGCCCCCAATATCCCACAGGGTATAGACAACTGCCTCCCATTTAGCATCTGATAGCAGCTGATATCACTGTAGGTCTGGCAGCATAGGGTTAGGAAACAAACCTTACAGGACTGCTGCGCCCCCCCCCCCCCCCCCCCAGTACAGTCTGGCATGATCAGGCATTGCGTGCCCCCTGATCTTGCGCCTGCGATGATTCAAGGGCAGCCACCCTCAAAGCCGCAAGAATTCAGAGTGTCGGGAACGGCGCAGGACTATGCCTAGCCTTTCTGAATGGCGCCCAAACAGAGTGCCAGGGATGCAGCCAGCCGGCTACACCTTGTCATGGCCACCGTCGATCCAACAGCAACATACTGGGGTGAGGGGGTGATCCGCTTTAAAATATGCACAGCCAAACACCTTCTGCTTGTGGCCAGAAGTTGACCATTGACCATTTTGATTATCCTGTGTTTTGTCCTGCTGTGTGAAACTCCCCAGGTTGCCCTTGGGAACCTGGGGGTCCTATGACGCTTGTCCAATCAGCATGCTCGGAACCACTCGAGCTCCTTTGTCCTGGAGAAAAGGGACATGGGGAAATCCTAAACAAACCCAATCCTTTGCTATCACTATTGCAGGCAGTGTTGGACTGACCCACCAGAGTACCAGAGAATCCTCCAGCTACCCTTTAACAGGGAGCCTGCCCGTGCCGGACATTCACAAATACCTGGCGCGGGCACGCTCCCTGCTAAAGGGATAGCGGGGATGCAGAGGCTGCTCAAGCATGCACTGTTGGTCCAGGATTGAAGGTGAGTTTTTGTGCAACCTAGGGGGTTTCACACAGTGGGGCACCCCTGATCGTGGTGTCCTGGGGGGAATATGCCTGCCCTCTAGGGTGGGTTTTCTTTAAAGTGGACTGAAACCCAGATGGATTGGCCCGGGAATCTATAAGATTCCCAGGCTGATCCATTCACTCCCTGTTAGAGGGAAGCGCGAGATGCGACCACCAGCGTGCTTGGAGGATCGCGGTGAGTTAATCCGGGAGATCTGGGGGGTTTCACATAGCGGTGCACCCTGGGGGAGTGGACCAAAACCCAGGATAGTCAAAATTCTGGGTTTTGGTCCATTTTAAGGCTTACATCTCTTCATCGGCACAAGGCTAGAAGCATTTGGCTGTATGGGGCTGAGACTTTGTAAGAACCAAAACAGTCACAAGCCAAGAGATGAAAGTTCCTCCAGCACACAGGGGCGGACTGGCCATAGGGAGACCCGGGACAATGCCTGGTGGGCCACACTGCTTTGGGGCCAGTTGGGCTGCTGCTTTTAACACCTGCATTCAATCCCTGCCCCCTTAGTCTCCCTTTCAGCCCCTTGTACCCAGCCCCACTTCACCCACAAGCCAGGGAACCCCAGCCCCCAATGCTATAGCTCCAGTATCATGGTTGGGGGGCCTCAGCCAAGATGTCTTGGGCCAGCCAGGAAAAATCCAGGGCTGATTTCTGGTCCCAGTCCGCCACTGCACGCACATGACCCCACGTTGGCCAGGAAGCAGCCGCAGCGATCTGGGCAGTAAGATCAGATCAGGTCAGATGCCCTAAAAATAAAATGAAGCAGCATATAATTTATGTGACCCGGTTGGCAGGCAGATCGGAAACACTTGGCCGGGAGGGGAATGAGGGGCCATGAACTGTGTGTTATGCAGCTGCACTGGAGGTCAGCCATTCCTGGGATGCAGATCAGCCCAAGACCCCCCGTGTGATGCACTCGTGAAATAAAGATGGATACAAACACCCCACTGGGGTCACTAGAGTGCGGCTCTGATCTTTACCGGAGAGTGAAAGCCCTGGAACCTATAATAAGAGAGGCAAGTGATTGTAAGTAAATTGTGATCACTTTAGAACATGGAACAGGCTTAGAGATGGGAGCTTCTGACCTGCATCAGGGCCCATTAGGTCAGGGGGCCTCACCATTGT
Source organism: Gastrophryne carolinensis (assembly GCA_027917425.1). Taxonomy (NCBI): domain Eukaryota; kingdom Metazoa; phylum Chordata; class Amphibia; order Anura; family Microhylidae; genus Gastrophryne; species Gastrophryne carolinensis. The sequence continues at coordinate 67,692,370 of CM051243.1, read as the reverse complement.
ATTCAGCATGATCACATGGCACCATGCACAGAGAGAATGCACCATTTGCAACTCATTCATCATTATCCCAGCCTCATCCCACAGCGCCAGCGAACATCCTTGAACAGTGACAGGTATGACCTCTCGCTACCTGGCACGCTCCAATGCATTTCAATGGCAGAATGTATTTTAATTAATAATTATTTTTTAATATATATATATATTTTTTTTAAATTTCAAAAAAAAAAATCCGTGAACACTTCTTCCTTTGAAAATGTATTTTTTGGGGATTTTTCCAAAAATTTTTTTTTGGGGGCAGAATTGATATTACAGGTCTGATTTTAAACTATTCAGGTTTGAATATTATTTCAAAATCATTCCATTTTTTTTTTGGGTGGTTAGGGGGTTAAAAAAACTACTTTTAACACATCGCCTACTGCGCTCTGGGATTTAAACATGCATTTCACAGCGCTAGGAATTTTTAAGGCTGATTTTTTAATGAATATGGTGGGTGCCGGTCGCTATGTCCAGTCGCTATCATGCGCTCCCATACAACAGCGAACCTGTCAAATAGCGACTCAGCATCTTGTATTCAACATTACGGCACACCGACTGAGTCGCTATCATCCACCGAACAATGGCCAAGCACAGCGACTACTAGCGGTCGCTGTCAAAATACCGCTACAGTCGCTCAACAGTCGCTATCTGTCGCTATTAATGAATCAGCCTCCCCGGCTTGCTTGAATCAGTTTGCTCAGGTTTAGAATAAAGGTTTAAGTTTCACTTTAAGACACTTACATTTCCATGTAATCATTTAGCAGAAACTGGACATTTCATTATTATTATTATAACCTAGCTAACGAGATGAGCCCTATCTAATGTCAGTCTGTACGCTTCAGGAGACAGCATCAAGGCCGCCTCTAATTCCTTCTCTTGTTTAGGAACTTACTGTATTGTTTATGTTAATGCCTACGTGCAAAATGTCCTGTTAATAATTGCTCCCTGAAGGGAGGGGTAAGGAGCAATTCTGTATACTGCTCTATATATTCTCTGCTGTGTTAGAAAAGAAATCAGAATCTGTATGATGAACGCTGTTGTCTGAACTTTCTTCGCGTCTTACTGGTTCCTAGCTCGAGCTAAGCAGAGACTCTCCAGGGGCAGACGCTCAGCGCGATACCGATCCCCAACAGTCAAAGTATGAGCCATGATGGGGTCCCCTTTAAATATCTGCACCAGGACCAAATCACCATTATTGCAGGCAAGTGAATTTTCACTAAAGGCTTAAAGTGGAGCAAAACCCAGCTGGATCGGCCCAGGAATCTATAAGATTCCTTGGCCGATCCATTCCCTTGCCACGGGGTATCCACTATATGGAACCCCCCAGATTGCCCCCCCCCCCCCAAGATCGCCCGCTACACTTACCTTAATCCCGGTCCAACGACGCATGCGCGGTCTGCGGCTGCATCCCCGCTATCCCTCTAGCAGGGCACGTGCCCGCACCAGTCATTTGTGAATAGCCGGCGCCGGCACTCTCCCTGTTAGAGGGAAGCACGAGATGCGGCCGCCAGTGGGTTAGACGTCCATAGCTCAGCGGCGCATGCACCGTAGGACCGCGGTGAGGTGAGTTGATGCAGGAGATCTGGAGGGTTTCACATAGCGGGGTACCCCCGATCGGGGTGCCACAGGGAAGTGGACCAAAACCCAGGATAGTCAAAATCTTGGGTTTTAGTCCACTTTAAAGCGGACCTTCACCCAAAATAAGAGCCTATATTATATGTTTCCCACACCCTGTACATACAGATTGCTCACATTAAAAATCATCCTACCTGCATCAACTACATGTTATGAGCCTTTAAACATTCAAGATGGCGGCGCCCATATCTTCTGACTGTGCCGCTCTACATTCTGGGATTGCTGTCCTTTCCCTGACCCCAGCTCTGCTCTGTCTAACCCCACCCCCTGTACTTTATCCCCCTCTCCTCAGTATGTGTAAGTCAAGACGGCGGCGCCCATATCCTAGAGTCCTGAACAGAGTTGCAGCCCAGCGGAGGAAAGAATAAAAAGTGACTAAAAGCTTAAGATCTATTAATTTCAGATGCTGGGGAATAGTTTTTTAAACCGGACCTTCAGCGTCATTTAATGAAAAGCCCAAACCCTTAAAAATGTATTCCCTAGCATCTAAAATTAATATATTTAATGTTTTTAGTCACTTACTTTTTATTCTTTCCCTCACTGGACTGCAACTCTGTTCAGGACTCTAGGATACGGGCACCGCCATCTTGGCTCAGTAGCATCACATACTGAGGAGTTGAGAGGGGTCAAAAGTGCAGGAAAGCGGGGCTATAGCTGTGTTTTGCACAAACAGAGCAGAGCTGGGGTCAGAAAAAGGTCAGCAATCCCAGAATGCAGAGCGGCACAGTGAGAGAATACTTCCTGTTTGCAGGCAGTCTGCACGTCCATAAGCCGCCATCTTGGATGTTTAAAGTCTCAGAAAATGCAATAGATGCAGGCAGGATGATTTTTAATGTGAGCAATCTGTATGTACAGGTTGAGGGAAACATATAAGATAGACTCTTATTTAGGGTGAAGGTCCGCTTTAAGGGCTTGGGCTATTCATTAAATCATGCTGATGGTCCAGTTCAACCCGGACCAGCACCCGGGTGTTGGTCCTGCAGACAGCGAATAATAACAAGCTCGGGGGGCATCCAGAATATAACCCACCCAGAAACTCTGATAGCCTTACCTTCACCTGAAGCCAGCGCCAGGAAAGGAGTGCCGCAACTGTCCGCTGGGCGGTCATGTGGTTACATCCTCAGCGCCAGCCCCCGGAATGTGCATGCCAGCGGCCAATCGCGGGACTCCTTTCCCGAAGTAAAGGTAAGTATATCTGGTGTTTGGGGGGGGGGGGGTATGTTCTGGGGGGGCTCCAGCATTCTGGATGCCCCCCGAGCTTGTTCTTATTCTCTGTCTGAGGAACCAACACCCGTTAAAGGAAAACGGGCGTTGGTCTGGTTTAAGATCTCACCCATAGACGTCTCACAGATACACTACTGAAGGTTTCACTAAATAAATATGTGCAGAGGCATAACGTAATATGATCGGACCCTGGTGCTGAAATTCAAGTGTCCGCTCAGGATGATAATGGCACCTCCTATGTGTGTATATATATATATATATATATATATATATATATATATATATCCTCCTATGTCCCCCAGCCTCATTCTTTTTTTCTATCTGAAACATTGTCTGACCCGATGCAGATAATAGCTAAGAAGATCAAACATAAGTTGGGGGAGCACACAGCCTGCAATTACTGCCGCCATATGTTGCCTATAATCCCCACCCAACCAGATTTTGATTATAGGAGACATTAGGCTAAGAGAAAACTCTTGAATGGATTACTGGACTGATTCCTGGGAATAGATCTCCTCCTCCGCTGTCATTATGAACTAGGCTGAAGGAGGCGGCACTCCTGTCCAATTAGATGGTGGCACTCCTGTCCAATCAGATGGTTGCATTCAGTAACCCTGTCTGGTGGTAAAATGTCCTATTTCTTTGTATTTCTGCCTTTCAAGGCCCAACTCTGGCCATAAATATGCATTTACTTTGCCTTGGACAGCTATGGAAGATCAGATAAAGAAAAAAACAAAAAAGGGATGGAAGCAGACCTCCACCCAAAAATGACTGGGTGCACTTAAAGTGGACCAACACCCAGGATTTTGACTATCCTGGGTTTTGGTCCACTTCGGTGGGGCCCCCCGATCGGGGGTGCCCCACTGTGTGAAAGCCCCGAAAACTCCCCTCACCCCGCTCCCACGTGACTCGCTCGTCCAATCACCGGCGATGGACAAGCGAGAGGCAGCGACGGACAAGCAGAGCGCCTCCGCCGCCGCCTCCCCCGCGTCCCTCCTACAGGGAGCGCACCCGCGCCGGCCACTCACAAACGGCCAGCGCGGGAGCGCGCCCTGCTAGAGGGACGCGCGGGAGGCGGCAGCAGACGCGCATGCGCCGCTGGAACGTAGAAAAGGTAGGATTGTGGGCTTCCTGGGGGGTTTCACCCCGCGGGACATCCCGATTTCGGATGCCCCGCGGGGAGGGATCTTATAGATTCCCGGGCCGATCCCCCCTGGGTGTTGGTCCACTTTAATCCAGTGCCTTATCCCAGAACATCCTGAATTGGGATGCCCCTTTTGGTTAAAAAGAAAGCCTAAAGTTGGGCAAAATAACGCAACAGATCTAGGTGCACACTTGCCTACATGTTTCATGTGACCCTCGGGAGCCAACAGCATTATCTCTCAATTTAAGAGATACTCACCTTGTCCTCATGAAGCTCTGTATGAAAGGAGACAAGAAACAGCTGCACATTGCAATGCCACACCGCTCTTACCAGACGAGGTGCTGCTAGCCCGTGTGTTGGCATCTGTTTCCTATCCCCCATCAGATTCTAGAAAAAAGGTATCTTTCTAATGCAGGGCTCATTAGGAGTTCAGAAGGAGTCCAAAAATCCAATGATAATAATAAGACAGCAAGCAGCTCACCTGATTACTGTCTCATGTGCCTCTCTTCCATTTCGTTCAGCGCAAGGTAGAAGCCATGGCAAGGCTACAAAGTTTGCTCTCCTTTCAATTTTATTTCTCCAGGACTATGCAAAAAATGGTCAAATAACTGCCTTGTTTTTTTGGAGCTCTCAGTGTGTGCAAGCACGACAAGTCACAGTGGCCCTGCAGCTGTCTCTGACCACAGCAGAGCACATTCTAGACTCATAAAGCTGTGCAATGATACTCCCTTCCCAGCTCGGCCACAGCCCAGAAAGTGAAGCAAAGAAAACGTTCTTGCTTAGAATTCCTAAGTTCATAAGAAGATATGAGATTTAGATATGATTTAAAATGGCTAATTTTACACTGTTCCCAAGGAGGATAAGGTGGGAGGAAGCTGTGCCTGGACAGGGACTTTAAGTTAATTCAGTGTTTCTGTGGCCAGGACCTTGCAAGGAAAGGTTCCAGATTTGGAATGCTCATCCAATATCCCAATAGGAAGTCCAAAAATCCATCAGGGATGTGGAGCCCACGCTCCAGGTTACCAACCACAATCCAATATATGGGAGGCGGGAAAATGTTGTTAACAAATATGTACGGAAGCTCGGTATGATGCCCGTGCGCCCTTTTGGTTAGCGACATCCTAAACCGCTGTGAGGCTCAGCCACATAAAGTGTTTCCATTAAGGTCATGTGAGATGGATCTCCTAATGACCCCAGCCCACTGTCAGGGTTGGAGTTCCTCCTTAAGCTTCAGAGTGGCAATCAGCCAGCACCTGTGACTCCTCAAGCCTATATAAGCTGATCAGCCCATTCAGGCAGCGGATTAGCATTGTGTTATGTCATCTTGATCCCAGAATGCTGTACCTAGATCCCAGGTACTCTGAAATCTGAACCCTGCACCCAGGACTCCTGCCTCAGCTCTTGTGTTTGCTCCCCCTATCCCAGCCGTGTTTCCGCCTTGGAATTTGGACTTTCCTTTGATCCTTATGCATGCTTGTTGCCGGACTCCATCTTGTGTATGTACAGCCAGTGCGTGTTGGTTTCACCTGTATGTGTATAGTTCAGCCAGAGCGTGTTAATCTCACTTGTATATATGTATAGTTCCCTTACACATATATGTTCCCCTTTGTAATTTGTACAGCATTTTGATTGTAGTGTGTTTGATGTGTAGTTACCACTGTTTTTTCACTATTAAACACGGTTTGCCCCATATCCATTTCTGCCTCTCAGTCTCAATTTCTGGTCACTTTTTACAATTGGGATTTCTCCGCTGGGAAATCCGTGACCCCCACACTGTCACTGATTCCACTACAACATGGAGAGATAGCGATGATGGAGGCTGGCATGCAGCTGTCCCAAGTCATTTTGGTCTTTTTCCACAACTCCTGGCTTATTTTGGCGCACCGGAGCCTTTGTGACCATCAGCTGTCCGAGGCTTCAACTCTTCTGGTTCGGCGCAGTCACCTGATCAGATGACAGTCACAATGCTAAGCATTAAGGAGCTGCCATACTCAAATAGCTCATTTCCGAAGCTGGGTGATTTATTGAATGATGAATTATTTTAAATTATCATCTGCTTGCTGCAGTACAATTATAGCTGGACTGTACAGAATATACAGGATGATATATGAAAAGGGGCCGGCCATAGGAGTTTTCCATCCAAAGGAATGAGGTGGAGATAAAAGCAGGTTTAAGGGGGGTTGTCAAGCTGAAACCGGATTTTCTGTAGCTGTCTGTAGAAACCCTTAGAGGCCGATTCATTAATAGCGGCAGGTAGCGACAGTTGAGCGACTGTAGCAGTATTTTCACAGCGCCTGCTAGTAGTCGCTGTGCTTGGCCGTTGTTCGGTAGTTGATAGCGACTCAGTCGGTTTGCCGTAATGTTGAATATTGGGTGACGAGTCGCTATTTGACAGGTTCCGCGATGTATGGGTGCGCATGATAGCGACTGGTCAGAGCGACCAGCTCCCACCATATTCATCCAAAAATCACGCTCAAAAAATTCTCGCGCTGTGAAATGCATGTTTAAACCCCAGAGCGCTGGCGGCGATGTGTTAAAAGTAGTTTTTTAACCCCCAAACTACCATATTTTTGGAAACCAAAAAAAAAAAAAAATTTTAAGAATTTAGTAATATGAATACAATAATATCAGACCTGTAATATCAATTCTGCAAAATTTTTTTTTTTTTTTACCTTAAAAAATTATCTAACATAGCAGAAGTGGTCACAGAATTTTTCACATTAAAAAAAAAAAACATTAATAACAATTAATTATTAATATTTAAAGATTGTTCCATTGAAATGCATTGGAGAGCGCCAGGTAGCGAGAGGTCATACCTGTCGCTGTTCAAGGTCGGACGCTGGCGCTGTGGGCTGAGGCTGGAATAATGATGAATGCGTGGCTATCTGGCGCTATCTCAGTCGCTAAGCAGGATTGGCTTGATAAATGTGTGATTGTGGTGGGGAGCCGGTGTTCTCGTGGTGGGGCCCGTATTACCGGTCGCTCACCCGTCGCTACCTGTCGCTATTCCTTCATAAATAAGGGCCTTAGTTTCTCTCTCTGTGATGGTTTCACAGCAAATCCAGCAAAGCCATAGGTGTCATTAGGACAGATAGTGGAGTAGGGAGACTATACACACCACTGAAGAGAGTTTCTGATGCCCATTGGGGCAAACAAGAAATCCAATGATCCGAATATCACAATGTGCTTGCTTCACTTTCTATAGCGTCATATTGCAGGGACACGGAGGGGAACTAGTGGTGAATGCTTCAAACATGTTACTATGCTGATCTGACATCAGAGTAAGAAATAAATGGCGCATGAGACGGTCAGCGCCTGTGCATGTGTTGTGGGATCGCCAGAAGGTGAGTTTTTATGGGGTTATACATAGCAGAGCATCTCAAATCCTGGTGCTGTTCCTCTTTTAACATCATTTCAAAATGTTGTGCACTCCTGCTCTTTATATATGTTAAATATATAAACTCTTATGGTGACAGCAGACTTTCTGCCCAGAGGCCTCTACCACACTTAGAGGCTGATTCATTACTAAATCCAGGTATCGCTTAGAGCGACCGCTAGTAGGCGCTCTAAGCGGGTATCGGGCACTGTAACATAGCACCTCAGTCACTCTAGTAATCTGGCCCGCATTGATGAATGTGATGTATGTTGGCCACTGTAACACCAGTACAGCACTGCAGGGAGCGAGAGGTAGCGCCCGGCATTCGGCACTCCACACCATACTTATCAAAAAAAGGACACACACAGAGCCGGCGCTCTAAATCTGGTCGCTATAACATAGAGTGGGAGATGCTGTGTGATTAAAGTCTGTTTCTGAACACATATCCACCAGTAACAAAGTGAAAACACCTGTAATGACAATTCTACATAAAAATATAAAAAGTCAAAAATGTTTTTTGCAGCCAGGAGAGGTCACACAATGATTTGAGCAAAAAAAAAAAAAAAAAATTTAAAAATGTCAAACACGCTGGTTAAACAGAAGCAAATGAAAGCCCATTGAAATTGCGACAGCGAGCGAAAGGTAATACCTGGCTGGAAGCTAGAGCGCCGGCACTTTACGCTGAGCCGCCTGTAATAATACATCGGACGCTACATGGCGCTATTAGAGTCCCTCGCCTGATTCGCTTTCATAAATGTGGTTTTGCATACACAGACGCTGCCTGTCGCTACAAGGCATTACCTGGTGCTACCCCTTCTTAAATAACCCCCCCCTTAATATGGCCCTATGAGTATTGCAGGTGGATGAGCAGCATGTGAGCCAGGAGACCCGCAATGGCATACATCTCTATTGATAGGGGTCTCTCCAGGCACAAACAACAAAAAAATACATACTCACCTATTTCCTACCTAATTGCAATTGAATACGAATACTTTATTGGTCGCCAAGTAGGTACAGAATACATACAAGGAATATTTTCTGGAAGGGGGGTTCTCCATAGAGGTTGAACATTTGCTGGACACACATACTATATACATCGAGGGGTTCAAACATTTGCTAGATATACATATTACACAACACATAGTATACAACTAGATATACGTATTATACAAGGGGCTTTAGTTACATACGACAATTCGTTTGCTACTGGTTATGCGCTGGGGACCGAAAGTTCTAGCAGGATTCTTAAAGTTGGTTATTTATTGCTTTAACAGCTAGTGGGTAGAAACTGTTTTTGTACCGGGTGGTCCTGGACGAGATAGCTCGGTACCTCCGTCCAGAGGGTAGGAGATTGAAGAAGGGGTGACCTGGGTGTGTGGGGTCTCCAACTATTCTTTTTGACCTTGAGCGGATCCTTTCCTTGAATTGTTCATCTAGGTCAGGTAGGGGACATCCTATGATCCGCTCAGCAGTCCTGGTGATCCTCTTCAGCCTGTTCTTGTGTTTGGCAGTGGTCCCTGAGAGAGTGTGCCGGGGTTTGGCATGCCCTCTTCACTGTAGTGAATGTAGTGGGCATGGGGAAGGGCAGAACCCCACCTCGGAGGAGGCAACCGTTCCCTTGTAAATAAAGACCTGCACTCGGCAGCGGGTGTAATGCTGGAGTCAGACAGCAGAGATACAGGGGCAAAAAAAGGTTTTTCACCATCTTTGGCGAACCTTTATATGGGTTGGTGGGAGGAGCACCATGTCTTTGCATATGACAACTCCCTTAGGTCATGCATCCATTTTTATATAAGATATATTGATGACCTGGTCCTTAGCTGACGAAGGTCTGAGGAGGAACTCCAGACGTTTATGATCTATATGAACCAGAATGACTGTAACCTGCCTCTCTGGGTATTTATTCAAGTCATTTTATCTTGTCCTCATACGACTAAGGGCATAACTTTGCCCAAAACCATGTAAGGTAACTTACTTATTGATTTTAAAGATGGACAATTTTATATTGAAGATATTAAAGGAGTGAATTTTTTATACATTCCATTGGCGCTCAGTTACTTATTAATAAGGTTTTTTGTTTCTGTTTATACCTGGACAGACCCTATTTTGCGTGGCAGAAATTCAGACGAACATATAACTGACATCTCAGTTAGTGGTTCTCCCATGGCCTCTTGCTAGACTTTTCCATTCTGCACATTTTCTTTCCGCTCATTGTTAATTAAAAAGAGAGCGCTCAGCAGCGTGCCCGGAATTAGATTGGTTTCCTGATTTTCAGACGATCGGCACCTAGATTTTGTGAATGGCTCCTTCCATTAATATTTTCTGTCTCAGATTCCCGAATGGCGGCGCATCGAGTGAATGAGCTGCAGAATTCCACCCCCTCCATCGCTCTCCATTCAGCGCTGGGTACCCTGCTGCCTACCGAGAGCGAGGCACCCGTGCCGCACGCCAGATACACACTTAACCTTTTCACAGCTCACACTCCGACCCCCCAAATTCCAGGGATTTTATAGCTCTGAATATTTGCTAAATGCAGGAAGCAGGTGCGCAGAATACAGTTATGGGGCCCAGGGTCTGATTAAAACAGCCATTAAGGTTAGTAACAGGTTTGGTAAGCTCCATCTCCTTACAGATATTCCCTAAAACCTTAACAGCTTGTAAGCTTCTTTGTCTTCTATATCTTCCTTAGTGCCCTAAAAGACTGTAAGCTCTTCCATCATCTATAACCTTCAGATGGCAAGCTCTTCCTCCTTCTGTATATTCCCGTATACCCTAATAGACTATAGGCTCATGTGAATTTCATATCAGCCTGGGGATTTTTATAGATTCCAAGGCCGATCGCCATGGGTTTTGGTTCAATTTAATTGCTAGGATTAACAGGTAACGCTGTATATGGGGGATGGTGGCGGCAGTAGAACAGCTCCGGTACAGTATGTGCACGGAGCCAGCTGTCTGCAGGGGGATTCAGCCATGTGCCCGCAATGGCGGCAGGCTGGGGTAGAGCCAGCAAGATTGGCCCATTTCACTCCAGACAGACAAGCTTACCTGTCTCCACCCTCCTTTACAGCCGTGATGTGTCCTCATCCTCCTTTACAGCCATGATGTGTCCTCACCCTCCTTTACAGCCATGATGTGTCCTCAACTTCCTTTACAGCCGTGATGTGTCCTCACCCTCCTTTACAGCCATGATGTGTCCTCACCCTCCTTTACAGCCATGATGTGTCCTCAACTTCCTTTACAGCCGTGATGTGTCCTCACCCTCCTTTACAGCCGTGATGTGTCCTCACCCTCCTTTACAGCCGTGATGTGTCCTCACCCTCCTTTACAGCCGTGATGTGTCCTCACCCTCCTTTACAGCCGTGATGTGTCCTCACCCTCCTTTACAGCCATGATGTGTCCTCAACTTCCTTTACAGCCGTGATGTGTCCTCACCCTCCTTTACAGCCGTGATGTGTCCTCACCCTCCTTTACAGCCGTGATGTGTCCTCACCCTCCTTTACAGCCGTGATGTGTCCTCACCCTCCTTTACAGCCGTGATGTGTCCTCACCCTCCTTTACAGCCGTGATGTGTCCTCACCCTCCTTTACAGCCGTGATGTGTCCTCACCCTCCTTTACAGCCGTGATGTGTCCTCACCCTCCTTTACAGCCGTGATGTGTCCTCACCCTCCTTTACAGCCGTGATGTGTCCTCACCCTCCTTTACAGCCGTGATGTGTCCTCACCCTCCTTTACAGCCGTGATGTGTCCTCACCCTCCTTTACAGCCGTGATGTGTCCGCACCCTCCTTTACAGCCGTGATGTGTCCTCACCCTCCTTTACAGCCGTGATGTGTCCTCACCCTCCTTTACAGCCGTGATGTGTCCTCACCCTCCTTTACAGCCGTGATGTGTCCTCACCCTCCTTTACAGCCGTGATGTGTCCTCACCCTCCTTTACAGCCGTGATGTGTCCTCACCCTCCTTTACAGCCGTGATGTGTCCTCACCCTCCTTTACAGCCGTGATGTGTCCTCACCCTCCTTTACAGCCATGATGTGTCCTCACCCTCCTTTACAGCCCCTCCCTTTCCTCTGCTGAAGTCCAGCAGCTGGATTAGCAAAAATGTTGAAAAATCTTACCAGGGCTTATTTTTCGGGGTAGATCTTTCGGGGGAATCAGGGTACTAGCGGGCTTACTTGAGACAGTCAATTTATCCATATATACAGAATACAGTATATACAGTATGCCAGGAACATTAGCTCTTGTTGTGGCTGATTCTATGTACAGAGCTATGGAATCTGTCCGCACTTTATAAATATATAACAACAATGTATGTGATGCAGACAGTAGCTCAGCGTGAGGGAGTAATGTGCCTCTGTGTACTCTGTATAGCACTGCTGAATATGTCAGCAGCACTATAGATATAGTATATAAAATATAAAATGTGTCCAGCGGTGAAGAGTGTGAGCTCTGAGGCACAGAGCAATGTAACTACCTCTCTTTACTCTTTTTAGTGCTGTAGAATATGTCAGCACTATGGATATATAAAAAAGTGATCCTGATGAACAGGGAGCAACGTTGCTGTATTGTGGAATATGTCAGCACTATATAAATGTATAACAGTCTGACAGTGAAGGAATTAGAGTGTAAGCTCTGAGGGATAAGGAGCATCCTTTAGACCTAATAGCTGTGATGACAATACAGATCTCGGATACTGACAGGTCAATCAAGCGCTGAAAGGCTGTTTATCAGCACGATGCCTAAATTTATAGCACCTACATTTTATTTATATTATGTAACACCGCTACAAGCCTGCAGAGCGCCACCCCGTGGACAGCAGGTGAATCATATTCCATGTAGCAATAGATCTGACATACCAATGTGATCATTTTCCAGCCAGGAATGATCAGACCTTGTGGTCATGGCAATAGGCAGAAGGAGAGCGAGCTAAATGACGATACACAGCGATGCCGGCAGCCTATTATTAATGCAAGGATGCCGTATCTGTTGATGGAGTTCTGCAGTCTATGTGTATGCAGTAGGAATCCATCATCCAAATCATCACCCCCCCCCCCCCACACTAGGGGTCATCACTCACAGACACGATTATGAGGATTTGAGATAAATCATTAGCTGCAACAGACCCCAGGAGCATTGAGAAAATGACAACATGTAGGCAAATAGAAAATCAATTTCCTGGAATTAGTCAGAAATTAATCTAATAAAAAACATATAAGCAATTCCAGACATTAAAATAAACCCAATGTGGGTGGGGGTGTTAAAGGTTTAAAGCCTCAACTAGCAGCAGAAGGGTTAACTAACATAATTGCTTCGATTTACTGAAAGTTTAACAAAAATTCTCATGGTAGTAAAACATTAAATTCATGAGAAAAAAGCCTGAGAATTTCACTTTTAGTGACTCACCAGATAGGAAGACAATGAAAGTCGATGGCACTTTTTACTCCTGAGAAAAGTATTGAGCTTTTTACTCTGTAGTAAAAAGTGCCATTGACCTTCATTGTCTACCTATCTGGTGAGTCACTAAAAGTGAAATTCTCATACTTTTTTCTCATGAATTGAATTTTTTACCACCATGAGAATTTTTTTTCAACTCTTAGTAAATCAAGGCCAATATCTCCATAACAGTGTATTGTCAGCACACTAAACAGGTAATTAAGAAATGCCACCTAACCATCCCCGACACGGTTAGTCACTCCAAAGCCCAATTATCAGAGACTGTGAGACTAAAAAAGGAACCCCGCAGCAGGTCGGGTACCGGTGTAAGTATTAGAAACGTCAAGGAAATAGATTGAGGTCAGGATGCAGCGCTGTTTATTTATTCTGTGGATCACGCTAAGGTACAGTTCAGGTCTAGGACAGATTTGGGGGTCAGTAATTGACAGACAAAGTGAGCAGCAGTTTCCAGCAGGCTCCTGTTACATGTAAATATGCTTTTAAAACTTCCAGGGGATAAAGTATAACTTTAGATACCTGTGCGGGTCTATTTAGAGGGGGCCTAAAATCTTACCTGCAACTCCTATCTGTTCCCTACAGCTGGTCCCAAGCTGCAATGTTATACTTTACAGTTCTATTACCACCAAATGTTAAAGAAGAGATTGATACAGGTTGCTGCTGTGTTATCAGGTGCTAGTAGCTGTGTTGCAGAAGGGAGGTACAGTAGAAAACGCTGTTAAAAGAGACTAAAAATAAAAATGGTGCTATGTTATATGAGGCTGGAAAAAAACTGCTGCTTCATTGGCAGGAAAGAGACAGTAGCTGTGTTATAGGAGGATCCTAAAGTGGACCAAAACGATTTGACTGTGTCGTGGCATTGTTGGCAAGGTGATCCCAGGGGCTTTAACATAGTGGGGCATCCCAAATTGGATAGGGAATCAGCCTGAAGCTTAAGGACACTGTAAAGGAGTGCCGGACACCCTTCTCTCTTAAGCCAGGTAATCCCCAATCTCCACCGCCTCTTCTGCCTATAGACAAGTCCCCGCTCGCTGGAGACGCGGATTATGCCTCTCCAGACTCGGTTACCCCCAGGTCTTATTTGGCGCAAAGATTACTGGCTTAAGGTGGAGATGGATGAACAGCGGGGAATCCCGAAGATGGATGCCGGGGTAAGTATAGGTTTGAGGGTGGAAACCAGACAAGACAAGTCCAAAACAAGCCGGGGTCAAAGCCGTGTGGTCACAGAGCGCAGTATCCGAGGGGTTAAACGTAGAAGGGTCAAAACAAGCCGAGGTCAAACCAGGAGGGCACCGAAACGCAGTATCAAGAGGATCAGGCAGGGACGAAGTCAGACAGGCGAATGGTCAGGGCAGGCAGCAGACAAGGATGGTCAGAGACAAGCCGGATAATAACTATAAGGAACGATTCAAAGAGCACACCCTATCAACCAGAGGCCATAACGGGCACTGGAGGACGGGGCAGAACAGCATTTAAGGGAGTACTGGCCAATGGGGAATGGGGAAGGGGGGGAGCTACGGTAGGTGATCGGAGAGGGAAATGTGCTGATTGGTGCCACTATACAAAATTACCAATGGGAGCAGTCCCAGGGACTGGACCGCCCAGGCCAGATGAACTGTCCAGTCCCTGGGTCTGTCCCATGCTCAGGACAGGGTGATAGGCCACTATACTTGCCCCCGGCGGATGCGCTGGGAGCAGCGCCGCCGAGGGGCATAAACAGAGCGTGCGCGCAAGCACGAGGCTGGCCGGGCGCGCCCCCTGCAGGGAGGGAAACAACCGCGCCGGCTGAGGAGACCGAGGGACCACCTGTCCCCACCGCGGGACACCCAGGGAGGCAGCCGCGCCCCGCCGCCGCACCCAGCGCCTCGGAGCGGCGCACGGAGAAAGCCGGCCGACGGGGCTGCCGGAAGTCAGGCAGCAGAGCTCCCCGGGAGGACGCGCCGCGGGACAGAGGACTGGGCACAGGTAAGATTCTAACAGACACATTAAAGAAGACTGGTAAAGACATCTGCATGTTATAGGGGGCTGGTAGAGACAGCTGCTGTGGTGATGGTTGCTGCTGTGTGTTATAGGAGGCTGGTATTTACTGACAAAAGGAAAATTGTTTACCTGCACAGCAATGTATATCCCACAATGATGTGAATGTAAACTGGATGCTGGCTGAGGAAGACCCAAGTGCCCAGGAACTGGGCAATTATCGATATACCAAAAAATGGGGGCTGCCAGCACAGACCGCAGGACCTCCAAAATCAGCCGCTCAACAGATATACAAATCTATTAATATTTCAAAACTTTTATTGGTAATAGCCGAAACACATACTTTAAAATCAGTTAAAAACATATATGCATGGGCTGGGATACATGACGGACTAGTATGAATATTCATAAATACATAATAGAATTATCAGGTAAATAATGTGCAAAACCTGCAAAATCTGCAAAGAATGCCCTGGAGTCTCGCCCTCAGACTGTGCTAGTGATATGTGCAATAAAGAATAAGAATGTATAAGGTGGTTAGAAAGTAATAAATACAGCAATTAAGAGCTGAGTGAAAAAGGGGTAATATCGCTGTGCCAAATGTAAGTGTATAGAGTGAAAGTGCTAAGTGCAAAAAAGTGCAAAGAAGCAAGGAAGAGGCGAGAGGCTCCAGGGCATAAATGACAGAAGTGCTATCACACTAATTATTAATTCAACATAGTTTTGGATGATATCAAAAAGCAATTTACATTACCGCATAACAAAGTCCTAATCCACCACAATGCCCAGCATACCAGCACCACTGACGCGTTGCGTGGCAACTTCCTACTGCCACTTCATCAGAGTATGTGTTTCGGCTATTATCAATAAAAGTTTTGAAATATTAATAGATTTGTTGAGCAGCTGATTTTGTAGGTCCTGCGGTCTGTGCTGGCAGCCCCCATTTTTAGGCTGGTATTTACTGCCGCCATGTTATAGGAAGGTATTTGGGACTGCTGCAGTGTTTCATGAAGCTAGTAGAGATATCTGCCGGATAATAAAAGCTGGAAGAAACTGATGCCATAAAATAAGAGGCCAGTAGTGACTGCACCAATGTTACAGGTGCTACTGCATGGTATATGATGCTAGTAGAGACTGCTGCATTGTAAATGGGGCTCCAGCCGTTGCTGTGTTTAAGATCCAGACCTTCCTACCCTTTCTTTATGTCAAAAACTGACCATAGACACGACCTACAGGAGCTCTGTTTCGAAACTCAACCCAACAATTGATCAAAACCAAACCCCAAACTATATTACTGGACCCACCCAAAATCCAAACTGCAATCTCAGGGGTGTCTGGAGGCATCAGTGCTGTCAGATATGGATGCTGGTTTCTGTAGTCTTCTGCAAATTAATGGCAGATAAGACCATCAGTGGCCAGCTTATCCACCCCCATCCCCCATCCAGAAACCACAACCTGCTTCTAGTTCAAGACCACAACCCAACCTGACACCGTGACACCATGTTGCAAGAGACAGCCACTTCATCACAGAAGTGTTTGCCGACAGGTTACAGGAGACTGATGGCAATTGCTGTCATTTTCTTGAGACTGCTAAAGGCTGTTGTTAAGTTATAAGATGCTGTTAGAGGCCACTGCCCTGTTTCATGTGACAGCAGCTGCTACTGATTTACTGATACTGATGAGACTGTTACAGATTTCTGTATATCACAGGAAAATAACTATTAGAGACTGTTGCAGTTTTACTGGAAAGTAGCTGTCATGTTGCAAAACAATTAGAGGCAGCTACTAAGAAAAAGGAGACTGTTATGGATTCCTAGCGCAATATTTGAGACTGCAGCTGGTTGAGGAGATTCGGAAGATACTCTTATGTTGAAAGAGACTGTTGGAGGCTTCCACTGATTTAAAGGAGATTGGTATAGAAGTGTGAATGTTACAAAGGGCTACCTGAGACTGAATCAGGTTACAGGAGACATGGAGGCTGCTTTGTTACTTGAGGTTGTTAGAGATAATATTTTGTTGTGAACCAGAATCTGGTAACCCCAATAGCTCCATGGGTTTCCCATCAGTGGTTGACCCTTTCTGGCACTGAACAGGTTAACAGTTTCAGACTACCTCATCTCCAGCACTATACCGGTCCCCCCAGGTCGGTAATGGTGGGTGGATGGATTGTTCATTCTATTAGTGACTCTGCCTCTGGCCAGCGGAGCAGAGTATCTCCATTCTACAAACCAAATAAGCAGACACACATCACACCATTCACCACCCCAAACCATAAGCACTTTGGAGGGATTAGGATTGGCAGACAATAGGACCCACATCATAAACACTGATGACCCCTACAACACCCCAGCAAACCATTAGCACCCAGTATTTGGAGGGACTCGGGGTAGCAAGCAGGGAGTCCAACATCACAGCCCACCCATTACTCCTTCACAACCTCAAACCGTTGGCACCCAGAATTTAGAGAGACTGGAGTTGGCAAGCAGGCAGTCCTATATTGCAGCCCACCCATTACTCCTTCACAACCTCAAACCGTTGGCACCCAGAATTTAGAGAGACTGGAGTTGGCAAGCAGGCAGTCCTATATTGCAGCCCACCCATTACTCCTTCACTACCCCAAATAATTAGCACAAAGAATTTGGAGAGATTGGGTTGGCAACCAGTGGGTTCCACATCACAGCCCCCCTCTATTTACTTCTTCATTAGTGCCCGGTATTCATAGGGACTGGGGTGGGAAGCAGGAGGTCTCACATCACAGCCCCTTGATACACTTCTACCTGCCAAACCATTAGCACCCATAATTTGGAGGGATTAGGATTGGCAGACAGGAGGACCCACAACATGGACACTGATGACCCCTCCAACACCCCAACAAACCATTAGCACCCATTATTTGGAGGGACTCAGGGTGGCAAGCAGGGAGTCCTACATCACAGCTCACCTATTACTCCTCACTACCTTAAACCATTGACACCCAGAATTTGGAGAGACTGGAGTGGCAAGCAGGGGGTCCCAGATTGCAGCCCACCCATTACTCCTTCACTACCACAAACTGTTGGCACACCAAATTTGGAGAAACTAGGTTGGCAAGCAGGGGGTCCCATATTGCAGCCCACCCATTACTCCTTCACTACCCCAAATCATTTGCACACAGAATTTGGAGAGATTGGGTTGGCAAGCAGTGGGTTCCACACCACAGCCCCCCATATTTACTTCTTACGATTAGGATTGGCAGACAGGAGGACCCACGTCATGGACAATGATGACCCCTCCAACACCCCAACAAACCATTAGCACCCAGTATTTTGAGGGACTCAGGGTGGCAAGCAGGGAGTCCAACATCACAGCCCACCTATTATTTCTTCACTACCCCAAACCGTTGGCACACCAAATTTGGAGAGACTGGGTTGGCAAGCAGTGGATTCCCATCACAGCCCCCCTCTATTTACTTCTTCATTGGCATCCAGTATTTGTAGGGACTGGGGTGGGAAGCAGGAGGTCTCACCTCACAGCCCCCCTCTATTTACTTCTTCATTGGCGCCCAGTATTTGTAGAGACTGGGGTGGGAAGCAGGAGGTCTCACATCACAGCCCCCCTCTATTTACTTCTTCATTGGCGCCCAGTATTTGTAGGGACTGGGGTGGGAAGCAGGAGGTCTCACATCACAGCCCCCCTCTATTTACTTCTTCATTGGCACCCAGTATTTGAAAGGACTGGGGTGGAAAGCAGGAGGTCTCACATCCCAGCCCTCTAGATACACTTCCACCTGCCCAAACCATTAGCACCCAGAATTTGGAAGGCTAGAGTCATCAAGCAGGTGGCCCCACATCACAGTCCTCCAATTGGCACAGCTCATGACACAGCCCCCATTACCCCACCACCCTCCTCTTACCTCCTCCACAGTGAGGGGCATGCAGATCCGGTATTCCTTCAGCAGCATGGTGGTCAGGGGGTTGCAGGGGGTCTTTCTAGATGGTGTCGGGGTCTTCTCCTGGGAGCATGAGGGAGACTCACAGCTCTGCCCTGGGAGACACTCAGCTCACAGCAATGCGGCCATCCAGCGATTCCTGCCCCGGAGGAGCTCTGCAGGGGGACAATTCCTTCACAGCTGCGGAGCCACCCGCGGGTGAGCTTTAGTCCAGCCCGGCACGATCTTCCAGTTCCAGACCAGTGACACCAGTGAGACCAGTGGCAGCAGTTAGCGCAGGTCCAGCGCAGGGCAGCGGCAGAGGGGCAGTAGTGAGCGCAGGGCAGCGGCAGAGGGGCAGTAGTGAGCGTAGGGCAGCGGCAGAGGGGCAGTAGTGAGCGTAGGGCAGCGGCAGAGGGGCAGCTGCGGACTCTCTGCAGTAGGAGCAGCAGCGATCTTTGTGTTAGGCTGCAGGAAGCCCCCTCCTCCTCCTCCTCCTCCTCCCCGGGTGTCTCTCCTCCAGCAGATGATGCTCCCCGAGCCTAGTGACATCAGCAAAGGAAGGATGTGCAGCGGGCCAATGGCCACCTCCCCCTCCTCTGGCCCGGAGCCGGATGGTGGGGAGGTGGGGGGTTCCCCTTACAAGCTCACACACGTTACGGCAGGTCGCCCCCTCCTCTTACTCTACAATACAAAGCTGCTGGAGGCTCGCACTGATACATTGTATCTCATCGGCAGCATGGACTGTACAACCAGGCTCGGACTGGGCCACATGCTTGCCAGGAAATCTCCTGATGGGCCCCTTAAAGTGAACCAAAACCATACCTCCCAAATTTTCAGGGTGGCAAATAGGGACATTTGTTAAATTAGGCCACGCCCCCTCATTGAGGGATGAATAGGGGATAGGATGTAACAGTTACAACAATAGAAACACTTTGAATAGGCAAATGAATAATTTATTGCTGCAGATCTGCATGTTACACCTCAAAGAGGGACAAATGAGAACAACGAGGGACAGGGGGACATGGACTCAAAAGAGGGACAGTCCCTCTAAATCAGGGACACTTGTGAGGTATGCAAACTGGATTTTCACTATCCTGGGTTTTGGTATTTGCCCCCAGGTCCCCCAGTTCTATGATGCATGCACGAGCCCTCCTGCAATCAGCGCGCTTGGCTGCGCACGTCAATATCTGCTAAGGGGGTTATTTAAAAACGGATAGCGGCAGGCAGCGTCTGGTGAACCACATTTATGAAAGCAAGTCTGGTGAGCGACTCTAACAGCGCCATGTAGCGTCCGATGTATTATTACAGGCAGCTCAGCATATAGCGCCGGCGCTCTAGCTTCCAGAGCGCCAGGTATTACCTTTCGCTCAGTGTCGCTCTCCCATACATTTCAATGGCCGTCCATTTGCTTGTGGTTAAATAGCATTTTTGGGGGGTTTTTTTTGCTCAAATCATTGTGTGACCTCTCCTGGCTGCAAACAAACACTTTTAGAAACTTTTTTGACTTTTTATATTTTTATGCAGAATTGTCATTACAGGTCTTGCACTAAAGTGTTAATGTCACGGTGTTAAAACAATGTCATTTCATGTGTTTTCGCTTTGTTACTGGTGGATATGTGTTCAAAAACAGACTTTAATCACACAGCGTCTGGCGCTCTATGCTATAGGGCCCACGCAGTGTGTCCTTTTTTGATAAGTATGGTGTGGAGCGCTGAGAGTCGGTCACACTGAGCTGGCGTTACCTCTCGATGGCTGCAGTGCTGTACTGGTGTTAGAGCGGCCAACATACATCACATTCATCAATGTCGGCCAGATTACTACAGCGACTGAGGTGCTCTGTTACAGCGCCCGATACCCACTTACAGCATCTACTAGCGGTCCCTCTAAGCGCCGCTATACAGATGCTCACCGGCGTTAGTAATGAATCAGCCTCCACGACCCTAGGTGAAGGTAGCCAAGCAAATGGCATCAATTAAAATGTTAATAGGTAGTAACCCACCTAGTATAAGAGTTATAAGCATCAGTGGGTGCAATCCATTCAGCGGCTTCCATCACTGCTAGCCCCTTAAAACCAAACAACAGATACATGTGAAGGATGCACACCACACCACCAAGGTTTAAACTGCAAATTCAAAATTCATACACTACAAATCATATAATCACACCACCTGTGAAAAGGACACAATGGGTATCTCATTCAAAATCTTCAAAATCTCATGTGGAGAATTGTGCCCCTTTAAAGTGGACCAAAACCCAGCTTGATCAGCCCCGAAATTTATAAGATTCTCAGGCCAATCAATCCCCCCCGGAGCATCCAAAATTGGGATGCCCCCCTGTGTGAAACCCTCCAGGTCGCCCCATTCACTTACCTTGTTTCCCGGTCCCACTGCACATCTAAGAGCCGTGGCTGCATCCCGCTATACCTCCAGCAGGGCGTGTGCCTGAACCAGGCATTTGTGAATGGCCGACGCTCCCTGTTAGAGGGAAGCAGAGGATGCGGCCATCAGAGCCGCTGCTCTTAGACACGCCGTGGGACTGGGAAGAGGTGAGCTGAGTCTGGGCGATCTGGGGGGTTTCACACAGCGGGGCACCCCCGATCGGGGTGCCACCGG
Source organism: Gastrophryne carolinensis (assembly GCA_027917425.1). Classification (NCBI taxonomy): domain Eukaryota; kingdom Metazoa; phylum Chordata; class Amphibia; order Anura; family Microhylidae; genus Gastrophryne; species Gastrophryne carolinensis. The sequence goes on along the minus strand of CM051243.1, from coordinate 67,671,008 downwards.
GAACCCAGGATAGTCCAAATTCTGGGTTTTGGTCCACTTGAAGACTAAGAAAAATAAGCGACATGACTGATTACTGATAACATGTCAATTATTTTTCTTAGTCTTAAAGGGGCACAATTCTCCTGCAGATTCCCATGAGGTTTTGAATAAGATACCCATTGTACCCTTTACCCAGATGGTGTGATTATATTTATAGTGGCCACATCCCTGCTACCCTCTAGCAGAGTGCGTGCCCGCACTGGCCATTCACTTATTCTTTGCAAAGGCACGCACCCACCTAAAGGTATAGTGGATGGCAGATGTGGCTCGCAAATGCGCTGTTGGATTGGGGAAAAAGTTGTTTTTTAGAAGACTCATTTTGCACTATATATGGTTATTGCAGTGATTTCCAAGAAAATGATATAATTTGGGCCCTGGAAACTCCGGGTCAGTTGACTCCCTCTCCCCCCACAGTGGCCTGGTTTCCTTACCTGCCTGAGCCCGGCGCATCACTTGCATCCTCATTTGGCTGTGCTGAATTGCTGTGTGCATAGCCAAAGGATAAGAGTGATGCCGCGTGCCGCAGATGTTTGCAGCAGGGATTCCATTCAGCTTCTCCAGCCTCACTTTAATATGTGTTGGACCAAGAAGAGATGAGTTTACTAGGGTAATGGTGGGATTTAACACAGCAGAGTACCCCAAGGGACCCAGACAATAATGTATAGTGAAAATCCTGGGTTTTGGTCCACTTTAAAGTGATTCTGCAGGCACTTAAAAAAAACAAAAGGTTACTTACTTTTTGTCCTGTGCAGCTGATCGGTGCCAGTCCAGTGATCAGTAACTCGCCTGATTGGTGGATCAGAGCTTGCGCTGCAGTTGTCGCAGCAGGGGCCTGACTATATAGGCGTGTTTTGATGTTCAGGATTGCGACTCACAATCAATCAATGCCAAACCCTCCATTCATTGCAATAGAAGTAGTGGGCTGAGGCCTGTCATGTCCCGCTTCATTGTGAATGGAGGGGGCATGACCTGTGACTGATAGCAGGGTGCATGGTCCGGCACAGAAGCGCCAGTAAATGGCGTTTGAGGTCCTGACAGTGCAGACTCAGTTTGACTCATCTAGCGAGTTACTGATCGCCAGACTGTCACTGATCGCTGCACGGTGGGTGCGTGCAGTGCAAAGTAAGCGGGGATAGTGCGCCAAAGCAGAGCAGTCTGCTGATTGCTTGAAATGACCGTAACAGGATCCCAGGACTAGATGAGTTTGACACTGTGGGGCATCCTGATTTGGGATGCCCCCAGGGAAAGGTTTATTCCAGACCTAAATCCATGGATGGTTAGATTGAAGATTGTACAATCAGACCGACTTTAAAACATATCCAATTAACTCGTAATGTGTCTGAAACTTTGGGGATTTGATTTGAGTGAAATTATAGGGAAGTTTGAACCGCAGGAACCTCAGGCTCTAGGGACAGTTCTCCCAGCAGCTGAGAGCGTAGCCATGGACCTCCCAATGGCCACTTATGATCAATAGATATATCAATAGGTGCTGCAAGCAGGGCCATCCGTAGGTTAGGAGGCGATCAGTGCAAGGTTTTAAGATGGCACCCTTGCAGACACATAATGACAATGTGGGGGGTTGGTTAGGCTTCCAGCAATCTGATGCCTCCCTACTGCCAATACCAGCCTCTGTAAAGTTGACCAAAATCTGTAGTCCAAAAGATTCCAGGGCCAGGTTACAGCTTGTCCCCCAAGTAATCCCAGTTTGGTATTACCCACTGTGTTAAACCCCCCAGTTCGCCATTTTACCCACCTAGATATTTTATTCCATGGTGCATGTGTGGGCCACCAGTGGCCTCTGCAGAATCCCTTCCACCCACCCCCCTAGGTATATCTGAATGGCTGGTGGCCCGGAGAAGTCACCTGGTAATCCATGAATTTATCACTGTTTTCCAAGCATTAAAGTGAACCAAAACCCAGGATTTTGACTATTCTGGGTTTTGGTCCTTTCCCCAGGGGCACTCCGATCGGGGGTACCCCGCTGTGTAAACCCCCCCCCAGATCGCCACATCCAACTCACCTCTTCCCAGGCCCACGGAGCAAGCAGCAGCTCTGACAGCCGCATCCTCCACTTCCCTCTAGCAGTGCGCGTGCCTACGCCAGGCATTTGTGAATGGCACGCTCTCTGTTAGAGGGAGGTGGAGGATGCGCTGCGTCAAAGGGGTGCGTTGGCTGCGGCGTCTTGGGGGGTTTCACACAGCGGGGCACCCCCGATCGTAACTATTGACTATCCTGGGTTTTGGTCCATTTTAATATGCATGGCAATACATTCTTATTGGAGGAGCAGCCTGCACATGCACCGTGGGAGCATGCGTCAAGGTGCATCCCTAATCGGACTATAAAGCATATAAAAATCCAGGAGAGTAAAAATTCTTGTTTGGTCAGCTTTAATAACTTCCATGTTAAATAGGTAACCAGAGCTTTGAAATTGCACCCTAGGCACTATATTATATATTAAGTTGACATGCGGATAATCTAGCTCTGGAAGCAGCTGCAGGCAGAGGTTAGGCCTAGAGCCTCCTGCTTCAGGCAATATTCGGGTTTGCTTAGGTTGCCTTACTGGAAAATCCAGCTGGGCAATGGCTGACCTGCCACCCACCTCTCACCTGACTGGAGTCACTGGGAGCTGTAGTTTTAACAAGGCGCAGCCCGGAGCTGAGGGGATCTGCCATATAAAAGCAGGCCCGGCGCCGTGCTGTGTGGGATAAACACTCAGAATGATTCCAGGAATCAGTGGGAACAGCACAGCACACAGCGTCCTTCTTACAGAGAAAGGGATTTGGAGGCAGTGCTGCTGGGAGAAGGTCGCACCCCACATCACAGGCATTGGATTTACAAGATCTCTCTTCTAAATGTCCACATAGGCAGTGGCAGAGAAATCTTTAGAGATCCCTGCACCAAATCTTTATGGCTCCAGGGCTAATAACTGGCTCCTGCTCTACCCTGTCTAAAGAAGCCTGCTGAGGAAATTTGTTAGGGAATCTGGGATGCCGAGACACGCTCCCTGGGGAAGCCCAGATAGTCAACTAGATCCAGGCATCCGATAATGCTTAGGAAACTCAATATAGGGCTTTAAAGTAAACCAAAACTCTACTCACTCTACTCAGCCCTGGTGTCTATGCCCGGCTTTGGAGTCCAAAAGACTCCAGGGCCAGACAATTCCCTATCCCCAGACCATCACATTTTGGGATGCCCTGCTGTATAAAAAACCTCTGGGATCCCGCTGGGCACACATCAGCTGAGGAAAGCGAGGGATGCAGCCACGCATGTGCCATGGGATCAATACTAAGATAAGTATTACGACAATCCCATGGCCACATCTCACGCTTTTCATGGTTGATGCACGCTGCATTCAGATAGGTTGTGGGGCAGGAACATGCATTAGACTAGAGAAAAGATGGGCATGTAGTTGCTTCCCACTCTCTATGCCAGGCTCTGTTGTCCAACAGAGCTCTTTGCCATGCAATAATATGGATGCTCCAGGAAAATGGACCAAATGCACTTTAAAGGGACAATTCAGGCAATGGTAATAATAAGGCAGCAAGGAGTTCAGCAGAAGCCTATCATCCATTACTTTAATTGAACTGTCAATGTGCAGGAGGTCTCCAAAATGTCCTGGTCGCATTACTGCCCCTGTATCTCAGCACTTGAGCAATCCTGGCAAGTATGACCACTGTGGCTTGTCTGTCTCTCTCAGGCTGAGAGCACTGAGGGACGGGGGAGACCGTGCAAACACATGTGACGAATAAAAATGAAAGGAGGGGAACATTTTGAGACCCGTTACAGCATCAACTTCGTGCTGCAGGAGTTGGAAGAGGCACCTGGGACAAGCTTTAGGTGAGGTCCTTGCTGCCTTATTATTGTCATTGTCTGGACTGTCCCTGTAAAGCTCGATTTTGAGTTTCCTTGGCATTATTATCTATAGTATCTTTCCAAATTAGGATGCCTCTAGTGGGTGGGTTATTCAAATCTGTTTGTCTTTAGGTCTGCTTTAAACATAAAGGTCCCCTCTCTCAGAACCTTAGCTCCAAAGCCATAGTCAATTCCAGGTCTCCATCTACTGCGGGTGCTTATGAAGTGGTGGGCAACAGGAACAGGCTTACTTACCAAGATGTGGCAAGCTCTTCACCTTATGGGGATTCTCTTATCTTATTTGGCAAGCTCACCATCTCTGCAGGCCAGCATTCACTAAAGTTTGTTGAGCTCTCTACCTCAACACAATACATTCAAAAATATATTTTAATTTTTACCCCGTCCCGAGCTGGAGAAGCTCTCAAAGTGAGACGTAGAAGATTTCCTATAAGGTGGAGACATGCTCCATATAGGTAAATTGGACTTAAAGCCTGACTCCCTCTTCTCTGGGCATCCTGATCTGGAATGCCCCGCTGTGTGAACCTGTGTGAACCCCCCCCCCCCCCCCAGTTGCCCAATATGCTTACCTGGCCCACGAGCCCACGGCACAAGCGCGGCTGGCAGAGGCATGACTCAAGTTCTTCTCGGGCTGTGCTTGGCCACGCCTGCTGTAACTGAATGGCTGGCGTGGTCACACATACCTGAAGGATGCGAGTGATGGGGCGTACCAATAGTATGTGGGTAGGATTTCAGTTGAGAAAACTGGTCCACTGATGGGGTGTCAAGCAGCGTGGAAACCCAAATCAGGACGCCCAAGGGGGGACAGACCAAAACATTGGATAGTGAAAGTCACACATTTTGTTCTACGTTAACAACACTGTGTGGTATTCACTAAAGTGCGGGGAGCTCTACATGAATCAAACAGTGACTGACCCCAAAATGTCAGTACAGTCTACCTATCACACAACACTTTTACACACGTATGGCTGTGGTTGCTCATGTGTTGCAGGTCGGAATGGGCTTCCCGGGATGTGGAAGTGGATACTCATGAAGCAGACGTCATTCTGCTCACGTTACAGTTAGCATTCCGCATGTAAATATAGCGTGTCGCTGTACATACACATATGTAAGTGCCCGGGCCCCCTACCACACCGCTCACCACACGAGTGGACATCGACGCAACAGATGACAGAGGTGCTGACACCCACGTCTCCCACCGCTGATAGCCAGACTTCACCAACTGAGACCAGACTCAAAATACCTGCAGACCAGTCAGTCAGTCTCAGAAGGCTGAACCTTTCATAGATACATGGGAGTGAAAGAATGGTGATCCCACTCCCCCTCACTATCCACAATGGTTCCTGTGCTAATCGGGAGACACCCTTCTAAAACCCCTTTATAGATAAGGCTTTCATCCTGCTCAGCACATCTCTTCTTTCCTTATTTTACCCTTTTTTACACATCGCTTCCATCATTCTTTTGCCCTTTCTCTCCCAGCATTTCCTGTTTTCTCTTTTTTCCCCCAAGTTCTGACTCTCTTTCACTTTCTCTCTTTCTTCTATTTATGCAATCCATCCATCTTTCTCTCTGTCTTGCTGTTTTATTTTCTTCATGGCATTGGCCTTGATTCACTAAAGGTAGAAAAAAAATTAGCGCTTGGAAAATAAATTTGCATGCGAGAATTTTTCAAACCTAGGAGCGATTCACAAAGGCAGTTGAATTAAATTCGTGTGTGCGAATTTGCGGGCGAATTTTTTTCGTGCGCAGTTGAAAATCACTTTACAACTGGAAAACTCAGTGAAAAAGTGCACAAATTTTCCATACCCAAATGCTGTGTGTGAGAATTTTTTCTACTGCTTCCTAATTTGTAGCAGAGCGGTATGATCCCTTGTTGCTCTTTGTTCTGTTTTGTTTTGTTCTTTGCTTTGTGTTTCCGGACTTTCTAATTGATGTGGACTAGTACATGTCATCGTTAATGTTTATTATGTTTAATTTTGCACTTTGCATTGGTTCGGTGCATCATTTTATGGTGATGGTGGTTTAGGTGCCCTTTTGGCAGTGTTGCTTTGCATTGCTTTACATCTATTGTTATTGTACCAATTTATTTGGGTGGTTTGTAGATTAACAGTTCTTAGTTTTGACTTTGCTCTGTGGATCCATTAATATACGAATGTGAGTGCTGCCATGAGTGTCATCATTAGCATAGATATTGGTTTGGTCGCCCCATATAGTCCTGATGTACTTACATTTCCAAACCACATTAAAGGTTTCTGTTGCATCCAGGGCCAGCTCCAGTGTCCCAGCGCGCTCCTTGTGTCACGTCACTTGTGCGGCTCTGTGAATCCCCCTGGGATGACCGGTATACTCACCACACGTATTAAAGTGCACCAAAACCCAGGATTTGACTATCTTGGGCTTTGGTCCTTGCCCCCAGGTCGCTGAAACCAACTCACTACAGCGCATGCGCAGCCACTCATCCAATCAGCGAGCTCGGATCCGCGACGACGTCACATCGTCTAAGGCAAGCGGCTCCGAGCGTACTGACACGCGCATCTCCTGCTACCCACTAACAGGGAGCGTGCCCGCGTTGGCTATTCACAGATGCCTGGCGCCGGCACCCCCCCCTGCTAGAGGGATAGCGGAAATGCAGCTCACGCATGCGTCATTGGACCGAGAAAGAAGGTAAGTGTATGGGCGACCTGGAGGGCTTCACACAGTGGGGCATCCCGATTTTGGATGCCCCGTGGGGAGGTAATCGATCGACTTTAAAGTGCACCAAAACCAAGGATTTTAAATATCCTGGGTTTTGGTACTCAAATTGGGATGACCCACTATGTGAACCCCCCCGGTTTGTCTGTAAAACATACTTGACTGCCAACCCAACGGCACATGCGCAAGCATGCAGGCAGTCAGTACACTTGGCTCCATTCTGCTTTGCTCAGTTGTCGAGAGGTCTCATCGGCTAAGGCCCCGATGAAGGCGAGTGCACCGATAACTGCATCCCTGTTAGCTTCCAGCTGGGTGCATGCCTGTGCCAGCTATTCACAAATCATTAATTGGAGGCCCCAAGGAGAGGGAATCAGGTGGCCCTGGAGTATTATAGACTTCATGGCCGCTTCTGGTCCACTTTAATGCAGGGCATAGAATTCTGTTTGTCCACAGAGCACGGCATAGAGAGCAGGGAATGAACAGCATCCCCGGTTTCCCTCTGCCTGATGTGTGTGCTCCTGCACCCAGGTTGTCTGGTTGAGCTCCCGCCCGAACATAAACTGTGGTAAACTGGGGATGAGCTGTGGGACCACAGGCAAGATGAGTATACAGGTGATCCCTAAGGGTTTTACACAGCGGGATGGCCCATGGATAGGGATTTGGCCGCATTAGGAGTTTGTTAGACTGCAGAGGCAGCTGGGTTTTGGTCCACTTTAACAACAATCTCAAATATTCCACTGTACACTGGCTTTCTCCCATGGCATCCCGAGTTAGGATATCACGCTGTGTGAAGCCGCCCCCCCTCCAGAATATCACTATTCACTCACCTCTGCCTCGTTCCTATGGCGCATGCGCAGGCTCTCCTCCAATGTGAGGCATCTGCCGTGGCTCTCATTGACTTCAATGGAGAGCGCATGCTGGCGTATCCCCCCTGTGGCATGTGCTTGCTCCTGCCCTAGCCAATCATATAGGCTGAGACAGGAGCGGGTGCCACTGGGGATGCATCAGCGCGCACTCCTCATTATGTCAATGAGAGCCATTTGTTAAATGACATAGTCATGGCAGACAGCTGTCATTGAATGAAAGTCCGGGCATGCGCCGCTGGAACGAGGAAGAGGTGAGTGAATAGCGACATTCTGAGGGGGTTTCACCCATGGGGCATTGTGGGTTTTGTTCCACTTTAAAGTGGACCAATCACCAGAATTTTCACTATCCTTTCCCTACGGGCATCCTGATGTCCTGCTGTTACTAACCCCCTGATCTCCCACTCCAGTCATCTTTCTGCTGTTCCCACAGTGCATGAGCTAATCAGTGATTTATGCCGTGCATACTAATGTAGGGCATAAAGCCGTTGTTTTGGTTTCAGCGTCGGCATAGGGAGCAGGTTTCCCTCTGGAGTGCACGTTACCATGCATTTGGACTGTCTGAATGGATGGGTGTGGGAGCGCACACATCAGCAGGAATACTGGGGAGCCTTTTACACTCCAGGGCCTTCCATGGTGGCGACTGGTCCAGTTTAAAGAGGAAGATTCGCCTGGGCAGCCATGGGGTCTAAAAGATCACTTAAAATACACGAGGGCAACTTACAACCCCCGGGGCATCCTATTAGGGATGTTCTATTGTGTGAAACACCCCAGGAACCCCCACAAATACCTTTCTGTGGATCCACGCCAGATTTATGGGTCTCGGCATATCCTTGGCATCCCTGCAGTCTGTGGTGCGCTCCCATGCTCAGGTACGGCCTAATTCACAAGTTTGCAGTGCAACACAAAAGTACAAAAAAATACTTCCAAAAACAATTCCAAGCAGCCCAGGAATCCCGTGGCACATGCACCAGCCAAAAATAATTATAACAATCCCAGCCCATTGAAATGTATGGGATAAGGCCACACAGTGCAGGGTAAGCGCCTGGTCTGACACTGTAGGGAACTCAGCAATGGCACTGATGATAGATGGGACACTACTTGGCACTATCACAGGTGCTCTGGATTTTTGATTTGATAAATACATCTTTTGCACTGGGACCTGACATTCACCTGACACCTGGCACTAAGTGGCCTTAGCGTTTCTTAAAGTGATTCCCTCCCCCAGGGGCAAAATCGGGATGCCCCGCTGTGTGAACCCCCCAGGTCGCCCCATACACTTACCTTGTTTCCCGGTCCAACGGCGCATGCACGGGCCGCGACCACATCCCCGCTATCCCTCTAGCATGGGCGCGTGCCTGCACCAGGCATTTGTGAATGGCCAGCGCGGGCACGCTCCCTGTTAGAGGGAAACGGGGGATGCGGCCGCCAGCGCGCACAGAGCCTCTGACATTAGACGAAGACTTAGACAAGGTGGTGTCAGCGGCTCCGAGCATGCTGATTGGACGAGCGGCTGTGCATGTGCCGTAGGACCGGGAAGAGGTTAGTTGGCATCGGCGATCTAGAGGGGGTTTTACACAGCGGGACACACCCGATCGGGGTGCCCCAGGGGAAAGGACCAAAACCCAGTATAGTAAAAATCATGGGTTTTGGGCCACTTTAACCCCTAAATGTTTTTTTAATATTTTGGGATGGTCATTTTTCTGTCTGCTATATTTATGTTGTCATGGCGTTAGGTATTGTTTACATCACTTACATTTCATTCCTTACATCAAGTTGTGCAGCGGCATGCAATGTGGTAAATAAAACATTGTACAGGTTACTGCACATGATTTATTTTATATAAATGTTTTTGCTAATATATGTATATTAAATATATATTAATTAAACATAATAAATATAATAATATTATTATATTAAATATAATAATACATTTTACACAATTTCATGTTCCTAGGCCTCCTTATGGTGTACTATGGGCAGGTATAGTGGATAGAAGGACTCCATGGTGGAAGTCAGAAAACAGACTTTTCTCCTCCTGAAAGCTGCTGTAAAAAATTTGTGTGAAACACTTGAATTTAACTCATGTGTGGAGCCAATCCATGGCACCTGAATCACTAGAATTGTTTTTCGCTTGTAAATTCCACATAAATTATTTTCGCAAATCGAATTATTTTCGAGTGCTTTTTCTCTCACTCGAATTGAATTAGCAAAAACGAAAGTAAAACTTTGTTGAATCGCGCGTAGAATTTTTCGCGCGCAAAATCGCACAGTTTTCTCAAAAAAACATGCGAAAATTTTAATTCGACCTTTAACCCTAAGTGCCAGCCCACCTGGAGATTTTGTCACGCTCTGTTGCCAGAGCATTTTTCACTATTTTGCGCTCCCCATGTTCAACTGTAATTTTTGAAGGGATTTTCTGGGACTTCCCATAAAAATTACATATCGTTTTTTTCAGCAGAATCTGGGCTTTAAGAGCATATGTCTTGTTTATCAATTTTTTGTCTTATCCTAATTATTTTGGGCAAAATATGTGAAAGAAAATTAAAAATACACACGTTTTTACATTTTGCAGTGTTTTTCTTTAATCAAAAATAAAGGTTTTACAATAAAAACATATTGAGGGTAAAAGCCCCATTTCTCCCGGTTACAACGGTACCACACATGTATTAGTAGACACCCCTTCCTGCCCAGGAGACCCCAGAAACTGCAAAGAGCGCTAGAGGAGATTTTCAGATAAAATACAAATACTATGCGCTCCTCGCAGTTTTTCAAAAAATACAACCCTTTACATTTGAAATACCCCCCACAAACTATATATTTTTGGAAAGTGCACAATTCAAGGTTTCTAAGCATACTAGGCTTGTTGGCGTGGGTGCATTGGTTTGGACTCTATTCATTGGCAGAATCTCTGGTTCCAAAGGATTTCCCTAAAAAAAAAAGCAAAAAGCAGATTCAAAACCATATTTTCCTATAAAAACAATAAGCAAGCAAGAAGTAACACAGTAAATCTGAAAGCACAACATCTGCTGAACAAAATAATACCCCACATGCATAGGTACTTTGAAGGGTAGAGTTGCCAAACACCCCAAAGTCAAGTGTGCACTTGAGGGTCATTTTACTGGCAAAAATCAGCTGCGCACACAAAGTGCGCACCTTGCAGTTTTTCCAAATTTACAACCCTTTACATTTGAAATACCCCCCACAAACTATATATTTTTGGAAAGTACATACCTCAAGGTTTCTAAGCCTACTGGGCTTGTTGGCGTGGGTACATTCATTTGGACACTATTCATTGGCAGAACCTCTGGTTTCAAAGGATTTCCCTAAAAAAACAAACAAAAAGCAGATTCAAAACCATATTTTCCTAATAAAACAATAAGCAAGCAAGAAGTAACACAGTAAATCTGAAAGCACAACATTTGCTGAACAAAATAATACCCCACATGCATAGGTACTTTGAAGGGTAGAGTTGCCAAACACCCCAAAGTCAAGTGTGCACTTGAGGGTCATTTTACTGGCAAAAATCAGCTGCGCACACAAAGTGCGCACCTTGCAGTTTTTCCACATTTACAACCCTTTACATTTGAAATACCCCCCACAAACTATATATTTTTGGAAAGTACATACCTCAAGGTTTCTAAGCCTACTGGGCTTGTTGGCGTGGGTACATTCATTTGGACACTATTCATTGGCAGAACCTCTGGTTTCAAAGGATTTCCCTAAAAAAACAAACAAAAAGCAGATTCAAAACCATATTTTCCTAATAAAACAATAAGCAAGCAAGAAGTAACACAGTAAATCTGAAAGCACAACATCTGCTGAACAAAATAATAACCCACATGCATAGGTACTTTGAAGGGTAGAGTTGCCAAACACCCCAAAGTCAAGTGTGCACTTGAGGGTCATTTTACTGGCAAAAATCAGCTGCGCACACAAAGTGCGCACCTTGCAGTTTTTCCAAATTTACAGCCCTTTACATTTGAAATACCCCCCACAAACTATATATTTTTGGAAAGTACATACCTCAAGGTTTCTAAGCCTACTGGGCTTGTTGGCGTGGGTACATTCATTTGGACTCTATTCATTGGCAGAACCTCTGGTTTCAAAGGATTTCCCTAAAAAAAAAAAACAAAAAGCAGATTCAAAACCATATTTTCTGATAAAAACAATAAGCAAGCAAGAAGTAACACAGTAAATCTGAAAGCACAACATCTGCTGAACAAAATAATACCCCACATGCATAGGTACTTTGAAGGGTAGAGTTGCCAAACACCCCAAAGTCAAGTGTGCACTTGAGGGTCATTTTACTGGCAAAAATCAGCTGCGCACACAAAGTGCGCACCTTGCAGTTTTTCCAAATTTACAACCCTTTACATTTGAAATACCCCCCACAAACTATATATTTTAGGAAAGTACATACCTCAAGGTTTCTAAGCCTACTGGGCTTGTTGGCGTGGGTACATTCATTTGGACACTATTCATTGGCAGAACCTCTGGTTTCAAAAGATTTCCCTAAAAAAACAAACAAAAAGCAGATTCAAAACCATATTTTCCGATAAAAACAATAAGCAAGCAAGAAGTAACACAGTAAATCTGAAAGCACAACATCTGCTGAACAAAATAATACCCCACATGCATAGGTACTTTGAAGGGTAGAGTTGCCAAACACCCCAAAGTCAAGTGTGCACTTGAGGGTCATTTTACTGGCAAAAATCAGCTGCGCACACAAAGTGCGCACCTTGCAGTTTTTCCAAATTTACAACCCTTTACATTTGAAATACCCCCCACAAACTATATATTTTTGGAAAGTACATACCTCAAGGTTTCTAAGCCTACTGGGCTTGTTGGCGTGGGTACATTCATTTGGACACTATTCATTGGCAGAACCTCTGGTTTCAAAGGATTTCCCTAAAAAAACAAACAAAAAGCAGATTCAAAACCATATTTTCTGATAAAAACAATAAGCAAGCAAGAAGTAACACAGTAAATCTGAAAGCACAACATCTGCTGAACAAAATAATACCCCACATGCATAGGTACTTTGAAGGGTAGAGTTGCCAAACACCCCAAAGTCAAGTGTGCACTTGAGGGTCATTTTACTGGCAAAAATCAGCTGCGCACACAAAGTGCGCACCTTGCAGTTTTTCCAAATTTACAACCCTTTACATTTGAAATACCCCCCACAAACTATATATTTTTGGAAAGTACATACCTTAAGGTTTCTAAGCCTACTGGGCTTGTTGGCGTGGGTACATTCATCTGGACACTATTCATTGGCAGAACCTCTGGTTTCAAAGGATTTTCCTAAAAAAACAAACAAAAAGCAGATTCAAAACCATATTTTCTGATAAAAACAATAAGCAAGCAAGAAGTAACACAGTAAATCTGAAAGCACAACATCTGCTGAACAAAATAATACCCCACATGCATAGGTACTTTGAAGGGTAGAGTTGCCAAACACCCCAAAGTCAAGTGTGCACTTGAGGGTCATTTTACTGGCAAAAATCAGCTGCGCACACAAAGTGCGCACCTTGCAGTTTTTCCAAATTTACAACCCTTTACATTTGAAATTCCCCCCACAAACTATATATTTTTGGAAAGTACATACCTCAAGGTTTCTAGGCGTGCTGGGTTTTTTGTTGTGGGAACCTTTTTATGGATGAAAAACCTTGAGGTGTTCATAGTTTGCAACGGATTTCCCTAAAAAATATTAATAAATATGCAGCATACAAGAAAGTTTTCCTAATATATCAATATGCAAACAAGAAATAACTCAATAAATCTGAAACCGCAGGGTCCCTGGAACAGAACAATACATAACATGCATATGTGGACACAGACCGCTAGACAAATAGCACAGAATAAACATCTGAAAAAGCAATGCAAAATAATCTCAATAATGGTACTAATAGGTTCTGCTAGGATTAGTCATGGGAGGATTAGCCTTGTGCTGATAGATTGTGAACGTCAGTAAACACTGAAATCCTAATGAAGGGCCCCATGTTTTCATCATCTATCACAAGTATCCAGCGGCTCCTCCTTCACCATTTCCTCCATCATCTTTTGGCTTCGCAAGTACCAAAAATAAAAAAACACAGGGACAAGAAAATGCAATTATCTAATTGAATTTTTAACTAGAGAAAGTATATGCAAATAGCCTAAAATATTCCAGGTCTGGCCACTTACCTTCACCCAGATGTGGAGATGTATTCTGTTACTATAGATCTGGGGGGTGTTGCAGAGCAGGGTATTCCAAACCAGGATGACCCTAGGGCACGGAACAAAACCTAACCTAACCTACATACAGTCTAAAAATCCATAAAAAAACTATTAACCAGAATAAAACAACTAAAAATCGAATTTAGTATGGTATGCTTCAAAGCAACCTTCTAAACACAAACCAGGTTGGCTGGGACATGTCGGGCAGTAGTAGCGCACATCTCTCCTAAAGCCACGCCTACTACAAACCCTACAAGGCTTCTGGGGAAACCTCTTCTTATTGATGGAGGGGATGCACTTTATGAAATGCTTCCCCACTAATCTAGCCTCGTCATCATTACCAGCCATCTCTGGTGCCTGCTCGGTATCCCCAAATAACAGAGCAGGGAGTATCTGCAGCTGATATTTTACAAACGACAAATTGGAGCCTGGTACTGCTGCCTTGAAGACAACAAAGGAGTTATAAGTTGCTAATTGGACCAAATGGATAGCAACTTTTTTGTACCAGGCTCTGGATTTTCTGGTGGCGTTGTAATATGTTAAAATTTGGTCTGTTTTATCAACGCCACCCATGAATTTATTATAATCTTTGATACAACGTGGCTTTTGGGAAGGGGCTCGGGGACCACGTTGCCGTAATCTCACGACTGACTCATCGTGGATTGTAGTCAGCATGAAAACATTTTTTCTGTCCATGTATTTCACGGCCAGGAGCTCATCGCTTCTTACAGCATACGACTCTCCACGATTTATTTTTTGTGTCAGCAATGACCTGGGCAAGCCTTTTCGATTACGGTTGATGGTGCCGCAGGCCGGTGTGTCCAATGAGTAGAGGGCTCGAAATAGGGGGATGCTGGTATAAAAGTTATCCACATATAAGTGGTAACCTTTCCCCAGTAGAGGAGTCATGAGTTCCCAAACTATTTTTCCACTGACAGACAAATCAAGGGGACAACCAGGGGGTCCAGATGTGTGTCCCTTCCTTCGTAAAGACGAAAAAATTTGGTGTAGCCGGGCTTTCACACAATTTGTAAAATTTTATCCCATAGCGGGCACGCTTACTAGGGATATACTGACGAAATACAATGCGCCCTTTATAAAGCAGAAGCGATTCGTCAATACTTAAATTTTGGGAGGGGGTGTACACTTCTGCAAAGCGCTCAGACAGACTATCGATCAGGGGACGTACTTTGTGAAGTCTGTCGTGACCGGGCTCACCACGGGGAATTGCAGTGGAATTGTCATTAAAATGTAGAAACCGCAGTAAAATTTGGTAGCAGTTTCTGGTCATTATGGCCGGAAATAATGGTGTTGCCAAAAGGGTTCGGGTATCCCAGTAGGAGGCGATACTAAATTTTTTGCAGATACCCATGGCTAAAGTGAGCCCCCAAAATTTTTTTAACTCACTTATGTTTGTGGGCTGCCATGCATGAGCGCGGGTGTGCCTTTGTGGGGGATTTTGTGCTAGGACCCACTCAGCATAGCAGTTTGTATGGTAGACCATGTCCTGTAGCATGGCCTCCGTGATGAACAATTTGAAAAAGTCAACAGGACGGAAGTTTGTTGTGTCCACGTTGACTCCGGGGACCGAATCGAAAGGGGGAATTTCGGGGGAATAATTATTGGGAGGCCTCCACGTAGGCACTCCATCACCAGCTGCAGCACTCTCCATCTGATCTACACTCTCCTCCAGCGTGGCTTCTCCTTGTGCGCTACCATCCCTTCTAGGATGCCTAGCACTACCACTGGTACTACTGCACGGCTGTGTCTCTTCAGTAGAGGAGACACTGTCAGACTCACTATCTGAGGGCAAATAATCTGACCCTGAAACACTATACTCTTCCGAGTCTGACTCCATCATGTAAGCCGCTGCTTCCTGGGCAGAGTACCTTTTCCCAGCCATCCTGAAATCTGCTAAACAAAGGCTAAAACCAAATGAAAACAATAAAAATACTACACTAAAGGGGAGGAACTAGGGGGAAGTTTACAGTAACTAAAAGCTAAACTAAAGCCTAGAACTAAAGTTGGGGAACAAAACAGCCAAAAAGCAAATACTCAAAAGTAAACGTCAGCAAGCTTGCAGAACCAAGAATCTTCAAGAGCAATCGCAATCTAAAAGGAAGTTAAAGTAACAGAACATTACAATTAATTCCCCCTCATCCCATCCCATATGCAGTGTGGCATTCCCTCCCATTTCATTCCCATTTGCAGTGTGGCATTCCCCCCACCCCATTCCCATATGCAGTGTGGCATTCCCCCCACCTCATTCCCATATGCAGTGTGGCATTCCCCCCACCTCATTCCCATATGCAGTGTGGCATTCCCCCCACCTCATTCCCATATGCAGTGTGGCATTCCCTCCCACCCCATTCCCATATGCAGTGTGGCATTCCCTCCCATTTCATTCCCATATGCAGTGTGGCATTCCCCCACCCCATTCCCATATGCAGTGTGGCATTCCCCCCACCTCATTCCCATATGCAGTGTGGCATTCCCCCCACCTCATTCCCATATGCAGTGTGGCATTCCCCCCACCTCATTCCCATATGCAGTGTGGCATTCCCCCACCTCATTCCCATATGCAGTGTGGCATTCCCCCCACCCCATTCCCATATGCAGTGTGGCATTCCCCCCACCCCTTTCCCATATGCAGTGTGGCATTCCCCCCACCTCATTCCCATATGCAGTGTGGCATTCCCCCCACCCCATTCCCATATGCAGTGTGGCATTCCCTCCCATTTCATTCCCATATGCAGTGTGGCATTCCCCCCACCTCATTCCCATATGCAGCGTGGCATCCCCCTCACCTCATTCCCATATGCAGTGTGGCATTCCCCCCACCCCATTCCCATATGCAGTGTGGCATTCCCTCCCATTTCATTCCCATATGCAGTGTGGCATTCCCCCCACCTCATTCCCATATGCAGCGTGGCATCCCCCCCACCTCATTCCCATATGCAGCGTGGCATCCCCCCCCCCATTCCCATATGCAGCGTGGCATTCTCCCCACCCCATTCCCATATGCAGCGTGGCATTCCCCCCACCCCATTCCCATATGCAGCGTGGCATTCTCCCCACCCCATTCCCATATGCAGCGTGGCATTCCCCCCACCCCATTCCCATATGCAGCGTGGCATTCCCCCCACCCCATTCCCATATGCAGTGTGGCATTCCCCCCACCTCATTCCCATATGCAGTGTGGCATTCCCCCCACCTCATTCCCATATGCAGTGTGGCATTCCCCCCACCTCATTCCCATATGCAGTGTGGCATTCCCCCCACCTCATTCCCAGATGCAGTGTGGCATCCCCCCCACCTCATTCCCATATGCAGTGTGGCATTCCCTCCCATTTCATTCCCATATGCAGTGTGGCATTCCCCCCACCTCATTCCCATATGCAGCGTGGCATCCCCCCACCCCATTCCCATATGCAGCGTGGCATTCTCCCCACCCCATTCCCATATGCAGCGTGGCATTCCCCCCCCACCTCATTCCCATATGCAGCGTGGCATCCCCCCCACCTCATTCCCATATGCAGCGTGGCATCCCCCCCACCTCATTCCCATATGCAGCGTGGCATTCCCCCCACCCCATTCCCATATGCAGTGTGGCATTCCCCCCACCCCATTCCCATATGCAGCGTGGCATTCCCCCCACCCCATTCCCATATGCAGCATGGCATCCCCCCACCCTATATGCAGCGTGGCATTCCCCCCACCCCATATGCAGCGTGGCATTCCCCCCACCCCATATGCAGCGTGGCATCCCCCCCACCCCATTCTCATATGCAGTGTGGCATTCCCCCCACCCCATATGCAGCGTGGCATTCCCCCCACCCCATATGCAGTGTGGCATCCCCCCACCCCATTTTCATATGCAGCGTGGCATCCCCCCCACCTCATTCCCATATGCAGCGTTGCATCCCCCCCACCCCATTCCCATATGCAGCGTGGCATTCCCCCCACCCCATTCCCATATGCAGCGTGGCATTCCCCCCACCCCATTCCCATATGCAGCGTGGCATTCCCCCCACCTCATTCCCATATGCAGCGTGGCATTCCCCCCACCCCATTCCCATATGCAGCGTGGCATTCCCCCCACCCCATTCCCATATGCAGCGTGGCATTCCCCCCACCTCATTCCCATATGCAGCGTGGCATTCCCCCCACCCCATTCCCATATGCAGTGTGGCATTCCCCCCACCCCATTCCCATATGTAGCGTGGCATTCCCCCCACCCCATTCCCATATGCAGCATGGCATCCCCCCACCCTATATGCAGCGTGGCATTCCCCCCACCCCATATGCAGCGTGGCATTCCCCCCACCCCATATGCAGCGTGGCATCCCCCCCACCCCATTCTCATATGCAGTGTGGCATTCCCCACACCCCATATGCAGCGTGGCATTCCCCCCACCCCATATGCAGTGTGGCATCCCCCCCACCCCATTCTCATATGCAGCGTGGCATCCCCCCCACCTCATTCCCATATGCAGCGTGGCATCCCCCCCACCCCATTCCCATATGCAGCGTGGCATTCCCCCCACCCCATTCCCATATGCAGCGTGGCATTCCCCCCACCCCATTCCCATATGCAGCGTGGCATTCCCCCCACCTCATTCCCATATGCAGTGTGGCATTCCCCCCACCTCATTCCCATATGCAGTGTGGCATTCCCCCCACCTCATTCCCATATGCAGTGTGGAATTCCCCCCACCCCATTCCCATATGCAGTGTGGCATTCCCTCCCATCCCATATGCAATGTGGCATCCCCCCACCCCATAGACAGTGTGGCATACCCCATCCCAATTCCATGGGCAGTGTGGCATCCCCCCCCCCACGTGCCATTGACCCCCCATATGCAGTGTGGCATTCCCTCCCATCCCATATGCAATGTGGCATCCCCCCACCCCATAGACAGTGTGGCATACCCCATCCCAATTCCATGGGCAGTGTGGCATCCCCCCCCCCCACGTGCCATTGACCCCCCATATGCAGTGTGGCATTCCCTCCCATCCCATATGCAATGTGGCATCCCCCCACCCCATAGACAGTGTGGCATACCCCATCCTAATTCCATGGGCAGTGTGGCATCCCCCCCCACGTGCCATTGACCCCCCTCCTATTCCCATATGCAGTGTGGCATTCCCTCCCATCCCATATGCAATGTGGCATCCCCCCACCCCATAGACAGTGTGGCATACCCCATCCCAATTCCATGGGCAGTGTGGCATCCCCCCCCCACGTGCCATTGACCCCCCCCAACACAACACATGTGGCCAGTGACAGATCGGGGGGAGCACGATCGCTGCTTTGCGCCGATCTGATCGGCGCAGGTCGGCAGTGTGATGGGAGGGGGGACAACACGTGGTCACCGATCGGGGGAGCGAGATCGGGGGAGCGAGATCGCTGCGCCGACCTGTCATAGATCATCATAAATCTCTCTCCCCTCCGCCGATGGGCGGAGGGGAGAGAGATTCATGATGATCAATGACAGATCGGCGCAGGTCGGCAGTGTGATGGGAGGGGGGACAACACATGTGGTCACAGATCGGGGGAGCGAGATCGCTGCACCGATCTGTCATTGATCATCATAAATCTCTCTCCCCTCCGCCCATCGGCGGAGGGGAGAGAGATTTATGATGATCAATGACAGATCGGCGCAAAGCAGCGATCGTGCTCCCCCGATCTGTCCCTTGTCAGTGCAGGTCGGCAGCGTGATGGGAGGGGGGACAACACAAGGGACACAGACAACACAAGGGACACACCACTCACCTCAGATCCAGGCAGCAAAAGGCCGGATACCATGTGATCTGGCCTTTATATAGCAGTGCGGCGCCGGATGATGACACCGCAGAAGCCGCACTTTGATTGGCTCCTGCAGCGATCGGGTCACAGCTACAGTCATCAACTCACCTCTGGATGACCCCCCAAGCCTCGTCTTCAAGAAGAATCCAGAACTGAGGTGCTGCGAGCTTCCAATCAAGTTTAAGGTAAGAAAATGTCAGCTACGTGACTCTCACGTAGCTGGCACTTAACGGTAGGAGAGGCAGCTACGTGAGAGTCACGTAGCTGGCACTAGAAGGGTTAATGAATCAAGCCCATTGTGTTAGTGATCCTGCTGGCTTTCTCAATCATAAGCCCAGATGCTTTAATGTATTCCTAAAGATAAATGCATACAGAAGTTACCATGACCTAGATCAGCGAAACTCAAATGGCGGACCGAGTAATTGACATGGGACCTCTGAAACATGCGGCAGCACCAGGAGAGGGAGGGCCCACTGAACGACAAAATAAATGATGAGAAAAATAATGGCACAGCAGTGCTCATTTATGCTGACCAGAACTGATAGCCATTAGTTGAACTCTCTGCTCATCCACGTCATCCTCCCCTCCCCCAGTCCATTCTCCCTGTCTGATCTGATCCTTTTCTCCCTTCTGTCCCAATGTCCATTTTTATTTCCCACGCCCATGAAAGAACTGCTCTGTACAACACACACCCTTACTCGGGTCCTGGCCAGCAAAGAACATGGTGACCTTACACATGGCCAGACTTTGGAGTGTGCAAGCTGTGCGATTGCACAGGGCGCCATCCCATGATTTCTGTTCTGGAGACGCCATTCAGACAACCCTATAGAAAGAAAGTCCTAAGCTAGCTCAGCAGGCCTCTCAACTCCACATTGTTGGGAGGCTCTACTGTTTTATTCTGGCCTCCCTCTGTCAGTGTTCGGTACCAGAAGTGGGGTCACCTTCACACATTTCCCCCTTAACTCTCTTTCTTTTTTGCACATTCCTCCATCTTTCACTCCCATTTGCTTTCTGTAATTTTCTATTCTTTTTTCTCTTTTTATTTGTTTCATCTTTCTCTCAGGTGATTCCCCCCTTCCTTTTTTTGTTCCTTCCCTTTACTCTTTTCCTCCTTCATTTACTTCTCTTTTTTTCTTTCTTTTCAATTCTATTTTGTTCCTTCTCCTAACCGACTCATCTCTCTTCTCCCTCTTTTCCATGTTCCATCCATTTCTCTCTTGTCGCCTTCCTTCCATCTCCTTCTCTTCTCAGTTTCAATATGTCTTCTTCTCTTTTCACATTTCCTTGTCCCACTCTTCTAATGTTCTTTCTTATGTTCTTTTCTTCCTTCCTTCCTTATTAGTTATTGTTCCTTCTTTATCTTCATTTCCATTTTTCTTTCCATTTCCTTTGTTTCTGCTACCACACATCTTTATCTGTCTCCCTATTTTCCGTGTTCTCTCTCTTTTTTCCATTATTCCTTTCATACCCCTCGATTCAAAGAGCAAAAGTTAATTGATTTCGTATCGAGAATCGTAAGTTTGGGTGGGTGTTTGTCATTTTTTCTTGTTTTTTTGGCCATTTCGTATTCGCACGATCGTTCGCGCATAGACGTATATGAACATACGCATTTCGTACGAGAATCGTATAATTTGCGTTAGTTCGTGTGTTTTTCCCGTCCAAATCGTATTATTTGCGTCCGATCCTATTTTTCACGTCCTTCACATGGGCTTGCGCCCAATTCAGAGAGGTGATTGCTAATTGTTTTGCAGACCATTAAAGAGCTGCTTTACGAAATGTTTGCCGGCAGCTATTTGGCCTCGGGAGTAGGATGGAGCGGAGCGAGTTTGTGGCACATCAAGGGCTTATGCTTTTTGGCATTGAGTTGATCGAGATGTCTGAGAGCAGATTGCCCCTGCGTCGTCGCATGAACATCGATAGCATGAATGATGTTGAGCTGTTCGAGCTGACCAGGCTTAATCGCGCTTCCCTCCATAAATTATATAGTGAGCTGCGGCCATGGTTAGCCCGCACCACAAGGAAGGGGCATGCAATTTCAGGTATGACCAAGATGCTTGGCTGCCTGCAATTTTTGGCGAACGGCTCGTTCCAGAGGCTGGGTGCCCTCTCTGTGGGGATGTCACAGCCTACGCTGAGCCGCGCACTGTCTAAATTTTTGGAAGGCATGGCTGCCATAACTCAAAAATATATTTATTTTCCTGATGATATGGCAGCCAGAAACGCCATTAAGCTTGGGTTTTATAATGTGGCCGACATGCCCAACGTTATTGGTGCAATTGACTGCACACATGTGGCACTCGTACCTAGGGCAGCCGACGAGTATATATATAGGTATTGAGATTGGTTATTATGTTGCCCAACGTGTCATGTAACCTGTTTTCCTTTGCGGCAGCATATTTGTTTATCCCTCATTTGTGTAGCTGCTTTATCTCGGCTTTTCATTAGTCTTTCCCAATAGAGTGCAGACATGTTTTGTGGTTAATTTATTAGTTTTGGTCAAATATCAATTACCCTTTTTGTATGTTTTTGCCTTAAGGAATCGTAAAATGGGACACTCACTTAATGTCCAGGCCGTGGTTGGTCCGGATATGCGGTTTATGAGTGTCCTTGCCGGCTACCCCGGATCGTCCCACGACTCCTATATCCTCCGGCGATCTGGGTTGTTTCGGAGATTTGAGGCAGGTGAATTTTCGGGGGCATGGCTGCTTGGTAAGTGTGTCCTATTTGTGTGTTATTAAATGTGGCATTAATCTTGTATTTGGTGATATGTTTGTTTTGGAAAACTTTACATAAGCGTCCAACTGCCTTTTTCTTGGCTCATATATTAGGAACTTACACAAAAAATCCTTGTCTCGCTTTGGCCTTCAGAATGTTTTCCCTTTAGTTAGGATGTCTGTAAGTTCCTTGTCCCTAAATATATTGGTTTGGAGTTTATACCCAAGGATCTTTGACCTTTGGCTCCTTTTGTACTATTGGTCTTTAAATGTCAAAGTGGACTTAAACTGCATACATTGTAGTTTCCAGTGAAATGTGGATAGGGATCTTTGACCTTTGGCTCCTTTTGTACTATTGGTCTTTAAATGTCAAAGTGGACTTAAACTGCATACATTGTAGTTTCCAGTGAAATGTGGATAGGGATCTTTGACATTTGGCTCCTTTTGTACTATTGGTCGTTAAAGGTCAAAGTGGACTTAAACTGCATACATTGTAGTTTCAAGAGAAATGTGGATAGGCCCTCAGCAGCATCCTAATTGTAACATGTCTGAAAACTACAAATATATGTAAAATACAAATACCCTTGGCCGTGCAGATGTTTGTTAATTAATTGGTATATAGAAGTGCCATTTTTATTTAGGTTATACCTTAGTGCAATTTTTGGGGGCCCTAATGTGCCCTGTTTTTTGTTGGGAACACTTTACCTTACATCATTATGATATCTGTGAAATTTTTGGTGTTGGTTGTGTTGCCTTTTTAATTTTGATTACATTTAATTCTCTGTTTAAGGTGATTCCGGGTACCCACTTCTACCCTGGCTCATGACGCCTGTGCTGCGGCCCCAGGATGCCTCTCAGGAAGCGTATAACCGTGCGCATCGCAAGACCCGGGCTGTTGTGGAGAGGGCCTTTGGTCTGCTGAAGACACGTTTTCGTTGCCTTGACCATACTGGGGGGGCCCTGCAATATGATCCCAAGAAAGTGATCGACATTATAATGGCATGTGCTGTTTTGCACAATTTTGCCATCATGGAACGTGTCCCACGTTATGTGGACAGCCTGCCCTCTTCAGCCGTCGAGGATGAAGTCGAGAATTTTGAGGGGCCCCCCAGTGAGTCTGGCCAATCTGTTCGAGCCAACCTGATCAGCCAGCATTTTACTTAACTTTTTTCCCTGTCTCACCATTCTGTATGTCTGTGTTATCCTTTTTGTTACATATGTTGTTTTGCCGTAATGTGGCATTACCTCTAAGTAAAAAATTTAGACCTTAATTGTTGCCTAATGTATTTCATGTAGTTTCCTTAGCTTTAGCTTTGCATTGTTACACCTCTTCAAACAAAAATTATCTGGTTTAGCCCAAGCTGTTAAAAATGTCTTCCCACTAAAAACGCCACAAGTATTGTAAGTGAATTTTTTGTTTTACTTTGAAAAGGAAAAATTATAGTGCTTAACACAAATCAGTCCACATACATCTGTGGTAACAAATGGATAACATTAAAAAAAAACATCGAGCACATCTACACCTGGAAGTGAGTGGCACAACCAAACAAGGACACCCAGTCCAAAGGCCAGCCTAGTCCAGTCATTAATATTGCCTGTGCCCAGGGATATTTGGGCATGGCCATAATGTCACACAAACATGTCTGCAAACAGGAGGAGCACCAACCAAATACATAGGTAAAGCCATAAGTGGCCAGATAAACTCCACATAGACCTATGGCATTGGCTAGTGGCCTTAAGCATTACTCTAAGGAGCTATATGGGAGCAAATACAAAACACAACCTGCCAGAGCAACACAAAATGGATTGTTTGAAACCTCAAAGGACAAGTAAATACAGTGGGGGGTAAGAGAAAAGATGTCCCACACACCCATGGCTTAATAGGGTGGCTGCCCATAATACCCAGGTGGAGGTCCAGGTGGAGGTCCATGGGAATGGGACCTAGCCTGGGCCATGGCAGCATTGTGAATTTGAAACTGCTCCACAATGTTTCTCTGCATATTGGTCATCTCAGCCATGGCTGACTGGATGCCATTACTTGCATTGGCCACGTTGCTGTTGAGGGTACGCAACTCCGCGAGGATGCCCTGTAGACTGGTATGGATGTTCACCATGTCGGCATGCCTTTGCTCACGCTCTGTAACGAGCTGGGCGTCATAAGAGTCCCTTTGTTGGGTCCATAATTGAAGCAGGGCACTCTGCCTCCCCTGGGAAATTGTGGGGCGGCGTAATGGCGTCCGCCGCACAATTACCCTGGCTCTTGGGCGTGCCCTGCCGCGTGGTGTCGTACCCTCAACAGCAACCGGCCTGCTTTGCAAATCCTCAGCAGCAGAGTGAACACTGGGGACTGTAGTGTCAGTCTCCCCATGTGCAAGCACAATGGATGGAGATTCACTCTGCTGCTGAGGATTGGCCAGAGAAACATTATGGAGCAGTTCCAAATTGGGACCCAGGGGGGGTTCATCCGACGTGCCCTGTACGGAGACATCATCATCTTCCTCCATGTCCTGGATCTCTTCCATGAGTGTGCGGGTCTGTAGGGACATATCAAAAAAAAAAAGGCTAAGTTGGCGTCCAAATTTTGGATTTCAACAGTTTAACACATTCTTAAGCACTTGTTAGTATTTATGCTACTAAATTAACTTACCGAAAATCTCTGATCTGGGCTCCTATGCTGTACGGACCTGGTAGGCATAACCAAACTGGGGGGTGAGTTTACCCTTGCTGAGGGATCATGCTGGGCTGAAGAAGAGAAAAACAAACCACGTAAACACACACACATAACCTTTTTTAGGATAGGTAATCAAATATAGCTCTATTTGTAATATTTTTCAACTCTAGAGCAATGGTGACCTTTGTTCAAACACACGCAAGTTTACATAGGTGCAATGGCTCTGAAAAACTGCTAAGTGACCTCAGTTCTAAGTCATGAAGTGTACCCAGTCAGCATACAACTTTCAAGGCACATTTTTGGATTTAGCCTACCATTCGCTAGGTCCGGGGTACTCAAACAATTGTTTGTAACGCACATTTCAAGGTATGTGGTGAGAGGTGAATGTCTGGCCATGGTGCTGACGCAGGGGGTGTCTAGTTAAAAATAAATACACTGGTGGAGGGGCTGGAGATTTCAAAGTGCCAACTAATAAAGGCTGCTTGCCCTTGCTGGCCTGGATGGGCCAGAGCTGAGGGGACAGGGATTGGATGGCTAAAGGGGGGAGTTAACGTATTGATGGTGATGGGATGGATGGAGCCAATCTGTTACAAATGTATGGGGCTTATGTGGGGGGGAACATGGGGGGACTGTGGCAGATGGGCCAGAGCAGGGGCAGCGGGACACGATTGTGGCCAGAGAAATTTTTAAAAAGTTACTGTGTACCTTGCAATGCCACTTCCTGTGCAGTACTTCATATTGCAATGCTATGTTTCAGGGAGCCATGACATTGGGCAGGAGACCAACCACTACATGGCCGATCAAGGGGGCAGCTCTGAGCACGTCAACACAGAAGTAACTGAGTGCAGGGCTGTCTGGGCAGGGGTCCTTGAATGTGGTGCCAAGGTCCGCATTGGGACCCCGGGCCGCCAGTTGAGTGTCGCTGCTCTAGGTCAGATATGTTTGTGGGTGGCTAATTAAATTGTTAACTCAAACACAACTCACACAACCAAAAGGCAACCCATACATAATGATGTGTGTTTTGTGATTGATTCCAAATATCTCACTTATCTTGCGAAACTTCATGACTTTAACAATCCAATTGGACATTTGAACTTTGCCATAATGGCTGTGGGCCTAAATGTGTGATTCCCAGGGACAAAAAGAGGACACAAACAGCCACAGTAGTGCGAGGCCAAGCAAGGCAAACCATAGGGGCATCCCGTTAGCTTGTTACTAGTGAACTGTAGATTATTTAGCAAACAGCCAAACATGCAGATTTAAGAGTACTCACCGTGGGTACGGGTCGGTGAGTCTGTGTCCCTTAGACCAGCATGTCCACCGACCGCGACCGGATGGAGAAGTCCAAGCACAATCTCCTCAGCAGGGGTAAACTCCAATTTAGATGGAAAGCCACCGCCAGTTTTCAGGCTGAAAAGAGAAAATCGTTTTGTACTCAGAAAAGGTGCATACAGTACATCCCAAACATTCGATTTAGCGTAAACATTTAGTTACCTGTAATTATGCCTTTTAATTTCTTTTTGCCGTACAGCATACTTCAGATCAGAGATTTTCTTCTGAATTTGGGACACATCTTTCCTCTCTTCCCCCGCTGCATTTACTTGTCGGAGGATGGTTTCAAACAATTCCATCTTGCGCTGCTTGGTGGTGTGTTTGGATTTGCTCCCATATAGCTCGTCATAGTATAATGTAAGGCCACTAGCCAATGCCATATTTTGGTCATGGGAGAATCTCCCACTCAACTGGCCGCGGCGCAATGTGCGGCCAGATGGTTGGCTTGGCTGCTCCTCCATGTGTGCAGACACATGTGGTGACATTATGGCCTGGGGCTGGGTAGGGGAATGGCCGGATTGGTGGCTTCCCAATGACTGGACTGGACTGGCCAAGGGACTGGGTGTTCTTGCGTGGCTGGCCACCGAACTTCCAGGTGTAGATGTGGTCATGGGGGCAATTCGGGGCCCTCTTGGGGGGCTAGGTTCCCGGCTGGTGCCAGGTCGGGGGCTCTGTTCCCGGCTGGTGCCAGGTCGGGGGCTTCTGGCCCTGGATTGGGTTCTTCTGGGCCTGTAGGGGCTTCTGGCCCTGGATGGTGTTCTTCTGGGCCTGTAGGGGCTTCTGGCCCTGGATGGTGTTCTTCTGGGCCTGTAGGGGCTTCTGGCCCTGGATTGGGTTCTTCTGGCCCTGTAGGGGCTTCTGGCCCTGGATTGGGTTCGGCGGGCCCTGTCGGGGCTTCGTGCCCTGGATTGGGTTCGGCGGGCCCTGTAGGGGCTTCTGGCCCTGGATTGGGTTCGGCGGGCCCTGTCGGGGCTTCGTGCCCTGGATTGGGTTCGGCGGGCCCTGTAGGGGCTTCTGGCCCTGGATGGTGTTCTTCTGGCCCTGTAGGGGCTTCTGGCCCTGGATTGTGTTCGGCGGGCCCTGTAGGGGCTTCTGGCCCTGGTTTGGGATCTGCGGCCTCTGGATGGGCTTCTGGCCCTGGATTGTGTTCGGCGGGCCCTGTAGGGGCTTCTGGCCCTGGTTTGGGATCTGCGGCCTCTGGATGGGCTTCTGGCCCTGGATTGTGTTCGGCGGGCCCTGTAGGGGCTTCTGGCCCTGGTTTGGGATCTGCGGCCTCTGGCTGTGCTTCGGGGCCTGGATGGGGTTCGGGCCCTGGATGGGGTTCGGGCCCTGGCTGGGCTTCGTGCCCTGGATTGGGTTCTTCGGCCTCTGGCTGTGCTTCGGGGCCTGGATGGGGTTCGGGCCCTGGATGGGGTTCGGGCCCTGCTGCGGGGCATGGGTTTCCGAACTGCCCTACTTGAAGGCATGGCCGGTGTGGGCTCACTGGTGCTGCCTGTTCTGGGGGCAGAGGTGGTGGGTGCTGCAGTTGCCAGCTTTTTGGCTGCAGGAGGGGCACGGGGCTTGGGGCCCCTTTTTTTGGTACCTGAGGGTCCAGGGTCCCTTGGTGGGGCCGAGGTGGGAGTCTTGGCTCTCAGTTTTCGGCCAGCTTGCTGGGACCTTGTTGTGGGGCCCTCCGCGGTCTTGCTTGGCTGGGGTCGCTTGCTCATCGCCTTTTTTGGTGCCATCGTACACAAATGCTCAAAGAGAATGAGCTTTGGGTGCAGGGACCTTTAAATAATGAGCCCAGCGTGTGACGCCTATGCGCACGACTACGCGCTCGTACGAACGTACGTTCGAGCGGAACCAGGAAACCGCTGGGGTTTCACTTATCTGCTGCCTGGAAGAAGCATAAAGATGGCGCCCACTATCTTCACCCGTCAACAGGAAGAGATCCTCATGCTGGTAAGTGGCTGCCTGTGCATTTTAATCGAATAGTCAATGATGGCCTAAATGTAAATGATGCGTTTGGAACTAGTTTGGGGTATCTTAATGTTTAATCACTGGCTCCTCACACTTCATCCTCAAGGGCCGAGCCTGGCCACGTTTTCAACTGTCTATGCTGATGTCCTAATTCGGCCAATTGCTCCGGCTTAGCAACAGTTAATTAACCTGTGGAGTAGCGGGGCGAGCTGGCAAACCTGGCCTGTCTCGGACCTTGATGCGGATGTTTGAGGAACACTGTTTTCCTAAGCCATAAAAACACAACGGGAAGCCACACACGTGGTCCAAAAGCCTAAGCATTAGGCTACATCTTGGATGTTTAAACCATCCTAACATGCCATAGATGCAGGTGGCCTGATTCTTGATGTTGGCTATTATCTGTATGTACATGGTGTGTGATACATATAACATAAGACCAGACTGTCAATCACAGTCAACGTCCTCTTGAAGGCACTCCCCAAAAATGGCGGCCACTCGAAATGTGTGTGTTAATGACATTAAATTCTCAACTTGTGATGCAACACATATGGGTCTGTGTGTAAAAGTAAAAGCTCTGTGTCCATTATGTTTTTCAGATCATGCTTCAGCGCCGGTATGACTTCGCGCCCAATGTGTGCGAGAAAAGGGACATCGCCCGGGAGATCATCGCGGAGATCCACCGTGTGACCAGCACCACCTTCACTCACACCCAGATAATGCAGCATTGGTCGGACCTGAAACGTCTGCACATGCCCCGGGTGCGGAGGTATTTTGGGATCCATTTCCCAAGTAAGTACAAAGCAATTGCATGGTATATGTTCCAAATGTCTAAGTTATGCCTTTATTTATAATGACTTTTCTTTGGTAGTGTTGGAAATGGATTTCAGAATTCGCCGCACCCGGAGACGTACAGGCCGACCAGTGCTGCATGACTCTGCATCTGTGAGTGAAGGTGGTGGATCTCCCGGGTGACGGACCTACCCCTCCTCTGTGGCCTCCTCAGACCAGCCCCTGGACCTTACCACAGAGGAGGGGCCAAGGCGCGTGGGCGTGGAGTCATACCTGGCCACGCATGGGGAAGGCTCTGGTATGTCACTCTTCATGTATAGGCACAAAGATATACATGGCAGGCCAAAAACTAAGTTATCCTTTATTATGTATTTGTAGAAGCTTCAGGAGCGGGTGAGATAGTGGAGGAGGAGGCAGCAGAGATGCTTGAAGTCGATCCTGGCGAAGGTGAGTGATGTCAGCCAGACTGGGAGCCAGATATGTTGGGAATAGTGACTCTCTACAAGTACTAACCAAATGTCACATGTTTCTCCAGGGACTTCTTCACAGCAGAGCCAGGACCAAGGGCAGCCTGTTGGCCCCAACCAGCCATCTGTCGGCCACCAACTCCGTAAGTCTCCATGCCATTATTCATATTAATGTTTGCTTAGCTAATAACACACACATAACTAAAGGCGTAGCCAATGTGTAGTTCACACTTTAATGTGGGCACTTCGTTAGCTTAAAGAGGACCCTAACTAGTATTAAGAACCAAAGACTTAGCCATCACACTGTACCTACAGATTAGAAACATGGAAAAACACCCTTCACCCATCTAATGCATGTTATTAGACTGAACAAAACCAATATTGGGGAATATGGAATGCGCAATATTTACAGGCAGCATGGGATACAGATTGAAAAAAGGAAGGTGCTGCCATGCATTGTGTGAGTGATGACCTTTCCCTCAACCCAGCTATGCTCTGGATTCCCAACGCACCACTGTAACCTACTCCCCTGTACTTTATCCAACTCTCCACTCCTCATTAAGTGTTATGCTTCAGAGTCCAGATGGCGGCGCTGTAATCCCCAAAAAACCCTAAATAACTTTGAGGTGGTGCAGAATCATTTGTGAATAGTTATTGGTTTTCATTAAATAATGTTGAAGGTCCGGTTTAAGGAGTTTAAACACTTACCTGTGGGAAATGCATTAACTGTATCCCTTTGAAGAAGGACATATGTCATGCATTTACATGTATTTGATTAACCCTAAATCTATTTCCAGCATACAAACCGGTCTGGGACTCCTATTTATGTTTCTTTCTCTATTGGTTACAGGGATGATCCCCCAAACCTTGGCGGGAAAAAAAAAAAGAATGAAGGAGTTGGTGGCCGAGCTGCTGGCCATACAGGCGACGTTGGGGCCAACAGATGAAGAAGACGAGGAGGATTAGTGCCCTTGGTCCTGGCTCCTTTCTTAAAGTTGTTTTTAAATTTTTACAAATTTTATACATTGTTTTATCGTTTTGGTTAAAAACCAAAAAAGATGTTTTATAAAAAAAAAAAAAAAAAACAAAAAAAAAAGGTGTTTTACTGTTAAAAAAAAAACAATATTTATATGTGTTTTTCCTTGCAAAAAAAAAAAAAAAAGGTTTACAAACAAAAACCCAAAAAAAAATAAAAGTTTTTACTATTATTCCAAAAAAAACCAAGAAAATATTTTAAATAAATTATATTTTAAGCCTTCCGAAATGTGTCTTTTCTAATATGCACACACCCAAAAAATTACACAAACCAGAAACAACACACTTAGAAACATATAGACATATGTAAATTATGTGATATTCTTACGTTTTATGGACCGAGAAATGAAGTGGGATGCAGCCGCTACGGGGTTTAGGTAAGTTTGAGGGACCGAGAAATGAAGTTGGATGCAAGCGCTAAGGGGTTTAGGTAAGTTTGAGGGACCGAGAAATGAAGTTGGATGCAAGCGCTAAGGGGTTTAGGTAAGTTTGAGGGACCGAGAAATGAAGTGGGATGCAGCCGCTAAGGGGTTTAGGTAAGTTTGAGGGACCGAGAAATGAAGTTGGATGCAAGCGCGAAGGGGTTTAGGTAAGTTTGAGGGACCGAGAAATGAAGTGGGATGCAAGCGCAAAGGGGTTTAGGTAAGTTTGAGGGACCGAGAAATGAAGTTGGATGCAAGCGCTAAGGGGTTTAGGTAAGTTTGAGGGACCGAGAAATGAAGTTGGATGCAAGCGCTAAGGGGTTTAGGTAAGTTTGAGGGACCGAGAAATGAAGTGGGATGCAGCCGCTAAGGGGTTTAGGTAAGTTTGAGGGACCGAGAAATGAAGTGGGATGCAGCCGCTAAGGGGTTTAGGTAAGTTTGAGGGACCGAGAAATGAAGTTGGATGCAAGCGCGAAGGGGTTTAGGTAAGTTTGAGGGACCGAGAAATGAAGTGGGATGCAAGCGCAAAGGGGTTTAGGTAAGTTTGAGGGACCGAGAAATGAAGTTGGATGCAAGCGCTAAGGGGTTTAGGTAAGTTTGAGGGACCGAGAAATGAAGTGGGATGCAAGCGCTAAGGGGTTTAGGTAAGTTTGAGGGACCGAGAAATGAAGTGGGATGCAAGCGCAAAGGGGTTTAGGTAAGTTTGAGGGACCGAGAAATGAAGTGGGATGCAAGCGCAAAGGGGTTTAGGTAAGTTTGAGGGACCGAGAAATGAAGTTGGATGCAAGCGCTAAGGGGTTTAGGTAAGTTTGAGGGACCGAGAAATGAAGTTGGATGCAAGCGCTAAGGGGTTTAGGTAAGTTTGAGGGACCGAGAAATGAAGTGGGATGCAAGCGCTAAGGGGTTTAGGTAAGTTTGAGGGACCGAGAAATGAAGTGGGATGCAGCCGCTAAGGGGTTTAGGTAAGTTTGAGGGACCGAGAAATGAAGTTGGATGCAAGCGCTAAGGGGTGTAGGTAAGTTTCTGTTTGAGGGTGCGCATGCGCAAGATCTTATAAACATACGAACGCACGAATCTAAGAGGCCAAAAACCAATGAAAACCAGAGGCAAACGCAAGTAATTGGAAGAGCTTGACGATGGAAGCAGCCGAAAAAACAGGCTGCCGCCGCAACAGGTGAGCACATGAACGTGATTTTTACGATTGGCAACTGACTGAGGCAAGTTCGGGAGATATCATACGAACGGACGTATGTTTTAGGATAGAAACGTATTTGCTTATTGAATCACTCGCAAGTTCATACGAACGCACGAGCGGACGTGAAAAATAGGATGATCGTGAGCCAAATCCAAGCTGTTACATGTTTCTTTGAATCAACCCAATAGTGTATGCTCGTGTTTGGTGGACACCATTCTGAAATCTTGAACAGGGGGGCATTTACCCTAAGGCTGACCCTGACCTCACATTCCAAAGAGATACCTATCCCTCGATATGTGTTGAAGGGAAACTAAAAATCAGCCCCTATAGTAGGAAGTTAGATAAGAAAGTTAATATGGCTGCCCATCATCAAGTCTAAATATTGCAGTGGAAATTTAAATCTAATATAAAGGCAAAAAAAGACTTTAGGTCCGCTTAACATTCTCCCCCTGAGGCATCCTGATAGGTCACCTGAGGAGAAGGCTGCAGTTCCAAGATGGAGGATCCCAGGAGAGTGAGTATTAAAAGCTTTTTTCAGCTCAACTATGGTTATCATATAAGGATGCCCAAGGGGAAATGTGTTCAGTGGATCTAGCGTAATTTAAATTTGTACAACTCCATGGAGGATAATGCTACAATCTAGCCCACAACCAGGCGATTCCCCCAACAGATACCACCACCCACATCAGGTGACCAGATTAGGGATGAGCGAATCGATCCGGACGAACCCGGATTCGATCCGAATTTCAGGAAAAATTCGATTCGGATCGAATCCGAATTTCCCCGCGATTCGATCACTCGAAGTTTTCCTTTAACATCCATTCATTTACATTACAGGCATTCTAAGATGGCGGGCGGGACATGTCTGGACATGTATCCCGCGCCAGTGCAAGCTGGGGCAGTCACATGCAGCCTATCAGCAGCCAGCAAGCCCGGTGACGTCACACAGCGGTATTTAACGGCGGCCATCTTGCTTTTCCTCATTTCTCTATTGCATTCGTGACAGACAGACAGAACGCTGTGTAGCTGAGGCAGTTAGACAGGCTGGAGACAGGCTGGAGACAGGGACAGACAGGGACAGGCTGGAGACAGGCAGGAGACAGGCAGGAGACAGACAGGAGACAGACAGAAAGCCAGGGAAAGGTAGGAAAAACGGAGCTGGCTGACAGGGAGATTTTTTTTTTTTCATCCAGCCTTTGTTAGCGTTTTCAGGCTGCTTATAGTAACTAACTGTGCATATATACTGAACTGATCTTAAGTCTGCTGTGAGGCATCCCATTCTGTGACTAAAGCAGCCTCTATTTAATAGCATAATAAACATTTGCACTTATTCTCATAGAAATCAGGCCTGATAAAGACACTTTTGCTGTGCATGCTCTCTGGTTTTTGTGGCACTGGCATCCCATTCTGTGACTAAAGCAGCCTCTATTTAATAGCATAATAAACATTTGCACTTATTCTCATAGAAATCAGGCCTGATAAAGACACTTTTGCTGTGCATGCTCTCTGGTTTTTGTGGCACTGGCATCCCATTCTGTGACTAAAGCAGCCTCTATTTAATAGCATAATAAACATTTGCACTTATTCTCATAGAAATCAGGCCTGATAAAGACACTTTTGCTGTGCATGCTCTCTGGTTTTTGTGGCACTGGCATCCCATTCTGTGACTAAAGCAGCCTCTATTTAATAGCATAATAAACATTTGCACTTATTCTCATAGAAATCAGGCCTGATAAAGACACTTTTGCTGTGCATGCTCTCTGGTTTTTGTGGCACTGGCATCCCATTCTGTGACTAAAGCAGCCTCTATTTAATAGCATAATAAACATTTGCACTTATTCTCATAGAAATCAGGCCTGATAAAGACACTTTTGCTGTGCATGCTCTCTGGTTTTTGTGGCACTGGCATCCCATTCTGTGACTAAAGCAGCCTCTATTTAATAGCATAATAAACATTTGCACTTATTCTCATAGAAATCAGGCCTGATAAAGACACTTTTGCTGTGCATGCTCTCTGGTTTTTGTGGCACTGGCATCCCATTCTGTGACTAAAGCAGCCTCTATTTAATAGCATAATAAACATTTGCACTTATTCTCATAGAAATCAGGCCTGATAAAGACACTTTTGCTGTGCATGCTCTCTGGTTTTTGTGGCACTGGCATCCCATTCTGTGACTAAAGCAGTCTCTATTTAATAGCATAATAAACATTTGCACTTATTCTCATAGAAATCAGGCCTGATAAAGACACTTTTGCTGTGCATGCTCTCTGGTTTTTGTGGCACTGGCATCCCATTCTGTGACTAAAGCAGCCTCTATTTAATAGCATAATAAACATTTGCACTTATTCTCATAGAAATCAGGCCTGATAAAGACACTTTTGCTGTGCATGCTCTCTGGTTTTTGTGGCACTGGCATCCCATTCTGTGACTAAAGCAGCCTCTATTTAATAGCATAATAAACATTTGCACTTATTCTCATAGAAATCAGGCCTGATAAAGACACTTTTGCTGTGCATGCTCTCTGGTTTTTGTGGCACTGGCATCCCATTCTGTGACTAAAGCAGCCTCTATTTAATAGCATAATAAACATTTGCACTTATTCTCATAGAAA
This sequence comes from Gastrophryne carolinensis, assembly GCA_027917425.1. Lineage (NCBI taxonomy): Eukaryota > Metazoa > Chordata > Amphibia > Anura > Microhylidae > Gastrophryne > Gastrophryne carolinensis. The sequence goes on along the minus strand of CM051243.1, from coordinate 67,636,318 downwards.
TCAGGCCTGATAAAGACACTTTTGCTGTGCATGCTCTCTGGTTTTTGTGGCACTGGCATCCCATTCTGTGACTAAAGCAGCCTCTATTTAATAGCATAATAAACATTTGCACTTATTCTCATAGAAATCAGGCCTGATAAAGACACTTTTGCTGTGCATGCTCTCTGGTTTTTGTGGCACTGGCATCCCATTCTGTGACTAAAGCAGCCTCTATTTAATAGCATAATAAACATTTGCACTTATTCTCATAGAAATCAGGCCTGATAAAGACACTTTTGCTGTGCATGCTCTCTGGTTTTTGTGGCACTGGCATCCCATTCTGTGACTAAAGCAGCCTCTATTTAATAGCATAATAAACATTTGCACTTATTCTCATAGAAATCAGGCCTGATAAAGACACTTTTGCTGTGCATGCTCTCTGGTTTTTGTGGCACTGGCATCCCATTCTGTGACTAAAGCAGCCTCTATTTAATAGCATAATAAACATTTGCACTTATTCTCATAGAAATCAGGCCTGATAAAGACACTTTTGCTGTGCATGCTCTCTGGTTTTTGTGGCACTGGCATCCCATTCTGTGACTAAAGCAGCCTCTATTTAATAGCATAATAAACATTTGCACTTATTCTCATAGAAATCAGGCCTGATAAAGACACTTTTGCTGTGCATGCTCTCTGGTTTTTGTGGCACTGGCATCCCATTCTGTGACTAAAGCAGCCTCTATTTAATAGCATAATAAACATTTGCACTTATTCTCATAGAAATCAGGCCTGATAAAGACACTTTTGCTGTGCATGCTCTCTGGTTTTTGTGGCACTGGCATCCCATTCTGTGACTAAAGCAGCCTCTATTTAATAGCATAATAAACATTTGCACTTATTCTCATAGAAATCAGGCCTGATAAAGACACTTTTGCTGTGCATGCTCTCTGGTTTTTGTGGCACTGGCATCCCATTCTGTGACTAAAGCAGCCTCTATTTAATAGCATAATAAACATTTGCACTTATTCTCATAGAAATCAGGCCTGATAAAGACACTTTTGCTGTGCATGCTCTCTGGTTTTTGTGGCACTGGCATCCCATTCTGTGACTAAAGCAGCCTCTATTTAATAGCATAATAAACATTTGCACTTATTCTCATAGAAATCAGACCTGATAAAGACACTTTTGCTGTGCATGCTCTCTGGTTTTTGTGGCACTGGCATCCCATTCTGTGACTAAAGCAGCCTCTATTTAATAGCATAATAAACATTTGCACTTATTCTCATAGAAATCAGGCCTGATAAAGACACTTTTGCTGTGCATGCTCTCTGGTTTTTGTGGCACTGGCATCCCATTCTGTGACTAAAGCAGCCTCTATTTAATAGCATAATAAACATTTGCACTTATTCTCATAGAAATCAGGCCTGATAAAGACACTTTTGCTGTGCATGCTCTCTGGTTTTTGTGGCACTGGCATCCCATTCTGTGACTAAAGCAGCCTCTATTTAATAGCATAATAAACATTTGCACTTATTCTCATAGAAATCAGGCCTGATAAAGACACTTTTGCTGTGCATGCTCTCTGGTTTTTGTGGCACTGGCATCCCATTCTGTGACTAAAGCAGCCTCTATTTAATAGCATAATAAACATTTGCACTTATTCTCATAGAAATCAGGCCTGATAAAGACACTTTTGCTGTGCATGCTCTCTGGTTTTTGTGGCACTGGCATCCCATTCTGTGACTAAAGCAGCCTCTATTTAATAGCATAATAAACATTTGCACTTATTCTCATAGAAATCAGGCCTGATAAAGACACTTTTGCTGTGCATGCTCTCTGGTTTTTGTGGCACTGGCATCCCATTCTGTGACTAAAGCAGCCTCTATTTAATAGCATAATAAACATTTGCACTTATTCTCATAGAAATCAGGCCTGATAAAGACACTTTTGCTGTGCATGCTCTCTGGTTTTTGTGGCACTGGCATCCCATTCTGTGACTAAAGCAGCCTCTATTTAATAGCATAATAAACATTTGCACTTATTCTCATAGAAATCAGGCCTGATAAAGACACTTTTGCTGTGCATGCTCTCTGGTTTTTGTGGCACTGGCATCCCATTCTGTGACTAAAGCAGCCTCTATTTAATAGCATAATAAACATTTGCACTTATTCTCATAGAAATCAGGCCTGATAAAGACACTTTTGCTGTGCATGCTCTCTGGTTTTTGTGGCACTGGCATCCCATTCTGTGACTAAAGCAGCCTCTATTTAATAGCATAATAAACATTTGCACTTATTCTCATAGAAATCAGGCCTGATAAAGACACTTTTGCTGTGCATGCTCTCTGGTTTTTGTGGCACTGGCATCCCATTCTGTGACTAAAGCAGCCTCTATTTAATAGCATAATAAACATTTGCACTTATTCTCATAGAAATCAGGCCTGATAAAGACACTTTTGCTGTGCATGCTCTCTGGTTTTTGTGGCACTGGCATCCCATTCTGTGACTAAAGCAGCCTCTATTTAATAGCATAATAAACATTTGCACTTATTCTCATAGAAATCAGGCCTGATAAAGACACTTTTGCTGTGCATGCTCTCTGGTTTTTGTGGCACTGGCATCCCATTCTGTGACTAAAGCAGCCTCTATTTAATAGCATAATAAACATTTGCACTTATTCTCATAGAAATCAGGCCTGATAAAGACACTTTTGCTGTGCATGCTCTCTGGTTTTTGTGGCACTGGCATCCCATTCTGTGACTAAAGCAGCCTCTATTTAATAGCATAATAAACATTTGCACTTATTCTCATAGAAATCAGGCCTGATAAAGACACTTTTGCTGTGCATGCTCTCTGGTTTTTGTGGCACTGGCATCCCATTCTGTGACTAAAGCAGCCTCTATTTAATAGCATAATAAACATTTGCACTTATTCTCATAGAAATCAGGCCTGATAAAGACACTTTTGCTGTGCATGCTCTCTGGTTTTTGTGGCACTGGCATCCCATTCTGTGACTAAAGCAGCCTCTATTTAATAGCATAATAAACATTTGCACTTATTCTCATAGAAATCAGGCCTGATAAAGACACTTTTGCTGTGCATGCTCTCTGGTTTTTGTGGCACTGGCATCCCATTCTGTGACTAAAGCAGCCTCTATTTAATAGCATAATAAACATTTGCACTTATTCTCATAGAAATCAGGCCTGATAAAGACACTTTTGCTGGCCAAAGCCCTACTGGACCCTGCCAGGTCGATTCCTGCCCGGGGCATCCCATTCTGTGACTACAGCAGCCTCTGTTTAAGACCATATAAGCATTTGCTCTTATCATATTTGAAATTAGCCTGATAAAGACACTTTTGCTGGCCAAAGCCCTACTGGACCCTGCCAGGTCCATTCCTGCCCAGGGCATCCCATTCTGTGACTAAAGCAGCCTCTGTTTAAGACCATATAAGCATTTGCTCTTATTATATTTATATTATAAGACACTTTTGCTGGGCATAGGCTTACTGCTGCCTGCCAGGTGCACTTCTGTTGAGGCATCCCATTCTGTAACATAGCATACCCCTCTTTATTTACACTAAGCAGCTCTCTTATTTACACTAAGCAGGCCTGTTGGAGGCTGAGTGTTACTGCTCACTTTTGGTGTGCATTATATTCTGTTTTATATAGACCCACTGCTGCCTGGGGGTTCTTAAAATATCACCTACTACCACGCCAGTTAGACTATGTCGGGCAGACAAGTGCCTGGAAGTGAAAAGAGGAGTGGCAGAGGCCAAGATTCCGCAGGCAGAGCTCGCATCAGACTGGGGGCCAGTAGCAGCAGGAGTCACGCTGAGAGACCTAATCTGCCAGTATCTGCTAGCGGTCGGGTCTCCACCAGTAACGCATCTGCCGTGGTAGATTGGCTGACGCGCTCATCAACAACATCATCACAACTTACATCTGAGACCCCCAGTCTAGGGTCGGTAGGTTCCTCTGACACAACCCTGAGTTGGCATGCCCCGAGAGCAGTCCCTGTCCTCCCATTGCCTCTGTCCTACGCCGTTCCCTCCCCCAGCGACGTATCCTATGCTTTGGGTTCAGCTCCACTCTTTAGTGAGGAGGACGATCAGATACAGGAGGACAGTCAGCAGCTACTGCCCAGCCAAGAAATGGAGGTGGCTTCTTTAGCTAGGCAGACAAATAGTGATGTGGACAGTGTCGTGGGTGCTGCAAGCGTTCCAGCTCCTGCGCCAGACACTGTTGACGAATCCACGAACATCAGTGACGTACAGCCACAACCCGGTGATGATGATGATGATGACGATGAAGCCGATCGCACTTGGGAGCCGGGTGATGAAGGGGCTTCATCGTCATCATCAGGAGAAGAGGGGCGCAGGTTGCCCCGGAGTCAGCAGCTGAGGCAGCAAGGTGGTACCAGTCAGCATGGGGGCACAATTCCAAAGGCTGGAGCCGGCCGGGGCCGGGGCCGGGGTAGAGCACCTGCTGTGCGGCAGTCTACCTTATCGGGAGGTAGTGGAGCAGGGGTTCCTGGAGTTGGCAACAGCAGCAGTGAATCAGTGAGGCCAGGGGGTGGGAAAAGTAGCTACTCGGCAGTGTGGCAGTTTTTCCTGAGGCATCCGCAGGAGGGTAACATGGCCACATGCAAGATATGTAGGCAAAAGGTGAAGCGTGGCCAGGGTCCAAATGTTGGCACCACGGCCCTGCGTCAACATATGATGCGTCACCATAAAACGACCTGGGAGAACCGAGGCTCCCAAGGGGTGGTCCAGTCTGCTTCCTCACCAAGTGAGCTCCCAATTTCTGCCAGCCAAGGCTCCAGCACCTCAGCCGAAGGCAGCTGTGCGTCACACCCATCCTCTGTCGCTCCTGCTCCTCCTCCTCCTCCTCCAAGTCATGCATCCCGCCAGCAATCCATCAGCGAAGCCATGTCCAAGAGACAGCAGTATGCGCCCACTCATCCTACGGCGCAGAAGCTGAATGTGCTCCTGTCCAAGTTGCTGGTGCTGCAGTCGCTCCCTTTTCAGGTGGTGGAATCTGCACCTTTCAGAGAACTGATGGCTTGTGCCGAGCCGAGGTGGAGAGTCCCAAGCCGTCATTTCTTTGCCAAGAAGGCAGTACCAGCGCTGCACACTTTTGTTGAACAGAAGGTGGGCCAGTCCTTGAGCCTGTCGGTGTGTAGCAAAATACATGGCAGCGCCGACATCTGGAGCTGTAACTACGGTCAGGGGCAGTACATGTCGTTTACGGCCCACTGGGTGAATGTGGTCCCTTTGCAGCAGCAACTTGGACAGGTCACGCCGCTTCGGCCTCCGCGCTCTCTGCCCATTGGGCCTGTGACACCGTGCGACTCGGCCTCCTCATCCTCCGCCATCTCCTCACCCTCCACTGTAGGCTCAAGTCTCAGTGCCCCTCCAGTCTACCATGTGTGCAGGGCACGGAGGTGTCACGCAGTGCTTCACATGGTTTGTCTTGGCGAACGGAGTCACACAGGGGAGGAACTGCTTAAATGTATTCATCAGGAAATCCAAACATGGCTTACTCCGAGAAAACTTAAAATGGGAATCATGGTTACCGACAATGGGAAGAACATTTTGTCTGCGCTGCGCCAAGGAAGCCTGACCCATGCCCCCTGCATGGCTCACGTCTTCAATCTGGTTGTCAAGCGGTTTCTGAAGTGTTCCCCCCATCTGCAGGACATCCTAACAACTTCACGGAAACTTTGCATGCACTTCAGCCACTCCTACACCGCCAAACACACCCTTCTTGAGCTACAGCGTCAGAATGGTATCCCCCAACATAGTCTGATTTGCGATGTTTCCACCCGTTGGAATTCCACCCTTCACATGTTGGACCGATTATATGAACAGAGAAAAGCCATCACGGATTTCCTGATGATCCAAGCAGATAGGGGGACTCCCCTGTGTAACTTCAATGTCAACCAGTGGCAGCTCATACGTGACACCTGCCGTTTGCTCAGGCCCTTTGAGGAAGCCACTTTATTTGTCAGTCGGCAGGATTACGGGATGAACGACGTGATTCCACTGCTTCATGTACTACAGCACATGTTGGAAACCATGGCTGGTCAGGGCACTGGAGACATGGCGTTTACATCTTACGGCCACATGAACCCCGTTGGAGCTGAACTGGAGGAGGAGGAGGAGGAAGAGGAGGAGGAGGAGTTGCCCAGCGAAACACAGTTTAGGCTTGGCGAAATGGCTGGTTTATCTAGTCAGCGGACAGGAGAGGAGGAGCAGGAGCAGCCAGAGGAGCTAGAGGTTTTTGAGGAAGGAGAGACAGAGGACCCGGGCACACCGTGGCAGTATGCAGTGGAGATGGAGACAGGTAGTCCATCCGAGTCACTTGCGCAAATGGCACGAAGCATGCTCACATGCTTGCGTAGTGACCCCAGAATTGTTTCCATCTGTCGGCGGGATGACTTCTGGCTGTCCACCTTATTGGACCCTCGCTTCCGGCACAAAATGGGGGCATTTTTTAAACCCACCGAGAGGGAGGACAAACTCAACTACTACAAAGACATTCTACGTAGGCAGTTGGCCGATGCCTATCTGCGCCATGGTCCATACTCTCGCAGGTCTGACTCGAGGGGACCTCTGCGCTCACCTTCCACTGCCATGGCCGCTGGGGGGGTTGGCAGCAGCAGCAGCAGAAGCTCCATCAGCAGCAGCAGCCTCAGTCTTCAGTCGCTAATGAGTAGCTTTCTACACCCGCATAGTGAGGCTACTCATGAGCAGCAGGAAGACCTGGAGCAGGACCTGAACCAGCAGGTCATGTCATACTTTGACATGACCATGCCAACACACCTTGAGGATCCGCTGGACTTCTGGGCAGCCAAACTTGATTTGTGGCCGCAACTAGCAGAGTTTGCCCTGGAAAAGCTGTCCTGCCCGGCAAGTAGCGTGCCATCTGAGCGGGTGTTTAGTGCGGCGGGGGCCATAGTTACGGCGAGGAGAACTCGTCTGTCAACTAAAAATGTGGAGAGACTCACCTTTGTCAAAATGAATCAGGGATGGATCAGCCAGGATTTCCACCCACCAATGCCTGATGCATGCGACTAGATTCAGCATGGTGCCACGTTTTACACTTTACAAATGGTGCAAAACATATTTATGTCTTTAGGCCATTTTTTGGGCTCCTGCTGCTGCTACTGCCAACTTCTGCCAACTCCAGGGTGTGATTCATCCAATTTTTGGGCTCCTGAAGCCAACTCCAGTGTATATTTGGGCTCCTGCTGCTACTACTGTCAACTCCTGCCAACTCCAGGGTGTGATTCATCCAATTTTTGGGCTCCTGAAGCCAACTCCAGTGTATATTTGGGCTCCTGCTGCTGCTGCTGCTGCCAACTTCTGCCAACTCCAGGGTGTGATTCATCCAATTTTTGGGCTCCTGAAGCCAACTCCAGTGTATATTTGGGCTCCTGCTGCTGCTACTGTCAACTCCTGCCAACTCCAGGGTGTGATTCATCCAATTTTTGGGCTCCTGAGGCCAACTCCAGTGTATATTTGGGCTCCTGCTGCTGCTACTGTCAACTCCTGCCAACTCCAGGGTGTGATTCATCCAATTTTTGGGCTCCTGAAGCCAACTCCAGTGTATATTTGGGCTCCTGCTGCTGCTACTGCCAACTTCTGCCAACTCCAGGGTGTGATTCATCCAATTTTTGGGCTCCTGAAGCCAACTCCAGTGTATATTTGGGCTCCTGCTGCTACTACTGTCAACTCCTGCCAACTCCAGGGTGTGATTCATCCAATTTTTGGGCTCCTGAAGCCAACTCCAGTGTATATTTGGGCTCCTGCTGCTGCTGCTGCTGCTGCCAACTTCTGCCAACTCCAGGGTGTGATTCATCCAATTTTTGGGCTCCTGAAGCCAACTCCAGTGTATATTTGGGCTCCTGCTGCTGCTACTGTCAACTCCTGCCAACTCCAGGGTGTGATTCATCCAATTTTTGGGCTCCTGAGGCCAACTCCAGTGTATATTTGGGCTCCTGCTGCTGCTACTGTCAACTCCTGCCAACTCCAGGGTGTGATTCATCCAATTTTTGGGCTCCTGAAGCCAACTCCAGTGTATATTTGGGCTCCTGCTGCTGCTACTGCCAACTTCTGCCAACTCCAGGGTGTGATTCATCCAATTTTTGGGCTCCTGAAGCCAACTCCAGTGTATATTTGGGCTCCTGCTGCTACTACTGCCAACTTCTGCCAACTCCAGGGTGTGATTCATCCAATTTTTGGGCTCCTGAGGCCAACTCCAGTGTATATTTGGGCTCCTGCTGCTGCTGCTGCCAACTTCTGCCAACTCCAGGGTGTGATTCATCCAATTTTTGGGCTCCTGAAGCCAACTCCAGTGTATATTTGGGCTCCTGCTGCTACTACTGTAAACTCCTGCCAACTCCAGGGTGTGATTCATCCAATTTTTGGGCTCCTGAGGCCAACTCCAGTGTATATTTGGGCTCCTGCTGCTGCTGCTGCCAACTTCTGCCAACTCCAGGGTGTGATTCATCCAATTTTTGGGCTCCTGAGGCCAACTCCAGTGTATATTTGGGCTCCTGCTCCTGCTGCTGCCAACTTCTGCCAACTCCAGGGTGTGATTCATCCAATTTTTGGGCTCCTGAAGCCAACTCCAGTGTATATTTGGGCTCCTGCTGCTGCTGCTGCCAACTTCTGCCAACTCCAGGGTGTGATTCATCCAATTTTTGGGCTCCTGAAGCCAACTCCAGTGTATATTTGGGCTCCTGCTGCTACTACTGCCAACTTCTGCCAACTCCAGGGTGTGATTCATCCAATTTTTGGGCTCCTGAGGCCAACTCCAGTGTATATTTGGGCTCCTGCTGCTGCTGCTGCCAACTTCTGCCAACTCCAGGGTGTGATTCATCCAATTTTTGGGCTCCTGAGGCCAACTCCAGTGTATATTTGGGCTCCTGCTGCTGCTGCTGCCAACTTCTGCCAACTCCAGGGTGTGATTCATCCAATTTTTGGGCTCCTGAGGCCAACTCCAGTGTATATTTGGGCTCCTGCTGCTGCTACTGTCAACTCCTGCCAACTCCAGGGTGTGATTCATCCAATTTTTGGGCTCCTGAGGCCAACTCCAGTGTATATTTGGGCTCCTGCTGCTGCTACTGTCAACTCCTGCCAACTCCAGGGTGTGATTCATCCAATTTTTGGGCTCCTGAAGCCAACTCCAGTGTATATTTGGGCTCCTGCTGCTGCTACTGCCAACTTCTGCCAACTCCAGGGTGTGATTCATCCAATTTTTGGGCTCCTGAAGCCAACTCCAGTGTATATTTGGGCTCCTGCTGCTACTACTGCCAACTTCTGCCAACTCCAGGGTGTGATTCATCCAATTTTTGGGCTCCTGAGGCCAACTCCAGTGTATTTTTGGGCTCCTGCTGCTGCTGCTGCCAACTTCTGCCAACTCCAGGGTGTGATTCATCCAATTTTTGGGCTCCTGAAGCCAACTCCAGTGTATATTTGGGCTCCTGCTGCTACTACTGTCAACTCCTGCCAACTCCAGGGTGTGATTCATCCAATTTTTGGGCTCCTGAGGCCAACTCCAGTGTATATTTGGGCTCCTGCTGCTGCTGCTGCCAACTTCTGCCAACTCCAGGGTGTGATTCATCCAATTTTTGGGCTCCTGAGGCCAACTCCAGTGTATATTTGGGCTCCTGCTCCTGCTGCTGCCAACTTCTGCCAACTCCAGGGTGTGATTCATCCAATTTTTGGGCTCCTGAAGCCAACTCCAGTGTATATTTGGGCTCCTGCTGCTGCTGCTGCTGCCAACTTCTGCCAACTCCAGGGTGTGATTCATCCAATTTTTGGGCTCCTGAAGCCAACTCCAGTGTATATTTGGGCTCCTGCTGCTACTACTGCCAACTTCTGCCAACTCCAGGGTGTGATTCATCCAATTTTTGGGCTCCTGAGGCCAACTCCAGTGTATATTTGGGCTCCTGCTGCTGCTGCTGCCAACTTCTGCCAACTCCAGGGTGTGATTCATCCAATTTTTGGGCTCCTGAAGCCAACTCCAGTGTATATTTGGGCTCCTGCTGCTACTACTGCCAACTTCTGCCAACTCCAGGGTGTGATTCATCCAATTTTTGGGCTCCTGAGGCCAACTCCAGTGTATATTTGGGCTCCTGCTGCTGCTGCTGCCAACTTCTGCCAACTCCAGGGTGTGATTCATCCAATTTTTGGGCTCCTGAAGCCAACTCCAGTGTATATTTGGGCTCCTGCTGCTGCTGCTGCTGCCAACTTCTGCCAACTCCAGGGTGTGATTCATCCAATTTTTGGGCTCCTGAAGCCAACTCCAGTGTATATTTGGGCTCCTGCTGCTACTACTGCCAACTTCTGCCAACTCCAGGGTGTGATTCATCCAATTTTTGGGCTCCTGAGGCCAACTCCAGTGTATATTTGGGCTCCTGCTGCTGCTGCTGCCAACTTCTGCCAACTCCAGGGTGTGATTCATCCAATTTTTGGGCTCCTGAAGCCAACTCCAGTGTATATTTGGGCTCCTGCTGCTACTACTGTCAACTCCTGCCAACTCCAGGGTGTGATTCATCCAATTTTTGGGCTCCTGAGGCCAACTCCAGTGTATATTTGGGCTCCTGCTGCTGCTGCTGCCAACTTCTGCCAACTCCAGGGTGTGATTCATCCAATTTTTGGGCTCCTGAGGCCAACTCCAGTGTATATTTGGGCTCCTGCTCCTGCTGCTGCCAACTTCTGCCAACTCCAGGGTGTGATTCATCCAATTTTTGGGCTCCTGAAGCCAACTCCAGTGTATATTTGGGCTCCTGCTGCTGCTGCCAACTTCTGCCAACTCCAGGGTGTGATTCATCCAATTTTTGGGCTCCTGAGGCCAACTCCAGTGTATATTTGGGCTCCTTCTGCCCCTCATAGTGATGCCACTTCAACTCTCTGCAATTGTGCCGCTCTGCGATTCTATTAGCGATGCCTCTGATCTGCATGTGATATTTCTTCAAAGTATTATTTAACAAACCCAGCACGCATCCTGTGCGTGTTACAGCAAGGCTGAATGGTTTACAACCCTATTGAGGCTGTAGGAGGCTCAGAAATAGCCGTTTTTAATAGCGATTCGTCGCGAATTTATTCGGGTCGAAACGATTTTTGTCGGAAAATTCGGCGAATCAGTCGAATCGAATTTTTCAAAAGTTCGCTCATCTCTAGACCAGATGCCATGTTATAACAACAGGTCCGATTTGAGAATTACTGTAGGTACTATTGAAAGCTTGCCTTCAAACATATTTAGTGAGACGGCCGATAATCATCAACCAGTTATCATTCAAGCACTACACGAGCCGAAATCAGGTCACTGGCCTTATCAGCACTGCCCCCCAGTGGCCACATTGTTATAAAGCTCCTTGGCTTTGCACAGTAGTCTCTAGACTTGGCTGGCAATGCTGCTTGTGTGCTGAGTAGAGAAGAAAAATGCTGTCTGCAGATGCAGATTTTTCGTCCCAGACAAGTACAAGACAGCAAGGACAGGTGGGAGGGGGGGGGGGGGGGTTTGCACCTGCCACACTATCTATACCACTGAGAATTTTTGGTAAACATATATTTGAAAAAATTGGTTCTATGCTGACCTATTTTCACTATTGACCTAATTAATAGAATCTTGCTCCACTTACAATGTTTCCTAGTGAGCATCCCATTTTGGAATCACCCCAGCCTGTGCTACATATTTACCTAGTTCAGGTCAAATGAGACATTCAGCAGAGCATTTGTAACTTTAGTTATTGTGGTTTCAAACAGCTTTAATTGCAATCCCAAGTATGTCACGGTGTCCACTTATCTCAAGAAATGCCACAGCACACAGGTGTGGTAGCTGAGGATAAGGGTTAATGGGACCGCAGCATGGGGAGCTGACAAGATGATATTACAGCAGACAGACACTCAATGGCAAACAGGATAAGTGAAAGCATAAGCTTGTTTTATTGCTGTAGGGCCATGAATGGAAATGTTTAATGCTTTAATCCATGTCACTGTTGAATTTACAGTTCACAGGACAAATACATTTGCATTACTTTGTAGAAAACCCATGTAACAAGCATAATTGCTTCATAAGGACATTTTAGTGCAGACAAAAGAATACTGGTAGACTTGCTTATCAGAATGTTTCAGCATTGAGTTAAACAGGCTTGTGTCCATAAAGAATAGAACTCAGGTACTCTTGCTTGTCAAAATGTTTCAGCATAGGGGCTAGGCAGTATTGTGTTCGGGCAGCCACCACCCCACTTTGAACTGAGCACCCCCTTGTCCTGGAGACCATCTATGGGGTATCCCAGACTGGGGCGCAGAATTGCCCAGCGTCAGCAGAGGGGCCATCGGGCTGACAGCGGGTAAAGCACACAGGGAACCTCTACTCCAGTCACTGCCACACCTTACCGGCGTCTCAGGCACAGCGGCTTCCTCCTCGCAGCCCATCGGTCCCTTTGGATCCTCTCTACTTCTAAGGGGCCCTTCCTCTATCGCATCCATGCGGGCCCCCCGGGCTTCTTCCCGCAAGGGCCCTCTATCTCTCCTCATGAAATTCCCAGCACCTCAGTCTTCTCTTTCTGCAACTCAGCACAGCTCTGCTTCATTACAGCCACATCCTTCTACTCACTTCCAACTGCACCCGGGCCTCATCTCTGTAGTAGCCCCACCAGTCGTCTACATAGGAGGCTACCTCAGTCTTCCTCTTAACATTGTTAAGGTTGATCTCCCTGTATGTCCATCTGACTTCCCCATATAAAACCTCTGCTCAATACAATGTTGCCTGCCAAAGGTATCTTATGCCACATGACTCACACTAAAGGGGAATTCTACACTGAGATGATAGAAGTTTAAATTAAATTCTCTTTTCTGTTTGTGGTCTTATACTCCCATCTAGTGACCAAAGTGGAAATAGCAACACATTTTATATTTTACTGGACAATTCCCACATAAATCCCTTTTTTGTCAGGTTTTCAGGGTTTTGCCTTATTCTTTAAACACAAATACACATTTGTGTTAGGATTGTGCTCACACATCTGTGTTTATTTTTCAGCATGCTGTTATCAAGGTTTTTTATATTCCTGTGGCTCTGTGTTGCTAAAGTGAGTCAAGCCCTTAGTATATCGTTTCTGACTACAAATCCTTCCACTGTAACACGTGTGTCCATTACCAGCTTTGACTAAATCAAGCAGCAGCAATGGCCTCCCCACGTTAGCTTAGGAATGTGGAACCTTAGCCAATCAGATGATTAGCAAGCCTGGGTCAGGCGGTCTTTGCCATGTACACCAAACACACCAATTGGTGTACGTTGCAAAGGACTCACTGGTGCACAGAACCCAGATCAGAGAGTATTGCCCAATCTCCACCGCTGCTTGACCTATAGCCAAATTCACCCCACCCCCCATTCACAGGTTATGCCTCACTGGACATGGTTGCTTCCCGGACTTATTAGCGCAAACAATACTCTCTGGGAGCTGGGACTGCAGGTGGGTGGGATCCAATGGGCAGTACAGGATGTTCATATACAAGAAAATTAGGCCAACCAAATGACAAGGAACAAGGGCAAGGAGGTCACGGGATCAAAGATTGAGCCAAGAGTCATCCACAGGAAGGCACGGTGGCAGTACAGAATCTGCAGACAGGCAGAGAAGGATATCTGAGGTCACAATAGGAAATCTTAAAGCGGACCAACACACGTGCTGAGTGTTGTACCGTGGTTATAAGAATGCTGTAGCCCCCCGCACATAACCCTCCAGACTCCCGTAAAGCTTACCTTAACTGGGAACCCAGTGCAGCGACTTCCTACATGGGTAGCGAGAACCGCCATTGTTCTGGATGCCCCCCGCAAGATTGTATGGCTCTTGCATGGCAAAGCAACACTTTACTCAAGTCACCCCTTCCTCATTCCTTGGGGTATCACACTAAATGGCAGTTAATCAGGTGACCAATGGAAACCATTCAGGTTTGATGTGCAAACCCACTGGGAAATCCAGATAGTCATCTGCGTCAAGCAATTGCCACTTGTGAATGAGTAAATGGTTACCATATGGGATAGGATCACTTTAAAGGTGCAGAAAGGCAAGATACCAGGTCATACATGGAGAAACACAGTGACAGAAATTACTAGCAAGAGCACCCAAAGTGATGGCTATCACGTGCACTTGGGTCATGGAAGGGGAAAGGCTTTATAGGGGGTTAGTGTAAGTGTGTGGGGATTGACCGAGCCTACAAAAGGCTCATTGGCCCGCAGTCAAACTAGGGCTAATGATTGGTTGAGAGGGCGCACATGGGCCATATGACTGGAAAAAGGTGAGTTAGATTTGATACCTACAGCATGAAAAAGGAAGCACAGAAAAATAAAGAAAGGAATGAAAGAAAAGAAAAAAGGGAAAAAAGAATGCATAAGAAATAACTGTTTTCTTTTATAGCACAGCATTGCAAACAAATAGAAACAAAAACTGTACAGCTCAGCACCTTGAGGACATAATTTTGGCGCACAATAATGGTAACTTTTAAAAATGCCATTGAAAGTGGAATGACTCTTTAGGCATCTTCTTGGGGAAACTGACCTGCTGCCCAGACACCTGGCTGAAATTTTCACTATGTGAGCTCAGACCAACCAATAAGATTTATCCAGGGGAGTACATAGCCCCGATGGGGCCCTATAGCAGGCCATGAAGACGCGTGCCTTGTGGTGGAGCAGGTCAGGGGCATTGCCGGATAGGTAAATATTATGCTGGTGCTGGACATACATTTAAAGGAGGTGGTGCGGGTAGCTTGCGCTGGGCCCCTTGTTCTATGGGCCTGGGGACAGGTGCCTTCACTGCCTCTATGGTATGTGAGCCCCTGATCTTATAGAACAAAGCAAGAAAGCTGCTTCCTCTGGGTAACCTTCCCAGTTTTGCTACAGGCTTACATAATAGAAAATAACAGGTTATCTTGAATAGAATGTCTTACTCATGCTGAGATGTTATTATTTGCTATTATCAAAGCTGCCCCGTGCTGATGGCGGCATCGGTATCGCCCCTGGGCAGGCGATGCGGAGTAACATTTCTGCCGTGTGTCAGTGAGTTATCGGCTGATCCGCCACAATGTTTTCATCACTCATAAATAATTCAGAGATAATTAGCGCCGCAATACCTGTGTGCCGTAATTGCCCGCCTGACATCCCTTCTGGTGTCGGCTCTCATTAGCCACTGCATGGTGAAGGGAGATTTTCTAATCATCTGACTAATGTCCTGAAAACATGAAAGCCAACTATCTCACCTGCAAGAAAATCACTTCAAATATTTTGTTTTGAGCTTCGGCTGAATGTCAGCTCATATCCATTTCAAGGATAAAAAAGTCCTAGGGGAATATCCAACGGCTTACAGGACCCTGATATTTCTGTCACCAAACCTGACCTTCTGAAAAAAATATACAAGCCTCCTAAAGCACAGTTATAATTTCTGATTTTAATAAAGATGAGGCCCGTCCTATAGTAAATTTTATAGTAACAGTTATATATATAGTAAATGTAAATGTATAGTAAATGTTATAGTATTAGTTATATATACCGTGTTTCCCCGAAAGTAAGACACCGTCTTACTTTCTTTTTATCCCCAAAAGCCCCACTACGTCTTACTTTCGGGGTATGTCTTATATTGGAAAAAAATTGTCGAATTTTTTGTTTTAACCATAAAATTAACATTTATTAACAACCTGAACAGTATTGCATTCACCACAAAACAGTTTTACAAAAGGAAGTGCCAAGAATGTCTTGTTACAACATTGCATAACATGTAAAACAATGAAAAATGGTAAGAACGAACAGTGGAATACTGGAAGATAAAACAGATTTATTCCATGACAACCATGTCATCATCCTCAGGAATATCATCATAAACATCCACACTCTCAGGTTCCTGTGGATTTTCTTGGGACTCTCGGGACGACATTTCTTGCCGAATCATTGGCCCATATTTCTCATGGGTAGCAACGGCACTGTCCTGAAATGAGCAGGCTTTATCCAGGTAGCCAGCTCACAGTGCATTTGCAACGCAGGTGTTAGTGATCTTATCCCAAGAATTCTTCACCCAGTTAACAATCTCTGGCAGTCTGGGCTTCACAAAGTTCCCACTTACATTTCTCTCCATTCGGTTTTCAATGTAGTCATTGATTTCCACACGCAGATAGTCCTTGAAGAGTCTGAAGATAAGCCGTCATCCCTGCAGGAATCATGATTTGGTCGATCCTCCGCTCATGAAGGAAGTTTTCATGGTTTTGGCGCGGTGTGTGCTGGCTGCATTCCAGATCAGCATCCCTCTTTTGTTCCCGCGCATTACAAGAGGCAGCATTAAATCAAGCCACTTTCTTATAACATCTTGTGTGGCCCAGGCTTTTTCAGTTTCCAGCACATAAATGCCAGAAACCCGCTCAATCTTCTCCTTCTTGCCCTTTGCAATGAGTAGCGGTGTTGCTTTAGTGCCATCCAGACGAATCGTCAAAATGCAGGTGACACGTGCACTTTCATAAGCGGTGGAGGGAACGTACACTGAGGAGGCACCTCGTTGATCAATGGTGGTTTGAGCTGCTTGGCCCATGAACACGGCAGTTTCATCCATGGCGATCATGTTGCAAAGACTGTATTTAGAGAAGTCAATGTCATCCACAAACTTCTTGTAGGCTAATGCACGTTTAACAATCTCAGCATCTTCCAACCTAAAGAGGGTTGTGGATCTTCTCAAAGACAGTTCATTGCGTTCAAGAAAGTTATCCACCCAGTGCTGTGATGCCTTGAATTGTTCAGGGGAAATGTCAAACTGTGGCGACACTGCAAGGGCATATTCCTGAATCTGAGCCCTGGTCATCACCAATGTCTTTGCTCTCCTGTCTGCAATCCACTCAGAGACCAGGCTTTCCAGCTCTGTATACATTGGTTGCCGACCACATCCAATCTTGCGCTTTTTAGCCATTCCGCTCTCCACTTTTTCACTCAGGTTGGTGTATTCTGCACGCCATTTTTGGACCAGTCGGTGATCCAACATTTTCTCCTTGCAGAACTGCACTACATTTTTGCCCCAAGATTCTTCGACAATCACTTTTTTATACTCCACGGTGTAACTCTTCCTTTTACCACTGGAACCGGAAGCGCTCATGTCTAGGGGCTAAAATATAGCATACGGTATAAGCACTGCTTGTGGTTCCGTATCACAGTCTCCCATAGGGTTACAGCCCCATACAGTATCCCACACAGCGTGTTTTTGTATGTTGTCCATGGTCCTGATGGACCACGGAAAACATTACTGCTGCTCCCGCGGCCTCCACATCCCTCCGCTCATCCCGCTCTAACCGTCCGCATCCCGCAGTTAAAGGGGCAAAGACAGCTAAAAAAACTGTGTAAAATGTGTTTTTTTAGTGTATATGCATTTTACCTTCTGTGACGGGCGGGGGGGGGGAGGTTTCTTTGGAGTAGGGACGTGCCCGAGTAAATTTGCATAGGCACGTCCTAAGCCGTCAAACAGCTCATGTGGGCACAGCAAAGTGCAAACCTATACCTGTATCTAACCCAGTGTGATACAGCAGATGATACCCCAGTATGCCAGTGTGTATGTTTTACTGATGTATGATTAATATGGTACTGTGTGCATTACCGTATTTTAAGCAGGAGGCGGCAGTGACAAGTGCAGGAGACGGCGCGGTGACGTATGGAGAGGGGGGCGGCTCAGGCGTGGGCAGAAGGCGGCGCTCATCTGTCACAAAGTCTAATTCCCCCTTCCAATGTTTGCTTAACCCTGCTCCTGAGTCCTGACTGCCCCTCACAGAATTTAAATATGGGGTGCTTGTGTGCATTTATGTGATGCACCTCCTGCACCCCCCTGCTGCCAATTTATGGGAAATACCGTACTGCTCCCCAGTAAAAGGCAGCAAGGACTCTCATGGCTTTGAGACGAGGGTGCTATTGGCAGCCATAAAACCGGAGAACTGCAACCTACCAGACTCCAAGGGATCGAGTTTTCAGGCTGGCACTGACAGTTAAGTGTCTTTTCTTTTTTTCCTGCCTGGATTGGTACCGTATTTAAACCCACTTTTTGGGGAATCCTTCAACGATGTCTTCTCTCACACGCTGCTCCTTCCCTCACACAAAGATGGCGGGCTCGCTCACTCCCTTAAATATGCCGGATGACGGGTGTCATTTTCATGTGAGGGACAGAGCAGTGTGAGAGAAGGCCTTGCTGGCCAATAGGGGGAGAGCGGGGTTTACAAAGCCGCAACAACTCACAGCGACAGCAGCTGTGAGTGGCGGTGCCGGCCGCCGCGGACTTCACTGGGGGGGGGGGTGTGATAGCCTATGCGCGGGGATGATCACCGGTGAGGGGGGCCCCCGGTCGGGGTTCAGCCACGTCGGGCTCCTCGCAGCGCCCGCAGCTCACCTCCGGTCACGGCGCTGCTCTCGCTCTGTGCTGCAGTGAGAGCCAGATGACAGACGCTCCTCTGCACCCGGCGCCGCTCGTCTTCTGTGGGTCACCCGCGGTCTCTGGGGCACAGGAGGGGGGAGACCGCCCGGCAAAGCGGACCTCCCGTACATATACCCCGGCCTCTACAGTCAGTGGGGGCGATAGGTCAGTGGCAAGATGGCGGCCGTGCCTCAGCTCCTGCGCTCGCAGCCCCGGATCCACCGCCGCCTCTCCTCCTCTCAGGTAGGTCCCGTCGGCGCAGGGGGATACACGCCGGGGGGGGGGGGGGGCTATATCGCTTCCCTCAGCCCCGTTCGACAACAATGTTATTTCCCCGAAAGTAAGACATATGTCTTACTTTCGGGGTACGGCTTATATTAGGCGACCCCTCTGAAACTCCCCATATGTCTTACAATCGGGGGTGTCTTACTATCGGGGAAAGACGGTAGTAAATGTTTCAGTAGGAACTACCTTCTTCCACATACACTACACTGAAGCCTCCAGTCTCTCTCCCTGGTGACAGATTCCTTTTAAGCTCCTGGTGCAAGAAGTGAGCCTAAGGTATGGGACTGGGACCCCACAGCCCTTGGTTCCTGCAGCAGCATTGGCTACTATGTGTTCAGGTTTAATCTGTGTCATCTGGGTGGCATAAAGCCTCAAATATCATTCAACCATCCCACTACACAACCCACCTGAGCCATTCAACTGGGGGTGGAGGAGGCTGGGCCATACAATTAGATGGAAGGGTAAAGTTTGGAACAGGCGCTATTAAAGTGGACCAAAACCCAGGACTATCCTGGGTTTTGGTCCTTGCCTTGTGTGAAACCCCCCAGGCCGCCGGAAGCAACTCGCCTCTTCCCGGTCCTACCGCGCATGTGGACCAGGAAAGAAGGTAAGTGTATGGGCGACCGGGGGGGTTTACACAGTGGGGCATCACGATTTTGGATGCCCCCGGGGGGGGGTGAATCGATTGGCCGGGAATCTTATAGATTCCTGGGCCGATCGCCGTGGGTTTTGGTCCACTTTAAACACTGGTGCATGGTGAAGACACAATTCACTATACCTAGCACAAGTATGCCAGGGGACAAGGAATGGGCTGGTGGGGACAAGGATTTCTAATGATTGAGTATGGCTTGTTCCAATCTGAACACCCACCAGAATAAAGAGGTGCACCCTGGGGGAAAGATAGAGGACAACAGGAAAGAGAGAGTGAGAAACTAAATAAGAGAGAGAAAAGAAGAAGGTAGAGGGGGGGGGGATAAAAAGAGAGTGATAGAGAGAGAGGCTCACAATGAAGAAGGAAGAAGCAAAGGGTAAAGGAAAATGGTGCTGGGAGGGAAAATAGAGACAGAGGGTGAGGGGTAGAGTAACGTAGAAAATGTAGAAAAGGGTGATGGATAGGCAGGGGGACAATAGAAGAAAAGAGGGAACAGGAGAGAGACTGAAAAACAAACCAAGGTGAGGGTGTAAGAATCAAAGGGTAGGGAATCAGGGGGATATGGGAAAAGAGAGAGAGGAAAAATGTGAAGGGGGTCACAGAGAGTTAAAAACAGAAGGTTAAGGTGGCAGACTGTGATGGACATATCTAGTTTAATCATTAAAAATTGCCTGATACCCCTGATACAAGTCCAAAGTTCCCCCATTTATTATCCACAGAAGCATTTGGCTTTCCAGCCATAAACACACACCAGACCTAATCTTTCCGGGAAGGTGAATTAGCATCTTTGAGTTGAGCCAAGCTCAGATCACAGACTCCCTGCTGATTCTCTCACACCTTTGGGCTGGGAAGGCCCCACTGAGTCTGAAACAGAGGTGATCCCTGGAGAGAGCTCCCTCCCATCAAAGACCAGTTTCTCAGACATTCAGCACCGGCACACATCAGACTGTAGCTGGGCCACTGTATGTCCCAGCACCAAGCCAGATACCAAACCAGAACAGGTCCACAAAACCACACACAGGCATACGTGTTTCAGTGCCCTGCGACCACTGCAAGCCAGGCAAATGGAGATGGAGGTTCTGACCCATCTAAGGACTTATCTATATGCACGGCATATAGCCTAATCGTTTGGTGCCGAAACCAGAGCCATCTGACCACTCTACCCAAAGTTATAACTCCTAGCAACTTTTAGGTATTAGAGAAGGTTTCCTAAGGGAGGCAGGGAACAGTCCACCCTACAGAAGGGAGGGGGTGAGGTGGTCCTGAGGCATAAAGGGGGAAGACAAAAGTCTTAAAGGGGCCACAGCACTCAAACCAGTTAGCTTGCTGACCAGCCTACAATCTGTCTCTAAACTAGGTTAAAAACAGGGGGCTCGGTCACACACATCTGCAGAAGTATGCTTAAGCTGCACCACCAGCGCCAAGGTGCCCCTGTGAGGTGCAGTCCTAACTCTAGTACTAATTCTAGTCTCTAAGAGCCCCATTTGGGACATACAATGCAATAGATAAATTGGGAGCAGGCTTACCTGAGGTTGCCCTAAACCTCAAGTGCAAGCCATGGGGTGGAAGGGTCAAAGACCTTGCAATACAGCCTAGACCCCACACACCACGTGCTTGCACAAATTCAAAAGAAACAAAAGGGGGGTGGCAGCCGCTCAGACCATTTTATAACTAACCAGGGAGGTGCACATTAGCAGGGCAATTAGAATACAAAAGTCTTAAAGGGGCCACAGCACTCAAACCAGTTAGCTTGCTGACCAGCCTACAATCTAGTTTAGAGACAGATTGTAGGCTGGTCAGCAAGCTAACTGGTTTGAGTGCTGTGGCCCCTTTAAGACTTTTGTATTCTAATTGCCCTGCTAATGTGCACCTCCCTATAAAGGGGGAAGACCTCAGGCCAGCCCTTGTCACTCTCTGGGGAAGGTCTGCTGGAGGTGCCCGGATTTTCCATAAGCTGTCCACAGACTTCCCTGTGGGAGCCCATCATCACTACTCTGCATCTGTCTATTCCTGACTCCCTCTGATGTGGCGATGTCCCCACCATCAATAACAGTGAGTGCCCGCCCCCCTCCATTCCATTCAATGCAACAGAGGGGGCGTGGCAGCTCACCGTGACTAATGATGGAGGCTTCGCCACGTCGGAGTTAGGCAGGAAGAGACGCACAACGAGAGAGTGGCGCTGCATATGGACTAGGCGCAACAGCCCCGGACTAGGCGCAACAGTCTGTGTAGGATAAAAGGTGAGTGCAGCATTTTTTGGCTGAAAATTTACTTTAAATAGGGCCCTTTCACGGCCCATACAGTAAACTTTTAACTCAGTTGGATGCAGCCAACTAATGACGGACACAGCCGAGACAAATACTTCCTTTCTAATTCCCAAGTGAGCACAAATATTATAAATAGGGTGGAGGAGCCACAATGATGCCCTGACCCCCCCCGACCTGACCTTCTGGGCCCAGGTGTGGACATAGCCCCTACATCCTC
Organism: Gastrophryne carolinensis; assembly: GCA_027917425.1. Lineage (NCBI taxonomy): Eukaryota > Metazoa > Chordata > Amphibia > Anura > Microhylidae > Gastrophryne > Gastrophryne carolinensis. The sequence continues at coordinate 67,614,481 of CM051243.1, read as the reverse complement.
TCAAGTTACGTCCCTGTTTCAGAAAGTTTTTTCAGTTTGGGTGTATTGAGTCCTCCTCTCATTATCAGTGTTCATATGGATTTTTAGCATTACCCACGACTTGCATTTTATTTTACCTGGGGTAACAGTTTAATATAATGTTTATTGCATAAGCTTAGCAGTGTGCCTTTAATTCCCCTTGTCCCTTCCTGGCTCCTTTAGTCTTGCTCTGATTCAAGTAACTCCTCCCTTCTTCCCCTCTTCTTCTGCCATATCTAGTCTGACATCCATGCAGTGCACACCTGCTGCTCCCTTCTGCAGCTACAATTTTCTACCTACTGCTTCTGTATAGGTTACACTACAAGTTTTCCTGCTGTATTGAACATACTTGTCTGCTGTAAGAAGTTTGCTGCAAGATTTTGTACTGAAATAAATCTTTAAAACGTATTCACATGATCTTCGAGCAGTTGAGTAAGCTATCTGCCAAGCCTTATTGAGTAAAGAAAACACCCAGACACACACAAGGATGTGGAGCTGTCTACAGTATTCCAATAACTGCCATTTGGGTGAGTCAGAATAATACACCTCTTGTAAAGGGGTGTAGATGAAGGGAGAAGGGAAAATGTGAAGGTGCATTGAAGGGAGAATTAAGGGTGGGATGTAGGGAGAAGGTAGGGGGTGGGAGTAACACAGGGATAAGAAGAGGCGTGGATGTACGGAGAAAGGTTAGTTGAGGGGTAAATATAGAGCATACCTTACAACTTTGCAGGGTGGGAAAGAGGGACAATTGTTAAATGAAGCCACACACCATCATTGAGGGATAGATAGGAGATAAATGTAAAGGGGGAGGGTAGCTGAAGGGAAATGGGAAGAAAGTAAAGTAGTATTGGAGGGTAGAGAGGATTGAAACTGGATAGCAGAGAGGTAGATGTGAGGGGTGAGGAAGGAGGAAAATTTGGCATACTTTAAAGCTGAATGAAGTATGAAGTGAAAAGTAAACCGAAGTGATTTGGTGCAAGTAAAAGCTTTGGTATGGGACATAAACATGCATGCTGTAGCTGATACAGATACAGCCACACCAGCCTTATCTGCACTTCCTGCACTGCTGTGGTTCCCCTGACATGACCTCCCCTCTTTTGGAGGTCTGGCCCAGATAGCATCTATTGTTCTGCCCCTTCCTGCAGTGTAAACAGGACTGTGAGTGGAAAATCGCATAGTCCCAGAAAGCCCCTGTGCAGATATGGCCAGATTATCAATAGTCCTAAACTGCAGCAATCACTGTCTACATGCGACCGCACAGATCCCTTATTGATCACTGAAGATGTTACAGAGAACCTGTCACTTCTGATCAAGGGACTGGTGCTTGCTTGGCACAAGTACAATTTATAGGAATCCATGCTGCACAGAACTGTCAATTTTGGAGTGGTTTGGCTTCCACCCCATGTAACTTAGCAAAGTTATACATGGTGCAGAACGGATATTTAAAGGGAATAAAGTAGAACAAACCCGGGATTTTGAATATTTGTTTCTTGTCCCTGGTAAGGGAGTGTTTTCCACATGGCCATCCTCCCATCTTTTCCGAGGCAGTGTTGCTGTGAGGAACCGAAGCAGGGAAGACCTAAGGTAGTGATGCTGTGAGGAACCAAAGAAGGAAAAACCCAAGGCAAAAAAGACCCGAGGCAGGGTTGATGTGAGGAACTGAAACATAGAGGACCTGGGACAGCAGTGCTGTGAGGAACCGAGGGAAAAAAGACCTGAGGCAGCAGTGCTGTAAGGAACTGAGGCAGAAAAGAACTAAGGCAAGAGTGCTGTGAGGAACCAAGGCTGGAAAGAACTGAAGCAGAGAGGACCTGGGACAGCAGTGCTATGAGTAACCGAGGCAAAAAAGACCAGAGGAAGCAGTGCTGTGAGTAACATTGACAGGAAAGACCTGTGGCAGCATTGCTGTAAGGAACTGAGGCTGGCAAGAACTGGGGAAGTGGTGCTGTAAGGAACCAAGGCTGGAAAGAACTGAGGCAGCAGTGCTGTGAGAAACCCAGGCAGGAAGACCTGAGATAATGATGCTGTTAGGAACCAAGGCAGGATGCTGCGAGGAACAGAGGCAGGGAAGATCTGAGACAGCAGTGCTGTGAGGAACCAAGGCAAGAAAGACCTGATGAAGGGGGGCAGTGCAGCATTTCTCACTGCTCTGTAGGCCAGGGCACAAGCAGCATAACTACTGATGGCCCCATGTGCGATATTGTGTAACTCCGCGGGATGCCGGGACAGGGAGAGCATTTGCTGGATTGCCTTGTCCGATCCATGATGGAAAATGTGCAGATGTGCTGTGAGGAACTTAGGTAGAAAAGACCTGAGCCAGAGTTGCTGTGAGGAACTGAGAAAAGGAAGACCTGGGGCAATAGTGCTGTGAGGAACCGAGGTAGAGAAGACCTGAGACAGCAGTGATGTGAGGGACCAAGGCAAAAAAGACCTCAGGAAGCAGTGCTGTGAGGAACTGAGACACGAAACACCTGAAGCAGTACGGTGAAGAACCTAGACAGTGGTGCTGTGTGGAACCGAGGCAGGAGATTCCTGAGGCAGCAGCGCTGTGAGGAACTGAGGCAGGAAAGGCTAGAGGCAGAAGTGCTGTGAGGAACAAAGGCGGGAAAGACCTAGGGCAGCAGTGCCTTGAGGAAATGAGGCAGTAAAGACCCGAGGAATCGGAGCTGTGAGGAACCGATGCAGGAAAGACCTGAGGAAGTGGTGTTGTCAAGAACCGAGGCAGGGCAGCGGTGCTGTGAGGAACTGAGCCAGGAAACACCTGAGGAAGAAGTGCTGTGAGGAACCAAAGCAGGGAATGCCTGTGGCAGTAGTGCTTTGAGGGACCTGAGATAATGAGGCTTTGAGGAACCGAGCCAGGAAATACCTCCAGAAGCAGTGGTGCTGTGAGGAACTGAAGCAGCGAAAACCATAGGCAAAAGTGCTGTGAGAAACAGGGGCAGGAAATACCGTACCGGAGGCAGTGATTCTGTGAGGAACCGAAGCAAGATAGACGTGAGGCAGAAGTGCTGTGAGGAACTGAGGCAAGGAAGACCTGAGGCAGAAGTGCTGTGAGGAACCAAGACAGGGATGACATGAGTCAGAAGTGCTGCGAGGAACTGAGGCAGGAAAGACTTGAGGCAGAAGTGATGTGAGGAACCGAGGTAGGGAAGACTTGAGGCAGATGTACTGTGAGGAACCGAGGCATGGAAGACTTGAGGAAGAAGTGCTGTGAGGAACAAAGGCAGAGAAGACCTGGGGCAGCGGTGCTTGAGGAACTGAGGCAGGAAAGACCCGAGGCTCTGTAAGACCTGAGGCAGCGGCTGTGAGAGCTCTCTAGGCGGTATGGCAGACCCATAGTGACGGCAGTGTTAGAGATGCCAAGTCAGGTTTTTCAGGGAGTCACACGGTTTTGAAATCCCTTCACCCGGTCACCCGGTCAACCTACAAAACCACCTTGCAAAACATGAATTTCTTTCTTCTTTCCACTGATTGGCTGACTGGGATCTCGAGCCCATGCACTTTTGGCTAGCAGCAACCACTAAATGATTGGCTGGCCATCCAGACCCTCACTATTGGCCGCCTCTGACTCCTTCTAAGTGTCTGGTTGGCTAGATTTGCCCCTAGGCATTTGGCAAAGATTCACTTTCAGCACTGGAACAGGAGGAACGTCATGCTGACTGCTGAGCACTCTGCTTTCAGAGATGCCAACTCACAATGTTTTCCCAGGAGTCACCTAGTTTAACCCTCAGCAAAACATGTGTTTCTTCCCCCTCCTTGCTGATTGGTTTACTGCTATCACCAAACCATGCACCACTAAATGATCTGCTGGTCATCAGCCCATCAAAAATGACTCTTAAGTGAAAAGTAGGGTCAGAATTATTATGTATTTAAAACCCTTATATACCTGAAAATTGCTATGGTGGTGATAAACATTTGATCCTTAAAATACAGTGAATCAGCCACACCCCCAACCCACCCATCACCCTCGTCTCCAAGGTTGGCATCTCTGTGATGGGTGTGGTAGGGGTGTGGTTTAGCATGTGGCTTTATTATGGGTCCACGTGCTCTAGGAATATTTGGTCCATAAAAGATGTTTTTGATTGAGCCATGCGTTCCACTACCACCATTCAACCAAAGAGTCAGAGCAGTTGTAAACCACCCACATATCCAGCATTCTGCATTTGGTGAGACAGTCTTCCCCATGTCAGCAAAGTGGGACATTTAGGTTTTCCAGAGTTTTCAGAGGGACAGTGGGCCTCAAAGTGGGATGTCTCTCTGGAACCCCTTACACTGCCCCCCTACAGCGCCTCCAGGAGCCTGGCAGCCCCCTCCAAACATATCAAGGCATTCTCTGGAGCCTACCTCCTTCCCTTCCAGATGTCTCCTCCCCCCCTCACTCCACCTCACCTCGCCCACCTCCACATGTCCCCTGAAGCCATCCATACCTCCCAAGTGTCCCTCATTTGAGTCCATGTCCCCCAGTCCCTGATTTTTCTTATTTGCCCCTCTTTGAGCTGTAACATGCAGATCTGCAGCAAACAATTATCACTTTGCCTATTCAAAGTGTTTATTTTGTTGTAAATGCTACAACCTATCTCATAGCCATTCCTCAATGGGGTGTGTGGCTTAATTTAAAAAGTGTCCCTCTTTCCCACCCTGAAAAGTTGGAAGGTTTGCCTCCACCCCCACCAGGTAATACTTGTAACCGACATATAACAAACCTCTGCTAAGAGGGTTCTGGAAAATTCTTATGTGTGTGGGTGGGCGGGGCCAGCCATGAGAGAGAGGCTGGTGCAGTAATTCCTGCAGGCTATAAAAGGCACAGCACAGCTCTGCGAGACCAAGTCCGTGAGGCGGGTCATTGGGAGCACTTCTGTGTTCTATGTGATTCTAAGCCCGCCTAAATTATAGGGCCACAGTGAGGCGGGTCAATGGGAGCATAAAAAATTTTCATTGTCCAGCACTCAAGTGTTCCTTAAAATTTCTCTGTTTATTGGTTACATGGTTTCCATTCCAAGAATAGTTCACATATTACGTGTTTCAGGCAACATCCTGTGCCCTTCCTCATATAACAAGTGAAACAAACAAACTCTCATTTAAATAAAAACACTTTACCTCACATCCAATGGTGTCAGTGTGTTCCTCTAGTGCAGCTTGCAAGCCAGGTGCTCCCTCCGCCAATCAGCAGGAGGAGAGCACTGACATCCAAGATACCTTCCAACTACCTAGTCCAGCTCAAGCAGGAGGCGGAAGGGAAAATAAGGACAGGAAAATACCCCATTGGCCCTGGCAATACAGAACACAAGGGGGGGAAACCACTACAGAACAGCAATGGATGAGGTCTGTCAGAACATACGAGATTACACGTGATATGTGTCAAAATATGAGAATAACATTAAATCCTAATAAACAACACAATTAATTATCATCACTATGTGGTTGAAGCAAACAGAGCCAGGAATATTGACACATCTCCAATATTTTGAAATAGTATGCACATGTAAGGATAAGAAGAAAAAAAAAAAACGGGGATGGCGGGGGGGGGGGGGGAGGAGAGGGACTCTGGATAAATTAACAAAATATACTAAAGTCCTGTACATAGGCTGATATCAACCCGTGAATTGAGGCCTATCGGCATTCTAGTTCCCAACAAAAATATCCACTTAGATTCCCTCATATGTAAGAGGTTTCTCAAATCTCCCCCACGGGGACCCAGGGTAACCTTTTCTATGTCCTGTATTTTAAGTACTGTAACGTCCCACTGATGACACTGTATGACGTGTTTGGAGACCTGAGAAATGTTACTGATGAACTCTTTCTTTGCACCATACAGATGCTCTGCAAAACTCTTTTTGAGGCTGTGCATTGTGCAGCCCACATATTGTTTTCGGCATGCTTGGCATGTAATTAAATAAATGACACCTTTTGTTTCGCAGTTAATAAATTGGCGCATGTCAAATCTTTTATTCTGGCTTATAGATGTGAACATTTTGGAAGATGTTACATAATTACACATGCCACATCTTGATTTCCCACATTTATGCATACCTAAAGTGGTAAGCCATCCTGTTTGCAATCTTTTATTCATTATTAGGGATGGTGAGATCTTGTTTCCTATGGTTTGTGCCCATCTGGCCACTGTCTTTATCCCCTTCTTAAGAACCTTATCTAACTTCTCATCACAGCGTAATATATGCAAATGATTCTGTACAATTTTAGCAATCTCATTAAATTCAAGACTGTAAGGAGTCGAGAATATAATCGGTTTAGGTCCCCATTTTCTTTGTGACAGGTTCTGACAGTAATTCCTCTCTTCTTAGCATTCACAATTCCCTCGGCTCTTTCCAAAATCCAATTGGGATACCCTCTTGTTTTTAGTCTGTCACATAATTCTTTAGTCTCTGTATGATATTCATGCTCTAGTGTACAATTCCTTTTTATTCTAGAAAGTTCTCCCACAGGTATGGCTTTTTTTATGTGTAATGGATGTAAACTTGAAGCATGTAGGAGGGAATTGCCTGCCGTTTGTTTTCGATAATTACTGGCCACTATAACAGTGTTCTCATGCCTCAGTCTCAGATCTAGGAAGGCAATCCCTTCCTTATCTTGTTCCATCGTGAATTTAAGATTGTATTTATTTGAGTTTAGGTACTCTTGAAAGACATTCAGTTCAGTACACAGACCTGTCCAGATGGTCAACAGAGCATCAATGTATCTGCCATAAAAATAAATATTCTTACAAAAAGGATTAGTATCACAATAAATGTAGAGCTCCTCCCACCATCCCATATACAAGTTTGCGAGTGATGGGGAAAAGGGTGAGCCCATAGAGGCTCCACATCGTTGAAGATAATGTGCCATCAAAGTAAAAATAATTGTGTTTCAGTAAAAATTCTGAGGACATAATAATGAACTGAATGTGATTCTGTGCATACCCAGAATATGTATTCAGGTGGAAAAGTAGCGCTTCTATAGCATAATGATGAGGAATGCATGAATATAGAGAAGTGACATCTGATGTACACCATGTCGCCCCCTCTGGCCATTTCATGTTCTGCACAATTTGCAGAATATGTTTAGAACCTTTAATGTACCCTGGTAGTCTCCTGACCAGAGGTTGTAACTGTAGGTCCACCCACTGTGCCAGTCGTTCACACACACCCCCAATTCCTGCCACTATGGGACGACCAGGAGGAGGTCTAGTGGTCTTATGGATCTTGGGGAGGTGGTGAAAGATCGGCACAGTGGGTGACTCTATGTCCATATATTCTGCTTCTTTGCGGGTAAGTACTGACATGGCCACCCCTTGTTCCAGCAATTTCTTCATTTTCTCTGAGAACTCTCTAGTGGGATTTGACACTAATTTAATATATGTGGTATCATCCTGTAATTGTTTTAGTGCCTCAGTGCAATAATCAATTTTGTCCATCACCACAACAGCCCCCCCTTTATCCACTGCTCTAACCACAAGGGTCTCACTTTCCCTAAGTTCCTTTAGAGCTTTCCACTCCCCTCTTGTTAAATTTTCCTTTCTATATTCTGGTTTTTCTTTAACCCTATTACTAAGAGCAACAAGATCTTGTTCTATTCTATCTTGAAATAGATCAATACAGTGAGGTCTTGATTGGACGGGATAAAAGGAAGGGTTCTTAATCCTAAGTGGCACTGGTGATGAAATGAGGGAAGAGTTAGGTTCTCCCTGTGTACAGGGCTGTATTTAGGATTCATGCTGCCCTAGGCACTTTTTGACCACGCGCCCCTCCCCTTCACCGTACACACATTTTAAGTACAGAAGCATCACAAATTGCCCTGCTGCACACCTTCCCAAAGCCTGAGGTCTGGCAGCGTATTGCTGTATTGGTCTTGGAAGCTGATTGGCTGCTGGCTGTCATATGATTGACAGCTGTAGGAGGGAATTTAGAGGTGGTGTTGCAGCTGCTGGGTCTTGGGCTGCCAGGGCGGGTAAGGGGATAGCAAAAAGGGGGTACACTTAGGAGAACGATGGGGCAGAATGGAAAAAAAGTGTGCAGGAAGAAAGCAGGGTGGCTAGCAAGAAGAGAGGACTGTTAGCTGTAGAAAGAGACTATGGAGGGCAGCATGAAGGGATGGTAAGCAGCAGGAAAAGAGGAGAGTGAGCTACAGGGAGATAGCATGGTGGGAAGCAGGAGGAAAAGTTGGTGGCACAGTTAGCAGTGGAAAGAATATACAGTGGGTTAGTGGGTAGCCGGGAAGGGATGATGGGTAGCAGGAGGGGAGGACACTGACGAAAAGAGCAGCAGATAAGAGAGCCATGGACAGCAGGAAGAGTGGACAGTCAGCAGTAGGAAGAGAAATGGTGAGCAGCCAAAGGAGAGGACAGTGGGGAAGAGGAAAATAAGATATTGGGCAGCAGGAGGAAAGGATGGTGGGGCAATGGGCTTCAGAAGAGAAGGTTTCTGGCAGCAGGGGGAGAGGATATTGGGCAGTGGGAATAAAGCATGGTCAGATGTTAGGAAGTGAGAAGAAAAATTGGTTAGGAAGAGTACAAGATGGGCAGCAGTAAGAGGGTGAGAAAAAAAACAGCAGGCAGTGACAGGGAGCAGCATGGTAGGAAGATTGTAGGTATTAGGACACTGGCTGTTTAATCCATGGTGAGCTTAGGCAGATTTTACCTTTGCGGGACGGTTAGCAGTAAAGCTGGCTCTGCTGGCATGTCTCACATGAAAGGAGCCATTGCATGCTGCCCCTGCCCCCATGTCGGCCCCATGTCTCAATGTCACCGTAACTTGTTTTTACCGCTGGAGAACACTAACCAGCTCTTCAGTTCCGGCTCACTAAGCGCTGCTACTGCTTCTTAGCTGTGTCAGGCAGGGCATGAGTTAACAAATGCTGTCAGCGGCAGCAGGGGCAGGCGAATGGACTGTGAAAGGTGGGTGCAGGACGCCACGTGAACATACAGTATACAGCAGCAGTTACTGCGAGTGGCACCTCTAAAACCACTGCTGTACGTGCCTGTGCCATGAAAATTTGTGAAATATATGTAAATGCATTGAGGGAATCAACATTTCCCCCCCCCCCCCCCCCCCGGTGGCTCGGTTCCGCACCTTTAGATGTTGTTACCTGTGACAGCCAGGCTTGCAGAGTCTACGAGCGGCCCCTGCGGTAGAAAGAGAAAGCTCCCGGCTTCTTCATGCTGGAGTGACATCAGCAGTGGGCGGAGCCGGCCAGGGTCGCTCATACCACCTGACAACACTGAGTACGGAAGTACAAGGAGGTGCGAGGGAGCTGGGTCATAGTAGCTCCCGAGGCTGCGCCCCGTAATGATTTTACTTAGCGGCTGCAGGTAAATTAATGACAAAAAAAAATACAAGTCACAGTAATGCCACATCAATGCGCCCCAGTCAGACAGATTCCGCCCTAGGCACGGGCCTAGAATCGCCTTAAGGTAAATACGGCCCTGCCTGTGTATTGAGATTCTGCAGTGTTAAGAGAGACATTTGTTCTTTAAATAAATCTAGTCTTGAAATTTGATTGTCACCCCTATCAGGTATAGTAAGTGGAGATGTATCATCCTGAAAAGCATCATAAAAATGTAGATCCAAAACCAGTTGTCTTACAAGACAATTGATATCAATTATGGTACTAAATACATTGAAATGAGTGGCGGGGGAAAAGGATAAACCCTTTGCGAGTAGACTCATCTGATCAGGACTGAGTGTACTCGAGGAGATGTTAATTACCGTATTGATTGTCCCACTCGGGCTCTCTCCTCCCCACTCGTCTGCGTTTTTTTGCCGGCCTTTTACGTATTTTTGGGAGTTGGGTGCTCGGTGGGGCCCTTGACGACTCATAAACGCCTCCGGGGCCCTCTCCACTTGAATCGTATGATTGTTGTGTCTCCTCTGAACTGGAATAAGTCCTATCAAATTCAGAGAAACTTACTGAATGAGCTTTTCCTGATTTTATAATAGACTTTATAATAGACTTCCTTCCAGTATCTCTGTTGCTGCCCCTTAGGAGACTTTCGTGGATATGATCTATTAGCTCTTTGCCATGCATATACCACTGATATTGATAACTTTGTGTGTTTCACCATCATGATTTCATGTTCCCATTTTTCTAGGATTGAGTCCATCTTTTTAATTAATGAATCATACTCTTTATTATTGTGTAGCGGCTCTAATGATGCCTTTACCTCCTGTATTTGTTGATCCATGTCTTCCAGACTTGAATATAAAGAAAGGATAACTTAACAAGAGGGGAGTGGAAAGCTCTAAAGGAGCTTAGGGAAAGTGAGACCCTTGTGGTTAGAGCAGCGGATAAAGGGGGGGCTGTTGTGGTGATGGACAAAATTGATTATTGCACTGAGGCACTAAAACAATTACAGGATGATACCACATATATTAAATTAGTGTCAAATCCCACTAGAGAGTTCTCAGAGAAAATGAAGAAATTGCTGGAACAAGGGGTGGCCATGTCAGTACTTACCCGCAAAGAAGCAGAATATATGGACATAGAGTCACCAACTGTGCCAGTCTTTCACCACCTCCCCAAGATCCATAAGACCACCAGACCTCCTTCTGGTCGTCCCATAGTGGCAGGAATTGGGGGTGTGTGTAAACGACTGGCACAGTGGGTGGACCTACAGTTACAACCTCTGGTCAGGAGACTACCAGGGTACATTAAAGATACTAAACATATTCTGCAAATTGTGCAGAACATGAAATGGCTAGAGGGGGCGACATGGTGTACATCAGATGTCACTTCTCTATATTCACGCATTCCTCATCATTATGCGATAGAAGCGCTACTTTTCCACCTGAATAAATATTCTGGGTATGCACAGAATCACATTCAGTTCATTATTATGTCCTCAGAATTTTTACTGAAACACAATTATTTTTACTTTGATGGTACTTATTATCTTCAACGATGTGGAGCCTCTATGGGCTCACCCTTTTCCCCATCACTCGCAAACTTGTATATGGGATGGTGGGAGGAGCTCTACATTTATTGTGATACTAATCCTTTTTGTAAGAATATTTATTTTTATGGCAGATACATTGATGATCTGTTGACCATCTGGACAGGTCTGTGTACTGAACTGAATGTCTTTCAAGAGTACCTAAACTCAAATAAATACAATCTTAAACTCAGGATAGAACAAGATAAGGAAGGGATTGCCTTCCTAGATCTGAGATTGAGGCATGAGAACACTGTTATAGTGACCAGTAATTATCAAAAACAAATGGCAGGCAATTCCCTCCTACATGCTTCAAGTTTACATCTATTACACATAAAAAAAGCCATAACTGTGGGAGAACTTTCTAGAATAAAAAGGAATTGTACACTAGAGCATGAATATCATACAGAGACTAAGGAATTACGTGATAGACTAAAAACAAGAGGGTATCCCAATTGGATTTTGGAAAGAGCCGAGGGAATTGTGAATGCTAAGAAGAGAGAGGAATTACTGTCAGAACCTGTCACAAAGAAAAAATGGGGACCTAAACTGATTATATTCTCGACTCCTTACAGTCTTGAATTTAATGAGATTGCTAAAATTGTACAGAATAATTTGCATATATTACGCTGTGATGAGAAGTTAGATAAGGTTCTTAAGAAGGGGATAAAGACAGTGGCCAGACGGGCACAAACAATAGGAAACAAGATCTCACCATCCCTGTCAGGGAACCGCGGTCACGTGGTCCCAACTACAAACTAGGAACCTCCGTGCACACAGACAGCGTTCCCAAAACCCTTTGTCCGACCCCTCCTACCAGGACCCAAAGCCACGGACACACAGATTCTTGGTTTAAGGCAAACAGATCACTCAAGTTAAAATGTAAGTTTTAATGCTAAAAGCACACTAGGCACTGATAACAAGCAATTAACTATAATGTAATATAATATGATACAGATGATACAATTATGCTATTCTGAGATGGTTAAAGCATTGAGTGCATTACACAGAGAAACAATAAGCAGTTACCTTAGTATGCAGATGCAGAGTAGTAGTGATGATGGGGAGCTCTTCACAAGGGGTGTGTCAAGAGCTTCTCGATGATGATGGCCACCCCCAGTATGCTGACCGCATATCTCCTCCAGATGAGTGACCATTACCTGGTTCCAGACCACCCTATTTATGCTGCGAGGGCCCTCCGCCCCCCACCCCTCTGTGGGACGGAATGTCACCTTCCCAGGGTTATGGAGCGTGCTTTTGCCCTAAAACCCTTTAGAGGTTATAACTTGGAGCAGGGGGGTCGTATGGCCTTGGAAGCGGTACCAAACTGTCGGGCTGGATGCCGTGCTCCCAAGGAGTCCAAAAATAGGGGTTCTAAGTGGTTCAGAACCTTAGATCTCCGTTTACGGGCTTTTCCTTTATTTCTCAGAACGCCATTATCCCCTTATGCGGTTTTGTGAGCCAGTTCTGATTCTGTAACTCGTTTGGCGCTGCGACACATGGGCACAGTTATGGTCCAGTTTCTGTTGGTGCCGGATCATCTGTGGTTCCCCAGTTTCATGTGACAAATTCACAGCCAGGGGTCAACCATCTGCAGACCTAGCGGCTTCTTCTCAGCCTAAGGTGTGACGGGGGTCTGTGCTTTTCAACACATACATGCTAATTATCTCTTCCTGAAGAGAGCTAAAAGACTTGTGCATTTATAACAGGGGGAATAAACGAGCACTCCAACCTGGGGTATTTGAGGTTTCTTAACTTATGCTGGGCCGTTCCATCACAATCCCTAATAATGAATAAAAGATTGCAAACAGGATGGCTTACCACTTTAAGTATGCATAAATGTGGGAAATCAAGATGTGGCATGTGTAATTATGTAACATCATCCAAAATGTTTACATCTATAAGCCAGAATAAAAGATTTGACATGCGCCAATTTATTAACTGCGAAACAAAAGGTGTCATTTATTTAATTACATGCCAAGCATGCCTAAAACAATATGTGGGATGCACGAAGCGCAGCCTCAAAAAGAGGTTTGCAGAGCATCTGTATGGTGCAAAGAAAGAGTTCATCAGTAACATTTCTCAGGTCTCCAAACACGTCATACAGTGTCATCAGAGGGACGTTACAGTACTTAAAATACAGGGCATAGAAAAGGTTACCCTGGGTCCCCGTGGGGGAGATTTGAGAAACCTCTTACATATGAGGGAATCTAAGTGGATATTTTTGTTGGGAACTAGAATGCCGATAGGCCTCAATTCACGGTTTGATATCAGCCTATGTACAGGACTTTAGTATATTTTGTTAATTTATCCCGAGTCCCTCTCCTCCCCCCCCCCGCCATCCCCGTTTTTTTTTTTTTTTTCTTTCTTTTTCTTCTTATCCTTACATGTGCATACTACTTCAAAATATTGGAGATGTGTCAATGTTCCTGGCTTTGTTTGTTTCAACCACATAGTGATGTTAATTAATTGTGTTGTCTATTAGGATTTTATGTTATTCTCATATTTTGACACATATCACGTGTAATCTCGTATGTTCTGACAGACCTCATCCATTGCTGTTCTGTAGTGGTTTCCCCCCCTTGTGTTCTGTGTTGCCAGGGCCAATGGGGTATTTTCCTGTCCTTATTTTCCCTTCCGCCTCCTGCTTGAGCTGGACTAGGTAGTTGGAAGGTATCTTGGATGTCAGTGCTCTCCTCCTGCTGATTGGCGGAGGGAGCACCTGGCTTGCAAGCTGCATTAGCGGAACACACTGACGCCATTGGATTTGAGGTAAAGTGTTTTTATTTAAATGTGAGTTTGTTTGTTTCACTTGTTATATGAGGAAGGGCACAGGATGTTTCCTGAAACGCGTAATATGTGAACTATTCTTGGAATGGAAACCATGTTACTTTTAACTTGACCAATAAACTGAGAAATTTTAAGGAAAACTTGAGTATATGGACCTTGCTGGTGAGTCCTGAGCCTCAGTGCATCTGTGGAAGCTGCAGTGGGATTGAGCTGGCCGTCTACACTTTCATCAATGGGAACATACCCATATCCAAACCCCCAAACTGTCCTGATTTTCCCGGGACTGGCCCGATTCTTCATCTTTGGTCCCGCGTCCCGCGGCGCATGCAGTTGTCCCGCGCCGTCATGTCCCACGCCGTCGCCCGGAAGGTTGCCGCGGCCTCTCAGACGCCTGGTGCCGCCAGCTCCGAGTGTAAGTGCCCAGCCGAACACTCTGGGCCAGTGGCAGCGGGCGTCTGAGAGGCCGGGAGTCTGGGAGGCAGGTTTTTTGTTTTTTTACTTCTTTGATTTGATTGGTGGTTCAGTGGGTGGGGGCGTGGCTCCAGGAAGGAGCCTATTGCTGTAGCTAAGCTGGAGGTGGGCGGAGCTACAAGAAGGAGCCTCAGGGGAGATCGCAGAGGAGGGGAAATTGTTGACACCGCTATTCGGTGTCCCGGGACTCGGGAGCTGTGGCGCGTGTGGGGGTGGAGCCTTTGGCAACTGGTACTCACTGTTGCTGCAAGGCGTTGCCCTCATCCAATGTGCTCACCCCAGATATGCTGCTGCCACACTCAAGATGGCACCTGCAAATGTGTTGTGCATGTGCTGTGTTTCATGCTGGTCTGCACAGTTTCTCTTCTATCATGGCCTCCCGAATCCTAGACCTCTCCACCAGGTAATGGTTTTAAAGCTGTTTTTTTTGCTGAACAATTGTTTCAGCTATCTCTGTCCTGTGGGTGCTGCCATTCCAGCAATTGTCCAGAGTCTAGGGAAGGAAACTATATTATATTATAAACAATGCATTTAGCCTCGGCTTGCATGCATGTGTGTGTTTGTGGAGGGGGCTTGCATGCATGCAGAGTGTGTGGGCCTGCATGTATGTGTGTGTTTGCCTGTGTGTGGGGGCTTGCATGCATGTGTGTGGAGGGGGCTTGCATGCATGCATGCAGGGTGTATGTTTGCCTGCACGTATGTATTTGCCTGAATGTTTATGTTTGCCTTTGTAGGGAGGCTTGCCTGTCTGTGTGTACGTGTGAGGGGGGTTTCATGTAATTTATTTATTATGTATTCAATAGGTGGTGTTAACCTTTAAGGGCATGGTTGGGGCGTGGCTTGGGCGTGACTGGGGTCATGGTTTAATGACAAAAAATGTCCCTCTTTACTGTTTTCAAAAGTTGGGAGGTATGCATATCTCCAAACTTTTCAGTGTGGAAAAGAGGGACAATTCTCCAAGTATACAGCACGTCCTGTTTCACGTATTTCTTACGTCTGGGTTTTCCGCCACAAGGTGGCGCAGTGGACTTCAGAAAGACTTGTGGGCATCTCCCGGCCCTATAAATAGCCAGGAACCTCCCACAAATTCCCAGTTTCCTTCTGCAGTTGGACTGCGAAGATAGAAGATGTGTCTCTCTCTCTCTTGCGCAGGTGAGCGAGGCAACCAAGCCTGCGGCCCTGCAAGTCTATTCCCATCCGATTCTGGACTCCCACTGCCTCCCAGCCTCGGCTGACAGATCGGGTGAAGGTAGAAGAGCACTAGGGTCAAGTGCTTCTGGAGCGCTGCTCCAAGCCGCAGACCTTGTACTACAAAGGGGAGCCGGCCATAGTCTTTATGGTGAGCCTGATTGAGATGCAGAGTTCATGCACTGCCTTCTGAGGGGGTGAGTTATTTGGGGACTATGTCCTCTTCTTTTACTTCTGGGCCTCCCCCCCCTCCCCTCCCTGGCCATGGATACTCGCCGCTGCCTTCCCTCGTCTCCCTCTCTTCTCCCCCCTCTCTGACTCTGACTCGGGGGGGCAGTGGCAGTGGTGGTGAGTGGTGTTTTCTGAGGTAATTTGGCGATTTTGGTGTGTTTTTTGGTGTTTTTAGCTGCCGCGCAGCTTTGTACTACGCTCCGCGGCTGTGGGCGCTATAACCTGAGGTAATTTTGCTTTGACATGGCCCCGGCCGGGTCACGTGAGCGCCGTTTTCGCACTCTTGGAGAGGGGGCGGGGCCTGGTGATGCTGTGGATCTCACTTTTCCCCTGCGGCCCCTCCCTCGAGGTACCTCAGCCGGCGCCATTTTGTACAACCTGCGTGTCTGGTTTTCTTCATTCCCGGCTGCAGCGCTGCTTTCCCTGGTGTATCCCTTTACCTGGCGGTCTGTGCCTGAGTGACCCCGTGGTGTCTTTGGTCCGTGAGTCCCCCCTTGGGAGGGTTTTTATTGACCCTGGGATTTTCATGTGCTGCGGGATGCTTATGTATATTTTTCCTTATGTCTTTCAGGCGGGATACCATTGGGTTGTGGTTCTCCCGGCTTACTCCTTCCTCCCCCTCACTCCTCCTTCACAAAAAAGACTTCTGGGGGCATCTCGTGGGAGGGCATCCCGGGTGGCTTCTGTCTTAAGTCTTTACCCACTACTGGTCTATTGCGTCTGTGTTAATCACCATATGGAGGCTTCAGGGGATAGCGTGCTTGGGGGCCCTGTGGGGCAAGCCCGGCTATGTTCCATGTGTGAGTATCCCCTGTGATTAACAGTGTCACGGTGTGCGAATGCCATGTGCTGACAGTGTCATTGCGCTACAAGCTGGTTTGCCTGCTTCGCTTCCCAGCTCTGCGCCTCCCTCTGCTTCCCCTACTCCCCCGCTCCGGCAACTAGGCCCCTGTGAGGGCACTGTTAGCAGGGAGTCTCATTCTGATTTGGCTCTGCGGGTGGCTAACATTGAGAGGCAGCTTGCCAGGCCTGTTCCTAGGAAGGCCTCTGGCAAGAAGCGGCACCTGGATCCCAGGCCCTCCCCCCTTGCTAAGGGTTATGTGGGGATTGATGAGTTTGGTGGCTGTCACCCCCTTGAGATGGGGGGACTTTCCCAGGATTCTGACTCCTCTGGGAACCAGCAGGAGGGTTGCGATAGTGACCCTGAGTCGGTGTCCGGAGAGGATTCATGGTACCCTGAGGACACTGATAATCTGTTGTCACATATTTTTGATATATTGCACATTGCTGCCCCTGAGGTGGCTAAGAGAAAGCAGGGGGAGCTCTTTCGCCCTGGTAAACAGCGTCCAGAGTTCCCTGAGCAGGAACATTTTACCATTTTGGTACTTAAAGAATGGGAACGTCCTAGCAGGCTGCCTGCTGTGCCCAAGGGTTGGATAAAAGGTATCCCTTTCCTGCTGATCTTGTTAAAAAGGCTTGTCCAATACTTCGGTCATGCCTTCCCCTGACACTACCTCTCTGAGGGATGGTGAATTGGCCTGACATGCTTACCTGTGTGGGGGCTGGATTGCGTCCGACCTGTGCCGCTGCCATTTCGGGGGTCCTCCATCCTCCTCCCTTCCTTTCGGCTCCAAGAGGAGGTTGTGGCTCCCTCTTCTCTAGTGGCCGCAGAGATTCTTGGGGCCGCGGCAGATCCCGTGGTCGTCCTGTCTCTCCTGGATACCAAGCCCAAGCCCTCTCACAAGCCCCCTCAGGCATGAAGGGACGCCCTCACCCATCTGGGTGGGGGGACGGTTTCGGCTCTTTGCTCACGTCTGGAGGCTTCACGTCTCAGACCGGTGGATACAGGAGGTATTGTCCTCCGGTTACAAGATCTGAAGGGACTTAACAAATTGTTAGATTCAAGCATTTTCGTATGGAGACGCTACGCTCTGCTGTCAGTACCCTTCGCCCGGGCGACTTCATGACCACTGTGGACATAAAGGATGCTTATCTTCATGTGCCTATCTTTCCAGGTCATCAGAGATTTCTAAGGTTCGCACTGGAGGATCAGCATTACCAGTCTGCGGCTCTGCCCTTCGGTATCACCTCGGGTGTTCGACCAAGATACTGGCGGGAGTGATGGCTCTGCTACAGATCCAGGGCATCCACATCATTCCTTACCTGGAAGACATCTTGATTGTGGCCCAGTCCTTTCCTCGGGCCGAGCAGGACACTCAGATGGTGACCTCCATTCTGGAGTCCTTCGGCTGGGTGTTCAACCTTCCCAAGTCTTCTCTGTCCCCGTCCTTGGTGAGGTCCTTTCTGGGCATGGCTCTGGATACCTCTCAGGTCAGGGTGTTCCTTCCTCAGCAGAAGGTGGAGGATCTTCAGAATGCGAATGCCATGTGCTGACAGTGTCATTGCGCTACAAGCTGGTTTGCCTGCTTCGCTTCCCAGCTCTGCGCCTCCCTCTGCTTCCCCTACTCCCCCGCTCCGGCAACTAGGCCCCTGTGAGGGCACTGTTAGCAGGGAGTCTCATTCTGATTTGGCTCTGCGGGTGGCTAACATTGAGAGGCAGCTTGCCAGGCCTGTTCCTAGGAAGGCCTCTGGCAAGAAGCGGCACCTGGATCCCAGGCCCTCCCCCCTTGCTAAGGTGTATGTGGGGATTGATGAGTTTGGTGGCTGTCACCCCCTTGAGATGGGGGGACTTTCCCAGGATTCTGACTCCTCTGGGAACCAGCAGGAGGGTTGCGATAGTGACCAAGATACTGGCGGGAGTGATGGCTCTGCTACAGATCCAGGGCATCCACATCATTCCTTACCTGGAAGACATCTTGATTGTGGCCCAGTCCTTTCCTCGGGCCGAGCAGGACACTCAGATGGTGACCTCCATTCTGGAGTCCTTCGGCTGGGTGTTCAACCTTCCCAAGTCTTCTCTGTCCCCGTCCTTGGTGAGGTCCTTTCTGGGCATGGCTCTGGATACCTCTCAGGTCAGGGTGTTCCTTCCTCAGCAGAAGGTGGAGGATCTTCAGATGCAGGCTCGGGCTCTGCTATCGTGTCCTCATCCCTCCATCCATCAGGGGATGCAGTTAGTGGCCCTGATGGTGCCCTGCTTCGAGGCAGTCCCCCAGTTTCACATGAGACACCTTTAGTTACTACTCTTGTCAGTTTGGGATCGGGACCCTGTGTCCTTGGATCAAGAGTTTGCCCTGTTCCCTCTGGCCAGACGGTCCCTCTCGTCATGGCTGGACTCAAGGAACCTTCTAGTGGGCAGGACCTTCCTGCCCCCGTGCTGGGAGAAGCTCACCACAGATGCCGGTCTGACCGTTTGGGGAGGCTTCTGGAAGTCCCTGAGGTTCCAGGGTTGGTGGAGCCCACAAGAGGCCCATGCTTCCATCAAAGTCTGGAACTGAGGGCAAACAGATTGGTTCTTTCTCGCCTGACCACTCACCTTCGGGGTCGGGCTATTCAGATCCGCTCAGTGAACCAGACGGCGGTTGCCTACATCATTCATCAGGGAGGAACTCGGAGCAAGCGAGCCTTCAAGGAAGTGTCCCTGATCCTGTCTTGGGCGGAACAGCATGTTCTCAGCGGTCTACATTCCAGGGGTGGAGAACCAGGTGGCGGACTCCCTGAGCAGGGGGACATCTTGTATGGGGGAATGGTCCCTCAACAACCGAGTGTTCTCTCCCTGTGTCATCGCTGGGGGCAGCCGGACGTGGACCTGTTTGCGTTTCGTCACAATCACAAACTTCCCAGATTTGTCTCTCTGTCTCAGGTTCCATTGGCTATTCCTTGGAAGAAGTTTCGGCTTCTCTATGTGTTCCCTCTGTTTCCTCTCCTGGGCAGGGTCATGCGCAAGATAGTCCAGGAGCAGGTACCTGCCATCCTGGTGGCCCCTTGTTGGCCAAGAAGGGTTTGGTTCGCAGACATCGTGCAGTTGGCAGTAGACCGGTACGTCTTACCCAAGGATTCAGACCTCCTCACTCAGGGGCAGCTACGCCACCCCAATTTACAAACGCTGGCTTTAACCGCTTGGCTGCTGAAACCTCCATCTTGTTGGAAAAGGGGTTACTTGCTTCTGTTGTTGATACCATGATTAGGACTAGGAAGAAGTCCTCGTCTTTTATCTATTACAGGGTCTGGCATGCTTACATTGCCTGGTGTGAGTCCAAGTCTCCTACCTGTAGGGTGTTTTCTTTTCCCAGAATTCTGGAATTCTTGTAACATGGTTTGGATTTGGGCCTTCAACTTAGTACCCTCAAAGGCCATGTTTCAGCTCTGGCAATTTTTTTCCAAAGATTTTTTGCCAATCACCGGCTGCTTAAAACTTTTTTTCCAGGGGGTTTCTCATGTGTGTCCACCCCGTAAGCCTTTGCTACCAGTCTGGGATCTGAATCTGGTGTTGTCTGCTATGCAAGGGCCTCCCTTTGAGCCTATCCATAAGGCCGCCTTGCCAATTTTGACTCTTAAAGTAGCCTTTTTGGTGGCTATCACTTCTGTAAGGTGAGTTTCTGAGCTAGCGGCGCTTTCCTTCAAACTTCCTTATTTTGAGCGCCATCAGGACAAGGTGGTGTTTCGGCTTAAGCCAGATTTCTTGCCTAAGGTTGTGTCTACCTGTTATCTCAATCAGGACATTGCTCTGTTTGCTCTCACTTCTGGACCTAGGAAGGGTTTGACTCCGGCTAAATCCACTATCAGCAAGTGGATCCGTCAGGCTGTGATACAAGCCTATTCTGCTAAGGGGAAGGATCCTCCCTTCCGTCTTACTGCTCATTCCACTTGTGCTATTGGTGCGTCTTGGGTCTTTCAGCACCAGGCTTCTGCTGAACAAGTTTGTAAGGCCGCAACTTGGTCTTCTGTTCATACTTTTTCCAAGTTTTACAAGGTTGATGTTAAGGCCTCAGCGGATGTTGCTTTTGGCCGCAAGGTTTTGCAGGCGGCAGTGGTTTAAACTGTCTGCTGTTACTTTTGGGGATCCCACCCTACCTTACGGACACTGCTTTTGAGTGTCCCAGACGTAAGGAATAAGTGAAACAGGATGTGCTGTATACTTGGAAAAATACAATTCTTACCAGTACTTACCTGTAGAATTGTTTTTGTAGTATACAGCAAGTCCTGTTTCACCCCTCCCTTATTATTATTTTTCTTGGTCACCTCTGTATGGTGATTTGTTCAAATGTTCATTTTGGGATTTCTTTCATTATTGTTCTCCCGGCTTCTTGTCTAACTGCTTTGTAACACTGGGAATTTGTGGGAGGTTCCTGGCTTTTTATAGATTGTGGAGATGCCACAAGTCTTTCTGCAGTCCACTTGTAGCGGATAACCTAGATGTAAGGAATAAGTGAAACAGGACGTGCTGTATACTACAAAAACAATTCTACAGGTGAGTACTCACAGAATTGTATTTTTGTAATTAAGCCACACACTTATTGATGGATGGATAAAAGATAGGTTGTAACAGTTACATTATAAACATTTTGAATAGACAAATGAATTGTTTATTCATGTAGATCACCGTGCTACACCTCAGAGAGGAACAATGAGGGACAGGGGGGCCTGGATTCAAAAGAGGGACAGTCTCTCCAAATGTGAGACACTTGGGAGGTATGTTTGTAAACTGGGCAGTAATAAACCTGAAGACAAATCACGCCTGTGTGCGTTTGCGTAAATAGGAATAAAGCTTGTTGACAAAAAGTCGCCCAGTTAGTGAGAGAGGCCCTTGCCCTATAGGACATGACGTCACGTAGGTCTGCCCAATGCGGTGCCTGCTCCCCCGGCATTTCTTCATTGTCATCGGGGGCCTGGTTGTTTAAGTTGTCCGGGCTCTTGCCTGTAACGCTGCTGTCAGTCCGGTGTTGCCATGGCGGAGGAGACGGAGCGCAGCGATGGCCGCATTGTCAAGATGGAGGTGGATTACAGCTCCACAGTGGACCAGCGGCTGCCCGAGTGTGAGAAGCTGGCGGCGGTAAGGGAGTTACTGCAAGCCAATGAATGGGGTCTGTCATGACGGGGGAGGCTGAGTCACTGTAGCCTGGGGATTGCGGGCCGCTCCTTTCAGTATAGCAGGCAATGTTGTGACTTGTAGTTCTCCAGCAGTTCTGCTGCTTCTTTCAGGAACCTGTTTTAAAAGCAACACAGACAACGACCGAGTTTTCTGGAGGCGACCATATTATGAATGAAAGAGTCCCTCAGCCGTCTAATAATCTGACCATGCTGGCCCAGAGAGTGTTTAAACCCCCCCCCCCCCACGTTTCTGGTGTTTGAGTGCAGCGAGAAGTGACAATACAGTGGACGAAAACCCATGACTGATGGCTCTGGAATCTAAAAGATTCCAGGGTTTCCCTGGAAGAGAGAAGCGTGAGATGCAGCCGCGGCCCGCGCATGCGCTGTTGGACCGGGAGTAAGGTTAGAGGGTGTCCCAATTTTGGATGCCCCGCTGGGAGGGATCGGATCGGCCTGGGAATCTTATAGATTCCCGTGCTGATCAAGGAGGGTGTTGGTCCACTTTAAGCATCAATTCACCACATGCACGCTTGGCCCCGGCTATCTATCTGTCCCTCTGCCCCTCTATCTATTTGTTGTTTATGGAAAAAAATAACCCTCCCCCCAAAATTAGCCCTACCACCCTTATTATAAGACCTCTTATTTTGGGGGGGGGGGGGGGGGGGACGGGGTAGTAATATTTGCCTGTAGTAAAATCAGCCTTTTTCTCAGCATTATATAAACAATAGGGAGGCTTATATAGTAAAGCATGTTAAAGTGGACAAAAACCCAGGATTTTGACTATCCTGGGTTTTATTCCTTTCCCCACTGTGTGAATCCCACCTCCCCCCCCCCCCCCCCCCCCCCCCTCAGATCGCCACAGCCAACTCGCCCCTTCCCGGTCCCACGGCGTGTCTAAGAGCAGCGGCTCTTACGGCTGCGTCCTCCGCTTCCCTCTAGCAGTGCGCTTGCCTGCGCCAGGCATTTGTGAATGACCGGCGTGGGCACGCTCCGTTAGAGGAAGGTGGAGGGTGCGAGAGCTGCTGGGTTTTGGTCCACTTTAATTGCAATACAATTTTTGAACAAATAACTTGGTTCACCATCTTTCATTCACCAGTATTTTGCATTCCCTGATAAACCCTGCTGAGCTTGATTGTTTCTGCCGACTCCTCCTTCTCATGAATGAATTCACTTTAAAGGGGACTGTTAGACTGAAATATGCATGGTTAAGTCTTCCTCTGCTGCTGGGGAGGCTCAGCAGAAAGGAGTTCACTAGGTCTTATAAAGAAACAGAGGCTGAATAAAATATGCAGCCCCTCACTTTCAGCATGGCGAGAGCAGAAAACAAGCAAATTCCCTACTTGTCTGGAATATACCTGAAACATAGTCTATGCTCTCATTTTTCACTTACAGCTCTCCCATGCATTGCCAGAATCTTCATAGTTACCAACGAAGGAGAACGAGCGATTCCGTCCTCCATCGCTGGGCAGACATAGTGGCTTCCATTAATATGGCGTTACATCACCTAATACTACTTGCCGAGGTGTGCTGAACATGGTTTGGGATGCCCTCCTCCATTGCAATTTATGGAGTAGATATGCGGGGTCGTAACAAGGCGTCATAGACACTGCCTTGAGTGATTTCCAGCACAGGAAGACAGAATCGCTGGCTCTGTACCATCACTAATGAAGATGCCACCACTGCATAGAGGAGCTGGGGGGGGGGGGCACCAGACCTCCACAAAAGCGCTGTGGGAACAAAAGTGGAGTATAGATTTTTTTTTTTTTCTTAGTTTCTGCCTGGACAATCCATTTAAATTCCTGTAAGATTTAGCTAATGTAACTAACGAAGATACAGAGTATAAGGGACAGAAAAGACTAAAGAATATACAAAAGAGGGGTGACAGCCACTCAGACGAATTTATAACTAACTTAGGAGGTGCACATGAACAGGGCAATTAAAATACACAAAAAAGTGTAACAAAACCCAAGATTGCTGGCCCTGGAATCTAAAAAAAATGACCGCCCCCCCCGGATCCAGGCAAAGCTCACCTTCTTCCATGCTCACTCACCAATGTAGCTATTGGTGGAGGTATCCCTAGCATCTTTGGACTGTGCGCACTTCTTCCGCACCCAGCCATTCATATTTCCCTGAAAATAAGACCTTCTGCACTGAGGTTTGAGAGAAAGAAATGCATCCATTTTCCGAAAGTATTATAAGCCGCATCCAACATTGGTCTCTGCCTAGCAGTTGTTTAATTTTGCTGTCTTTGCCTTTTGTTTTGAAGCCTTTTAACTTACATGTTTGGCCTATATATTTACCTGGAGTTTACTCTAGTTTTCTTCTATTGTTGCAGGAAGGAAAACTCCATGAGGTGGTTGAAACTCTCCTCTCATTAGAGAAACAGACCCGGACGGTGAGTACATGGATACAATAATGGATACAAGGCCATCACAGTGGTTTTAGGAGTTTTGTGTGTGAAAAAACTGGCTGGGCTGTCAACCTGTCTAATGAGGCAATAGGGACAATGATGGAGGCAACGAACCAAAGGTTGTCTGGCCTTTGGATTTGGCTCATAAGCATACTTTATATTGCTGCTCCTCTGCAGGCATCTGACATGGTGTCCACCTCTCGTATCCTGGTGGCCGTTGTAAAGATGTGTTACGAAGCCAAGGAGTGGGAAATGCTGAACGAAAACATCATCCTGCTGTCAAAGAGGAGGAGTCAGCTCAAACAGGTCAGTGACCATGCTCATTACATTTACCTAACCCTCCAGAATGTTCTCCTCCACCCATCCTTGCACGTTCAACACATCAAAAAATAATGAAGTACAGGTTATGACTTGATTATGAGCTTCTTAACATCTTAGGTAAAGGTTGTCTGTAAGCGAGAGCAAGCATCTGGTGCTTTAGTGTGTGTGTGTTTTCCCTTGTGGGACAGATCCTTGCTACTGGTGTTGATCTTCCCACTGTGGCATGATTTAAAGGGAGGTGTAGGCCTGATTTAAAGGGAATGTCCTTTTTAGTGGACTTGGCTGACAGTCCTGTGGTGGTGATCGCCCCAGGTTCCAGCTCTAAGTTCAAGATCTAAGTGATGCTGCCGCTGGCCAAGCATGTGTTTTGCCATCATGGCAAAGTGGAGCTAAGGTGCTTTAAAGTAGAACAAAATCCACCAGCGACCCACATGGAATCTAAAAGATCAGTTCCTGGTTTTCCCCCGGAGTATCCTGTTTTGGCTTTGTAACCCCCCCCCCCCCCCCCAGGTCTCTGGTAATCTCTTACCTTTCCCCGGTCCAACAGCGCAGATTAGGATGCCTCACTGTGTGAACCCCCCCTGGCGTGCCATAGCACTCGCCTCTTTTTAGTGCTCCCTTGCTGATGTAAACAAGGGCGACTGCATCTCTGCTCCTTTGGGCTGCGCCCACTCTTCAGCGCCCAGCCATTCAGATAGAAGAGAGTGCGCTGCAGGGGTGCGGCCATTCCCGCTCCTATTGCCAGGGCTCTGCATGTACATGGCATATTTGGCAAGCAATTAATATGCACAGTGAATGGCTCTGATTGGACGAGAGCCTGGTTATGTGCCGTTGGACTTGGAAGAGGGGAGTTTGAAAGGGAGGGTGATCTGGGGGCTTTCACACAACAGGGCGCCCCGACTCTGGATGCCTCGGAGATGCGGAGTAAACCCCTGGAAAGTCGAAATCCCAGCTTTTGTTTCACATTAAAATGAACCTTTTCCCAGTTAGAATTGTGTGGCAAAATGATGTCCTAATTTAGCAAATGTGTTCTTATGTCAGCATAGGTGTGTTTTATGGGAACAGTTGTCACTATCTGCTATCACCAAGACCAACAAGAAGAGAGAGGTGAGCCCAGTACACACAGAACACTGCTGTTAGGCATGTGTAAGGCGAGCTCCCTTACATCAGAAGTAGCCATAGCTACAGTGTTTTGTGTGTATAGGATTCACTTGTCTCCAATAGCAACGGCTTGGCGGTAGTAAAAGCTGGTTCCATAAAACACACATTTACTAACCTAAGAAAAATGACTAGATAAGCTCGGCACCACGAGGACATCATTTTGGCACATAAATGAAAAAAAAAATTCACTGAAAGTGGACCCTTAACTCTTGTATTGTTTGTTGCAGGCGGTAGCAAAAATGGTTCAGCAGTGCTGCAAGTACGTGGAGGAGATCACAGACCTTACCATCAAGCTGCGCTTGATCGACACTTTGCGAGCGGTTACCGAGGGGAAGGTGAGAATAAAAGCTTCTGGAGAGTTAATTTTCTATTAGACATAATTAGAGAGTGTTTACATGATTCCTCTTCATGATACTGGTTGCTATGTCTGTTTACGCACCTTTTTAGTAGAGTGATGCTATAAGAAGTGCTCGGTCTGGGTTTTTTATTTTAATATTTTTTGAGGTAACTGAGGGTTGTTCTGTCAACCTTTTTATGTTTGTTTTTATTGGCTAATTGTCTTGGTCCTTTTTTAATAGTAAAATTCGATTTAGTATATGTTAACATCACTGATTCTATGAGCCATGCTTAAAGAACTCTGACAACAAATGCACGTGCTGCCAGCCGGTCAGCATTCACCTTCATTAAACCTGACCTTCAGCATGATTTAATGAAAAGCCCAAACCCTTAAACTATTCCTTAGCATCTGAAATGAATATATTTTAAGTTTTAGTCACTTATTATTCTTTCCCCCACTGGGCTGCCACTCTGTTCAGGACTCTAGGATACAGGCGCCGCCATCTTGACTTGGAAGCATCACATACTGGGGAGAGGAGAGTGGGATAAAGTGCAGGGGGCAGAGTTATAGCAGAGTTTGGGTCAGGGAAAGGACGGCAATACCAGAATTCAGAGCAACACGGTCGGAAGACGCTGCCTGATGCTCCGTGAGCTGCCATCTTGGATGTTTAACCTCCCTGGCGTTGTGAAATAGACAAATGCAATGGCAACGAAAGCGTTACCATTGCATTTGTCTCTGACACACGGCTCCGCCCCCATGAGCCTCTGCGGCTCACAGAGACGGAACCCGGAAGCGGAGACAGACGCCGCAGCCGCGGCTCTCACCTACGATCGCGGCGGAGACATCGCTGGATCGCAGGGAGAAGGTAAGGAGGCTGCGCCGCCCGCTCTTGCTCCCAGATCGATCCCGAGCGTGACTCGGGGTTACCGCCACTTACAGCGCAAATTAACCCCGGGTCACGCTCGGGATCGCCGCCAAGGGGGTTAAAGGCTCATAACTTGCAGTAGATGCAGGCAGGATGATTTTTAATGTCAGCAATCTGTATGTACAGGGTGTGGGCAAACATTTGCGATATGCTCTTATTCAGGGTGAAGGTCCGCTTTAAGTCGCTCTGACATCAGAGAGAGATTTTGCAAAGCTGAATAGAGGGCGAGCGACTGGCCCCGCCATCCATTTAGAAATGTCTGGTGCGTTGTGCATCAGGTTCACTTAACATGCTCCAGGGTTGCTTCCACTTCCTCCGCTGGTCAAAACACTGACAGTGGGGTCTAGGTTTGCCAGGGGGCTCCAGCAATTTCGATTTCCCCAGAAGCTTGTCTCAGTGGGGTCCAGCACCCACAGAAAATGATTGTTGAACCTTAACATTTTAGGGTTTTTGCCTCTTTTCCAAAATGGAGTATGCTTAGCCAGTGAAGCAAAATATTGCGGATGAAAAGCTGCCTAGTGGCTTCAGTGGATCAGATACAGAGGTAGGGTGAATGTTTCTTTTCAGTGCCTACAGATAGGCCATACCTTCCACGTGTCCCCGACATAGAGGGACTGTCCCTCTTTTGAGTCTGTGTCCCCCTGTCCCTCGTTGTTCTCCTCTGTCCCTCTTTGAGGATTAGGATAGGTCTCCTATCCATCCCTCAATGATGGGGGGTGTGGCTTAATTTAACAATGGTCCCTCTTTCCTACCCTAAAAAGTTGGGAGGTAGGCTCAAAATGAATCTATGCCCAGAGGGTCGTCAATCATGTGGTCCGCCAAGACGCTGTGTAAGTGTGGTTACTAAGTGGCCTGATTTTGGGCATTTTTTTGGGGAAACTGATTTGACATTCCATGCTGTGCTTGTGAGCTTGCCTGCAGAAAATGTTTTTTTTTCAAAATGTAATGGCTAATAAAGATACACTTATACGTTCATACTACCTAAATGTTTGAATTCCTTCAGATCTATGTAGAAATTGAACGAGCTCGGCTGACGAAAACCCTGGCAGGTATAAAGGAACAGAGTGGTGATGTAACAGAAGCTGCGTCCATCTTGCAGGAGCTGCAGGTAAAACTGTAAAACATAACTTTTTTTTAATATTCAGAGGTAAAGCGCGATATTCATTGCTGATATACATAAACACATGCTAGATATTAATATCGGCATAACCCCACTGTAACATGTTTTCCAGGTGGAGACCTACGGTTCGATGGAGAAAAAAGAGAAGGCGGAGTTTATTCTGGAGCAGATGCGCCTGTGTCTAGCAGTGAAGGATTATATCCGCACTCAGATCATCAGCAAGAAGATCAACACAAAGTTCTTCCAGGAGGAAAACACAGAGGTGACCTGTAGGGTCCTCCCTCATTGAGAATAGAACCCAAAAGACGCCATAAATTATTGAATTTGTATTAAGGATTCCCCTAAAATACCAATGTGTGTGCAGGAACATTGTAAATATTCTACTATGCTATTTAATGTAGACCAAAAATGACTTTACTTCCTCTGTGTGCAGTCCTGAAAACATTACTGCTAGGTGGAGCACCTACTTCCTCCTGCGTGACGGGCAGCCATAAACAAGGGGCCTTTTTTGGAGATGCCCTCCTACCTCTGGGATCCTGCCACAGATGGACCACTGCAGCGGCATTCACACTTGCTCTGCTGTGTGCCACTGACAGACGTGCAGCCAGAGTGTGCAGAATGGGGATGCAGCTGTAGACCTGATCTGACCTGTGCAGGGATCCTGGGACAAGGGACCTTTAGAGCTGTTTGTTATGGCCCCTCGTGGGTGGGGCTTCAGCTAGAACTTTAGGGCCTTATTTATCAAGGGATAGCGCCAGGTAGTGTCTCACTAGCGCCAGGTAGCGCCAGCTATCGGCGGCTACCGACTCCAGAACGCCAGGCTGCGAACACAGTCACGCATTTATCACGCTAAATGAGGCTAGCGCCGGCGAGAGCGTCACCTAGTGCGGGATTCATCATGTTGCAGACTTCAGCGAACAGCGCCGCTGCTAATCCCATCACAGCGCCAGGTATGACCTCTCGCTACCTGGCGCTCTCCAATGCATTTCAATGGAGCAATTTTTAAATATTCATAATTAATTGCTATTAATGTGTGTTTTTTTTTTTTTTTTTTTTTTTTTTTTTTTTTAAATGTCAAAAATTCTGTGACCACTTCTGCAATGTTTATCTTTTTTTTTTAAGGTAAAAAAAAAAAAAAATTGTGCAGAATTGATATTACAGGTCTGATATTAATGTATTCATATTACAAAATGTTTATAAAAACTTGTTTATTTTTTTCCAAAAATATGGTTGTTTGGGGGTTAAAAAACTACTTTTAACCCATCGCCGCCAGCGCTCTGGGGTTTAAACATGCATTTTACAGCGCGAGAATTTTTTGAGCGTGATTTGTTAATGAATATGCTGGGAGCCGTTCGCTATGGCCATTCGCTGTCATGCGCTCTCATACAGCGCGGAACCTGTCAAACAGCGACTCCTAACCCCGTATTCAACATTACCGCACACCGACTGAGTCGCTGTCAACAACCGAACAACGGCCAAGCACAGCGAATACTAGCGGGAGCTGTGAATCACGCTACTGTCGCTCATCTGTCGCTACCTGGTGCTATTAATGAATCGGCCTCTTAGTCTTTCAGGTTCTAGGTCTAGTTTTGGTCCACTCTTAAGAGTGGAGTTGGTGGTTCAAGTCAGTAAGACTGATGTGCAAAGTCTAGCAAATTACAGAATTTTCTATACCTAGAAGATAAACTCCTACCAGGTCTTTGTTCCCATCTGACGACATTTAAATACCAAAGGGGAAAAGTGCAAATGCAGGTCAGACAATGCTGCATACGGCTATTGCTTGAAGTGGTGTAAGCTCCTCTTTGGTAAACCTGCATTTTACCAGAGATGGATTCTACACTGACCTGATCTACAGGTTAAAGTGATGTGATGTCTACATGGGCCTTATGTCCACAGTACTGATTGTATTCCAAATATTCTTCCTGCAGGAACTCAAGCTTAAATACTACAACCTTATGATCCAGGTGGATCAACAAGAAGGCTCCTACCTTTCAATCTGTAAACACTATCGTGCCATCTATGACACCCCCTGCATCCAGGCCGAGAGCGAGAAATGGCAGCAGGTGAGATGACGTCTGTCCTGGAAGCACTTACGGGATCTATTGCACATCCATTTTATCGTAATTTTACTCTGTTCTTTGTGCTTCAGGCCCTGAAGAGTGTTGTGTTGTATGTCATCTTATCACCATATGACAATGAGCAGTCTGACCTTGTCCACCGAATAAGCATAGATAAGAAGCTGGAAGATATTCCCAAATATAAGTATGTGTTTCACTCTTTTAAAGTAAATGTTTTTTGTGTTTAAAATAGACTTGTTCAAGCCTGTAGGTATGAACAGGTTTTCTGACCGCCAGGGAAAGAAATCCTTTCCCCTTACTGTCTTGAGTAACCAGGAAGAGGGTCCGCTAGGGGTTGATGGGCGCCCTTGAGTAACCAGGAAGAGGGTCCGCTAGGGGTTGATGGGTGCCCTTGAGTAACCAGGAAGAGGGTCCGCTAGGGGTTGATGGGCGCCCTTGAGTAACCAGGAAGAGGGTCCGCTAGGGGTTGATGGGTGCCCTTGAGTAACCAGGAAGAGGGTCCTCTAGGGGTTGATGGGTGCCCTTGAGTAACCAGGAAGAGGGTCCGCTAGGGGTTGATGGGCGCCCTTGAGTAACCAGGAAGAGGGTCCGCTAGGGGTTGATGGGTGCCCTTGAGTAACCAGGAAGAGGGTCCTCTAGGGGTTGATGGGCGCCCTTGAGTAACCAGGAAGAGGGTCCGCTAGGGGTTGATGGGTGCCCTTGAGTAACCAGGAAGAGGGTCCGCTAGGGGTTGATGGGTGCCCTTGAGTAACCAGGAAGAGGGTCCGCTAGGGGTTGATGGGTGCCCTTGAGTAACCAGGAAGAGGGTCCGCTAGGGGTTGATGGGCGCCCTTGAGTAACCAGGAAGAGGGTCCTCTAGGGGTTGATGGGTGCCCTTGAGTAACCAGGAAGAGGGTCCGCTAGGGGTTGATGGGTGCCCTTGAGTAACCAGGAAGAGGGTCCGCTAGGGGTTGATGGGTGCCCTTGAGTAACCAGGAAGAGGGTCCGCTAGGGGTTGATGGGTGCCCTTGAGTAACCAGGAAGAGGGTCCGCTAGGGGTTGATGGGCGCCCTTGAGTAACCAGGAAGAGGGTCCGCTAGGGGTTGATGGGTGCCACTGTGACAGATGAGTACTGAGCAGCTGGGTTGCCGCAAGCAATGCTGGCCATACACTAGGGCAGGGGTGTCATACTCTCTTCTGAAGAGACAGTAATGTTTTGTGGATATCCACATAGCGGTCTCTATAGCTAGACTGCTCCGCCTGTGCACCTTTGTGAAGATATCCAAAACCTGGCCTTTCAGGAAGGAGTTTGACATCTGTGCACTAGGGAGTATTGATTTCTTGTTTATTATGATTTTCAGTTTGACAGTCGTTTAGTAATTACCACTCCCCCCCCCCCCCCCCATTTTTTTTTCTTTCATTTTTCTGCACCGCCAATGTGAGATGGGATGCGCAACTGCGCAACGTCCTATTGATGCAGCTTGGATTTCCATTCCACATACCTGCTGCATCACTCCTCTCGCCAGATCTGACAATATGTATTTCTGTTATGAAAGCTGCAGATATCTTGGGATGTCTGTATGGCTTTATGACCTTTTTATATGATGCACATAAAATGTCACTAAAACATTTCATTTACCTTCAAGAGATCTGCTGAAGCTCTTTACCACCATGGAGCTGATGCGGTGGAGCACACTGGTAGAGGAGTATGGCAAGGAGCTGAGGGAGGGCTCACTGGACAGTGTGGCTACCGATGTCTTCAGCTACAGCGAAGAAGGCGAGAAACATTGGAAGGACCTGAAAAATCGAGTAGTGGAACATGTAGGTTTCTGTCAAATGCTGGAGTATGTCTGTTTTCTGGGAAAATCTTTAGCGGAGATATCCATGTTTCCTACACACAAAATGTTCTCTTGTCGAAATATAGAACCGAAGAAATTACAGATAAATCTAGGTAGATTTCCAGAAAACAAACCAAGGTCTGAAGATGATGGATTTCATCTGTAAGGCTAGCGGCTTGTAAAGTCACGGTATCCTAGCGCACAGTTTAAAGTGGATCAAAACCTGGAAACGTGACTCTCCTGTGTTTTGCCCTGCTGTGTGACGCGCCCCTCCCTCGTGCATATGAAATGTTCGGCAATAGGGAGTAAAAGCAGGGCATCCACATCAGTGGACGTGCTCTCCCACCCCCAGCCTAGACCAAGCCGCGCATCATCGGTCACATCTCAAACATGGATTCCCTGGGGGGAGGGAGTATGTCTGCCCTGGAGTCTGACTCCCTCTCGATGTCTGTACTTCTTTTACTAATCATCTCCCTCACTTCCCTGAAAGGCCTTCATAGGGCTCTATGCTAAATCCCATGTGACGTGAGAACACTTCTAACTGTGTGTTGTCTTGTTTGCAGAACATCCGGATCATGGCGAAGTATTACACAAGGATCTCAATGAAGCGAATGGCCCAGTTACTGGATCTCTCTATTGATGTGAGTAACCAAAATGAGCATCCCTTCTGGAGAAGTGTCCTTAAAGAGGAAGTCCAAGCCTTTTGTAACCCCAGCCACACTTCCAACCACCAGTGCTAATCCTGATTTGGGATTTAAAAATAAACTCGTCACCTGATCGTCACAATTCTCTTCTACAGCTTTGCATGGAAGCTGTAGACTTGAGGGACTGTCACACTGCTGCATGGGATTGGGTGACTGCCTGCACCCCAGTGAGTTGTTTTTTCTGTTGGCTGAATTGGGTTTACCACAGGGGTGAGGGGGTGCTTGAGCTTCCTCTTTAATATGATGACACACTGTCTCAGGTGGATCAAAACATACAGTTACCATAATAAACAAATTTGATTTCTGGTTCTATTTAGGCAATTGTTCTGCACAGTAGAAACACTTTTTTTCCTTTCTCTTCATCTCACTCGGTCACACCGGCTTCCTTATAGAAGTTCTACTCCTCACCAGGAGTGGCACAGTGTTGGAAGGGTTAAATCTGAAGAGTACCTGCTCTTCCTCCTTGACAGCTCCTCCCACAGTCCAGCCTGCCTCACCTCCGTTTTCACTCTTCCAGACAGGAGGTCAGACATGTTTTTTGCATCTCCTGATCTTTCAGATCTTTTGGGATTTTTCCTGGCGTCGGGTGAGTTTTTCCACCATGAACAATGTTAAGTGACCTAGTATAGCGGCCACTACCTCTCTTCAGACCTGCCTCCCATTATGGTGTCCTTACCAGTATCCCAGGTGGGCTGGCTGTGGCATGGCGCTGGGGCTTGTAGTCAATCTGTGGCATAGATAAGGCTGCCCAAACTGTTTCTTCATTGTATGTGTGAGATGTTGGTGTTTGTCAATTTATACTCTCGGGGTCCCCCCATTACAGCTGCAGGCTTTCAGGGGCCCATTTTTGGACAGGCAGTTCCCTTACCACACTGGGAGGGGGACAAAATGGATTTAGGCTCTGGCTTTCACTGGTGAGAAGGGCAGCAGGTCAGGCTCCAGTGGCACCTTAGGGGTGTGAAAATCTTGGCGCTACTGGCTGAGGACTTGCTCCTGTTGTGACGCAAGGCTATATGCGCTGTTCTGCTTGAGGCCGAGTCTCGCGGAACTCAGCTGGGGGCTAGATGTGCCGTAGATTTTCTCACTGTCGGGCTATTTGGCAGCGGCTGGGCCGTGCCCGGCTCCCCAGCCTGCTCCGAGGCGAGCTTTGATGCCGTAGGGGGTCGCTCTGGGCGTTGTCTGTTTGCTACATGCGTGGCTGACGTGACGTGGTTCAGAGCACCCAGCTACTGTGAATGCCAGGCGCATGAAGGAATATGGCATCCTCGATTCTCCCTTCAATGGCCCTCTCAGAGGCCTGCCCTCCCTCATCTCTTCCTCCAAGCGGAGGAGAGCCTGCCCCCCCCATGCTGTCTATTCCCTCCCCAACCTTCAGACAGGGAATATAGCTCATAGGTCTGCTGGTTCAGCAATGGCTGTGGTGCCCTTTGCACCGCTTCAGCTACGGCCCCTCCAGTTGGCAGTTCTTTCGACCTGGAACAAGTCTCAGGACTTGCTGGACCAACCCAGCCACTTGTCGGCTCATGTCGGGGACCATCTTTTTGGTGGCAGGCTTCCCTCTGATCAGTAGGGAAAAGTTCTTTCTTTCACATAGTTGGACTGTGATCCCAACAGACTCCAGTCTGAGGGGGTGGGGAAAATTACTGCAGGACCAGACTGCTCATGGTCATGGACCCCACAGGAGACCAAGCTTCCTATAAACATTTTGGAATGTTGCCACTAGACTCTGATCCTGGTGGGTTCACTGGTCCGCATACAGTCGCTTACCTCAATTGCCAGGGTGGCACACGCTATAGCACAGCCATGGCAGAAGTTCACAAGATCCTGGAATGGGCAACACGGATTGTTCTGACATATCAGCAATGCTCATTCCGGGAGTGGACAACAACCAGGCGTCGAACACTTGTGGCGTTGACGCACTGGTGATTCTCTGGCACCAGTTCGAACTGGTCTATGTCATTCCACCACTGCCACTTCTGCCCCAGGTGGTGAGGAAGATCAGCCAGGAGTGCTGGCCATCCTAGTTGCTCCCAGCTCGCCGCGCAGACCATGATACGCCAAGGGGACACTGATGGCGCTGGAACCACCTTTCCATTTTAACTGCCACGCCACCCAATTTTAGAGTTGCTGGCTTTAATGGCATGGTTGTGGAGACTGTGGTCCTCCCCGGGGGGGGGGGGGCCTTTAGGCGCTGTGATTCAGACTCTCATCCACACAAGGATAGTCAGCCAAGGTCTATCACTTGACCTGGAAGGCATGCTTTTGCTGGGTGAGGAAAAGATACCCGGTCTGCTCCTTCTCTAAGTCGAAATTGCTGGATGTTCTGCAAGGCATCTCACATGCAGTACTTATTGGTTTTCTTTCAATTCTCTTTTCCTTGCAGTATGTTCACCATACTCATGGTTCATGTCAGACCCTGCTTCAAGGCACTGGTTCCACAATAGGGCCTTTTAACCTTATCTCTGCGCTCCAGGAATCTCCCTTTAAGCCCATGTCAGAGACTCCCCTGTCTATCCTTCAAAGAAGGTTGTCTTCTGGTGGCCATAACGGCAGGGTGCCTGAGATGGCGGCTCTGTCTGTAAACTCCCATATCTTGTTTTTCACAAGGAGCAGATCTGCAAGGTGGGCACACGGTCCTCTGTCCATGCGTTCTTTTAAGTCCTACAAGCGGACATGCGTGTATTGGCTGCTGCATGTTGCTGTAAGGTTTTCTGTGCAGCTGTACTGGAGTAATGAGAATGGCCTTTTTATTGTTCTTACCTGTTGCACAGCTACAGCTGGGATGTCTTTTTTCCCACCCAAGGCCTTCGCTGCTTTGGAATGTCCCTATTGTAAGGTATCCTATGCCCGAGGGAGGTGAAGAGCAAAGGGATTTTTATTTTATTACTATAATAATTCCTTATTCTTAATCTTCACTAAGTCATACAGCACCTGCCCGTTTGGTAGCTGTGGGCTGTGGCCTCCCACAAGTTGCAGGTTATCGCGTTGTGTTTACATGAGTTTAGTCTATTGAGGTTTGGTCCATCCTGGGTTATGCTTCCTACTGCTTGTTAACGAAACTGAGCTGAGGGAGGAGGCGTCGAGGAGTTAACTCTTCCAGTGCTGTCTGCCACTCCTGGAGAGCAGTATAAGCTTATTGTAAGGAATCCTGGAGAGCAGTATAAGCTTATTGTAAGGAATCCTGGAGAGCAGTATAAGCTTATTGTAAGGAATCCTAAGTGAAGATTGAGAGAGGCATTATTACAGTAAAGAATACATAAAATTCCCTTGTTTCTCAGATTAAACTTAACTTTTACAACTGTGTCAGGCTGTTGGTCAAGTTTAACGCCCTAAAACTCACTTGCTCCATCTGCATGCATGATACTGAATCGTTGTCGGCACTTGCCTTTGCTCCTGCATTCACTCAAAGCTGAAACTCCTCACCGATTTTTCTAGTAGTAGCGGCCATTTTGGAGCTTCCTTTCCCAGCATCTCAGCCATGCTGCTGCCTGGATTTAACTGTTATAACTGACAATGGACAGTAACGAGAAACCCAGTAGCACTTCCTCTTTGCATGTGGCCTGTAGATCCATGAGCCACCATTTTGTTTTTAAAATATACCACAGCATGAGTTAGAAAAAGGTAAATGATTTTATGTGCAGCAGTATGAGTTGCCCTGGGGAGGGATGCATATGAGCGCTGTTTTTCCATAATGTGTGGTAGCCAACAGGGTCATCCATTCTGACCATCCTAAATGAATGATATGATGGGGGTTCTGTTGGTTAAAGGTCTCCTCCTCTTTATACTGTTAGACTTGAGCCTCCCCCCTTTTCCTAATGGTTAGTTGACTGCAGGTGGGCAACCATAGCACAAGATAGTGGGCATCAATTGCTGATCCAGGACTCCTTTAGCTTCTCTACTGGGCACATGGAAATCCTGCCAATGGGCTGGCATTATTACTTCCAGTAGCCACTGCCTTGAGCAGAAAATCACAGCTGTGCCCTGTAAGGGTTGGTGCAGCATTTTTAACACCCTTCCCTATTGTGATAATAGACTCATCTGTGCACTTTATGCAGAATGTGATTGGCTTCACCTGATCAAAATATGTGAAACGGTAACCCTTTACTATGAAATCCAGAAATATAACTGTGACCCTTTTTTATTGGTCCATTCTTTAGTACGGCTTTGTTTCTTTTTTCAGGAATCTGAGGAGTTCCTCTCCAGCCTGGTTGTGAACAAGACCATCTACGCTAAGGTGGACCGCCTGGCTGGCATCATCAACTTCCAGAGGCCCAAGGATCCAAATGATCTTCTGAATGACTGGTCACAGAAATTAAACAGCCTGATGGCGTTAGTAAACAAGACAACACATCTTATAGCCAAGGAAGAGATGATCCACAACCTGCAGTGATGTGTGTGGGCAGGGTGCCCCTGTAGGCCCAAATCCATCAGATGTGTCCTAAAGAGCTGGCACCTCCACTGTATAATATGTTTTTTATGTTACTTTGTAAGTCTAAGAGAATTTAGTTTTTTTTTTGTTTGGTTAAAAATGAATAAAATACAGGATTTCCTGTCTTTGTAAGCCTGATGGCTATTTTGCCGTGATCCTGCTCCAACCTGCAGACCAGAGGCTAAACCTTTCAAATGACCTCTGGTGCACTCTTGGAGATGGAATACAAACAGCTTATGACCATAATAAAATATATGTATGAATTCTGGAGTGTTCCATGATTACAGAAGATGGAAAGTTGGGCTTGAGCCAGAGGTTCTCCAGTGTATCATTACACCTTAACCACTACTGCTTAGGCATGAATGTAAGACTTATGTGAGAGTCCCTTCCACTGTGCTACATGAAATAAAAATATTATGTATTTAGCACAGTCCTATTCTGTGATACTAGTTGTGAAGACTAAAAGCAGTTGCAATGAAACTAAATAAAAAGTAAAATATGACACATGGGGAGAGAGAGTGGGCCCTGGCATGGCAAGCTTTCCATCTACAGGGAGGAGGAATAATATGGGATGTGTTTAGTAGGTATAGATTAATTGCTAGTGTTTGGTTTATAGTGAACCTGCCACATCACACATTAACCCTCCTTTCTTGGAAAGGCATCTAGTTATCATATTAGGTAGACCTCCATGAGCATTGTCTGTAAATAAAAAACATAAACCTTAATTCCAGTGCATCCCTTGAGCAGGAGATTCTTTTATGTCTGAAGATTTATACCTCCAGGCCAGGCTGTGTGAAAAGAGGAAATGCAGTGTGATTTGTGGAGTTTTTTCATAAAGGGTTAACTGCTTACCAATTAATGTCTGTGTAACCGTCCCATGGGTGGGTACAAAAAAAAAAAAAAAAACACTCCTTACTTTGCCTGGGATCCTGTGCTGGTTGCTGCCGTATTGGATCTGCTGCACAGAGGAGCTTCCCCCCGGCTCAAGACATCTGAGATTGGATATGGAACTTCTGGACAGGACACAGTGTGTTAAAGTAGGGGCTATCAAAATGACAAAGATCAGAGCCCTGCAGGGCTGCCTTCTGTCACATCTATTATTTATATTGTACACAAATAATTACCACTGTGGAGTCAGTCAGGATCCTGAAATTTGAGGACCTCATCCACCATCCTTGGTATCATTTGCAATGAGGATGTTCTATCCTATAGTAACGACGTTAACAAACTGGGTCTGTGGTACAAGAACAACAACCTAAATGCAGCCATTGGAGATGGTGATTGGTTTCAGGTAAACACAAACTCCTATCCATATACAATATAAATGGAAACGGTTGTACAGCTCATCGGTACCATACACTGGTTTGATGAGCCCATAAGTGAGTTCTGTAGCTCCTCAACCTAGTTCTAGAGCGAATGTCAAACTGCACACCCTGGCAAAAACTGTTCAAATGTAGCATTTAATAGTCTTTGCTAAACCAAGTACTTTTTGGGGTGCAAAAAGGTCCCCAAATCAAGATGCACTCTGAAGTTATTGTTTATGGGGGACATTAATGCCGGGGAAAGGGACACTTTTCTCACACACTCTTTTTCCCCTGGCATTCAGTGATACAACCACCAGCAGCAATAAGGGAAGGTTTATCTGGCTCCTTCCC
The DNA here is from genome assembly GCA_027917425.1 of Gastrophryne carolinensis. Lineage (NCBI taxonomy): Eukaryota > Metazoa > Chordata > Amphibia > Anura > Microhylidae > Gastrophryne > Gastrophryne carolinensis. Next base: position 67,575,914 of record CM051243.1, on the reverse strand, counting down.
TCAGCTGCCACTGTGCCATCCAGGAGGAGCAGAGCAAGGTTCTCTACACTCCCCCTTGTTCAGCAGTGGTGAGTTCAGCACCCTCCCTTCCCAGCTTCATTACAGCTGGTAAGCGAGGACCTGGAGTTGCCCACCCGCTCGATCGACTGACTGCCCCATTTGGCAACCTGACTGCTCGGTCCGACACCCCCCCCACCTGATCATCCCACTCAACCGATTGGCTAGTCAGGTTGCTAATCAGGTAGGTGGGTGATCGGGCGGTCGGCCAATCGAGTGAATGGGCAACCCTAGGCTCTTGCTCACCAGCTTTCAGGGAAGCCAGGGAGGGCACTGCTGAATGAGAGGGTGTAGAGTGGGTAGAACCTTGCTCTGCTCCCTGCTGGATAGCATCTTGATGGCCTGGGGGTGCACATGTGTGTCTTGGGGTGCGCGCGCATGTACGTCTGGGAGTGAATGCATGTGTTTGGGAGTGAACCAAAAACTATGTTGCACTGCTTTATCTAAATTACAATCCTAGGTGCGCTAGGTCAAAACCCAAATCAACTGTTGAATAGATAACCAGGACAGCAATATTTCCACCAGCTGCTGTCCTGGTTTTCTATTCGATATGTGTTTGGAAGTGCACACCTGTGTGCTTGAGAGTATGTGCATGAGTGTATTGCAGTGTGTACAAGCATGTCTAGGTGTTCACTGTTGCCTAGCAACAGGGAGGGAGCAGGTGTCTGAAGCAGGATCTCAAGTTCTTACAGACACTGCCCATTATCCTAATTATTATTCAGCATCACGGTTCCATGGGCCATGCTTACTTTCTGAATGGTGAACTTGTAAACCTTTATCTTGACCATTTCTTCATTAGTTTGTAAATGGAAAACGGTGCAAAACGTAGCCCAAATCAATGGTCTAACAAATGCCTTTGCCTGAAAAATCACTTTAAGAAAGTCCAACAAAGCAGTTTCTGGGGTAGCACATATTTCCAAACAATAATCTACACCAAAATCCGAGTCAGTCATGTGTGCATTCTTCACAGTATAATATGAAGACACCTGCAGTAACGCTTGCAGAGAGGATTATGATGGGCCAGCTACTATCTCTGGATAACCTTTTCACATGTAGAATCGTTCTAAATATTAGCAACTCCTCGCTGTTGATCGTGGTTCAGAGATTTCTCTGGTGTTGTTCGGTCTTCCAAAATAATCTAAGGGAGTGAAATGCGCGTAACGAAGGACATAGAAATAACAGCATATGCTTAATGTTACACGGGGAAAGTGCTTTCTGCTTGTTCCTCCCAGCGACACTTTATTTTATACTAAGTAAAAAAACATAGCACATGTCATCTGCTGACAATCGTCATATAAGGAGAAAATCCAATTACTGGCTCAATGATTGGTCATCACAGCCACAGCTCATAATCTTAAGAATGTTAGTAACGCCTGGGGGGCCGGACAAAATAAGGTGTTGTCTAGTCTCCCCAGCACCATCTAGTTCAAAGTAATGTGTTAATAGCAGCGTGCTTCTTTAACTTTATTGCTCTAATTTCAGTACAAGCAAGGAAAGAAGCAGCGCAGAGATAAGTGGCTTACTGAGGGATAATGGGGGCAAACAAAGAGGAAGGATCACAGTCAGTATTGAGCTATATGGCATGTGCTCTTTAGAGAATTTCTTAAAGAGGAATAAAACCCAGATGGGCCGGCATTGGAATCTAAAAGATTCCAGGGATGACCGCTGGCCTTTCTTCAGAGCATTGCAGATCCAGATGCGCCGCTGTGTGAAACCCCCCAGGGGCGCTGCCTCACTCATTTCTTCCTGGCGAACCCTAGTCGAGGTAAACATCACATTCTCATGCCCAGACATTCAGGTAATCTAGGGCCAGGAGTGCGTGCACTGCAGGAGATGCGCCGCTCTTGCTCCCATTGCAGGGCTCTGCGAGTAAACAGAGCACGCTTGTCGAGCAATTAATATGCACCATGAACGGTTTCTGTTTGGATAAGAGCCCGCACATGCGCCGTTGGACTCAGAAAAGGTGGGTTTGAAAGGGCAATCTAGGGGTCTTACAAAGCCGGGCATCATGACTTGGGATGTCTAGGGGGCGTGGAACAAAATCTGTGAAAGTAAAAATCTCAGGTTTTGTTACACTTTAAGCCAGGCTGTATGCTTGTTCAAATAAGAGAGTTTTGAAGGCACGTTTGAAAGCTTGGAGGGTTGGGGAATGGTGGATTGAGTGGGGCATGGCAATCCAGAATAATGGAGTGACAAGTGAGAAGTCCTGGATGCAAGCGTGTGAGGAGATGATCAAGGTGGAGGACAGGAGATGGTCAGAGGCAGAGTGGAGGCTGCATCTTGGATTAGAGATGAAATGTAGGGAGAAGCCTGGCTGGAGAGAGCTTTGTAGATTTTAAATTGGACCAAAACCCACGGCAATTCCAGGACGATCAATTGCCTCCCCCCAAGGCATCCAAATTTGGGATGCCCCGCTGTGTGAAACCCCCCAGGTCGCCCATACACTTACCTTCTTTTCCGGTTCAGAATAGATTGGAGGGGTGCCAGTCTGTTCGTAAACTGCACAGAAGGATGTTTCAGTAGTCCAGTTGGGATATGACCTAGTCATACAGTAGCATTTTAGTGGTGTCTTGAAAGAGGAAGGGACGGATGCAGGAGGTTTTATGTTGGAGATGATAGCTTTAAATGAAATGGTAGAGACTAGAATGACTCCTGGGCACCAAGCCTGGGGAGTTGCAGATATAATTGTTAACAGAGCTAGACGTGTTAGGGGAGGTGAGTTAGTCTTGTCCATGTTTAGCTTGAGGAAGCAAGATGACATAAATGAAGATATAGCTGTAATACAGTTGGGGAGGTGAGATAGAAGGGAAGAACGATTGGGGCCAGAGAGGTGTGCTATCCGCATAAAAGTGATATTGAAAGCCTGGTGAAGTCTTAGGTTAGTTAGGGAGACCTTTGTGGCACAGCCACAGAAAGAGAACAGAAGAAGAACCAGTGTTAGTGTAGGATACCCTGTGTAAGAGAGATAGGAGGTAAGCCAAGAGAGTACACGAATTTGAACCCTCAAGAGAGGAGAGAATACTGAGAAGCAGGGAATGGTCAACAGTGTCAAAGGCTGAGCATATGTTATGAATAGAATGAGGATGGAGTATTGCCCTTCTGATTTAGCAATGATCAGATCATTAGTGACGTTGGCAAGTCCAGTTTCAGTGGAGTAGCTAGTAAGATATTAGATAAATAGTTTGCCAATTCTGAGTGGGTGTGTTGTTCAAGAAGCTTAGAGGAAAAGGGAAATAGTGAGATAGGGCAGTAGCTGGAAAGGGCAGAGGGTTTTCAAGGGCTTTTTGATTAGCAGAGTTACTGCATATTTGTAATAGGAAAGAAAGGTGCCAGTGGTGAGAGAAAGGTTGAATAGAGAGGTTAAAGCTAGAGAGATGAGGAATAAGGTGGGATGGTATAGGATAAGAGAGGAGGTAGTCAAATGGATTGTCATGCCTGGAGTTCCTCCTTAGCCTTCGCCTGTCTCTCTGCAACAATTCTCTGTAGTATGCCGCTTGACCACCAGGTGGTGCTGTCCTGCAGAGCTCCTGGAGATCAGCCAGCACCTGAGCTAATTACTGGCTAGCCTTTATATGCTGAGGCTTCCATGTGGTCAGTGGCTCAGCATTGAACTCTGTATCAAAGAACTCTGAACCCAGATTCCTGTAACCGGACCTCTGAACTTGGATTCTGAACCCTGAAACCTGGATCTTTTCAGTCCTCTGTTTCCCTCCTGTTGCCTTGGTTTCCCTCTTGGACTAGTCTCTCTGGCTTGCAGTACTCAAATTACTGGTCACTCTTTATTAGTGGATTTCTCCCTTGAGAAACCTGTGGCATGGATCCTAGAAAAGATAGAGGATATTCCTGGTTCAATTACATGAGTGAAGTTAGAGAGTAAGGCAGGGGGGTGTTTGGAGGGGTGAGGAGTTCTGGGGAGCTAAGCCAGGTCGGTTGTTGTCAGATGTTTCTTTGAAGAATGCAGAAATTTCTGCTGTTTGGAGGAGGAGGTGGGCCGGGTAGGGAGCTGAAAGCTGTTTGGGATTCCAGGCTTGTGTGGAAATCAGTTAAGATAAATATGCTTGTTTAAAAGATGAAAAGGCACTTCTAAGCTCCTGACGGGATTATTTATGTAACCGAGAGTCATTACTAGCTTTGATGTTCCTCCATTGCCATTTAGCAGCTTGAGAGTGCCCTTTCAGTCTGGCCATGTTTGCATTTAGCTAGGGTTGCAGGTGTTTGGAGCAGGGTCGCTGTAAGTGAAGGGAGCGGCAGAGTCTATATCTGAAGTAAGTGTATTATGATAGTGTGAGGCTGCAACCTCAATGTCTGTGAATCAGATCAAGGTCTGAATAGGTTGAAGTGAGATGAACAGAGACTGAAGATTTAGGTTTCTTAAGTCCCTGCGTAGAATTGTTTGTGCAGGGGGAGTGGCAGGAAGGGGAGCGAGGGTCAATGTTCTTAGATTATGATCAAAGAGGAGGAGCAGAGAGGAGGTAAGGTTAGATACCGAACAGAGGTTAGTGAAGAGGAGGTCAATCGTATGTTCGTCTTTGTGGGTAGAGGCGGCGGACCATTGTTTGAGTCCGAAAGAGGAGGTTAGTGAGGCTAATCTGGTGTTGTTAGTGTTGGCAGGTATGTTGAAGTCACCCATGATAATTCCCGGGATGTCTGTGGACAGAAACTGAAGGAGCCAGGTGGAAAAGTGGTCCTGGAAAAGGGTAGTAGTTCCTGGAAAGCGATAGATGATGGCAATTTTTACATTACAGGAAGAATATAAACGGACACAATGAACTTCGAAGGTGATAAGGATAGGTAGGGAAGGGATTGGGTTAAAGGAGCAGCATTCAGATAGAAGGATGCCCAAACCCCCACCCTGTTTATTGCTGTGTCCAGGGGTGTGGTTGAATTGTAATACCTCATGTGAGAGGGCAGCGGGTGAGGATGTGTCTTATGAAGTAAGCCGTGTTTTCCTAGTATGTCACACACCCCGCTTCCAACATCCATGACACTTGGGAAACCGGCCTGTAGAGGGCGATCTTGCAGAGATGACATGGGAAAAAGGAGCTCCTCCTGGTCCATAAGTTCCTGGGACCTCCCACTAATCCCCAGTCTTTTCGTCTCTGCAGTCGGCGAAGTATTCAGAAGATGACTCTCCTTCCTACAGGTAGCCGGGGTAACTCCCGGCCTTTCTCTATTTCTGCCTGAACGTCATTTTTTACTATTATGCTTAAGATATGCCTCCCAGCCTTGGCTGATAGGTTCGGGCAAGGGTAGAGTCACCCTTGGGTGTATATGGGAGCTTCTCCCCCGTGAGACCTCAAATAAGGGGTAGGCGGTATCCAGGTTGGTGTCCCCCGGCATGGGATGCCCTATCCCTATTTTACTCCCTGTGCCTTAGGGTGCTTCCTTGTGCCTTCCCCCTTTGCTCTCCTGGGCCCTGCAGGGGTGATAAGGAGGGGGGGTCTTTTATTGGTAGGGAGTGTGTTGTCCTATGCACTTTTGTAAGATATAGTGATAGAGTAAAGAGAGAGGATAAGGTCTGTGAGATTGTCCTTTTTTGCTTACCTGCGGTTCTTTGCTGGTGAGGGATTTAAATTTCCCTCTCTTTTTTTCAGCGTGCTGACCTAGATGTGGGCGGGGCTTGGCGCGCGGCGTCCGGCCCCGTTCTATTGCGTCCCTGCAGTCATTGCTTTTGGCCTGCCCTCCGTTCTCTGCAGTCCTGCGTGGTGGGCGGGGCTTTTCAATGGCGCCGCATATGGACGGCGTTCTTCTCTGCGTGCACGCGGTTTTGCTGAGCCGCTGGTTCCGGTCGCCTGGTCCGGTCGTTCGGTCTGGTCGCTTGGTTTGGTCGCCTGGTCCGGTCGCCTGTCCTGTTGCTGGTGCTGTCGCTGGTGCTGTGAGTACCCTTTAGCCTTGCTAAAGGGATGTTTTTGTTGGTCTCTTTACTCTTTAAAGTGCATAAGGTTTTATTATTGTATTTTCTTCTAGGTGGAAACTCTTCATAAGGGGTTTCTCCTGGTCCTTTTATTAAATCCTCCCACTTGGGATTATTTAGGGGCATCCCGGGTAGCATTTTGCATAAATCCCACATACTTGGCAACTATAAATAATTAAGTATTCTTTAAAAAAAAAAAGACACCATATGGAGGCATCTCAGGATACTGGGCTTTCAGTGCCCTCGGGACAGACTCGGCAGTGTTTACGTTGTGGGGCATCCCTTGTTGGGTATAATGCATTTCTTTGTGTATCTTGTGCTCAATTGGTTATAATGCAGCAGTCAGGGGCCCAAGCCTCAGGGTCGGTGGCTCCTGCTTCTTCCCCCACACCACCTTGTCTTGTCCATACCCCCAGTGATATTGTCATGGGTGGAGAGTCGCTTTCTGATGTATGTGCCAGATTGGCTCACATTGAAAGATTAATGTCTAGCTCTGTGGCCAAGAAGGCCTCAGCTAAGAAAAGACATTTAACTCCTGCTCCTCCGGCTAGTGAGTTTGATAGTTGCGAGCGCCTTGATTGGTCGGACCTTTCCATTGGAGGAAGGGAAATTTTTTGAGGGATCTGATGTTTCTGAGGCTCATCAATTTGTGGGTATTGACGCTGAACTAGGAGAAGGGGAGGTTGTTGACACCCCTAAAGCTCTTGCTCAATTATATGAGATATTGGCAATTGCTCCCCCTGAAGCAGTCCCTCTTCAAAAAGGGGAGTTCTTTGGGGCTTCCAAGCCTCGTTTAGAATTTCCTAATCAAAAGCATTTTGAGGACATCATTCTTAAGGAATGGGAGAAGCCTGCGCGGCTTCCTGGCGTTCCTTTATACTGGGATAAGAAATATCCCTTTCCAGCAGACACTGTTAAGCGTTGATCATCCCCCCCTGAGGTGGATGCTCCTGTGCTCAGTTTGTCCAATTCCTCTATTTTTCATTCTCCAGAATCTACTACTCTTAAGGATGGGGAAGACAAACGTATTGATCAAATGGCTTGTCACGCTTTCGCTAGCGTTGGCTCGGCCTTGCGGCCTGTGGGTGTTTCGGCACTTATGGCAGTTGCTATTAGATCTGTTGTTAGAGATCTATTGAATATCTCAGGGCTTGATCCAGCCTCTGATGAGTTTGTCGCTCTCAAGCATTGTGAATTGTTTGTGTCTTTTGTTCTTTCTGCTTTGGATGATTCCTTGGCCATGTGCAGCAGAACTTCCACCTTGCTAGTTGCTATTCGGAGGTCTATATGGTTACGCCAGTGGGCGGCTGATACTGTGGCTAAGAAGTCACTTATTGCGCCTTGGTGAGAAGTTGGAAATTTGGCAAACTGCCTCTGCGTAAGAGGCAGCGTCGTTCCTTTTGGGGATTGGCCTCCTTTAACCCTTCCTTTCGTGGTTCCAGATCTGGTAGAGGATCGGCCTTTTCAGCCCCAACGGGGACTGCATGGAACAGAGGTAGAGGACGTGGCCGTTCAGGTCAGAGTTGGGGGTCCAAAGTCTACTTCCAAGCCTGCCCAGCAATGAGCAGGCGCCCTCACCCTTACGGGTGGGGGGACGGCTGTGGTTCTTCTTCCAGGCTTGGGTCAAAGAGGTATCAGACAGATGGATTCTGGAAGTTGTGTCCTCCGGTTAGAAGCTGGAATTCGAGTTCAGGCCTCCTCCCAGATTTTTCAGGTCCCGAATGCCCGCGGATCCGGTGATCGCGCAGGGGCTCCGGGCGGCGGTGGCGAACCTCTTAAACATGGGTGTCATCCGTCTGGTGCCTCCAGCGGAAAAGGGTCTGGGCTTTTATTCCAACCTTTTTACGGTACCCAAAAAGGGCGGCTCTGTTCGGCCTATTCTAGATCTAAGGCGACTCAATCTATTTATCCGTTTCAGAAGGTTCCGCATGGAATCATTGCGTTTAGCAGTCGACGCTGGGAGACTTTATGACGTCTATAGACATCAAGGATGCTTATCTGCACATTCCCATCAGTTCCGTTCACCAGAGATTTCTCAGGTTCACAGTAGAAGACCAGCATTTTCAGTTTGTGGCCCTTCCATTCGGTCTTACTTCGTCCCCAAGAGTGTTTACCAAGGTGTTGGCAGGAGTAATGGCTATTCTCAGGGTCCAAGGCATTCGCATTGTGGCGTTCCTGGACGACCTTCTCATCACAGCCCCGTCCTTCAATCAGGCGGAATTGGACACCAGGACGGTGGTGGCGACGCTAGAGAGATTCGGTTGGGTTATAAACCATGCCAAATCTTCTCTTTGCCCCGTCAGGGAGATTCCCTTTCTGGGTCTGATACTGGATACCCTTCAGGCCAGGGTATTTCTTCCTCAGTCCAAGGTTGTTCTGATTCAGGATTTAATTTGTCTGTTCTTGTCCAATCCTTGTCAGCCTATCCGCCTGGGGATGAGGCTAGTGGAGCTGATGGTGGCCACATTCGAAGCGGTCCCGTTTGCACAGTTTCACATGAGGACTCTTCAGCTCTTTCTCTTGGCAAAGTGGGACAAGCGCTCGCTGTCTTTGAATCGGGTTTGTCTGTTGTCTCCCCACGTTCTGCAGTCCCTTGAGTGGTACCCTAGGAAGGGTTTGGCACCCGCCAAGTCTTCCATTAGTAAATGGATACGTCAGGCCATTGTTGGGGCCTATTCTGCAAAGGGGAAGGTTCCCCCTTTTTTGTGTTACTGCTCATTCTACGCGTGCTGTTGGGGCTTCTTGGGCTTTTCAGCACCAGGCTTCTGTTGAGCAGGTTTGTAAGGCTGCTACTCGGTCTTCGGTGCATACTTTTTCTAAGTTTTACAAGGTTGATGTGCGGGCCTCAGCGGATGCTGCTTTTGGCCGCAAAGTTCTGCAAGCTGCAGTAATTTAAGTTATGCCTTATTTTTCTCCTTGGGTCCCCACCCATTATTGACACTGCTTTTGGATGTCCCAAGTGTCATGGATGTTGGAAGCGGGGGCTCTTCCCCAGGCTCTTCCACTGTTGGGAGAGGGCCCAAAATGCCCCCCTCCTTTTACACCATCACCTCCTTCTGCCGGTGGCCCGATTATTGGCAGGGCAAATGACGTTATCCCGCTCCAGCGCAACGTCAGATGCCAGTAGCATCTATACAGGGACTCTGATCCCCTGCGCCCCCATCCACCCTGCATAAATCATTACCCGCAGTAAGTGACAGCGGTGATTGGCGAGGGACAGGATCAGCGCAGGACATTGTGATGTCTTTTAATCAATGTTATTTTTCTCTGCTGCTGCTACCTTTTGTAAACTGGTAAGGGATCCATGAGACCCCTATATCGGTTCACAAGGCTTGGGGGGCCTGGCAAGTCACCTGTGGCAAGCAGGTGACTTGCCATTAACCCCCGGCCCCCCATTACCTGCCTTCCCAAAGTCCAGGGGGGCAGAAGAGCCCGGGGCTACGAAGGCTACGCTGGCTTGTAGTCTCCAGGGTGGGGGGTGACTGAGGCTGGCCTCCGTAACCTGGTCTACCAGCCCCCTATACATGCCCCGGCTGGGAAGGGGGGACCAAATGGCTTTTTTTATTATTTTAGGGAATCCATTACCTGCCTTCCCAAAGTCCGGGGGGCAGAAGAGCCCAGGGCTACGAAGGCTACGCTGGCTTCTAGTCTCCAGGGTGGGGGTGACTGAGACTGGCCACCGTAACCTGGTCTACCAGCCCCCATACATGCCCCGGCTGGGAAGGGGGGACCCAATGGCTTTTTTTATTATTTTAGGGAATCCTATGTCATTTGTTCAATCCTTTACGTCCTGTCACCCTGCAGGTATAAAAGCCTTCCAGCAGCAGCAGGAGAGCAGAAGCAGAAGAAGAGTGATTGGCGTGGGACAAAGTGCTCCAGATGGATGGGAGGTAAGTATTATAAAATATATATATATATATATATATATATGTGTGTGTGTGTTTTTTACATTTAACCCATTTTGAACTGGTAAGGGTTCCATGACACCCCTATACCAGTTCACAAGGCTTGGGGGCTGGCAAGTCACCTGCAGCTAGTGGGTGACTTGCCATTAACCCCCGGCTCTCCAAATACCTGCCTCCCCAAAGCCCGGGAGGGGCAGAAGGATCTGGGCCCACGGAGGCTATGCAGGCTTGTAGCCGGCAGGGCGGGGGGCCACCAAAGCTGGCCCCTGCATCCTTTTCCTACAAGCCCTGCATAGCTGTTTCCGACCTGACTATGCTGGGAATTTAAAAATGTTTTGCACATTTCGAATTCCGAAATCGAAAATGTTTTGCACATACAGTATTTCACAAAAAAGAATACATTAAAAATGACAAACAAGACATTTCATGTTAAAGCCCAGACAAAAAAACAATATATAATTTTCCTGGGAAATCCCTGGAAATCCCTTCAGAAATCACAATTGAACATGTATAGCGCAAAATAGCGATAAATTGTCTTGCAACAGAGGGTGACAAAATCACTAGGCAGGCTGGCAGTTAAAGGAGCACTATCGCAAAATAGTGTAATATTAAAAATCCATATAAACACGTCAGCTAATGAGGATGGGTCACTTATACACCAAAACTGAATAAAACTTCTGCCAATCTTTTGGTTTATTCTCTCATGGTAGGAAAATAATCTAGGAGTAACAGGTTTAATGTTTCCTTTTCTATCTATTTAAATTTAAAAAAAAACAGGCCTGGCTGGATATTTCCTGAAGTCGGTTGTATAAGTGGCCTCTCCTCCCGCCATTTAGCATATTTATATCGATATTTATCACTGGGACATTGCATTGCAATAGTGCTCCTTTAATTATAAAATATATGATTTGATGATGATAATTTAAAAATGGTAAGCGGTACTCACTGAAAAAAGGTGGGGAAACCCTGCTCAAGGTGCGTCTCTCCTTGTAGTTGTTACAACTGAGGATGAAGAGTCGCCCAGCCAAGATTAAAGAAATTCTCACGTTTTGTCAGGTTTTTGGTGTTCCGCCTTATAGTTTTCCTGTTCTGTAATATAAAATAAACATTTGTATTAGGATTGTGCCCCCAGACCTGTGATTTACTTATCAGCATGCTGTGTCCAAGTTTCTACTGACTACATATCCCATAATGCTTGCAATGTAGGAGGTGAGCAGCAGTAATGACCCCTTCGGAAGGCTCCCATTAACCCTTTAGCTTCTGGAATACAAGATTGTGATCCTGTCATACAACCAAGACTGTTACCCTTGTTCCCCAGAAGTGGGTGCCAAGGTTTCCGATGCACTTGCAGTTGCGCACTGATAGAGAGATTGTCAGTAAGTGTGCGCGCATGTGCTCATGGCTGAAGCAGCACTTCTTGTTGCGGTGAGCTTATGAGCATGCATATGCGCGTGTGCGCGACCCAGTCGATTGCAATGTGCGCACAAAACTGTTGATGGCTGTGCACATGCGCAAAGACCTTTAAATACCGGTGAGCCCTGACCAGCATTGCCAGTTGGTTTTCTCTCCTGCCTTGCCAGTGTCTCCCCATTCCTGTGTGCCGACCCGGTTTGATTCTGATGATGCTCCTGCACTCCTTACGACCTTGGCTTGTTTACGATTTAGATCCAGTTCTACCTGCCCGGGACTTCAGCTTATTTTCTACTTCGATCCAGTTCCATCTGCCCATGACCTCAGCTTGTTTACGACTTCGATCCAGTTCTGCCTGCCCACGACTTCAACTTATTTTCTACTTCAATTCAGTTCTGCCTGCCAACGACTTCAACTTCTGCGATCTAGCTCTGGTCGGTGTTCATCTGATGGATTTTGCAATACCCACTCATAAGTCGCCTGACCAGGGACCTTCCTGCAGCCCAGTCTATCCCCACCTTCAGGGGATCTAGTGAACACCAGGTTGGTCCTTAGTGTCCAGGCTTCCCAGTCGAGAGGTGAGCTGGTCCATTAGTCTCTACAATCAGGGTTCATACTCGGTAGGCTGACAGGTCCTCCCTATCTGAATAAGTTGAATTACAGCAGAATGGGTTACACCTGTTGCCTGTGTCTTAGCATCACATAAGTAGAGTGAGGAAGGGTCTGATCTGTACATCTAATGCACCCACCCTCCAAATGATTTCACCACCTCAATACATAAGTAATGTGTGCTCACCTAAATGCAACTATTATGAACATAAGTGAAGGTGAAAGAAAAAATCTCCCGCACCTAAAAATGGGAGCACCACAACGATAATAAGTCTAATAAATCAATTTTATTTAGCAAAATGCACTGATTAAAAGCTGCATAAACAGACACAAGGACAATTAAAAACAAAGCACACTCAATCCCCATACATAATATACCCAATGAATAGTGGATAAATGTGGACAACTACTACTGCCAAATAAACATAATCAAAAATAAATATACCTCATACATTAAGTATTTGGTGCCAGCACAAAAAGTGTGTGCGCATATACATATATAACAAGAAAATAATAAAAAAAAATCAGTTTTTCATCCCCCAAAATTTTATACTAATCAAAAAAGAAAAAAGTTTAAAAAAAAACACCAAAACATATAAAAAACTGACCCAATCACTCAAACCCATAAAGGGCCTAACATAATAAACCCACAGTGATAGTTGTAAGGCTGATCTGTCTGAAGGTGAGCAGAGGTAAACGACACCAGGTATAGTAAAAATGTTCCAAAATAAGCCACTAATGGAAAAATATTCAATATACCAACATACCAATATTTAATATACCAATGAATAAGAAATAAACCTACATATGTCACAAGACTGTGTAGCAAATAAGAAGTAACCATATAAGCACTAGAATTACCCAACTCTATTTCTATTTTGCTACACAGTCTTGTGACATTTTTACAATCACTTTTTACATTTTTGATTAGTATATAATGCAGCCAGATGTCGCCACAGCAGGCAGTGGCGACTTCCAAAAGGTAAGTAGGGGCCTATGGTGCGGGGGGGGGGAATCGGACCCTTTTTATTTTCGCTCCGATGATCCTCATGCCTTCCTGGCAGGTAATGACATTTCCAGCTATGGCTACTAGACCAGTGGAAGGAGATCTATAGTGGCCGGGATGCCCTCCTTGCATGTAATAACATTACCAGCTATGGCTACTAGACCACTGGAAGGAGATCTATAGTGGCCGGGAAGCCCTCCTGGCATGTAATAACATTTCCAGCTATGGCTACTAGACCAGTGGAAGGAGATCTATAGTGGCCGGGATGCCCTCTTTGCATGTAATAACATTTCCAGCTATGGCTACTAGACCACTGGAAGGAGATAAATAGGCTGAACTGGATGGACTAAAGTCTTTATTCAGCCTTACATACTATGTTAATATGTTACTTACCTGGGTTTCAAACACTCCCTGTAAGAATAAGAGTTTCTGTCTAGCTAGAAAAAACAGGAAAAAATTGAGCTAAGGAAGTCATTGAAAAGTCTGTTGCATATGACACATGGGGTTTGCGTCTCCCTCTCTAAGTAGCAGAATCTCCTGAAGTTTAAGGGCCTATTTTGGTTGGGAATTCTTGATTGATTGGGACATATCAATGATATTTCCAAGGATGACCCAGGGCTGTGTAGGGATTAGAGAAGGACCTTTTTTCATCATGCTCCAACAATTTCTCCCAGCACTCTTGTCTGGTTTGAGGTCTAGTACAACTAGTAAATAGTCGTTGGATCAGAGTAAGGCTGAAAAAAAAATTTAGCCCTTCTAGTTCAGCCCCAGTCCAAGCATTTCCGTCTTTTATCCCAGTCTTTTATATTGCACAGTATCAAATGCTTTAGAAAAGTCAAGAATTAATTTACAGTCTTACTTTCTCATAAAAGATTATCACATTTGCTATGTGCCGATCCTGTGGAACGGTCTCCGACATTATGGAATATTAAAAATAATGGCTTGTCTATTACTGTATATAATTCCCTAACATGGGGATGAATGCCATCTGGTCCCGGAGATTTGTCTTTAACCCGTTTAAGGCAGTGCTGCACTCTTTCCTTGGTTAGACAGGTGACATTAAATGGAAAGTTGGGGTCATTTCTCTGCATTTCATCTGGCATGGAAGTAAAGAAGAGGTTTAGTAAATTGGCTTTATTCATTGCATTCCCCTTTATGGTTTCGTAACTCCTTGCTTTTCAGGGGGTGCATCTTTTACTGTTTTCACAGCTGTAGAACATTTTGGCGTTATTTCTACTCTCTTTCGCAATCTGTCTTTTTGTCTCCAGCATTGCCACCCTTATGTGTTGTTTATACTATTTATTTCTTTAAAGTGTTGTAATGCTTCCACATTGCCTTCTTGCTTTAAATGTTTAAATGCCTTGTTTTTGTTATTTATCTTAACCAATTTCTTTGGCCAAATAGGTTTACTATTGTTTCTAACCTTTTTATACCCATAGGGCAGGGGTGTCAAACTACTTTTTACCGAAAGACACATCAGCATTCTGATCATCTTCAAAGAACCTGTTAATAACAGACAACAAGACAAAATATAAGCATGGCCATTCAAATGTATGTTTACAGACACAGAATTATTTTGCCCAGGATAGCTGCAAATTATTTTGCCAAGGACAGATCCAAACGCTGAATTATGTATCCCAGGGCAGCACTTCAATTATTTTTCCTACCCTATCTGGTAATAGCTGTCAAGAACACGTGCAGCAGATGTAGCACTCTCTGCTGTGGCAGTTAGCTTGGTGGGCTAGGCAGGTGCCCTTGTCTGGCGAGAGCTGGTTGCACAGAGACACAGAACAGTTGCAGACACTACTCTTGTCTACCCCAATGCATTAAAAAGTTGCACACCAGCTGCTTTTATAGGGAGCACACCTGGGATTAGAAGTGGTACTGTGCTCCATAGTGGAGTGCAGCCTACCAGTGCTTTACTCTGTAGCACCTCACACAGCACTGTCAGAAGCCTTTGAGTGACTGGGCCAGTTAGACGACTTAAAAAGGCTTGAAGCCACTTAAAAAGGCTTGAAGCCCTGCATCCGCCCCCTGGGCCTTGAGTTTGACACATGTGCCATAGGGTATACAACCATTGCATTGAGTATTAATAATTTTTTAAAGGTATCCCATTAAGTGTCCTTGTGTTTGTTTTTGAGGACATTTTCCCAGTCAATGAGGTTTAGGGCATCTTTAAGCTGGTCAAATTTTGCCTTTCTGAAGATCTGTGTTTTTGTGGCCCCTATTGACAGTTAAGTGGAAGTTAATAATTTTATTATCACTGTTTCCAAGGTATCCCCTGACCTTTACCCTTGTCCCTGAGCCACCCGATCGGGGGTGTCCTGCTGTGTGAAACCAGCCCAGCTAAAGGTATAGCAGGTGGTGGCTACTTCTTGTGCATGCACCGTTGGATCAGAGAAGAAGGGGAAGGAGAAGGGCGACCTGGGGGGTTTTACAGAGTGGGGCATCCTGAATCTGGATACTATGGGGGGAAGGGAATCAGGTTGCCCTGGAATCGTATATATTCCAGGGCTGTTGGCCATAGGTTTTGGTCCACTTTAAGTCCAAGATGGCCCTCCCCCTAGTTGGAGCATGCACTTGTTGGGAAAGTTACCCGTCTTTAATTATTGACAGAAATATATATTTCAGAGATCCACAGGTATCAGCTTCACAATCTATATCTGTGTGTTTAAAGTCCCCCATAATAACTACATCATTTAAATTAGTAGCTTTATCTATTTGTCTTAGCAGCAGGTTTTCTGTGGATTCTGATATATTTGGAGACTTGAAGCAAACCCCAATCAGTATTTTGGTTTTGTTTTATCCCCCATGTATTTCTACCAATACAGACTTCACTTTGTTTTCCTCATATATATTCTCCTGCAATGTTGACTGTAGACAGGATTTTCCAAAAAGCAGACTCCACCCCCTTTTGAGGTTTCTACGGTTCCTCCTAAACAAACAGTAACCCTGTAGGTTTACTGCCTAGTCATAGTCATAGCCTAGTCATAGCTTTCATCCAGTCACGTCTCTGTTATGTCATATTGTCCCTCTGTATTTATCAGTTCTAGTTCATCCATTTTGTCATGCTTCTAGCATTAGTACGTATGCAGTTCAAATGATTTTGGCGATCTCCCATTGCCTAGTAATTTTACAGACCTTCTACCTGCTTTTTCCTATGACCACTGGGTTTTTACCAAATGTGCAATGCGCTCACATCTTGCACAACAATATTCACCCTTAAACGGCTGTTCAAGTAGTGCATACATAGTACAAGATGTATATTGGACAGCATTGCTAAGCATAGAGCACATTTATATAAGCAGTTAAAGGGCCACTCCAGCCCCTTTGTAATTTAATAACACACCCCCCTGCCCTGTTGTTTATGAAATGTTGTGCTGTACACGTGGCAACCAATACTATTAAAGATGGAAATCTGATCACCTTTGCAGGTAAATGTAGTCACTTTTGATTGTATGGACAATGAAGCGATTGTTTATTAATTTATAATGTTTGTTTGTGTGGGCTGTATGTAACTTTTGAAATTTTTTATGAGTAACCAGAGGATTGGCATGGTTAAAGGAGCTGTATTGTGAGGTTGTGTAATAGTCACTTATACATGCAAAACTAAATATAAAACTTCCACCAAGCATGTGGTTTTGTTCTGGTAGGAATACATTTCAGGGGTGACAGGTTTGGACATATTCAGGGGTGACAGAACCTGTCACCCCTGATTTACTTTTCTTTCTGTTAAGAGAAAGCAACAAGTCTGGCTGGATATTTCTTGATGTGGGATGTATGAGTGCCCCCCTCCTCCTGCCGTCCAGCATTTTTTTATGGATTTTTATCATTGGGCCATTTTTTCGCGATACTGCTCCTATCGCGAAAAAGCAAGCTGCTGGTCAATTACCCCACTCCCTCTAGCCAGCTATTAAAAAAGGCCTGGGGCCGGTACACCCATCAGCCAATGGGAAGCCGGGCATCTCCCGAAGGATCGCCGGTGGTGAAAATAGACTGCAATCCAGGGGATTTTACATGACCAATGTTACTCTTTAAAACTGCCCCCCGCCCTGCCATCCTAACCTGACGCTGAGGCAGGATGTGGGGGTTACAAAGAAAAAAAAACCTTACCTTAGCCAGGTGCCCGCACTGCTCCTCCGGGGCCCTGGATCCTGCATGCTGCCATCTTGTATGGAAGGTGCAGAGCCACATCCTGCACTTTGTGCACACTCCTGATGCCCATTCAAGTGAGACTTTTGCTGCGGAGGCCATGGGAGACCTGGAGGATGGCGTAGGGGCCTGATATTAGGGTTTTTTCTTTGTAACCCCTCTGTCCTGCCTCCGAGCCAGGGTAGGATGGGAGGGCAGGGGGTCAATTTTACCTGAAGTTCCGCTTCCGCAGAGTCGGGCAAGTGGCGATGTAGGCCTGCCATTTCTTTACTGGAAAAATTAAATTTGTTTTGCAGAAAATATATGGGTGTCATTAAGATGGACTTATGTCTAGGGCTAACTTTGTGCCAGTGACATCCATAGCTTTAGTTAGGGGAAGCTACCGCTTGTTAAGCACAGACACGAAATGAGGCGAATTCTGCATAATGTGGGGTAGCAAATCCCCCTAAGTCCTCTTTCAAATCTATGCGCTAAGCAGGTATTTTCTTTGTCTGGTAATCCGGCAGCAAATGGGTGCAGGAGCCTTTGTTCGACAGCCCCAATAAGGTCAGACTGAAGACAGGAAGGGAAAGCTCTGGGGTCATTGGGGATACCTTCCTCACACTTCCTCGGAGGGCAGGAGCTCCCGGAACCCGGGACATCTCTTACTGTATGTGAGAAATTGCCTGCTCCCAGTGGCATAACTAAATGTGACGGGACCCTGATGCCAACATTAAATTGGGCCCTTTTAAGGCTCATACACTAAACGTTTTTCTGTTTTTTAACTCAATTGGATGTGGCTAGATGACTAGAGTCAAGTCAAGAGTCAAGAGGCAGAGACAAATGGTGGGTCCTATCTCTAAATGATGCCAAATGAGCATAAATAAGGTGGAGGAACAATGATGCCCCCCCCTGAACTTCCTGGGCCCTAGTGCAGTTGCACCCCTTGTACACCCTATAGTTGCGGCCCTGTCTGCTCCCACTTTCCTAATCAGTCCCCCATGCTCATATCCTGATACTTCTATCTCCAGCCTCGCAGGAATTTATTTAGTCAGGATATAGAGAAGTATGGGGCATCCCACTCTGTCCTGAGACCCACAGTTGCCACACTATTGCTGCTGGCATTGATGATAAATGAGGGTGTCTGCCCCTCTCCTCCATCAGACTGCTTTACCTTGTGGCCCAATTCAAACTAGGGATCAAGCCATCACAAAAAAGTTAGAGAGGGGGCCAGACTCTATGGGCCCCTCTTAACATATAATGCGATATCTGGGCCCCTAGCCTGATTTTTAGCTTTCCTTATGGCCTGAATAATAAGAAAAGCCTGGCTGCCTTGGGAGCAGAGGTCCAGTTTAAACAAAGGTCCCAATCAACACATAGGTTATTGTGGGGCCCAAGTCTCTATAAAGCTCATATTGTGTCTGGGTCCCCCATAACCTATATTATGATCATTGGGGCCCTAGCATGAATTTCAGTTTCCTTTATGGCCTACATAATAGGGGGAAGCGGGCTGCATTGGGGACAGAGGTCTGGTTGAAACTAAGGCCCCAACTCTTACATATAGGTTATAGAGGAGCCCAGTCTCTATACAGCCTGTATTGTGTCTGGGTCCCCATAATATATAACATGATGGCTGGGCCTCTGATTTTGGGTTAAGCCTGGCTGCCTTGGGGCTAAAGGCTGAGTTTAATGTAGAGGCCAAACCATCACACTTTGATTATTAGGAGGACCCAGGCATTGCTGCTGTATGGGGCCCAAAAATTGCAGATGGCGGTGAAGAGAAGGGGGATGTGGCAGTGCACGTGCTCCTGGAGGACGCACACAACGCAAGGGATGCTATGCGCACTACCCATTCAAAACAACAAGAGCCACCTGCTGAATGACTTAATCACAGCAGACGGCTCTGATTGGACGAGTGCCCGCTCCTGCGCCATTGGAGCCTGGAGTTTTTATGTGTGAAATGGGGGGTTTCACAAGCCATCAGCCAGCCCTGGATTTTTTCAGATTCCAGGCTAGCTGCTGGTGGGTTTAGTTCAACTTTAAAGTGGACCAACCACCCCAGATCCCGGCCCTGGAGTTTGAAAGACGATTCGGGATGCCCCAGTGTGTGAGCCCCCCAGATCGCCCGCAAGAGCCTTACTATTTCCCAGCCCCTCACCTCTGCTTCCTATGCTGACTTGCCATTCAAAACAATGGCTTTATGCCGTTCATTATTATGTACCGTGGGAGCGGCAGAAAGGTGAGTACAGTGTGTGATCTGGGGGGGTTTCACACAGTGGGGCATCCCAATTCAGGATACCCTGGGGGGGGGGCAATTACCAGAATAGTCAAAATCCTGGTTATTGGTCCACTTTAAAGTAGAACTCTGGTGAAAGCCTTTTATTGGTGTTGTTTCTAGCCGAGCCCTGGGTGTCCCCAGCACAGAAGCAATTGTTAGGTGTCAGTGAGGCATTGGCTAGCAGTGTAATGAGCGAGCTCCTCTCGCCGGCAGGGGGCGCGGTGAGGTAAGTCGGGGCGTCACACTGGGTGGTAAGATATCCTCGTTTACTCAGTAAAGGCCGCGCTCTACGGCATGTCGTGCTCGTTTGCTTCCCAGGATGCTGCGCGGCGGCTCCTGACAAGTCGATCCAAGATGGCGTAGAAAGTGATGACAGGTAAGTCCGGAGTGGCCCCTATGTCCACCGCCTCCCCCACATCACTACCTTCCCAGGGTGGGGGCAAGAGCTCTGCGTATCTCGGCTTTCCCCTCTACTCCAGCCCCCGGCTCCATGCTCCAGAGCAGGCCGCACCTCTCCTCCGGGCCCGCTCCCGCTCTGCCCCTCAGCTGCTTGGGCTGCGGCTTCCTCCCGAGTCCCGGGCCCCCTCTTCTGCTTTCCAGGGGCCCCAGTCTGCGGGTGTGTAATGGGACAACGCTCCGAGGGGTCGCCGGCTCCTATGCTTATAATAGCAATAAGGCAGAAATAGGAGCAGACTGGGCTCTGTTATTGTTACATTCCCTGCAGGGGAGCTGTGTAAGGGGTCGAGCATGGGGAGATCCCCCGACACACACTCAATGCAAACATCTGCAACACCCTGTTATACTGCTTGGGGGGACTGTAAGTGTATTGGGGGCACCCTGTATGGATAACACCACTGTGTCTGTGCTGGAGGTGCAGGGACTGTGATTGCAGTGCAGGGACTGTGTAGATATTATTATGATGGCTTATTGTCCTTGAGGGACTAAGTGCATGTACCAGGATTGTTGTTATACATGACTGACTAAGGAGATGTACCAGGACTGGTATTATACTTGACAGACTGAGGAAGTATACTAGGACTGTTATTATACTTGACTGACTGAGGAAGTATACTAGGACTGTTATTATACTTGACTGACTGAGGAAGTATACTAGGACTGTTATTATACTTGACTGACTGAGGAAGTATACTAGGACTGTTATTATACTTGACTGACTGAGGAAGTATACTAGGACTGTTATTATACTTGACTGACTGAGGAAGTATACTAGGACTGTTATTATACTTGACTGACTGAGGAAGTATACTAGGACTGTTATTATACTTGACTGACTAGAAAGGTGTGCGAGGACGGTTCCTAAATATGGTAGACTAGGGAATCTGTACCAGGACTGTTGTAGGTGTAAAGACTTCTATTATACACGACTGACTAAGGCGGTGTACAAGACTGTTATTATACACAACTAAGGAGGTGCACCAGGGGGGCTGTAATTTTACACGACTGACTATGGCGGTGTACTAGGACTGTTATGCATGACTGACTATGGAAGTGTACCAGGCCTGTTAAACATGACTAAGGAGGTGCACCAGGACTGTAATTTTACACGACTGACTATGGAGCTGTACTAGGACTGTTATTATGCATGACTGACTATGGAGGTGTACCAGGACTGTTGTTATGGAGGTGTACCAGGACTGTTGTTATGGAGGTGTACCAGGACTGTTGTTATGGAGGTGTACCAGGACTGTTGTTATGGAGGTGTACCAGGACTGTTGTTATGGAGGTGTACCAGGACTGTTGTTATGGAGGTGTACCAGGACTGTTGTTATGGAGGTGTACCAGGACTGTTGTTATGGAGGTGTACCAGGACTGTTGTTAATATACACAACTGACTAAGGAGGTGTACCAGGACTGTTCTAATGGAGGGAACAGCATAACTGTAATAGGACTGTTGATGTAACAGGACTTTTGCCACACTTCAGGTACTGCGTAATGGCACTGTCATCCTGAAAGGAGTGAGTAGATGTAATATGACTTAGTATACTGGTGGGACTGAGTAGATATACCAGGACTGTTATTATACAGGACTGAATAATGAGATGTACCATGGCTGTTATTATATCTGACTGATTGAGGTCTACCAGGACTGTTGTTATGCACAACTGACTAAGGAGGTGTACAAGGACTGTTATTATGCACAACTGACTAAGGAGGTGTACAAGGACTGTTATTATGCACAACTGACTAAGGAGGTGTACAAGGACTGTTTTTATACATGAATGAAGAAAGGTGATGTTCTAGGACTGTTATTAAACACGACAACTAAGGCGATATCTAAGGACTTTTATTATACACAAATAAGGAGGTATACGAGAACTGCTGTTACAGACTACTGACTAAGGAGATGTACAGGTCCTTCTAAAAAAAATTAGCATATAGTGCTAAAGCTCATTATTTTCCACAATGAAATGATAAAAATTAAACTTTCATATATTTGAGATTCATTGCACACCAACTGAAATATTTCAGGTCTTTTTTTGTTTTAATACTGATGATTTTGCCATACAGCTCATGAAAACCCCAAAATCCTATCTCAAAAAATTAGCATATCATGAAAAGGTTCTCTAAACGAGCTATTAACCTAATCATCTGAATCAACTAATTAACTCTAAACACCTGTAAAAGATTCCTGAGGCTTTTAAAAAAGCCCAGCCTGGTTCATTTCTCAAAACCGCCATTATGGGTAAGACTGCCGACCTGACTGCTGTCCAGAAGACCACCATTGACACCCTCAAGCAAGAGGGTAAGACCCAGAAAGAAATTTCTGAACAAATAGGCTGTTCCCAGAGTGCTGTATCAAGGCACCTCAATGGGAAGTCTGTGGGAAGGAAAAAATGTGGCAGAAAACGCTGCACAACGAGAAGAGGTGACCGGACCCTGAGGAAGATTGTGGAGAAGGACCGATTCCAGACCTTGGGGGACCTGCGGAAGCAGTGGACTGAGTCTGGAGTAGAAACATCCAGAGCCACCGTGCACAGGCGTGTGCAGGAAATGGGCTACAGGTGCCGCATTCCCCAGGTCAAGCCACTTTTGAACCAAAAACAGCGGCAGAAGCGCCTGACCTGGGCTACAGAGAAGCAGCACTGGACTGTTGCTCAGTGGTTCCAAGTACTTTTTTCTGATGAAAGCAAATTTAGCATGTCATTCGGAAATCAAGGTGCCAGAGTCTGGAGGAAGACTGGGGAGAAGGAAATGCCAAAGTGCCTGAAGTCCAGTGTCAAGTACCCACAGTCAGTGATGGTCTGGGGTGCCATGTCAGCTGCTGGTGTTGTCGACTGTGTTTTATAAAGGGCAGGGTCAATGCAGCTAGCTATCAGGAGATTTTGGAGCACTTCATGCTTCCATCGGCTGAAAAGCTTTATGGAGATGAAGTTTTCATTTTTCAGCACGACCTGGCACCTGCTCACAGTGCCAGAACCACTGGTAAATGGTTTACTGACCATGGTATTACTGTGCTCAATTGGCCTGCCAACTCTCCTGACCTGAACCCCATAGAGAATCTGTGGAATATTGTGAAGAGAAAGTTGAGAGACGCAAGACCCAACACTCTGGATGAGCTTAAAGAGGACCAACACCCAGGGGTGATCGGCCCGGAAATCTATAAGATTCCCGGGCCGATCACCTCCCACCCCGCGGGACATCCGAGATCGGGATGTCCCGCGGGGTGAAACCCCCCAGAAACCCCAAAAAGACCCTACCTGATCCGCCGCCGCCGCCTCCCGCGCGCCCCTCCAGACGTGCCCGCGCCGGCCCTCTGTGAATGGCCGGCGGGGGCGCGTGCGCGCCGAGAGTGACGCGCGGGAGGCGGCGGCGGAAGCGGCTTGGACGTTCCTGATCCCCGCCTGGACGTTGGCGGGGATTGGCTGCGGCGTTCACGTGGGAGCGTTGAGAGGTGAGTTTTTCGGGGTTTCTGGGGGGTTTCACACAGCGGGGCACCCCCGATCGGGGTGCCCCGCCGAAGTGGACCAAAACCCAGGATAGTCAAAATCCTGGGTGTTGGTCCACTTTAAGGCCGCTATCGAAGCATCATGGGCCTCCATAACACCTCAGCAGTGCCACAGGCTGATTGCCTCCATGCCACGCCACATTGAAGCAGTCATTTCTGCAAAAGGATTCCCGACCAAGTATTGAGTGCATAACTGAACATAATTATTTGAACTTTTTTTTATTAAAAACACTTTTCTTTTATTGGTCGGATGAAATATGCTAATTTTTTGAGATAGGATTTTGGGGTTTTCATGAGCTGTATGGCAAAATCATCAGTATTAAAACAAAAAAAGACCTGAAAATTTTCAGTTGGTGTGCAATGAATCTCAAATATATGAAAGTTTAATTTTTATCATTTCATTATGGAAAATAATGAACTTTAGCACTATATGCTAATTTTTTGAGAAGGACCTGTACATATACAGATAAAATAACCTCACACAAGGGTAAGGGTAAATAGATATGATACTATCACCGGTAATAGGTCCAGGTCACCTGGTTATTTTATCTGTATATGCCATGGTATATAAGTCGTACTGTTAAAGTGGACCAACACCCAGGGGTGATCGGCCCGGAAATCTATAAGATTCCCGGGCCGATCACCTCCCACCCCGCGGGACATCCGAGATCGGGATGTCCCGCGGGGTGAAACCCCCCAAAAAGATCTTACCTGATCCGCCTCCGCCGCCTCCCGGGCGCCCGCGCCGGCCCTCTGTGAATGGCCGGCGGGGGCGCGCGCCGAGAGTGAGGCGCGGGAGGCAGCGGCGGCGGAAGCGGCTTGGACGTTCCTGTCCCCCGCCTGGACGTTGGCGGGGATTGGCTGCGGCGTTCACGTGGGAGCGGGGAGAGGTGAGTTTTTTGGAGTTTCTGGGGGGTTTCACACAGCGGGGTGCCCCGCCGAAGTGGACCAAAACCCAGGATAGTCAAAATCCTGGGTGTTGGTCCACTTTAAGACACTATTGGATCACTTTCTGCACCATGCACTTTGCACCCCAGTATTGCACTGGGGTTCTGCTTACTTTTGTATCTGTAGTTTCTTTTTAGCATTTTATCTTTTATTCACAATCTCTGCGGTCACGCTTTCTATCTTGCATATACATTAAAGGTATATGCTCACATGCACTGTTCACTTTTCAGACAGTTGACTTTTATATACCTGGCATATGTTGGAGTAATATCTTCTCCATTATCAAATTTTGTATAGCATTGAATAGTCCAGTTGGGTCACCTTAGTGCCCGCTCATTGTTTTTTTGCAAATATTTTAATTATGTGTATTGTTGTCATTGTATGTTATGTGTCTATGATCTAATATCACAATAAAATTTAAGCATTAATTTAATATACTGTGTGCGGCTTAAACCGGACCTTCACCATGATTTAATCAAAAGCCCAAACTCTTAAAAAACAATTCCTCAGCATCTAAAATTAATATATTTTACATGTTTAGTCACTAATTTATTATACTTTCCCCCACTGGGCTGCAACTCTGTTCGGGAATTTAGGATACGGGCGCCGCCATCTTGACTCAGAAGCATCACACTTACTGAGGAGAGGAGAGTGGGATAAGGTACAGGGGGGCGGGTTATAGCTGTGCTTTGCTCAGACAGAGCAGAGCTGGGGTCAGGGAAAGGTCAGCAGTCCCAGAATGCAGAGCAGCACAGTCACTTCCTGTTTGCAGGCACTTCCTGTTTGCAGGCTGCCTGCAAAAATGGCAGCTTCCATAAGCCGCCATCTTGGATGTTTAAAGGCTTATAAAATGCAGTAGATGCAGGTAGGATGATTTTTAATGTGAGCAATCTGTATGTACAGGGTGTGGGAAACATATAAGATAGACTCTTATTTAGAGTGAAGGTCCGCTTTAACTCATGGGTGAGATAATAGCTATCTAACACTGGTAGATTGCCCTTTTAGTTTATGTAACTGTGGGCCCGGCGCAGGGGCCCCTCTCACCAAGCCAGCACCTTGAGTACATTTAGCTGTGCGGGTTCCTTTTTTAGGCTTTTGTATCTATTACCAGGACTGTTATTATACATGACTGACTAAGGACTGTTATGATAATTGACTAGCTAAGGAGGTGTATCAGGACTTTTATTATATACGACCAACAAAGGAGATGTACCAGGACTGTTATAATAAACAGTGTAGCTGTAATTGGACTGTTATTGTACTGCTAGGCCCAAGTTGATGTAACAGGACTTTTGTTGCACATCAGGGACTGTGTGGATTTTTTCTTAGCATTGTTATTCTGGAAGACTGAGTAGCTGTAACAGTACTGTTATTGTACTTGTGGGACTAAGTAGAGGTAATGGTACTGTTATTTTATTGGAACGACTAAGTAGATGTAACAGGACTGTTATTATACTTTTTATACTGGAGGAGTGACTAGATGTAATTAGTCTGTTATTATGCGGTAGGGACAGAGTAAATGCAATAGGACTGTTGCTACACTGGAGGGACAGAACAGAGTATACTGGAGGGACTTGGTAGATCAAACCAGACTGTTATTATACAAAATAGAACAAATATTATTATACTGGAGGAACAAAGTAGAAGTAAATCAGGACCGTTATACTGGAGGAGCGGAGTGATAGTGGTGGTGAACAAAGGCTTATACTGGAAGAATTGAGCATGGTAACAGGGCTATTGTTTTATTCAGGGACTGCATGGATATAACAGGATTATTATTATACTGGAGAGTAGCCGTAACGGGAATGTTAAAATAGTGGTGGGACAGGGTAGATTTTGGAGGACTGTTCTTACACTAGAAAAACTGAGCATAACAAATATACTGAAGTGACTAAGTAGATAAAACAGGTATTTGGTGGAGTAAGGATACCAAGTAGGTACTTAAGGACTGTTATTACACTACAAAAACTGAGCAGAATAACAGAGCTGTAATACTGGAGTAGATAAAACTAAGTAGGTATTGCAGGACTGTTATACTGGAAGGACTAAGTAGGTATTGCAGGACTGTTATACTGGAAGGATTAAGTAGGTATTGCAGGACTGTTATACCGGAAGGACTAAGTAGGTATTGCAGGACTGTTATACTGGAAGGACTAAGTAGGTATTGCAGGACTGTTATACTGGAAGGATTAAGTAGGTATTGCAGGACTGTTATACTGGAAGGACTAAGTAGGTATTGCAGGACTGTTATACTGGAAGGATTAAGTAGGTATTGCAGGACTGTTATACTGGAAGGACTAAGTAGGTATTGCAGGACTGTTATACTGGAAGGATTAAGTAGGTATTGCAGGACTGTTATACTGGAAGGACTAAGTAGGTATTGCAGGACTGTTATACTGGAAGGATTAAGTAGGTATTGCAGGACTGTTATACTGGAAGGACTAAGTAGGTATTGCAGGACTGTTATACTGGAAGGATTAAGTAGGTATGGCAGGACTGTTATACTGGAAGGACTAAGTAGGTATTGCAGGACTGTTATACTGGAAGGATTAAGTAGGTATTGCAGGACTGTTATACTGGAAGGACTAAGTAGGTATTGCAGGACTGTTATACTGGAAGGATTAAGTAGGTATTGCAGGACTGTTATACTGGAAGGACTAAGTAGGTATTGCAGGACTGTTATACTGGAAGGATTAAGTAGGTATTGCAGGACTGTTATACTGGAAGGACTAAGTAGGTATTGCAGGACTGTTATACTGGAAGGATTAAGTAGGTATTGCAGGACTGTTATACTGGAAGGACTAAGTAGGTATTGCAGGACTGTTATACTGGAAGGACTAAGTAGGTATTGCAGGACTGTTATACTGGAAGGACTAAGTAGGTATTGCAGGACTGTTATACTGGAAGGATTAAGTAGGTATTGCAGGACTGTTATACTGGAAGGACTAAGTAGGTATTGCAGGACTGTTATACTGGAAGGATTAAGTAGGTATTGCAGGACTGTTATACTGGAAGGACTAAGTAGGTATTGCAGGACTGTTATACCGGAAGGACTAAGTAGGTATTGCAGGACTGTTATACTGGAAGGATTAAGTAGGTATTGCAGGACTGTTATACTGGAAGGACTAAGTAGGTATCGCAGGACTGTTATACTGGAAGGATTAAGTAGGTATGGCAGGACTGTTATACTGGAAGGACTAAGTAGGTATTGCAGGACTGTTATACTGGAAGGATTAAGTAGGTATTGCAGGACTGTTATACTGGAAGGACTAAGTAGGTATTGCAGGACTGTTATACTGGAAGGATTAAGTAGGTATTGCAGGACTGTTATACTGGAAGGACTAAGTAGGTATTGCAGGACTGTTATACTGGAAGGATTAAGTAGGTATTGCAGGACTGTTATACTGGAAGGACTAAGTAGGTATTGCAGGACTGTTATACTGGAAGGATTAAGTAGGTATTGCAGGACTGTTATACTGGAAGGACTAAGTAGGTATTGCAGGACTGTTATACTGGAAGGACTAAGTAGGTATTGCAGGACTGTTATACTGGAAGGACTAAGTAGGTATTGCAGGACTGTTATACTGGAAGGACTAAGTAGGTATTGCAGGACTGTTATACTGGAAGGATTAAGTAGGTATTGCAGGACTGTTATACTGGAAGGATTAAGTAGGTATTGCAGGACTGTTATACCGGAAGGACTAAGTAGGTATTGCAGGACTGTTATACCGGAAGGACTAAGTAGGTATTGCAGGACTGTTATACCGGAAGGACTAAGTAGGTATTGCAGGACTGTTATACCGGAAGGACTAAGTAGGTATTGCGGGAATGTTATACCGGAAGGACTAAGTAGGTATTACAGGACTGTTATACTGGAAGGATTAAGTAGGTATTGCAGGACTGTTATACTGGAAGGACTAAGTAGGTATTGCAGGACTGTTATACTGGAAGGACTAAGTAGGTATTACAGGACTGTTATTATACTGGAAGAACTAAGTAGATATTACAGGACTGTTATTATACTGGAAGAACTAAGTAGATATTACAGGACTGTTATTATACTAGAAGGACTAAGAAGGTATAGAGGGACTGAGTTGATGTAACAATGCCATTCTTTTCCTTGAAAGGACTAAGTAGTTTTACCAGGGCTGTTATTTTACTGAAGGTACTAATCAGATGTGACAGGACTGTTTTAACAGAACGATTATATGGATGTTTTGGGTCATATTTCTTGGTAGATTTGCAAGATGGTTATACTGGAGGGACCTAACAGATGTACTGGGACTGTTAAGATATTTGAGGGGCTGCCAGATATATCCTAATATTAATATCTTGAAGGGACTGTGCGTATGTAATAGGACTGATATTGGAGCAACCATTAAGCAGGGGGGGCCTGCTGTTGGAACGGGACTGTTTTTTACTTCAAGGACCATGCAGTTTGAACAGGACTGGTATTCTAGGCTTCGCATTTGGAAAGGGACTGTTATTACGCAGGAGATGCTCTTAAACCGGGCCTTCACCCTAAATAATAGCCTAACTTGTATGTTTCCCCCACTCCGTACATACAGATTGCCCCCATTAAAAATCATCCTACCTGCACCAAATGCATTTTCTAAGACTTCTAACATCCAAGATTGTGGCCTCTGGAGTCTCAGGCTGCCTGCAAACAGAAAGCTGTCCCTTTTCTGACCCCAGCTCTGCTCTGTCTGTGCAAAACACAGCTTTCTGACCCCAGCTCTGCTCTGTCTGTGCAAAACACAGCTATAGCTGCCCCACCTGCACCCCCCTTCTCCTCTCCTTAATATGCGATGCTTCTGAGGCAAGATGGCAGCTCCTGTATTCTAGAGTTCTGACTAGAGTTAAAGCCAATTAGGAAATAATAAAAAGTGTCTAAAAACTTAAAATGTATTCATTTTGGATGCTGGGGAATTTTGTTTAAGGGTTTAGGTTTTTTTTCATTAAATGATGCTGAAGGTCCAGTTTAAGTTAGAACAGGTTATGGTGGCAAAGCCCTGCAATTGTAATGGAACAGTGATTATGCTGGAAGGGCCATATTTCTACTTCCAGTGCCCTGCATTTGGATCGGGACTCCTATCGTGCAAAAGGCTTTTCAGATGTTACAGTGCAGTTGTTATTTGGGAGTTACTGTGCAGATGTACAAGGACTGTTATTAATTTTAGGGCATGTTATTCTAGAGGGGCTGCACAGATGTCATAGCATTTTAGATGTATCAGAATTCCCAGCAACTGTGCAGATTTAACAGGACTGTTATATTTGAGGTGCTGTGTGATGGAGATGACCCTAGAACAGGGGTACTTAACCACTTCTTGAATCGGTGCATTAACAGGCATCCGGTGAGATGCAAAGGTTTGGATGCAGGGCAGGGGGGTGTTTAACCCACATAACCTACAGCTCTGGTCTGCGGCACACTGCGGCACACTGCTTTTAACCCCCCCCCCCCCAGACCGCGTATATAGGTGGACTAAGGCCTAAAATGTTACTGGCAATAAGGTCTGGTAACAAGGATGGATAGGTAAAGCTCGGAGGAGAGGGGTGAATGGGAGAGAAACTGTAAGGAAGAGGGATGGATAGACAAAGCCGGCAGGTAGGGATGGGGAGAGAGCTGGGAGAAGGGATGGATGGGCAGAACTAGAATGACAGGAATGGATGGGCAGAACTGGGGGGGGGGGGGTAGATGGCCAGAGCTGGCAGCAAGCTGGGGGGACAGGAATGGATGGGGCAGAGAGACTGTGCTCGGTGGGACAGAGCTGGGGGGGATGGCTTAGATGAGGCAAAGCTGGGGAGGGGGGCAGGAATGGATGGGGGCTGAGCAGGGGGAACGTGGATGAATGGGGCAGAGATGGTGGGACAGGCATCAATGGTGCTGAGCTGGGGCATGGGGGACAGGATTGGATGGGGCAAAGAGACAGAGAAACAAAGTTTGTGTGTACCGTGCAATGCCACTTACTGCCCATATAGTATATTATATTGCAATGCTAGGTGCCAGGGAGCAGTCATGACACTGGCAGGGAGACTAAGCACTACATCACCGATCCAATAAAGGGGGCAGCTCTGAGCACAACACAGGAGCAAGTGCAGCAAGTGCAGGGCAGGGGTCTGGAAATGTGGCACCAAGGTCCGCATTCGGACCCCGGTCCGCCAGTTGAGTACCCCTGCCCTGGAACACAGCCCTTTTTGGTCTAAAGAACGCATCGTCTTATTTCTGCACTCCAAGAGGCCACAGTAGAACCTAATAAGAGATGTTTTTATGTATATGCAGATTTGAGCAAAGGTGGGCAGAGGTGGGTAGAGCTGGACAGAGGTGAGAAGCAGAAAAAGTGCAGAAAGGTGAGGTGGGAAAAGGTTGGGTGGGCTGAGTTGTAGTTGTAGTAGAGGTCGGCAGGGGTCAGGTTGGAAAAGATGACATGGGCTGAGGTGAGATAGGTGGGTAGAGGTAGACAGAGGTACCTGGGGCTGAAAATGACGGCGGTGGGGGCCACAAATTTACCATCTCCATCCTAGTAAGAATGAAAGATTGTGAGCATAACAAGACTCTTGTATTCCAAGGGCCTGTAGTGGCCTTATTATACCAGAGGGGCAATGCACTGGATATGCACAGCAGATAGAATGCACTGGTATTAAATTGGAGGGTTGAACAGGATGTTATACCTACTAGTCATGACAATGTAGGTGTAACTGGACTGTTGTTATGCTTTAGGTGCCTAGCACATGTCCTGGGCCTGTGTTTACTTTTATGAGGCTGGCAAATATAATGGTGTATTGTAACAAATTGAGCCTTGGACTGTTATTATAAAGGGGACATGCAGTAGTAATATATGTCTGTGAACCACTTAAGGGCTTAAACTGGGCCTTCAGCATAATTTAATGAAAAGCTCAAACCCTTAAACTATTCCCCTGCATCTAAAATTAATGTATTTTAAGTTTTTAGTCACTTATTCTTTCCCCTACTGGGCTGCAACTCTGTTCAGGACTCTAGGATACAAGTACCGCCATCTTGCCTCAGAAGCATCACACATACTGAGGAGAGCAGGATAAAGTACAGGGAGGCGGGATTATAGCTGTGCTTTGCACAGACAGAGCAGAGTTGGGGTTAGGGAAAGGACGGCAATCCCAGAAAGCAGAGCAGCACAGTCAGAAGACACTTCCTGTCTACAGGCAGCCTGATGCGCCATGAACTGCTATCTTGGATGTTTAAAGGCTCATAACATGCAGTAGATGCAGGCAGGATGATTTTTAATGTGGCCAATCTGTATGTACAGGGTGTGGGAAACATATAAGATAGGCTCTTATTCAGAGTGAAGGTCCGCTTTAAACAGCTAGTTTAGAACAATGGTATCCTGTCGGAAAAAAATGTCATACTTAATTCTGAAATTAAAATCAATATACCAATAATACCAAGTAGCATTGAGGGCATTAAACATCCAAATGGTAATGGCGGGAGCAAACTAGATTGAGGTATTTTTTGTGGCTTTGGTCCGTTTTAATCTGGAGGGACTATTAAGAAAATGTAATAGGCCCATGTACTTTTACTGGGGCTGTTATTGCACCTGTATAGAAGGACTATTCTACAGGTGCAGCAGGACTGTTATTTTACTACAGGGCCCCCCAGTAGGATTGGGACTGTAATAATCCTGCCAGCTTCACACCTGAGCGCTTGACCGCGATAGCGGCGTGATCCTGGTCACCTTGCAATTGCTGTCAGAGCACTGCCTATAGCTGCCTATGGGCCTGTATATCAGAGTTCGGCCACGATTGTGCTTGTGAATGCCCAATAGGAAATGCCAATTGCAAGCGCGATTGCGGTATGATATCGATAATCGCTATCACGGCGCATTGCTTAGGTGTGAAGGTGGCCTTATACTGGCAACCAGGGGCTTGTGTAGCAGGACTGCTCATTTTTAAGGTTATGCAAATTTATTGGAACTTGTATACTTGTTTGTACACAGTAGACTCCATGTAGGTTTAAAGGGACTGTTTCTTTACATTTAGTTTAAAAACCATTGTGTGGGCATTTCTGCCTTCCAGTTGTGCGACTGTAAGAGTGTTATATGCTCCAGGGGTATGAGAGAAATGTGGTGCCAAGATGGTTGCAGGGGAAGCACTTGCTAGTAAGCAGACCAGAACGCTGGTGATCTCAAACTTGTCCTGTAGCTGCTCTTTCTCCGTTTTCAGACCAAAATTCCCAAATTGTATCTATTCCCAAACCATGAGATCTTGGTAACTTGCCTATACCCACTGGTACCTGAACCCTGGCACATTTATGGGTCTTGTGGGCTTGGCTTACTCTTAAGGGGTTTCTCCAAGTGCAAAATCAAAGCTTTCTTTTGTTACCTCCCAGACAGTGGCTCCATCCTGCTGTGTTGCAGCTGATTTCTTGTCCCCTTTTGTAAATAAACCTCCAGCTTTTTTCCTAGCATGACCACCTAGACCTAGAGGTACATGGTGAGGGCATGAATCCGCTGGAGGGGAGTTGCATGCAAGTAGGGCCCAGCACTTTATTCATATAGAATAGTTTGCTGGGTTGCGCAATCTATTCTGATTGGCTGGTACCTTGCGCATGTCTCGTGGGGCATGTGGAGCAAGGCAAGAATACTGGCGATCCATGAGAAATCACACACACAGGACCATCCCAAAATCGAGATGCCCCTCCAAAGCAGACCAAACCCCTAGGCTTTGGCCTGGTTTAAATAGGATCAAAACCCAGACTAGAGTCTAAAAGACTAGTCAAGGTTAAAGCAGATGAAAACCCTAAGGGGCCTAGATTCCAGGACCAGCCGCTAGCCTAACCCGAGGGCATCTTGTAGCTGTTAAACTCGCCTTTAATGACAGCTCCAGTGATGCTGCGATCGCCTGCTGCTGATTCCCCAGCTGCCCCGTAGCTGAGAGGCCGCGTCATATTAGGCGGCCAGCTGGCTGGTGCGTGTCATATGCCGGTTTTGAGATGAGCCAATCGCTGGGCATGGATTCAGTGGTGGAAAAACCCAGTTTTATTTGAAAACCGGGCCACCACCAGGCTTGAAGCATCCAATGTACTGGGGGGGCGGGATGTCTCCACGGCCTGCAGAGCCAGGATGCTGCTGATGGGCTGTGGGATGCCGGAACAAGGTGCGTATTTGCTGAATGTAGTGGGGTTCACACTTCATGTAATGCCCCCTACATAAGGGGGAAAACTTGGGGGAGGGGGATTAGAGGGTTTTGGTCCTTTTCATCTTTTGCTGGCAATATGCTAAGCAAGGGGCTCAAAATATAAACTTACTGTGTGAGTGTAACATTGTTTAGTACAAGAAATAAGACACAACGTTAGTCTAAGCAAGCTACTGGAAGAATTCTGCTTTCTGGGATGTAAGATAACTATACTTTGTGTACAGAAGGCAAAGGTAATTGTTAACCCATTGTCAGGCTACGTTTGGCACTGTCCTAAACTGTTTTCCTTTTTTAAATTGAAGTAGAAATGGCCGAGATATCTAGGTTCACTGTTTCACCTTATGATTTATCATAGGGCCTTGGCTTTGTGATGCTGTATAATAATCAGCATTATGGGTGGGGTCTGTGACCTGGCTGTTCTTATCTCCCAATGCCCACAGATGTGGAGCTTTAGACCACCAGCTTATACTTATGATTGGTGGTCTATGGCAAAGGATTTCAGGGGCCGTGCCACTACTCTTTGCTTCTACTTTCAGACGCATCTGTGTTCTGACAGGAAGGGAGAGGGCAGCTGTGATGAGGTGAGCTGCTGAATGACAGTTTATGCACTTTGCCTAAAAAGTCTCTGTAACCTTCGAAAGTGCCAGAGCTTGATTACAGAAAAGGGATCATGCGTGTTGAGCCACCTGTGTAATAGGAATGTTGCACTGGTTGTCTGTCTTGTGTCGCACCCTCATACTGAAAGTAGAAGTGATCTGTGTTCAGCTTTCCAAGAAGCACCTAACTTTATTTCCCAACATTTAAAGTGGACCAAAACCCACTGCGATCGGTCTGGGAATCTATAGGATTCCTGGGCCGACCAATTCCCTCCCCCCCCCGGGGCATCCAAAACTGGGATGCTCTGCTGTGTGAAACCCCCCAGGTCGCCCCATACACTAATCTTTTTGTTTTTCGGTCCAACAGCGCATGCACGAGCTGCGGCCGCATGCTCGCACCAGGCATTTGTAAATGGCCTGCGCGGGCACGCTCCCTGTTAGAGGGAAATGGTGGATGGCGTGGATGGCGTGACGCCGGCGGCTCCGAGTGCGCGCCGTAGGACTGGGAAAAGGTGAGTTGGTTTCGGCGACCTGGGGGTTTCACACAGCAGGGTGCCCCGGGGGAAGAACCAAACCCAGGATAGTCAAAATCCCAGGTTTTGGTCCACTTTAACAAAAAAGGAAATCCTTCAAAGCCAAGGTGAGGCAGTTGTACCCAGGCACTGACCCCCCCCCCCCCCCCCCCAATTCTGAACTGCACAAGATCTTTCATGCTGTTCACTGGGCACATTTATACCTGGTACCTGGAGGGTCAATGTCTGCTCCTTTCCTGTGGACACTATTGTCTCAGTGGTTGCCGGCATTCTCCCATTTCTCCACTATTGTTATATATAGCGCCATCGTTTTCCAGGGTGCTGTACCAAGTAGTAATTAGAGACAGAGGAAACGTACAGTACACAGATAATTATAACCAAGGGGCTTCAAGTTTAAGGTGAACACAGTGGAAAACAGGATAGAATGTGGGTGAGATCCCTGCCCTTACTATCTAACTGTATGGGGGGAAATGCACGATACAGCACAAACCGCTGCTTTGAATTGGAGCTTTAAAAGATTCCAGAGCTGGCCACTAGCCTTCCCCCCCCCCCCCCGTGACATACTGAATCGGGATGCCCTGCTGTGTGAACCTCCCTCACCTGTAAACACTCACCTTTCCCCGCTCCAACAGCGCATGCGCAGGCTCTCATATGATGAGAGCCGCCCACCATGACTGTGTAATATCTGAATGGCTGGGGCTGGAGCATGCACGCCATCAGGGATGTGGCAGCACATGCTCCCCATTCTAGTCAGTGCCAGATGTTTCAAATGACATCATGGCAGGCCCCGTTCAAGACTCTACCAGGCTGTGGGGCCCTTTCACTACCACCAGTGAACAGAGCCCTGCCAGCTCCCTAGAAATGCTGCCAGCTCTTTTTGATATAGACCTTGTCTGTTAACAGGATTATATCAGCCCAGAAGCTAGGCCTGGTAGAACATAACATAATCGAGAAGCATGGACCAATGGAGTTCGGAATCAAGGTACCAGAGCAGCCCAAAAAAAAATATGTAATCACTTCAAGATGACACTGCACAAACTATATAACACAATGGGTGTATATATATTTCCAGGTCAGAAGGGCAAATATAAGAAGGTAGTTACAATCAGAATTGAACAGTTACCTCAGGGCAGACACGGCCATGTAGAGCCTGTGTGTTCCTGGTCACTTCTGACACGCTCAGCGTGATTCCCCCCCCCCGAAAAAAAGACATTTTACACTGGTGGGCCACAACATCAGGCTGTTCTGACCTGCGCCATCTGTGTCCCCTCTGCAGGAGTTCTGTCCTGAGTCATGGCAGACAGAAGACTGGCCTATACTTGTGAACAAGCATGTGACTCATTCAGAAGACTTGACTACGAATCAGCAGTGACGCATTGCACCGAGTGCCTCCTATCCCTCAGCCACTACAAAAGCACCCACCCCTCCAAGGCCAACGCAACCCACTTCACCCGCATCAAGATTGAGAGCCTCCTCTACAGAATCGCCTCCTTCCTACAACTGGTGAGTGCAGGAGCTGGGCAGGGTGATTGGGGGGGGGTGTTGGGAAAGGGGTTTTCATTTGATAACTGTGAACCTTAACCCTCTGCATCGCTGGTTTGATGGAGATGCTATACTTGCCAAATCCACCTCCTACATTACACACCTATTGTTAGTATACAGTACGTCCTGCTCCAAATCTAATACTTAAAGTTGGGATATACTCCGCCAGATGGCGCTGGACTGCAGAGACATCGAAAATGGGCTCCTCCCGGCCCCTCAAATACCCAGGGACCTCCCACAAATCCCCAGTATTTCTCTGCAGTCTGGCTGCGAAGGATGAGAAATGGCTCTACTCGCAGGTGAGCCTGGCTATTTGCCTGTGGCCCTGTAGGACTATTCCCACCCGTTCCACTAGTAATATGCCTCCCAGCCTTGGCTGCGCTGGTCGGGTGAAGGTAGGCAGCACCGCCGTTGGTGCTTAGGAGCGCTGCTCCACCGCAATCCCCCACCAAAGGGTAGGCGGTTCAGGCTTATGGTGAGCCTCTATGGATGCCCCTCCCGCACTATTGCCCCTTGCCCCTGCCTATCGGTGGGCCCTATTTAAGTGGCCGCCGTCCTCCCTCATCCTCCTTGTAGTCTTCGGGGGAAAAGAGGGGGGGGGTGTGTATGTGTTTATTCTTGTGTCAGCCTCCGCGCTGACTTGTCTTTATTGCTTTTAAATTTACCGCCGCCGCGCGCTGACTTGGTTCCGCGCTTGGCGGCGACATTACCTCAGGCGCCATCATTGGCTGTTGGCCTTTCTGGCTTTGCGCTCTTCGGGGGGGCCATCTTTGGCGCGTTCCACGTCATGGTATACCGACGCCATCTTTTCTGACTTGGTTGGCCTGTGCGCGACGGACTCCTACCTACCGCGGTCCGTAAGTGCCCTCACGGGCGGCTTTATCTGCTTCACTTTTGTCTTCTTGGCTTCTCCCGGCCCTGTTTTTAGTATATTACTTGTAGGCCTTGTAAAAATTATACTCCCACGTCCCTAGCGGGTTATTGGGGCATCCAGGGTTGCTATATAGCGTTATTCCCTATCGGCGTATAGCGCCGCTATAATCACCATATGGAGGCATCCCAGTATAATGTTACCGGGGTCCCTTTGGGACAAGACCGGCTGTGTGTAGCGTGTGGGCAGCCTCATGCTGACAAGGCGCGGGTCTGTGTACCCTGTGCTGAGCAGGTGATTGCATTGCAATCTGGCCTGCCAGTGGCTGCACCTCATTTCACTTCACCTATTCCCCCAAGCTTAAATCTCACTCCTGCTGAGTTGCATAGTAGTGGGGATTCTCAGCCTGATGTGTCTTCTAGACTGGCTACTGTTGAACAGATTATTGCGAAGTCTTTAGCGCGTAAGGCCCCTGCTAAGAAGCGGCACTTGATGCCTAATGTTACTGTTTTCCCTATGGGAACTGAGGAGTTTTGGAATCTGTGTGGCTATACCCCGTCTGATGAAGGGGAGTTCTTTTCTGATTCAGGCTCATCTGATGAGAGACCAAGGGGTCATGACGATTCTGGCTCTGACCCCTGGGCCCCGGATGACACCGACAGATTGACCCAGATTTTTGAGGTTCTGTCTATCTCTCTCCCTGTTGAGGCTCCCAGGCAAAGAGGGGAGCTTTTCCATACGGCAAGATCACGTTTGGAATTTCCAGAGCAGGCACATTTC
Organism: Gastrophryne carolinensis; assembly: GCA_027917425.1. Classification (NCBI taxonomy): domain Eukaryota; kingdom Metazoa; phylum Chordata; class Amphibia; order Anura; family Microhylidae; genus Gastrophryne; species Gastrophryne carolinensis. Next base: position 67,538,202 of record CM051243.1, on the reverse strand, counting down.
CATAACCTTGTGCTCAAGGAATGGGAGCGCCCCAGTAAACTTCCCGGGGTTCCAAAGAGTTGGGATAGGAAGTATCCCGTTCCTGCTGAGGTGGTTAAATGTTGGTCATCCCCCCCCCCCCCCCCCCGAGGTGAATGCCACGATCCTAGGGCTATCTTAACACCTCTGTCATGCATTCCCCTGACTCTACTACCCTGCGGGATGCCGAAGACCGGCGTATTGATCAGCTGGCATCCCACGCCTTTGCATGTGTGGGGACGGCGCTGCGCCCGGTCTGTGCCTCTGCCATTACTGCTGTGGCCACTAGAACCCTTATCAGAAATATACTTGATAGTGCCCCTGATGATTTGCCTTGTGAGGTGTTTAATGCACTCTCCAGTTGTGATGTTTTTGTAAATTTTGTCCTCTCAGCATTGGATGACACCATCAGAATGTGTGCCAGAACTTCTGCCCTCGTGGTGGCTATACGCCGTTTGGTTTGGCTGCGCCAGTGGGCTGCTGACAACGCTGCCAAGAAGGCCCTCACTGGGTTTCCCTTTAAAGGACTGTGTTTGTTTGGAGACCGCCTGGACCTTTTTGCTAAGGGAGGCAGGTTACCCCAGCGCAGGCGGCAACCTCGGCCCTTTCGGGGTCCGGGTTCCTTCTCCTCCCCTTACCGTGGTGCAAGACAGGGAAGGGGGGTTTCTTTCCCTGGGGCCCGGGGAGATTTCTGGGGTAGAGGCAGAGGATGTGGACGTCCTGGCTCCTCCTGGGGTCCCAAAGCTAAATCCTCTCCCAAGCCCACTCAGGCATGATGGGGCGCCCTCACCCATCCGGGTGGGGGGGACGGCTGCAGCACTTCGCTCACGTCTGGAGGCTTCATGTCTCAGACCGGTGGATTCAGGAGGTAGTGTCCTCCAGTTACAAGTTGGAGTTTGCTGCCGATCTTCCTCCAAGATTCATCAGATCCCGGATTCCTCAGGACCCTGTGTCAGCTCAGGAGCTAGTGCAAGCAGTGCAAGGCCTCCTGGAACTGGGGGTCATCTGCCAGGTCCCTTTAAGAGAAAAAGGCAAGGGCTTTTATTCCAACCTATTCACAGTACCCAAAATGGATGGTTCTGTCAGGCCCATCCTGGACTTAAAGATTCTCAACAAGTTTGTCAGGGGCAGGCGCTTTCGTATGGAAACTCTGCGCTCTGCCATCAGCTCCCTGCGCCAAGGGGATTTCATGTCTTCTGTGGACATCAAGGATGCTTACCTTCGTATTCCTGTGTTCCCAGGTCATCAAAGGTTCCTCAGGTTCGCTCTGATGGATCAACACTACCAGTTTGTGGCCTTGCCCTTTTTTGGACTCACTTCAGCGTGGCGTGATGTCTCTGCTCAGATGTCAGGGCGTCCGCGTGCTTCCCTATCTGGATGACATTCTCATCACTTCCCAGTCTCTACATCAGGCAGAGTTGGATACTCAGCTGGTGGTGTCCACTCTGGAGTCATTTGGATGGGTGATCAACCACAACAAGTCTTCACTGTCCCCTTCCTTGGTAACTCCATTCCTAGGAATTAATCTGGATACAGTTCAGGCAAGGATCTTCCTTCCTCAGTAGAAGGTGGACAGTCTGATTGCACAGGCTCAGTCCCTCCTAGCTTGTCCCCATCCCTCCATCAGGCAGGGGATGCAGATGGTGGGCCTGATGGTGGCGTGCTTCGAAAGCGGTCCCTTGTGCTCAGTTCCACTTGAGGCCTCTGCAACTTCACCTACTGTCTGTATGGGACAAGGATCCAGCGTCCCTGGACAGGGTCTGTGTGCTCTGCCCGCTGGTCAGGAGGTCCCTCTTGTGGTGGATGGACTCAAGGAACCTGTTGGGGGGGCAGATCCTTTCTTGCCCCGTCCCTGCGGTTCCAGGGGAGGTGGGGCCCTCAGGAGGCCCACACACCTATCAATGTCTTGGAGCTGCGGGCGTTCAGGTTAGTTCTGGCTCGCTTGACTACTCATCTTCAGGGCCTGCCTGTTCAGGTGCGCTCGGACAACCAGACGGCAGTTGCCTACATCAATCATCAGGGAGGGACCCGGAGCAAGGGGACCCTCCAGGAAGTGTCTCTGATCCTGACTTGGGCGGAGGCCAATGTCCCCTGCATTTCAGCTGTGTACATCCCGGGGGTGGAAAATCACCTGGCGGACTTTCTGAGCAGGGGGTCCTCTCGCCAGGGAGAATGGTCCCTATGCAGCAGGGTGTTTCAATCTCTCTGTCCCCGTTGGGGCCAACCAGATGTGGATCTGTTTGCGTCCCGCCACAATCACAAGCTTCCAGCTTTTGTCTCTCTGTCCAGGGATCCTCTGGCCCTGACTTCGGATGCGCTAGCAATGTCATGGAAGGACTTTCAGTTCCTGTATGTCTTCCCCCCAATCCCCCTGCTGGGCAGGGTTCTGCGCAAGATTGCTCTGGAAGGGGTGCCAGCAATTCTTGTGGCCCCCAGGTGGCCAAGAAGAGTGTGGTTCGCAGACGTGGTACAGCTGGCTGTAGATCAGTACGCTCTGCCCTTGGTGCCAGATCTGATCACTCAGGGCTCACTACGCCATCCCAATTTACAAACTCTGGCTTTGACAGCTTGGCTGCTGAAACCTCCATCTTGATGGAGAAGGGGCTGTCTTCCTCGGTTGTGGATACTTTGATTAAAGCTAGGAAGAAGTCTTCCTCTTCCATTTATTACAGGGTTTGGCGTGCCTACATTGACTGGTGTGAGTCTAGGTCTCTTCCCTGTTGTGTGTTCTCTATTCCCAGGATTCTGGAGTTCCTGCAGCATGGGTTGGAGATGGGGCTCCAACTCAGTACTCTGAAGGGTCAGGTTTCTGCCCTGGCTATTTTTTTCCAGAAGTCCTTTGCTCAGCACCCTCTGATCAGGACTTTTTTCCATGGGGTCACTCATGTGCGTCCCCCACGTGAACCTATGGTGCCTGTTTGGGATTTGAACTTGGTTCTGTCAGCCTTGCAGGGTGCTCCCTTTGAACCTGTGCAGGATGCTGCCTTGGCCATTCTTACGCTCAAGGTTGTGTTTCTGGTGGCTCTGTCAGGCGTGTGTCTGAGTTTGCGGCGCTGTCCATTCAGCCCCCCTACTATGAGAGGCACCAGGACAAGGTGGTGTTTCGTTTCAAACCTGACTTTCTGCCTAAGGTAGTGTCTGCCTTTCATTTGAATCAGGATATTGTTCTTCCTTCTTTGTGCCCTAATCCTAGCAATGCTAAGGAGAGAGTTTTGCACTCTTTGGATGTGATTAGGTGTCTGAAGTACTATCTGGTGGCTACTGCACCTTTCAGGAAAACTGATGCTCTTTTTGTGGTCCCTTCTGGTCCTAGGAAGGGTTTGGCTCCTGCCAAGTCTACTATCAGCAAGTGGATACGTCGGGCTGTGATTTAGGCCTACTCTGCTAAGGGGAAGAATCCTCCCTTCCGCCTTACTGCTCACTCCACTCGTGCTATTGGTGCCTCATGGGCTTTTCAGCACCAGGCTTCTGTTGAACAAGTTTGCAAGGCTGCTACTTGGTCTTCTGTTCATACCTTTTCAAGGTTTTACAAAGTTGATGTTAGTGTCTCAGCTGATGCTGCTTTTGGCCAAAAGGTTCTGCAGGCGGCAGTGGTCTGACCTGCCTGTTGTTACCTTTGGGGATCCCACCCTACTTTATGGACACTGCTATTGGATCTCCCAAGTGTAAGTATTAGATTTGGAGCATCACGTACTGTATACTAAGAATAATACAATTCTGTGATTACTCACCTGTAGAATTGGTATTATGAGTATACAGTACGTCCTGCTCCAACCCACCCTTGGTTTGCATTTTCTTGGATCCCCTGTATGGTGATTGTTATCATTGTTGTAGTTGATAGTTTGGATTGTTTAATGCTCCCGGCTTCTCGTTAACTGCTTTTCAATGCTGGGGATTTGTGGGAGGTCCCTGGTGTTTGAGGGGCCAGGAGGAGCCTATTTTCGATGTCTCTGCAGTCCAGCGCCATCTGGCGGAGTATATCCCAACTGTAAGTATTAGATTTGGAGCAGGGCGTACTGTATACTCATAATACCAATTCTACAGGTGAGTAATCACAGAATTGTATTTTTTCTAGCAGCTCTCCATCCAGTAGGGGACAGGAAATGGAACATATGGTGGCTATCCCTCCTTCAGTTGGCAAGTGTTCGCTGTTTCCTGTTCCCCCATCAAACTTAGCCTGCCATGCCTGATTTTAGCTTAGAGAATTTTGACTGGATGGTTTTCCTAAATCAGGATGCCTGGGGAATTGTTACCTCTTGATCTCCCTCTTTATGGGGCATCCCGAGTTGGAAAACCCCACTATCCTCGCTGGCGTTGCCATGCTGCGGGCACTTCCCTGCATTTGCCATGGGACGAAGTGTTACTCTAATGCACTTATACAGTGTTATACATGTTTATAGCACTGACATTGTATAGTTGCATCATTTGTACAAAATACATAGAAGCAGTTGCCTTACTTCCTGTCCCTTAAAGTGGAGTCTGAGACTCCAGGGCAGACTCACTCCCTCCCCCCTGGACATTCTGAACTTGGATGCCCTGCTGTGTGAACCCCCCCCGGGGCGCACAGTAAACCCGCCTATCTCACCTGAGCCCACAGTGCACTTGTGAGCAGCGCCGACATCACTAGTCATCAGCCCGCCGCAAATGAATGGCTTTGCGGGGCTATACACAACCGAAGGGAGCCGTGATGCCGGCTGCTCTAGAAGCAGCGCGGACCTGAGGATAGATAAGTGGACTCTGCGACCTAGGGAGTTTCACTCAGGGGGAACCCCAAAACCTGGGTTTTGGTCCACTTTAAAACTCACACTCTAATGTCCACTCCACACTTTTTGTTTTTACATATTTCTAGCACTCTACAGATGTAGATTAGTAGTGATTGGGCGAAGTGTGTGTGCAGGTCTGCTTTTAAGTGTTAACAAATGATATTTTACTGATTTTTGCCTGATCTCTTCTTCTTATTATAGAAAAAGTATGACCAGGCGGATGAAGACTGCAAGCTGGGTAAGAGCAGAACATGATCATTTCCACTTCCCACTTTTGTTTGTAAAAACAGTGGTCACTGAGTATATGAACAGTCGGAGCAATAGAGAGCGGCTGATGAAGAGATCAGTCAGTACAATTCTTCTGGGTCTTCAGCTGTCCTGTCACTGGATTAACATTCCCCTCTGCTGCAACGAGCATCCTAATTGACCAGAAGAGGCTCCTCTGAACTACATGACTAACTCCAATCTCTTTGTCCCTCAGTGGATTACAGTGTGTTGTGGCTGGTGAACAGATTTACTGTTTTTTACGTCTTCTTGGCACCCTCCTACCCAGGGGATGGGGATGGAGATAACAAGGACTAGTTTGTGGAGAACAAGGACTAGGCAGCCGAAAGCAGATAAATTACTCACCTGCCTTGTGTTTGCACCCCTATGTGACCACCTGAGGGCAGGTGTACAATTGGTGGGGGAAGGGGCCATCCCAAATAAGCTTTCAAGTGGACTTTAAAGTGGACCAAAACAAAACTCTTTGGCCAGCAATCCCTGTTCCAAATTTGTAGTGTGACCCCCCCCCCTTCCTCCGGTGTCTGTGGGATATTTGCTCTGTTTCCGCTACCCATTAGGCATACCATTAGGGTGGATGGAGCAAGGATGCCAAGCAAGGGTTGAGACGTTTAGTGTATGATAACCGGGGATTTCACACTGTGGGTCATCCCAGGTGGGTTTTGGTCCTCCTTTTACTGGGACAGTGTAGGCAAGTAAATGAAAACCAGACTTCACTTATTCTTAGTATGTCACACACCCCGCTTCAAGAATCCATAACATGTGGGTAATATCGTCCTGAAGAGGCGTTCCTGCAGAGATGATAGCAAAAGAAAGCCCCTCCCTGATCCATAAATACCTGGGACCTCCCACTCATTACCCAGTTTTCCATCTCTGCAAGACGGCGAGCAAGTCAGAAGATGATGGCTCCTCCTTGCACAGGGGGATTTTCAGGTAGCCGGGGTAACTCCCGGCCTGGTATTGGATTATTTCCGCTCGGACCCCAATTTTTTTCCCCGGACTTACCTTTACATGCCTCCACAGTCCCGGCTGCTGGCCCGAGCGAGGGTATATCGGCACCTTTGGTGCTTAGGAGCAATGCTCCACCGTGAGACCCTAAATAAGAGGGTAGGCGGTCACACCGGTCTGGTGATCCCGGTTTGGGATGCCCCGTCCCTGGATTCTGCCCCTGGGGGGGTCCTCCCATTTTCCCTTATACAATGGTTTTGGGGGGGGGTCTCCTTCTTAGGGTTAGTACTTTTAGTCTGTTCTGTTTTGTTGTGGAGCATCTGGAAGTAATCCTCAATGAATTGGTTGTAGTGGTTTCACTTTATTTGTGTCAGTGTGCATTTTACTGTGTCTGCTTTACTTGGTGTGCGGCGCCGCGGCCGCCATTACAGCCGGGCGCCGGTATGACTTTTTTCTGTGAGGGGATTTGTTTCCCCTCACGTTCTCCAGGGGGGCGGGGCTGGCACTCGGCGCACTGCCGCGGCCAGCCCCCGTTCTCTATGCCTCCCGCAGCGAGCGGGGCGGGTGCCCCGCAGGTCTGCGCGGAGGCACCTGTTGCTGCTCTTGGTCCGGCGCCGCGGGTTTTCAGCGGCGCCGGTCTCTGTGGGGCTGTAGGTGAGGGAGCTTCTCCCTCCCTTCTGCTTCAGGGGGGGGGCGGGGCCGGGCGTTCGGCGCGTCGCCGCGGCTCCGCCCCCTCTGTTCAGGCGCCGATGCGGAGCTGGCTGCTCCTTGATGGTGGAGGACAGGGGCTGAGCTGGATTGAGCGCGGGCTGCGCTGACCACGCCCCTCTTTTGGCATGCTTCTCCCCTCACCAACGCTGCACGGGCGCCATTTTCCTGCTCCCTTGGATCGGTGAGTGGCCCTGTGGGCCCTTTCTTCTTATGTGTCTTTTAGCATTTACTGTCACTTATGGGGTCTTCTCTGTTTTTTAGGGATACGGTTGTTACTCAGAGGATCTTCATTAGTATTTGAGGGTCTCTCCTGGTCCTGGGTCCCTGGGTTCAATTTATCATAAATCCTCCCACTCGGGACATTAAAGGGGCATCCCGGGTCGCTTACTGGCGTAATTCCCTGGGTCTTAGCGACCACCAAAATTTCACCTTATGGAGGCATCCCCGGATACTAGGACTGGGACCCCTTCGGGGCATCCCAAAAAGTGTTTTTTGTGTGGGGTATCCATTACTGGGGACGATGTTTTACTGTGTATTCCATGTGCACGGCAAACTATTGCGCGGCAGTCCGAACCCCGTACGTCGGGGTCAGCACAGCCGGTCGCCTCATCTCCTCCTCCCACCTTGACTCGTGCCCCGTGTGACGTAGTCATGGGCAGGAATCTACAATCTGAGATGTGCGCCAGATTGGCTAACCTTGAGAAAATGGTCTCCAGCTCGGTCGCCCGTAAGGCTCCGACTAAGAGAAAGCATTTGTCGCCGGCTCCGCTGGAGGATGACCTTGATGACGTTGATAATCTGGATTGGTCTGATTATTCCCCGCTAGAGGAAGGGGAGGTTTATGAGGCGTCAGATGCTTCGGACGATGAGCAGTCCTTTGCTGCTGAGGCCGAGTCTGCTGACCTGAGGACATCTGTGGATACTCCTCACGCTCTGGCTCTTATGTTGGAGGTCTTAAATATTTCTCCTCCTGAGGAAGTGTCACAGCAGAAGGACGAGTTGTTTGAGGAATCCAGGCCGCGCTTGGAGTTCCCTACACAACGGCATTTTGACAAGATCATTGATAAGGAATGGGACAGGCCGGCTCGGCTCCCTGGTATCCCTCAAGGGTGGGATAGAAAATATCCCTTCCCTTCGGAGGTAGTTAAGCGCTGGGCTTCCCCCCCCCCGAGGTCGATGCACCGGTTTTGGGGTTGTCCAATTCCTCGGTTTTAAATAGGCCTGATTGTTCCACCCTCAAAGATGGTGAGGATAAACGCATTGACCAGATGGCTTGTCATGGTTTCACTAGCGTCGGGTCAGCCATGCGGCCTGTGTGTGCTTCGGAACTGATGGTCTTGGCTGCCAGGTCTGTGGTCAGGGACCTTTTGACTTCTTCCGGCCTTCGGCCGGGGAGTAACGAATTCATTAGTCTAAAACGTTGTGAGTTGTTTTTATCCTTTGTGCTTACAGCCTTAGACGATACCTTGATGATGTGCGGAAGGACGTCGGCCCTACTGGTGACTATACGGCGGTCGGTGTGGCTGCGCCAGTGGGCGGCTGATTTTATGTCCAAAAAGTCGCTGACGGCTTTACCTTTTGTCGGTCTTCGGCTCTTTGGTGAGACATTGGACTCTGTCACCAAGGGTGGTAAGTTACCTCAGCGCAAGAAGCAACGTCGTCCCTTTCGGGGGGCGCCTGCATTTACCCCCTCCTTTCGTGGGGCCTGATCTGGCAGGGGTTTTGCCTTCCCCTCTTCCAGAGGAGATTCTGGGGGCAGGGGCAGGGGACGTGGCCGCTCTGGATACAGCTGGGGCTCTAAGCCCAAACCGGCGGCTAAGCCGGTCCAGCAATGAGGGGGCGCCCTCACCCATGCGGGTGGGGGGACGGCTGCGACACTTCTCCCAGCTCTGGGAGCAAGAGGTCTCGGACAGGTGGATACGGGAAGTGGTGTCTTCCGGCTACAAGCTAGAGTTCGAGCTCCGCCCCCCCTCCAGATTTCTCAGGTCTCGGATGCCTTCGGAGCCTCTGGCAGTGCAGGGGCTCCTGTTGGCAGTAGAGAATCTTCTGAATCTGGCCGTCATTTGCCCAGTGCCCCCCTCGGATCGGGGGGGGGGTTTTATTCCAATCTGTTCACTGTGCCCAAGAAGGACGGATCGGTCCGACCCATCTTGGATCTGAAGTTTCTCAACAGGTTCATCCGGCCGCGGAAGTTCCGGATGGAAACGCTGCGCTCGGCTATCCACTCCCTTCGCCAGGGAGACTTTCTCACGTCCATAGACATCCAGGACGCTTACCTGCATGTTCCGATTTTTCCAGCGCACCAGAGGTTTCTCAGGTTCGTGGTGGAGGATCGGCATTTTCAGTTTGTGGCTCTGCCTTTCGGTCTCACCTCGGCTCCTCGGGTCTTCACCAAGGTGCTAGCAGGGGTGATGGCTCTGCTCAGAGTTCAGGGTATCCGTGTTGTGCCCTATTTGGACGATCTCATGGTCATGGCCTCCTCATTCAGCCAAGCGGAGTCGGACACCGGATTGGTGGTGTCCACGTTGGAGAGGTTCGGTTGGGTGATCAACTACCCCAAGTCGGCTCTGTCTCCGTCCAGAGTTCTGACCTTTCTGGGGATGTCTCTGGACACCTCGCAGGCCAAGGTCTTTCTGCCTCAGGCCAAGGTTCTTCTGATTCAGGAGTTAGTTCGGCTTCTCTTGTCGGCACCTCATCCGACCATCCGTTTAGGGATGAGGCTGGTGGGGCTCATGGTGGCCTCATTCGAGGCAGTTCCCTTTGCGCAGTTTCATACAAGGACGCTTCAGCTTCATCTGTTGAGGGTTTGGGACAAGTCTCCACGATCGTTGGATCAACCCTTCCTGATGACCCCCCGAGTTCGTCGGTCCCTATGCTGGTGGTTGCGATCTGTCAATCTGTTGAAGGGCAGGTCTTTTCTGGTTCCGTGTTGGGAAACAGTCACCACGGATGCCAGTCTGTCAGGTTGGGGGGGTGTTTGGAAGGACCTCCAGTTTCATGGCCTGTGGGGCCCGCAGGAGGCTCACGAACCCATCAATGTTCTGGAGTTGAGAGCCATCAGGCTGGTTCTGTTTCACTTGACTCATCAGTTGAGGGGCCTGCCAGTGCAGGTCCGGTCGGACAACAGGACGGCGGTGGCTTACATCAATCACCAAGGAGGGACTCGCAGCAGGAGTGCCCTCAGGGAAGTGTCCTTGATTCTGGACTGGGCAGAGACCCATGTCCCGTGTATCTCAGCAGTCTACATTCCGGGGGTGGAGAACACGGAAGCGGACTTGCTGAGCAGGGCCGCCTCTCGTCGGGGGGAGTGGTCTCTCAGTCCCAAGGTGTTTCGTTCAATATGTCTCAGGTGGGGGGTCCCAGCGGTGGACCTCTTTGCCTCTCGTCACAATCACAAGCTCCCAGTCTTTGTGTCTCTCTCGCAGGATCCTCTGGCTCTGGCAGTGGATGCCATGTCTCTGAACTGGAGGGATCTGGGGTTCCTTTACCTGTTTCCCCCGTTCCCAATGCTAGCCAGAGTGGTGCGCAAACTGGCCTTGGAAGGCGCGTCGGCAATCCTAGTGGCCCCAAGGTGGCCAAGGCGAGTTTGGTTCGCAGATCTTGTAAGACTGGTAGAGGATCAGTTTGCCCTGCCTCTGCTACCGGACCTGCTCACCCAGGGTCAGCTACGCTATCCCAATTTACCATCGCTGGCTTTGACGGCATGGCTGCTGAAACCGCCATCTTGAAGGAAGAAGGTCTTTCTGACGCGGTGATTCAGACTCTTATCTGTGCCAGAAAGCGCTCTTCCTCTTCTATTTACTACAGGACTTGGAGGGCCTATATTGATTGGTGTGAAAGCAGGTCTTTCTCTTGTCGAGAGTTCTCCATACCTAGAATTTTGGAGTTTCTTCAACATGGTCTGGATCTGGGGCTCCAGCTTAGTACATTGAAAGGGCAGGTTTCTGCCCTGGCGGTGTTCTTCCAAAGGTCCTTTGCACTTCATCCTTTGGTCAAGACCTTTTTCCAGGGTGTTACGCATGTTCGGCCTCCTAGGAAGCCTTTTGTTCCAGTTTGGGATTTGAATCTGGTTCTTTCTGCTCTCCAGGGCCCTCCGTTTGAGCCCTTGACTGAGGTAGATTTGTCTTCTCTTACGCAAAAGGTGGCCTTTTTGGTGGCGATCACTTCGGTTAGGCGTGTTTCTGAGTTGGCAGCTTTGTCCATTACAGCTCCGTACTTCGAGAAACATCAGGACAAGGTTGTCTTTCGTTTCAAGCAGGATTTTCTTCCTAAAGTGGTCTCGGAGTTTCATCTGAATCAGGACATTGTTTTGCCTTCTCTATGCCCAAATCCTAGTGACGACAGGGAAAGGGCTTTGCATTCCTTGGATGTAGTTCGCGTTGTGGAACATTATCTGGAGGTTACGTCTTCCTTTCGTAAGACTGATGCTTTCTTTGTGGTGCCCTGCGGGCCTAGGAAAGGTTTGGCCCCTGCCAAATCTTCCATTAGTAAATGGATTCGTCAGGCTATCCTTGGGGTCTATTCTGCCAAGGGGAGGAGTCCCCCTTTTCGTGTTACTGCTCATTCTACTCGTGCGGTTGGGGCGTCCTGGGCTTTTCAGCACCAGGCCTCTGTTGAGCAAGTTTGTAAGGCCGCTACTTGGTCTTCTGTTCACACTTTTTCCAAGTTTTACAGGGTTGATGTTCGGGCATCAGCGGATGCTGTTTTTGGCCGCAAAGTTCTGCAAGCTGTTGTGGTTTAAGTTTTACTTTGTTGCCTTGTTTGGATCCCCTCCCTTGTTATGGACACTGCTGTTGGATGTCCCACATGTTATGGATTCTTGAAGCGGGGTGTGTGACATACTAAGAATAATACCATTTTGTGAATACTCACCTTGTAAAATGGGTATTATAAGTATGTCACACACCCCGCTTCAACCCGCCCTTTTGTATTCAGGATCCTCTTTATGGCGAACTTTGCGTGGTTGTTGTTTATATTTGCCTCTTCCTGGTCCCTTACCTTACTGCTTCTGTATACTGGGTAATGAGTGGGAGGTCCCAGGTATTTATGGATCAGGGAGGGGCTTTCTTTTGCTATCATCTCTGCAGGAACGCCTCTTCAGGACGATATTACCCACATGTTATGGATTCTTGAAGCGGGGTGTGTGACATACTTATAATACCCATTTTACAAGGTGAGTATTCACAAAATGGTATTTTTGTCCCGCCAGTGGGTTTGATTTCCTGCACTAAAAACTGCCCCATGTCCAATTCTCTAGCCTGTTCCCAGGGCATCTGAAATCAGGTTTCCCTGCTGTGGGAACCCCCCTTCCCCCAGGTCATCGGTAAACACGCCTTTACCAGACTCTCCCGCTGTGCTGTCTTTTCCGGCGTCCACATCCCTGGCTTCCCTGTAGCTGTGACATGCTCCCGCACCCAACCATTCTGATGGGCTGGGTGCTGGAGTGAAACCAGGGATACAGCCAGCAGGCAGGGTCATGTCATCTGTGGGCATTTCTTTTTTTCTTTTTTTAATTTTTATTTTAACTGGGCCACCACCAAACCTGCTGCATTGCCCGGGGGACCCGAAAAGGGTTAAGTGTCACTTTAAAGCCATTCTTTCATGAGGCTGCCTCTAACCTTTCAAGTTGGCTTCTTGTGGCTATGGAAGCATTGGAGCTGGTGGATCAGCCCTGCAGCCAGGTGATCAGCATGACCTGAGTCTACTCTGTCTTTGCAGTTCTCGGCCCCGGACGAACCAAGTTGGACATCTCCATTCACGCCGTGCTCTGCTGTTTACACCTGGAGGGAAAGCTGCAGGTTGTGGCTAATGTATTGTCCAAAACGCTCATCGGGGAACCACTGGTAAGCACTGTGGATTGTGAAGCAGCATGCCACGAACTCATAACTGCCAACCGACTTTCCCTTGTATTTGTATTGGGTAGGTCCACTAAAGTGGTCCAAAACCCTGGGTTTTGGTCCTTTTCCCTGGGGCACCGCGGTCAGGGGTGCCCCACTATGTGAAACCCCCCAGATCGCCCAAGGTACTTGCCTCATCCCGGTCCTACAAGCGCTTCCTCTAACAGGGAGTGTGCCAGCCATTCACAAATGGCTGGCACGGGCACGCACCCTGCTAGAGTGATAGCGATGATGCAGCCCGCACATGCACCGTTGGCCCGGGAAGTAAGGTAAGTGTAACGGGCTACCTGGGGGGTTTCACACAGCGGGGCATCCCGTTTTTTGATGCCCTGGGTAAAAAGACTTGTGATTTTGACTTTCCCAGGTTTTTTTTTTGTGCCCCTGGGGCATTCTGAATTGGGATGCCCTGCTGTGTCAAACACCCCAGTTAAAGCTCACCTCTCCTCATTCCAATGTCGCATGTGCAGGCTCTCATCCAATCGGAGCCCTTTGCCTTGTTTACTTCCTTCGGCAAAGGGCTCTGATCGATTTCAGTGCGGAGCAAGAGTTGCTGCACCCCCACCCCTATTTGAATGGCTGGGGCTGAAGCACACACACCGCCCAAAGATGGACACTCCCAATTGAAATCAGTCAGAGCCGTTTGCCTTGCGGCAGTTGGGTGTGAACTGGCTGTGATTGGACAAGATCCCGATTTGGCCCTGATACTTTTTAGCTGATAGTGTTTGCTGCAGCATCTGGTTGTTTAGTTGAAGACTCTTGGCATGAGATGTGGTAAGTTTTGGGGGGTGCTGGAAGTGGGTGGGTGACTTTTTTTAGTGAGTTAAGTGAACCAGGAGTTCTATATAGTGCTTTGTAACAAGGATCCCAAATGCCAGAACTTGTTAACCTACAGTGAGGAGAGGTTTGTACACAAAATTGGGTACTGGGACACCTCCCTCACAAAGCAGATTAGGCCATAAAATCTCAGACTGGGCATCTTTGTTCTATACCGGAGCTCCCCTTTACAGAAACGTAAACCTCACATTTGTTTCTTGTAGAGTGAGAAATGCAGAATTTTATATTTGCAGAGTTTTCTAACCTTATTCTTCTTTTTCGATGACTAGAATGGAATGGTAACCAAGGACCTGTCACGGTTAAAAACGTTACTAACCGAAATAGAGGTGAGTAAATCCAGGTGGCTCTCATGTTCCCTCTTGTTGTCTTTTGTTTTTATATAGTTTTAGTTCCTTTTACTGCTTTTACTAACCGAAATAGAGGTGAGTAAATCCAGGTGGCTCTCATGTTCCCTCTTGCTGTCTTTAGTTTAGTTCCTTTTACTGCTTTACTCTGTAAGGTTCTTTCTCCGCACAAGTGTATTAAAGGTCCTGTCCTGAACAGCAAGAAGGGTTAGGATCTCTTTATTCTATTGCTTTCAGTCTCATCTTCTATTTGTCAGGCATAACCATAGGCAGGAAGGTATTTTAACATCAAAACCATGGGTCTCATCGGTCAGAAAAGGCGAGGAAAAATATGGGTTTCTCATGCCATTGAGACATCTGGTCCAGTGTTTCTTTAGAAGCAGGATTGGTATGCCCTGCCGCATGAAACCCACCAGATAGCCAGAGCAAACGCACCTATTCTTAGTATACAGTATGTCCTGCCCAGATAGATTACTTACACTTGGGTTATCCTCCGCCAGATGGCGCTGCACTGCAGAGACATGTAAAACAGGCTCCTCCCGGCCCCTCAAATACCCGGGGACCTCCCACAAATCCCCAGATTTCTCTGCAGTGCTTACTGCGAAGACATGAAATTATCACTCTCTCGCAGGTGAGCGGGGCTATTAGCCTGCGGCCCTGTTGGACTATTCCCACCCGTTCCTTGTGTGATGTGCCTCCCAGCCTGGGCTGCGCTGGTCGGGTGAAGGTAGGCAGCACCATGTGTGCTTAAGGAGCGCTGCTCCACCGCAGTCCCCCACCAAAGGGTAGGTGGTATAGGCTGATGGTGAGCCTTTATGGGATGCCCCTCCTGCATTATTGCCCCAAGCCCCGTGTAGCGGTGGGTCCTGTACAGAGGGCTGCCATCCTCCCTCATTCTCCCTGTAGCCTTCGGGGGGGGGGGGGGGGGGAAGAAGGGGGGGGTGTGGGTGAGCGTGTATCGTGATTAGTGCATACAGCTTTTTGTCATGTTTTTTGACTAGTATATGTGGTGTCAGCCGCCGCGCTGACTTATCTTTTTACTATTGCAAATGCCGCCGCGCGCGTCTTTTCCTTCATTTGGATGTTCCGCGGCAGTGGCGTTACCTCAGACGCTTCTGCGTTCTCATTGGCTGCTTGTCTGTGGGCTTCGCACTCTTCGGGGAGGGGCGGGCCTGGCTTGGCGCGCTCTGCGTCACAGCTCGCTCTGGGCCGCCCTTCGAGGTAATCTCGGCGCCATTTTGTCAGGTCGCGTGCGTGTGTGTGACGGTTCTACTTACCGCGGTCCGTAAGTGCCCTCGCGGGCGGCTTCATACTTATTTTAGTGTGTTTGGTTCTGACACCTGTGGAGATTAGCTCTGGTAGGCGACCGGGTGTCAGCAGTATAGAGGCGGAGGCAAACAGTTCAAAGTAAAGTCTGTGTTTATTTCACACAAAAAAATCCACAAAAGCATATGTCCATACAGGTTACATCACCTTTTCAGGAAACCGCAGCATAAATGATTCAATCTGGCAAACAGCTTTTAGTCCTTGAGCAAAAGTCCTGTTTACAGTCAAAATAGGCCTCAGGTCCGCATGAACAGCCTCCACAGGAGATTTCAGCCAGGCTCACAGAGTCTCACTCCCATGTGAGCTCTAGACAAAGGACAGGCCACAGCTGATTCCCCAGGCTATTTAAACAGCCCGCAAAACCCGGACCTGGGTAGTGGGATGGAGTCCCACCCTGCTCTACTCCATCCCAGTAAAGCTGTCCCAGGTTAGCCTTTCGGCTATTCTAAATCATCAGCAGCAAACTGCCACCAGCAGCTGATGCTGGAAAACAAGCTATACGGCTTTACTGCACCAATGCCAGGTACATTGGTGCTACATACCTGCCGTCAATAACGCCCCCTTGCACCTCACCACATACCCCCCCCCCCTTTGTTCAACCCTGAGGGGGTGGACACATGCCAAACAATGTGCTCGGGACAGGGCATCCGCATTACCCAATAATTGTCCCGCTCTGCGCTCTACTGTAAACTGAAGTTTTGTAATGACAAGAACCATCGGGTGACCCTGGCATTTCTGTCCTTAGCCTGGCACATCCACTTGAGGGGAGAGTGGTCCGTAATCAGCCGGAACCTTCTCCCCAGCAAGTAGTAGCGAAGAGACTCCAGGGCCCATTTAATGGCCAAACACTCCCTCTCCACGATACTATACCGGGTCTCCGCGGGTGTTAATTTGCGACTCATGTAGACAACGGGGTGCTCCTCCCCGTTGACTTCCTGAGACAGTACAGCACCGAGACCTACCTCGGAGGCATCGGTCTGCACTATGAACTCCCTCTTAAAGTCGGGTGTCACCAACACCGGAGACCCACACAGGGCAGACTTCAAAGCGGAGAACGCTTTTTCGGCCTGTTCATTCCACTTCACCATGACAGACTTGCGTCCCTTTAACAGGTCTGTCAATGGTGCCGCTAGGGTGGCAAAATTGGGAATGAACCGCATATAATATCCCACCAACCCCAGAAATGACCTTACCTGGCGGGTGGTGTTAGGCCGTGGCCAGTTACGGATGGCTTCTAGTTTGTTCACCTGGGGCTTGACCACTCCTCGTCCAATCACATAGCCCAGGTATTTTGTTTCTTCTAGGCCTAAAGCACATTTTTTCGGGTTTGCCGTCAACCCCGCCTTCCTGAGGGAATCCACTACGGCCTGGACTTTGGGTAGGTGACTTTCCCAATCCGTGCTATGGATAATTATATCGTCCAGATATGCCGAAGCATACCGACGATGTGGCCTGAGGACAATATCCATTAACCTTTGGAACGTAGCGGGAGCGCCGTGTAACCCAAAGGGTAATACCTTGTATTGGAACAGTCCCTCTGGTGTAATAAAGGCTGTTTTCTCCTTGGCAGCCTCAGTCAAGGGCACCTGCCAGTACCCTTTTGTGAGGTCCAAAACCGAAAAGTACCTGGCTTGGCCTAGCTTCTCAATGAGTTCATCTACCCGGGGCATAGGGTAGGCATCAAACTTGGAAACTTCATTAAGTTTGCGGAAATCGTTACAGAACCGCAACGTACCATCGGGCTTGGGAATCAAGACTATGGGGCTGGACCACTCACTCTTTGATTCTTCAATCACGTCTAACCGGAGCATTTGCTGCACTTCCTCCGCGATAGCTTGTCGCCGGGACTCAGGTACCCGGTAAGGCCTCAACCAGACCTTGACCTGAGGTTCCGTGACAACATCATGTTGGATGACCGAAGTGCGCCCAGGGAGTTCTGAAAACACGTCTGTGTTTCTGCTAATAAACTCCCTGGCTTCCTGAGTCTGTTTAGAGGAGAGGTTGTCGCCAGTTTTCACCTCGACTACTGCTTCTCTAATAACAGACCGAGGAATGGGAAGCTCCACCCCCACCATACCTGGTCGGGGACTGTCACCCCCAGGGGTCTCCCTGTCTTTCCACAGTTTCAGCAGGTTTACATGGTACACCTGCTCTGGCTTCCTCCGCTCAGGCTGATGTACCTTGTAAGTCACTTCCCCAACTTTTTCAATGACCTCATAGGGACCCTGCCACCTAGCTAGAAATTTACTGTCCACCGTGGGTACCAGAACCACAACTCTGTCACCTGGGTTAAAGTTCCGTACCCTGGCTTGCCGATTATAAATCCTGCTTTGGGCCCGCTGCGCTGCCTCCATGTGTTCTCTGACAAGCGGCAGGACAGTCTCTATCCGTTCCTGTAGGTGAGTAACGTACTCTACCACACTTTTGTGGGGTGTGGGTTGCTGTTCCCAGGCCTCCTTGGCTATATCCAACAGGCCCCGTGGATGTCGACCGTATAAGAGTTCGAAGGGCGAGAACCCCGTAGAGGCCTGGGGCACCTCTCGCACTGCGAACATCAGATAGGGCAGCAGCAAGTCCCAATTCTTCCCATCCTTGGCGACCACCCTTTTTAACATGGTCTTTAAAGTTTGATTAAACCGTTCTACTAGGCCGTCTGTTTGCGGGTGGTAAACGGATGTCCGCAACTGTTTCACCTGCAGCAGTTTACAGAGCTCTTTCATTACTTTCGACATAAACGGGGTACCTTGATCGGTCAGGACCTCTTTAGGCAGACCTACTCTGGAAAACATTTCCATAAGCTCCTTAGCAATGAGCTTGGCAGAGGTGTGACGCAGGGGCACTGCCTCAGGGTACCGCGTGGCATAGTCCAAGATCACCAGAATATGTTGGTGCCCTCTAGCGGACTTTGGCACTGGACCCACTAGATCCATGGCAATCCGCTCAAAGGGTACCTCAATAACTGGGAGAGGAACTAAGGGACCACGGTAATGAGGCTGAGGGCTGGTCATCTGACATGTTGGGCAGGACTCACAATATCTCTCCACCTCCTTGTACACACTGGGCCAGTAGAATCGTTGTAAAACGCGGTCCAGAGTTTTCTGCTGGCCTAGGTGTCCACCCAGAACATGTTGGTGGGCCAAATCCAACACTAACTTGAGGTATGGATTGGGTACCACCAATTGTTCCACCACCTCTTCACGTACCTTGTTTACTCGGTACAACATTTCCTGGTGAACCACAAAGCGAGGAAACTGTAACTCCGCCCCTGGCTGTTGTGGTTCACCTTCCACCTCAAGAACATTCTCCCAGGCCCGAGACAGTGTCGGGTCCTGGTGTTGAGCGGTACCAAAGTTAATTGTGGGGACATGGAGATCTGCCAACTCTGGACCTGTTGCCAACTCTTCCACATCTCCAACCATAACATTTAGTGGGGTTGACTCCCCCTCTTCCATTTTAGGGGCAGGCACCTCTTCCACGGTGCTTCCTGATTCCGGTTCCCAGGGTACCGGGGTCTCCCCTGAGTAGGGCCAGTCTATTGGGGACACACCCGCCTCGCGGGTTTCCGGAACTGCCAACTTGGCCCACAGGGACCTGAACCCTGGAAAATCTCTCCCAATAATCAGTTCATACGGGAGTTTAGCGGCGACAGCGACTTCATGTTTCCAGCTGCCGGAGACGGTGGTGAGAGACACTTGTGCTGTGGCATAGTCTCTCAAGTCCCCATGAATGCACAAAACCCCGGTTTTCCGCCCAGTGTACTCATCGGGCAGTACTAAGGCGGGTCTTGCCAGGGTAACCATACTCCCCGAGTCCAAAAGGGCCACAGCCAGGGTGTCTCCCACTTTCACCTGACAGAGGTGACTTTGCCCCACAAGCTCAGGGACACCGGCAGCACACAGCCTCCTGGCATACATGGAAGGGCGGTAACCAAAGTTCATGTCCATGGGCTCCCCCTGGTGGGGACAATTGGCTCTGATATGTCCCGGCTCCTTACATCCCCAACACAACACTTGGGCAGGGACTTTGGGGGGTAGGTCCTGAGGGGGTTTAGGGGACGCCACTCGCCTGAGCTGGGGCGGGGACCTCCGGGGTTTCCCTGAATCCCTCCTTATGGAGCCGCCTTGCACGTTCCTGGTGGCCTCATATCGCTCCACTAGGTCCACCATCCCTAGTGCGTTGTCAGGGGATACCTGGCCAACCCAGTGCTGAAGAGGGTGCGGTAAAGCCCTCCAGAAAATGTCCGCCAGCAAGCGGTCCAACATGGCAGTGGGGCTTAACAACTCCGGCTGCAGCCATTTTTGCAGCAGGTGCAGCAGTTTATAATACTGGGGTCGGGCGGGCTCTGCCGACTGGTAGCTCCACTGATGCACCCGCTGAGCCCGAACCCACACATTCACCCCCAGTCTGGCCAGTATCTCACCCTTCAGAGTCGGGTAGTCAGCGGCTTGGTCCTCTGGGAGATCAAACAACACCTGCTGGGGTCCAGACGCCAGAAATGGAGCGATGACATCAGCCCACTGGTCATGCGGCAACTTCTCCCTTGCAGCCACCTTTTCAAACACCGCCAGGTAAGTCTCAACGTCATCTGAAGGGGTCATTTTTGTGAGCGCCGAGCGGACAGCTTTCCGGGCATCAGGAATACTTTTGGGCGCACCTGCAGCTTGCTGCGCCATCATATGTTGCAAAAACAGCTGGTTGGTCTCCTGCTGCTGCTTGTTGGCCTCCTGCTGCTGCAGATTCGCCTCCAAGAGCGCTTTCACGACTGCCTCCATTTTGTCTGCAGTCCCAGGTAGCAGCCTGGCAGGTTTAATATAGGACATGCACAAAACAAAAACTTTTTTGTCGGTTGCTCCTAGCAACGGCCTCACTGCTGTGCCCGCATCCGACACCAAATGTGGAGATTAGCTCTGGTAGGCGACCGGGTGTCAGCAGTATAGAGGCGGAGGCAAACAGTTCAAAGTAAAGTCTGTGTTTATTTCACACAAAAAAATCCACAAAAGCATATGTCCATACAGGTTACATCACCTTTTCAGGAAACCGCAGCATAAATGATTCAATCTGGCAAACAGCTTTTAGTCCTTGAGCAAAAGTCCTGTTTACAGTCAAAATAGGCCTCAGGTCCGCATGAACAGCCTCCACAGGAGATTTCAGCCAGGCTCACAGAGTCTCACTCCCATGTGAGCTCTAGACAAAGGACAGGCCACAGCTGATTCCCCAGGCTGATTCCACCTTACCACACACCCCTTCTTCCCATTGTGTCTTTCAGACTGGTGAATCCATTGGCTTCTCCTGGCCCGGTGTAATTGATAGTTGGGCCTTGTATAATTACTCCCACTTCCCTAGCGGGTCATTGGGGCTTCCAGGGTTGCTTTATAGCGTCAATCCCTACTGGCATATTGTGCCTAATAATCACCATATGGAGGCATCTCAGGATAATGTGACCGGGGTTCCTTCGGGACAAGCCCGGCTGTGTGTAGCTTGTTGGGTCTCGCCTATTAGCGGTGACAATGCACGGGTCTGTGTCCCTTGCGCACAGCAGGTGCTAACGTTTCAATCCGCCCCTGCTGTGGCTGGGCCTGCGCCTTGTACTCCACCTACTCCCCCAAGCTTGAGTCTCACCCCCATTGAATTGCATACAAGCGGGGATTCTCAGCCTGATGTGTCTGCTAGACTGGCCAGTGTTGAAAAATTGATTGCTAATACTTTAGCGCGTAAGGCCACTGCTAAAAAGCGTCACTTAACCCCTGATGCCACTCTTTTCCCTATGGAGTCTGATGAGTTGTTGCATCTATGTGGCTATACGCCTTCGAACGAAGGGGAGCTGTTTTCTGATTCAGGATCATCTGTTGAGAGACCCAGGGGTCATGACGATTCTGGCTCTGACTCCTGGGCCCCGGATGATACTGACAGACTGCTGGTTCAGATTTTTGAGGTTCTGTCCATCTCTCCCCCTGTTGCGGCTCCGAGGCAAAGGGGTGAGCTATTTCATACTGCTAAGGCTCGTTTGGAATTTCCTGAGCAAACCCATTTCAATAATCTCGTGCTTAAGGAGTGGGAACGTCCCAGTAGACTTCAGCAGAAAGTACCCCTTTCCTGCTAATATGGTCAAGTGCTGGTCATCCCCTCCCGAGGTGGATGCTCCTATTCTAGGGGTGTCTAACACCTCTATTATGCACTCCCCTGACTCTACTACTCTGCGGGATGCCGAGGACCGGCGCTTTGACCAATATGCGTGCCATGCATTTGTGGGGACGGCACTTCACCCGGTTTGCGCCTCGGCCATTACATCTGTGGCGCTCAGGTCCCTGATCAGAAGTGTACTTGACGGTGCTCCTGATGATTTGCTACCTGATGTGTTTAATGCACTGTCTAACTGTGATGTGTTTTTGTAAACTTTATCCTATCTGCCTTGGATGATGCCATTAGGATGTGTGCAAGAACTTCTGCCTTGGTGGTAGCTATACGCCGCGCGGTTTGGCTGCGCCAGTGGACTGCTGACAATGCTGCAAAGAAGGCCCTTACTGGGCTTCCATTTAAGGGGCTATGCCTGTTTGGGGACTGCCTAGACCTTTTTGCTAAGGAAGGTAAGTTACCCCAGTACCCCAGCCAGGGCTCCCTTTCACTCCCCTACCGTGGTGCTAAACAAGGAAAAGGGGTGTCCTTCGCGGGGGCTCGTGCTGATTCCTGGCACAGGAGCAGAGGACGACGTCCTGGCTCCTCCTGGGGGGCTACGCCCAAATCCTCTCCCAGGCCCCCTCAGACATGATGGGGCGCCCTCGCCCGTCAGGGTGGGGGGATGGCTGCAGCACTTTGCTCACTTCTGGAGGCATCACGTCTCAGACGGGTGGATTCAGGAGGTAGTGTCCTCTGGTTACAAGGTAGAGTTTGCTGTGCGCCCCCCCCCCCCCAAGATTCATCAGGTCCCGGATCCCCCAGGACCCTGTCTCAGCTCAGGTGATGGCGCAGGCCGTGCAAGGCCTTCTGGGTCTGGGGTCATTTGCAGGGTCCCCTTAAGAGAAAGAGGCAAGGGGTTCTACTCCAACCTCTTCACAGTTCCCAAAAAAGATGGGTCAGTCAGGTCCATTCTGGATTTACAGATCCACAACAAATTTGTCAAGAACAGGCGTTTTCGCATGGAAACTCTGCGCTCGGCCATCAGCTCCCTGCACCCAGGGGATTTCATGACGTCTGTGGACATGAAAGACGCTTACCTTCACATCCCTGTGTTTTCAGGACACCAAAGGTTTCTCAGATTCGCGTTGGAAGATCAACATTACCAATTTGTGGCCTTGCCATTTGGCCTCACCTCAGCTCCCAGAGCGTTCACCAAGGTGCTGGCGGGGGTGATGTCTCTGGTGAGGTCAAGGGGCATTCGCGTGCTGCCCTACCTGGACGACATACTCATCACCTCTCGGTCTCTACAGCAGGCAGAGTTGGACACTCAGCTGGTGGTGTCCACCCTGAAGTCCTTCGGCTGGGTGATCAATCACCCCAAGTCCTCTCTGTCCCCTTCCTCGGTGACCCCGTTCCTGGGAATGATTCTGGATACGGTTCAGTCAAGGATATTCCTTCCTCAACAGAAGGTGGAAGCTCTAACTGCGCAGGTGAGGTTACTGCTGTCGTGTCCCCAGCCCTCCCTCAGGCAGGGAATGCAGTTGGTGGGCCTGATGGTGGCGTGCTTCGAGGCGGTGCCTTTTGCGGTGCCTTTTGCTCAGTTCCATTTGAGGCCTCTACAACTTTACCTTCTGTCAGTTTGGGACAAGGTCCCTTTCGTGTTGGCTGGACTCCAGGAACTTCCTGGGGGGCAGGTCCTTTCTGGCCCCCTCCTGGGAGACGGTCACCACGGATGCCAGTCTGTCAGGATGGGGGAGGATTCTGGAAGTCCCTGCGGTTCCAGGGGAGGTGGGGGCCTCAGGAGGCCCACTTACCCATCAACATTTTGGAACTACGGGCGATCAGATTGGTTCTGGATCAGTTGACCGACCACCTGAGGGGTCTGTCTGTGCAGGTGCGCTCAGACAACAGGACGGCGGTTGCATAAATCAACCATCAGGGAGGGACCCGGAGCAGGGGGGGCCCTCCAGGAGGTGTCGCGGATTCTGACATGGGCGGAGGCCAATGTTCACTGCATTTCGGCTGTGTACATCCCGGGGGCAGAGAATCTACTGGCAGACTCTCTGAGCAGGGGGACCTCTCGTCAGGGACAGTGGTCCCTTTGCAACAGGGTATTCCAGTCCCTGTGTCACCGTTGGGGTCTACCAGATGTGGATCTGTTTGCGTCCTGTCAAAATCACAAGCTCCCGGCCTTTGTCTCCCTGTCTCAGGATCCTCTGGCCTTGACCACGGATGCTCTGTCAATGTCTTGGCAGGAATTTCGGCTCCTGTATGTCTTTCCACCATTCCCCCCGCTGGGCAGGGTTCTGCGCAAGATTGCTCTGGAAGGGGTGCCAGCGATTCTGGTGACCCCCAGGTGTCCAAGAAGAGTGTGGTTCGCAGATGTGGTGCAGATGGCAGTAGATCAGTACGTTCTGCCAGGGGTGCCAGATCTGCTCACTCAGGGCCCCTTACGCCATCCCAATTTACAAACTCTGGCTTTGACGGCCTGGCTGCTGAAACCTCCATCTTGATGGAGAAAGGCTTGTCCGCCTTGGTTGATACCACGGTGAAGGCTAGGAAGAAAACTTCTTCTTCCATCTATTACAGGGTATGGCGTACCTACATTGACTGGTGTGAGTCTAGGTCTCTTCCCTGTCATGTGTTCTCTATTCCCAGGATTCTGGAGTTCTTACAGCATGGGTTGGAGTCGGGACTCCAACTCAGTACTCTGAAGGGTCAGGTTTCTGCCCTATCTGTTTTCTTTCAGAAGTCTCTTGCTCAGAATTCTTTGGTTAAGACCTTCTTCCAGGGGCTTACTCATGTGCGTCCCCCACGTAAACCTATGGTCCCTGTTTGGGATTTGAACTTGGTTTTGTCTGCCTTGCAGGGTGCTCCCTTTGAACCTATACAGGATGCTGCTCTGGCTGTGCTTACGCTCAAGGTTGTCTTTCTGGTGGCCATTACTTCTGTCAGGCGTGTGTCTGAGTTGGCGGCTCTGTCTATTCAGCCACCATACTATGAGAGACACCAGGACAAGGTGGTGTTCCGCTTTAAGCCAGACTTTCTGCCTAAGGTGGTGTCTGCTTTTCATTTAAATCAAGATATTGTTCTTCCTTCATTGTGCCCTAATCCTAGCAACGCTTAGGAAAGGGTTCTGCATTCCTTGGATGTGGTCAGGTGTCTGAAGTATTACCTGGTAGTCACTACGTCCTTCAGGAAAACTGAACTCTTTTTGTGGTCCATTCTGGGCACAGGAAGGGTTTGGCTCCTGCCAAGTCTACTATTAGCAAATGGATTCGCCAGGCTGTGATTCAGGCCTATTCTGCTAAGGGGAAGAATCCTGCCTTCCGCCTTACTGCTCATTCCACTCGTGCTATTGGTGCCTCTTGGGCTTTTCAGCACCAGGCTTCTGTTGAACAAGTTTGCAAGGCCGCTACTTGGTCTTCTGTTCATACCTTTTCAAAGTTTTACAAGGTTGATGTTAGGGCCTCAGCTGATGCTGTTTTTGGCCGCAAGGTTTTGCAGGCGGCAGTGGTTTAAACTGTCTGCTGTTACCTTCTTTGTTGGGGATCCCACCCTACTTTATGGACACTGCTATTGGATGTCCCAAGTGTAAGTAATCTATCTGGAGCAGGACGTACTGTATACTAAGAATAATACAATTCTGTGAAATACTCACCTGTAGAATTGGTATTATGAGTATACAGTACATCCTGCTCCACCCCACCCTTGGTTTTGCATTATTCTGGATCCCCTGTATGGTGATTGTTATCATTGTTATAGTTACCAGTTTGGGTGGTTAAATTCTCCCGGCTTCTTGTTCACTGCTTTTCAATGCTGGGGATTTGTGGGAGGTCCCCGGGTATTTGAGGGGCCGGGAGGAGCCTGTTTTTGCATGTCTCTGCAGTGCATCGCCATCTGGCGGAAGATAACCCAAGTGTAAGTAATCTATCTGGAGCAGGACGTACTGTATACTTAATACTAATTCTACAGGTGAGTACACAGAATTGTATTTTTTCTTTATTGCATGGCACGGCCTGCTTCGGTATTCATAATAGTTGGGTTATTCCACCACAAGCTGGCGCAGTGGTACTGCAGAAAGCTGTGTCATCTCCCGGCCCCCTATAAAAACTGGATTAACCATAGAGATCCCAGTGTTTCCTCTGCAGTGAAACTGCGAAGTTAGAAGATGGCTCTCTCTTGCGCAGGTGAGCTGGGCAACCAAGCCTGCGGCCCTGCAAGTCTATTTCCACCCATTTCTGGACCCTCACTGCCTCCCAGCCCTGGCTGACAGATCGGGTGAGGGTAGAAGAGCACTAGGGTCAAGTGCTCCTGCAGCGCTGCTCCAAGCCGCAGACCCTGTTCCACAAAGGGTAGCCGGCCATAGGCTTTATGGTGAGTGTTTTGGGGACTGGGTCCCGCTCCCCCCCCTCCTGGCCTGGATACTCGCGGCTGCCTTCTTGTCTCCCTCTCCCCCCTCCCCCTCTCTGACTTTGTTCGGGGGGGGGGGGGTGATAGCGGCGAGTGTTAGTTGTGCGGTTTTGGCGTTTACAGTGTGTTTTTTGGTGGTGTTTTGCCCGCCGCTTTGTACTGCGCTCCGTGGTACTGTGCTCCGTGGCTGTGGGCCCTATAACCTGTGGCGTTTTTGCTTTGTCATGCGCCGGCGGGGTCACATGGGCGCCGTTTTCGTGCTCTTGGGGGGGGCGGGGCCGGGGGATGACTCGTATTGCGTCGTCCCCCCCCGGCGACCCGCCCCTTGAGGTACCTCTGCCGGCTCCATTTTGGATTAGCTGCGCATCTGGATTTCTCCCTTCAGGGCTGCAGCGCTTTTTCCTCTGGTGTGTTGCTTAATCCTGCGGTCTGTGCCTTGGTGACCCTGCGGTGTCCTTGGTCCGTGAGTCCCCCTTGGGGTTTTTTTATTGGTCTTGTGACCCTGGGTCTGCGTCCGGGGAGGAATCATGGTACCCTGAGGTGACAATCTGCTGTCACAAATTTTTGAAATCTTGCACATTGCTCCCCCTGAGGTGGCTAAGAGAAAGCAGGATAAGCTTTTTCATGCTGGTAAACGGCGTCTGAAGTTCCCTGAGCAGGGCTATTTCACTTCTATGGTGCTTAGGGAGTGGGAACGTCCTAACAGGATGGCTGCTGTGCCCAAGGGATTGGATAAGAGGTATCCCTTTCCTGCTGATATAGTAAAGCTTTGGTCCTGTCCCCCTGAGGTGCTAGGCCTGTCTAATACTTTGGTCATGCCTTCTCCTGACACTACCACTCTGAAGGACAGCGAGGACCGGCGCATGGATCAACTGGCCTGCCATGCTTTTACATTTGTGGGGCCTGGACTGCGCCCGGCCTGTGCTGCTGCCATTACTGCTATTGCCCTTAAGAAACTACTCAAGCGTCTCTGTGATGGCGCTATGGCTGGTAGGAGGAGGGAGGATTATAGGGCCCTCTTGCTTTGCTCTGATTTTGTTGTATTTATCCTTACTGCCATGGATGATGCTGTGAGGCTGGGCGGTAGGGATGGCCTCCGATGTTGAGGGGCAGATCCTTTCTGACTCCTTGTTGGGAGACGGTCACCACGGATGCCAGCCTGTCAGGATGGGGGGGGGGGGGTTTCTGGAAGGATCGTCAGTTTCAGGGTCTGTGGGGGCCTCAGGAGGCTCACGAGCCCATCAATGTTCTGGAACTGAGAGCCATCAGGTTGGTTCTGTTTCACTTGACTCATGAGTTACAGGGCTTGCTGGTTCAGGTTCGGTCAGACAATCGGACGGTGGTCGCCTACATCAATCACCAGGGAGGGACTCGCAGCAGCAGTGCCCTGAGGGAAGTGTCTTTGATTCTGGCCTGGGCGGAGAGCCATGTCCCGTGCATTTCGTCAGTTTATATTCCGGGAGTGGAGAACACGGAGGCGGACTCTCTGAGCAGGTTCTCATCTCGCCGGGGGGGGGAATGGTCTCTCAGCCCCAAGGTGTTTCGCTCGATTTGCCTCAGGTGGGGGTCTCCGGAGGTGGATCTCTTTGCTTCTCGGCACAATCACAAGCTTCCGGCATTTGTGTCTCTCTCGCGGGATCCGCTGGCTCTGGCAGTGGATGCCATGTCTCTGAACTGGAGGGATCTGGGGTTTCTGTACCTTTTCCCTTTGTTTCCCATGGTGGGCAGAGTGGTGCGCAAGCTGGCCCTAGAGTGCGCGTCAGCAATCCTGGTGGCTCCAAGGTGGCCAAGACAGGTTTGGTTCGCAGACGTGGTAAGGTTGGCAGAGGATCAGTTCGCTCTGCCCCTGCTGCCGTATCTGCTCACCCAGGGTCAACTACTTTACCCCAATTTACCAACACTGGCTTTGACGGCGTGGCTGCTGAAACCTCCATCTTGAAGGAGGAAGGTCTTTCCGATGCTGTGATTCGGACTCTTGTTAGCGCTAGGAAGCGGTCTTCCTCTACCATCTACTATAGGACTTGGAGGTCTTATATTGATTGGTGTGAGGTCAGGGCCTTGCCTTTAGGTTGTTTTCTATTCCCAGAATTCTGGAGTTTCTTCAACATGGCCTGGAATTGGGGTTCCAGCTTAGTACTTTGAAGGGGCAGGTTTCTGCCCTGGCGGTTTTCTTTCAAAGGTCTTTTGCTCTTCATCCTTTGGTTAAGACTTTTTTCCAGGGGGTTACGCATGTGCGGCCTCCTAGGAAGCCTTTGCTCCCAGTTTGGGATTTGAATTTGGTGCTTTCTGCTCTTCAGGGTCCTCCTTTTGAGCCTTTGCATGATATTACATTGTCTTCGCTTACGCAGAAGGTGGCATTTTTGGCTGCTATCACTTCTGTTCGGCGCGTCTCTTAGTTGGCGACTTTGTCCATTCAGGCTCCGTACTTTGAGAGGCATCAGGACAAGGTTGTTTTCCGTTTCAAGACGGATTTCCTTCCTAAGGTGGTTTCTGCCTTTCATCTTAATCAGGACATTATTCTGCCCTCCTTGTGTCCTAATCCCAGCAATGACAAGGAGAGGGTCTTGCATTCCTTGGATGTGGTTCGCTGTGTGAAGTACTATTTGGTAGTTGGATGCTTTTTTTGTGGTGCCCTCCGGGCCCAGGAAAGGTTTGGCGCCCGCCAAGTCTTCCATTAGTAAATGGATTCGTCAGGCCGTTGCTGGGGCCTATTCTGCCAAGGGGAAGGTTCCCCCTTTTCGTGTTACTGCTCATTCTACTCGTGCTGTTGGGGCGTCCTGGGCTTTTCAGCACCAGGCCTCTGTTGAGCAAGTTTGTAAGGCTGCTACTTGGTCTTCTGTTCACACTTTTTCCAAATTTTACAAGGTTGATGTGCGGGCCTCAGCGGATGCTGTTTTTGGCCGCAAAGTTCTGCAAGCTGCAGTGGTTTAAGTTGTGTTTTATTGCCTTGTTTGGATCCCCGCCCATTATGGACACTGCTATTGGATGTCCCACATGTAATGAATGTTTTGAAGCGGGGTGTGTGACATACTTAGAATAATACCATTTTGTGAATGCTCACCTGTAAAATGGGTATTATAAGTATGTCACACCCCGCTTCACCCTGCCCTTTTGTATTCTGGATCCTTTATATGGTGAACTTTTCGTTATGTCTTATTTTTGGCTCTTCCTGGTCCCTTACCTTACTGCTATCTTTATACTGGGTAATGAGTGGGAGGTCCCAGGTATTTATGGACCGGGAGGGGCTCTCTTTTTTCCTTTACATCTCTGCAAGATCGCCATCTACAGGTCCGTATAACCCACATGTAATGAATGTTTTGAAGCGGGGTGTGTGACATACTTATAATACCCATTTTACAGGTGAGTATTCACAAAATGGTATTTTTGTAATGTTTGCTTGGACTGGTATATGTGGTGTCAACCGCCGCGCTGACTTGTCTTTTTACACTGCAAATGCTGCCGCCGCGCGCGCCTTTTCCTTCATTTGGATGTTCCGCGGCGGCGTTACCTCAGACGCCTCTGCGTCCTCATTGGCTGCTTGTCGGTTGGACTTCGCGCTCTTCAGGGGGGCGGGGCCTGGCATGGCGCGCCCCACGTCACGGCTCGCTCTGGCCCGCCCTTCGAGGTACTCTGCGCCATATTGTCTGGTCGCGCGCGCGTGACGTTCTTACTTACCGTGGTCCGTAAGTGTCCTCGTGGGCGGCTTTATACTTCACTGTAGTGTGTTTCGGTTCTGACACCCTTCTTCTCATTGTGTCTTTCAGAGGGTGAATCCATTGGCTTCTCCCGGCCCGGTGTAATTGATAGTCGGGCCTTGTAAAATTACTCCCACTTCCCTAGCGGGTCATTGGGGCATCCAGGGTTGCTTTATAACGTCAGTCCCTACTGGCATATTGTGCCTAATAATCTCCATATGGAGGCATCTAAGGATAATGTGACCGGGGTCCCTTTGGGACAAGACCGGTGGTGTATGGCATGTGGACAACCTCATGCTGATGCTGACAAGGTATGGGTCTGCGTACCCTGTGCTGAGAAAGCGCTGGCCTTGCAATCTGGCCTGCTAGTGGCTGCACCTCGTTTCACTTCACCTTCTCCCCCAAGCTTAAATCTCACTCCTGCTGAGTGGCATACAAGTGGGGATTCTCAGCCTGATGTGTCTTCTGGACTACCTACTGCTGAGCAGATTATTCCGAGGTCCTTAGCGCGTAAGGGCCCTGGTAAGAAGCTGCACCTGATG
This sequence comes from Gastrophryne carolinensis, assembly GCA_027917425.1. Taxonomy (NCBI): domain Eukaryota; kingdom Metazoa; phylum Chordata; class Amphibia; order Anura; family Microhylidae; genus Gastrophryne; species Gastrophryne carolinensis. The sequence goes on along the minus strand of CM051243.1, from coordinate 67,508,315 downwards.
CCTTATGATACTGTTTTCCTTATGGGATCTCAGGAGTTTATGAATCTGTGCGGCTATACCCCTTCTGATGAAGGAGAGCTCTTTTCTGACTCATCTGATGAGAGACCAAGGGTTCATGACGATTCTGGCTCTGACCCCTGGGCCTCGGATGACACTGACAGATTATTGACCCAGATCTTTGAGGTTCTGTCTATCTCTCTCCCTGGTGAGGCTCCCAGACAAAGAGGGGAGCGCTTCCATACAGCAACATCACGTTTGGAATTCCTAGAGCAGGCACATTTCCATTCCCTTGTGCTCAAGGAATGGGAGTGCCCCAGTAAACTTGCCGGGGTTCCAAGGGACTGGTATAGGAAGTATCCTTTTCCCCCTGAGGTGGTTAAATGTTGGTCATTCCCCCCCCCCCGAGGTGGATGTCCCGATCATAGGGCTATCTAACACCCCTTTCTTGCATCCCCCTGATTCTACTACCCCTCGGGATGCTGAGGACCGGCGCATTGACCTGCTGGCCTCCCACGCCTTTGCATGTGCGGGGACGGCGCTGCGCCCGGTCTGTGCCTCTGCCATTACTGCTGTGGCCGCTAGAACCCTCATCAGAAAATTGCTTGATCGTGCCCCTGATGATCTCCCTTGGGATGTGTTTAATGCACACTCCAGCTGTGATGTGTTTGTAAAATTTCTCCTATTAGCATTGGATGACACCATTAGAATGTGTGCAAGAACTTCTGCCCTTGTGGCTATACATCGCTTGGTCTGGCTGCGACAGTGGGGTGCTGACAATGCTGCGAAGAAGGCCCTTACTGGGCTCTCCTTTAAGGGGCTACGTCTGTTTGGGGCCCTTCTAGACCTGTTTGGTAAGAGAGGTAAGTTACCCCAGCGCAGACGGCTGTCTCGGCCCATTTGGGGCTAGGGCCCCCCTTCCACCCCCCACCATGGTGTTAAAACAGGAACAAGGGGTGTCCTTCGCGGGGGCTCGCGCAGCTCCCTGTCCCAGGAGCAGAAGACTACACCCTGGCTCCTCTGGGGGGGCTAAGCCCAGTCTCTACATCTGGCAAAGTTGGATACTCAGCTGGTGGTGTCCATTCTGGAGTCATCTGGATGGGTGATCAGCCACTCCAAGTCCTCACTGTCCCCTTCCTTGGTAACTTCATTCCTAGGAATGAATCTGGACACAGTTCAGGCAAGGATATTCCTTCCTCAGCAGAAGGTGGACAATCTGCTTGCACAAGTTCAGTTCCTCCTAGCTGTCCCCGTCCCTTCACCAGGCAGGGGATGCAGCTGGTGGGCCTGATGGTGGCCTGCTTCGAAGCGGCCCCTTGTGCTCAGTCCCTCTTGGGGCTTCTGCAAATTCTCCTATTGTCTGTATGGGACAAGGGCCCAGCATCCCTGGACTGGGTCTGTGTGTCTTTCCCCCCTGGTGAGGAGGTCCCTCTTGTAGTGGATGGACTCAAGGAACCTATTGGGGGGCAGAACCCTCTTGCTCTTTCCTGGGAGACGGTCACCACGGATGCCAGTCTATCAGGTTGGGGGGGTTCTTTTGGAGGTCCCTGCGGTTCCAGGGGAGGTGGGGCCCTTAGGAGGCCCATTCACCTATCAATGTCTTAAAGCTTTGAGTGATCAGGTTAGTTCTGGTTTGTTTGACTACTCATCTTCAGGGCCTGCCTGTTCAGGGGCGCACGGTCACTCTGATGGCAGTTGCCTACATCAATCATCAGGGAGGGCCCCGGAGCAAGAGGGTCCTCCAGGAAGTGTCTCTGATTCTGATCTGTGTGGAGGCCAATGTTCCCTGCATTTCAGCGGTATACATTCCGGGAAGGGGGGGGGGGGGTCCCTCTGCAACAGGGTGTTCCAATCTCTGTATCACCGTTGGGGCCAACCTGATGTGGATCTGTTTGCGTTCCGTCACAATCACAAGCTCCCGGCCTTTGTCTCCCTGTCCCAGGATCCTCTGGCCGTGCCCATGGATGCCTTAGTAATGTCATGGCAGGACATTCAGTTTCTGTATGTCTTTCCTACATTCCCCCTGCTAGGCAGGGTTCTGTGCAAGATTGCTCTGGAAGGGGTGCCAGTGGTTCTGGTGGCCTAGAAGAGTGCGGTTGCAGATGGCAGTAGATCAGTGCTTTCTGCCTAGAGTGCCAGATCTGCTCACTTAGGACCCCTTAAGCCATCCCAATTACAAACTCTGGCTTTGGCGGCCTGACTGCTGAAACCTCCATCTTGATGGAGAAAGGTTTGTCTACCTCGATGGTTGTGTCCATGATGAAGGCTAGGAATATGACTTCTTCTTCTATCTGTTATAAGGTATGGCGTACCTACATTGACTGGTTGAGTCTTGGTCTCTTCCCTGTTGGGTGTTCGCAGTTTCCAGGGTTCTGGAATTTTATTGCATGGGTTGGAGTCGGTCTCTATCTCAGTACTTTGAAGGGTCAGGTTTCTACCCTGTCTGTCTTCTTTCAGAAGTCTTTTGTTCAGCATTCCTTGATTAAGACTGCTTTTAGGGGGTTGCTCATGTGCGTTCCCCACAACAACCTATGGTCCCTGTTTTTGGGATTTGGACTTGGTCTTGCCTGCCTTGCAGGGTGCTCCCTTTGGTCCAGTGCAGGATGCTGCCTTGGCCTTTTTGCCCTCAGGGTTGTGTTTCCTGGTAGCTATCACTTCTGTGAGGCGTGTGTCTGAGTTGGCGGCGCTGTCCATTCAGCCCCCCTTCTATGAGAGGCACCAGGACAAGGTGATGTTTTGTTTCTAACCTGATTTTCTGCCTATGGTAGTGTCTGCCTTTCATTTGAATCAGGATATTGTTCTTCCTTCTTTGTGCCCTAACCCCAGCAATGTTAAGGAGAGAGTTTTGCACTCTTTGGATGTGGTTAGGTGTCTGACGTACTATCTGGTGGCTACTGCACCTTTCTGGAAAACTGATGCTCTTTTTGTGGTCCCTTCTGGTCCTAGGAAGGGTTTGGGTCCTGCCAAGTCTACTATCAGCAAGTGGATTCGTCAGGTTGTGATTCAGGTCTACTCTGCTAAGGGGAAGAATCCTCCCTTCACCTTATTGCTCATTCTACTCGTGCTATTGGTGCCTTTTGGGCCTTCCAGCACCAGGCTTCTGTTGAACAAGTTTGCAAGCCGCTACTTGGTCTTCTGTTCATACCTTTTCAAAGTTTTACAAGGTTGATGGTTGATGTTAAGGCCTCAGCTGATGCTGTTTTTGGCCGCAAGGTTTTGCAGGCGGCAGTGGTTTAAACTGTCTGCTGTTACCTTTTTTATTAGGAATCCCACCCTACTTTATGGACACTGCTATTGGATGTCCCAAGTGTAAGTAATCTATCTGGAGCAGGACGTACTGTATACTAAGAATAATACAATTCTGTGAAATACTCACCTGTAGAATTGGTATTATAAGTATACAGTACGTCCTGCTCCACCCCACCCTGGTTTTTGCATTATTCTGGATCCCATGTACGGTGATTGTTGTCATTGTTATAGTTACCAGTTTTTGGGTGGTTAAATTCTCCCGGCTTCTTGTTCACTGCTTTTCAATGCTGGGGATTTGTGGGGGGTCCCCGGGTATTTGAGGGGCCCGGGTCGAGCCTGTTTTACATGTCTCTGCAGTGCAGCGCCATCTGACGGAGGATAACCCAAGTGTAAGTAATCTATCTGGAGCAGGACGTACTGTATACTTATAATACCAATTCTACAGGTGAGTATTTCACAGAATTGTATTTCTAAGTGTGCCATACACTCCACTTCGTTCTTCATGACATCTGGGTAATTTCCAGTAGAGGGCGAACTTCTGCAGAGATGAATATGCAAAAAAGAAAGCCCCTCCCGCTCCCTCCCGCTCCATATATTCCTGGGACCTCCCACCAATTCCCCAGTTTCTTCTCTGCAGAGAAGGCGACAAGACAGAAGATGAGGACTTCTTTGCTTACAGGTAAGCCGGGCTCGCCCCCGGCCTTCTATTGTCCCTATTATTGCCAGGACCCTTCTAAATTACCCTGTATTGAGCCTCCCAGCTTAGGCTGCGGGTCCTGGTGAAGGTAGGAGCACCCTATGGTTGCAGCAGGAGTACTGCTCCACCGTGAGACCTCACTATGGGGTAGGCGGTTTCCAGGTTTCTTGGTGATCCTGGTGTGGGATGCCCTGTCCCGTTAGGCTTATGGCCGGCTTCTGGCTGGATTTGTGTGTGTGTTTGATGTTTACTGGCCAACACTGTCTGACTACAGCCTGGGGGAGCTTCTCCCCCTCAGGCTGCGTTCGGGAAGGGGGCTCGGGCTCTCGACGCGGCCGCGGTAGCCCCGCCGCCTTATTTGGCGCGATTACAGTGCTCGTTGTCTAGGGGTCCGCATTGCTGGGAGGGGGGCGTGGCCTCGAAAAACGCGCATTCTGCGCTGGCCCGCCCCCCCCTGCTCTCCCTTCCCAGGCACGAGGCTGCGTGGGGGCCATCTTCCCTGGCAGGCCGCTTTGCACTCGGGGTGGTAAGGGCCTGATGGCCATCTCTTTAGCTTGGGTGTGTGTGGGGGCCCCCACTGGTCTCTAACGTGTGTGTGTGTGTGTTTATGCCTTATTTACACTGTTTGGCTGTGTTGTGGTATGTATGTATATATATATATTTTTTTTTTTTTTCCATTGTGTGGCTGTAAGATCAAATTTTTTACACTGCTCTGCTCTTATGTGGCTTATTTTGTGTGTTACAGGTTGCCCTGTATATGTGCATATTAAGGGGTCCCTCCTGGTCCTGGGGTCCCTAGTTATAAAAATTGTCCACCCAAAAATCCTCCCACTGGGCATCCCGGGTTGCTTATGCGTATTTCCCTGCGATCTTGCGACTGACCACAAAAATTCACCATATGGAGGCTCTGCAGGATACCAGGCCTGGGATCCCTTCGGGACAATCCTGGCCATGTGTGGGGTGCGGGATATATCCCTTACGGGGGAGAATGTGCTGATCTGTATACCATGCGCACAAAAGGCCATAACGCGGCAGTCTGGTACCCAGCCTTCTGGGTCGGCTCCTCCCGCTTCATCGCCTTCCCCTCCCCACCTGATCCGTACCCCAAGTGACATTGGTACCAGTGGGGAGTCGCTTTCTCATGTTTGGGCTCAGTTGGCCAGCATAGAGAAAATGATTGCTAGCACGGTGGGCAAGAAGGCCCAGGCTAAAGAGAGACAGCTGTCGTCGGCCCAGCCTTTGTGGGATATTGACGACGAGTCCGCTGATTTGTCAGATTATTCTCCGTTAGAGGAGGGGGAATTGGATCAGGATTCAGAGGCTGACTATGGTCAGCCTGGGAATTCCAATGTCGGGCAGGCGCTGGGGGATGCCGTTTATATGGCCACTGTTTTGTCACATTTATTGGAGGTGTTGGATATTGATCCACCTGAGGCGCCCCCTCTTAAGAAGGGGGAATTTTTTTGGGCCCACAAGCCCCGTCTGGAATTCCCTACCCAGGGTAATTTTGATGCGCTGATCCTTAGAGAATGGGAGAGGCCCAGTCGGCTTCCTGGTGTGCCTCAGGGATGGGATAAGAAATATCCTTTTCCGGTGGAGGCGGACAAGCGCTGGTCTTCTCCTCCCGAGGTCGACACGCCTGTTTTAGGTTTGACCAACTTTTCTGTGCTGAACACCCCTGACGCCACCTCCCTTAAAGCGGACCTTCACTCTGAATAAGAGTCTATCTTATATGTTTCCCACACCCTGTACATACAGATTGTCCACATTAAAAATCATCCTACCTGCATCTACTGCATGTTATGAGCCTTTAAACATCCAAGATGGCGGCTTATGGAAGCCGCCATCTTATCAGGCAGCCTGCAAACAGGAAGTGCCTCCTGACTGTGCAGCTCTGCATTCTGGGACTGCTGACCTTTTCCTGACCCCAGCTCTGCTCTGTCTGAGCAAAGCACAGCTGTAACCCACCCCCCTGTACCTTATCCCACTCTCCTCTCCTCAGTAAGTGTGATGCTTCTGAGTCAAGATGGCGGTGCCCGTATCCTAAATTCCTGAACAGAGTTGCAGCCCAGTGGGGGAAAGAATAATAAGTTAGTGACTAAAATCGTAAAATATATTAATGTTAGATGCTGGGGAACCGTTTTAAGAGTTTGGGCTTTTCATTAAATCACGCTGAAGGTCCGGTTTAAGGATGGCGAGGATAAGTGCCTGGATCAGATGGCGTGCCACGCATTTGCCAACGTGGGCTCGGCCCTGCGGCCTGTTTGTGCATCTGCCCTGGTGTCGCTTGCTACCAGGTCTCTTATCAAGGACTGGCTGAATAACGCTCAGGTTGATCCAGATGGCGCTGAGTTCGCTATACTTAAGAAGTGCGAATTGTTCATGGATTTTGTCATGGCTGCGATGGAAGACTCCATTGTCGTGTGTAGTGGGAAGTCAGCCTTACTGGTGGCCATGCGCAGACTGGTCTGGCTCCGTCAGTGGACAGCGGACGTTGGAGCAAAGAAGTCGCTCACAGCTCTCCCCTTCTTGGGTGCGCGGCTGTTTGGAGATAAATTGGATGCTGTTGCTAAAGGAGGTAAATTACCTCAGTGGAGGAAACAGCGCCGTCCCCTTCGGGGGCGGGCTCGTTCACCCCTTCCTTTCGAGGGGCCAGAGCGTCTAGGGGTCTGGCCTTCTCAGGTGTCAGGGGCTCGTCCTGGACCAGAGGCAGAGGTCAGGCACGTCCCACGGCTGCCTGGGGTTCCAAGGCCAAGCCTGCCGTTAAACCGGCTCAGCAATGAAGGGGCGCCCTCACCCGCAAGGGTGGGGGGACGGCTGCGGCTCTTCTTCCAGGTCTGGGCCCCTTGAGGTCATAGACAATTGGATCTTGGAAGTGGTCTCCTCCGGGTACAAACTGGAGTTCGAGTACTGGCCGCCCCCAAGGTTCTTAAGGTCTCGGGTGCCCTCGGACCCTCAGGCTGCACAGGGGCTCCTGTTAGCAGTAAAAAACCTTCTTGACATGGGGGTTATATGCCCGGTGCCTCCGTTGAAAAGAGGCAGGGGATACTACTCCAACCTTTTCACGGTTCCCAAAAAGGAGGGTTCGGTGAGACCCATTCTAGATCTCAAGGTTCTCAACAGGTTTATCAGAGGCAAGAAGTTCTGCATGGAGACTCTGCGCTCGGCTATCAATTCCCTTCGCCAAGGGGATTTTATGACATCCATAGACATCAAGGATGCGTATCTGCATGTTCCGTTTTTTCAGGCACGTCAGAGATTCCTCCGGTTTGCGGTGGAGGATCAACATGATCAATTTGTAGCTCTTCCCTTCGGTCTGACCTTGGCACCAAGGGTCTTCACCAAGGTTTTGGCGGGCGTAATGACTCTGCTCAGATCTCAGGGCATTCGCATTGTGCCTTATCTGGACGATCTGTTGATTTCAGCTTCTTCCCTTCAGCAGGCGGAACTGGACACCCACCAGGTGGTGTCGACCCTGGAGAGGTTCGGGTGGGTGATCAACCGCACCAAGTCTTCTCTCTCCCCGTCTCAAGTGATTTCATTTCTGGGCATGAATCTGGATACCAGTCGGGCCAGAGTTTTTCTGCCGCAGACCAAAGTGCAGGGGATTCAGGGCCTGATCCGTCTTCTTCTGGCCAGTCCTTGTCCCTCTATCCGACAGGGGATGAAACTGGTGGGTCTGATGGTGTCCTCCTTCGAGGCGGTGCCGTTTGCACAATTTCACATGAGATATCTTCAACTTCTCCTATTGGCGTATTGGGACAGGAGCCCACAGTCATTGGATCAACCCTTCAAGATGTCTCCCAGGGTTCGGCAGTCCTTTCGGTGGTGGCTGGACTCGAGCAATCTGGTGAAGGGCAGATCCTTTCTGGTCCCTTGTTGGGAGACGTTTACCACGGATGCCAGCCTGTCGGGCTGGGGAGGTTATTGGAAGAGTCATCAGTTCAGCGGGGTGTGGGGTCCCCAGGAGGCTCACACCCCCATCAATGTATTGGAGCTCAGAGCCATTCGACTGGTTCTGGCTCGGCTGACCACACAGTTGCGGTCTTCCGGTTCAGGTGCGTTGGGACAACTGAACGGCAGTGGCTTGCATAAATCACCAAGGAGGGACTCGCAGCAGGAGTGCCCTCAGGGAAGTCTCTCTGATCCTGCACTGGGCGGAGAGCAATGTTCCCTGCCTTTCGGCAGTCTACATTCCGGGAGTGGAGAATACGGAGGCGGATTCCCTGAGCAGGGGATCCTCTCGCCACGGAGAGTGGTCTCTCAACCCCGAGGTTTTTCTGGATCTTTGCTGCAAGTGGGGGGACTCCGGAGGTGGATCTCTTTGCCTCGAGGCACAATCACAAACTTCCTGCCTTTGTGTCTCTTTCTCAGTATCCCCTGTCTCTGGCAGTGGATGCCTTGTCACTGGCTTGGAAGGACCTGGGTTTTCTGTACCTGTTTCCACCTGTCTCCATGCCGGGCAAGGTAGTTCGCAAACTGGTTCTAGAAGGGGCACCAGCGATTCTGGTGGCTCCAAGGTGGCCAAGAAGGGTTTGGTACGCAGACGTTGTAAGGATGGCCGTAGACCAGTGCCGGCTTCCCTTGCTGCCGGACCTGCTATCTCAGGGTCATCTACTTTACCCCAATTTACAAACGCTGGCTTTGACGGCTTGGCTGCTGAAACCTTCATCTTGAAAGAGGAAGGTTTGTCTGAGGCTGTTGTTCAGACCCTGATTAGGGCTAGGAAGCGGTCCTCTTCGGGCATTTACTATAGGGCTTGGAGGTCCTATATTGATTGGTGTGAGGCTAGGGCCTTGCCTTGCAGGGTTTTTTCTATACCCAGGATTTTGGAGTTTCTTCAGCATAATCTGGATCTTGGGTTCCAGCTTAGTACTTTGAAAGGACAGGTTTCTGCTCTGTCGGTTTTCTTCCAGAGGTCTTTTGCTTTACACCTGCTGGTTGACCTTTTTCGAAGGGGTGGCGCATGTGCGGCCCCCTTGGAAGGCTGTAGTTCCTGTTTGGGATTTGAATTTGGTTCTTTTGACTCTGCAGGGTCCTCCTTTTGAGCTGCTACAGGATATTGCTCTTTCGGTTCTCACTCAGAAGGTTGCCTTCTTGGTGGCTATTACCTCTGTTCGGCGGGTCTCTTAGTTGGCGGCCCTGTCGATTCAGGCCCCTTACTTTGAGAGACACCAGGATAAGGTGGTTTTTCGTTTTATGACGGATTTCCTTCCTAAGGTGGTTTCTGCTTTCCACCTCAATCAGGACATTGTTCTCCCTTCCTTGTGTCCTAAGCCTAACAATGACAAGGAGAGGGTTCTGCACAATTTGGATGTTGTTCGCTGCGTGAAGTACTATTTGGTGACTACTTCTTCCTTCCGCAAGACAACGCCTTTTTCGTGGTGCCCTGAGGGCCCAGGAAAGGTTTGGCGCCTGCTAAATCTACGATTAGCAAATGGATTCGTCAGGCCATTTTTGGGGCCTATTCTGCTAAGGGGAGGAATCCCCCTTTTAGGGTCACTGCGCACTCTACTCGTGCTGTTGGTGCATCCTGGGCTTTTCAGCACCAGGCTTCTGTTGAACAAGTTTGTAAGGCTGCTACTTGGTCTTCCGTTCATACCTTTTCCAAGTTTTACATGGTTGATGTGCGGGCTTCAGCGGATGCTGGTTTTGGCCGCAAGCTGCAGTGGTTTGAGTTGGTACATTCTTTACTGTTTCTGGTTCCCACCCATGACGGACACTGCTATTGGCTGTCCCAGATGTCATGAAGAACGAAGTGGAGTGTATGGCACACTTAGAATAATACCGTTTTGTGAGTACTCACCTTTAAAACGGGTATTATGAGTGTACCATACACTCCACTTCGCCCCGCCCTTGTTTTCTTCAGGTATTCTGGGGCTTTTATATGGTGAACCATTGGTTTTGATTGTTGCGGTTATATTTGGTTCTTCCTGGTCCCTTTACTGCTTTTATACACTGGGGAATTTGTGAGAGGTCCCAGGTATATATGGACTGGGAGGGGCTTTCTTTTTTGCATATTCATCTCTGCAGAAGTTCGCCCTCTACTGGAGATTACCCAGATATCATGAAGAACGAAGTGGAGTGTATGGCACACTCATAATACCCGTTTTAAAGGTGAGTACTCACAAAACCGGTATTTTTGATTGCCCACACTGGCCTAGAAGGGTGTGGTTTGCGGATCTAGTCAGCCTGGCAGTGGAGCCCCATGGCGACTCCCCAACCGACCAGATCTTCTGCAGCACCTCCATCCGGCGGGTTTCAGAGCTGGCAGCGCTTTCTATCAAATTGCCCTTTTTTGGTGCTGTATGAAGACAAAGCAGTGTTTCAGTTGAAGCAGGATTTTTTGCCCAGAAGTGGTCTCTCCTTTCCATTTGACTACCCTCCTTGTGCCTACGTCCCACTCATCAGAAGGAACGGCTCCTGCATTCCCTTAATGTCAGGGCATTAAGGTACTACTTGCCTGATACTCAGTATGTCCATAAGACGGATACCTTGTTCGTGATCCGGGGAAGGACCAAGGAGGGGTCTGGCGTCTGCCAGATCTGCTCCCGGCAGGTGGAACATGCAGGCGGTCATACTGGCCTACGTCTGCGCGAATAAGGTGATGCCATTCCGGGTCACCGCCCACTCCATTAGGGCGATTACCCGACTTGGGCTTTCCAGCACCAGGTATCGGTGGACTAGGTATGCAAGGTTGTGATTTGTCATCTCCCCACACCTTCACCTTCAGTTTTAGAGACTTGATGTCGGGGCATCGGCTGATGCCGCTCTGGGTAGTAAGGTGTTGCAGATGGTGGTGAACTTCTCTCCAGGGGTCTAGTCTCTAGGTTAATTTTCGCTATTCCTGGTTGGGTTGACGCAGTCGGCCGTTTGATGCCCTAGGTGAGGGTACTGCTTTGGGACGTCCCACACATTGCTGACTGGGGGTGCCCCGAAATGGAAGGGACGAAGAAAAGGAAATTTGTGTACTCGCCACTAAATTTCTTTTCTTTTCATTTTCCATTCTGGGGCACCACACCCACACCCACCCTACCGTTGTGTTACTACTGCATCGCTTGCGGTTGATGCTTTCTACATGGTTCGAGTTTTGTTGCACTGTTTCTAGTTGCACATAATATGCACAGGTTAGTGTTTCTCCCCTTCCAGGGCACCTGAATATGGATGCCCTGGGAATAGCGAGTATATGTGCCCTGGAGTCTCATAGACTCCAGGGTGGGTTTTGGTCCACTTCAAGTGAAGTGTTTTCATCAGGTTTATTCTAGCATGCTTAGTCTGTCCCTTTTTGTTCCTAATCCTAATTGGCATGAGGCCCTGTCCTGTTGTAACATTGTAAGCGGACACATGTCTTCTTATGTTTTCAGAATGTCAGTAGCCGTGTTTACTCCAGTTACCCGGTGGAGGATTTGGAAGATGGTAAGACTTTTTAGATTTTTAGGTTTTTCTGTTTGTTTTTTTTTTGTTTTTTTTTTATTTATACTCTCTGTTCACTATTCCTGCAGGAACTCGGGACTGGCAGTTCAGGCCTCCTCCAAGGGGTGTTACAAGCAGTGAGGAGTACACACTTTGTAAAAGGTATGTGATTTTCCATTGCAGCTTTGCAGCAGTTGATGATTATACAAGTCTGCTTATCAGGACTGATGCTAGTAAAACATTTTCCTGAACAATTGAGTGCAGTGAAATTTCAAAAGCTGCTGGTCTGGAATGTTTTGCAGCTCTTATGAATGTGGCTTTATACCGTGCATTAGTATGCATGGCATTAAAGTGGACCAAAATCCAGGTCGATCGGCACAGGAATTTATAAGATTCTTGGGCCAATCGATTCTCTGTGTGAAACCCCCCAGGTTGCCCCATTCACTTACCTTTCTTCCCGGTCCCACAGTGTATGCGTGGCCCGCATCATTGCTATTCCTCTAGCAGGGTGCGTGCCATTCACAAATGCCCGGCGCGGGCACGCTCCCAGTTAGGGGGAAGCGGGTGATTCGGCCTCCAGCGCGCTCAGAGCTGCTGGCTTTAGATGCCGTCTTAGATGGCATGACGTCAGCGACCAAACGGCCGTGCATGTGCCGTAGGACCAGGGCGATCTGGGAGGTTTCACACAGCGGGGCACCCCCGATCAGGGGGAAAGGGACCAAAACCCAGGATAGTCAAAATCCTGGGTTTTGGTCCACTTTAAGTACTGATTATGTACTGATCCCGCAAATGGGGAAAGGGTGATATGGGGACTTTCACACAGTGGGGCATCCTAAATCAGGACTTCAAAGGGACAAGGACCTATCACCAGGATAGTGATAGCTTTAAAGTGTACCAAATCCCAGGATTTTAACTACATTGGGTTTTGGTCCTTTCCTGGGGGCACCTCTATAAGGGGTGCGCCGCTGTGTGAACCCCCCCAGATCGCCGCAGCCAACTCGCCTCTTCCCGGTCCCACGGTGTGACTAAGAGAAGCGTCTCTGCTGCTTTAGCATTGAAAAGAATGTTATATATCAATCTGCATGAAAGCTTTTCATAAATGCAGAGGTGCCCTTCATAATTTATCTGCAGGATTGCAGCTCGCCAAACTATAACCTGTCTTTTTACAGGTTGTTGGCGGCAGGACATTCTAGAGCTTCCCTGAGCGTTCCAAGTGAAACAACCACGGTAGAGTGATAGACATGCTGATGCCTCCATAACAGCTGGGGACATATAACGAAGCAGTTTAATTCTGCTCCAATAGTGAGAGCAGATTAGAGGAGCACAAATTGCTGAATGTTCAGCGTGCGGAGCTTGTATGTTACTACTGTAAAAATAGAAGAGGTAGAGAAGTCTCAAAATTGATTTTTTTTTTTTTTTACCCCCCACCCTCGGCATGAGGGGCATAGCTGCAGACTGATAGCCTGCACACAATGTACTTGGTTCGTTGCCGCTGGTCATTTGTCAAAACAGCCTGCTCTGATGGAACATAGAAGTAGTAAGTATTTGTCTGCATAGTCAAGAGATGGCTGCAGACCAGACACAAAGACATAAGTAGTAATTGGCTGCTCACATAGGGGCAATTTCCATTATCCAGGTCGTCACTGATGTAGTAAATTCATAAAATGTATATTGATTTTTAATCTGTTAATTTGACAAAAACTAAATGGAGGAAGGCGATAACTCCATACCTGGTGAAAAATCAAGGTTTAATCAATTACTGCTGACCTGTTTCATCAGACTTCCTCAGATCAGTAGAACCTTCATAATGCATAAACATCAAAGTGTTTGCCCCATGACCTGAATAATTGTTTAGTTCTTTGTCCTGAAGCTACAAAAGCTCTGCAACCTATATAAACATGTGGGATAGAATTCCATGTTTTTTCAGGTAATGGATTGAAGGTCTGATCCTGTTGCGATTCACTTTTACAGATTGAAACAAAATACAAAGTACTGCAGCCCAGCCACCGCAGAATGGACAAAAAAGTCAGCACCAGTCACCCCAATCACATATTAATCAAAATGAATAATTTCTTGTATTAAAATAATCACAAACATTCAATTAAAATGACTATTGAATCCACAGCAGAGGGCATCCCAATCATGATGATACAACAAAAATCCCATAATCCATCCAAAGATACAATAGCAGCAAATCTACCATGATAATCTTCAAATATGGACAAAACAATACATATATATCAAACAACTGTGCTATAGCAAAGTGCAAGCTGTGCTATGATAAAGTGCAATAGTGGCAAAATGTAAACCATGAAATAGAGAAAACGACACTGGACAATTATCAACTACATGAAGTGAATTCACCTATGTGATAAATCGGTGGTTGTTGAATCCGTTACTGTAGACCCAATGGTAATAATAAGGCAGCAATCAGCTCACCTGATTCATGTCTTATATGCCTCACCTCAATTTTCATCATTGCTGTGTAGAAGCCATAGCAGGGCTCCAAAGTTTGCCCCTTCTTCCAATTTCTTTCCCAGGGACAACTTAAAGTGGTATCACAGCCACTCTGTCTCTTGGAGCGCTCCGTGTGAGTCAGTACAGCCAGCCACAGTGGCCCAAAGCGGTATCTGACCACAGCAAAGGGCTGCTCCATGACACGCCCTTACCAGCTTAGCTCAACGTGTGCCTGCAGATGGCCACATGTCTGAATGCTGAAAAATACAGGCTATACGCTTTCACTTTTGCTCTTTATGTGTTTATGATTTCCCCTTACTGCTGTTTGGTTATTCTTTAATATCAGGTATTTCTTGTAATGAAACTGATTTTGCGATTCTGGAATTCTTTTTCCATTTCATTATGACTTTATCACAACTACTAGGTGAAAATACCTTGAATTTATCCAGGCTGCATTGTTTTGTCTTGACCTTATATGTTTCCACTAATAGTTTTTTTTCCTCTGAACTGGTTCTTCCCAGTGCGTCATTGCATGTGCTGGTTCCTGATTTGTCTATTTACACCGACGAGTAAAGGTATTTGTTTTGTCTTGCAGGTTTCTGGAGCAGGGGATATGCCGGTATGGGGCGCAGTGCACATCGGCCCACTCTCAGGAGGAGCTGGAGGAATGGCAGAAGCGCTATGCCTCGCGCCTCATCCGCCTCAAGCAACAAAAGGAGAGCACGCAGTGTTCAGGCAGCTACATGGAGTCCCTGATTGAGAAATGGATGAATTCGCTATCCCCCGAGAAAGTAGTGAGTTGAACATCTGCTGCTTTCTCTGCACCGGCTGTTAAAATTAAAATATAAACGTTGACATGAGTGATATTGCAAGATTTAAAGTGGACCAACACCCTCCCATGATCGGCCCGGGAATCTATAAGATTCCCGGACCGATCAGCTCCCTGACTGCGGGGCACCCCGATCCAGCAGCGGCGGCCGCCGCCTCCCACGCGTCCCTCTAGCAGGACGTGCACCCGCGCCGGCCGTTTGTGAATGGGCGGCGCGGGCACGCTCCCTGTAAGAGTGACGCGCGGGAGGCGGCGGGCGCGCTCTCTTGTCCGTCGCTGCCTCCCGCTTGTCCGTCGCTGCCTCCCGCTTGTCCGTCGGTGGGGATTGGCTGACTTTCTGGGGGGTTTCACACAGCGGGGCACCCCCGATCGCCCTCCCCACCGAAGTGGACCAAAACCCAGGATAGTCAAAATCCTGGGTGTTGTTCCACTTTAAACCGGACCTTCAGCATAATTTTAAGGAAAAACCCCAACCCTCCAAAAAAAAAACTATTCCCCAGCATCTAAAATTAATATATTTTAAGATTTTAGTTGCTTATTATTCTTTCCCCCACTGGACTGCAACTTTGTTCAGGACTTTAGGATAAGGGCACCGCCATCTTGCCTCACAAGCATCACATACTGAGGAGAGCGGGATAAAGTGCAGGGGGGAGGGGTTATAGCTGTGCTTTGCACAGACTATATTTGCACTTGTATGGCTTTATTAGACTTTGGCTTCATTCAGGAGGTTGAGAAAATAGACTCTTGATGTTGCAGTGGCCATGGCAGTCTGTACATATCATTTTGGAATTGAACTTTTGGAGTGGCAGGTGAATGTTTGGGGCTTTGGCAGCATGATGCCAACCCCAACCCAACTTCTGTATGTCATTTCTGTTTGTGAAGAACACCCCTTCATCTAAAGCATCCACATTTTATTACAGACCTGCCAATGTGATTTTCAGCTGGATAGTGTTGATCATTCTTTAAAGCTTTGAATGGCTGCTGAGATCTGATCATGACTAGTGAAAAGAGCAGCTATAAATAAATACAGGAGGTGATTAGTAAGATCCTGCATATGTTTCTGATCTTTGTATTTTTTTTCTCTCTTTCTCCAGCTCAGCGAGTGTGTGGATGGAGTGCGAGTAGAGTACAACCCTGAATTGTCTGTCACAGTGACCACCAAAATTTCTCAGAAGACATGGACATTTCAGCTCATATGTAAGGTAAGTACTTTATACTCAGGTTTTTGTGTTTGCAAAGTAATCAAAGAACTCAATGAAGAAACCACCATTAGTCTGTTTTGGGCTTTCGGGTAAATACTTTGGCTTTTATACCTGTGTTTGTCGAAAGCTTTGCATATTGTGTATTCTTAGTCACGATCCTCGGGAATACAGTGCTGCGATTGGCCGCTGGTGCTCACATGGACAGGGATTTCCAGTGGCTGGAACAATGGAGGAGCCCACCACCCTGGTGAGCACAGGGCGCCCAGTAGCAATGCTGTATTCCCGGTGAGGATCGTGGCTAAGGGTTTTGGGTTTTTCCCAATGCATGGCACGGCCTGCTTCATGAAGTCATTACTTCTGGGTTATTCTGCCACAAGGTGGCGCAGTGTACTGCAGAAGAGTTGTGGCTCCTCCCGGTACCATATAAAAACGGAATTACCATAGACTTCTTCAGTGTTCTCTCTGCAGTGATTTCTGTGAAGATAGAAGATGGCTCTATATTGCGCAGGTGAGCGGGGCAAACAAGCCTGCGGCCCTGCATGGCTATTTTCACCCATTTCCGGACACTCTGTGCCTCCCAGCCTCAGCTGACGGATCGGGTGAGGGTATCGGAGCACTAGGGTCAGATGCTCAAGGAGCGCTGCTCCTGGCCGCAGACCCTGTACCACAAAGGGTAGCCGGCCATAGGCCTTATGGTGAGCCTGTTTGGGATGCGGAGCTCCTGCCCTAACTTCTGAGGGGGTGAGTGTTTTTGGGGTTGCTCATTCTGCGTTTGGGGTCCCCCCCCCGTCTCTGGCCTGGGACCTCGCTGCCGCTCGCCTGCCTTCCTCGCTCCCTCCCTGTAGTGTGCTCGGGGGAGGGGGGGGCGGGTGGTAGCGGCGAGGGTACCTTGGCTGTGTGTTCGCGGGGTTTTTACTGTGTTTTTCACTGTTTTTAGCCGCCTCGCCGCTTTGTACTACGCTCCGCGGCGGGCGGCGCTATATTTGTGAGGCGTTTTTTCTTACTCTGATGACGCCAGCGAGGTCACGTGAGCGCCAATTTCGTGCTCCTCGGGGGGGCGGGGCTGGTGAATGATGCGGCCCGCCCCTCAAGGTTCCTTTGCCGCCGCCATTTTGATTCTGCTGCGCGCTGGGGCCCTTCTCATCCTGGAGCTGCGGCAGTGATCCCGGTCTGCTTGTCGCTTCCTCCTGTGGTCTGGCGGTTGGTGCCCTTGTCCTACTTGGTCCGTGAGTCCCCTTCGGGGGTTTTTGGTCTCTTTTGGGCATGCGCTGTGGGGTACTTATGTGTCTTTATGTCTTTCAGGCGGGACATCTGTGGGTTGGTGTTTCTCCCGGTCCTATCCCTTACCATCCCTCATCTTCCCTTTCTGGCTTCATCCCTTGGGGGGGCATCCCGGGTGGCTCTTGCTAGCCTTTACCCTGTGCTGGCCTATTGCCCCTGTGTTAATCACCATATGGAGGCTTCTGGGGATAACGTGCTTGTAGGTCCTTCGGGACTATCACGGCTGTGTACCGTGTGTGGGGTATCCTCTGTGAGTGACAGTGTCAGGGTGTGCGTGCCGTGCGCCCAAAGTGTCCTTGCGCTCTAGTCTGGGCTGCCCACTTCGCTTTCCAGCTCTGCGCCTCCTTCGGCATCACCTACCCCCCCCCCCGCGCCTGCATTTAGCCCCCAGTGAGGGGGATACTAGCAGGGGGTCACAGTCTGATCTGGCACTTTGTGTGGCCAGCATTGAGAAGCAGCTTGCTAGGCCTCT
Source organism: Gastrophryne carolinensis (assembly GCA_027917425.1). Classification (NCBI taxonomy): domain Eukaryota; kingdom Metazoa; phylum Chordata; class Amphibia; order Anura; family Microhylidae; genus Gastrophryne; species Gastrophryne carolinensis. Next base: position 67,490,718 of record CM051243.1, on the reverse strand, counting down.
AGCAAGAAGCGGCACCTGGCTCCCACGTCTGCCTGGGTTGCTGAGGAGCATGAGGAACTTGATCTTTTTGATGACTGTTACTCCCTAGAGGAGGAGGAGGAGCTTTTCCCGGGCTCTGATTCCTCTGGGGACTAGCAGGTGGGCTGCGACAGTGATCCTGGGTCTGAGTCTGAGGATTCCTGGTTCCCTGAGGACACTGCTAATCTGTTGTCTCACATTTTTGAAATCTTGCACATTGTCCCCCCTGATGTGGCTAAGAGGAAACAGGGTGAGCTTTTTTCGTCCTGTTAAGCAGCGTCTGGAGTTCAACAATTGCTATGGGGTGCACTACTTATTCCATTTAACATGTGCTCATACCTCAGTAAATGCAATCACTAGTTTGGGAGTGGACATGGAAAAAAACACACCTTCCTCCCTTAGGGAGCACCAAAAAATATTCACAAACCTATATCCTCAAAAATATATCACTTTTATTTACACATGAAATTTCATAAAAACACTTACATACAAATACACAAAGCACAAGACATTTAAAAACAGTTATGCTAATCCCCTATCATATCATCAAAATATCTCAAAACTCCCACTAATGGGATATTTTATTTATATACATAGTATGTGTCTCTGTTCTAATGCTGTAAACTAATCAAATTCTATTAAAATACAAGTCTATATTGTGCAGGGAGAAAAAATCTCTCTACATATACATACTTAGGTATTTGTGCCGGCACTTAAAGAGGACCTGAACCATATCCCCCTATTATACAAATCCTTATCACATGTTATCACCAATAAAAAACAACTATATTGTGAATACCCCCCATGAATGATCCAAAAAACACCCCTTAAACAATGAATATTATACCAATGAATGTACAAAATACCATTTTGTGAAATACTTACCTGTAAAATGGGTATTATAAGTATGTCACACACCCCGCTTCAAGATATCCATAACATGTGGGTATTACCGACCTGAAGAGGGCGTTCTGCAGAGATGATAGCAAAAAGAAAGCCCCTCCCTGATCCACAAATACCTGGGACCTCCCACTCATCACCCAGTATATAGAAGCAGTAAGGTAAGGGACCAGGAAGAGGCAAATATAAACCAAAGCAACGCAAAGTTCACAATATAGAGGAACCAGAATACAAAAAGGGCGGGTGAAGCGGGGTGTGTGACATACTTATAATACCCATTTTACAGGTGAGTATTTCACAAAATGGTATTATTCTAAGTATGTCACACACCCCGCTTCAAGATATCCATAACATGTGGGACATCCAATAGCAGTGTCCATAAAAGGGCGGGGATCCAAAACAAGGCAACAAGGCACAACTTAAACCACAACAGCTTGCAGAACTTTGCGGCCAAAAACAGCATCCGCTGAGGCCCGAACATCAACCTCGTAAAACTTGGAAAAAGTGTGAACAGAGGACCAAGTAGCGGCCTTACAAACTTGCTCAACAGAGGCCTGGAGCTGAAAAGCCCAGGACGCCCCAACCGCACGAGTAGAATGAGCAGTAACACGAAAAGGGGGACTCCTCCCCTTGGCAGAATAGGCCCCAATGATGGCCTGACGAATCCATTTACTAATGGAAGATTTGGCAGGAGCCAAACCTTTCCTAGGCCCAAAGGGCACCACAAAAAAAGGCATCAGTCTTACGAAAGGAAGACGTAACCACCAGATAATATTTCACAACACAAACTACATCCAAGGAATGCAGCGCCCTTTCCTTGTCGTTACTGGGATTAGGACATAGAGAAGGCAGAACAATGTCCTGAATCAGATGAAAGGCAGAGACCACCTTAGGAAGAAAATCCAGCTTGAAACGAAAGACAACCTTGTCCTGATGCCTGTCGAAGTACGGATCTATAATGGACAAAGCTGCCAACTCAGAAACACGCCTAACCGAAGTGATAGCCACCAAAAGGCCACCTTTTGAGTAAGTGAAGACAAAGCAACCTCATTCAAGGGCTCAAACGGAGGACCCTGAAGAGCAGAAAGAACCAGGTTCAAATCCCAAACTGGAACAAAGGGCTTCCTAGGAGGCCGTACATGCGTAACTCCTTGGAAAAAAGGTCTTGACCAAGGGATGAAGTGCAAAGGACCCTTGGAAGAACACCGCCAGGGCAGAAACCTGCCCCGTCAAGGTACTAAGTTGGAGCCCCAGATCCAGACCATGTTGAAGAAACTCCAGGATTCTGGAAATGGAAAACTCCCGACAAGGGAACGACCTACCTTCACACCAGTCAATATAGAACCTCCAGGTCCTATAGTAAATAGTAGAGGAAGACCGCTTCCTGGCGCTAATAAGAGTCTGAATCACCGCGTCAGAAAGACCTTCAAGATGGCGGTTTCAGCAGCCACGCCATCAAAGCCAGCGATGGTAAATTGGGATAGCGTAGCCGACCCTGGGTGAGCAGGTCCGGCAGTAGAGGCAGAACGAACTGATCCCCTGCCAGTCTTACCAGGTCTGCGAACCAAACCTGCCTTGGCCACCTTGGCGCCACCAGAATCGCCGACGCTCCCTCCAGGGCCAGCTTGCGCACCACTCTGGCTACCATTGGAAACGGAGGGAACAGGTAAAGAAACCCCAGAACCCTCCAATTCAGAGACATGACATCCACTGCCAGAGCCAGTGGAACCTGCGAGAGAGACACAAATACCAGAGGTTTGTGAATGTGACGAGAGGCAAAGAGGTCCACCGCCGGGAACCCCCACCTGAGGCAAAATGAACGAAGCACCTGGGGACTGAGAGACCACTCCCCCTGACGAGAGGAGGACCTGCTCAGAAGGTCCGCCTCCGTGTTCTCTACTCCCGGAATGTAGACCGCTGAGAAACACGGGACGTGGGTCTCCGCCCAATCCAGAATCAAAGATACTTCCCTGAGGGCACTCCTGCTGCGAGTCCCTCCATGGTGATGATGTAAGCAACCGCCGTCCGGTAGACCGACCGAACCTGAACTGGCAGGCCCTGCAACTGATGAGTCAAGCGAAACAGAACCAACCTGACGGCTCTTAATTCCAGAACCTTGAAGGGCTCGTGGGCCTCCTGCGGGCCCCACAGACCCTGAAACTGAAGATCCTTCCAAACACACCCCCAGCCTGACAGACAGGCATCCGTGGTGACCGTCTCCCAACACGGCGCCAGAAAAGATCTGCCCTTCAACAGATTGGCAGACCCCAGCCACCATTGCAAGAATTGACGGACTCGGAGGGTCACCTGGAAGGACTGATCCAACAATAGCGGAGACTTGTCCCAAACCTTCAACAGATGAAGCTGGAGCGTCCTTGTGTGAAACTGCGCAAAAGGAACTGCCTCGAATGAGGCCACCATCAACCCCACCAGCCTCATCCCTAGCCGGATGGCCGGACGAGGGGCCGACACGAGAAGGCGAACCAACTCCTGAATCAAAAGAATCTTGGCCTGGGGCAGAAAAACCCTGACCTGCGAAGTGTCCAAAGACATTCCCAGAAAGGTCACAACCTTGGACGGAGAAAGAGAGGACTTGGGGTAGTTGATCACCCAACCGAACCTCTCCAGAGTGGATACCACCGTTCTGGTGTCCAACACCGCTTGGTTGAAGGAAGAAGCCATAATCAGAAGATCGTCCAAATAGGGCACAATGCGGATACCCTGAACCCTAAGTAGAGCCATCACCCCCGCCAGCACCTTGGTGAACACCCGAGGAGCTGAGGTGAGACCGAAAGGGAGTGCCACAAACTGAAAATGCCGATCCTCCACCACGAACCTGAGAAACCTCTGGTGTGCTGGAAAAATCGGAACGTGTAGGTAAGCGTCCTTGATGTCTATGGACGTCAGAAAGTCTCCCTGACGAAGAGAGTGGATAGCCGAACGCAGCGTTTCCATGCGGAACTTCTGCGGCCGGATAAACCTGTTGAGAAACTTCAGATCCAAGATGTGTCGGACCGATCCGTCCTTCTTGGGTACCGTGAACAGATTGGAATAAAAAAAAAAACCCTGCCCTGGTCTGAAAAGGGCACTGGGCAAATGACAGCCATGTCCAGAAGACTCTCTACTGCCACTAGGAGCCCCTGCTCCTGATCCCAGACCTGGGAGAAGTGTCGCAGCCGTCCCCCCACCCGCATGGGTGAGGGTGCCCCCTCATTGCTGAACTGGCTCAGCAGCAGGTTTGGGCTTAGAGCCCCAACTGTAACCTGGACGGGCACATCCTCTGCCCCTTTACCCAGAATCTCCTCTGGAAGAGGGGAAGGCAAATCCCCTGCCAGATCTGGCCCCACGAAAGGAGGGGGTAAAGGAAGGCGCCCCCCGAAAGGGACAGCGTTGTTTCTTGCGCTGAGGTAACCTACCACCCTTGGTGACAGAATCCAATTTCTCTCCAAAGAGCCGCAATCCAACAAAAGGTAGAGCCGTCAGCGACTTTTTGGACATAAAATCGGCCGCCCACAGGCGCAACCACACCGACCGCCGAATAGTCACCAGCAGAGCCGACGTCCTACCACGCATCATCAAAGTTTCATCCAAGGCGGCTAATACAAAAGACAAAAACAACTCACACCGTTTAAGGCCAAGGAACTCGTCACTACCAGGACGAAGCCCGGCAGACGTCAACAGGTCCCTGACCACGGACCTGGCGGCCACCACCATCAGCGCCGAAGCGCAAACGGGGGCCGCATGGCTGACCCAACGCTAGCAAAACCATGACAAGCCATCTGGTCAATGCGTTTATCCTCGCCATCTGAAAAGAGAGGAGCCATCAGGGTTAATCAAAACAGCTGAATTGGATACCCCTAGAATTGGTGCGTCAACCTCGAGGGAGGGACGCCCAGCGCTAAACCGTATCCAAAGGGAAAGGATATCTTTAAACGCAACTCTGAGAAATGCCCAGGAGCCAAGCAGGCCACTCCCATTCCTTAGAAATAATCTTATCAAAATGCTTTTGGTTAGGAATTCCAATCGCGGCTTGGATTCCTCCTAAAACTCCCCTGTTGATGAGGAGTAACCTCTGGAGGGGAAATAGCCAGAACCTCAAACAACTGAGCCAGGACGTGAGGAGTATCCGAAGAACTCCCTGACCCCCGCCCAGAATCAGCGCCAACAAATTGCTGATCATCTGAATTATCAGATTCCTCAAATAACTCCCCTTCCTCCAGTGGGGAGTAATCTGACCAATCCAGACAATCCACATAATCATCAAATTCAAATGCCGGGATGACCGGTGATAAATCCTTTCCTTTAGCCGGTGCCAATTTGGCGACCGCGGTAGAAATGAATTTTTCAATATAGGCCAATCTGGCACACACATCAGATAGCGACTCCCCACCCATGACAACGTCACATGGGACACGGGACAAGGTGGGAGGGGAAGGGTATGAAGCCGGCAGTGCTGACCCGGAAGCCTGGGGTCCGGACTGCCGTGAAATAGTCTGCTGTGCACATGGAATACATAAAAATACGTCATCCCCAGTTAGGGATACCCCACAACCCATACACTTCCGGGATTGTCCCGATGGGAGCCCGGAATCCTGTGATGCCTCCATAAGGTGAACTTGTAATAAGTCGCTATGACCGAGGGAATTACGCTAATAAGCAACCCGGGATGCCCTTTTAATGTCCCGAATGGGAGGATTTGTAATTAGCCAATAAGAATACCCAGGGAACCTAGGACCGAGAGACAAACCCCCAAAATCACTGTAGATCCGCCTGAAGTACACAAAGGGATCTAATGAGAATAAGAGGCACAGACACAAGCAACATACACTATGATAATAGTAGAGAAGGGGGGGCCCACAGGGCCACTCACAGTATCAATGGTAGTGGGGTTCAATGGCGACCTCAGCCCGTGAGGGCCATGCTCCGCCCCCCCCCCCATGATCACATATACAGAACAGTGAGCTCCTCAGCGGCGCCTGTAGTAGAAGGGGGCGGGCCGCTGCGACGCGCCGAAATTCCGGCCCCGCCCCCGATAGCAAACTCGTGAGGGGAGAAATTCCCCTCCACCAAAGTGTATCAAGGGCCGGCGCCGCGGCTGAGTATGCAGCCGCGGCGTCGGTCTGAAGAAACCAAGAAGAAGGATAAAGGGAGGGAGTGCGAGCGCAACCAGCGGAGCACCCGACCCCGCTTCCCGCACAGATAACTCAGCGGCGCCTAGTACAAGAGGGGCGGGCCGCGCCAGACAGGAATGAACATACATAAAGTGAAAGCATACACACACACAAGAATAACCTAAATCACACCAAAATGTAGAAATGACCCCCCCCACCCCCCATCCCCGCTAGGGAGAAGGGATCCATAGAGGGGCCACCCATTAACTGAGACTAAGGGACAGGGCATCCCAAACCGGGGTCACCAATCCCGGTGTAGCCGCCTACCCTCTTATATAGGGTCTCACGGTGGAGCATTGCTCCTGAGCACCGGAGGTGCTAAATTACCCTCACCCGGACCATCAGCCAAGGCTGGGAGGCATGTATTGGTATCGGATAAAAAGGATCCGGACGGAAATAGATAAATAAAGGGCCGGGAGTCATCCCGGCTACCTGAAATCCCCCTGTGCAAGGAGGAGACATCATCTTCTGACTTGCTCGCCGTCTGCAGAGATGGAAGACTGGGTGATGAGTGGGAGGTCCCAGGTATTTGTGGATCAGGGAGGGGCTTTCTTTTTGCTATCATCTCTGCAGAACGCCCTCTTCAGGTCGGTAATACCCACATGTTATGGATATCTTGAAGCGGGGTGTGTGACATACTTAGAATAAAAAGTTTATGCTCAAAAAGTGCTTAAAGAGGACCTAAACCATATCACCCTATTATGCAAAACCTTATCACATATGATCACCAATAAGAAACAACTATATTGTGAATACCCCACATGAATGATCCCAAAAAACACCCCTTAAAACAATGAATATTATACCAATGAATGTACAAAAAAAAAAAAAAAATTTTATGCTCAAAAAGTGCTTAGTGCTGAAAAATGTGTACTACTGTAAACATGTTGAACGATGACCAAACTCTGCAATAATGATACCTACTGACTATAAATCCCACCCCATAATAACTATTCGATATAAGAACCGATATAACAAGAAATACAGGAACCCAAAAACCGCAATATACAAGTGCCAGCACAATAACATGAAGCAGGCCGTGCCATGCATGGTAAAAGCAATTCTACAGGTGAGTACTCACAGAATTGTCTTTTCCTGGGGCTATGTGTGGGGGGGGGGCACCAGCATTCTGGATGCCCGAATTTTTTATGTCGTGGGGAAGCGCTAGAGTACATAAACAGAGCAGCAACTGGATTTGAGGGGCTAGCTCAAATAGTAAAAACAAAGGTTAAAGAAAGTTGACAAAGTAGATGGAAAAAACTTTGAACTTCACGCTGCTGAATGCTCCCCCAGCCTGTCTTATTGCGGCCGTGCTGACACCCGTGCCTGCACAGGTGTTGGTCCACTTTGAGTATTCCACCTCTCACCATTAGCAATCCTCAGTGAGGTACGTTAACCTGATTGTGGATTACCCCATGGCAGGTCATGGATATACAATATGTCCTGCGCTGTCCAGCTGCCAATTACTGGGTCCAATGAGTGACCTTCTCATTACCTGATTGGCTAATGACTGTCCATCATCACCCCCCTGCAGCAGCAGAGACAGCATTGGCCAACTTCTGGAATGGGACCAGGCCATTGTTTGTGTGTGTGTTTTTATTTATTTAGATTTTTTTTTATGCTTAACCCACATCACTTGGCATTGCTGGTGGGCAGTTGTGGGAGGGTTACCATAGCCCCCCAAGCAGAGAAACCTAACAGTCAGGGCTCGTTGTTTGCAGGACACAGAAACAGTCTCATACTGCATCAATGCATTGCTGCGTTTGATGGAGGTGAAGTTAAAGTAAAAAAATGACTGTAATTCCGCATTACTACATGACTCGGCTGCCACGCTGATGGACTGCTTGTGGTTACATGGGAACGTCACCGCAAGCAGCCTACCAGTGTGGCAAGTGGGGCAGCCCGGGTCGTACTGACCCACTGCTAAATAGTACTTTAGAACTACACTTGTGTTTGGCAAGTCAAAGGTTGAAAAAATAAAAATCAGTAGCTTAACTTTCATTAAGTGACTCCAGCGCTTTGCTTCCTTCTCTGTCTGTCTCCTTAGTGACGAAAATCACTTTTATATTCAGTTTTCACTCCCTATGCTGACCTGGTCCATCAATCAACCTTCAGGGGACCAAGAACAGAAACACCCCCCCCCCCCCACTCCCTGCCCAGATGTCCTGATTGGCTGGCTTTCTCTGCAGCTCTGAAACCCCTCCCCCCCCTCTCTCCTAATCACAGTGTGCTTACATCAAATCGCTGTTGCCACACCCACTGTTTCTCCTTATGTTTTCTATGAACCCCCAATGCTCTAATACTATACAAAACAACCCTGTAGTGTTATCTTTAAAACAGATTGTAGTTTAGGACAGTGCAATGTGTAGCCCGAGGCAATGGGACAACAATCGGGCACTTGCCTTTAGTATAACTTTATGGTGTATTTCACGGGCTATAAGTCTACTTTAGAGGGGGCCCTGTGCTCTTTTTACTGAACATATGAAGTATCAATCAAATGTGTCTCTATTTTTGATGGCCAGTAGGGATGTGAATTGGCAAGAATCTGGTGATACGATACGTAGCGCATTACACTTATGAGAATACAATATATCCCGATTCTGTCTCAAAAACGATATATTGCGATTTTTCTTTCCAATTAAAAACCCTTAAAAATCCCCCCAAAAATGGTGTGAGGTCCCCCTTACCCAGCATAACCAGCCAGGGACCCGCTATGCAGGGCTTGTAGAACAGGGCGCAGGGGCCAGCTTTGGTGGCCCCTGGCCCTGCAGGCTACAAGCCGTCATAGCCTATGGCCACGGGCTCTTCTGCCCCCGGGCTTTGGTGAGGCAGGTAATTGGGGGGGGGGGGGGGGGGGCTCGGGGTTAATAACAAGTCACCCACTAACCGCAAGTGACTTGCCAGACCCACAAGTTTTTGTCAGCTCCTGTGATCTCCTGCCTCTCTCCTCATGTCACCGGCGATCATAGCATCTGACAGCTGACACGCAGGGAGCTGGGATGACGCCCGCAGCTGAGACGTCATCCGCCTTGCCCCTGAAGGGGGCATCTAGTTGTGAAGATGGCAGCGCCCATCGGTAATGCAGGGGGAGAGGGCCAGTCGGGCTCTCTCCTGAGGACTGAAGAGCCCCGGGTGAAGCTGAGAGCTGGCCGGATCGAACGAGGGGTCAGGTGTTTTTTAAACTTTTCTTTCAATATCCCGGGGGGAGTCAGGCGATACCAGAATACATTTTTTCTCCCTAGTATTGATTCTAATGAAATATCGTGTTACTTTACAGAATTTTTTCTGACACCCCTAATGGCCAGTCTCTGAACGGATTTCTCTATGTATGTGAGCACTGAAGGGCCCAGGATTCTAACTCTCTATATAGTGTGATTAGAGCCAGCTTTTTTTTGTGATGACCCTTTCAGCTCTGATCTATTGTTCAGGTTACAGTGAGGTTACATTCTGGAAATGTATGTGGTTTCTTCATGCCATAAACCCCCTCCATGATTCTCAGCCATATTACACATGATTATTTCATAAGCAGAAAGGGTGTCTTATGCCCACCGACCCAACTATTATGTGAATGGCAAAGCTGAACCCTCATTGTTTGGTCACAACAGCCAGGAAGGGAAATCTCCCCAGTAAGGCCACATACAGAAACAGGCAATCTATCCCTACCAGTCTCTTTCCCAAACTGTTAGAGATATTTGTGCTTAAAGCTGACCACACCCCACATTTTTAACTAGCATCCCCTGAATTGCTTCCCCTATGAAGAGTGCCCTTATTCACCGCTCCTGCATCACTGCCAAGTTTCACTGCTCCTGCTTCACTCTAATCCCAGATAATGCAGCATGTTTTAGCTGTAAAGCTCCGCCTCCTCCATTCATTGCCACTGTTGTGTGTGGCAATGATGTCATTGCCACATCTATGCAATGGCCGCCTGCCGTCTCACATCAAGGGACAGCACAAAAATCAGTGTTCCAGGGCAAGTCGACTGACTGACCCCCCCCCTTTTTTTTAACTTTAGGTTGATGTCTGTTTAGCTGAAACATTAAAGTGTCAGTGTAAAATAAGATGTGTAACATTGTTTATGTGGTGTTTTGCAGCCTGTGAGAATTCTTCAGCGCGTGGCACTTTTGTACGATGCACACAGACCTCATTTCAGTATCGTGGCAATATCGGCTGGGGATGGCAGCACCCAGGTGCCCCAGGAGGTTCCAGACAGTTGCCAGGAATGGGTGGGCGAGAACCTAACCCACAATGGAATAGACCATTGCGTATACAATGTAGTCATCAATTTCTCCACCGAAATATTTGGGACCTTCCGGCAAACTGTGGTGTTTGACTTCGGCGAGGAACCGGTGCTGATGCAGAGGATAATGGTGGATGCTGCTTCAACTGAAGGTAATGATTATGGCTGCAGCATGTATTGAAAGGTAAACTACATTAGAAGGAACCACTGTTAAATGACTAGAATGACTTAAAGCAGACCTTCACCCTGAATAATAGCATATCTTATATGTTTCCCACACTCTGTACATAGAGATTGCTCACATTAAAAATCATCCTACCTGCATCTACTGCATGTTATGAGCCTTTAAACATCCAAGATGGTGGCTCATGGATCATCAGGCAGCCTGCGAACAGGAAGTGCCTTGTGACTGTACCACTCTGCATTCTGGGATTGCTGACCTTTGCACACACAGAGCAGAGCTGGGGTCAGGAAAAGCACAGCTATAACCCGGCCCCCCGGTACCTGCTCTCCTCTGCTCAGTATGTGATGCTTATGAGGCAAGATGGTGGCGCCCGTATCCTAGAGTCCTGAACAGAGTTGCAGCCCAGTGGGGGAAAGAATAATAAGTAAGCGACTAAAAACGTAAAATATATTAATTTTAGATGCTAGGAAATAGTTTTTTAAGGGTTTAAGATTTCTGTCCAGCTGCATTAGTTTACCAGTTTTCTTACTAGGAACTGGTGTGCCATTTAGGGAGGATTCACAATGATTTGGTCCTGCTCAGCGGTAACTGGTATTGTAGGTAATGGACAAGTTTCTATTCACTTTTTAAAGGAGGCCACCAATGGCAACCCCTGTTTTCCTCCTGACAGGTTTTTGGGAGTGCAACTCTAGCCATAGGTATGTTAAGATAGTAGCTGTTTGCTTAGATTTATTTCAAAGTTCTAAATCCTGCCTGTTCAGTTAATCACAGTGACGGGCCTCAGAAGGTTAGAGGCTGTAGCAAAGGAACCTTTGCCGTTTAGGCTGCCCAGAGTCACCTTTACCTTCATCTCTAGTTCTGCTGATGCCCAAGTTTCCTCTCTGTCAGCAGCACCTTTTTAGTATTTTCAGCAGCTGCAGTTCTGTGTCATGTGGGGAGCCTCTAACCGTTCAGTAAGCAGATAATTAAAGGAAAAGTACATATTCTAAGCATACAGTATGTCCTGCTCCATCTATAATACTTACACGTGGGTAATCCTCCGCCAGATGGCGCTGTTCACTGCAGACATGCAAAAAACAGGCTCCTCCCGGCCCTTCATATACCCAGGGACCTCCCACAAATCCCCAGATTTCTCTGCAGTGCTGACTGCGAAGACATGAAGTATCACTCTCTCGCAGGTGAGCGGGGCTATTACAGCCCGCGGCCCTGTGAGACTATTCCCACTTGTCCTCTTCGATAAGATGTGCCTCCCAGCCTGGGCTGCGCTGGTCAGGTGAAGGTAGGCAGCACCATGTGTGCTTACGGAGCAACGCTCCACCGCAATCCCCCACTATAGGGTAGGCTGTCAAGGCTGATGGTGAGCCTTCAGGGGATGCCCCTCCCGCATCGTTGCCCCACGCCCCATGTAGCGGTGGACCCTATGTTAACGGGTCGCCTTCCTCCCTCGTTCCCAACGGGGGGTTGTGTGTATGGCGGCCTCAGTGTATACTTACACGCTTATGGCTTGGCTGTGCTTCACTGGGAACGGGGATCAGAGCCGCGCTCTTACCTTACTTAACCGCAGCACCAGTAGTCTGCTTCTGCTCGCAGGAGAGCCCGAGTACAGATCTCGGCCTTGCCTGTCCTGGCTCCGAGCGCCATTTACAATAGGCTTTTCTGCTTTTTTACTTTTCTACTTCTGTACAATCATTGGCTAGATGTCTTACGAGCTTCGCGCTCGCTGGTGAGGGGCGTGGTTTCGGCTTGGCGCGCTACGCGTCACGATCGGCTCAGGCCCGCCCTCCGAGGTTCGTTTGGCGCCATTTTCTTCTCCCGCGCGCGTGGTGAAGATCGTCCTCTCCTCTCTGTATGTAAGTGCCCTTGCAGGCGACTTTTCTTTACTTCTATTCCCATTGCGCATGGCTCTGACATCCTGTTCCCCCTTATGTCTTTCAGACCGAGGATTTCACTGGCTTCTCCCGGCCCAGCGTAGCTCCCGGTCTTGACCATAAAAAATTACTCCCACTTCGGGTCTGTGTTCCTTGTGCACAGCAGGCGCTATCGGTGCTTCCCGTCTCCTCTGAGGCTGGGCCTGCACCCCGCCGCACCTACTCCCCCAAGCCTGAGTCTAACCCCCAATACCAGTGGGGATTCTCATCCTGATCTGGCCACGAGGCTGGCTAGTGTTGAAAACTTGCTTGCTAATTCCTTAGCGCGCAAAGCCACCACCAAGAGGCGGCACTTGAACCCTGAATCTGCCCTCTTCCCTATAGAACCTGATGATTTGTTGCATTCCTATGCCGATATCCCCTCGGACGAAGGGGAACTGTTCTCTAAGTCATATGACGATGAGTCCAGGGATCAGGAAGAGTCTGGCTCCGAGCATTGGTCCTCGGATAATATTGATAGACTGCTGGTTCAGATCTTTGAGGTTCTGTCCCTCTCTCCCCCTGCTGCGGCTCCCTGACAAAGGGGTGATCTTTTCCATACTGCTAAAGCTCGCTTGGAATTTCCCGAGCAGACCCATTTCTATAGCCTCGTGCTTAAAGAATGGGAACATCCCAGCAGACTTCATGGGGTCCCTAAGAGCATGGATAGGAAATATCCCTTCCCTGCGGACTTGGTCAAGTGCTGGTCATCACCGCCTGAGGTCGATGCTCCTATTCTAGGGTTGTCCAGCACCTCTATTATGCACTCCCCTGACACTACTACGCTACGGGACTCCTGTATGTGTTTCCACCGTTCCCTCTTCTGGTGAGGGTTCTACGCAAGATTGCTCTAGAAGGGGTACCTGTGATTCTGGTGGCCCCCAGGTGGCCAAGAAGAGTGTGGTTCGCAGACGTGGTTCAAATGGTGGTAGATCAGTACGATCTGCCAAGCGTACCAGATCTGCTAACTCAAGGGTCCTTACGCCATCCCAATTTACAAACTCTGGCTTTGACGGCCTGGCTGCTGAAACCTCCATCTTGATGGAGAAAGGGTTGTCTGCCTCTGTGGTGGCTACTATGGTGCAGGCCAGGAAGAAGACTTCTGCTATTTATTATAGAGTATGGCGTTCTTACATTGACTGGTGTGAGTCCAGGTCTCTTCCCTGCCGGGAATTCTCCGTCCCTAGGGTCCTGGAGTTTTTACAGCATGGTTTGGACTTAGGTCTCAAACTTAGTACTCTGAAGGGTCATGTTTCGGCCCTATCTATCTTCTTTCAGAAGACCTTTGCTCAACATCATCTGATTAAGACCTTCTTCCAGGGGGTCACTCACGTGCGTCCCCCTCGAAAGCCTATGGTCCCTGTTTGGGATTTGGTTTTGTCTGCTTTGCAGGGTGCTCCCTTTGAGCCTATTCAAGATGCTGCTTTGGTCGTTCTCACTCTCAAGTTTGTCTTCTTGGTGGCTATTACTTCGGTTAGGCGTGTGTCAGAGCTGGCCGCTCTGTCTATTCAGCCTCCATACTATGAGCGACACCAGGACAAGGTGGTGTTCCGCTTCAAACCGGATTTTCTGCCAAAGGTAGTCTCGGCATTTCATTTGAACCAGGATATTGTTCTTCCTTCTCTGTGTCCCAATCCTCGCAACGACAAGGAGCGGGTTCTGCATTCCTTGGACGTAGTCAGGTGCTTGAAGTATTACCTGTTTGTCACTAAGGCCTTCAGGAAGACTGATGCTCTCTTCGTTGTGCCTTTGGGGCCTAGGAAAGGCTTGGCTCCCGCCAAGTCTACCATCAGTAAATGTTTTAGTCAGGCTGTTATTCAGGCCTATTCTACTAAGGGGAGGACTCCCCCTTTCCGTCTTACGGCTCATTCCACTCGTGCTATTGGTGCCTCTTGGGCTTTTCAGCAACAGGCCTCTGTTAACAAGTTTGCAAGGCCGCTACCTGGTCTTCTGTTCACACCTTTTCAAAGTTTTACAAGGTTGATGTTCGGGCCTCAGCTGATGCTGCTTTTGGCAGTAAGGTTTTACAGGTGGTTGTAGTTTGAGCTACGTGCCATTGCCTTTGTTGTTGGAGATCCCACTCTACTTTATGGACACTGCTTTTGGATGTCCCACGTGTAAGTATTATAGATGGAGCAGGACGTACTCTATGCTTAGAATAATACAATTCTGTGAAATACTCACCTGTAGAATTGATATTATACGCATACAGTACGTCCTGCTCCACCCCACCCTGGTTTCACCTTGTTCTGGATACCCTGTATGGTGATTGTTATCATTGTTATTGTTACCAGTTTGGTGGTTGGTTTCTCCCGGCTTCTTTTTCTCACTGCTTTTCAATGCTGGGTATTTGTGGGAGGTCCCTGGGTATATGAAGGGCCGGGAGGAGCCTGTTTTTTGCATGTCTGCAGTGAACAGCGCCATCTGGCGGAGGATTACCCACGTGTAAGTATTATAGATGGAGCAGGATGTACTGTATGCGTATAATATCAATTCTACAGGTGAGTATTTCACAGAATTGTATTTTTGGGGGAAAATCTGGATTCCCCCTAATGATCATGTTATTTGGACCTGAACTCTAGTTTTGGTCCACTTTGAAATGCACCAAACCCTTTTAAATCTGACCTGAGTCTAAACGAATCTAGATTCACCTGATTTTGGATGCCCCTGTGTGTGATCCCCCCTCCTTTGTTCATTACTTTCCTTGAACTGGTAAATGCACTGTGGGATCGCCATTTTGAGTTAATGGCCAAACCCCCCTCTAAGTCAAACTGGTAACTCAAACTGGTCTTTCACAAACAGGGGCATCCCAAATTGAGATGCCACTGTAAAGCAGACCAAAACTCAGGGGTGGAATTGCTTGCATTGTGGGTATGCCAGCGATACCAGGGGGCTTCGCACAGTAGGGTATCACAGATTGGGATGATCCAGGGATAGGAAATCAGCTCGGGTGGACAAAACCCAAGGCTTCCTCCCCTGGAAACTAAATCGAGATGCCCCGTTGTGTGGAACCCCTCCATTCGAGGAGATGTGGGCACCAGTTGTGGCAGTGCCCTCTCAGTCCGCTGCCTGTCACCCCAAAGACCGCCCTTGCCAGTGTGCCCCCCCGACAGCTGCCCTGCCTTGCTGGGTGCTGAATCCGGCTTTGCCAAATTATTGGCAAATAGGTTTCCTATCCCTTGGTGGCAGTGACACGTTTATGCTTATATATCTCCACTGATAACTTTGCATTGTCCAGTTTTTTGCTTCATAATATGTTTCAAGCCATGTTCCATCAGTTTTCAGTATGGCAGCTCCAGGCCAGTGGGTATCATGACAGTGTGTGTAATGTTCCTTTATATATGTGTTTTTTTTTTTATTTTTTTTTTTACACAGACCTTGAATACTTGATGCAAGCCCGTCAGCAGCTGCTAACAACCGCAAAGCGCTGGGACTCCATGTCAAAAACCATTGTAGAATTTGAGCCCAATGAAACTACTGAGCTAGAGAGGAGCCTCCTAAGCCGATACCAAATCCCCCTCTCTGCGGACCAGCTCTTCACCCAGTCTGTGCTGGACAAATCGCTGACTAGGGCCAATTACCAGTCCCGCCTCCATGACCTACTATACATCGAGGAAATTGCACAGTACAAGGAAGTCAGCAAGTAAGTCTTGCCCATGTGTTTGGGTATGATATCAAAAAGGTATATATATATATATATATATATTTATATTTATATATATATATTTTTAATGAAACATTTTGCCATGTGAGCTGTTGGGAATTCTCCTTTTGCAAGACAATAATGCAGGACTATTAAAGCGGAACAATTCTAACAGATTCTAGGGCCAGTTGCTGGTTTTTCCCCGGGCATCCCGAATTGGGGTGCCCTGCTAAGTGAAACCCCCCATGTCCCTGGTAATCTCTTACCTTTTCCTGGTCCAACGGCACACGTGTGATGTCTCATCCAATGACATCCGCCCGCCGTGACTATGTAATTGGACAGCTCTCATTGTTTTCAATTGGGTAGCGCACACTGCCACATCCCCGGCATCATGTGTGCGCTCCCGTCCCCAGACATTTAGATTTTAAGGCTATGTTTTAGGCTGGGGTGGGAGCGTGCATGAGGATATGGGGGATGTGGCATCAAAACGGTGACAGCTGCCTACCAAATTACGTAGTCAAAGTAGGTGGTTCTCATTGGCAGAGAGCTCCCCATTCAAGTCAAAGAGAGCTGTTTGACAAAAGAGGTAAACACAGCAAATGTCTCTCATTGGCTTAGTGCCCACGCATGCACTGTTGGAATGTAGAAGAGGCGAGTTTGGGATTTTTGGGGGGGGTTTACACAGCAGGGCATCCCAAATCGGGATGCCCCTGAGGAACTTAACAAAACCCAGGAAAGTCAAAGCGGCTTTAAACCGGACCAACAGTCTGGCACAGTTGGAAAAGAAAGGTAGCAGCCAATTTGGGGCTTCTTCCAACTGACATAACTGAAATGCACAGTAACAGGAAGCCCAGCACAACTTCCTGTTTGCAGGTGGCCTGCAAGCCCATAAGCCGCCATCTTGTTTCTAAAATTGACCCCAGCAGGCGTTGTTTTCAGTGCAGCAATCTAAATTGCCCTGGAGAGGGATGCATTTGAGCACTGTTTGTTGTGTTGGTCCTCTTTAAATCGAGAGCAGAGAACACAGGTAGATTAGAGTGTGCTTCTCCCAAAAGGTTCGATTCCACCTAATAGCATTGTTGTCAAGTCACAAATATGCCAGCTGTTCCGTTATGTGGGATTGATATACTGGGATAAGGGGGGTCAAATATAATTGGATAAAAACTTGTTGATTGATGATAAAGCCCTGAGACCACCCTGAAATGAATCGGTTGTCAGAATTTATATTCACCTGTTTTGAACAGCTGTTCTAATCCTAGTCTCATACCATTAACATGATCATGAAGTGGCAGCACTAAGCCAGCAGAGGGCACTGAGTATTTTATTCTAAGTGTGCAATACACTCCACTTCGATCTTCATGACATGCGGGTAATCTCCAGTAGAGGGCGAACTTGTGCAGAGATGAATATGCAAAAAAGAAAGCCCCTCCTGGTCCATATATACCTGGGACCTCCCACCAATTTCCCAGTTCCTTCTCTGCAGGGAAGGCGACAAGACAGAAGATGAAGACTTCTTTACTTACAGGTAAGCCGGGCCCGCGCCCAGCCGTTTATTGTCCCTATTGCTGCCAGGACCCTTTCTAAATTGCCCCTATTTGAGCCTCCCAGCTTAGGCTTGCAGGTCCTGGTGAAGGTAGGCAGCACCCTATGGGTGCGGAAGGAGCACTGCTCCACCGTGAGACCTCACTATGGGGTAGGCGGTTATCCAGGTTTTGGTGATCCTGGTGTGGGATGCCACGTCCCTCTAAGCTTATGGCCGGATTCTGGCAGGGTTCCCCCCCCTTCTGGGTCCCTTATTCCCCTCCGGGGGGCGGGGGGGGGGTGCCTGCGCGATTGCTGTGCTCGTTTCTAGGGGTCCGCGTTGCTGGGAGGGGGGCGTGGCCTCGGCAAACGCGCGTTCTGCGCTGGCCCGCCCTCCCCCTGCTCTCCCTCCTCATGCATGAGGCTTCGTGGGGGCCATCTATGAGCAGGCCGCATAGCAGATCGGTGTGGTAAGGGCCCGATGGCCACTTCCTTAGCTTGTGTGTGGGGGCTCCTCTTTAGCGGGGGCCCCCACTGGTTCCTTAGCGTGTGTGTGTGTCTGTGTTATTTACACTGTCTGGCTGGGATATAGTTAATATATATATATATATATATATATATATATATATATATATATATATATATATATATATATAGTGTGGCTGCAAGATCAAATGCTGTGGTCTTTTATACTGTAAGGTTATGGCCATTTTTACTCAGCACTGCACTTATGTTGCCTGTTTTGTGTGTTACAGGTTGCCCTGTATATGTGCATATTAAGGGGTCCCTCCTGGTCCTGGGGTCCCTAGTGTAAAATTGTTGCTTATGTGTAATTCCCTGCGGTCTTGCGACTGACCACAAAAATTCACCATATGGAGGCTCCGCAGGATACTGGGCTCGGGCTCCCTCTGGGACAATCCGGGCCATGTGCGGGGTATCCCTTACGGGGGAGAATGTGCTGATCTGTATACCATGCGCACAAAAGGCCATAATGCGGCAGTCTGGTACCCAGCCTTCTGGGTCGGCTCCTCCCGCTTCATCGCCTTCCCCTCCCCAGCTTATCCGTACCCCAAGTGACATTGGTACCAGTGGGGAGTCGCTTTCTGATGTTTGGGCTAGGTTGGCTGATTTGTCAGATTATTCCCCGTTAGAGGAGGGGGAATTGTATCAGGAAACAGAGGCTGACTATGTTCAGTCTGGGAATTCCAATGTCGGGCAGGCGCTGGGGGATGCCGTAGATACGGCCACTGTTTTGTCACATTTATTGGAGGTGTTGGATATTGAACCGCCTGAGGCTCCCCCTCTTAAGAAGGGGGAATTTTTTGGGGCCTGCAAGCCCCGTCTGGAATTCCCTACCCAGGGTCATTTTGATGCGCTGATCCTTAGAGAATGGGAGAGGCCCAGTCGGCTTCCTGGTGTGCCTCAGGGATGGGATAAGAAATATCCTTTTCCGGTGGAGGCGGTTAAGCGCTGATCTTCTCCTCCCGAGGTCGACGCGCCAGTTTTTGGTTTGACCAACTTTTCAGTGCTGAACACCCCTGACGCCACTTCCCTTAAGGATGGCGAGGATAAACGCCTTGATCAGATGGCGTGCCACGCATTTGGTGTCGCTTGCTACCAGGTCTCTTATCAGGGACTGGCTGAATAACGCTCAGTTTGATCCAGCTAGCGCTGAGTTCGCTATCCTTAAGAGATGCAATTTACAAACGCTGGCTTTGACGGCTTAGCTGCTGAAACCTTCATCTTGAAAGAGGAAGGTTTGTCTGAGGCTGTTGTTCAGACCCTAATTAGGGCTAGGAAGCGGTCCTCTTCTGGCATTTACTATAGGACTTGGAGGTTCTATATTGATTGGTGTGAGGCCAGGGCCTTGCCTTGCAGGGTTTTTTCTATACCCAGGATTTTGGAGTTTCTTCAGCATAATCTGGATCTTGGGTTCCAGCTTAGTACTTTGAAAGGACAGGTTTCTGCTCTGTCGGTTTTCTTCCAGAGGTCTTTTGCTTTACACCCGCTGGTTAAGACCTTTTTCCAAGGGGTGGCGCATGTGCGGCCCCCTCGGAATGCTGTAGTTCCTGTTTGGGATTTGAATTTGGTTCTTTCGGCTCTGCAGGGTTTTGAGCCGCTACAGGATATTGCTCTTTCGGTTCTCACTTAGAAGGTTGCTTTCTTGGTGGCTATTACCTCTGTTCGGCGTGTCTCTGAGTTGGCGGCCCTGTCGATTCAGGCCCCTTACTTTGAGAGACACCAGGATAAGGTGGTTTTTCGTTTTAAGCCGGATTTCCTTCCTAAGGTGGTGTCTGCTTTCCACCTCAATCAGGACATTGTTCTCCCTTCCTTGTGTCCTAAGCCTAACAATGACAAGGAGAGGGTTCAGCACAATTTGGATGTTGTTCGCTGTGTGAAATACTATTTGGTGTCTACTTCTTCCTTCCGCAAGACGGATGCTTTTTTCGTTGTGCCCTGAGGGCCCAGGAAAGGTTTGGCACCTGCTAAGTCTACGATTAGCAAATAGATTCGTCAGGCCATTGTTGGGGCCTATTCTGCTAAGGGGAGAACTCCCCCTTTTAGGGTCACTGCGCATTCTACTCGTGCTGTTGGAGCGTCCTGGGCTTTTCAGCACCAGGCTTCTGTTGAACAAGTTTGTAAGGCTGCTACTTGGTCTTCCGTTCATACTTTTTCCAAGTTTTACAAGGTTGATGTGCGGGCTTCAGCGGATGCTGTTTTTGGCCGCAGGGTTCTGCAAGCTGCAGTGGTTTGAGTTGGTACATTCTTTACTGTTTCTGGTTCCCACCCATGACGGCCACTGCTATTGGATGTCCCAGATGTCATGAAGACCGAAGTGGAGTGTATGGCACACTTAGAATAATACCGTTTTGTGAGTACTCACCTTTAAAACGGGTATTATGAGTGTGCCATACACTCCACTTCGCCCCACCCCTTTTTTTCCGGTATTCTGGGGCTTTTATATAGTGAACCATTGGTTTTGATTGTTAAGGTTATATTTGGTTCTTCCTGGTCCCTTTACTGCTTTTATACACTGGGGAATTGGTGGGAGGTCCCAGGTATATATGGACCGGGAGGGGCTTTCTTTTTTGCATATTCATCTCTGCAGAAGTTCGCCCTCTACTGGAGATTACCCAGATGTCATGAAGATCGAAGTGGAGTGTATGGCACACTCATAATACCCGTTTTAAAGGTGAGTACTCACAAAACGGTATTTTTTTCCTCTCTGGGGATATATGTGACGATTTCATTGTGCATTATGGTCTCTGCAGATTAGTTTCTTGCAGGAATATTTGCTGTTTTAGTCCAGAGACTAAGCTTGTAAAGACACTTCCATACAGATGGGTTGACAGGTCTTATCAAGATCCACTTATCAATATTCTTAGTATACAGTACGTCCTGATATAATACTTACAATCGGGTTATACTCCGCCAGATGGCGCTGGACTGCAGAGACATCGTAAATAGGCTCCTCCCGGACCCTCAAATACCCAGGGACCTCCCACAAATCCCCAGAATTTCTCTGCAGTCTGGCTGCGAAGGACGAGAAATTGTCTCTCTACTCGCAGGTGAGCGGGGTTATTAACCTGCGGCCCTGTAGGACTATTCCCACCCGTTCCACTTTTAATATGCCTCCCAGCCTTGGCTGCGCTGGCCGGGTGAAGGTAGGCAGCACCGCTTTTGGCGCTTAGGAGCGCTGCTCACCGCAATCCCCCACCAAAGGGTAGGCGGTTCAGGCTTATGGTGAGCCTCTATGGGATGCCCCTCCCGCACTATTGCCCCTTGCCCCTGCCTATCGGTGGGCCCTATTTAAGTGGCCGCCGTCCTCCCTCATCCTCCTTGTAGTCTTCGGGGGAAAAGAGGGGGGGGGTGTATAGATATGTATGTTATGCAGTCTGTGCTTTCTCTTTTCACATGCCTTTATTCTTGTGTCAGCCGCCGCGCTGACTTTACTGCTGTTTAAATTTGCCGCCGCTCGCTGACTTGGTTCCGCGCTTGGCGGCGGCATTACCTCAGGCGCTTGTGCGCCATCATTGGCTGTTGGCCATTCTGGCTTCGCGCTCTTCGGGGGGCCCGTCTTTGGCACGTTCCGTTCCGCGTCATCGCTGTTACTGGCCCGCCCCTCGAGGTATACCAACGCCATCTTTCCTGCTTGCTTGGCCTATGCACGACGGACTCCTACCTACCGCGGTACGTAAGTGCCCTCGCAGGCGGCTTTATTTCCTTCACTTTGGTTACGATGTACTTAAAGGAGCAGTATCGCGAAATTTGCATTAAAAAAGATAAATGATTAAATAGCCACACAACAGCTTCTAACATGTGTATAAATAATGAGGCGATAGAAAAAGGAAAAAATATATGCCTTTCTTTTAAATTGTATAATGACAATGGCTCAGTCCATTTGCTGAATAGGGGGATCTGCTGGGTTGTATTTAGTGAGCTGCTTCATTTAGCCCACTGGTCTCCTAGCGAGTACAAATACAGAAAGGGACACTCTGGTGTATCCCATACAACCACCCCAAGACCTCTGCACTCACCCGCAATGAATCAATCTAAACAGAGTATGTAAAGAATGTATAGAAGTATTTTATTTATATTTTACAATAGAAATAACAATAACCACATATGGGCCAGACCAATTAAAAAACATATATACAACACATTAAAAAACTAGGTGGTGGGGGCTCGGACCCGCCAAATGCTAAATAATAAAGAATAATTGTCTAATTACATATTAATGATTATATGCCACATAAGAATGGGGGCATACCCTGCATGCTCATGAATGCCAAGCCAGCGCGCGTCAGCCAAGCCAAAAAGTGTGAACTGTGCAATACTAAAGTGAACCCAGATGGGAAAGGTAAGTGGAAAAATGTGAAGTGAGTGCTGGGATATGTGCAGGGAGTGCACTGGTCTCCTAGCAACACTTTACCTCAGAGGCTGACACTGTAATCAGTGGTAACGGCTGTGTGTGAGGTGCTGCTTTTGTTATGAGACCAGGTGACTCAAATGTGTAAAATCTATACAAAATAAACAAAACTGACTGAAAATGACTGAAATTGTTCTTTGAATAACTGTGCAGGAAAATCTAAAGGTATTAAAGTGGAAGAAAACCCTGAGTGGCCGACCCTGAAGTCTATAAGACCCGGCCATTGACCTTCCCCCTTGGGCATTCTAAATCGGGATGCCCCACTGTGTGAAATGACCCCTGGATAACCACAGATCCCCCCCATTTTTCTGGCGCGCTCATGCAGATAGTCATTTAGACAGGCCGGGCGGCCAGGAAGGTTACTGCTCAGGCTCCCCATCTGTGCAAACAGCGCTGATTGGATGAGAGCCCGCGCATGCGCTGGGGGGGCAGGGAAAGGTACGTTTTTACAGGCGAACTTGGGGATTTCACATATCAGGGCATCCCAAGTCGGGTTGCCCCTAGGGGCACAAAACACAACTCCAGATAGTGAAAATCCTTGGTTGGGCTTTGCTCAAAACACACAAAGCTGAAAGAAAGATCATATGGAAAAATGTGTTGAGAAAAGAGAGAGAAAATGGTAAACTGAAAGATTCTGCAGCAGAGCCAACATGAAGGGAAAACTGTCAAAATCAGCTAAATGACTTCTAGAGCTTTTCTCTCTGTTTTAGATATATAAGTTCTGCATATATATGTTGCAATGTTGTTATCTTATGCTGGCTGCCAGCACTGAACAGCTGATACTTTGATACATTGTTTCCCCCTCTCCTCAGCATGGAACTGATACATTGTTTCCCCCTCTCCTCAGGTGGAACAGGCCAGAGTGTCGGGTCGACACTCAGCAGACATAAACATGAGCTATTAGTCTCCAGCTGCACAACACAGACATCATTTTTTACTACATTTGTAATTCTTACTCCAACACTTACCTACATTCAAAGTACCATTTAAATATAATTCACCAAGAAAATTTCACGATACTGCTCCTTTAAGGTCTTGTCTGCTTATGTCTTTCAGGCGGGACAAACCCTTCTTGGCTTCTCCCGGCCCTGTATTAGTATATAACTTATAGGCCTTGTAAAAATTATACTCCCACTTCCCTAGCGGGTTATTGGGGCATCCAGGGTTGCTACATAGCGTTATCCCCTATTGGCGTATAGCGCCGCTATAATCACCATATGGAGGCATCCCAGGATAATGTGACCGGGGTCCCTTCGGGACAAGACCGGCTGTGTGTAGCGTGTGGGCAGCCTCATGCTGACGCTGACAAGGCGCGGGTCTGTGTACCCTGTGCTGAGCAGGTGCTTGCATTGCAATCTGGCCTGCCAGTGGCTGCACCTCGTTTCACTTCACCTACTCCTCCAAGCTTAAACCTCACTCCTGCTGAGTTGCATACTAGTGGGGATTCTCAGCCTGATGTGTCTTCTAGACTGGCTACTGTTGAACAGATTATTGCAAAGTCTTTAGCGCGTAAGGCCCCTGCTAAGAAGTGGCACTTCACGCCTAATGTTAGTTTTCCCTATGGGAACTGAGGAGTTTTGGAATCTGTGTGGCTATACCCCGTCTGATGAAGGGGAGTTCTTTTCTGATTCAGGCTCATCTTATGAGAGACCAAGGGGTCATGACGATTCTGGCTCTGACCCCTGGGCCCGGGATGACACTGACAGATTATTGACCCAGATTTTTGAGGTTCTGTCCATCTCTCTCCCTGTTGAGGCTCCCAGGCAAAGAGGGGAGCTTTTCCATACAGCAAAATCACGTTTGGAATTTCCCGAGCAGGCACATTTCCATAACCTTGTGCTCAAGGAATGGGAGCTTCCCAGTAAACTTCCCGGGGGTTCCAAGGAGTTGGGATAGGAAGTATCCCTTTCCTGCTGAGGTGGTTAAATGTTGGTCATCCCCCCCCCCCCCCCCAGGTGGATGCCCCGATCCTAGGGCTATCTAACACCTCTGTCATGCATTCCCCTGATGCTACTACCCTGCGGGATGCCGAAGTCCGGCGTATTGATCAGCTGGCATCCCACGCCTTTGCATGTGCGGGGACGGCGCTGCGCCCGGTCTGTGCCTCTGCCATTACTACTGTGGCCACTAGAACCCTTATCAGAAATATGCTTGATGGTGCCCCTGATGATTTGCCTTGTGAGGTGTTTAATGCACTCTCCAGTTGTGATGTTTTTGTAAATTTTGTCCTCTCAGCATTGGATGACACCATCAGAATGTGTGCCAGAACTTCTGCCCTCGTGGTGGCTATACGCCACTCGGTTTGGCTGCGCCAGTGGGCTACTGACAACGCTGCCAAGTAGGCCCTGACTGGTTTTCCCTTTAAAGGACTGCGCCTGTTTGGGGACCGCCTGGACCTTTTTGCTAAGGGAGGCAGGTTACCCCAGCGCAGGCGGCAATCTCGGCCCTTTCGGGGTCAGGGTTCCTTCTCCTCCCCTTACCGTGGTGTAAGACAGGGAAGGGGGGGTTTCTTTCCCTGGGGCCCGGGGAGATTTCTGAGGTAGAGGCAGAGGACGTGGACGTCCTGGCTCCTCCTGGGGTCCCAAAGCTAAATCCTCTCCCAAGCCCCCTCAGGGGCGCCCTCACCCATCCGGGTGGGGGGACGGCTGCAGCACTTCGCTCACGTCTGGAGGCTTCATGTCTCAGACCGGTGGATTCAGGAGGTAGTGTCCTCCGGTTACAAGACAGAGTTTGCTGACTTTCCCCCTCCAAGATTCATCAGATCCCAGATTCCTCAGGACCCTGTGTCAGCTCAGGAGCTAGTGCAAGCAGTGCAAGGCCTCCTGGAGCTGGGGGCCATCTGCCAGGTCCCTTTAAGAGAAAAAGGCAAGGGCTTTTATTCCAACCTATTCACAGTACCCAAAAAGGATGGTTCTGTCTGGCCCATCCTGGACTTGAAGATCCTCAACAAGTTTGTCAGGGGCAGGCGCTTTCGCATGGAAACTCTGCGCTCTGCCATCAGTTCCCTGCGCCAAGGGGATTTCATGACTTCTGTGGACATCAAAGATGCTTACCTTCATATTCCTGTGTTCCCAGGTCATCAAAGGTTCCTTAGGTTCGCTCTGATGGATCAACACTACCAATTTGTGGCCTTTCCCTTCGGCCTCACTTCAGCTCCCAGGGTGTTCACCAAGGTGCTGGCTGGAGTGATGTCTCTGCTCAGATGTCATGGTGTCCGCGTGCTTCCCTATCTGGACGACATCCTCATCACTTCCCAGTCTCTACATCGGGCAGAGTTGGATACTCAGCTGGTGGTGTCCACTCTGGAGTCATTTGGATGGGTGATCAACCACAACAAGTCTTCACTGTCCCCTTCCTTGGTAACTCCATTCCTAGGAATGAATCTGGATACAGTTCAGGCAAGGATCTTCCTTCCTCAGCAGAAGGTGGACAGTCTGATTGCACAGGCTCAGTCCCTCCTAGCTTGTCCCCATCCCTCCATCAAGCAGGGGATGCAGCTGGTGGGCCTGATGGTGGCGTGCTTCGAAGCGGTCCCTTATGCTCAGTTCCACTTGAGGCCTCTGCAACTTCACCTATTGTCTGTATGGGACAAGGACCCAGCGTCCCTGGACAGGGTCTGTGTGCTCTCCCCCCGGTCAGGAGGTCCCTCTTGTGGTGGATGGACTCAAGGAACCTGTTGGGGGGCAGATCCTTTCTTGCCCCTTCCTGGGAGACGGTCACCACGGATGCCAGTCTGTCAGGTTGGGGGGTTTCTGGAAGTCCCTGCGGTTCCAGGGGAGGTGGGGCCCTCAGGAGGCCCACACACCTATCAATGTCTTGGAGCTGCGGGCGATCAGGTTAGTTCTGGCTCGCTTGACTACTCATCTTCGGGGCCTGCCTGTTCAGGTGCGCTCGGACAACCAGACGGCAGTTGCCTACATCAATCATCAGGGGGACCCGGAGCAAGGGGGCCCTCCAGCAAGCGTCTCTGATCCTGACTTGGGCGGAGGCCAATGTCCCCTGCATTTCAGCTGTGTACATCCCGGGGGTGGAAAATCACCTGGCGGACTTTCTGAGCAGGGGGACCTCTCGCCAGGGAGAATCGTCCCTATGCAGCAGGGTGTTTCAATCTCTGTGTCACCGTTGGGGCCAACCAGATGTGGATCTGTTTGCGTCCCGCCACAATCACAAGCTCCCAGCTTTTGTCTCTCTGTCCAGGGATCCTCTGGCCCTGACCTCGGATGCGCTAGCAATGTCATGGAAGGACTTTCAGTTCCTGTATGTCTTCCCTCCAATTCCCCTGATGGGAAGGGTTCTGCGCAAGATTGCTCTGGAAGGGGTGCCAGCAATTCTGGTGGCCCCCAGGTGGCCAAGAAGAGTGTGGTTCGCAGATGTGGTGCAGCTGGCAGTAGATCAGTACGCTCTTCCCTTGGTGCCAGATCTGCTCACTCAGGGCTCACTACGCCATCCCAATTTACAAACTTTGGCTTTGACGGCTTGGCTGCTGAAACCTCCATCTTGATGGAGAAGGGGCTGTCTTCCTCGATTGTGGATACTTAGATTAAAGCTAGGAAGAGGTCTTCCTCTTCCATTTACTACAGGGTTTGGCGTGCCTACATTGACTGGTGTGAGTCTAAGTCTCTTCCCTGTCGTGTGTTCTCTATTCCCAGGATTCTGGAGTTCCTGCGGCATGGGTTGGAGATGGGGCTCCAACTCGGTACTCTGAAGGGTCAGGCTTCTGCCCTGGCTATTTTCTTCCAGAAGTCCTTTGCTCAGCACCTTCTGATCAGGACTTTTTTCCATGGGGTCACTCATGTGCGTCCCCCACGTAAACCTATGGTGCCTGCTTGGGATCTGAACTTGGTTCTGTCTGACTTGCAGGGTGCTCCCTTTGAACCTGTGCAGGATGCTGCCTTGGCCATTCTTACGCTCAAGGTTGTGTTTCTGGTGGCTATTACTTCTGTCAGGCGTGTGTCTGAGTTGGCGGCGCTGTCCATTCAGCCCCCCTACTATGAGAGACACCAGGACAAGGTGGTGTTTCGTTTCAAACCTGATTTTCTGCCTAAGGTAGTGTCTGC
The DNA here is from genome assembly GCA_027917425.1 of Gastrophryne carolinensis. Taxonomy (NCBI): domain Eukaryota; kingdom Metazoa; phylum Chordata; class Amphibia; order Anura; family Microhylidae; genus Gastrophryne; species Gastrophryne carolinensis. The sequence continues at coordinate 67,463,150 of CM051243.1, read as the reverse complement.
CTTTCATTTGAATCAGGATATTGTTCTTCCTTCTTTGTGCCCTAATCCTAGCAATGCTAAGGAGAGGGTTTTGCACTCTTTGGATGTGGTTAGGTGTCTGAAGTACTATCTGGTGGCTACTGCACCTTTCAGGAAAACTGATGCTCTTTTTGTGGTCCCTTCTGGTCCTAGGAAGGGTTTGGCTCCTGCCAAGTCTACTATCAGCAAGTGGATTCGTCAGGCTGTGATTCAGGCCTACTCTGCTAAGGGGAAGAATCCTCCCTTCCGCCTTACTGCTCATTCCACTCGTGCTATTGGTGCCTCTTGGGCTTTTCAGCACCAGGCTTCTGTTGAACAAGTTTGCAAGGCCGCTACTTGGTCTTCTGTTCATACCTTTTCAAAGTTTTACAAGGTTGATGTTAGGGCCTCAGCTGATGCTGTTTTTGGCCGAAAGGTTCTGCAGGCGGCAGTGGTTTAAACTGCCTGCTGCTGTCTTTTTTTTCTTGGGGATCCCACCCTATTTTATGGACACTGCTATTGGATGTCCCGATTGTAAGTATTATATTTGGAGCAGGACGTACTGTATACTAAGAATAATACAATTCTGTGATTACTCACCTGTAGAATTGGTATTATGAGTATACAGTACGTCCTGCTCCAACCCACCCTTGGTTTTGCATTATCTTGGATCCCCTGTATGGTGATTGTTATTATTGTTATAGTTGATAGTTGGGTTGTTTAATTCTCCCGGCTTCTCATTAACTGCTTTTCAATGCTGGGGATTTGTGGGAGGTCCCCGGGTATTTGAGGGCCGGGAGGAGCCTATTTTCGATGTCTCTGCAGTCATCTGGCGGAGTATAACCCGATTGTAAGTATTATATTTGTAGCAGGACGTACTGTATACTCATAATACTAATTCTACAGGTGAGTAATCACAGAATTGTATTTTCTGCTTCTATTGAATAAACTTGCCAGACTTGAACCATGGTGAAGAAGTTTGTCAATTCCAGCCTCAGGCCTGTTGCATCCCCCACCCTCTTAAAGTGGTCCAAAACCCAGAATTTTGACTATCCTGGTTTTGGTCCTTTCCTCCCGGGGCACCCCGCTGTGTGAAACCCCCCAGATCGCCCCCGAAGAAACTCACCAGTTCCCGGTTCTACAGCGCATGCGCGGCCGCTCGTCCATCAAGCTGGTGGCAGCATCTCCCACTTCAACCGAACATTTCCGCACCAGCCATTCACAAATGCCTGGATCGGGCACGCACCCTGTTAGAGGGATAGCAGGGATGCGGTCGCAGTCAATCAATCGGTGCAGTGAATACACCATAGGATGGGGTTATAAATGGGTGATGACTAGGGATAACATGAAGATCAGTGAGGTATTTATAGGCTTATGCTTAGCTGTTGAGAGTAAACTTAGGTTTGAACAGTTGTCCTAAACTTTATAAGTGTACCTCACAAACTTCTAGGGTCTTTATAGCATCGCACTATTATATTCAAGTCATGAGTTCTTGATTTGTTTTCTTTGACTACCAATGTATCCTTTAACTCAGGTTCAACATCAAGGTGCCACTGCAGCTAGTAGCAAGCTTCATGTTGACGGGCGTTTCTGGAGGAGCAAAGTATGCGCAGAACGGGCAGCTTTTTGGGCGCTTTAAACTCACTGAGACACTTTCTGAAGACACACTGGCTGGCAGGCTGGTGATGACCAAAGTGAACGCTGTGTATTTGTTGCCGGTCTCCAAGGAGAAGTCCCCACAGAGTCAGGGCAGCAAAGAGAAGGTCTACGAGGCCTTCATTGAGGAAAAAACAAAGGAGTACATCTTCCTAAGAATATGCAAAGACTGTTGCGATGAGCTGCGGCTTCGATCTGACCGGGAGATGCAGGTGAGCTGCAGTATGGCAGCATTTCAGGAATGGCTGCCCCCTGTCTTCCTCTTGATTTTCCATATATTTCGCCCTATAAAGACGCACCCAGGATTTGGAGAAGGAAAATTAGAAAGAAAATATTCTAAACAAAATGTTGTGCTGAAACACCCCATTACAGGCAGTGTGGCATTCCCCCATCCCATTCCCCATAGGCAGTGTGGCATTCCCCCATCCCATTCCCCATAGGCAGTGTGGCATTCCCCCATCTCATTCCCCATAGGCAGTGTGGCATTCCCCCCATCCCATTTCCATAGGCAGTGTGGCATTCCCCCCATCCCATTTCCATAGGCAGTGTGGCATTCCCCCCCATCCCATTTCCCTAGGCAGTGTGGCATTCCCCCTCCTCCCATTTCCCATAGGCAGTGTGGCATCCTCCCTATCTCATTCCCCATATAGACAGTGTGGCATGCTCCCCCTCCCCTTATTCAGTGTGGTATCCCCCCCCAGGAAAAAAAAAAGTATACTTACATGAACGATGTCCCCGCTCTGGCTTCCGGCGCTGCTGACACCTGAAAGGCAGTGGCGGTGCCTGAAGCCAGAGCGGGGACACTGTCTGTCCTCATTCTGACTTCCGGTGCCATTGATGCACACCGGCCCAAGAGGCGGTGGCGGGGACAGTGGGCGCAAGACTCATGTAAGTAGACTTTCAGCTGCATATAGTGACCGATGTATTAAGGTCCGCATTTAAGTGATCTGATGATGAATTCCCCATTGGTTAAGGTAGGGAATACAATATACAAATTTCCTCCATCTGATCCGCCATTTCTGAAGTGAGGGGAAGAAAAGACTCCAGGACCTCCCTAAATAGGGTAGGAGTATTTTCCCCCAAGCTTATTTAACCCTCTGTGCTCTCATCAAAAGAGGGAGGCCAGTAGTTTGTAAATTATAAAGTAACATGCTGCTATCTTAACAAGCATCCACGTGCTTTAGCACAGGAAGCCCGGCGGCCCATAGGATACGTCCCTGCCGCCTGGAGAAGAAGACCCAATCAACCACCTCCCCTTCACAATATCTAGGTAAAACAAGACCGGATCGGAAAACCCCTGTCCTGGACAAAACTGCTTCTGCCTATATGAAAAAAGGAGCACTTAGATTACAAGGGAAAAAGAAACCCTGGGCATTGCCATTCTGCCCCCCCCCCCCCCCCTCCGCTAACATGATGCTATGCTGTGTAGAAATACATAGGGAGGGAAGCCTTAAGGGGAGGAAGAAATGGCACCGATCACCCCAGCCTTCTCCAATAACTCATCCTCAGTAAGAGGCAAAACACTGCTTACCCCTCTTTGTCCCAACAAAGTCCGGGGATCAAAGAATAGAACACTGGCTGAGTTCCTGGGGGTGTCCCAGGCCCCTGGCTGTTTTTTTCCAGGTGTACAGCACGGCTTGCTTCATTTCAAATCTTTACATGTGGGTAATCTGCCACAGGTGGCACAATGGACTGCAGGAAGACTTGTGGCCCCTCCCGGCCCATAAAAGGGACAGAATTACCCAGAAGACCCCAGTCTTCTCCTGCAGTCTGACTGTGAAGATGGTCTCTTTCTCTCTCTTCATGGACTTCGCAGATAAGCGGGGCATTACTAGCCCGTCTGCAGCTGCAAGCCCTATTCCCACCTGCTTCCGGGACCCTTCTTGCGCCCAGCCATGGCTGCGGATCAGGTGCAGGTAGGGGGAACGCCGAGGGTCAGGCATTCGGCAGAGCTACGCTCTGGGCCGCAGACTCTTCCTAAGCCGGCCATAGGCTATGGGTGAGCCTATAGGCGGGGGGAGGGGAGGAACCACCCTTTTTCCCTTTTCATTATGTGTCCCACATGCTTTATTCTTGTGCATTTTTTGCTGTGTGTGTTTTTCTCATGTTTTTTACCTCACAATATACTTACCTTCCCCGCTCCTGCTCCTCTTGCCTCCCCTACGTTATGGCGTCGGGGGGGCACCCCTTGAGGTGCTGCTTGGGCAGGCCGGTGCCACTCTCCTCACAGAGTTTCCTGCGGTAAAGTTCCCGTTTTTACCTCACGCCGTCGCTCCTTGGTCTGCTGACAGGCTGCACAGGCTCATCCCAGGCTCTTCAACTGGCCCCTGCCCCTTGAGGAGGCCCGCCCCTTGAGGTGCTGCTTGGGCAGGCCGGCGCCACTCTCCTCACAGAGTTTCCTGAGGTAAAGTTCCCGTTTTTACCTCACGCCGTCGCTCCTTGGTCTGCTGACAGGCTGCACAGACTCCTCCCAGGCTCTTCAACTGGCTCCCTTTTGGTCCGTGAGTCCGGTCTTTTCTTGTTGGTACCTTTTATTATTGTGTTTTATATTGGCTGTGCATGCGCTGTGGGACGCTTATCTGCTTCCTTTGTGTCTTTCAGAGTCCCATATTGAGATTCTTGTGGTTCCTCCCGGTCCATACACCACCCCCGCCCACCCCTTCTCCACCCTTTCCTGCCCTGTGGGTTAGGGTGCTGAGTCAAATTGGGTTTTTTTCTGTACGGTTCTGGGCCGTCATAGTGCCTTGAGACCCGTCTTTCTTATCATAATCACCATAATGGAGGCTTCTGGGAGTAGCGGGCTTGGGAACCCCCCAGGACTTGCTAAGCTTTTTGTGTGATGACTATGAGGCCTTCGGTGGACGAGATTCCGCTGAGGAGGGTGAGTTGCTCCAGGGGTCCGACTTCTCCGGGGGTAGTCGGGGGGGACCTTGACAGTCGCCACGGTTGTTCATCTGACGAGGACGAGTGGCCCCAGGATGATACTGTTGTCGGCGGTACTTGATACTTAGAAGCCTAATAGGTTGCCGTCGGTGCCTAGGGGTCTGGACAGACGGTATCCCTTTTCGGAGGATTTGGTTCGCCTATGGTCCCATCCTCCGGAAGTGGATGCTCCTATTCTGGGGCTCTCCAATACCTCCGTTATGCCGTCTCCTGAGACTTCCTCCTTGCGTGATCATGTTGACAGGCGCATGGATCAGCTAGCCTGTCACGCCTTCACTTCTGTGGGAACCGGTCTGCGCCCTGTCTGTGCTGCGGCCATTGTTTCCATGGTCCTGGGCCCCATTCTTTTTAATATATTTGTAAGTGACATAGGAGAAGGCTTGGTAGGAAAAGTTTGTCTGTTTGCCGATGATACAAAGGTTAGTAATAGGGTGGATATTCCTGGAGGTGTCTGCAACATGGAAAATGATTTAGCTTTACTGGATAGATGGTCAAAACTGTGGAAACTAGAGTTTAATGTCTCTAAATGTAAAATCATGCACTTGGGTAGAAGGAATCCCTGCTCTGAGTACCGTATGGGCAGTACTGTGTTAGCCAGGACCTCAGAGGAGAGAGATTTAGGGGTACTGATTACTGATAGCTGCAAGATGAGTGGACAGTGTAGCCAGGCAGTGGGAAAAGCAAGCCGGATGCTCGGCTGCATAGCTCGAGGCATCACCAGTAGGAAGAGGGAGGTTGTGATGCTGCTGTATAGAGCCCTGGTGAGGCCACAGCTAGAATACTGTGTGCAGTTCTGGAGACCTTACCTGTAAAAGGACATTATTCAAATAGAACGGGTCCAAAGGCGGGCAACGAAAATGGTGGAAGGACTTAAACTTAAAACTTATCAGGAGAGACTTAAAGAACTTCATTTGTACAGTCTGGAGGAAAGAAGGGAGAGGGGGGACATGATTGAGACCTTTAAATATGTGAAAGGATTGAATAAGGTTCAGGAGGGAAGTGTTTTTAAGAAGAAACAAGGGGGCACAACCTGAAGCTAGTCGGGGGGAAGATCAGGAGCAATGTTAGAAAATATTATATTACAGAAAGAGTAGTAGATGCTTGGAACACACTTCCAGCAGAGGTAGTTGAAAAATCTACAGTCACTGAATTTAAACATGCCTGGGATAAGCACACATCTATCCTAAGATAAAGAGTACATACAGTATACACATAAGGGCAGACTAGATGGACCATATGGTCTCCTTCTGCCGTCAACCTTCTATGTTTCTATTTATTACAGGGTCTGGCAAGCTTACATTGCCTGGGTCTAAGGCCTTCCCTTGCCGCACCTTCTCCCTTTCCAGGATTCTGGAGTTTCTTCAACACGGTCTAGAATCGGGTCTACCCTCAAGGGACAAGTTTCTGCCTTGGCAATTTTTTTCCAAAGATCTTTCGCTAATCATAGGTTCGTCAAAACCTTTTTCCAGGGAGTTACTCATGTATGTCCACCGCGTAAGCCTCTGCTACCGGTGTGGGATTTGAACTTGGTGCTTTCTGCTCTTCAGGGTCCCCCCTTCGAGCCCCTGTGCGATGCTGCTCTTTCTATTCTGACTATTAAGGTGGCCTTTTCGGTTGCTATCACTTCGGTGCGTCGCGTCTCTGAACTGGCGGCGCTTTCCATGACACCTCATTTATTTTGAGCGGCATCAGGATAAGGTGGTGTTCCGTCTTAGACCGGAATTCCTGCCCAAGGTTGTTTCTGCCTTTCATCTCAATGAGGACATTGTCTTACCTTCCTATTGTCCTGCCCCTGCTAATTCTAAGGAACGGAACCTTCATTCTCTGGATGTGGTCAGGGCACTCAAGTATTATTGGGTCGCCACTGAGTCATTTCGGAAGTCTGATTCTCTTTGTCCTTCCTTCCGGACCTAGGAAGGGCTTGCCTCCAGCCAAATCCACTATCAGTAAGTGGATTAGACAGGCGGTGGTGCAAGCATACTCTGCTAAGGGGAAGGAACCCCCTTTCCGTGTTACAGCTCACTCCACTAGGGCTATTGGTGCCTCTTGGGCCTTCCAGCACCAGGCTTCAGTTGAACAGGTTTGTAAGGCCGCTACTTGGTCTTCGGTTCATACTTTTTCCAAGTTTTACAAAGTTGATGTTAAGGCCTCAGCTGACGCTGTTTTTGGCCGCAAGGTGCTTCAGGCGTTAGTGGCTTAAACTGCCTGCCATTGCTCTCTGGGGATCCCACCCTTCTTTTTTGGACACTGCTGTTGGATGTCCCAGATGTAAAAATTTTGAAATGAAGCAAGCCGTGCTGTAGAATTGTAGAATTTTTTTTTCGGTGTACAGCACGGCTTGCTTCATCCCACCCTTGTTATCGTTGTTCTCTTTTGCCTTGTTATGGTGATTTTTGTTGAGAGAGTTTCCTTTTAGTGGCCTGTGTTTTACTAACATGGTCCTTGCCTCCTGGCTTCTTGCATTACCGCTTTCAAACACTGGGGTCTTCTGGGTAATTCTGGCCCTTTTATGGGCCGGGAGGGGGCCACAAGTATTCCTGCAGTCGATTACCCACAAGATTTGAAATGAAGCAAGCCGTGCTGTACACCATAAAAACAATTCTACAGGTGAGTAATCACAGAATTGTATTTTCCGCCTCCAGGACCAAGAAATGGACCTGCCTGTCCAAGCCCATAGCGCCGGTTACTTACCTAAACCCACGTGGTTCAGGAGCTAGTGGTCTGGCTCCTATCTCAAGGAGGAACATGAAAAGGAATAGGAGGAGGAGTCAGTTTTATGCTAATCGGGTGGTCAGGTGTTCCATTCCTAGGGGCGGAAGACGCGAGGTCTCAGGTGTTTGCTGCCTGTTCGGCTGTTTAGAAAAGAAGTTACCAGGTAACTACGTTTTTTTTTTTTTTACAATCGCACAGAGAAAAATAGTGCGTAAAAACATGGGGTAATAGACATTGGGAATAGCTATGTTTTGTTTTTCCTTCTTGGTTTTTATAGCGTGCATCTAAACTGTTCATGTATAATACAAGGGACCTTTCTTGCTGGGGGACACATGGCAGCAAAATTAAACTATGTTTGTTCCTTAAGCCCTGCCCTTGCTCTCTTGTTGTGGGCTCTGGGCACCTCCATGTTCGTATACAGTATATTGGGGCCCTAAGTCTGATGCATCTTTGATTCCTCCAGGTGGAGCTGCAGTTCCAGCTGAACAGACTGCCATTATGTGAAATGCACTATGCCTTGGACAGGATTCGAGATAATGGTATCCTCTTCCCGGATCTCAGCAGCACGCCCCCCATACCATGGAGTCCAACCAGGTAGGTCCAATATCTCCCAGATTTCTTTGCTGCTGAATGGTGGTGCTCCAAAAACATGGAACTTGCTAATCTCTTCCTGACAAATGTTTGTTGCATAGCTGCTGGCCTGTTTTCCCAGCTGCCATACTATTAGATTTGTAACAAGTACACCACTTGTGAAGCCTGAAAAATCTGAAACTTGTTTTGCTAGTAACCGGAATGGTGGCCTAATCTCCTCACTGATATCACATTGGAACATGAAATCCTACAGTGACCTTCCTTATGTCTTAGCATTTGTATTGCTTACCTGTTCTGTGTTTTCTGCGTTCCTGCGAATCAGGCTGGCATCTACCACCTAAAGATTAGAAGAGGTTGTGTGAGATGAAGCACTTCCTGACTTGTCACCTCTAACACTCGCTTGAGGGTGTCTCGCCTATGACAAAGCTCCCTATTAAAAAGCAGAAGAGATCGGCATTAGGGAGACAGTGTTGCATATGCCAGTCCAGTCTGGCAACATTCGGGATAGAGAGATAGGTAAGTAATTTAAACGCCCCAAATAGACATTGCTCAGGGAAATAAGAGGGAAAGGTGTGCTTCTTTGTCAGGCCATTGCCTGGATCATTTCATTTTAGTCTTGCTCTGTTTAGTGGCCACTATTATAAAGCTCCTAACAACAAAACTAAAATGAACTAATTTAGATGTCAAATTCCATCCCTGGCTTGGTCACTCTTATCTGCATATATCACATATGCTCAACTTGGAGTACTTCAGTGTCGGCGTTTTATAGGTGGTTGGTCCTCTTTAAAGCGGACCTTCACCCTGAATAAGAGCCTATCTTATATGTTTTCCCCACCCTGTACATACAGATTGCCCACATTAAAAAATCATCCTACCTGCAGCTAGTGCATTTTCTGAGCCTTTAAACATCCAAAATGTCGGCTCATGGAGCATCAGGCAGCCTGCAAACAGGAAGTGTCTTCTGGCTGCCGCACTGGGTTTGCTGTCCTTTCCCTGACCCCAGCTCTGCTCTGTCTGTGCAAAGCGCCCCCTGTAATTTATCCCACTCTCCTCTCCTCAGTATGTGTAATGCTTCTGAGGCAAGATGGCGGCGCCCGTATCCTAGAGTCCTGAACAAAGTTGCAGCCCGGTGGGGGAAAGAATTATAAGTGACTAAAAACTTAATATATTAGTTTTAGATGCTGGGGAATAGTTTTTTAGGGGTTTGGTCATTTCATTAATGATGCTGAAGGTTTAAATGCAACTTGGTAAATGTCAGTGAAATCTAACTAGAATAGATGAACTATAAATGAGTTTAATCAAAATGACATTAAATGATGGCAGATGTGTACTGCCCACTAGTTAACATGAATGTAAACGTTACTGGCTACTTCTCAACACAGCCACCCTCCCCACCACTACTTGTACGAGGGTGTTCACACTTATCCAACCATATTATTTGAGTTTTGTTATTTTTATTTTCTCTAAATAATATATCAATCTATTTTTCAATTAAATTGTACAGATTATAGGTCATATGGAAAATACTAAAATTATTCTTCTTGCTCTGATTTTTTTTTTTCCTGACATTGCAAAACATTTTTTGCAATTTTAAAGTGAACCAAAACCCATGCCCAGGGCTGCTAGATCCAACCCCCCACCCACCCGATTCTGGCCGCCCCTCAGGCCGCCCGGAAACTCTTCGTCTTTTCCGGTCCCATGGGGCAGGTGCAAGCAGTGGCCACATCCCCGCTATCCCTTTTAGAAGGGCGTGTGCCCGCATCAAGCATTTGTGAGTGGCTGTGCAGGCATGCTCCCTGTTAGGAGGACGAAGGAGAGCTCTTAGACGAAGGGGCGGGAGTGTATCCGAGTTTGCTGATTGGATGAGAGGCTGCTCATGCGCCATAGGACCGAAGATGTAAAGAAATCTTTTGCACAATGTGCAATGTCTAGCACCACACCCAATTATCATCAACCTGAGGAAAAACAAATGTGCCAATCCCTGGACCCAAAGGTACACTGTATCAATATAAACAACAACGGTCCCAGTAAACCGCAAAATGGGATGCCCTGGGAGGCACCAAATGTTCCTCAATAATGAATCCTCCAAAGTCCGACCGAAGTAGGATAAGTCAGGTCGGGTGACCTGGGGGGTTTCGCATAGCGGGGCATACTGATCGGGGTGCTCTGGGGACAAGAACCAAAACCTAGGGCAGTCAAAATCCTGGGTTTTGGTCCACTTTAATAGGGTTTATGAACTTCGCTGTATGAGACAATAGCAAATACTGATTGCAGACATTAGTTTGTGTGGATTCACTCGGCATCTATAGATACCAATAACAAATTCTTTGAGCTCTGTCTCTGCCTCCCCATCAACCCCCTGCTGACCCTGTTTTTGCATTTTACTGACCTGTCCGTGGCTGGTTGGAGGTAACTGCTTTTCTGGTGTTGCCAAAGGTCACTCGCCATGCTATCTTTTGAGTTAAGCAGCAGCTGACGCACATCCTTTCAACAGGAGAGGTAGTCCAGCGGGCTAAGCTGCTACAGGTGTTGGCCGAGAGAAAAATGCCTAAGCCCGTTTGAACCGAGAGGAATGGAAGGGAAAAAAAAAATCTTTAGGCTTTTTAAAGTGGACCAACACCCAGGATTTTGACTATCCTGGGTTTTGGTCCACTTCGGCGGGGCACCCCGATCGGGGGTGCCCCGCTGTGTGAAACCCCCCAGAAAGCCCCAAAATCTTACCTGTCCCCGCTCCCACGTGACTGGACGGTCCAATCCCCGCCAACGTCCAGGCGGGGATCAGGAACGTCCAAGCGGCTGCCGCCGCCGCCGCCTCCCTCGCGTCACTTTCGGCGCGCGCGCGCCCCCGCCGGCCATTCGCCTACAGGGGCGCGAGGGAGGCGGCGGCCGGAAGATCAGGTAAGGTGTTGGGGTTTTTTTGGGGGGTTTCACCCCGCGGGACATCCCGATCTCGGATGTCCCGCGGGGTGGGAGGTGATCGGCCCGGGAATCTTATAGATTTCCGGGCCGATCACCTCTCGGTGTTGGTCCACTTTAAAGAAATCTTACACGGTTCTTACCCTAACATTTGCTCCAGTGCAGTAAGCTTCTTCATATATAATCTCTTTTCTTGCCTGATGTGCACCCTTGCTGATTGGAGGATGGAGGACCTGTCAAGGCAACATATTGTTAGAGTTGCTGATCTGTTTTGCAGGACAAAACCTGGGAATTTTTGTTTCCTCGGGTTTGTTACATGCCTCCATTTTTAAAACAATCAGAGCCCTTTGCCGAATGACATGTTTTGCTGATGGCCAAAACATACCCAAAGGCCAAATATTTTACTAATTCATGCTCAAGGCAGGGCTACTAATTTAAATGCAGGTTTGTTATATTGTTGTTAAGAGATCAGAGCATAACCAATAAAGAATGTTATTTTATTCTGAAAAAGATCTAAAAAGAATATATAATCTACTCATATACAGAAATGAAATGAACTTGGCAAAGGTTAAAATACAAGAAAACTTCACCACTCAGTAATACATAGCTTAAAACTTAGTGGGATACATATTACCTCACCACAGAAGCAACCAGCCACAGAAGCAAGAGTAGGCAACAAACAAGGCTTTAGTGGGAAAACACGATGTCCCTGACACAGGTAGAGTAGTTCCTTCATTCACACACTAAGAGCATCATCACTCAGTTATCACCTTTCCTATGGGAAATTGTATAATCTGTTTTTATTGAAACAAGTACACAAACACAATGCATAGGAAACAGTCCCTGTGTAGGTACAAGAAAGAATTTTGAACTCAATCTACCAAAAAGCTTCTTAACAGCAAACAGTTTACAACAACATCTGAGGTATCATGTCGCTCCATAACAAGGTCCGGAGCCCGACCGCCGTCCGAGGACTCCCCAGGTGCCTGGGCAGGGAGGGCGAGAGGGGCCCCGCTGCAAACATAATCTTGGTATACCAAACAGGGATAAAGTAAGAAGAGGAAATGGGGGGAGAAAAGGAAGAGAAGAAGGGAAGGAAATTTGGCTTCACTCGGTCCGTTACCCACCCCGTCCATCAACTTGACCATCCTCACTCCAGCTCCCGCGGAGTCAATATCACTTCACCCTGGCTGATTGAGCCTGTCTTTAAACCCATCCGAGTCCCGTAGGTTCTCCCAACAGGCCCAGGTTAGCGCGTACTTGTCCCCGGGCCCCCTGTCCCCCCACACCAGCTCCTCGGCCCGCCTGATCCGTTCCAATTCCGTCAGCCACTCCCGTAAAGAGGGAATCTCGCGTGATTTCCAGTGCCTGGGAATCACTGCTCTTGCGGCCGAAAGGAAATGCCGGAGTATATTCGTCCGGAAGCGTGAGGATGGCCCCTCCCACAAGGAGAGAAGGGTCAATTGAGGGGAATTGGTGATTGGTTCGCCAGTGGTCTCTGTGTATATGCTCCGTACCCTATCCCAGAAGGAGCGTATGGCTGGGCAGCCCCACCAAATGTGCGTCATGTCTCCCACTGCGTCCAGGCACCGCCAGCATTTGTCTGAGGAGAGCGGAGCAAATCTCTTGATGTCCGAAGGGCATCTGTACCACCTGGAGACTATCTTGTAGCTCCTTTCCTGTGTGGCCCCCTCCACTACTGCCTTATGTGCCAGGTAGAACATTTTAGATTGGTCCTCTTCTGAGAGGGACATCCCCAGCTCTCTCTCCCACCTCGGGATAAAGCCCAGCGGCCCCGTGTGGATATTATTTGTCAAGGCAGAGTAGATCCTGGAAAGGGAATGAGGTGTGGGGGACACCGAGGAAAGGAGCCCCTCCAATTCCGACAGCGGGCCCTCCATGGTACATTCCCCCCTTAACTTCGACACAAATGCCGCCAGCTGCCCGTGTAGGAACCAGGACATCTGAACCCCGGGATTCTGCTCCCTCAGCTCGCTTAAGGGCGGGAGGCCCCCCCCACCTACCAACTGACCCAGGCGCGGGGCCGTCTCGACCCTCCAACCCAGGAAGGACTCCACTCCTACCCCGGGCTCAAAGTCAGGATTCCCCAGGATTGGCGTCAGCGGACCTGTGCGTCTCACGAGTCGGTCCCTAGCAGTCATGCGGTCCCACAGTGTGAGAAAGTGTTGGGTCAGGAATGGCAGAGTTTTAGTCCGCCTCCTTGGTTGGGGTCTCGTCCATGGAAGAGAGACCAGCGGCCACGGGGAGAGTGCCTTCTCAATGGTGACCCAGATCTTTGTTGTGTCCTGATGGGCCCAGTCCAACATCCTCATCAGGACCGCCGCTGCATGGTAGAGCTTAAGGTCTGGCATGCCAAGGCCCCCCTTCGTTTTATGTCGAGCCAAGGTGCTGAAACGGATCCGTGGCTTTGAGACCCCCCAAACAAATTTGAGGAAGGCAGATTTTAGAATCTTGAAAAAACTGCTAGGGGGGATTATAGGGGCCGTTTGGAAGATATACAGAAAGCGGGGGAGGATGTCCATTTTAATCACATTTATCCTACCACCCCATGATAAAGGTTTCCTGTTGTATTGCTTAAGGTCGCTAACCGTTTTGGTCAGTAGCGTGGCGTAGTTCAACTCGTACACTTTTGACAGGTCACTGGGGATCTGTACCCCCAGGTATTTTATGCTCACCGGTTGCCATTTGAATGAGAAGCCACTTTTGAGGCCCGCCATTACAGTCGGCGGTAAAGTAAGGTTAAGGGCTTCCGACTTCCCATAATTGATTTTAAAGTTGCTCGCCCTGCCGAATAGCTCAAATTCCTTCAGCACGAGGGGAAGGGAAGTCACCGGGGCGGTTAAATGCAGAAGGAGATCATCCGCATATAGGGACAGTTTGTGTTGTCTCCCTCCCACCTCTATCCCTCGTATGTCCGGGTTATTTCTCAGAGCTGTCGCCAGATGTTCCATCGTGATGATGTACAGCAGTGGCGACAGGGGGCAGCCCTGACGAGTACCGTTGCTAATTGGGAAGGGGGCTGACAAAATACCGTTCGTCCTGACAGTGGCCGTGGGGTCTCTATATAGTGCCATTATTTTCCCCAATAGTGACGGTCCAATACCAATCTGTTGAAGCGAAGCCCGGAGGAAGTCCCAGCTCACGCGGTCGAATGCCTTCTCTGCATCACAGGAAAGTAGACAGGCGGGGATACCTCCGGTCTTCACGTAAGAGATCAGGGTGAGGAGCTTGTTTGTATTGTCCCGAGCCTCTCTACCAGGGACAAACCCCACCTGGTCCGGGTGGATGATAGTAGGGATCTGAGTCTGGAGACGGCTAGCGATCAATTTGGCAAAGAGCTTAACGTCAACATTTATTAGCGAGATGGGGCGGTAACTGCCGCATACTGTGGGGTCTTTGCCGGCCTTGGGGATAACGGTAATTGTTGCCATCAAAGATTGCTTGGGGAATGGGGTCTCCGGGCCTACCGCGTTAAAAACCTTGGTCAGGAAGGGGGCCAGCCGTGGACCTAATCGTTTATAAAATCTGGGGGTGAATCCGTCCGGGCCGGGGCTCTTCCCACCAGGGGTGTTTTGTATGGCCTTAAGCACCTCCGTCTCTCCAAAGGGGGCCTCCAAGGCGTCAGCCTCCTCTTGCGGGATCCTAGGGAGCGGGGTTTTATCAATATATTCTTGAACGGCTTCCTTTGTATTGATGTCAGTCCCCCCGGTGACAGAGCAGGGTAGATTGTATAGGGAGCTATAATAATCTCTAAAGGCCTCCGCTATGCCCACTGGATTGGAGGTCTCGGAATTCCCCCGTAGTTTAATGGTGGGGATATAGGAAACTGAAACACGGGGGTGAAGTAGTCTAGCTAGCAATCTGCCTGGCTTGTTGGCGCCCTCATATAGCAAAGCTCCAAACCTATCCCTGTGACGTAGGTAGCATTGGCTGTATAGGCCTTGTAATATCCCCCTCGTCCTTTCTAACTCCAACCACAGGGCGTTGGAGGGGGAGAGCTTATGATCGCGTTCAAGGTTTTGAATCTGGGCTAATGTCTGCTTAATCAGGGTGGATCTTTCCCTTTTGAGCCTAGACCCATGTTGAATTAGGGTACCTCTTAGGACACACTTTAATGCCTCCCACTGGGTGGGGAGGGGTGTGTCGTCATTTACATGATCGGATAGGAAATGTTCTATGGTGCTTTCGACCGCTGTCATGCAGACCCCATCTTTCAGTAAATTGTCATTAAGGCGCCAATCCCATCTGCTGGGGTACAATCCGGGCAGCTCAAAAGCCAGAAAGATTGGGGCATGGTCCGACCAAAGAAAATTTCCGATGCTGGCCTGTGGATCCCAGGACATAGCGTGGTGGCTCAGAAAGAGATAATCTATACGGCTATACGAGTTGTTTGCTTTAGAAAAGAACGTGTAGTCCCTGGAACCCGGGTGTAGGGCTCTCCACACATCTACGAGTCGGAGGTCTAACAGCATACGCTTCAGTTTTTTAAGTCTGAATAGGGGGACAGAGGACTTTCCGGAGGAGGTGTCAAGCTGCGGGTTCAAGGGTGTATTCAAGTCCCCACCCAGTATGACTATCCCCTCTGCAAAAGCAGTCAACTGTTTCAAGACTCCAAGGCAGAATTGGGGCTGATTCCTGTTAGGGCTGTACAAGTTCGCCACTGTATAGGTCTTTGTACAAATGGAGAGTTTCAGGAAAATATATCTACCCTTAGGGTCTATCTTGGAGTCTAAAATCTTGTGGGGAAGGGATCTGTGGATTGCAATTGAAACCCCCCCGGATCTGGCGTCTGGGTTGGGGGCGTGCACCCAAGAGGAGAAATAACGATCCCTCACGTTCGGGACTCGGCCCTCTTTAAAATGTGTTTCTTGCAACAGGATCAATTTGGCACCACATTTGTGAAGATCGTACAGAACCTTAGACCTCTTCTCGGGGGCGTTAAATCCCTTCACGTTGAAGGAGCAAGTGGTCAGATTAGCCATCCTTGCCTTCCGTTGTTCCTAGTGACTGGGAAGGAGGGAAGCCGCAGAGTGGGAGTTATGGAGGAGGAGAGGTGAGGACCCCAGCGAAGGATAGGGAGGACAGGAAGGGAGTATAGCGTGGGGAGCAGAGACAGAGGGGGTGAGAAAAGAGAGAGGGGGAAACAATAAAAAGAACAGTGAAAACACAACTTACTATGCTACTGCAGTTACTAGACTAGCCAACTGCTAATAGGTACAGCAAGCAAATCCAACAACAAGGCTAGGGCACTACAGTGCCGGATCTCCCCACACCTCCCCAGGAACCTCCGGAGGAGGGCAGGGGATCAGTTAAGTGGGGGGTAGTGGAAGACGAGAACCCGTGAGAGCCGCCCAAGCCGGAGCGCTGGTGGTTAATCAGAGTCTTGGGACCGATGGTCTCCAAGATAACCGTTGTGCCCAATAATGTCATACCGTCCTGTGCTTCTCTCAGGGGGGACCGCGTACGCAGTCGTCATCTGGCTCTCTTCCGACAAAGGGGCCGAAAATGTCGCGTAAAGAGCTCCTCTTCGTCCCCCCGAGGGGCAATCCAGCAAGGGCGGCAAGGCCCGCCGGAGACCCAACAGGTGGAGGAAGAAACAAAAATGGTCCCTCCGATCGGGCGAGGTAGCATGTCATGTAATGAATGGTAAGTCCCATCTTGTCGAAGCAGTCCGGGTACTTGAGTCAGCGCAGCAGGAGAGGAAAAGACGGAAAGCCTCGCTTAGACCCGATCATTAGCGGCGTTGGGCGCTCGTGGTCTGCCCGCTCTGATTCTTCTAGGCTGGGGGTCAATTCGACGGCCGCCCATCTCGGGCATCCCAGGCGGACACAACGAGGGCGAAAGCCAGTTCTCGAGCTCCACCGACGGGGAACCCAGGAAGTCGAAGGCCTCCCCAAGCTGGGAGTGGTTGCGAAGTACGAAGCTGCGTCCACGCAGTTGGAGGATCAAGTGAAAAGGGTGGCCCCATTTGTACGTGGCGCCCGCGGCCCTGGCACTTTCTAGTAACGGTTTCATGACCTTCCGCATCTGAAGCGTGCGGCGCGCCAAGTCGGGTAACAAGACGATCTGCGCTCCTTTGAACGAGATGGTTTTTTTCAGCCACGCCTGACGCATGATAGCTTCTTTTAACTTGTAGAAATGCACGCGGCAAATGATGTCCCTCGGCCAGCGTGGGTCTGGATTTTTAGGGCCTGCAGCTCTATGTACTCTGTCCAGCTCCATGTCAGCCCCGGGCGGCCGGTCCAGTACTTGATTGAAGATCTGCATCACCGTATCTGGGAGGTTGGAGAATTCAGGGGCCTCCGGGAGTCCCCGTATCCTGATATTGTTTCTCCTCCCCCGATTTTCCATGTCGTCCTGGTGGAGCAGTATGCCCGCAATCTGACGAGCGGACTCCGCCTGGGCCTCCGCCATGGCGCTATGATTATTCTCCAGTGCGGTGAGCCGCTGGAGGACCGAGTCCTGAGCTTGTTCCACTGAAGTGACCCTATTGTCTATTTCAGACACTGATTTTGATACTTCGTCCATTTCCCTCCGGAAGGTGGACTCCATTCTGTTGATAAAAGTCTCGAAATCTTTCCGCGTGGGCAGAGATGAAATGAGGGCCCTGATGTCGCGCTGGTCGAACTCAGTTGGGGCCACCCCGAGCCCGTCGCGCTCCATCTCATTCCCGGCGGTAGATCCCAAGGACCAGCACGGAGAGGCGGACGGTCCGGACAGGGAGGCCGAGTCATCGCGCGTTCCCTCTCGCCAACCTGGGGGGGTCAGGCCCCCGCGAGGGGTACCTGCCCCGGGTGGAATGGATTCAGATTCACTCCCTGGGGGGGACGGCGTGTCTGCGCCCCACTCAGCGTCCCTCTGGAGATTCACCGAGGAGGGGTGGGAGCCGTCACGCAGGGACCGCTGCCGGGCGGGGGAGGGTATGCTAAGGTCAGAGTCAGCGTCCAGACATTGTTCCAGGTGTGCCCCCTCATTTATATTGGCACCGTGCCTCTGGGATCGGGGGGGGTGCCTTGGGTCATCTCCTCTATTGATGTGCCCCCGATCTATCCTGGATGCTGGTGGGGAGGGTTGTGGGGGGCCCCCAGTAAATTCTATGTTGTCAGGCAGGGGGGCTGGGTGATCTCCACCGCTCCCTGTGCTGTGGGTGCCGGGCAGAGAGGTATGCAGGGGAGTTGGCGTGTGTGAGTTGCGGTGGGGTCTTATCTCTGACCCACCGCTGTAGCTGTCACCGGCATTTTCAGCTCCAGCAGCCTCACGCTGCAGGAGCGGTCCCTCCTCCGTTGAGAGCCCGCCGCCCGGCTCACCTGTCAGGGGGGGGGTTCGTCCTCCACCTCGCGCCTCTCCGTCTCTTCTCGCCGACGGCTCCCGCCGCGTCATCCCCTCACCTCCGGCATTCGCAAGCGGGGGAGCTCCCGCCCGCTCCACCTCCGGCACCGCTGACGAGACAGCTGGAAGCCCCAGCTCCGGCGGGGCACGTCCGCCCCTCCTCTCTCGCTCCGCCGCGGTCGATGGGGCTCCATGCGGCTCCGCTTGCAGGGCTCTTCTCCCCGACGCAGCCGCCATCTTGCGATCCACCTCCTCGCTCCCCCCACGATCTCCGGCCGGGAAAAAGGCCGTGATGGGACCCGATCTTCGGCCCGCAGACGCCACTCCACTTCTCTTCTTCTTGGGCATCGCTCAGGTATGCTTTTGGTCTTCTCTCGATGGGAATAAGGGCTTTCCTGTAGGTAGTCCGGCAGGAGCTCTATAGCACGCTTCTTCACGCGGCCATCGCCAAGCCACGCCCCCTTTCCTATGGGAAATTGAATGGGAATGGTGCCTCCTTCCTGGCACCCAAATGGCGGCTTCCTTGTGGCACCCAGACACACACATCCACACCCAGCTACCATTATTTATGTTAACAAGAGGACAGTGATGGGTAACTCACGCAGTCCAAAGGTTCTGCGTCAGCAATTTACTCATCTTACATCACGATTAGGTGCCTTGCTCAAGGTCACTTCAATCATGTCCCATGGCCAGGAATTGACCCTGCAACCCTCCAGTCAAAATGCTGCTTCCCTACCTCTAGGCCCAGGGGTGTCAAACTCAAATACACAGTGGGCCGAAATTTAAAACACGGGCCAACCCTGATATTTTTCCAAAATATGTCTATCCAGCGGTGCATGCGTGCAGCCTATTGGTTCTCTTGTCTCTATTCTGCTTTTCTTAGCCATTTTCTTAGCTGACAAGAGCTCTTGCCAGCTAAGACTAAGGGCCCAATTGAGCCAAGTGCTCCTCTGGTCACATTCCCCGCTGTGCTTGAGCCGAAGTCGTGCCTGCATTGGCCATTCACAAATGTCTGGTGCGGGTACACACCTGGCTAAAGGTATAGCGGAGTTCAGCCTCGACCCGCACATGCGCTTGTTAGATCTGCGGTCAGGTACGTTTTTACCGGTGATCGAGGGAGATTTAAACCGTGATTTGTGATGACCCCGGTAGTGAGGATCAGGGGGTCCTGCAGGCTATCCGAGAGCTAAGACACTTACCAGATCGGCTAATTTGAGTCCTGCGCTGCTCCCTGCATCTCCGCTGCATCCTTACATTCAGAACCCTGTGCAGGGGGGACTACAGTTTGCCCCGCCCCCTCATCAGAGGAAATCCACTCCATTCATACTGCTTGCCAGAGTTTGACGTGTGCTCTAGGCCATGACTACATCACAGCACCCAGGCTGCACCCACAATGAGAAAATAATATGTAAAAATGTCTATGTCTGACAATTCTTCAATTTTAAAACTGGAAACCTATACAATGGGCTAATTTTTGGCTATTGCCTGCGATATGACTTCAAAACCAAACTCTGTGTTTGAGAAACGTCTTCCATCTTCTATCCTTCTTCCCAAATACTTGCCTACCCTTTCTTCTTTTTTTTGCCCATAATTATCCACTAAAGCTGGCAGTGACTAAAGCACAGCCAGTGACACCACCAGTCTTTTCCAGCCCCCCACTGCCAACATCTGGAGCTTCATCACAGTCACGACACCAGATGCCCCCCCCGCCCCCCCCATCCAACTGATCTTGTGTTTTTTAGTCTGTCATGTGACTGCTTTAGAAAATGATTAGAAACACTTGGTAAAACAACAATGGAAAAGGACCTGGGGGGGTTTAGTTCACAATAAGCTCAACTGTAGTAATCAATGCCAGGCAGCAGCTGCCAAAGCAAACAGGATCATGGGCTGCATCAGGAGGGGCATAGGTGCTCATGACCAGAGCATCATTTTACCCCTGTACAAGTCACTGGTCAGACCCCATATGGAGTGCTGTGTAAAGTTCTGGTCACCTGTGCTTAAAGACATATCAGAACTGGAGCGAGTTCAAAGGAGAGAAAAAGGAGTGCGGGGACTAGAGTACCCTGAAAAATTGTCAAAGTTAGGTTTATATAGTTTAGAAAAGGGATGCCTGAGGGGTGATCTAATAACTATGTATAAATATATTCGGGGTCAATACAAAGATCTGTCCCACAATCTATTTATACCCCCGAGTGTAACCATAACCCAAGGGCATCCATTAAGGTTAGAGGAAAGGTGCTTTCTCCACCGACATAGGAGGGGATTCTTCTCTGTAAGAGCAGTAAGACTATGGAACTCGCTGCCAGAGGAGGTAGTAATGAAGGATACAGTAAAAACGTTCAAAAGTGGCCTGGATGCCTTCCTGGCATGTAATAACATTTCCAGCTATGGCTACTAGACCACTGGAAGGAGATAAACAGGCTGAACTGGATGGACTAAAGTCTTTATTCAGCCTTACATACTATGTTACTATGATTGTGGTCCGCCACAGTAGGAATGATAGGTAAGAGAGGGAGAAGTGGTAAGGGTTGTAATATTGGAAAGCCTAGTTTCACATGGAGTTGGTCTGTGGCCTAAGCATCTTCTCTGCTGTGTTCCTGGCATTGATGACTGCTGAGAGAGCTCCGCTAGCCCAGGAATAGCTTTGGACAAAAGAGCTAGGGGCATTTTTTATTGAACTATCTTCATTTGACTTGGTTTTGGCACAATTTGTCCTGTCTCCTAACAATGATCACTGATCAGCACCTGAATCATGCGCCAGTGGGCTTCCCGTAATCTGTTTGTATGGGTGCCAGGACAACTCTGGTAGAATAAATGCTATTTTGACACTAATTTCACATCCAATTGTATAATTACACAGCGCAGAAGAGAGGAGGCAGCATGCTGTTCCCAGCCATTCATTACAGGCTGCCAGGATTCATCACAGAGGACCATGGAGCTGGTTTTGTTGGAGCGGAGTAATGCTGTATTCAATTTAGTGGCTTTTCAAGTAAATCCCTCCTCTAATGTGGTTCAGCATCTAAACAAGTAGTAGATAAAATAATTGAAGAATAAGAGTGCATTTGGCAGTTGATAAGGACACAGACAGTGGTATAATAATATGTAACCTGTAGTTCGTCTAGTCTGAAACTATTAATACTCCCATTGCCTTTACCTAGGTGAGTATAGTTAAACTGGAACGACACTTACAAAATGGTAGGTGTTCCTAGCACAGGGGAGGCATCCTGATTGCTGGTGCATCCTTGCACATTAAAAGAAGGGAAATCTTGCCCTTCTCCTTTGTCCCTGTGAAATCAAGCGATGCAGTTGACCGCCGTAGTCATGTGGTTGCCAACAGCCGGATACCCAGAAGAAACCTGTGGACCATGTGACTGTAGTGGCCAATCTCGGGGCTTGATTTCACTGGAGGACTAAGAAGAAAGGTAACATTTTGCGGTTATAGCGAGGGTTAATGCACAGGGGGGCACCAAACATTTTTGTAAAAAATAGTTGGTGGTCAGATTTAACCCTTCTAGTGCCAGCTACGTGACTCTCACGTAGCTGCCTCTCCAACCGTTAAGTGCCAGCTACGTGAGAGTCACGTAGCTGACTTTAGAGCCCCATAAAAAAAAAAAGTAAAAAACCTGACCCCTCATTTGAAAGCGCCAGCGATTCTGTACAAGAATCAAGTAGTAGATTTTTGCCCCCGGGCTTCTGATCTTCAGGAGGGGGCCCGGAATAGGCCCCCCCCCCTTCCCGCCGGCGCTGACATCTTAAAAAAAAAAAAAAAAAAAAGGTAAATGTAATTTACTCACCTCGCAGCGCGATGGCTCTCCCCGGGTCTTCTCTTCACCGGGGGGGGGGGGGGCTCCGATTCCCCCCCCCCCCCCCGGGCTTTCCACGCTTCGGGTGAGGGCCCAGAAACAGGCCCTCGCCATCCTCTTCGGCTGGCGCTGGCCCCGCCCCTAACTCCGCCCATAGCCCTGCCCCCTTGATGACGTCATCCTGCTCCTCGGGTTACCGGCACCCGGGCTCCGTTCTGTCAGTTGTCGGTAGCGATCGGAGCAGGGAGGGTGGCGGGCAGGGAGGCTCTGATCCCCTGCCTCCCTCCCTCCCTGCTCTGATCACTACCGACAACTGTCATCTGCAGCAGCGTGGGACACTGGATGGGAGGTAAGTATAAGTGAAAGAAGAATAATAAAGAATTTTGTGTCTGTGTCTTTTTTTTTTTACTTAACCCTTTGTGAACTGGTAATGGGTCCATGAGACCACTTATACCAGTTCACAAGGCTCTGGGTATGGCAGGTCACCTGCGGCAAGCGGGTGACTTGCCATAACCCCCAGCCCCCCATTACCTGCCTCCCCAACGGCCAGGGGGGGGGGGCAGAAGGGCCCGGGCCACGTGGCTATGTGGGCTAGTAGCCTGCACGGCCAGGAACCACCAACGCTGGCCCCTGCGCCCTGTTCTACAAGCCCCCATAGCTGGTCCGGGTCAGTAATGCTGGGTAAGGGGGACCCTACGTCATTTTTTTGGGGGAAATTAAGGGTTTTTAAGGAGGGGGGACCCTACATCATTTTTTTTTTTTTTAAGTTAACCCCTTACAACTATGTAATCATATTGCATAGTTGTATTCTATCTGAAATCTCCTAAACTGCTGTTTCAGTTTGGGGAGTTTCCTGGGCAGGAAATGGTGTCTACCAATACATATGTGGTACTGTTGTAACTGGGAGAAATAGGGCTTTCACACGCAATAATATTTTATTAACAAACTTACATTTTTTTATTACAAAAAAACACTACAAATTGTAAATATATGCTGATGTTATTGATGCATTGCCACCTTATATAGAGGACTGGACCCCTGGCCTTCCTTAAAGCTTCACCCGTAGCAAAATAAAGGACTTACATCAATGTTGATGTTTGAACCTTATATTCTGTAGTCAAACCCCTCCTCCCCCTCTCCTGAGTAAATCTATGTGGAACATGAGGAATTTGAATGACAAATAGTCAATAACATCTTTCACACCCCCTTTGCCATACTGACTGGCAACTGGGATGCATATCTGAATATATTTACTCTAGACTGGGCTTCCTTTTCCCTTTTCCCCCTTCCCCTTTCCTTGAGAGTTGTACTCTTGTACATAGAGGCCAAATATAGTGCAATATAGACATTAATAGCTAGCATCTGCCTCTGTTGTTTTTGAGTATCTGTACTTCGGATCTTTATCCCGCTCTCCCCCTGTCTCTTCAGGGGGCTTATAAAATCTATAAATAGACATCAATAATGTGAGGGATAGTTGCCATTAGATGGCAATTGTGCCTGCATATCTTGGACTGACTGAGGTGGTTCACCTGGGAACTTTATCCCTCTCTCCCCCCCTGTGTTTGGAGATGCACAAACATATATATAGATGTTGAATATTAGAACTTTATTGAGAAAGAAGCCAACTGATAAAAATGCTGTGGATTCAAAAAACTTTCTCTGGATCTTTGTCCCTCTCTCCTCCTGTTATTGAAATTGTATAAATAGATGCAGAGGAAATCCAGCTGTTTTGTGTAAAGTATATTTACCCATAAAATGTGATGTATATATTAGATGCCGTTAAGTATAAATATAGATTATGTGTAAACAAGACTTTGGATTAAGCAAGTAGCAGGAAATGTATAAAGATAAGTGAGGAAGGGGGTTAAATGTGTTCCTGAACGATGGCTCCCCCGCCTGGCTGTATCCCACCTATCAGCGTGGGGGATGGGGCCAGTACCAGTGTGTGCTGTGCGTTCCAGCGTGGAGCGCAGGTGCGCATGCGCAGTTGTGGTGATCTGCGTACTTCCGGCCGGAGTATGCAATCGCCACATGCAGCTGGGGCCAGGCGTGGGAGTGGTCAGGAGGGTATGTATTTAAGGAGGGCTGTGGCCCTCTGCCCCCACACACATACTGACCGTGAGCAAGAGCCCATAGGGGGCTCGAAACGCGTTGGTCTGCGCCTGAGGGGGGCCTTCCTGTCGCCATACTAACAGTAAGCACTTGTTTGTTGTGTGTTGTCTGTGTACCCTTGCTCTCTGTGAATGGGCTTAAATATTTTGCACAAGGTTCTATTTGTGATGGAAGCACTGGCACCTTATTAGGGTGAGGATATTAATTGTGAATTGTATATTAAGTTTTAGAATAGTTGTATATATATGAATTTATTGATAGATTAGCACAGAATCACTTTGAAATTACTTATATGTATATGAGATTGTATTGTTGATGAGGGAGTGCGCCCCCTGGTGGCTTACCATGCATATGGTTCAGTAAAATTGTTTTTAAATTGGTTTTAAATAATATGCTACAATAAAATGGATTTATAAATTGATTGTCTGAGTGCAATAGTGAGTCTCTGTTGGGCCTTTTGGCAGGGGGTGTAGAGGTTACCCCAAACTAATGCAAAAAACTTGAAAAGTAGTCCAGCAACAGAGTGTGACAAAAAATCTCGGTAGGCTGGCACTCAAAGGGTTAACTTTACTCTCGACAGGGATGGTTGTTTTGGTGCCCAGAACTGTAGCCCTCCTAGGAGGTCCTGTTGTAAACAAGGATGTAGTCTAGAGTGAAAAGCTTTTTCTGTAGCTACATTAGAGCTTTACGGAGTACTTTAACTGACATGAATGATTTTGTTTTATAAATAAGACACACATACCTGTGGTGTGAAGCCACTTATATTAATATATAATGTTCAGGCTCTTATAATTACATGCTACTGATATTTGTTGCTTTTTACCTCCTTACAGGCAGTGGGATGAACTGTTAGATCCAAGACTTAATGCGAAGCAGAAGGAAGCCATCTTGGCCATTACTACCCCCCTGTCCATACAACTGCCTCCTGTTTTAATTATTGGCCCCTATGGAACAGGCAAGACCTTCACCTTGGCTCAGGCTGTGAAGCACATCCTCAAACAGCAGGAGACTAGGTAAGAGTTCTAGATGGAGAGTGCTTCACTAACCATTGGAGATCTGCCTTGCATGGTCTGTTATCCTGGCAGAGATGCTGGTGGCACGGTATATTCTGAATAGTTCTGTAGTGTCTGCGCAGCTACTTCATGCTACCACCCCACCATAAAGGGTTTAAAGCGGCACTGTACTCAAGTCACCATTTCCTCATTCATGGTGAATGGCACCAAACGTCCGTTAATAAAGTGACCAATGGAATTCAGCTTTGATATGCAAGCCCACTGAGAAATCCGGCAGTCACGTGATTGCTAGCCAATCATGAATGAGGAATTGGTGAATGTATGAGTATAGGATGGTTTTAATGCTTCGGAAGCTCTGAAGAGGCATCTCAAACTACCCCGCAGCAGTGTGTTGAAAGGTACATAATGTCACCGTCCATGACCTTTTTGAAAGTGTATATTTTTGTATGTCAAAATGATGTCCTCAATGTGCCAAGCTTATCTTTTTATTTATTTTTTTAAATTGATTGATTCTAATGTTGGCAAATGTTTGTTTCATAAAAACAGTTTTTACTACCTACAATTCGTTATTGGCAGCTGTAGTCTGTTCACCAAGAAGAAAGAAGTGAGCCCTGTACACACAAAACACAACTCCTGGTTATGTGTAAGAATGAGTGAACTCAACCTCACCTCGGCAGCGACCATAGCAGCAGTGTTCTGTGTGTACAGGGTTTATCTGTTGTAGATCTTGGTGTTTAGGCTTGGTGTGCTTTTGGCAATAGCAAAACCTCGAGAACAAATAAAACTCGCCTAAAAAAAATTTAAAACACTAGTTCAGCTCAGCTCCTTAAGGACATCTTTTTTTTGGCACGCAAAATTATTACACTTTCAAAAATGCCATCAAAGTGCACTTTCTCTTAAAGAGTACCAAAATCCAGCGTGATTGATTCCCTCCCCCCCGGGGCATCCAAAATCGGGATGCCCCGCTGTGTGAAACCCCCCAGGTCGCCTGCTACACTTACCTTACTTCCCTGTCCAAAGGCGCATAGCTCAGAGGCTCCGAGCGTGCTGATTTAAGTACTGTATTTTTGCCCTATAAGATGCACTTATTTTCACCCAAAAGTGGGGGGAAAATGTCAAGGAGTCTTATTGGGAGAATGAAAAAAAAAAATAGGAAAAATGGAACCTCACCTTTCCATTGTTCCTGTTCTTCTGGCTGCTCCGCTACAGGCACGGGAGACCAGAAGATGTAGGAGCAGCAGGCAGGGCAACTGATCCCTTCCCTGCCGTCTTCGCTGTATCTGCTGCTGCCACTGTAGGTGTAGCGATAACCCTTATCGCCGGAGGGCTTCACCGCCCGAGACGTCCTTTTCCCAATCGTAAGAGGTGCTGCTGGAATACCAGAGTCGTCCGTGAGGAACCAGGAACAGCCCTTACAAGGGCTAGTGAATTGTAATATAGCGTTTCCCCCAATAAGAGACAGAACTCAGTATTGAGGGTGAAGGTGAAGTGTCTTTATTAGTGCCACTCTAGGCCTTATATACACAAGTCTCCATGCAAGGTGGACCTGATGGAGAACTGCATGACACACACACCGACCAATAGCAGCAGGGCACACAATCCCTCAACTCTGCTGGTGACGCAATCAGCAACACAATAGACGTCTGTAACACAATCAGAACAATGCCATTGTCTGTGACATAATCAATCAACACAATGGCAGCCTGTAATACAATCCAAACTACAATGACATTGCCTGTAACAGTATCAATGACATTGTCTGGAACCTAATTAAGAAAAGGCCAGGGAATGACCCGGTGGGCAATTGAATAGTGATGACATCCAAAAGGCAGAGCGTCTGTCACAGTAGGGTTGACACCAAGTGTTAATTTGACTGGCATACAATGTTTTTACCCTGCTTAAAGCAAATCCTCACCTTAGATGTCGCCAAAACACCCTCTTCTCTGGTCTCTCTCCCAGTTACATTATCCTCCATCTGTGTAGAGGGAAGTTCAAAGCCACAGCATGATATTGGTTGTGCATTGGGTGGATTAGCAGAGGATCCCTGATTGTAGCGCTAGCCAGAAAGGGGTGTTTGGAGTGCAAAATGGAAGCTTGACTTAGGGTTTAACAGCGTTTTTGGTCTTTGGATGTTCTTTTTGTTATCCAGGTCATGGTATATCTGTAGAAATGAATCAAGGAAATTGAAATTGGCCGTGCTGTTTGTTTTATTTTACACCTAAGATGTCAAGGATAGGACCATAGAAAATATGTGGACCGCAAACCATTGTTACAATGTAAACCTAAAATGGAGTAGCTAATATGGGAAATGGGTGGGACAAAGGGAGGCTGGTGATGACAGCGAATTGAAGGGACAGTGCCCCCAATCCAGTGCCGATTGTCTGATTTGCTCGCCACCATCTTTAAAAAACAGGCAGCCTGGCTGGTCTGGTCCTTTATTGCAATGATTAAAGTGGACCAACAGTCAAAAATGACTTAAACAAGACCAACACAATACACAGTCCTCTTATGCATCCCTCCCCATGGCAATTTAGATTGCTGCATATAAAAAATAATTTACTTTATCTATGCCTACTGGGATAAATTTTAAAAACAAGATGGCCGCTCATGGGCTTGCAGGCCACCTGCACATAGGAAGTCGTACTGGGCCTCCTGTCACTGTGCATTTCAGTTATGTCAATTGGGAGAGGAAGCTCCAAAATGGCCGCTACCTTTTCTCAACCTTCTCAACTGTGCCAGGTTGTTGGTCCAGTTTAAGGGCAGACTTTATAGTGAGGATCTGTTCTGCAGTTTGCAGCACATAGGATTTAACATTTCTGCCCAGAAACCACACAACCAGCAACAAATTCCCTTCTTAGTGATCATGTATCGCTGTGCTGCTGCTGTCAGCATAATGCCTGTGGTTGTGGGATTGTTGTGTAGTGCCAGGCTAAGTGATTGGAAAGATCATGTTATTTTAAGCAGGTACTTGAAACCTGAACACAAGGGATGGTCATGTGGATTGTTTTTTTTTTCAGCCCCTGTATTGTGTGTCATATCTCCTCTTGTTGAACATAATGTTTTGATACATAAACACCTTTCTATGAATAATCAATGTGTTTTCCGTCTTCTATAGAGTTCTTATTTGCACCCATTCGAATAGCGCTGCTGATCTCTACATTAAAGATTATCTTCACCCCTATGTGGAAATGGGGAATCCGCAGGCCAAGCCTCTCAGGTACTTCAGCTTTTGTTTACAATTTTCCCCTATAAAGCTGAAGGAGAAATTGGACTTTGGCAACCTTGGCATGTGGTGAAAAATTCTCATTGTTCTCTTTTGCTCCAACAGGGTATATTTCAGAAATCGCTGGGTGAAGACTGTGCACCCGGTGGTACAACAGTACTGTCTCATCTCCAGCACACATTCCACCTTCCAGATGCCACAGAAGGAGGACGTCATCCAGCACAGAGTGGTGGTGGTGACGCTCAGCACCTCCCAGTACCTCTGCCAACTAGATCTGGAGCCTGGTGAGTGAGGCCAAAAGTGTGATTCAACCCTAAATGCACCACTGATGACCAAGGTGCTTTTTGGCTCGGAACAGTAATACACAAAGATAAGCCAGTGGGACTTCCCAAAGCCGTGGAGTGTTCTTGAAGATGGTCATAACCCCACCAGTTTGTTAAAACTGCCAAGCCAAACAACTTATTCCCTAAATGATCAGACCATCAGCTGAGCACCAAATCTTCTGACAGTAATCTTAATAGCGCAGGGTTGGTCAAACGCGTCCCTGTTTATTCTTTATGGAGCTGTGTGTTGAGGGCCCCAGGCGACCACCCTTTATCTTCCCTTCACAAATAAGTGGTAGGGATATCCATATTTGCTCCACACCCAGCTGCTATGATAGGTGCCTTGCCCTGAGAGACTGTCACTTAGTACCTCTGTTCTCAACAGCAATGAGCAGCATTTTCTTGCTGTGGATGGCCACTTAGTTGTGACCCAGTCTCTGGCTTCCCCCTTGCTGTATGACACATCAATATCCATCAAAAGAACTGATGTATGCGTGTAGCCACGTGTTGGTAGCAGCCATATTGGTACTGGTCTTTTCTCTCTACTATTGTCCCTCTCCAGGCTGAAAAAACAAAACAAAAAATACTGTTTTATCCCCACCTATTCGTCTGTACAGACAAATGCTGCAAAATGTGAGATTTGCGAAGTTTTAGAAAGTCTGTGTAGGAAGAAGTAACTGCGGAGACAAAAGGTGAGTATTTAGGTGTGTTTTTTTAACCTTTATTTTAGCCTGGACATTTATTATCCCTTTATTATCTGGCCACTTAAGGCGCAAAAAACCTGGGAGTTTTGTTCCATTCCCCGGGGAACCCCCCTGTGTGAAACGCCCCAAATAGCCCCTCCCCTTTTCCACTCCTCTTTTGCCAAATGGCTCTCATTGGCTTTAAAGTGAAATAGTCAAAATCCTGGGTTTTGGTCCTTCCCCCGCATCCCGATCGGGGGTGACCCGCTGTGTGAATCCCCCCCCCCCCATCACCGCAGCAACTCGCCTCTTCCCACTCCCATGGCGCTTCTAAGAGCAGCTCTAATGGCTGCATCCACCGCTTCCCCTCTAGCAGTGCCCGCGCCAGGCATTTGTGAATGACCGGCATGGGCACTCTCTGTTAGAGGGAGGCGGAGGATGCGGCTGCTCTTAGACGCGCCATGGGAGCGGGAAGAGGTGAGTTGAGGCGGCGATCTGGGGGGGGGGGGGGGGGGTTCACACAGCGGGGTGCCCCCGGGGTGAGGAACAAAACCCTATATGAATGGCTGTGGGAGGGACATGCGCATGACGCTGGGGATGTAGTAGCACACACTCCCTATTGAAAACCATGAGACCACTGCCCAATGCTGTAGTCATAGCAGTCGGCTCTCATTGGACGAGGGAAAAGTGAGTGAATACTGGTGACTGGGGGTTTCACACAACTGGGCATCCCATTTTGGGCCAGCAGCGGACCTGGAATCTAAAAGAAAAGGCTGCTACTGGGTTTTGTTCTGCTTTAAATAACATTGGCCTCCTTGGAAGTGTGATTTTTCTCATTCTTGGGGTAATTCCTGCTTGGGATGCCCTGTTTGTGTTTAAGCCCTGGTATCCCTGAGTAAACTCGCCTAGCTACTAATCTCACGGTCAAGGTCACATCCCTGCTATTCATGAAGCCCATACCCATGCCAGGCATTTCCGAATGGCTAGTGCCAAGCTCGCTCCATTCAGCTTGCTATACTCTCTAATTTACACTAATTGGCTGCTTGGACATGCGCTGTGGGATTGCAGAAAAGGCGCGTAAATGCGCCGATCCTTATGGATATACGCAGTGGGGTATCCAAATTTTGAATGTGCTTTTTTCAATTGGACATAGTGTTTTGTCTCATGTTTCGTTTCTTTGCGCTTTAGGTTTTTTCACTCACATCCTGTTAGATGAAGCAGCACAAGCGATGGAGTGTGAAACCATTATGCCTCTAGCTCTGGCAAATAAGAACACTCGTGTTGTCTTGGCTGGAGATCACATGCAGGTGAGGATGGTCTACCAGAGCATGTTGCTGACATTGTAACCCAGATTTAAGAAAGTTAAAAAAAGTTTGATTTATTATATATGTGATGATAATATACTCGCTGAATGTACTGTTGCCATTAATACATACATATACCATAGACCAACAGCCACCATCTAGTGTGTTACAGGTAAATTGGGCTCTAAACGTGACAACAAACGTGTATAACTCAAAGGATTGAAAGCTCTAGCATCTGCTGTACCCTCCTGTGACTATCCTGGGTTTTGGTCCTTTCCCCGGGGGCACCCCGATCGGTTAGTGAAACCCCCCAGGATGCCGAGCCCCGCTCACCTTTTCCCGGTCCTACGGTGCGTCTAAGAGCAGAAACTCTGACGGCCACATCCCCACATCCTCTGCTTTCCTCTAACGGGGACCGGGGATCATTTGTGAATGGCCGGCGCGCGCTTCCTGTTAGAGGGAGACGGGGGATTTGGCCGTCAGAGCAGCTGCTCTTAGATGCGCCGTGGGACCAGGAAGAGGGGAGTAAGATCGGGCGATCTGGGGGTTTCACACAGTTGGGTGCCCCGATCGGGATGCCCCCGGGGAAAAGACCAATACCCAGGATAATCAAAATCCTGTTTTGGTCCACCTTAAGAAAATGTCAGTGCAAGTGTAAAAAAAAAACACTTACCACTTGATTTTATGTAGCTGATTGGACGAGCAGCTGCGGATGCAAAGTAGGACATGGAAGAGGTGAGTTGCACTCGGCGATCTGGGGGCCGTCATCCTCGGTCGCTCGCTTTTCATTATTAAGATTTATATATGAGTGTATGTGTTGGTGTTTCACTTTACTTTGTGTTGTGTGTGAGTGTGGATCTCCTGGAAGTATCCCTGGATGAATTGGTGCATGGTGCTTTACTAGCCTGTGGTGGCTTTCCTGTTAGCCTGGGGAGCTTCTCACCCTCAGGCTGTGTTAAGAAAAGGGGGCGGGGCCGGGCGCTCGGCGTGGCCGCGGTAGCCCCGCCCCCTCGTTCGGCACATTTTGCCGGGGCTTCACTAGCCAGATCCGCGCTGCTGGAAGGGGGTGGGGCCGGAAAAGCACGCCTTCGGCGCTGGCCCGCCCCCCTTCTCTTCCTGCTTCTCAGATCGGGGGCCATTTTTGCTGCCTTGCTGCGGTTGCTGCTGCCGTTCTTGGGGACAGATAAGGGCCAGTTGGCCACCTCTTTGTCCCTTGGGGGTCCCTCTCTGGTGGGGGGGGGGGGACCTGTGGTGCTGTTTTTTTGCAGGTTTTGATATTTCATTATTTAATTAAAATTATATATATATATTCTTAGTATACAGTACGTCCTGCTCCAGATATAATACTTACACTTGGCGCTGCACTGCAGAAGCATGCCAAAAACAGGCTCCTCCCGGCCCCTCATAAACCCAGGGACCTCCCACAAATCCCCAGATTTCTCTGCAGTGCTGACTGCGAAGACATGAAGTATCACTCTCTCGCAGGTGAGCGGGGCTATTACAGCCTGCGGCCCTGTTGGACTATTCCCACCCGTCCTCCCTGTGATGTGCCTCCCAGCCTGGGCTGCGCTGGTCGGGTGAAGGTAGGCAGCACCTTGTGTGCTTACGGAGCCATGCTCCACCGCAGTCCCCCACCAAAGGGTAGGCAGTTTAGGCTGATGGTGAGCCTCTAGAGGATGCCCCTCCCGTGCTATTGCCCCATGCCCCGTGTAGTGGTGGGCCCTGTACAAAGGGTCGCCATCCTCCCTCGTTCCCCCTGTAGTCCGGGGGAAAAGAATGGGGGAGGGGGGTGTGTGTGTGGCGGTCTCAGTGTACAGCATTGTTGCGCCAGTGGGCAGCTGACAATGCTGCTAAGAAAGCCCTTACTGGGCTTCCATTTAAGGGCCTGCGCCTGTTTGGGGACCGCCTAGACCTCTTTGCTAAAGGAGGTAAGTTACCACAGCGCAGGCGGCAGCCTCGGCCCTTTCGGAACCAGGTCCCCCTTTCTGTCCCCTACAGAGGTGTTAAGCAGGGGAAAGGGGTGTCCTTCGCGGGGGCTCGTGCAGACTCCTGGCATAGGAGCAAGGGGCGGCGCCCCGGCTCCTCCTGGGGGACCAAACCCAAAGCCCCTCCGGCATGATGGAGCGCCCTCGCCCGCCAGGGTGGGGGGACGGCTACAGCACTTCGCGCATGTCTGGAGGCACCAAGTCTCGGACCGGTGGATTCAGGAGGTAGTTACCTCTGGCTACAAAATAGTTTGCTGTGCGGCCCCCCTCAAGATTCATCAGGTCCTGGATCCCCCAGGACCCGGTATCGGCTCGGGTCCTGATGCAGGCAGTACAAGACCTTCTGTATCTGGGAGTTATTTGCCAGGTTCCCTTGAGAGAATTTGGAGAAGGGTTCTACTCCAACCTTTTCACAGTACCCAAAAGAGATGGGTCAGTCAGGCCCATTCTGGATTTAAAGATCCTCAACAAATTTGTCAAACACAAGCGCTTTCGCATGGAAACTCTGCGCTCGGCCGTTGGCTCTCTGCGCCCAGGGGATTTTATGATGACGGTGGACATCAAGGATGCTTACCTTCACATCCCTGTGTTTCCGGGACATCAGAGGTTTCTCAGATTCGTGTTGAAAGATCAACATTATCAGTATGTGGCCCTACTATTTGGCCTCACTTCAGCTCCCAGAGTGTTCACCAAGGTACTGGCGGGAGTAATGTCCTTGTTAAGGTCAGGGGGCATTCGAGTGCTGCCCTACCTGGACGACATCCTCATCGCCTCATGGCCCCTACAGCAGGCGGGGCTGGACACTCAGCGGGTGGTGTCCACCCTGGAGTCCTTCGGCTGGGTGATCAATCACCCCAAGTCTTCTCTGTCCCCTTCGTCGGTGACCCCATTCCTGGGGATGATTCTGGATATGGTTCAGTCACGAATATTCCTTCCCCAACAGAAGGTGGAAGCCCTGACTGCGCAGGTGCGGTCCCTGCTCTCGTGCCCCCAGCTCTCACTCAGGCAGGGAATGCAGCTGGTGGGTCTGATGGTGGCGAGCTTCGAGGCGGTGCCCTTTGCTCCGTTCCCTTCGCCAAGGGGATTTTATGACATCCATAGACATCAAGGATGCGTATCTGCATGTTCCGATTTTTCCGGCACATCAGAGATTCCTCCGGTTTGCGGTGGAGGACATTTTCAGTTTGTAGCCCTTCCCTTCGGACTGACCTCGGCACCGAGGGTCTTCACCAAGGTCTTGGCGGGAATAATGGCTCTGCTCAGAGCTCAGGGCATTCGCATTGTGCCTTATCTGGACGACCTGTTGATCTCAGCTTCTTCCCTCCGTCAGGCGGAGCTGGACACCCACCAGGTAGTGTCAACTCTGGAGAGGTTTGGGTGGGTGATCAACCGCCCCAAGTCTTCTCTCTCTCCTCCACGAGTGATTTCATTTCTGGGCATGAATCTGGATACCATTCAGGCCAGAGTGTTTCTGCCCCAGACCAAGGTGCAGGGGATTAAGGATCTGATCAGCCTTCTTTGGGCCAGTCCTTGTCCCTCTATCCGACAGGGGATGAAACTGGTGGGCTTGATGGTGTCCTCCTTCGAGGCGGTACCGTTTGCACAGTTTCACATGAGATCTCTTCAACTTCACCTATTGACGCATTGCGACAGGTGTCCGCAGTCATTGGATCAACCTTTCAGGATGTATCCCAGGGTTCGGCAGTTCCTTCGGTGGTGGCTGGAGTCGAGCAACCTGTTGAAGGGCAGGTCCTTTCTGGTCCCTTGTTGGAAGACGGTTACCACGGATGCCAGCCTGTCGGGCTGGGGAGGTTATTGGAAATGTCATCAGTTCAGCGGGGGCGTGTGGGGTCCTCAGGAGGCTCACACCCCCATCAATGTCTTGGAGCTCAGAGTCATCCGACTGGTTCTGGCACGGCTGACCTCACATTTACAGGGTCTACCGATTCAGGTTCGCTCAGACAACCGAACGGCGGTAGCTTACATCAATCACCAAGGAGGGACTCGCAGCAGGAGTGCCCTCAGGGAAGTGTCTCTGATCCTGAACTGGGCGGAGAGCAATGTTCCTTGCATTTCGGCAGTCTACATTCCCTGAGTGGAGAACACGGAGGTGGATTCCCTGAGCAGGGGATCCTCTCGCCAAGGAGAGTGGTCTCTCAACCCCGAGGTTTTTCTGGATCTTTGCCGCAAGTAGGGGACTCCGGAGGTGGATCTCTTTGCCTCGAGGCACAATCACAAACTTCCGGCCTTTGTGTCTCTTTCTCAGGATCCTCTAGCTCTGGCAGTGGATGCCTTGTCCCTTGTTTGGAAGGATCTGGGTTTTCTTTACCTGTTTCCGCCCGTCTCCATGCTGGGCAAGGTAGTTCGCAAACTGGTTCTAGAAGGGGCGCCAGCAATTCTTGTGGCTCCAAGGTGGCCAAGAAGGGTTTGGTACGCAGACGTTGTAAGGCTGGCCGTAGATCAGTACCGGCTTCCCATGTTGCCGGATCTGTTATCTCAGGGTCTACTACTTTACCCCAATTTACAAACGCTGGCTTTGACGGCTTGGCTGCTGAAACCTTCATTCTGAAGGAGGAAGGTTTGTCTGCGGCCGTTGTTCAGACCTTGATTAGAGCTAGGAAGCGGTCCTTTTCTGGCATTTACTATAGGACTTGCAGGTCCTATATTGATTGGTGTGAGGCTAGGGCCTTGCCTTGTAGGGTGTTTTCGATTCCTAGGATTTTGGAGTTTCTTCAGCATAATCTGGATCTTGGGTTGCAGCTTAGTACTTTGAAAGGACAGGTTTCTGCTCTGTCGGTTTTCTTCCAGAGGTCTTTTGCCTTACACCCGCTGGTTAAGACCTTTTTCCAAGGGGTAGCGCATGTGCGGCCCCCTCGGAAGGCTGTGGTTCCTGTTGGGGATTTGAATTTGGTTATTTCGGCTCTCCAGAGTCCTCCTTTTGAGCCGCTACAGGATATTGCTCTTTCAGTTCTCGCGCAGAAGGTTGCTTTCTTGGTGGCTATTACCTCTGTTCGGCGTGTCTCTGAGTTGGCGGCTCGGTCGATTCAGGCCCCTTACTTTGAGAGACACCAGGATAAGGTGGTTTTTAGTTTTAAGCCAGATTTCCTTCCTAAGGTGGTGTCTGCTTTCCACCTCAATCAGGATATTGTTCTCCCTTCCTTGTGTCCTAAGCCTAACAATGACAAGGAGAGGGTTCTGCACAATTTGGATGTTGTTCGCTGTGTGAAGTACTGGAGTATTTGGTGACTACTTCTTCCTTCCGCAAGACGGACGCTTTTTTCGTGGTGCCCTGCGGTCCCAGGAAAGGTTTGGCGCCTGCTAAGTCTACGATTAGCAAATGGATTCATCAGGCCATTGTTGGGGCCTATTCTGCTGAGGGGAGGACTCCCCCTTTTAGGGTCACTGCGCACTCTACTCGTGCTGTTGGTGCATCCTGGGCTTTTCAGCATCAGGCTTCTGTTGAACAAGTTTGTAAGGCTGCTACTTGGTCTTCCTTTAATACTTTTTCCAAGGTTGATGTGCGGGCCTCAGCGGATGCTGTTTTTGGCCGCAAGGTTCTGCAAGCTGCAGTGGTTTGAGTTGGTACATTCTTTACTGTTTCTGGTTCCCACCCATGACAGACACTGCTATTGGAGGTCCCACATG
The DNA here is from genome assembly GCA_027917425.1 of Gastrophryne carolinensis. Classification (NCBI taxonomy): domain Eukaryota; kingdom Metazoa; phylum Chordata; class Amphibia; order Anura; family Microhylidae; genus Gastrophryne; species Gastrophryne carolinensis. Next base: position 67,426,894 of record CM051243.1, on the reverse strand, counting down.
TCATGAAGATCGAAGTGGAGTGTATGGCACACTTAGAATAATACCGTTTTGTGAGTACTCTCCTGTAAAACGGGTATTATGAGTGTGCCATACACTCCACTTCGCCCCACCCCCTTTTTTTCAGGTATTCTGGAGCTTTTATATGGTGAACCATTGGTTTTGATTGTTATGGTTATAATTGGTTCTTCCTGGTCCCCTTACTGCTTTTTTACACTGGGAAATTGGTGGGAGGTCCCAGGTATATATGGACCGGGAGGGGCTTTCTTTTTTGCATATTCATCTCTGCAGAAGTTCGCCCTCTACTGGAGATTGCCCACATGTCATGAAGATCGAAGTGGAGTGTATGGCACACTCATAATACCCGTTTTACAGATGAGTACTCACAATACGGTATTTTCCCCATTGCATGGCACGGCCTGCGGGGCAACCAAGCCTGCGCCCCTGCATGGCTATTTCCACCCGTTTCCGGACCCTCTGTGCCTCCCAGCCTCGGCTGTCGGATCGGGTGAGGGTAGAGGAGCACTAGGGTCAAGTGCTCAAGGAGTGCTGCTCCAAGCTGCAGATTCTGTACCACAAAGGGGTAGCCAGCCATAGGCTTTATGGTGAGCCTACTAGGGATGCAGAGTTTTTGTCCTAGCTTCTGAGGGGGTGAGTGTTTTGGGGACTATGTACTTGTTCTGGACGTTTTGGGGTCCCCCCTCCCCTCATCCCTGGCCTGGGCTCTCGCCGCTGCCCGCTCGTCTTCCTCCCCCCCTCTCCGTCGTGTGGGGGGCGGGTGGTAGCGGTGAGGGTGTTTAGCTATTTTAAACTGTTTTTAACTGTGTTTTTACTGTTTTCACCACCGTCGCCGCTTACTACGCGACGCAGCGAGCGGCGCTATAACTGTGAGGCGTTTTTTTTCCACTCTTTTTTCCAAAGATCCTTTGCCAATCACTGGTTGGTTAAGACTTTTTTCCAGGGAGTCACTCATGTGCGTCCGCCACGTAAGCCTATGCTACCTGTTTGGGACCTGAATCTGGTGTTGTCTGCTCTGCAGGGTCCTCACTTTGAGCCTATACATGGGGCTGCTTTGTCCATTCTGACTCTTAAGGTGGCCTTTTTGATGGCCATTACTTCTGTCAGGCGAGTTTCGGAGCTGGCGGCGCTTTCCATCAAACCTCCATATTTTGAAAGGCATCAGGATAAGGTGGTGTTTCGGCTTAAGCCGGATTTCTTGCCTAAGGTTGTGTCTGCTATTCATCTCAATCAGGACATTGTTTTGACTTCTTTGTGTCCTAACCCTGCTAATTCCAAGGAGCGGACCCTTCACTCTTTGGATGTTGTCAGGGCTCTGAAGTTTTATTTGGTTGCTACTGAGTCTTTCAGGAAATCTGACGCTCTTTTTGTTCTTCCTGCTGGACCTAGGAAGGGTTTGCCTCCGTTTAAATCCACTATCAGCAAGTGGATCCGTCAGGCGGTGGAGCAGGCCTATTCTGCCAGGGGGAAGGTTCCTCCTTTTAGGCTTACTGCTCATTCCACTCGTGCTGTTGGTGCCTCTTGGGCTTTTCAGCACCAGGCTTCTGTTGAACAAGTTTGTAAGGCCGCTACTTGGTCTTCTGTTCATACTTTTTCCAAGTTTTCCAAGGTTGATGTTAAGGCCTCAGCTGATTCTGCTTTTGGCCACAAGGTACTTCAGGCAGTGGTGGTTTGAACTGCCTGTCGTTACGCTTTGGGGATCCCACCCTACCTTATGGACACTGCTTTTGGATGTCCCAGATGTAATGACTTCATGAAGCAGGCCGTGCCATGCAATGGGAAAAAGACAATTCTGTGAGTACTCACCTGTAGAATTGCTTTTACCATGCATGGCACGGCCTGCTTCACCCCACCCTTGTTATTGTTATTTTTGGTTGCCTCTTTATGGTGATTGTTCCAAGTTTGTTAGGGTTTTGTTACCTTTTTTATCTTTTATTAGTTCCCGGTTTCTTGAATAACTGTTTGTCAACACTGGCTAAGTCTATGGTGATTCCGTTTTTATATAGTATCGAGAGGAGCCACAACTCTGCAGTACACTGCGCCACCTTGTGTCAGGATAACCCAGATGTAATGACTTCATGAAGCAGGTCGTGCCATGCATGGTAAAAGCAATTCTACAGGTGAGTACTCACAGAATTGTCTTTTTGAATCGATACTAGTATTGTCTAATGAAATATCGCAATTCATTTTTTTTACCTGACACTCCTATTTAGGTCCTGCCTAAAACGCTATATGGGGCCAAATTTTGCAATGAAATATAAAAGTTGTGTACACTCTAAATTAACTCTTGTGCTTTTTCTCCTTCTGCAGTTAAGCCCCTTTGTCTACAGTGAGTTTGCTAGAGAGCGAAATCTCCATGTTTCATTATTAGACCGTCTATATGAACATTATCCCTCTGACTTCCCATGTCGGATTCTGCTTTGTGAAAACTACCGCTCACATGAAGCCATTATCAAGTAAGGGTCACTGCTGGAATTACTTAACTAATAATAATTATAGCAACCAGTGAAATTTCCATCTATAGAAATGTCATTGTGCACCTCAAACACACCTTTAGAGACCATATAAAATGAAACCTGTTTGATCCTATCCTGACCATTGAATTTTGCTTTCTGAATCAGTGTCTCACTAAGTATTGGTGCATCATAAGGACTTTGGGGTGTTCAGAAGCCACTTTGCCTTGCCATCTTCCTGGTTACTGTACAGGAAATTCTGTAGTTCCCAACAGTGCAGCCTGCAGGGAGCCGCAAAGCGCCTTTAAACCGGACCAACAGCATGGCACAGTTGGAAAAGGGAGCAGCCATTTTGGAGCTTCCTCTCCCGGCATTTCAACTGACGTAACTGACTATGCACAGTAACGGGAAGCCCAGCAGCACTTCCTGTTTGCAGCCGGCCTGCAAATGCATGAGCCGTCATTTTGTTTCTAAAATTCACTACAGCAGGAGTTAGAAAAAGGTAAATGTATTTTTTTGTGCAGCAATCTAAATTTCCCCTGTGAGGGATGCATATGAGCACTGTTTGTTGTGTTGGTCTGGTGTAAGTCTTTTTTGACTGTAGGACCTCTTTTAAGCGACACCTTTTTTTTTTTGGTAAAACTAAACCATGCCGGTGCATTGAACGGAGCTACATGGACAAGGTGGCCTTAAGGGACACTGTGGTTGCTGTTTTATTCAACCAGACTAGGATGAAAAAGGTGGTGGGGGAGACTTATTATAGAGTATTAAGAGTATTAAAGTTCACCTATACTCGAAGGAAAAAATGTGGTCACTTTCCATTCCCAGCCCAGTGGCCCAAAACAGCCTGCGTTTCTTTTTACTGTAACTAAATGTATTATTGAAAGAAAAATGGCAAGCTCCTCTGAGAATTAAATAGGTAGTGTTGGAGGCCCCAAAGTGGGCCCACCCATCAGTCTCATCTAAGTATTAAGCACCAAGCATGTCTAGCTATGTGGAAATATCTATATATCTCTATCTCTCTCTCTCTCTCTCTCTATATATATATATATATATATATATATATATATATATATATCTATCTCTCCCATAATAGGGACATGTACTGCAGCTAGTAAAATACAGAGCTACTTACCCGGAGCTGCTGACTCCCATTCGGTGCACTACATGGGGGAAGGGTCACAGCCTGCTAGTAGACCTCAGCCCCATGCGTGCACCTGGCTACATACAAATGAAAGAAAAATGGCAAGCTGTTTTGAGAATTAAATAGCGTGGGAGACCCCAAAGTGGGCCCACCCATCAGTCTTATCTAAGTATTTAGCACCAAGCATGTCTAGCTATGTGGAAAGACAGAGGTTTGGTCGCATATATAACGAGTGCCTTGTCGGGGCCGTGTGGCTTCAACTTGTATCTTCAGATATATGCGACCAAACCTCTGTCTTTCCAAATACCTAGACATGTTTGGTGCTTAATACTTAAATGAGACTGATGGGTGGGCCCACTTTGTGGCCTCCCACACTAACTATTTAACTCTCAAAGCAGCTTGCCATTTTTCTTTCATTTAAATGTATTATTGTTGGGGCAGGGCTGCTTGGCCAGGGAGCAATACGGCTAACTGCATCCAGTTTGTGTTATGAATATTGGGCAAAGGCCCTTATTTAAATAAAAAGAAAAGAAAACATAAACTTCCCTCTGAGTATAGGTGCATATAGGTTTTTTTTTTCTTTTAACCCTTCTAGTGCCAGCTACGTGAGTCTCACGTAGCAGCCTCTACTCCACTTAAGTGCCAGCTACGTGAGACTCACGTAGCTGACTTTAAACCCCCACAGTAAAAAAAATATAAAAGTAAAATACTCACCTGACCCCTCGTTGGATTCAGCCGGGTCTCCTCTTTAATTTGGTGCCATCCGATCCCCCGTGGGGGGTCGGATGGCTCCAGGAGAGCCCCCGGAATAGCACCCCCCCCCCCCGTTTGGCAGCAGCAGCTGCTAACTGTAAAAAAAAAAAAAAAATACAAATGACATTTACTTACCTGCAATCGCGCTGCCTCCCTCCGGGTCTCCTCTTCACTGGGGGGGCCTCCGATCGCCCCCCCCAGCCTCTTCAGCTTCAGGGGAGAGCCTGAAAGGGCTCTCCCCTTCCTCTCCCGACGGGCGCCGCCATCTTGCCGTTAAGCCCCGCCCCTTTGGGGGCGGGGCTAATGACGTCACCGCCGGGTGTCATGGGGCACCCGGCAGTTCTCTTCTCAGATGCCGGTGATGGCTGGGTGGAGAAGGAGGGAGGTAGGCGATCCTCCGATCGCCTGCCTCCCCCCTTCTCTGCCCAGCTGTCACCTGCATCAGATCGCCGCGGGACATTGCTTCTGAAGATCGGAGGTGAGTAAAGGTAAAATGTTTTTTTTTTTTTTAATAAACATATTTGAAAACATGTGTGTTTTGTTTTTATTTATACTTTTAACCCCTTGTGAACTGGTAAGGGGTCCATGACCCCTATACCAGTTCACAAGGCTGGGGGGATGGCAAGCCACCTGCGCTAGCGGGTGGCTTGCCATTAACCCCTGGCACCCCCATTACCTGCCTCCCCAAAGGCCAGGGGGGGGCAGAAGAGCCCGGGCCCACATAGGCTATGTGGGCTCGTAGGCTGCAGGGTGGGGGGGCCACAAAAGCTGGCCCCCCCACTCTGTGCCTACAAGCCCCCATAGCTGGTCCCGGGCTGGTTACTGTGGGTAAGGGGGACCCCACGTCATTTTTTTTCTTGATTTTTAAGGGTTTTTAACCCTTAAAAATCAAAAAAAAAAATGGGGTCTTCCCCCCCTGGGAGGGGGGACCCTATGTCATTTTTTTTTTTGATTAACCCTTTGTAATCTGTCATCCAGCAGCTATAAAAGGCTTCTAGCAAGTGAGCAGAAGCCAGTGATCGCCGAGGGACAGAGTGCTCCAGGATGGATGGGAGGTGAGTACAGTGTAAAAAAAAAATAAAAATTAATAAAATATTTTTTTCTTTATGTGTGTCTGTGTCATTATTTACTTTTAACCCCTTGTGAACTGGTAAGGGGTCCATGACCCCTATACCAGTTCACAAGGCTGGGGGGATGGCAAGCCACCTGCGCTAGCGGGTGGCTTGCCATTAACCCCCGGCACCCCCATTACCTGCCTCCCCAAAGGCCAGGGGGGGGCAGAAGAGCCCGGGCCCACATAGGCTATGTGGGCTCGTAGGCTGCAGGGTGGGGGGGCCACAAAAGCTGGCCCCCCCACTCTGTGCCTACAAGCCCCCATAGCTGGTCCCGGGCTGGTTACTGTGGGTAAGGGGGACCCCACGTCAATTTTTTTTTTGATTTTTAAGGGTTTTTAACCCTTAAAAATAAAAAAAAAAATGGGATCCGCCCCCCCTGGGAGGGGGGACCCTATGTCATTTTTTTTTTTGATTAACCCTTTGTAATCTGTCATCCAGCAGCTATAAAAGGCTTCTAGCAAGTGAGCAGAAGCCAGTGATCGCCGAGGGACAGAGTGCTCCAGGATGGATGGGAGGTGAGTACAGTGTAAAAAAAAAATAAAAATTAATAAAATATTTTTTTCTTTATGTGTGTCTGTGTCATTATTTACTTTTAACCCCTTGTGAACTGGTAAGGGGTCCATGACCCCTATACCAGTTCACAAGGCTGGGGGGATGGCAAGCCACCTGCGCTAGCGGGTGGCTTGCCATTAACCCCCGGCACCCCCATTACCTGCCTCCCCAAAGGCCAGGGGGGGGCAGAAGAGCCCGGGCCCACATAGGCTATGTGGGCTTGTAGCCTGCAGGGTGGGGGGGCCACAAAAGCTGGCCCCCCCACTCTGTGCCTACAAGCCCCCATAGCTGGTCCCGGGCTGGTTACTTTGGGTAAGGGGGACCCCACGTCAATTTTTTTTTTGATTTTTAAGGGTTTTTAACCCTTAAAAATCCAAAAAAAAATGGGGTCTCCCTCCCCTGGGAGGGGGGACCCTATGTCATTTTTTTTCCTGATTTAACCCTTTGTAGTGTGGATGGTTTTTGTATTTTTTTTGTGAATGTTATAAAATACTTGTTTCAGTTAGGGGGGTCTCCTGGGCAGGAACAGGGGGCTACCGATAAATATGTGGTACCGTTCTAATCGGTAGAAATGGGGCTTTCACATGCAATATGATTTTCCTTAATAAAATACATTTTTTATTTAAAATAAAGGAGTCAATTTTCTAAAAAAAATTTTTTATTTATTTTTTTTTTCACTTAATAATATTGTAAAAAAAAAAAAAAAAAAATTACAGACAAGACATTTCATGTTAAAGTCTAAACTCTGCTGCAAAAAATATATATATAATTTTTCTGAAAGTTACAGCAAAAATGGCGCAAAACATGTCGCAAAACATGACGCAAAATGGGGAAAAATGGCCTGTCAACAGAGGGTGACAAAATCTCAAGTAGGCTGGCAATTAAAAGGGTTAAAAGTACCTATGCATGTTGGGTATTGTTCTGTTCGGGGGACCTTGCGCTTTCAGACTTAGCTTGTTTTTTCTGGTTTGCATATTTATATTTTAGGAAAAGGTGTTTTTTATTCAGCTTTTTTATACATTTTTTAGGAAAACCCTGCGCAACCAAAGAATTCTTTGAGGAATTAATTCCAGAAAGATGAGCCCACTACAACAAGCTGGGTACCCTTAGAAAGCTTAACGTGTGTACTTTCAGGGAATATATGGTTTATGGGGGATATTCCAAATGTAAAGGGTTGTTTTGGTTGAAAAATCGCAAGGTGCGCACTTTGTCTGCAGAGCTGAAATTTTCAAGTAAAATTACCGTTATGCGCACGCTTTACTTTGGGGTGTTTGGCAACTCTTCCCTTGACAGAACCTATGCATGTTGGGTGTTGTTCTGTTCGGGGGATGTTGCGTTTTCAGATTAAACTTGTTTTTTCTTGTTTGTATATAGTTTTTTTAGGAAAATGTGGCTTTGATTCTGCTTTTTTATCCTTTTTTTAGGGAAACTCTTTGCAACCAAAGATTACGTTGAGGGATTACTTCCAGAAAACTATGGCCACATCCACAAGCCTGGTACGCCTAGAAAGCCTGAGGTGTGTACTTCCAGAGAATATATAGTTTGTTGGGGATATTCCAAATGTAAAGGGTTGTTTTGGTTGAAAAATCGCAAGGTGCGCACTTTGTCTGCAGAGCTGAAATTTTCAAGTAAAATTACCGTTATGCGCATGCTTTACTTTGGGGTGTTTGGCAACTCTTCCCTTGACAGAACCTATGCATGTTGGGTGTTGTTCTGTTCGGGGGATGTTGCGTTTTCAGATTAAACTTGTTTTTTCTTGTTTGTATATAGTTTTTTTAGGAAAATGTGGCTTTGATTCTGCTTTTTTATCCTTTTTTTAGGGAAACTCTTTGCAACCAAAGATTACGTTGAGGGATTACTTACAGAAAACTATGGCCACATCCACAAGCCTGGTACGCCTAGAAAGCCTGAGGTGTGTACTTCCAGAGAATATATAGTTTGTTGGGGATATTCCAAATGTAAAGGGTTGTTTTGGTTGAAAAATCGCAAGGTGCGCACTTTGTCTGCAGAGCTGAAATTTTCAAGTAAAATTACCGTTATGCGCATGCTTTACTTTGGGGTGTTTGGCAACTCTCCCCTTGACAGAACCTATGCATGTTGGGTGTTGTTCTGTTCGGGGGATGTTGCGTTTTCAGATTAAACTTGTTTTTTCTTGTTTGTATATAGTTTTTTTAGGAAAATGTGGCTTTGATTCTGCTTTTTTATCCTTTTTTTAGGGAAACTCTTTGCAACCAAAGATTGCGTTGAGGGATTACTTCCAGAAAACTATGGCCACATCCACAAGCCTGGTACGCCTAGAAAGCCTGAGGTGTGTACTTCCAGAGAATATATAGTTTGTTGGGGGTATTTCAAATGTAAAGGGTTGTTTTTCTGGAAAAACCGCAAGGTGCGCATATTGCATAGCATAGTTGTATTTTATCTGAAAATCTCCTAAAGCGCTGTTTCAGTTTGGGGGAGTCTCCTGGGCAGGAAAGGGTGTCTACCAATACATATGTGGTACCGCTGTAACCGGGAGAAATTGGGATTTCACACGCAATAAGATTTTATTGACAAACTTACATTTTTAATTCCAAAAAAAACTACAATATGTAAAAATTTTTTTTTTTTTTTTTTTTTTTTGCACATATTTCACCCAAAAATATTAAGAATACACCTAACAAATGACAAACAAGACATTTCATGTTAAAGCCCAGACTCTGCTGAAAAAAACAATATATCATTTTCCTGGGAAATCCCTGGAAATCCCTTCAAAAATCACATTTGAACATGGGGAGCGCAAAATAGTGCAAAATGGTCTGGCAACAGAGTGTGACAAAAACTCCAGGTAGGCTGGCACTTAAAGGGTTAAATTTTTTGCCCGTCTTGTCCCTATTTTTTACTTTTTACAAAGTCTGCTATGTCTCGGACACAAAACAATACATTATTTCACCTGAGCTTTTCAGTGAAAGACCATGTAATGAGCAATGGTGGTGACTTCCAGAACTGTTAACTTTACATATTTAAAAGAAATATTCTCCTATTCCTGCACTTCGCAGGCTACAGGACTGTGTGTTCTTTAGATGAGTTGGGTAACACTGACGTATGCGCTAATGTACAAGGTGTCATTGTGTTTGTGAATTATTCTGCGGGGAAAGAGAGAGTGTGTTCTGGCGGATGAGAATCACAGCTGAGCGCTTGGCATTAGCACCTATTTACATTGTATATCGCCTGTCGCATCTTATCCTGCGTACTCGCCAGAAAGCCGCCGTGTTATCCGCTTGACATGCCTGCGCGGGTGCGCCATCTTATCTACGAAGCTCTGACAAATCTAGGTCATAAATCGGCAGCTGAAGGTAGCGAGGTCTGCTCGACATGACAAACTGCTATTTTACCCTTTTAAACCAAACAAGTGCTCTGTAATCCCCTCCACTGTGCGGAGCTTTATAGAGGCAAAATGCAGCAGCAGATAAGAGCCACAGATCCGACCCAGTCTGAACTAATTCTTCTTGCTGTAGATCAAGCAGAGACAACCAAGACCAGAATCTTGAAGTGACCGTAGTATCCTTGCTATAAATCATGCAGGGGTTTTCTAAGCTTACCTGAAACCAGTGTGCAAATTAGACCCGGTTGTTACATCACAGGTATATTCATAGGTTTTCAATTCAATTTATTGTTCACCAAGTACACCGTTAGATGAACAAGGAATTCTTTTTGCCATGTACAAATTGCAACAGATAACAGTTAACTGCAGTTTACATAGAAAAGGGAACATGGAAACAGAGATACAGATCCTCTTCCATAGTGCAATTGATAACGGCTTTGAGCCTGGGCCTATGACGCTTGGTTATTGTTAAGGATGCGGACAGCCAAAGGAAAGAAACCACTTCTAGATCTAGAAGTCCTGCAAGCTGGTACCGCAAGACGCCGCCCAGATGGTAAATACTGGAATAGAGTGTGTCCAGGGTGGGAGGGATCCCGAAGGATCTTTTCTGCCCGTGTTTTTGTTCTGTGTTTGTGCAGTTCCTGCAGGGATGGTAAGGGGGCTCCAATTATTCTCTCTGCTGTCTTTATTGTTCTTTGGAGTCTACACTTGTCTCTTTTAGTAGATCCCTCAAACCAGACAGAAAACGAAAAACATAGTACAGAACCTATGACACCATTGAAGAAGAGCACTAGCAACCTTTTGACAGTCCCGTCTTCTTCAGTTGCCTTTTTTTGGCTCACCTGTGTTTACTGGTATATTTACTTAGTATGTGCCATGTTTTATGCCCCCCCTCCCTTGCCTGCAATCCTACAGAATTAGTTGGTAAAGTGTCTTACTCATGTGTGGCTTTCTCTGCCAAGACGAATCAAACCTTAATAAGAGCACAGGAGCAAGTCTCGCATGTTTTACCCAGTGGTTATACTGTATAACCGGTTGAGGGTGATGAAACACATTGTGACCCCATATTTATCATGGACATCAAAGCCATTTATTCCACGTGTGTCACCCCGCTTCCACTATTCATGACATATGGGTTATGGTCCAGTAGAGGGCGAACTTCTGCAGAGATGAAAGCAAAAAAGAAGCCCCTCCCGGTCCATAAATATCTGGGACCTCCCACACATTCCCAGTTCCTTCTCTGCAGGACGGCGAGCAAGTCAGAAGATGTATGCTGCTCTTCCTTGCAGGTAAGCCGGGCTCACGCCCGGCCATTTTTTGCCCTTTTTCTGCCCGGACCTTTATACAGTAAGTCCAATACTAGCCTCCCAGCCTTGGCTGCAGGGCCGGGTGAGGGTAGGCAACACCTTAATAGGTGTTTTAGGGAGCCGTGCTCCCCTGTGAGACCCCATACAAGGGGGTAAGCGGTATCCGGGTTGGTGATCCCGGTTTGGGATGCTCTGTCCCTAATAATGAAAAAAAAAATATATATATATATATATCCCTTACACCATACTTGGTGCGGGATTATCCCCCTTCCGGGTCCCTCTGTTAACCCTCCATGGGGGGGGGGGGGGGGGGGACCTTTCCTTTTATTACAGAGTGTGTGTAGTGTGCTTGTGCTTTACATTCTGGCTGGTCTCCGTTTTTTGCTTTCCTGAGGGGAGCTTCTTCCCCTCAGGCTGCGGTGTTAAGGGGGCGGGACCGGGTGCTGCGCGCGTTGCCGCGGCCCGCCCCCCTTCTGTTGGAGCCAGTTGCGGAGCCCAGCCCACGGCTGGGAACCGGGCTGCTGGTTGTGAGGGTGGGGGGGGGTGGGGCCAGGCGCGGTGCGCGATCCGCGCTGTCCCGCTCCTTCTCACTCTTCTGCTATGGCCGGATAGTGGTGGCAGCCATCTTGCTGGACATGTGAGTGCCCTCCCGGGCTCCCCCTTTTTGTGTACTTTACTCAGCATGTCCCCCTTTCTGTCAGGGGACAGCGCTAGTCCTTGTCCCTTTTTTCCTTTATAGGGTATAAACAATATATCTTGATATATATATATATATATATTTATATTTATAAGTGTGTGTGCATGTGCTTATGGCCACTCTTTTGTGTCTTTCAGGAGGACTCCCTGTGCCTTGCTTAAAAGGGGGTTCTCCCGGTCCTAGGGTCCCTAGCAGAAATTTGGGGCACTTATAAATCCTTCCACTTGGGACTTAAGGGGCATCCCGGGTTGCTTACCAGCATAATTCCCTCGGGTCATTGCGACTACCTTAAAATCACCATATGGAGGCTCCACAGGATACTGGGCTCGGGCTCCCTTTGGGACAATCCCAGCTATGGGTGGGTTGTGGGGTATCCCTTACGAGGGAGAATGTACTTATTTGCATACCATGTGCGCAATAGGTCATAACGCGGCAGTCGGGACCCCAGGAGTCTGGGTCAGTGCCGCCCGCCTCACCTACCCCACCCCGCATCATCCGTACCCCAAGTGACACGGTCATTAGTGGGGAGTCGCCCTCCGAGGTATGTGCCAGGCTGGCCAACCTCGAGAAAATTATTTCTAGCTCAGTGGGCAGAAAGGCCACTGCTAAGAAAAGACATCTGTCACCGGCTATGCCGGTAATTGATTTTTGTTTGATGATTATGACTTACCTGATTGGGCTGATTATTCCCCGCTTGAGGAAGGGGAATTGTTTGAGGAATCTGAGACTGAGGAATTGCAGTTCTTTGATTCTGATGCCAGGCAGGCGCTGGGGGATGCTGTTGATACCCCCAGGGTCCTGAACCATCTGTTAGAGGTTCTGGATATTTCCCCACCAGCGGAGGCCCCTCCGAAGAAGGGAATTCTTTGGGTTCTCTAAGCCCCGTTTCCAAATCAGGATCATTTTGACAGCATGATTCTTAGAGAATGGGAGAAGCCGTGTCCCCTTCACGGTGTTCCTCAGTGATGGGATAGGAAGTATCCCTTTCCGATGGACGCGGAGAAGCGCTGGTCTTCCCCTCCTGAGGTTGATGCGCCCATTCTAGGATTGTCCAACACCTCTGTTGTACATGCTCCTGACGCCACTACCCTTAATGATGGCGAGGACAAGTGCATTGATCAGATGGCATGTCATGCCTTTGGCAGTGTGGGTTCTGCCACTCGGCACTCGTGGCTGTGGCCACCAGGTCGGAGATCAGGGACATGTTAAATGGGTCCCAGCTCAACCCGGACAGCGTTGAATTCACAACCCTTAAGAGGTGTGAATTGTTCATGAGTTTTGTTTTGTCGGCTATGGACGACACTATTACCATGTGTAGCAGAACTTCGGCCCTGTTGGTGGCCATGCGCCGATCGGTCTGGCTGCACCAGTGGGCGGCGGACATTGCGCCCAAGAAGTCACAGCTTTGCCCTTTTTGGGAACGCGGCTGTTTGGAGACAAATTGGATTCTGTGGCGAAGGGTGGGAAGCTACCTCAGCGTAAGAAGCTGCGTCGCTCCTTTCGGAGGGCAAGCTCCTTTAATCCTTCCTTTCGCGGTGCCAGAGGGGGCAGAGTTGCCTACTCTGGCTTTAGAGGTGATTCCTGGAACAGAAGTAGAGGACGTGCCCGTACGGCCTCTACCTGGGGTTTCAGGCCCAAGCCTGCTGCCAAGCCAGCTCAACAATGAGGAGGTGCCCTCACCCTTGCGGGTGGGGGGACGGCTGCGGCTCTTCTTCCAGGTCTGGGCCCAGGAGGTCGCAGACAAGTGGATATTGGAAGTGGTCTTGTCTGGGTACAAACTGGAGTTCGAGCACCGGCCTCCTCCCAGATTCCAAAGGTCTCGGGTGCCATCGGATCCTCGGGCGGCGCAGGGGCTCCTGTTGGCTGTAAAGAATCTTCTGCATATGGCGGTCATATGCCCGGTGCCTCTTTCAGAGAGAGACCGGGGCTGCTATTCCAACCTCTTCACGGTTCCCAAAAAGGATGGCTCCATAAGACCCATCCTGGATTTGAAGCTTCTCAACAGGTTCATCAGAACCAAGAAGTTCCGCATGGAGACTCTGCGTTCAGCCATCGGTTCCCTTCGTCAGGGGGATTTCATGACGTCCATAGACATCAAGGATGCTTACCTTCATGTACCAGTTTTCCCAGCACACCAGAGATTTCTCAGGTTCGTGGTGGGAGATCAGCATTTTCAGTTTGCGGCCCTCCCGTTCGGGCTGACCTCGGCACCGAGGGTGTTTACCAAGGTTCTGGCGGGCATAATGGCCCTGCTCAGAGCCCAGGGCATTTGCATTGTGCCGTATTTGGACGACCTACTCATTACAGCTTCTTCCCTCTGCCAGGCGGAGTTGGACACCAGGACGGTGGTGGCGACGCTGGAAAGGTTCGGATGGGTGATCAACCACCCCAAGTCTTCTCTCTCCCCATCAAGGGAGATCTCCTTTCTGGGCTTGAATCTGGATACCAGTCAGGCCAGAGTGTTCTTACCCCAGCCAAAGGTGCAGAGGGTTCAGGATCTGATGCGTGTTCTCCTGACCAACCCTCGCCCTTCCATTCGGCTGGGGATGACTCTGGTGGGTTTGATGGTGGCCTCCTTCGAGGCAGTCCCCTTTGCTCAATTCCACATGAGGTCGCTACAACTCCATCTATTGCTGAAATGGGACAGATGTCCACTGTCCTTGGATCAGTCATTTCTGATGTCTCCCAGGGTTCGGCAGTCCCTTCAGTGGTGGCTGGAATCAAGCAATCTGATGAGGGGCAGATCATTCCTGGCCCCTCGTTGGGAGACTGTTACCACGGATGCCAGCCTGCCGGGCTGGGGAGGTTTCTGGAAAGATCAGTTCCAGGGGTTGTGGGGTCCTCAGGAGGCTCACAACCCCATCAATGTCTTGGGAGCTCAGAGCTATCCGCTTGGTTCTGTCGCGTCTGACACAGGGTTTACCGGTTCAGGTTCGATCAGACAATCGTACTGCGGTAGCTTACATCAATCACCAAGGAGGGACTCGCAGCAGGAGTGCTCTCAGGGAAGTCTCTCTGATTCTGACAGAGAGCAATGTTCCTTTCATCTCGGCAGTATACATTCCGGGAGTGGAGAACACGGAGGCGGACTCCCTGAGCAGGGGATTCTCTCGCCGAGGGGAATGGTCAACCACAAGGCGTTTCGGTCCCTGTGTCACAAGTGGGGGACTCCGGAGGTGGATCTCTTTGCCTCTCGGCACAATCACAAGCTTCCAATCTTTGTATCTCTGTCTCAGGATCCTCTGGCCCTGGCAGTGGATGCCTTGTCCCTTGCCTGGAGGGATCTGGGGTTTCTGTACCTGTTTCCCCCCTTCTTGATGGTGGGCAAGGTAGTGCGCAAGCTGGCGCTAGAGGGGGCACCAGCAATTCTGGTGGCCCCAAGGTGGCCAAGACAGGTTTGGTTTGCAGACGTCGTAAGATGGGCTGTAGATTAGTACAGGCTGCCCCTGTCTCCAGATCTGATCTCTCAGGGTCAACTGCGTTACCCCAATTTACAAACGCTGGCTTTGACGGCGTGGCTGCTGAAACCTTCATCCTGAGGGAGGAAGGTTTGTCTGAGGCGGTTATTCAAACCTTGATTAGAGCTAGGAAGAGGTCTTCCTCTACCATTTACTATAGGACTTGGCGGTCCTATATTGACTGGTGTGAGGCTAGTGCCTTACCTTGCAGGGTGTTTTCGATTCCTAGGATTTTGGCGTTTCTTCAACACGGTCTGGATCTGGGATTCCAGCTCAGTACTTTGAATGGTCAGGTTTCTGCCCTGGCTGTCTTTTTTCAAAGGTCTTTTGCTTTGCATCATCTGGTCAAGACTTTTTTCCAAGGGGTCACTCATGTTCGGCCCCCTAGAAAGCCTTTGGTTCCCGTTTGGGACCTAAATTTGGTTCTGTCGGCCCTCCAGGGGCCTCCCTTTGAACCGATGCAGGATGTGGCTCTTTCTGTGCTCACTCAAAAGGTTGCCTTTTTAGTGGCTATTACCTCTGTTCGCCATGTCTCTGAGTTGTTGGCTCTGTCTATTCAGGCCCCTTACTTTGAGAGACACCAGGATAAGGTGGTTTTTCGTTTTAAACCAGATTTCCTTCCTAAGGTGGTTTCTGCTTTCTATCTTAATCAGGATGTAGTTCTACCTTCCTTGTGTTCTAAGCCTAGCAATGACAAGGAGAGGGTTTTGCACTCTTTGGATGTGGTTCGTTGTGTGAAGTACTATTTGGTTGCTACTTCTCCTTTTCCTAAGACGGACGCCTTGTTCGTGGGGCCTTCTGGGCCCAGAAAAGGTTTGGCGCCCGCCAAGTCTACCATTAGTAAATGGATACGCCAGGCCATTGTTGGGGCCTATTCCGCTAAGGGGAGGGTGCCTCCTTATAAGATCACTGCTCATTCTACTCGTGCTGTTGGGGCTTCCTGGGCCTTTCAGCACCAGGCTTGTGTTGAACAAGTTTGTAAGGCTGCTACTTGGTCTTCCGTTCATACTTTTTCAAAGTTTTATATGGTTGATGTGCGGGCCTCAGCGGATGCTGTTTTTGGCCGCAAGGTTCTGCAAGCTGCAGTGGTTTAAATTGGTGCATTTTTTTGCTGTGTTTGGATCCCCACCCATGACGGACACTGCTATTGGATGTCCCATATGTCATGAATAGTGGAAGCGGGGTGTGTGACATACTTGGAATAATACCATTTTGTGATGGGTATTATAAGTATGTCACACACCCCGCTTCATCCAGCCCTTTTTTGTATTCTGGATCCGTTATATGGTGAACCTTTTTATGGTTAAGAATGTTTTATTAGCTCTTCCTGGTCCCCTTACTGCTGTCATATACTGGGGAATGTGTGGGAGGTCGCAGGTATTTATGGACCGGGAGGGGCTTCTTTTTTGCTTTCATCTCTGCAGAAGTTCGCCCTCTACTGGACCATAACCCATATGTCATGAATAGTGGAAGCGGGGTGTGTGACATACTTATAATACCCATTTTAAAGGTGAGTAATCACAAAATGGTATTTTTCCTTTCATGGTGGTCTGTGTTGGTAGTGAAGGCAGTAAATATTAGCACTCCAGTTGAAGATAAGACAAAGTTATATAAAAGGCATAGTGCATTAAAGCAGGACGTCCCCCTTCCCCACGGAGAATACGCATATCATTACCATTTACCCACTGATGTCACTATGAGGTCAGGCAGGAATTTTTAGATTTTTTTTTCTGCCTTTACTATTTAATGGGCCTTAGCACGGTTTGGCAGTCCTCCCTGAGGAAGGGGGACATCATACCCCCAAAACGTCGGAACCTATATGGACTGCTGTTTTGGACCTAATGGAATTTACATGGTTGCTACTATTGAACTTTATGTTCATTTGGCATGTTTTGGACTTCAATATAACTTTATCTTCAACTGGAGTGCGGTCTTTACTGCCTTTCTTGACGTGAAGCGACGCCACCCCGGATTTGGTACCCAACTATACTGGACATGTAAATGTGCACCAGCCATTCGGAGTATTTGTACTGTGTTGGTAGTGGTGAAAAAAAGAAACCCATGAAGAGACAGGCTCTGAATGGTGGTGTTGGTCTTGGTGTCCTGTATGTTGTTCTTTAGGGTGTGTGATGAGCTAATCGTATTTTGGTAGGTGTACTGCATAACTTTGCATCTAGCTGTCTAGTCATAGTTTATACAATATACATGCACATAATAAACAGTCCTAACCATTCCTGTGCAGTTACTCTAAATTATTGTGAAAGACGAGTCTAAATGCTTAATATTGATCGCACAGAAAGGAAAATCCATAATCCTCTCATGCACTCCACTAATTAGGGAAAAGCTGTGAGAGAGGTGACTAGCTTAAACCATTATACAAACCTCACAGACACTGAACTGTTGCTTTTAGTTTTACTGGGCCCAGAAATCCCACCCCACTCTGGGTATTTTTCTAAAAACACACCTAGGGCTTAGATGAGGAAAATAAAAATAAAATCTGAACCAAATGGTGTGCTACTACACCCCCATATCAAACAGTATGCAGAACCCCCCCACCCCCCCAAAAAAAAACCCATATCAGACAGTATGCAGAATCCCCCCTTACAGAAGCTCATAACGGGCAGTAGGGATGTGAATTGGCAAGAATCTGGCGAACGGAAACATATTGCGATACATGTATGACTATACGATGTATCCCGATTCTGTCTCAAAGACAATATATCGCAATTTAAAAAAAAATTAAAAATAAAATTGACATAGGGCCCCCGCCTTTTTTTATTGGAATTTTAAAGGTTAAAATCCTAGAATCTATACTAGGGAGAAAGAATCAACTCAAGTATCGTTGAATGAAATATCGCGATACTTGACCAAATCTATTTTTTCCTGACACCCCTAACAGGCAGTGTGCAAGCCCCCCCCCCCCCCCAATCGGCCCATAATGGGCAGCACCCAGAATCCCCCCTGCCAATCACCCCATGACGGTGTGCAAAATCCCACCCTCCCACCAAAGATGTGTGCAGGTCTCCCCCCTCAGGTTTTACGTTGCTTAATAATTTATTTTGGCTATATTAATGTTTTGTGTATATTAATGATTCTGTGTTTAGAAAATTTTTAGAAAAATTCTAAAATTTTAGGAAAGTTCCACTTCGTTCCCCCTGGTTTCGTATTTTCTGTCCTAATGTACGCAACTAATCAACACACACTTTCATTTATTAGATGAGGTCTACCTCATCCATCGGGCAGAATTTGGTCTTTAAAGGGATTTTTCTGCCAAAAGGTTATAAGAAATAAACGGCATCTTACCTTGCCAAGCGTTCTCCAGTGCTGTGCCTCGTCTCAGCTCGACGCGCTGAATGAGGAAATGTACTTCCACATCTGCCACTCCAGCACCACTTTACTGATGTGGGCCATTAATACTATCCCCAAGAGCTAGTCCAGACCACACCCCCTCTGTATTGATGGCTTGGTGGCCGTTCAAGCCCAACTTAATGCCTCCCTCCTTTCTCCCCAGCCTGCTAGCAAGTGCTCACTCCCAGCACCACCCTGCCCATTATGCTTAATATTATGCAGCATCAGGTTCCAAGGGCCATGTCCAGTTGCTTCAGAAGGCAAATCATAAAGTAAAACTGTAAACCTTGATATCTTGGCCATTTCTTCTTCAATTTAAAAAATGGAAAACCGTTGAGGATTTAGCCAAATATAACACGACGCATTGGGCTAACAATTGCCTTTGTCTGAAATGTCACTTTAAATCGGGCCTTCACCATGATTTATTGAAAAGCCCAAACCACTGGGCTGCAACTCTGTTCAGGACTTTAGGATATGGGTGCCGCCATCTTGACTCAGAAGCATCACACTGAGGAGAGGAGATTGGGATAAAGTACAGGGGGACGGGTTATAGCTGTGCTTTGCTCAGACAGAGCAGACCTGGGTTCAGGAAAAGATCAGCAATCCCAGAATGCAGAGCAGCACAGTAAGAAGGCACTTCCTGTTTGCAGGCTGCCTGATGTCCCATGAGCCGCCATCTTGAATGTTTAAAGGCTCATAAAATGCAGTAGATGCAGGTGGGATGATTTTTAATGTGAGCAATCTGTATGTGCAGGGTGTGGGGAACATATAAGATAGACTCTTATTCAGAGTGAAGGACTGCTTTAAGAACTCAGTAGAGTGAAGGACTGCTTTAAGAACTCAGTAGTAACATATGATAATAGCGAATTAACCCTTTGTTGCCTGATGTTTATCACATAAAATTGGATTGATAGACTTGCAACACACTTTACAGCCAGGTTGCTGTTCCCCTGTGTAGATACATTTTTTTGTGGTTTTATCTGTTGGATTTTATGTCTGTGTAAATTCAGAGATTAATAATAAACAATCATGTAGTTCTGTATGGTAAATGTTTTTGTTTTTAAAGTGGGCCAACACCCAGGGGTGATCGGCCCGGGAATCTATAAGATTCCCGGGCCGATCACCTCACACACCGCGGGACATCCGAGATCGGGATGTCCCGCGGGGTGTAACCCCCCCAAACACCCCGAAAAACCTTACCTCTCCAGACGCTGCTTCCGCCGCCGCCGCCTCACTCACGCTCCTCCAGACGTGCGCGCGCCTGCGCCGGCCGTCTCTGAATGGCCGGCGCGGGCGCGCACACGTCAAGAGTGACGCGCGGGAGGCGGCGGCGGCGGCGGCGGCGGGCGCGATCCCTTGTTCGCCGACGGACGTCACTTGTCCGTCGGCGGGCATTGGACAGCGCAGTCACGTGGGATCGTGGAGAGGTGAGTTTTCGGGGTGTTTGGGGGGGTTTTGGGCAGCGGGGCACCCCCGATCGGGGTGCCCCAAGGAAGTGGACCAATACCCAGGATAGTCAAAATCCTGGGTGTTGGTCCACTTTAAGGGGGCACTACAATAATTGTATTATTATTAATTCTTACGTGTATGTTTTATAATCAATATGTGGGCTTAAAGTGGACCTAAACCATACCTAGCCCCTATAAGATGCTATGCCCCACCAGTCGCCTACTTTTCTTGTCCGAGCCCACAGCACATACACTGCCAGCTACCGCATCTCTCTTGGATGGTACGCATCCACACCTGCCTTCACTGAATGGCTTGCATGGTCGTGCACAGCCAAGTGATGCAGAGAGTGCTGCTGGGATCCAGTCAGCTTTTCCAGCTGCACATTAATCTGCACAGCCGGACAAGCTGGTAGGAAGACCGTGGCTGCGTCCTCTACCTGTTGGTAAGGTAATAAGAGAAGGGCATCCTAAATCAGGACACCCCAGCTGAAATTTTTTTTAAAGTTATAGGTTTTTTTGGTCACCTTTATTGGCCTAGTTGCAGGTCCTTTCTAACTGGGGGACCTGTAGCCCCTGAAATTCCTTCACCCCAGAAATCCCGAAGGAGTGGAGATGCATTATCATTTATTAGTGCCAACCTTATGTCCGTGATCTTCAATCTTAATCTTCAATTTTAAATATTCTAAGCATACAGTACGTCCTGCTCCATATATAATACTTACACGTGGGTTATCCTCCGCCAGATGGCGCTGTGCACTGCAGACATGCAAAAACAGGCTCCTCCTGGCCCTTCATATACCCAGGGACCTCCCACAAATCCCAAGATTTCTCTGCAGTGCTGACTGCGAAGACATGAAGTATCAACTCTCTCGCAGGTGAGCGGGGCTATTACAGCCCGCGGCCCTGTGGGACTATTTCCACCCGTCCTCTTTGTGATGTGCCTCCCAGCCTGGGCTGCGCTGGTCGGGTGAAGGTAGGCAGCACCATGTGTGCTTACGGAGCCACGCTCCACTGCAGTCCCCCACCATAGAGTAGGCGGTCAAGGCTGATGGTGAGCCTTTAGGGGATGCCCCTCCCACATCAGTGCCCCACGCCCCGTGTAGCGATGGACCCTATGTAACGGGTCGCCTTCCTCCCTCGTTCCCCCCTTGGCCGGGGGGAAAGAAAGGGGGGGGGGGGTTGTGTGTATGGCGGCCTCAGTGTACTCTATTACACGCTTATGGCTTTAGTATTGTGTTTTACTGGGAACAAGTGTCAGAGCCGCGCTTTTATTTATTTTGTATTGCTAGCCGCCGTGTCTTTACTATATTGTTTTGCATGGACAGCGGCGGCTTCGCAGACGCTGCGGCGTCTTTCTTTCTTTCTTCTTTCCTTCTTTCTTAACTTGTAGTGGCTCTTCTGAGGTAATGCACTCGGTCAATTCCTTCAGGCTTTACTGTCCTGCTTTCCTATTGGCTACGTGTTTTTGAGCTTCGCGCTCTCTGGGGGGGGGGCGTGGTTATGGCTTGGCGCGTTCCGCGTCGCGGTCAGCTCTGGCCCGCCCTTCGAGGTTCGCTTGGCGCCATTTTCTTACGCGCGCGTGGTGAAGACCGTCCTCCCCTCTCTGTCTGTAAGTGCCTTCACATGCGACTTCCCATTAGTTTCCATACTCCCTTGCGCATGGCTCGGACATCCTTGTTCCCTTTATGTCTTTCAGACCGTGGACCTCGGTGGCTTCTCCCGGCCCGGTGTAGCTCCCGGTTGTGACCTTTTTAAAAAATTACTCCCACTTTCCCGCGGGTTATTGGGGCATCCAGGGTAGCTTACAGCGTCAATCCCTACTGGCATATTGTGCCGATTAAATCACCATATGGAGGCATCTCAGGATATTGTGAACGGGGTTCCTTCGGGACAAGCCCGGCTGTGTGTAGCTTGTGGGGTCTTACCTAGCAGCGGTGACAATGCACGGGTCTGTGTTCCTTGTGCACAGCAGGCGCTATCGGTACTTCCCGCCTCTTCTGTGGCTGGGCCTGCGCCTCGCCTCACTTCACCTACTCCCCCAAGCCTGAGTCTAACCCCCAATACAAGCGGGGATTCTCATCCTGATTTGGCCACTAGACTGGCCAGTGTTGAAAACTTGCTTGCTAATTCTTTAGCGCGTAAAGCCACCTCCAAGAGGCGGCATTTGAACCCTGAATCGTCTCTCTTCCCTATGTAATCTGATGATTTGTTGCATTATTACGGCCATACCCCCTCAGATGAAGGGGAACTGTTCTCCGACTCGGGGTCATATGACGAGTCCAGGGCTCAGGAAGAGTCTGGTTCCCAGGCAAAGGGGTGATCTTTTTCATACTGCTAAAGCTCGTTTGGAATTTCCCGAGCAAACCCATTTCAATAGCCTCGTGCTTAACCTCCCTGGCGTTGTGAAAAAGACAAATGCAATGGTAACGAAAGCGTTACCATTGCATTTGTCTCTGACACACGGCTCCACCCCCATGAGCCTCTGCGGCTCACAGAGACGGAACCCGGAAGCGGAGACAGACGCCGCAGCCGCGGCTCTCACCTGCGATCGCGGCGGAGACATCGCTGGATCGCAGGGAGAAGGTAAGGAGGCTGCGCCGCCCGCTCTTGCTCCCAAATCGATCCCGAGCGTGACTTGGGGTTACCGCCACTTACAGCGCAAATTAACCCCGAGTCACGCTCGGGATCGCCGCCAAGGGGGTTAAAGAATGGGAACATCCCAGCAGACTTCATGGTGTCCCTAAGATTGTGGATAGGAAATATCCCTTCCCTGCTGACTTGGTTAAGTGCTGGTCATCGCCTCCTGAGGTCGATGCTCCTTTTCTAGGGTTGTCCAACACCTCCATCATGCACTCCCCTGACACTACTACGCTCCGGGACTCTGAGGACCGGCGTGTTGACCAATTGGCATGTCATGCCTTTGCATTTGGGGGAGCGACTCTGCGCCCGGTTTGTGCCTTAGCCATTACGGCAGTAGCGCTCAGGACTGTGGTTAGGAGTGCTCTCGATGGCACAGATGAGTTGCCTTCTAATACTGTCAATGCACTATCCAGCTGTGATGCGTTTGTGAACTTTATCCTGTCTGCATCGGACGATGCTATTAAGATGTGTGCCAGATCATCTGCCCTGGTGGTAGCTATACGCCGTGCGGTTTGGTTGCGCCAGTGGGCCCTAACAATGCTGCCAAGAAAGCCCTTACGGGGCTTCCATTTAAGGGACTGCGCCTGTTTGGGGACCGTTTAGACCTCTTCGCCAAGGGAGGCAAGTTACCCCAGCGCAGGCGACAGCTTTGGCCTTTTCGTGGCCAAGGCTCCCTATCGACCCCCTACCGTGGGGCTAAACAAGGCAGAGGAGTGTCATTCCTGGCACAGGAACAGAGGACGCCGTCCCGGTTCCTCCTGGGGACCCAAGTCCAAAGCCCCTCCCAAGACCCCCCAGGCATGAAGGGGCGCCCTCGCCCGTCAGGGTGGGGGGACGTCTGCAGCACTTCGAGCATGTCTGGAGGCGCCATGTCTCGGACAGGTGGATTCAGGAGGTAGTTTCCTCCGGCTACAAGATAGAATTTGCTGTACGCCCCCCCACCAGATTCGTTGGGTCCCGGATCCCGCAGGATCCTGCCTCAGCTCAGGTCCCGGATCCCGCAGGATCCTGCCTCAGCTCAGGTCCTGTTGCTGGCCGTGCAGGGCCTCCTGGATCTAGGGGTCATTTGCAAGGTCCCCTTTGGAGACAGGGGCATGGGGTTCTATTCCAACCTTTTCACAGTACCCAAGAAGGATGGGTCAGTCAGGCCCATTCTGGATTTAAAAGTCCTCAACAAATTTGTCAAGAACAGGCACTTTCGCATGGAAACTCTGCGCTCGGCCATCGGCTCTCTGCGCCCAGGGGACTTTATGACGTCCGTAGACATCAAGGGTGCTTACCTTCATGTCCCTGTGTTTCCAGGACACCAAAGATTTCTCAGATTTGCACTGAAAGACCAGCATTACCAATTTGTGGCCTTGCCATTCGGCCTCACTTCGGCTCCCAGGGTGTTTACCAAGGTGCTGGCAGGGGTGATGTCCCTGTTAAGGCTAAGGGGCATACGTGTGCTGCCCTACCTGGACGATATACTCATCACCTCTCGGTCTCTGCGGCAGGCAGAGTTGGACATTCAGCTGGTAGTGTCCACCCTGGAGTCCTTCGGCTGGGTGATCAATTACCCCAAGTCCTCTCTGTCCCCCTCCTCGGTGACTCCGTTCCTGGGTATGATTCTGGATACAGTTCAGTCAAGGATATTCCTTCCTCAACAGAAGGTGGAAGCTCTGACTGCGCAGGCGAAGTTCCTGCTATCGTGCTCACAGCCCTCCATCAGGCAGGGAATGCAGCTGGTGGGCCTGATGGTAGCGAGCTTCGAGGCGGTGCCCTTTGCCCAGTTCCACTTGAGACCTCTGCAGCTTCACCTTCTTTCAGTGTGGGACAAGAACCCAGCGTCCTTGGACGGGGTCTGTGTGCTTCCCCCCTCGGTCAGACGGTCCCTTGCATGGTGGCTGGACCACAGGAACTTGACAGGGGGCAGGTCTTTTCTGACCCCCTTCTGGGAGACGGTCACAACGGATGCCAGTTTGTCAGGTTGGGGGGGGGGGGATTCTGGAGGTCCCTGCGCTTCCAGGGGAGGTGGGGCCCTTAGGAGGCCCATCTACCCATCAACATTCTGGAATTGCGGGCGGTCAGGTTGGTACTGGAGCGGTTGACCCAACACCTGCGGGGTCTGTCGGTCCAAGTACGCTCAGACAACAGAACGGCGGTTGCCTACATCAACCATCAGGGAGGGACCCGGAGCAAGGGTGCTCTCCAGGAGGTGTCTCAGATTCTGACATGGGCGGAGGCCAAAATCCATTGCATTTCGGCTGTGTACATTCCGGGGGCGGAGAATCTGCTAGCGGACGCCCTGAGCAGGGGGACGTTCCGTCAGGGGGAGTGGTCCCTCTGCAACAGGGTATTACAGTCCCTGTGTCACCGTTGGGGTCTACCGGATGTGGATCTGTTTGCTTCCCGTCACAATCACAAGCTCCCGGTCTTTGTCTCCCTGTCTCAGGATCCTCTGGCCTTGGCCACGGATGCTCTGTCCATGTCTTGGAGGGAGTTTCGTCTCCTGTATGTGTTTCCACCATTCCCCCTTATGGGCAGGGTTCTGCGCAAGATTGCTCTGGAAGGGGTACCTGTGATTCTAGTGCCCCCAAGGTGGCCAAGAAGAGTGTGGTTCGCAGACGTGGTTCAAATGGCAGTAGACTAGTACGATCTGCCAGGGGTGCCAGATCTGCTAAATCAAGGATCCTTACGCCATCCCAATTTACAAACTCTGGCTTTGACGGCCTGGCTGCTGAAACCCCCATCTTGATGGAGAAAGGTTTGTCTGCCTCTGTGGTGGCTACTATGGTGCAGGCCAGGAAGAAGACTTCTTCTGCTATCTATTATAGAGTATGGTGTTCCTAAATTGATTGGTGTGAGTCCAGGTCTCTTCCCTGCCGGGAATTCTCAGTCCCTAGGGTTCTGGAGTTCTTACAGCATGGTCTGGACTTAGGTATCAAACTTAGTACTCTAAAGGGTCAGGTTTCTGCCCTGTCTATCTTCTTTCAGAAGACCTTTGCCCAACATCACTTGATTAAGACCTTCTTTCAGGGGGTCACTCATGTGGTCCCTGTCTGGGATTTGAACTTGGTTTTGTCTGCCTTGCAGGGTGCTCCCTTTGAGCCTATTCAGGATGCTGCTCTTGCTGTTCTCACTCTCAAGGTTGTCTTCTTGGTTGCTATCACTTCGGTTAGGCGTGTGTCTGAGCTGGCTGCTCTGTCCATTCAGTCTCCGTACTATGAGAGGCACCCAGACAAGGTGGTGTTCCGCTTTAAACCGGATTTTCTGCCTAAGGTGGTGTCTGCATTTCACTTGAACCAGGATATTGTTCTTCCTTCGTTGTGTCCCAATCCTAGCAATGACAAGGAGAGGGTCCTGCATTCTTTGGACGTGGTCAGGTGCTTGAAGTATTACCTGGTTGTCACTGCGGCCTTCAGGAAAACTGATGCTCTCTTCGTTGTGCCTTCTGGGCCTAGGAAGGGTTTGGCTCCTGCCAAGTCTACCATCAGTAAATGGATTCGTCAGGCTGTGATTCAGGCCTATTCTGTTAAGGGGAAGAGTCCCCCTTTCCGTCTTACTGCCCATTCTACTCGTGCTATTGGGGCTTCTTGGGCTTTCTAGCACCAGGCTTCTGTTGAACAAGTTTGCAAGGCCGCTACTTGGTCTTCTGTTCATACCTTTTCAAAGTTTTACAAGGTTGATGTTAGGGCCTCAGCTGATGCTGTGTTTGGCCGCAATGTTTTGCAGGCGGCAGTAGTTTAAACTGCTTGCTGTTGCCTTTTTTGTTGGGGATCCCACCCTACTTTATGGACACTATTGGATGTCCCACGTGTAAGTATTATATATGGAGCAGGACGTACTGTATGCTTAGAATAATACAATTCTGTAAAAAACTCACCTGTAGAATTGGTATATGCATACAGTACGTCCGGCTCCACCCCACCCTGGTTTTACATTATTCTGGATCCCCTGTATGTTGATTTTTATCATTGTTACCAGTTTTTGGTGGTTGGTTTCTCCCGGCTTCTTTTTCTCACTGCTTTTCAATGCTGGGGATTTGTGGGAGGTCCCTGGGTATATGAAGGGCCGGGAGGAGCCTGTTTTTGCATGTCTGCAGTGCACAGCGCCATCTGGCGGAGGATAACCCACGTGTAAGTATTATATATGGAGCAGGACGTACTGTATGCGCATAATACCAATTCTACAGGTGAGTATTTCACAGAATTGTATTTTTTCAGTTTGGGGGTGGGTGAGCCTCCTTAAGGTGGACCAAAACCCACGTGATAGGCTCAGGGATCTAGAAGATTCCCTGGTCCATCAATTCTAGCCCCCCCCCCCCCCCCACAGGGCATCCAAAATCTGGATGTCCCACTCTGTGAAACCTTCCCAGTCGCCCCATTCACTTACCTTGTTTCAACGGCGCATGCACGGCTGCGGCCTGTGGGCAAATTTTAAAAACGAGATGGCAGCTCATTGGTTTGCAGGCCACCTGCAAACAGGAAGTCATGCTGGGCTTCCTGTTACTGTGCATTGTCAGTTATGTCAGTTGGGAGAGGAAGCTCCAAAATGGCCACTACCATTCTTTTCCATCTGTGCCAGGCTGTTGGTCAGGTTTAACTGGTTAACCCCTGTGCTGCTAGGATCCGTAAAAAATTGCTACATTCTATATTTTCAAGATGAATTACCCCTGATGCACCTTAATTTAACCTTCATTTAATCTTTTGTGCACCTCAGTTACACATCCGTGTTGTTCTATGAAGGAAAGCTAATGGCCAGCGGCAAGCAACCGTCACACAAAGACTTTTATCCTCTTACTTTCTTCACTGCACGGGGAGAAGATGTCCAGGAGAAGAACAGCACTGCTTTCTACAATAACGCAGAGGTATGTTGTTCTCATTACTGGGATCCTGGCTTAAAAGTCCCTTTTGGACACTGCTTAAAGGTTGCCTTGACCCCAGACCCCCCCCTGGCTGCAGAAACAGGAGGGTCTGAGCGATTGGGGGAACTTGTCCTATACACCCCTGTTAAAATGATTTTGATGTCATGTAACACAAATCAGCCCTAGAAGAATTTTAGAACTTGTTCCACCTTTTAATGTGATCTATAATTTTTTACGACAGACATGCTGATTGATCCCTTTTCTAAGGTAAGCCTGTCTGTCTGGTGTGGGCCGCTCATAGCAAAACTCCATCTCTAGACAGCCTGCCCTGTGTGGAAAAACAGTGTCACACAGGCACACTGCAAACATGCTCATCTTTACCTCAATGCAGCCAGCTAGAGAAGTATTTTAACATTTTGTGTATAATCAGATAAAATCTCTTTGTTAGGCCACTTAGAAGGAAGTTCAACTGCAGTGTGTCCCAAGTTTCAGCAAAGGCTCTCTCTTCTCCCACTCATGTAAGCAGGGCTTGCAGGTGTAATCCAAGGTGGCCACCCCTTAATTTCCTTTAATTCATAGCTACTCCACAATATCTGCATGGGGTTAATCCGTCTCAAAGGGGGTATTAGGGGAGAATTTTACTCAACTTTTATTTCCTTTGCTGGATATCTGCCTTATGGATCCAAAAGAAAGGTTGTAGCCGCTCACCCAAACTAAAACCTTACCTGGGCAGGTGGATATGGGCAGGGCAATTAAACTAGACAAAACTTGCGACACAAAACCCAGCTGCGGCTGGCCAGAAATCTAAAAGATTCTAGCTCTAGCTGCTGGTTTATCTGTGGGGCATCCCAAATTGGTAATCACCCTGCTATGTTAAATACCAAGGAAGCCTGAAAAAACTCACCTTACCACACTCCAGCAGCACTTGTTTGCAATGGGGAGCACAAGCTGCTGCATCCCCAGGATCGTGCCTGCACTCCCCCCCCCAGCCATTCAGATAGGCTGGGGCAGGCATGCACACAGCTAGGGATGCGGGCGCGCACTCCTCATTTAAGCTAATGAGAGCTGCCTGCCGAAAAACGTAGTCACAGCGGGCAGCTCTGGTTGGACAAGAGCCCCTGCATGTGCGGTTGGAGCCTGGGAAGCTGAGTTTTTATTGGATGAACAGAGGAGTTTCACACAGTGCGGCATCTCAATTCGGGATACCCAGGGGGGCACAGAAAAAAAATGGGAAAAGTAAAATTCTTGGGGTTTGTTTCACTTTAAGGGAGCCACAGCATCAAACCCTGTTAGCTCATTTAGCAATAGGATTCAAGGCGAAGATGGTGGGTGGAATTACTAACGGTAACAAAGATCCCATAAATTACTATGCGGCCATGCATGAGATGGGGGGGGTGATCGACCTGTCATTCAAGGTCTCCGCTTCCGTGCCGATTGACCTCTGGCCCCTGAATTTTCTTTTTAGGTGTTTGAGGTGGTAGAACGTGTGGAGGAGCTGAGGAGGAAGTGGCCGGTGGCATGGGGAAAGCTGGATGATGGCAGCATTGGCGTTGTGACACCTTACGCAGATCAGGTATTCCGGATTCGTGCCGAACTGCGGAAAAAACGCTTATCAGAAGTCAGTGTGGAAAGAGTCCTGAATGTACAGGGTAAGTTTAGATAACTATTATTCAAGTGTAGAGCTCTAGTCACACCTCTCCACTGCGTATATATGTGAACTGGCTCATTAAAAAGAATGGGCAGCATTTTCCTTTGCGCTGTCACTGCGTCGCCCAACGCAGCGCAAGCGGAGAGGTGTGACTAGAGCCTTAGAAGTATCTGCTTATCTGAAGTCTCCATCTAACGCACAATGGGGAGGCCATTGATACAGAACAAGCATTGGTTTTGTTTAGCATGCATTTCATTTTGTGTGAATGGTGCAGTGCTTCAGAGATTAGGGACACTCTTTTGACTTTTACTGTGACCTCTGTGCAAACTACGATTGGGGGTGCATCTGGCCAGTTGTTAACGGTAGTAAACTTGGGTTGTGGGTATGCTTGGTATGTAGAGCAGTAGTTATTTTAGGGTACTGGCTGGGTGATGTTTATGTGCAACACAGGCACTTCTTCCATTTGTGTTTTATGAGGCCCTAAGGCATGTAAAATACAGAGTGGAAATGTGTGATGAAACTGACATACTGTGTCCTTTTTTTATTTTTTCAGGGAAGCAATTCAGGGTATTGTTCCTCAGCACAGTGCGGACCCGACATACCTGCAAACACAAGCAGACTCCGATCAAACGCAAGGAGCAATTGCTAGAGGATTCCACTGAGGATCTCGACTATGGCTTCCTGTCCAACTACAAACTCCTAAACACGGCTATCACTCGGGCCCAGTCCTTGGTGGCTGTGGTTGGAGACCCCATCGCATTATGCTCCATTGGAAGATGCAGGTAAATCTTTCTAGATATTTAATAATATTTTTTACGCAATAGCTACTTACATTTGTATGGTCTAGAATACCCACAATGTGACAGATGAGCGCTTTGACGCTAAGTCTACTAAACTGCTGTACTAAAATAAGTACACTTCTGTGTCAAGTGCTGCTATTTCTCAGTCATATTTATAAGTCAGCAGTATAGTTGGCCTGCAGTAATTTTGTATGTAACTTTGTGGATACACTTGAGTGTGATTGTTCATATTGTGATGCATCGCAATCAGCTCTACTTTGGAGTGGAGTACCTAATTACTACAGTGCAGACATTCAGCCTTAACGTTGGTCAGCAGCATTTGCTAATCATAACTGCTGTTTGAGTTCTAAAGGTTACTTCTCTATAGTAGATATAAAGGACATCTACCTGCATATCCATATCTTCCTCGGCCATCGGAGGTTTTTACGTTTCACAGTAGATGGCCTACATTTCAGGTTGTGGCTCTGCCTTTTAGTCTGTCTCTGGCTCCAAGGGGTTTTACCAAAGTTCTGTTAGGCCTTGTGGCTCTTCTAAGGCACCATAGGGATACTAATTACCCCATACTCAATCTTCTGATCAGAGCCCCATCTTTTCAGGAGGCCTTAAGAGATACACGGACTGCCCTGTCGACACTAGAAGACTTTGGCTGCTTAGTCAACTATCCAAAGACCCATATCATTGCCTCAAGTGTTGCATCCTTTCTGAGAATGACTTCTGCTTCAGGAGAAAGACCTTGGCCTGAATTGTGTCAATTCAGGCCAAGGTCTTTCTCCTGAAGCAGAAGAGACTTTTGCTTCAGGCCAGGGTAGAGGCATGCCCTCAACCAACGATCCATCAGGGAATGAGTCTGTTGGGCTTGATGGTTTCTTCCTTTGAGGCAGTGCCATTTGCGCAGTTCCACACAAGACCCCTGCAATCGGAATTACTGTCGATTTGGGATCGAACCATGGAGACCCTGGATCACCCTTTTTGCATGACACACTTGGAAAAGCAGTTTCTAGCCTGGTGGCTGAATCCCCAACCTCTTCAGGTGGGCAGATACTTTCTTCCGGTACGATAATTGTTACCATGGATGCCAGCCTAACGGGTTGGGGTGGCGTCCATGGGGACACCAAAGATCCAGGGACAATGGGGCCCAGGGGAGAGCAGACTTCCTATAAATATCTTGGAGCTGAGAGTGATTCTAATATCTCTCGCACATTGGACCTCCATTCTGAGGGGTCATCCCGTCAGGGTTCAACCAGACAACATGATGGCAGTGGCCTATATCGACCACCAGAGGGGCACCAGAAGCAAGCAAGCTCTCTGCGGTGAGCTGGATCCTATTCGCAGCCGAGACGAATGTTCTGTGCATAGACACATTTTCTTTTTCTCTTCTTTTACTCATACAGACTGTATTCCTTTCACTGGGGGTAGTTCCATCCTGTTGGCATGAGGGAGCAGGCATGTGCAGGAGATTAAGCAAAGCTGAAACCCTCCCCTTGTCGGCAAAGGGATATCGCCCTTCAGTTTTGTCTCCAGCACTAATTAAAAGTGGCTTCCCAGGCAGACATGTCCTACTGCTTTTTAATAACTGAATTGGGAGGTTCAGCCAGAAGTGTGTGTGTTGACTGGGAAGAGACCCACTTTTTCTTTTTAATCTTGCAGTCCGTTCTATGGCTGAATGTTCACCAATTTGTACCCAATTAGGCGACTTTCAGGAGTGGAAGACTATAGAAAACAATTCTAAAAGTGAGTATCACAGAATTGATTTTTTAAATCTGTTTTTCTGCAGGAAGTTTTGGGAACAGTTCATCACTATTTGCCATGAGAATGGAAGTTTGCATGGAATCACATTTGAACAGATCAAAGCTCAGCTTGAAGCCCTGGAGCTAAAGAAAACCTATGTGCTGAACCCACTGGCACCTGAATTCATTCCACGGGCACTCAGGCAGCAGCATGCTGGCAGTGGTGGTAAACATCAGCAGTCTTCTCCAAAGGTAAACTGTACACATAGAACACAACAAAAGAATGTCCCCATCACCTGGGGCAAAAAGCAAATTTATCATAGCTGTATTATTTGGGTGTTTACATTTAGCCTAAATTTCATTTAAGTTTTTGTTTAGATAGGACCCATTTGTGCCCCCAGAAGAGTAGTGCGATAGAGGTTCTAAAATTGCACATTCTGTTAGGCCAAGACTATGGGTTGTGTGCTCTAAAAAGACCTTTGGGGTCCATGTTTATTAAGCTTCCGGTCTTCTTGACAAAGCTAAAAACAAATATACCCGCCGATGACACAAATTGCAAAAAAAGCATTCCTGTTGCTCTATTCTTGCCCCACTTTTATCCAGAAGGAACCTTTCTATTTAGGGCTAGCCATGTTCTAACCTACATGGCGGATGCCCTTCTCATGGAAAGTTAGACACCAAGAAACAACACTCTTTGATCATAGTATGTGGCATCGCCCTCTACAGGCTACCCAAGTGTCATGAATGTTGGAAGCGGGGTGTGTGACATACTAGGAATAATCACGTTTCTGAAAAGAGTAGGGCTACTCTTTTCAGAAACGTGATTATTCCTAGTATGTCACACACCCCGCTTCCAACATTCATGACACTTGGGTAGCCTGTAGAGGGCGATCTTGCAGAGATGACATGAGAAAAAGGAGCCCCTCTTGGTCCATAAATACGCGGGACCTCCCACTATTCCTCAGTCTTTTCGTCTCTGCAGTCGGCGAAGCATTCAGAAGATGACTCTCCTTCCTGCAGGTAGCCGGGTTACGCCCGGCCTTTTTCTATTTCTGCCTGAAGCCACATTTTTGTATTGTGATATTTATGTTATGCCTCCCAGCCTTGGCTGATGGGCTCTGGCAAAGGTAGATACACCCTTGGGTGTATATGGGAGCTTGCTCCCTCCGTGAGACCTCAAATAAGGGGTAGGCGGAATCCGGGTTGGTGTCCCCCGGCATGGGATGCCCCGTTCCCTTTAAATCTCCTTGTGCCAATTGGGTGCTTATTATTTTCCCCCCTTTTGGCCCTCCTGGACCTTGCTGGGGTGATGGGGGGGGGGGGGGGGGTGGAGGAATCTTTATTTAGGGAGTATCTTTTGGCGTATGCATTTGGGAAAAGATGAGAAAGTGACATTTCTGTTTTGGGTTTTTTAAATTTCCCTCTTTTTTTTTTGTTTGGCCCCGTTCTATGATGTCATGCTATTGTCCTTGGCTGACCCGCCCTCTGCTCTGTGAGCAGAGCTAGGTGGCAGGCGGGGCTTCGAGTCGGCATCGCATTTCTGCTTCCTCTTCCTGTTTGAC
Organism: Gastrophryne carolinensis; assembly: GCA_027917425.1. Classification (NCBI taxonomy): domain Eukaryota; kingdom Metazoa; phylum Chordata; class Amphibia; order Anura; family Microhylidae; genus Gastrophryne; species Gastrophryne carolinensis. The sequence goes on along the minus strand of CM051243.1, from coordinate 67,394,020 downwards.
ATGTGGTTTTCTGGTTCCTGTTCTGGTGCTAGCCTCCACTGGTCATGGCTGCTGTGTTGGTGCTACTGCTGGGCTTTTCTTATGTCGATTGGTCGCAGGGCTGTCGCTGGGCCGTTGTGGTCACTGTGAGTACCCTTTAGTTATACTAAAGGGAAATCTTTTTTATTTACGGTCATTTCTTTCTTGCATATGCATAAGGCTTATTGTGTTTTCTCTATCTTCCAGGGGGAAACTCTCTTAATAGGGGTTACTCCTGGTCCTTGTTTAAAATCCTCCCACCTAGGGACTATTAAGGGGCATCCCGGGTAGCTTCGGCTGTAAAAATCCCATATACTTGGCGACTATAAAAAAATTAAGTATTTTAATAAACACCATATGGAGGCATCTCAGGATACTGGCTTTTCAGTACCTGCGGGACAGACTCGGCAGTGTTTGCGATGTGGGGCATCCCTTGTTGGGGGATAACGCATTTTTTTTTGTGTATCTTGTGTTCAATTGGTTATAATGCAGCAGTAAGGGGCCCAAGCCTCAGGGTCGGTGGCTCCTGCCTCTTCCCCCACACCGCCTTGTCTTGTCCATACCCCCAGTGATATTGTCATGGGTAGAGAGTCGCTTTCTGATGTATGTGCCTCTAGCTCTGTGGCCAAGAGGGCCTCAGCTAAAAGAAAACATTTAGCTCTGGCCGTTGAGGCAAATGAGCTTGATTGTAGCGAGCATTTGTGATTGTTCTCCGTTTGTAGAAGGAGAATTCTTTGAAGAATCTGATGTTTCGGATGTTCAGCAATTTGTGGGTATTGACGCTGAACAAGGTGAAGGGGAGACGTTTGACACCCCTAAAGCTCTTGCTCAATTATATGAGGTCTTGGCTATCGATTTTCCAGAAGCAGTCCCTCCTCAGAAAGGGGAGTTCTTTGGAGCCTCCAAGCCTCGTTTTGAATTTCCTAATCAGAAACATTTTGAAGATATCATTCTTAAGCTTCCTGGCATTCCTTTGGGCTGGGATAAAAAAACAAAACAAAAAAAATATATCCCTTTCCTGCAGACACTGTAAGCGTTGGTGGATTCACCTGTGCTCAGTTTGTCCAATTCCTCTGTTTGCATTCTCCGGAATCTACTTCCCTTAAGGATGGGGAGGACAGACGTATTGATCAAGTGGCTTGCCATGCGTTTGCTAGCGTTGGCTCGGCCTTGCGGCCTATGGGTGCCTCGGCACTTATGGCAGTCGCTATTAGGTCTGTTATTAGAGACCTATTGAATACCTCAGGGCTTGATCCACCCTCTGATGAGTTTTCCGCTCTCAAGCGATGTGATTTATTTGTGTCTTTTGTACTTTCTGCTTTAGATGACTCCACGGTCTTGTGTAGCAGAACTTCTGCCTTGCTTGTTGCGATTCGGCGGTCTATTTGGCTACGCCAGTGGGCGGCTGACACGGTGGCAAAGAAGTCGCTTACAGCACTTCCCTTTGGGGGATTACGCCTCTTTGGTGATAAGTTGGATTCTGTCATTAAAGGAGGCAAATTGCCTCAGCGTAAGAAGCAACGCCGTTCCTTTCGGGGATCGGCTTCCTTTAACCCTTCCTTTCATGGTTCCAGAACGGGCAGAGGATTGGCCCTTTTCAGCCCCAAGGGGGACTGCATGGAACAGAGGAAGAGGACGTGGCCGTCCAGGTCAGAGTTGGGGATCTAAGCCCAAGTCCACTTCCTAGCCTGCCCAGCAATGGGGGGGGGCGGCTGCGATTCTTTTTTCCAGGCTTGGGTCAAGAGGTATCAGACAGATGGATTCTGGAAGTTGTGTCCTCCGGTTACAAGCTGGAATTCGAGGTTCGGCCTCCTCCCAAATTTTTCAGGTCTCGGATGCCCGCAGATCTGGTGATCGCACAGGGGCTCCGGGCAGCTGTGGCGAACTTTTTAAACATGGATGTTATCCGCTAGGTTCCTCCAGCGGAAAGAGGTCTGGGGTTTTACTCCAACCTATTTACGGTTCCCAAAGAAGGACGGCTCTGTTCGGCCTATCTAAGACGACTCAATCAGTTTATTTGTTTCCGAAGGTTCCACGTGGAGTCGTTGCGTTCAACGATCGACGCTCTCCACCAGGGGGACTTTATGACATCCATAGACATCAAGGATGCTTATCTGCACATTCCTGTTTTTGCCGCTCACCAAAGGTTTCTCAGATTCACAGTAGAAGACCACCATTTTCAGTTTGCGGCTCTTCCATTCGGTCTCACTCCATCCCCAAGAGTGTTTACCAGGGTCCTGGCAGGAGTAATGGCTATTCTCAGGGTCCAGGGCATTCGCATCGTGCCATTACTGGACGACTTGCTCATCACAGCGTCATCTTTCAATCAGACGGAATTGGACACCAGAACAGTGGTGACTACACTAGAGAGGTTTGGTTGGGTGATAAACCATGCCAAATCCTCTCTTTGTCCTGTAAGGGAGATTCCCTTTCTGGGCTTGATTCTGGATACCTTTCAGGGTATTTCTTCCTCAGTCCAAGATTGTTCTGATTCAGGATTTAATTCATCTGTTCCTGTCCAATCCTCATCAGCCTATCCGCTTGGGGATGAGATTAGTGGGGTTGATGGTGGCCACGCTCGAAGCGGTTCCTTTGGCTCAGTTCCACATGAGGGACAAGCGCCCTTTGTCTTTGAAGCGGACTTGTCTGTTGTCTCCCCTCGTCCTGCAGTCCCTCCAGTGGTGGCTGATTTCGTGCAATCTCAGGGACGGCAAATCATTTCTGACCCCTTGTTGGGAGTTGGTCACCACAGATGCCAGCCTTACGGGCTGGAGGGGGCATCTGGAGGAGACACCGGTTTCAGGGGTTGTGGGGGCCTCTGGAGGCTCACTCCCCAATCAATTTATTGGAACTTCAGGCCATTCGTCTTGTTCTGCTCCAACTAACTCATCTCTTGCGGGGTTTGCCGGTTCAGATTCGGTCAGACAACCGAACAGCAGTTGCATACATCAATCACCAGGGAGGGACTCGCAGTTGGGGTGCCCTCCGGGAAGCGTCTCTGATCCTTCAGTGGGCAGAGATCAATGTTCCCTGCATATCGGCAGTTTACATTCCGGGGATAGAGAATGTGGAGGCAGACTCCCTGAGCAGAGCATGCGCTCGCCAGGGAGAATGGTCTCTCAACCCCGAGGTCTTTCAGTTCCTTTGTCACAAGTGGGGGACTCCGCGGTTGGACCGGTTTGCGTCTCGCCACAACCACAAGCTTCCAGCCTTTGTGTCTCTATCCCAGGATACTCTAGCAGTGGCATGGGATGCCATGTCTCTTGCCTGGAAGGATCTGGGGTTCCTGTATCTTTTTCCCCCATTCTCCATGATAAGCAAGGTGGTGCGCAAGTTGGTTCTGGAAGGGGCACCAGCAATTCTGGTGGCTCCAAAGTGGCCAAGACGCCTGTGGTTCGCAGAGGTCACAAGGCTGGCAGAGGATCTGTTGCCTCTGCCATTTCTTCCAGATCTCTTAACTCGGGGTCAACTTTGTTACCCCAATTTACCAACGCTGGCTTTGACGGGGTGGCTGCTGAAATCTCCATCTTGAAGGAGGAAGGCCTTTCTGATGCTGTCATTCTGACTCTTGTTAGCGCTAGAAAGAAGTCTTCCTCTGTGGTTAATTACAGGACTTGGAGGTCCTATATTGACTGGTGTGAGTCTAGGTCCCTGCCTTGCAGGGTATTTTCTATCCCTAGGATTTTGGAGTTTCTGCAACGGGGTCTGGATTTGGGCTTCCAGATTAGTAATTTGAAAGGGCAGGTTTCTGCTTTGGCTGTTTTCTTTCAAAGGTAATTTGCTCTTCATCCTTTGGTTAAGACTTTTTTCCAGGGGGTCACGCATGTTCGGCCTCCTAGAAAGCCCCTACTTCCAGTTTGGGATCTTAATCTGGTGCTCTCTATGCAGGCGGCTCCTTTTTGAACCTTTACAGGAGGTTCCTCTTCATATTCTCACTCAGAAAGTTGCCTTTTTGGTTGCTATTACCTCTGTCCATCGGGTTTCTGAATTGGCGGCCCTGTCAATACAGGCTCCTTACTATGAGAGGCATCAGGATAAGTTGGTTTTCCGTTTTAAACCAGATTTTCTTCCTAAAGTGGTGTCTGCCTTCCGCTTAAATCGGGATATAGTTCTTCCTTCATTGTGCCCTAATCCTAGTAATAACAAGGAAAGGGTTTTACATTCTTTGGATGTTGTTCGTTGTGTTGTGCCTTCTTGGCCTAGAAAGTGTTTGGCACCCGCCAAATCTTCCATTAGTAAATGGATTCGTCAGGCCACTGTTGGGGCCTACTCTGCTAAGGGGAAGGTTCCCCCTTTTCGTGTTACTGCTCATTCTACTCATGCTGTTGGTGCGTCCTGGGCTTTTCAGCACCAGGCTTCTGTTGAACAAGTTTGTAAGGCTGCTACTTGGTCTTCGGTTCACACTTTTTCTAAGTTTTACAAGGTTGATGTGCGGGCCTCAGCGGATGCTGCTTTTGGTTGCAAGGTTCTGCAAGCTGCAGTAATTTAAGTTATGCCTTATTTTCCTTGTGGGATCCCCGCCCATTATAGACACTGCTATATGTCCCAAGTGTCATGAATGTTGGAAGCGGGGTGTGTGACATACTAGGAATAATACCATTTTGTGAGTACTCACCTGTAAAATGGGTATTACGAGTATGTCACACACCCCGCTTCCCCCGCCCTTTTTTGTTCTGGGATCTTTTATATGGTGTTTCTTATTATTTTTCACTATATAATTTGCTCTTCCTGGTTCTTCACTGCTTTTTTAAAAGACTGAGGAATAGTGGGAGGTCCCGGGTATTTATGGACCAGGAGGGGCTCCTTTTTCTCATGTCATCTCTGCAAGATCGCCCTCTACAGGCTGGTTACCCAAGTGTCATGAATGTTGGAAGCGGGGTGTGTGACATACTCATAATACCCATTTTACAGGTGAGTACTCACAAAATGGTATTTTTGCTGTAGTCGCAAAGCCCTGTGGGAGTTGGTGTGATTGTTCTTTGTAATCTATGACTGAACACAACTGTTTTAACTTAAGACAACTGAATACATGAAACCCACAGTGTTTTATCATAGCTTTCCAAGGATTAATGATAACATGAGCACTGGTTTAAACTCATTTTCTCATTAATTTGTAATTGTGTTTCCAGGGCAAAGGTCACCACAGTCAGAATGAGCACTTTCAAGGCGAAGCAATGGGTAAGCTCTTATAACAAAGGAGACCTTCTCCCCTTTTACTGTTTAAATCAGAATGAAATGGGGTGGGCAGGCACTGTGGTGTTAGTCACTAAAATGGAGTGGTAGAGTCAACCAGAAAAGTAATGGTATGAATTAATGCGGCTAGTCTTAACTTTGCCTAAACCTTAAAGTAATCAGTCTGACATAGCAGGCCAGCCATTCCTTTTTTCTATAGGGATGCGAACCTTACTGCACCTTCATATAGGCAGTCTGGAAAAATGCTGTAGCGGTCTACTGAAAAAAACTTTTCCACATAGTATAGAATATTCTTAATATACAGTACGTCCTGCTCCAGATAAGATTCTTTTTGTCTGGTTATAAGTCCGCCAGATGGCGCTGGACTGCAGAGACAGCAAAATTGGCTCCTCCCAGCCCCTCAAATACCCGGGACCTCCCACAAATCACCAGATTTTCTCTGCAGTCTGGACTGCGAAGGACAAGAAGATGGCTCTCTCTTCTCGCAGGTGAGCGGGGCTATTAGCCTGAGGCCCTGTAGGACTATTCCTACCCGTTCCATTGTTAATTCGTCTCCTAGCCTTGGCTGCGCTGGTGCGGGTGATGGTAGGCAGCACCGCTGTCAGGTGCGTAGGAGTGCTGCTCCACCACAATCCCCCACCAAAGGGTAGGCGGTATAGGTAGTTCTCGGGGGGGGGGGGGGGGGGGGGTGTTTGGTACATTCGCTTTTTGGTTGGTGTGCTTGGTTGGAATTTAGTCTTGTCACCACACAGATTTGGTTGCACTGGTTGCTTGTTTGAATATGCCGCCACCACGCGCACGCTTGTACGGCGGTCGGTGATATTACCTCTGGCGCTGCTGCGCCGTCATTGGTTGATAGTCACGTGTGCGGCTTTGCGCTCTTCGGGGGGGGGGGGGCCTGCGGATGGCGCGTTCTGCATCACTGTCTCCGCGGCCCGCCCCTCGAGGTATAATCAGCGCCATTTTTGCTTCTTCAGGCTGCGTGGCTGGCGCATACCTACTGCGGTCCGTGAGTGCCCTCGCGGGCTGTTTGTATATATTTTTAATCTTATGCATGCATGTCGCTTACGGGGTTTTTTTTTGCTTATGTCTTACAGGCGGGTCAAACTCAATTGGTTTCTCCTGGCCCTACCCCCTCTATTTAGTTTTAAACTTATTGAGGCCTAGTGTGCTAATTCCTCCCACTTCCCTAGCGGGCTATTGGGGCATCAGGGGTTGCTTTCTAGCATGAGTCCCTATCGGACTATTGTGCCTCTATAATCACCATATGGAGGCGTCTCAGGATAATGTGCTCGGGGTTCCTTCGGGACAAGCCCGGCTGTGTGTGGGTTTGTGTACCTTGTGCCCAGCAGGTGCTTGCGCTGCAGCATGGTTTACCAGCAGCTGGGCCTGCGCCACGTATGGCTTCGCCTACTCCCCCAAGCTTACATTTGACTCTTGGTGAGCTGCATACCAGTGGGGAGTCTCGGCCTGATGTGTCTACTAGACTGGCCAGTGTTGAAAAAATACTATGGTGCGTAAGGCCTCTGCTAAGAGGCGGCATTTGGCGCCTGATGTCACTCTTTTCCCTTTGGAGGCTAAAGAGTTATTTGATCTGTCTGGTTATACCCCCCTTGAAGAAGAGGAATTGTTCTTTGACTCAGAATCATCTGATGAACAGCTCAAGGGTTATGATGATTCTGGCTCTGATTCCTGGGCCCCAGATGATACTGATAGGCTTTTGGCTCAGATTTTTGAAGTGCTCCCCCGGCCACGGCTCCTAAGCAGCAGGGAGAATTGTTTCATATTGCTAAGCCACGTTTAGAGTTCCCTGAACACTCTCATTTTAATAATCTCGTGCTTAAAGAATAGGAGCGTCCTAGCAGGCTCCCCGGAGTCCCTAAGAGTTGGGATAAGAGATATCCCTTTCCTGCTGAGGTGGTTAAATGTTGGTCATCCCCTCCCGAAGTGGATGCCCTAATTCTGGGTTTGTCTAACACCTCTGTCATGCATTCCCCTGACTCTACTACCCTGAAGGATAGTGAGGACCGACGTATTGATCAGCTGGCTTCCCATGCCTTTGCCTGTGTGGGGACGGCGCTGCGCCCGGTTTGTGCCTCTGCCATTACAGCTGTGGCTATTAGGTCTCTGCTTAAAAGTGTCCTAGATGGAGCTCCTGATGATGTTTCTAGTGAAGAGTATAATGCACTCTCGCATTGTGAGGTATTTGTTGCTTATGTCCCCTCTGCCTTGGATGATACCATTAGGATTTGTGGCAGAGCCTCTGCCTTGGTGGTGGCTATACGCCGCTCGGTTTGGCTGCACCAGTGGGCAGCTGACAACGCTGCCAAGAAGGCTCTCACTGGTTTTCCCTTCAAAGGACTACGCCTCTGTGGGGACTGCCTGGACCTGTTTTCTAAGGGAGGCAGGTTACCCCAGCGCAGAAGGCAGTCTCGGCCCTTTCGGGGCCCGGGCTCCTTTTCTTCCCCCTGCCGTGGATCCAGAACAGGGAGAGGGGTCTCCTTGGGGCCTGAGGAGATTTCTGGGGTAGGGGCAGAGGATGTGGACGCCCTGGCCCATCCTGGGGCTCCAAACCTAAACCTTCCCCCAAGCCCCCTCAGGCATGAAGGGGAGCCCTCACCCATCCGGGTGGGGGGACGGCTTCAGCTCTTTGCTCACGTCTAGAGGCATCATGTCTCAGACCGGTGGATTCAGGAGGTAGTGTCCTCCAGTTACAAGATAGAGTTTGCTGCCTGGCCACCCCCAAGATTCATCAGATCCCAGATGTCTCAGGACCCCATGTCAGCTCAGGCTCTGTTTCTGGTGGTGCAAAGCCTTCTGGAGCTGGGGGTCATCTATCAGGTCCCCTTACTAGAAAGGGGCAAGGGTTTTTATTCCAACCTTTTCATCGTGCCCAAAAGAGATGGGTCAGTCAGGCCCATCCTGGACTTGAAGATCCTCAACAAATTTGTCAGATGCAGGCACTTTCGCATGGAAACTGCGCTCTGCTATCAGTTCCCTGCGTCCAGGGGACTTCGTGACCTCTGTGGACATCCTGTGGCTTACCTTCATATTCACATCTTTCCAGTTCATCAAAGATTCCTCAGGTTCGCTCTGGAGTATCAGCACTACCAATTTGTGGCATTGCCCTTCGGTCTCACTTCAGCTCCCAGAGTGTTCACCAAGGTGTTGGCAGGAGTGATGGCTCTGCTCAGGTCTCAGGGCATTTGCCCTAATTGGACGACATTCTCATCACTTCTCAGTCCCTCCATCAGGCAGAGCTGGATACTCAGCGAGTAGTGTCCACACTGGAGTCATTTGGCTGGGTGATCAACCATCCCAAATCTTCCCTGTCTCCCTCCTTGGTGACGCCTTTTCTGGGAATGAATCTGGATACAGTTCAGGCAAGGATATTCTAAGTATGTCTCACACCATGCTTCGGAAATATTCATTACACTTGGGTTATGTCCAGTAGAGGGCGAACTTCTGCAGAAATAGAAAATAGAAATAGAAATAGAAAAAAGAAGCCCCTCCCGGCCCATAAATACCTGGGACCTCCCACACATTTCCCAGTAATCGTCTCTGCAGACGGCGAGCAAGTCAGAAGATGAAGTCTCCTCCTTGCAGGTAAGCCGGGTTCACACCCGGCTATTTTTATTCTTATTTCTGCCCGGACCTTGTTATGTAAGTCCCCTAATGCCTCCCAGCCTTGGCTGTAGGTCCGGGTGAGGGTAGGATTCACCTTAATAGGTGGATTGATAGGAGCCACGCTCCTCCGCGAGGCCCCATAACAAGGGGTAGGCGGCTACCAGGTTGGTGACCCTGGTTTGGGATGCCCTGTCCGTTTCCCCATTTTCTACTTCTGTAGTTGGGCATCCCTCCCTCCCTTTACTTTGTCCCTTTATTCCCTATGGGAGGGGGGCTGTGATTTTCTCTGGGTCTGTTGATATGGAGCATCGGGTAGTAATCCCTCATTCATTTTGTGTATGAGTGTGCGTGTGTGTGTTTTAACTGTCTTTTTACATGCGGCGGCCGTAGTAGAGCCGGCCGCACTGTCATGGCGTCGCTATGAGGAGGCTGAGGGGAGCTTCTCCCTCTCCTTGCTGTGTGGAGAGGGGGCGGGGCCGGGCGCTCGGCCCGCCCCACTCTCTCTCTGGCGCCCTCGGCGGCGCCCGGTTAATCTTGTTGGGGAGGGGGCGGGGCCGGGCGCTCGACGTGCTGGCGGCGGCCCGCTCCTCTCTCTCTGGCGCCCTCGGCGGCGCCCGGTTGCTTTGAGCCCCGGCGGTGTGTCATCATTAGCGGGGAGTCGGTGGGGGCGGGGCCAGGCGCGGTGCGCGATCCGCACCGGCCCGCCCTCCTTCTTCCTTGCCGTCAGACTGAGGATCAGGATGCATCACTTAGACATGTTTTCGCTGGTGGTGAGTGCCCTGCGGGGCTTTGTTTGTTCTTTTATGCTTGAGGCGCCTCATCCTGGGCCTGGTACACTTAGGGATCGTATTGTCCCATCTTGCGTTTTCTGGGTCTGGTGTTATTACCTAATAAGTAAGCATGCCATGTTGGTCCTTGATGCATTGCTTTTAGTTTTATATACTGTATTGCCCTCCATTTTATATTCTATGTTATATATATATATATATAATGTGTTTTATATGTTTTGCCACTCTGTTTACTTTGTCTTGCTACTTTATTTACGGGGGCCCCCCTTGTCAGTGTGTCCTAGGGTCCCTTGGGCTTGCAAATCCTCCCACTAACGGACTTAAGGGGCATCCCGGGTTGCTTCTAGCGTAATTCCCGCTGGTCATTGCGACTACCATACAAATCACCATTTGGAGGCTCCCCTGGATCCGGGCTCTGGCTCCCTTCGGGGCAGTCCCGGCGGTGTGTGGGTTGGGGGATGTCCTTTGTTGGGGATACTGTGCTGGTGCATACTATGTGTTCAGCAGGCCATAACACGGCAGTCGGGGGCCCGGACGTCTGGGTCAGTGCCGCCGGCCTCATCACCTACTCCACCTTAAATTATCCGTACCCCATGTGACATGGTCATTAGCGGGGAGTCGCAATCTGATGTATGTGCTGGATTGGCCAACATCGATTAAATTGTTTTCTAGCTCTGTGGCCAGGGTGGCCCCGGCTAAGAGAAGACATCTGTCACCGGCGGTGCCGGTTCTTGAGGTTTATGATTCCCTTGACTGGTCTGTTTATTTTCCGATTGCGGAAGGAACTGTTTACGGAATCTGATGGCTCTGAGGATCAGCAGTTTTGGGATGCTGATGCCGGGCAGGGGCTTGGGGATGCTGTGGTTACCCCCAAGATCCTGGGCCATTTATTTGAGGTGCTGGCTATTCCTCCTCCGGCGGAGTGCCCTCCGCAGAAGGGAAACATTTTTTACTTGAGACCTCTAATCCTCGTAAGGAGTGCCCAACTCAGTTTCATTTCTAATATGTGATTATTAAGGATCGGGAGGGATCTAGCCGGCTTCCCGGTTTTCCTCAGGAACGGGATAGGAGTTAACCCTGTCCGGTGGACGCGGTGAAGCGCTGGTCGTCTCCTCCCGAGGTTGATGCGTCCTGTACTGGGATTGTCTAACACATCTGTGGTGCACTCTCCAGACGCCACCACGATTATGGATCGTGAGGACCGTCGTTTTGATCAGATGGCTTGACATGCCTTTGCTGGCGTGGGTTCTGCCTTGCGGCCTGTTTGTATTTCTGTACTCACGGTTGTGGTTATCAGGTCTGTGGTTAGGGGCCTGTTGAGGGGTCCCAGCTGGACCCAGCCAGTGCTGATTTGGCAGCATTTATGCGGTGTGTATCGTTCATGACCATTGTCTTGTCTGCCTGGATGACGCTATATGTCTGTATGGCGGAACCTCAGCGTTGCTTGTGGCTATAAGACGTTCTGTCTGGTTGCGCCGGTGGCGGCTAACATTGCGGCTAAGAAGTCTCTTGCAGGGCTACCCTTCGGGGTATGCGGCTGTTTGGAGTCAAATTGGATTCAGTTGCGTAAGGAGGCAGGCTTCCGCCACGCTAGAAGCGGCGTTGCTCCTTTCGGGGGGCAGGCTCCTCTAATCCTTCCGTTCGCGGTGCCAGAGCAGGCAGAGGTGCTGCCTTCTCTATCTTCAGTGGTGATTCCTGGAGCAGAGGTGGAGGTTGGGTCCCGTCCAGGACCTGTCTGAGGTTCCAAGCCTGCTGCCGAGACAGCTCAGCAATGAGGGGGCGCCCTGACCTTGGCGGGTGGTGGGTCGGCTGCGGCATTTTTTTCCAGGACTGGGCCTGGGAGGTTACAGACAAGTGGATTGTGGACGTGGTCTCTTCCGGGTACGAGTTGGTGTTCGAGTACCGGCCTTCTCCAGATTCCTCTGTTCTCGGGTTCCCTCGGACCCCCGGGCTGTGCAGGTGCTCCTGTTGGCAGGACTAAATCTTCTGGACATGGAGGTCATATGTCCGGTGCCTTTCTCAGGGAGAGGCCGGGGCTATTGTTCCAACCTCTTTGTGGTTCCCTAACGGGATGGATCCATCAGAACCATTCTGGTTTTTGAGGCCTTTCTACTGGTTCATCAAATCCCAGATGTTCCGCATGGAGACCCTGCGCTCAGTCCTCAATTCCCCTCATCAGGGGGATCTCGTGACATTTATAGGCATCAAGGTTGTTTACCTTTATGTACCATCTACCCTGCACGCCAGAGATTTCTCAGGTTTGGGGTGGGAGTTCGGCATTTTCAGTTTGTGGCCCTCCCTTTCGGGTTGGCTTCGGTGCCAAGGGTGTTCACCAAGGGGCTGGCGGGCATAATGGCCCTTCTCAGAGCCCAGGGCGTTTACATTGTGCCATATCTGGATGACCTACTCATTACAGCATCTTTTCTATGCCGGGTGGAGATGGACTCCAGGGTGGTGACGAAGCTGGACCGGTTCGGATGGGTGATCACCCACCCCAAGTTCTCTCTTTCCTCTTCAAGGGAGATCTCATTTCCGGGCATGAATCTGGATTCCAGTCAGGCCGGAGTGTTCCTCCCTCACCCTAAGGTGCAGAGGGTTCAGGATCTGATATTTGTTCTCCTGGACAATCCTCGCCTCTTTCCGGCTAGGGATGAAACTGGTGGGATTGATGGTGGTTTTTCTTCTAGGCAGTCCCCTTTGCTCAGTTCCTCATGAGGCCGCTCTGACTCCGTCTATTGCGGTCTTGGGACGGCTGTTCCCGGTGCTTGGATCTGTCTTTTCTGCTGTCTCCCAGGGTTCGGCAATCCTTTCAGTGGTGGCTGGAGCTCAGCAATCTGATGAGGGGCAGATCCTTTTTGGCCCCTTGTTGGGAGATGGTTACCACGAATGCCAGCCTGTCGGGCTGGGGAGGTTTCTGGACGGACTTTCAGTTCCAGGGGCTGGGGGGTCCTCAGGAGGCTCACGCTCCCTTCTCTGTTTTTGGAGTTCAGAGCTATTCGGTTGATTCTGTCATGCTGGATGCATCACTTACAGGTCTTGCTGGTTCAGGTTCAGTTAGACGATTGAACTGCGGTCGCTTACGTCGATCACCAAGGAGGGACTCGCGGCAGGAGTGCCCTCAGGGGAGTTTCGCTGATTCTTGCATGGGCGGAGAGCGATGTTCCATGCATCTCAGTGGCATTCTTTCCGGGAGTGGATAACACGGAGGCAGACTCCTTGATCAAGGGATCCTCTCGCTGAGGGGGATGATCTTTCTAACACAAGGTGTTCCAGTCCTTCTGTCGCAAGTGGGGGATTTCGGAGGTGGTTCTCTTTGCCTCACGTTGCAATCTCTAGCTCCCAACGTTTGGGTTTCGGTCTCAGGTTCCTCTGACACCAGCAGTGGTCGCCATGTCTCTTGCCTGGAGGGATCTGGGGTTCATGTACCTGTTTCCTTCCTTCGCCATGGTGGGCAAGGTGGTGCGCAAGCTGGCTCCTGAGGGTGCGTCAGCAGTGCTGGTGGCTCCAGGGTGGCCAAGATAGGTTTGGTTCGTTCTGCAGTTTGCAAACGCTGGCTTTGACGGCGTGGCTGCTGCAACCTCCTGCATCTTCATAGAAGAAGTTTTGTCTGATGTTGTGCTTCAGAGACTTGTTTGGGCTAGGAAGCGGTCTTCCTCTAGCATCTTCTACAGGACTTGGCGGTCCTATATTGATGGGTGTGAGGCTAGGGCCGTGCCTTGCAAGGTGTTTTTGTTTCCTAGGTTTTTGAACTTTCGTCAGCACGGTCTGGGCCCGGGGCTCCAGTTTAAGTGCTTTGAAAGGGCAGACCTCTGTCCTGGTGGTCTTCTTCTAGGGCCTTTTGTCCTCAAAAAGCCTTGCTTCTTTTTGGGGTTTGAATTTCGCATTTTTTATGCTTACACAACAGATTGCCTTTTTGGTGGCTATTACTTCTGTTCGCTGTGTTTCTGGGTTGGCGGCCCTGTCTATTCAGGCCTGAGACACCGGGACAAGGTGGTGTTCCGCTTTATGCCGGATTTCCTTCCTAAAATGGTTTCTGTTTTCCATCTCATTCAGGATGTGGTTCTCTCTTCCTTGTGTCCTTCGTCTAGCGATGACGAGGAGAGGGCCCTGCACTTTTTGAATGTTGACGTTCTATTTCTTGGTTACTTCCCTTTTCTGTAGAACGAACGCCTTGTTTGTGGTGCCCTCTGGCCCAAGACGGGTTTGGCGCTGTCAAGTCTACCATTTTTTTAATGGATATGTCTGGTCATTGTTTGGGCCTATATTGCCAAGGGGAGGGTTCCCCTTTTCAGTTTACTGGAACAAGTTGTACGACTGCTACTTGGTCTTCTGTTCATACCTTTTACAAGTTTTTGTAAGGTTGATGTGCGGGCCTTAGTGGATGCTGTTTTTGGCCGCAATGTTCTACAAGCGGCCGGGGTTTTCATTTGTGCATTTTTGCCGATTGGGATCCCCACCCTTTTTGGACACTGCTATTGGATGTCCCAAGTGTAATTAATATTTCCGAAGCAGGGTGTGAGACATACTTAGAATAATACAATTTTGTGATTACTCACCTGTAAAATGGGTATTATAAGTATGTCTCACACCCTGCTTTGCCCCACCCTGAGTTGTATCTTGGATCCTCTTTGGTGTTACTGTTTTTCTTATAAGATTTTATTTGCTCTTCCTGGTCCCCTTACTGCTTTCTTATACTGGGAAATGTGTGGGAGGTCCCAGGTATTTATGGGCCGGGAGGGGCTTCTTTTTTCTATTCATCTCTGCAGAAGTTCGCCCACTACTGGACATAACCCAAGTGTAATGAATATTTCCGAAGCAGGGTGTGAGACATACTTATAATACCCATTTTACAGGTGAGTAATCACAAAATGGTATTTTTTATTCCTCCGTAGAAGGTGGACAGTCTGTTAGCGCAGGTTCAGTTCCTTCTATCTTGCCCTTATCCCTCCATCAGGCAGGGAAGGCAGCTGGTGGGCCTGATGGTGTCTTGCTTCAAGGTGGTTCCTTATGCCCAGTTTCACATGAGGCCTCTGCAACTCCACCTCTTGTCAGTAAGGGGCAAGGATCCTGCGTCCCTGGACCAGGTCCTTGTTCTGTCCCCCCAAGCCAGACGGTCCCTCTCGTGGTGGCTGGACTCCAGGAACCTGTTGGTGGGCAGATCCTTTCTGGCCCCCTGCTGGGAGACGGTCACCACGGATGCCAGTCTGACAGGTTGGGGGGGGGTGGGGGGCTTATGGAAGTCCCTACAGTTCCAAGGGCGGTGGGGCCCTAGGGAGGCCCACGCCCCTATCAACATTCTGGAACTGAGGGCGATCAGGTTGGTTCTGGCTCACTTGACCGGCCTGTTCAGGTACGCTCGGACAACCAGACGGCGATTGCCTACATCAATCATCAGGGAGGGACCCCGGAGCAAGGGGGCCCTCAAGGAAGTGCCCCTGGTCCTGTCCTTGGGCGGAGGACAATGTTCCCTGCATCTCAGCTGTGTACATTCCGGGGATGGAGAATCTGCAGGCAGACTCTCTGAGCAGGGGGACCTCTCGCCTGGGAGAATGGTCCCTCAGCGACAGGGTGTTTCACTCCCTATGTCACCGTTGGGGTCAGCCAGATGTGGATCTGTTTGCGTCCGGTCACAGTCACAAGCTCCCAGCCTTTGTCTCCCTGTCCCAGGATCCTCTGGCCTTGGCCACAGATGTTCTAGCAATGTCATGGCAGGACTTTCAGCTTCTGTATGTCTTCCCCCATTCCACCTGTTGGGCAGGGTTCTGCACAAGATAGCTCAGGAAGGGGTGCCAGCAATCCTGGTGGCTCCCCAGTGGCCAAGAAGAGTGTGGTTCGCAGACATAGTGCAGCTGGCAGTAGATCAGTACGTGAAACAGAGCCAATACCGTACTTGGGAATGCCTCAATTGAGGTAAAACCTTGTTTGGAATTGGTTTAGGCGCGGCGGTAAGTGCCCAAACAAAACCATTGTTTCATAATATTGTACTACATTAATATCTTGCCTTTTGTGGATGATATAAGCAGTTATATATGAAATTATTATTCTGCTAGTCATATACTGATAAATCGGTACTAAAGTTTACCCTGGCAGATATATCAACACATCAGAGAATATCTGTCCTGTGTGGATAATTCATATATCCTTGACTAGGCAGAGCATTATTTCTGACATGTGGTTCAAGCGCGCCTAAACCAATTCCAAACAAGGTTTTACCTCAATTGAGGCATTCCCAAGTACGGTATTGGCTCTGTTTCACATTTTTCATGATAAGAATTGACCTCTTATACTAGGCAGCGGCTCATACTCTTTTCAGCGCTCTCTCTCACATTACTTTTTGCAGTAGATCAGTGCGCTCTGCCCAGGGTTCCAGACCTACTCACTCAGGGACATTTACGCTATCCCAATTTACAAACGCTGGCTTTGACGGCCTGGCTGCTGAAACCTCCATCATGATGAAAAAGGGGCTGTCTGCCTCTGCTGTTAACACCATTATTAGGGCTAGAAAGAAGTCTTCTTCTTCCATTTACTATAGGGTTTGGCGTGCCTACATTGACTGGTGTGAGTCTAGGTCTCTTCCCTGTCGTGTGTTCTCTATCTCCAGGATTCTGGAGTGCCTTCAACATGGTTTGGATCTGGGGCTTCAACTCAGTACTCTGAAGGGTCATGTTTCTGCCCTGGCTGTTTTCTTCCAAAGATCTTTTGCTCAGCATTCTCTGGTCAAGACCTTTTTCCAGGGGGTTACTCATGTGCGTCCTCCACGTAAGCCTATGTTGCCTGTCTGGGACTTGACTTTGGTCCTTTCTGCCTTGCATGGTGCTCTCTTTGAACATGTGCATGAGGCTGCCTTGGCCATTCTTACTCTCAAGGTTGTCTTTTTGGTGGCTATCACTTCTGTTAGGCGTGTTTCTGAGTTGGCGGCGCTTTCCATCCAACCCCCCTACTTTGAGAGACACCAGGACAAGGTGGTGTTTCGCTTCAAGCCAGATTTTCTGCCTAAGGTTGTGTCTGCCTTTCATCTTAATCAGGACATTGTTCTGCCTTCCTTGTGCCCTAATCCTAGTAACACTAAGGAGAGGGTTTTGCATTCCTTGGATGTGGTCAGGAATCTGAAGTACTATCTGGTGGCTACTGCACCTTTTAGGAAAACTGATGCTCTTTTTGTGGTCCCTTCTGGTCCTAGGAAGAGTTTGGCTCCTGCTAAATCTACTATCTGCAAATGGATCCATCAGGCTGTGATTCAGGCCTACACTGCTAAGGGGAAGAATCCTCCCTTCCGCCTTACTGCTCATTCCACTCGTGCTATTGGTGCCTCTTGGGCTTTTCAGCACCAGGCTTCTGTTGAACAAGTTTGCAAGGCCGCTACTTGGTCTTCTGTTAATACCTTTTCCAAGTTTTACAAGGTTGATGTTAGGGCCTCAGCTGATGCTGCTTTTGGCCGCAAAGTTCTGCAGGCAGCAGTGGTCTAAACTGTCTGCTGTTACCTTTGGGGATCCCACCCTACTTTATGGACACTGCTATTGGATGTCCCAGACGTAAAGAATCTTATCTGGAGCAGGACATACTGTATACTAAGAATAATACAATTCTGTGATTACTCACCTGTAGAATTGGTATTATGAGTATACAGTAGGTCCTGCTCCACCCCACCCTTGGTTTCATTATTCTTGGATCCCCTGTATGGTGATTGTTGGTTTAGTTAATGGTTGGTTATGTTATCATTCTCCCGGCTTCTTGTTAACTGCTTTTCAATACTGGGGATTTGTGGGAGGTCCCTGGTATTTGAGGGGCTGGGAGGAGCCAATTTCGCTGTCTCTGCAGTCCAGCGCCATCTGGCGGAGTTATATCCAGACGTAAAGAATCTTATCTGGAGCTGGACGTACTGTATACTCATAATACCAATTCTACAGGTGAGTAATCACAGAATTGTATTTTTTGCTTCTCCCTCTACTCCCCTCCTCCTCAGTTCATCTACCTACTTTCCACAGGCTCTTGCAGTTCATTAGGTTTAGCAAGGATTAGTAATTCTTAATTTCTCACGTATTATGTTTATTTTATTTTTTAGTTCAACCAAACCCTTCTGTTTTGATTGGTAATCCAATCAGAGCGTACACCCCTCCTATGGGACCCCACAACAACATGGGCAAATCTCCAAGTCCTGTACAGAGAATAGACCCTCACACCGGTACCAGTATCCTCTATGTACCAGCAGTCTACGGGGGCAATATGGTGATGTCTGTGCCTTTACCTGTAAGTATCAGCTCCTCTGACAAATAAATAATTTGGTCCTTCTGCTTGTGGTTGGTGCAAATATGGGCAGTTGTTCATGAAGATTAATCTAAAAATCTGAACTTTAGTGTTTATGGGAGATAAAGAGTGAGAAAACTGTGTTAACTGACCTCCAGTAAGGAGCTAACTAAGGAGAATGTGGTCTTTAAAATATTTGTCTTGTAGAAACCTTTGTATGCTAGGCAAGTCTGTATACATCTGCTTTTCGCAGGAAAAAAATGCTTCCTAAATTGCCCAGTGAAAGCATGTCTTGGCATGGATTGGTTGCAAAATATGTTATCGATTACTGCCTTCATGGCTTAAGCGCAGATTGTTTCATTTATGCCGGTCAATCTCTTTCCAATCAGTCCAATGTGTAAAATGTTTTCAGGGACCCAGAATCTAGGTATCTTGGTCTCGGCTCCTAAAACTTCTGGCATCTGGCGCAGGAGTCCATGGCCCTTAATTCTCATTTAGTAAGAATGCTATTAAATAACTCAAGGATGTTCTGAAATTCCCAGAGCCACTTATCTTCATTGTTGATCAAGTTTCTGGAATGGTGGCACAGGTCAGACAAGAGTTTTTCTATCTGTTGGGAAGCACATCCAGCTCCTGAAGCAGGCTGAAGATTTAATCAGTTGAAAAATGTCTATATTTGGTCAGTGCATTAAGTCCTCAGGCCTAATGGTGGCATCAGTGGAAGCAGTTCCTTATGCTCAGTTGTGCACTGGACTATTACTGTTTTTCATAATTTCCAGTTGAAATGGGTGTCACTGGACAAGACCGGTACTCTTAAGAATGTACGGGTGCTGTGTGACTGCATGAAGAGAGAAAGGAACCTTCAGATAAGTATACTACCCTACTGACAGACATTATAGCCAAAAGAAAGGCCACCTTCTAAGAAAGGATGGTCATAGAAGCTTCTTGCATGGGTTCAAAGGAAGGTTCTTGAAGCTGAAAGGACAATGTTAAGGACCCATTGAGTAACTGGTGCCCTGAAAGGGGGTCTGACTTGAGCCACACTCTGCATGAATGTCCACGATGGCCATTTGAAATATTATAGATGAGGCCAACATGTGGCGCTTCGGAGCTCTGAGTTTAAGGTCGGGAACAAGGCTGCATTGCATATAATCCAAAATCCTTGGTTTAAAAAAATGGTATGGGAAACAGTTGGCTGGGTTGGATGATGGACTTTGGCTGACAAAACCTCCCTAGCACTGATTAGCAGACTGATTACTGCGTTCAAAATCCTTTTTCATGAAGAACTATAGCTTCCACCTGTATTGACAAGGTGCACAACTAGTCCAGCTACTCGGCATTATAACAGGGCTGCCAGCTGCAGAGGCCTCGTGTAGAACTGTGCAAAGGGCGCAGTTTCCATTGCCGATACCATCAAACCTGTGAGCCTCGTGGACTGTCTGAGGGTTGGAGCAGGATGTAAGGGGATATCCATAAGTTAGGTAAGAATACGCCTTAACTTGTCCTCTGAAAGAAAGAATCTTGCCACTCCTGTATCCAGACACATTTCCCGGAAGGTGAGGACTCTGGACGATTTCACCTGGGATTTGTCCTGATTTATGTTCCGGCTTAAGTACTCCACGTGTAGCTCACCTCCGCCAAATCCTGTTGCCCTTCCTAGAGAGATTACACCCAGATCCGGAGGTCATTGAGATGAAGGGAATGATGCAAATGCCTTTCTGGTAAAGTACCACCACGCCATGAGACTGAATACCCTTACCCTCTGAGGGGACATGGAGGTAACCATCATGAAAATCCACCGAGACCAGAAAGCCCCCTTGGTGAATGAAACCACAGACCTGATGGGCTCCATCTGAAACCTCTTGATATATATATATTCATCCATCAGCTCGACCACATGAAGATATTGTGCTCCACCCCCTGGGAGAAAACACAAAACAGGAACAGAGGTTAAAAGCCCCACCTGCTCCTCCCCTCTTCAGTTCTTTGTGTTTCCCCCCTGGAAAACCTTGGGACAGAGTGTACCTGGTGTTAGACTTCGGCCAGTTTGTTATATTCTAAGCATACAGCACGTCCTGCTCCCGAATAGTAATATCATGTGGGTAATCCTCCGCCTCAGGCGCCGTGCACTGCAGACATGTAGAAAACAAGCTCCTCCCGGCCCTACATATACCGAGGGACCTCCCACAAATCCCCAGATTTCTCTGCAGTGCTGGAACTGCGAAGACATGAAGTATCACGCTCTCGCAGGCGAGCGGGCCTTACGGCCCAAGGTCCTGTGAGACTATTTCCACCCGTCCTCTTCAGAAGAAATATGCCTCCCAGCCTAGGCTGCGCTGGTCGGGTGAAGGTAGGCAGCACCTGGTGTGCTGAGCGGAGCCATGCTCCACCGCAATCCCCCTCCATATGGTAGGCGGTCAGGCCGATGGTGAGCCTCTAGAGGATGCCCCTCCCGCAATTTTGCCCGTGCCCCTCACAGACTTAGTCCATGGACAGCTTCAGCTTCCCCCTCGCTTCCTCCCGTAACTTGGGGGAAAAGAAGGGGGGGGTGTGTGTGGCAGCCCTAGTGCTAATTCGCCTTAGACCTTGGTTCTTTAATTATGGGGTCAGTGTCGCGCCTCGCTATACAGCGCGAGCTGTCTTTTTCACTAACGATCTGCTTGTTCGGCAGCATCATTCCAGCGTGTCAGCATTAGAGGTATGCTTATTCTCCGCTGTTCTACCTTTACCGTTGGTTAGAGCTTCGCGCTCTTTGGGGGAGGCGGAGACTCGGCATGGCCCACCTCGCGTCACAGCCCGGCCTGGCCCACCCCTCGAGGTTCGCTGGCGCCATTTTCTCTATCTTTGCGCGCGTGGTGTGGTTCGCCTCCTCCCTCGGTCATGTAAGTGCCCTCTGGGGCGGCATGGTTCTATGTTTTTCAGACAACGCATGGCACTGACTCCACCCTTCTTGTCCCATTATGTCTTTCAGACGCCAAGACTTCGTTGCCTTTCCCCGGCTTAACATATATTACAGCGGGTCCTTTTTACAAATTCTCCCACATTACTAGCGGGTTTTGGGGCATCCAGGGTTGCCTATTGCATAAATCCCTGCAACATACTGCTTAATAATCACCATATGGAGGCATTTCAGAATTATGGAACTGGGGTCCCTCCGGGACATGACTGGCTGTGTGCAGTGTGTGGCCAGCCTCTGGCTGAGGCTGACAGGGCACAGGTCTGCGAACAGGCAGGTTTGCTAACAGAGGAACCTCCCTTCCTTACTCCCGTCTCCCCGCTCCCAAATATCACTCATGACGAGTCCCACTCCAGGGGGGATGACCTGCAATCAGTGCTGCGAGCGTTGCCCACGGCGGAGCAGGTGCTTTCTGGATTGGCGGAGCGTATGGGCCCTGGTAAAAAGCGGTCCCTGACACCTCCAGGCTCCCCGGTTCCTGACGATACCGATGACTCTGCTGATATGCAGGACCCTGACCCTTCTGAGGAAGGTGAGCTATTCTCGGATTCGGGCTCCTCCCATGGGATGCCCGGGGGCTGTGATGATTCTGAGCCCGGTTCCTGGGATCTGTGTGACACAGATGAAATCCTTATCAAGATTTTTGAGGTTTTGTCAATCTCCCCTCCTGGGGAGATCCCCAAGCCGAAAAGGGAGAGTTTCCATACAGCGCCGCCGCGCTTGGAGTTCCTAGAACAGGAACATTTCCAGAATCTTATATCCCAAGAATGGGAATCGCCTTGTAAGCTTAAAGGGATCCCAGGGGCCTGGGAATGGAAGTACCCTTTCCCTCCTGATGTGGTTAATCTTTGGTCAGCTCCCCTGGTGGTGGACGCACCGGTTATAGGGGTCACAAACCCCCCTTTTTTGACTGCTCCTTTTTACCGTACCCTTCGGGATGCTGAGGACCGGCGCATTGACAGACTGGCTTCACACGCCTTCTCGTGTGCTGGGACGGCCCTGCGCCCGGTTTGTGCCGCGGCCATCACTGCGGTGGCCGCCAGGACTCTGGTCAGAAAAATACTAGATCACCGCCCTGAGGACCTCCCTTGGGGGGTGTTTAATGCGCTATCAGACTGTGAAGCATTTGTGAAGTTTATTCTATCGGCACTGGATGACAGCATTAAGATGTGTGCTAGAAACTCAGCCCTTGCGGTTGCTATTCGCCGCCTGGTCTGGCTGCGACAGTGGGGTGCTGACGGAGCTACGAAAAGGGCTCTCACTTGCCTCCCCTTCAGAGGACGGCGGTTATTTGGGGCCCGTTTGGAACTTTTTGGAAAAAAGGCTATAGCACCATTGCGCAGAAGGCCGCTCCGGCCTCCACGAGGCAGGGTCACCCCTCCACCTCCCTACGTTAGTGTCAAACACGAATCTGAGGTGTGTTTCCAGCTGTTCGGTGTGGATTTCCAACATGGGGCGGGCAGGCAGCGCCCTGGGCCTTCTGGCAGGACCAAGTCCAAATCTGCCAAAACCTCTCAAGCATGAGGGGGCGCCCTCGCCCGTCTGGGCGAGGGGACGACTGCTGCAGCTGTCTCCCATCCAGGAATATGCCTTCTCCTTCTGGTGGTTCCGGGATGTAATCCCTCTGGACACAGGATGGGCTTTTGCTGGGCGGTCCCCCTCAGTGATTGTCAGGGTGCTTCCAGTCCCTGCTTTTCCTTCTGAAATTGGCGCAGGCCGGACTGGGCTTACAGTGTTGGGCGCAGTTGCTGATTGCCCTTAATGGCATGGGGCTATGGCCTCTATATTATCCTTCCTCCCCCCTCAACAGTATGAGGTAGTCTGGACCGCGTTGGTCTATGGCAGGCTTAGCAATTCTACCTTCACAGGTAGTCCAATATGACAACTCTGTCTTAGGTTACGTTACGGGCCCCCTGCGCGGGGGGGGGGGGGGGGGGGCGCTTTCGGCCTCTTGCGAAGTATTAGATCTTCTTAGTCTCCCTTGGGTCTGCTGGTCACCAAGACTATTTCTAGACAGTGTCGCAGGATCAACCCTGCGGATTGAGGCATTACTTGGGGCCTCTATTTCGTTCCCAGGCTACTCGCGTGGCGCGACTGGGGACAAGCCCGAAGGGGGGGGGGGTTGGCGTCTGCGTTAGGACCTACCGGGTCGTCTTCCTTACTCCCCAGTCTCTGCATCAGACCGAAGTAGATCGGTTGGCCGGCAGTGTCCCCTGGGAGCTACTGGATGGTTACTCAGTCACCTCATTCCCTCATGGTCCCTTATCCGCTATCCCCATCCCTGGGGATCGGTTCAGGCTTGCTGCCTTCTTCTCTGGCAATAGGGGACCCCGGGTTACGGGGGCTCTGCCCCCCCCCCCCCTTTACTGACGCCTTACCTTCACCAGGCGGGATGGCAGCTGGTGGGCCCTTTGGCGGCACATCCAGATGATGTCACGTATATACCAAGCCCTTGGGCTCTTCGGCGCAGTAGGTTACTGAACCTACATATGTCCCAGCACCCCGGTGCTTGGTCTGTGCTCATGCCTCCTTGATAAGGTGGTTCCTCTTGAGCTTCCCATATGCAAGGGCCCCGTCAGGGGGGCACTCCCCTTCCTTACTAGCATCTTCTAGCGAATGGTCACCCTGGGTACCAAGTCTTGCAGGGTTGACGGGGGAAGGGAAAATTCTTCCACAATCCCCGTGGTTTCTAGGTAGGGCCCCCTAGAGGGTCCGTCTTACCTGCTGGGGATGTTGAAACGGTGGGCCCCCGTTGACTCTTTGGCTGGCCTTCTCCTTCTTCAGGATCGGTCGGTTTATTGGGGGACTCCTGGTCTGTTGAATGACTATGGCCTGTTTTTAATACTGGTCTAAAGATTGTGGCAGGTTGCTACCTCTGGAGGGTCCCTGATCCTGCCTTGGGCGGGGGTCTACTCTCCCTGCTTCTCCATGGATTCCCTTAGCGGCGGGTTATGCTATCCCGGTGTTGCCCAGGGAGCCTAGCGTGGCTCTGTGGGGTCTCCATCCTGACTCAGGGGCTCTGCCCTTGTTCCTACTGTCCCAGAATATTCTGACTCCGGTCAGGGGGGCTGAGTATTTAGGCATAGCCTTGTTATTTCATATGCCTTCTCTTCATCACCCCACTTGTGGGTTTGGGCGCACGGTTGGCCTGATAGAGAGTCCCATGGGATCTATGGCCTGGGCGGCCTTGGGAGTAGTGGTTCGCAGATGCCTCCCTGAAGGCTGCTGAATTGTGATATCTCCTTCTGGAGTGCGGTTCTGCCCTTATCAGGCCTCTTCCTGTTTCCAATATAGGGTCTCTTGTCTGGGGATTGACAGCTGATTCATTCACCCCTTGGTGACGGGCCTTATCTTCTGGGTGACTTAGTATGAGAGGGGGCTGGGAGCTAGCTCCCCAGCTTCCCCTTCCTCCGTCTATGGGGGCTTTGTGGTATCCCATATTGATTGGCATGGGGCTTAGTCTCTTCCCTGTTAGACGTTCTCGGTTCCCAGGACCTTTAAAGTCATTACAACGTAAGTTGGGGTTGGCTCCCCATCTGGGGACTCTGAAGGTCTAGGTTTTGTCCTGGCCTTCCTGCAGGAGTCTGGTTCTGTCGCCCTTGTAGGGAATTCTTTTGGGGATTGCTTAGCTGCTTCTCCCCAGTAGTTCCATGGTCCCTGTGGGGATCAATTTTCATTTTTTACCTTGCGGATTTCCTGGGGATCCTGCCTGGATGCTGTCTCAGCTGCCCTGTAGTCCAGCTCGCTTCTCTGGGGCCTCCTGACATGTGCCTGAGACGATGGATCTGGTTACTTAACCCTGGCTCGTATACGGCTACAGGCACCCCATGCCTGGGGGTGTTTCCTCTTACGCTGGGCCTCCGGTCCAGGTGGTCTGTAGGATCTGTGCTTCAGTCCCTTAGTCTAGCCATGGGCTTATTCTTAAAGTGGACCAACACCCAGGATTTTGACTATCCTGGGTCTTGGTCCACTTCGGTGGGGCACCCCCGATCGGGGTGCCCCGCTGTGTGAAACCCCCCCGAACCCCCCGAACTCACCTCTGTCCGCGGCGACGGACAAGCCGCGGGCGCGCGCACGTCTAGAGGGGCGCGAGGGCGGCAGCGGCGGCCGGCCGCCGCCGAAACTAAGGTAAGGAGTTTGGGGGGGTTTCACCCCGCGGGACATCCCGATCTCGGATGTCCCGCGGGGAGGGAGGTGATCGGCCCGGGAATCTTATAGATTCCCGGGTCGATCACCGGTGGGTGTTGGTCCACTTTAATAATACTAATATGAGGGCCTACATCCCTCTACAGGTATTGCACTTCTCCCCACATGGGCCTACTTGGCCTTTAGGGGGACTGCTGTTCTTGAGTCTACAGGCACCTCTTTATGTATGCACCTGATATCCCAGTGCCATTGCGCCTTTGGATTAATCCTTCTGGATGTCCCCTGATCCTGAGGAAGCCTTGGCTTCCTGATAATTAGGGGTCTGTATTCCCGCCTTGGTCGGGTGACCTGTTTCTGTTTCCCTTTGGGGGTGTTACAAGTGTTGCCACAAGGCTTCCTTGCCTGTGAGTGGGTTGGGTCATTACACTGACCTATGTTCCTTTCAGGGGAGCGAATCTTCCCTTTTGCTGTTTACTCCGTTATCTGGGTGCTTGGGTACCACTGGCCCTTCAGCACCAGGGTTTTTTCTCTGTTAATTCAGTTACTAGACTTATGGCCTGTCTCTGTTCATACCTTCATGGTCCTGTTATGAGACTGACGATTGAGATTGAATGTCCCACATGTTATTACTATTCGGGAGCAGGACGTGCTGTATGCTTAGAATAATACAACTCTGTGAAGTACTCACCTGTAGAGTTGGTATTATACGCATACAGCACGTCCTGCTCCACCCCACCCTGGTTTCACTTATTCTGGATCCCCTGTATGGTGATTGTTATCATAGATATTGTTACCAGTTATTCTGGGTGGTTTGTTCCTCCTGGCTTCTCTTTTCACTGCTTTTCAATGCTGGCGATTTGTGGGAGGTCCCTCGGTATATGTAGGGCCGGGAGGAGCTTGTTTTCTACATGTCTGCAGTGCACGGCGCCTGAGGCGGAGGATTACCCACATGTTATTACTATTCTGGAGCAGGACGTGCTGTATGCGTATAATATCAACTCTACAGGTGAGTACTTCACAGAGTTGTATTTTTAGCTTTTTATTTTCCACCCTCCAGAGTTCTGGAGTAGCCAGCTGTTACGGACATTACACCAGAGTTCCTTCTGAGAGCTGGATACACCTGGGGCTATTTCCCTCATACCATAAATTTGCACTAGCTACTTCTCTCTTAAATCCTACGCCCTTGTTAGTTTTAGGTATGCTGTTTTACTGGGCAATCCATAGTGTGTTTCCAGTTTAAATTTACTATTATTTATTGCCGCTTGGAGGAATTTCCCTCCTAGAATTCAAAAATTTTGGGTGGTCCCGTGACGCGGTGTCCGCCATCATTTCCGTTTTTTGGAGAAAAAAAATCCATCCTTTCGTCATTTAAGGATATTAAGTCTGAATGGAATTTTTTTATGCCAGGCTCTCTGAAACGTAAATTTCCCTTTCAGGAACAGGACATGGAGCCTTGGAGCAAATGTCCAAAATTAGATGCACTGCTGGGTCAGATATCCAGAGCAGCGGGCCTAAGTTTAAGGGAAATGGGGGCAATGCGTGATCCAATGGATCACAGGACAAAGGACATCCTGAAGAGAGCTTGGGATGCTGCATCCTTCACATTCAGACCTGCTCTGGCAGCTGATGGTGTCATCAGAAGTATGGAAACATGGCTCAATAACCTTAAGGGATTTTTTGGAGGATGACACTCCTAAGGAGAGTATTCTTGAGACCTTGCCTACTCTCTCTTTAGAGCAATTTCCTTCTTAGCTAATGCCTCAGAGGAGACTATCTTTGGCTTAAACATGGTCAGGTGACCTGGTCTTCCATTTCGTGGTAATCTCCTTTTCGGAGAAGATTTAGAAACTATTCTAACTTGTTCTAGTGAAGCAGGTAAGTAATTTCCATATAAGAAAAGGACGCTTTAACCGCATTAATACTAGGGCTAATTCTTCCATAAGGCATTTTCAGGACAAACCGAATGAGCAGAAGAAAAGATGGACACAAACAAAGCCACAGAGAAAGGGTAGTCTCCTCTGCAAACCCACTTAGGCGCTATGTCTGTCTTGACAAAGACTACCCGGTGGGGGGGGGAGGCTCGTCTGGTTTGTAGCCTTCTGAAGAGCAGTCTCCCAAAGTCAATTTGTGTTCCAGACATTGGAAAGGGAATAACACTTAGAATTTTTGTCCGTGCCTCAATGTTTTTTTCTAGTGACCAAATTACTATGGGACACCGGAAAGAGGGAAGCCATTCTGCTAGTCTCTGCACAAACAATCGGGAAGTTATCGGGTGATTCTGTATCTGGAAAGATTAAATAGTTTCATCAGATACAAAAAGTTCAGAAAGGAATCTATTTATTTGGTAAGGAATATCCTTATAGAGCAGGCTCTTATGATCAATTTAGACCTTCAGGATGCTTACCTGCATATTCCAGTTCTACCTCTACATTGCAAATTTCTGAGATTTGCAGTGCAAACAGTCCGGGGGCTTTACCAAGGGGATCTTTACAAAGATATTTGTGGAAACCATGGCGAACCTCGGGAAGGAAGGAATTACAATTATTTCGTACAAATTCCTCAAGTCCCTACCAGTTTCTCTACGAGAAATTATGACCTTGCTTGGTCTTATAACTGCTGTAATTCTGGCAGTCCCATGGGCTTAACTTCATGTCAGAACCCTGCAGAGATTTATTCATTCCAAGTATGTCTCAAACCCTGCTTCGGAAATATTAATTACACGTGGGTTATGTCCAGTAGAGGGCGAACTTCTGCAGAGATGACCAGAAAAAAGAAGCCCCTCCCGGTCCATAAATACCTGGGACCTCCCACACATTCCCCAGTTTTCGTCTCTGCAGACGGCGAGCAAGTCAGAAGATGGCTGTCTCCTCCTTGCAAGTAAGCCCCCTATTTTTCTCTATTTCTGCCCGGACCTTGATTGTTTAAATCCCATATGTGCAACCCAGCCTTGGCTGAAGGTCCGGGCGACGGTAGACTACACCTTAGAGGTGTTTTTAGGGAGCCATGCTCCCCCGTGAGACCCCATTTTAAAGGGTAGGCGGTATCCAGGTTGGTGATCCTGGTTTGGGATGCCCTGTCCCTGATATCCCTTTACTCTGTAGTGTGGGATTCTCCCCCCTTCCGGGTCTCCCTGTGCCCCTCTATTGGGGGGGGGGGGGGTTGGGGGGCCTTCTTTCTCTGATAACTTTATTTTATGGTTTACTATGTGTGTGGTGTGTGCCTGTGCTTCACTGTCTCTGTTACTACTGGGCCTTATGGCCGCATTGGTGGCTGCGTTTTTGTTGGGGAAGCTTCTTCCCTCAGGTGCGCTCGGACTGGGGGCGGGGCGGGGCCGGGCGTTCGGCGCGATCGCAGCGGCGCACCCCCCTCTTCTTCTGGCGCCATTGCGGAGCCCAGCTATTCGCTGGGATCCGCGTCCCTCTAGTGCTGAGGGGGCGGGGCCAGGCGCGGCGCGCAGATCCGCGCTGGCCTGCCCTTCCCTTCTCTCTCTTTCACTGGATCTCTGGTGGATGGACGCCATTTTCCTGCTGCGAGTGCCCTGCGGGGCCCATATACTTGTTTTCATGCTATTATTGTGCCCCGTTCTAGCGTTTTGGGGCCGCGCCTTCAGTCCTCCATATATGTTTAGAAATTTCTATATATTTATATTGTTGCTGTATGATTATGTGCCTTTCTTATGAGCCCTCCTCATTGTGTCTTTCAGGAGGACTCCCTACTATTACAAAAGGGCGTTCTCCCGGTCCTAGGGTCCCTTAGAGCAAAATTGGGGTCCTACAAATCCTCCCACTAGGGATTTAAAGGGGCATCTCGGGTAGCTCTGGCAGCGTAATTCCCTCTGGTCATTGCGACTACCTTAAAATCACCATATGGAGGCTTCCCAGGATACCGACTCCCTTTGGGGCAATCTCGGCAGTGTGTGGGTTGTGGGGTATCCCTTACGGGGGATAATGTATTTATTTGCATACCATGTGCTCAGCAGGCCATAACGCGGCAGTCGGGGTCCCAGGTGTCTGGGCCCGTGCCTCCGGTCTCATCACCTACCCCACCCCGCCCTTATCGGTACCCCAAGTACGGCGGCGGGGAGTCGCAATCTGATGTATGTGCTAGAATGGCCAACATCGAGAAATTGCTTTCTAGCTCTGCGGCCAGAAAGGCCCCAGCTAAGAGGAGGCATCTGTCTACGACCGTGCAGGTATTGGATTTTGATGCCTATGATTCCCTTGACTGGTCTGATTATTCCCCACTTGAGGAGGGGGAATTGTTTGAGGAATCTGATGCTGAGGATCAGCAGTTTTTTGATACGGATGCTGGGCAGGCGCTGGGGGATGCCGTGGATACCCCCAAAGTCCTGGCCCATCTATTTGAGGTATTGGCTATTTCTCCGCCAGCAGAGTCCCCTCCGCAGAAGGGGGAATTCTTTGGGACTTCAAAGCCTCGCTTGGAGTTCCCAAATCAGAATCATTTTGAAAACATGATTCTTAAGGAATGGGAGAGGCCTAGCCAGCTCCCCGGTGTTCCTCAAGGATGGGATATGAGGTATCCCTTCCCGGTGGACGCGGTGCAGCGCTGGTCCTCCCCTCCCGAGGTCGATGCGCCCGTTCTGGGATTGTCCAACACCTCCACTGTACATTCTCCAGACGCCACCTCTCTTAGAGATGGTGAGGACAAACGCATTGATCAGATGGCATGCCATGCCTTTGCCAGCGTGGGTTCAGCCTTGCGGCCTGTTTGTGCCTTGGCGCTCGCGGCTGTGGCTACCAGGTCTGTGGTTAGGGACCTGTTGAGTGGTTCCCAGCTTAACCCGGCCAGTGATGTGAATTATTTATGACCTTTGTTTTATCTGCCATGGATGACACAATTATTATGTGTAGTAGAACTTCGGCGTTGCTGGTGGCTATTCGCCGATCGGTCTGGTTGCGCCAGTGGACGGCTGACATTGCGTCTAAGAAATCACTCACAGCGCTACCCTTCCTGGGTACGCGGCTGTTCGGGGCTAAATTGGATTCAGTGGCGAGGGGTGGAAGGTTACCTCAGCGTAAGAAGCAGCATCGCCCCTTTCGGGGGGCAGGCTCCTTTAATCCTTCCTTTCGCGGTGCCAGAGCAGGCAGAGGTTTTGCCTACTCTAATTTCGGAGGTGATTCCTGGAACAGAGGCAGAGGAAGCGCACGTCCAGGCCCTAACCGGGGTTCCAAGCCCGCTGCCAAGTCAGCTCAGTTATGAGGGGACACCCTCACCCTTGCAGGTGGGGGGACAGCTGCGGCGCTTCTTCTAGGTCTGGGCCCGGGAGATCACAGTGGTTTCTTCCGGGTACAAACTGGAGTTCAAGTACCGGCCTGCTCCCCGATTCCTAAGGTCTCGGGTGCCCTCGGATCCCCGGGCTGCGCAGGGGCTCCTGTTGGCTGTAAAGAATCTTCTGAACATGGAAGTCATATGCCCGGTGCCTTTCTCAGAGAGAGGCTGGGGCTATTATTCCAACCTCTGCACGGTTCCCAAGAAGGATGGATCCATAAGACCCATTCTGGATTTGAAGCTTCTCAACAGGTTCATCAGAACCAAGAAGTTCCGCATGGAGACTCTGCGCTCAGCCATCAGTTCCCTTAGTCAGGGGGATTTTATGACTTCCATCGACATCAAGGATGCTTACCTTCATGTACCAATCTTCCCAGCACACCAGAGATTTCTCAGGTTTGTGGTGGGAGATCAGCACTTTCAGTTTGTGGCCCTCCCGTTCGTGTTGACTTCGGCACCAAGGGTGTTCACCAAGGTGCTGGCGGGCATAATGGCCCTTCTCAGAGCACAGGGCATTCGCATTGTGCCGTATCTGGACGACCTCCTCATTACGGCATCCTCTCTGTCAGGCGGAGCTGGACACCAGGTCAGTGGTGGCGACGCTGGAGAGGTTCAGCTGGGTGATCAACCATTCCAAGTCTTCTCTCTCCCCCTCAAGGGAGATCTCGTTTCTGGGCATGAATCTGGATACCATTCAGACCAGGATGTTCTGACCTCGGTCCAAGGTGCAGATGGTTCAGGATATGATACGTCTTCTCCTGTCCAAACCTCGTCCTTCTATCTGGCTAGGGATGAGACTGGTGGGATTGATGGTGGCTTCCTTCCAGGCAGTTCCCTTTGCTCAGCTCCACATGAGGTCGCTCCAGCTCCATCTATTGTTGGCCTGGGACAGATGTCCGCAGTCATTGGATCAGTCTTTCCTGATGTCTCCCCGGGTTCGGCGGTCCCTTCAGTGGTGGCTGGAACCAAGCAATCTGTCGAGGGGCAGGTCTTTTCTGACCCCTTGTTGGGAGACGGTTACCACGGACGCCAGCCTGTCGGGCTAGGGAGGTTTTTGGAAGAAACATCAGTTCAGGGGGCTGTGGGGTCCTCAGGAGGCTCACACCCCCATCAATGTCTTGGAGCTGAGAGCTATTCGGTTGGTTCTGTCATGCTTGACGCATCACCTGCGGGGCTTACCGGTTCAGGTTCAATCAGACAATCGAACTGCGGTCGCTTACATCAATCACCAAGGAGCAGCAGGTGTGCCCTCAGGGAAGTTTCTCTAATTCTGGCATGGGCGGAGAGCAATGTTCCATGCATCTCAGCAGTGTACATTCCGGGAGTGGAAAACGCGGAGGCGGACGCCCTGAGCAGGGGATTCTCTCGCCGAGGGGAATGGTCTCTCAACCACAAGGTATTCTGGTCCCTGTCACAAGTGGGGGTTTCCGGAGGTGGATCTCTTTGCCTCACGTCACAATCACAAGCTCCCAACGTTTGTCTCTCTGTCTCAGGATCCTCTGGCCCTGGCAGTGGATGCCATGTCTCTTGCCTGGAGGGATCTGGGGTTCCTGTACCTGTTTCCCCCCTTCTCCATGGTAGGCAAGGTGGTGCGCAAGCTGGCTCTAGAGGGTGCGCCAGCAATTCTGGTGGCCCCAAGATGGCCAAGACAGGTTTGGTTTGCAGACGTCGTAAGGCTGGCGGTAGATCAGTACAGGCTGCCCCTGTTTCCAGATCTGATCACTCAGTGTCGACTACGTTACCCCAATTTACAAACGCTGGCTTTGACGGCGTGGCTGCTGAAACCTCCATCTTAAGGGAGGAAGGTTTGTCTGAGGCTGTGATTCAGACTCTTGTTAGAGCTAGGAAGAAATCTTCCTCTAACATATACTACAGGATTTGGAGGTCCTATATTGACTGGTATGAGGCTAGGGACTTGCCTTGCAGGGTGTTTTCAATTTCTAGGATTTTGGAGTTTCTTCAACACGGTCTGGACCGGGGGTTCCAGCTTAGTACCTTGAAAGGGCAGGTCTCTGCTCTGACTGTCTTCTTTCAAAGGTCTTTTGCTCTGCATCCTCTGGTTAAGACTTTCTTCCAGGGGGTCACTCATGTGCGGCCTCCTAGAAAGCCTTTGTTGCCCGTTTGGGATTTGAATTTGGTTCTGTCGGCCCTCCGGGGGCCTCCTTTTGAGCTGGTGCAGGATGTTGCACTTTCTGTGCTCACTCAAAAGGTTGCCTTTTTGGTGGCTATTACCTCTGTTCGGCGTGTCTCTGAGTTGGCGGTTCTGTCCATTCAGGCCCCTTACTTTGAGAGACACCAGGACAAGGTGGTATTTCGCTTTAAGCCAGATTTCCTTCCTAAGGTGGTTTCTGCCTTCCATCTCAATCAGGATGTAGTTCTCCCTTCCTTGTGTCCTAAGCCTAGCAATGACAAGGAAGAGGGTCCTGCATTCTTTGGATGTGGTTCGTTGTGTGAAGTACTATTTGGTGGCTGCTTCTCCCTTTCGTAAGACGGACGCCTTGTTCGTGGTGCCCTCCGGGCCCAGGAAAGGTTTGGCGCCTGCCAAGTCTACCATTAGTAAATGGATTCGCCAGGCCATTGTTCGGGCCTATATTGCCAAGGGGAAGGTTCCCCCTTTTAAGATCACTGCTCATTCTACTCGTGCTGTTGGTGCGTCCTGGGCTTTTGAGCACCAGGCTTCTGTTGAACAAGTTTGTAAGGCTGCTACTTGGTCTTCCGTTCATACTTTTTCCAAGTTTTATAAGGTTGATGTGTGGGCCTCAGCGGATGCTTCTTTTGGTTGCAAGGTTCTGCAAGCTGCAGTGGTTTAAACTTTGTGCATTTTTTGCCGTATTGGGATCCCCACCCATGATGGACACTGCTATTGGATGTCCCACGTGTAATTTAATATCTCCGAAGCAGGGTGTGAGACATACTTGGAATAATACCATTTTGTGATTACTCACCTGTAAAATGGGTATTATAAGTATGTCTCACACCCTGCTTCGTCCCACCCTGAGTTGTATCTTGGATCCTCTATATGGTGAAACTTTTTTCTCTTAGATTTTATTGGCTCTTCCTGGTCCCCTTACTGCTTTCTTATACTGGGGAATGTGTGGGAGGTCCCAGGTATTTATGGCCCAGGAGGGGCTTCTTTTTTCTGGTCATCTCTGCAGAAGTTCGCCCTCTACTGGACATAGCCCACGTGTAATTAATATTTCCGAAGCAGGGTGTGAGACATACCTATAATACTCATTTTACAGGTGAGTAATCACAAAATGGTATTTTTGTAGCATTGGGACAAGTCCCCAGACTCATTGGGTCAGAAGGCTCAAGTAGAGGAGAATGTACTAGAAAGTCTCAGGTGAAAACTGTCGAGACAAAAGAATTCTGAAGTGATTACGACAGATGCCAGCTCTTGGGGTTGGGGAGCCCAACTGGACAATCTTAATGCCCATTGAAAGTGGACGACATACATAGCAAGGAGATCCTCCAATTTCAGTGAACAAAAGGCGGTCAAGCTAGCCTTGGATCATGTTTTACCTGTAATCTCAAGCAGGGATATCCAGATCTGCTCCAACAATGCTTTCACAGTAGCATATCTAAATCATCAGGTTGGAACCAGATCATTGTCCCTGATAAATCTCTCAAATTCCATTCTGTTGAAAGGCTGCCCTGAATACCGTTGCAGATTTTCTATGTCGGGTCAGAGTACAACAGTTCTAAACCATGAATTCTTCCTCCAGATTGAGGACTTCCCCAGGTGGACCTCTTTACCACAATAATTCAAAATTCAAGATTTTTTATTCACCCTGCTTTTGATTCCCCCCCCCCCCCCGCCCCTTTAGATAACTGCCGAAATTGATCTGAAGAGAAGAGGTATATTTATAAATCCGTTTCGGCCAAGAATATCCTGGTTCTCAGAACTGAAAAGGATGGTGAAAAAGGGCCATGGCATCTACCAAATGTTCTGAATTTGCTTCATCAGGGTCCCATTTTGCATCCAGAGCCAGCAAAGCTTTAACTGACCGCATGGATGTTGAAGGGGCCATCTTAAATAAGATAAGAAGGGGTGTTCTGGCAGAGTGATTAACACTCTATTGGACAGTTGTAAATTGACCACCAAATGCATCTGTGCAAAGGGTTGGAAGTGTTTTTCTTAATTTTTGAGGCTAACAAATGGATGTACCTAAAACTAGCTAAAGCAGACTATTGTGCAGGCTTACAAATCCAGAGGAATTCCTCCTCCACAGGTCTTGGCACATTCAACAAGAGCTATGTCAGCTTCCTGGGCAGAGAGGACAGGTGCCTCATATAGAAGAGATCTGTAAAACAGCAATTTGGTCTTCACCCCACACCTTCCTCAAAACTATAGGCTAAACCTCCTTTCTGCAAAACATCAGTCTTTTGGTAGAAGGGTATTACTAGCAGCTTCCCACCCCTAAGGTATAATTACTTGCTAATTCTCTCCGTGGGTCTTCCTGAAGGATGAAGAGAGAAAATTTCCGTTACTCACCGGTAGCCGTTTTTCTACCTTCAGGACAATCCCTTAGTTCTCGCCCATTGTCCTACAGTATACCTTATGTTACTTGATTAAGACTGAGGTGGAGAGCAAGGGCTGGGGTCTTAATCTTGTTCAGTTTGTGTTTCCTCCCAGAGGGTGGAGATGCTCTCTCCATGGGTCATCGTAGAAAAACAGGTAAGTCGGACGGGGATTTTTCTTACCATACTGATGTCCTGGAATCAAACAACGGTTGCCTCTATGCCTGTATTAAATCTGTGTAGCTCTGGACTGTGCCAACCTGATCCCTCACTATCTGTTTTAATGTGCTGTTGGTGCTCTGCTGCTTAACAAATTTGTGTTGTGTTATCTCTCATACACATTAGTTATGTTTCTGAATATTTTGGTTTACATCTGGTTTGTTATTCTAAGTATGTCTCACACCCTGCTTCGGAAGTAGTCATTACACTTGGGTTATGTCCAGTAGAGGGCGAACTTCTGCAGAGATGACTAGAAAAAAGGAAGCCCCTCCCGGCCCATAAATACCTGGGACCTCCCACACATTCCCCATATAAGTCTCTGCAGACGGCGAAGCATGTCAAGAAGATGGCGGTCTATCTTTCCTTTGCAGGTAAGCCGGGTTTACACCCGGCCACTTGTCCCTATTTCTGCCTGGACCTTAATTCTTAGTCCCTATGCCTCCCAGCCTTGGCTGTGAGTCCGGGTAAGGGTAGGTTACACCTTAGAGGTGTACTGTATAGGAGCTATGCTCCTCCGTGAGACCATATACAAAGGGTAGGCGGCCGCCAGGTTCGTGATCTTGGCATGGGATGCCCTGTCCCTTTATTGTCCCTGCGCTTCATTAGGTAGTTTTGGGACCCCCCCTCGTCACTCCCGATCTTGGATTATGGGGGGGGGGGGGGACCTGTACCTCCATTTTGCGGATTGTGGTTATTTCGCTGGGCCAGTGTGTGTGCGTGAGTGAGTGTGTATGATTGTGCGCACTTAGTTTAGCCAGGTCCGCACGGCTGTTGTTTTTAGCGGCGGCGGGCTGGCTCTCTAATGAACGGGCCGGCTCCGCAGCATGGCTGGGAGCGCGGCCATTCTTTCTCTTCATTTCAGTCAGGAGAGGGGGCGGGCCTGGCGCTCAGCGCGCTGGTTGCGGCCCGCCCCCCTCCTCTGGCGCCCTTTGCGGTCCTCAGCCAATGGCTGGGTACCGCTGTCTCTAGGCATGGTCGGGAGGGGGGCGGGGCCACGCGCGTCGTGCGGTCCGTTCTTGCCCGCCCTCCTTCTTCTCTCTGCTGATGGATGGATGTCATTCCTCCGGTTCTCTGTGAGGGCCCTGCGGGGCCTGTGTGTTTTTATTGTGCACTGCTGTTAACCCATTAGGGGCTCTCAGCTCATGGAAGGTGTTTTTCTTGTACTATATGCTTAACTGTATAAGATATATTTTATATATTATCGGAGAATGCATGCTTTCATATGTATATGGCGCTTGGTGTGATTTTTATGTTACCTTTTATATTGTGTCTTTCTAGATTAAAAGGGTTTTTTTCCTGGTCCTTAGGTCCCTCGTTCCAATTGGGGTCTATTCCTTGTCATACACAAATCCGCCCACTAACGGACATTAAGGGGCATCCCGGGTAGCTTATTAGCGTAATTCCCACTGGTCATTGCGACTACCATAAAAAATCACCTTATGGAGGCTTCCCAGGATACCAGGCTCGGGATCCCTTTGGGGCAACCCCGGCAGTTGTGGTTTGTGGGGTATCCCTTGCGGGGGATAATGTGCTTATTTGTATCCTATGTGCACAGCAGGCCATTGAGCGGCAATCTGGGCCCCTGGCGTCTGGATCAGCGCCGCTGGCCTCATCACCTACACCCCCACGCCTGGCTTTGACCCCAAGTGACACTGTCATTAGCGGGCAGTCGCAATCTGATGTATGTGCTTATTGCCGACATTGAGAGGATGATTGCTAACTTTGCGGCCAGGTAGACCCCAGCTAAGAGACGGCATTTGGTGCCGGCTGCACCGGCCTTTGCTTATTATGTTTATGAGCCGTTCACTTAGTCTGATTATTCCCCGCTTGAAGACAGGGGATTGTTTTCAGGACGCTGTAGGCTCTGATGATCAGCAGTTCTTTGATGTTGAAGCTGGGCAGGAGTGTGGGGATACTGCAGATACCCCCAGACTTCTGGCCCATATATTCTAAGCATACAGCACGTCCTGCTCCCGAATAGTAATAACATGTGGGTAATCCTCTGCCTCAGGCGCCGTGCACTGCAGACATGTAGAAAACAAGCTCCTCCCGGCCCTACATATACCGAGGGACCTCCCACAAATCCCCAGATTTTTCTGCAGTGCTGGAACTGCGAAGACATGAAGTATCACGCTCTTGCAGGCGAGCGGGCCTTACGGCCCAAGGTCCTGTGGGACTATTTCCACCCGTCCTCTTCAGAAGAAATATGCCTCCCAGCCTAGGCTGCGTGGGTCGGGTGAAGGTAGGTAGCACCTGGTGTGCTGAATGGAGCCATGCTCCACCGCAATCCCCCTCCATAGGGTAGGCGGTCAGGCCGATGGTGAGCCTCTAGAGGATGCCCCTCCCGCAATTTTGCCCCTGCCCCTCACAGACTTAGTCCATGGACAGCTTCAGCTTCCCCCTCGCTTCCTCCCGTAACTCGGGGGGAAAAAGAAGGGGGGGGGGGCGTGTGTGTGGCAGCCCTAGTGCTAATTCGCCTTAGACCTGGGTCCTTTAATCATGGGGTCAGTGTTGCGCCTCACTGTACAGCGCGAGCTGTCTTTTTTACTAACAGTCTGCTTTCGGCAGATTCATTCCAGCGTGTCAGCATTAGAGGTTGCTTATTCTCCGCTGTTCTACTTTGCCGTTGGTTAGAGCTTCGCGCTCTTTGGGGGAGGCGGAGACTCGGCATGACGTGCCTCGCGTCACAGCCCGGCCTGGCCCACCCCTCAAGGTTCGCTGGCGCCATTTTCTCTATCTTCGCGCGTGGTGTGGTTCGCCTCCTCCCTTGGTCATGTAAGTGCCCTCCGGAGCGGCATGGTTCTATGTTTTTCAGACAGCGCATGGACCCTGACCCTTCTGAGGAAGGTGAGCTATTTTCAGACTCGGGCTCCTCCCATGGGATGCCCGCAGGCCGTGATGATTCTGAGCCTGGTTCCTGGGGTCTGTGTGACACAGATGAAATCCTTATCAAGATTTTTGAGGTTTTGTCAATCTCCCCTCCTGGGGAGATCCCCAAGCCGAAAAGGGAGAGTTTCCATACAGCGCCGCCGCGCTTGGAGTTCCTAGAACAGGAACATTTCCAGAATCTTATATCCCAGGAATGGGAATCGCCTGGTAAGCTTAAAGGGATTCCAGGGGCCTGGGAATGGAAGTACCCCTTCCCTCCTGATGTGGTTAATTTATGGTCAGCTCCCCTGGTGGTGGACACGCCGGTTATAGGGGTCACAAACCCCCCTTTTATGACTGCTCCCTGTCTTAGGTCTCGGGCCCCCTGCGCGGGGGGAGGGGGGGCTTTCGGCCTCTTGCGAAGCTCTAGATCTTCTTAGTCTCCCTGGGGTCTGCCGGACGCCAAGACTATTTCTAGACAGTGTCGCAGGATCAACCCTGCGGATTGAGGCATTACTTGGGGCCTCTCTTCGTGCCCAGGCTACTAGCCTGGCGCGACTGGGGACACGCCTGAGGGGGGGGGGGGGTCTGCGTTGGGACCTACCGGGTCGTCTTCCTTACCCCCCCAGTCTCTGCATCAGACCAAAGTGGGTCGGTGTCCCCAGGGAGCTACTGGATGGTTGCTCAACCACCTCATCCTCTCATGGTCCCTTATCCACTATCCCCCGTTCCTGGGAAATCGGCTCAGGCTTGCAGCCTTCTTCTCTGGCATTAGGGGACCCCTGGTTACAGGGGCTCTGCCCCCCTTTACTGGCACCTTACCTTCACCAGGCGGGATGGCGACTGGTGGGCCCGTTGGCGGCACATCAAAATGATGTCACTTATACCGAGCCCTTGGGCTCTTCGGCGCAGTAGGTTACTGAACCTACATATGTCCCAGCACCCCGGTGCTTGGTCTGTGCTCATGCCTTTTTGGTAAGGTGGTTCCTCTTGAGCTTCCCATATGCAAGGGCCCCGTCAGGGGGGCACTCCCCTTCCTTACCAGCATCTCCTAGCGAATGGTCACCCTGGGTACCAAGTCTCGCAGGTTGGGCGGGGGAAAGGAAGAATCCTTCCACAATCCCCGTGGTTCTAGATTGGGCCCCCTAGAGGGTCCATCTTACCTGCTGGGCTTGTTGAAACGGTGGGCCCCCGTTGACTCTATATGGCTGTCCTTCTCCTCCTTCAGGATCGGTCGGTTTATGGGGGACTCCTGGTCTGTTGAAAGACAATGGCCTGGTTTTAATGCTGGTCTAAAGATTGTGACAGGTTGCTACCTCTGGAAGGTCCCTGATCCTGTCTTGGGCGGGGGTCTACTCCCCCTGCTTCTCAGCGGTATTCGCTTCAATGGATGCCCTTAGCGGCAGGTTATGCTATCCCGGTGTTGCCCGGGGAGCCTAGCGTGGCTCTGAGGGGTCTCCCTCCTGACACAGGGCCTCTGCCCTTGTTCCTACTGTCCCAGAATATTCTAAATCCGGTCAGGGGGGCTGAGTATTTAGGCATAGCCTTGCTATTTCATATGCCTTCTCTTCATCACCCTACTGGTGGGTTCTGTGCACAGTTGGTCTGATAGAGAGTCCCATGGGATCTGAAGGTGTAGGTTTTGTCCTGGCCTTCCTGCAGGAGTCTGGTTCTGTCACCCTTGTAGGGAATTCTTTTGGGGATTGCTTAGCTGCATCTCCCCAGTAGTTCCATAGTCCCTGCGGGGATCAATTTTCACTTTTTACCCTGCGGACTTCCTGGGGACCCTGCCTGGATGCTGTCTCAGCTGCCCTGTAGTCCAGCCCGCTTCTCTGGGGCCTCCTGACTCCGTCAGACATGTGCCTGAGACGATGGATCTGGTTGCTTAACCTTGACTCGAAGTATACATATATATACATGTACAGATATATACGGCTACAGGCACCCCATGCCTGGGGGTGTTCCTTTTACGCTGGGCCTCCGGTCCAGGTGGTCTGTTGGATCCTTGCTTCAGTCCCTTAGTCTAGCCATGGGCTTATTCTTAATAATACTAATATGAAGGCCTACATCCCTCTATAGGTTTTACACTTCTCCCCACGCCGGCCTTCTCGGCCTTTAGGGGGACTGCTGTTCTTGGAGTCTACAGGCACCTCCTTAGGTATGCGCCTGATATCTGTCCCAGCGCCATTGCGCCTTTGGCTCAATCCGTCTGGATGCCCCCTGATCCTGAGGAAGCCTTGGCTTCCTGATAATTAGGGGTCTGTATTCCCGTCTTGGTCGGGTGACCTGTTTCTGTTATCCCTTTGGGGGTGTTACAAGTGTTGTCACAAGGCTTCCTTGCCTGTGAGCTGGTTGGGTCACTACACTGACCTATGTTCCTTCAGGGGAGTGATTCTCCCCTTTTGCTGTTTACTCCGTTATCTGGGTGCTTGGGTACCACTGGCCCTTCAGCACCAGGGCTTTTTCTCTGTTAGTTCAGTTACTAGACTTATGGCCTGTCTCTGTTCATACCTTCATGGTCCTGTTATGAGACTGACGTTAGAGCCTTTGCTCATGTCATGCCTGTTGCAAGTTTTGCAGGTGACAGCGCCTTTACTGTCCGCTGTGCCTTGCTTTTTTCTGGGGATCCCACCCTGCTTATGGACACTGCTATTGGATGTCCCACATGTTATGACTATTCGGGAGCAGGATGTGCTGTATGCTTAGAATAATACAACTCTGTGAAGTACTCACCTGTAGAGTTGGTATTATACGCATACAGCACGTCCTGCTCCACCCCACCCTGGTTTCACTTATTCTGGATCCCCTGTATGGTGATTTGTTATCATTAGATATTGTTACCAGTTATTCTGGGTGGTTTGTTCCTCCTGGCTTCTCTTCTCACTGCTTTTCAATGCTGGGGA
This sequence comes from Gastrophryne carolinensis, assembly GCA_027917425.1. NCBI lineage: Eukaryota > Metazoa > Chordata > Amphibia > Anura > Microhylidae > Gastrophryne > Gastrophryne carolinensis. Next base: position 67,353,248 of record CM051243.1, on the reverse strand, counting down.
TTTGTGGGAGGTCCCTCGGTATATGTAGGGCCGGGAGGAGCTTGTTTTCTACATGTCTGCAGTGCACGGCGCCTGAGGCGGAGGATTACCCACATGTTATTACTATTCGGGAGCAGGAAGTGCTGTATGCGTATAATACCAACTCTACAGGTGAGTACTTCACAGAGTTGTATTTTTTGAGGTTCTTGCTATTTCCCCTCCTGCGGGATTTTTTAGGAATGGAAAAAGTCCAGCCGGGGGGGGGGGGGCTGGGATAGGAAGTATCCCTTCCTGGTGGTCACGGTGAAGCGCTGGTCGTCACCCCCTGAAGTATGCTCGATTCTGGGGTTGTCCAACACATTGGTTGTGCATTCACCAGACTCCACCACATGTAGGTTGGTGAGAATTGTCGTCTTGATCAAATGGTGTCACGCGCCTTTGCCGGTGTGGGCTCGGCCCGGCGCCCCGTTTTGTGCATCAGCTCTCACGGCCGTAGCTACCAGATCTGTAATTAGGGGCTTGTTGAATGGTCCCCATATTGACCCTGCTAGTGATATGTTTGCAGCACTTACGAGGTGTGATTTGTTTATGACCTTTGTCTTCTCAGCTTGGTCGATACAATATGCATGTGTAGTAGAACCTCGGCCTCGCTTTTGGCTATACGCAATGGGTGGCTGAGATGGCGGCTAAGAAGGCTCTCGCGGGGCTACCCTTCTTGGGTATGCGGCTGTTTGGAGTTTAATTGGGCTCAGTGGCGAAAGGAGGAAAGCTGCCACAACGCAAATGCAACGCCGCTCCTTTCGGGGTGCAGGCTCCTTTTACTCCTTCCTTTCGTGGCTCTCGAGCAAGCAGGGGAGTTGCTTGCTCTGTGTTCAGAGGTGACTCCTGGGGTAGGGGCAGAGGACGTGCCCGCCCCGGAACTGCCTGGGGTGCCAAACCCAGGGCTGATGCCAAGCCCTCTCAGCATTGAGGGGGCGTCCTCATCCTCGCGGGTGGGGGGACGGCTACGGCACTTCGCCCAGGTCTGGTCCTGGGAGGTCACAGACAAATGGATCCTGGAAGTGGTCTCTTCCGGATGCAAGCTGGAGTTCGAGTTCCGGCCTCCTCCCAGATTCCTCAGGTCTCCGGTTCCTTCGGACCCCCGGGCTGCGCAGGGGCTGTTGTTGGCAGTACAAAATCTTCTGGAGTTGGAGGTCATTTGCCCGGTGCCCATCTCAGAGAGACGCCGGGGCTATTATTCCAGCCTTTTTACAGTGCTCAAAAAAAAAAAAAAAAATAGGATGGTTCCATAAGACACATTCTGGTTTTTAGAAATTCTCAACAGGTTCTTCTGGACCAAGAAATTTCGCATGGAATCTCTGCGCTCGGCCATCAATTCCCTTCGTCCAGGGGACTTTATGACGTTCATGGACGCTTACCCTCATGTGCCGATCTTCCTAGGTCGTCAGCGGGTTGTCAGGTTTGTGGTGGGAGATCAGCGCTGCTAGTTTGTGGCTGTTCCCTTCGGACTGACCTCGGCACCACGGGTGTTCACCAAGGTGTTGGCGGGTGTAATGGCTCTTTTCAGAGCCCAGGGCATTCGCATTGTGCCGTATCTGGATGACATTCTCATCACGGCATCCTCTCTCAGCCAGGCAGAACTGGACACCAGAACGGTGGTGACGTCGCTGGAGAGGTTCTGTTGGGTGATCATCTACCCTAAGTCTTCTCTCTCCCCGTCAAGGGAGGTTTCCTTTCTGGACATGAATCTGGATACCATTTAGACCAGAGGGTTTCTGCCTCAGTCGAAGGTGCAGATGGTACAAGATTTGATACGTCTTCTTCTGTCCAACCCTCGCCTGTCCGTCCGGCAAAGGATGAGGCTGGTGGGGTTAATGGTGGCCTTCTTCGAGGCGGTTCCCTTTGTTCAGTTTCACATGAGACCTCTTCATATTTATCTGTTAGCGGTTTGGGACAGATGCTCTCTGTCTTTGGATCAGTCGTTTGTGCTGTTTCCCCTGGTTCGGCGGTCTCTTCAGTGGTGGCTGGAACTGAGGAATCTTCTGAGAGGCAGACCTTGTTGGGCTCCTTGTTGGGAGCAGGTCACCATGGATGCCAGCCTGTTGGGCTGGGGGGGGGTTTCTAGCTGGAACGTCGGTTCCAGGGGCTGTGGGGTCCTTAAGAGACTCGCACCCCCATTAACGTCTTGGAGCTGAGGGCTATCTGGTTGGTGCTGTTGCACTTGACGCTTCACCTCCAAGGCTTACCGGGTCAGGTTCGATCAGACCATCGGACTACGGTTGCTTACATCAATCACCAAGGCGGGACTCGCAGCAGGAGTGCCCTCTGTGAGGTTTTCTCTGATTCTTGCATGGGTCGAGAGCAATGTCCCATGCATCTCGGCGATGTAGAACATGGAAGCGGACTCCCTCGTCGGGGGGGGGTCCTCTTGTCGAGGGGAATGGTCCCTCAACAACAAGGTATTTCTTTCCATTTTGTCACAGGTGGGGGTTCCCGGAGGCGGATCTCTTTGCCTCCCGTCACAACCACAAGCCCCCTGCCTTTTTTTGTCTGGGTCTCGGGATCCTCTGTCTCTGGCAGGGGCTGCCGTGTCCCTTGCCTGGAGGGATCTGAGTCTCCTGTACCTGTTTCCTCCCTTCTCCATGGCTGGCAGGGTGGTGTGCATGCTGGTTCAAGTGGATGTGCCAGCAACTCTGGTGGCTCCAAGGAGGCCAAGACAGGTGTGGTCCGCGGACGTCGTGTGGATTGCAGGCAATCGGTACCAGTTGCCTCTGTTTCAGGATCTGGTCACTCTAGGTCAGCTTTGTTGCCCAATTTACAAACGTTGGATTGACGGCGTGGCTGCTGAAACCTCCTTTTTTTAAAGATGAAAGTTGGTCTGATGCTGTGATCCAGACACTTGTTGGGGCTAGGAAGAGGTCTTCCTCTAACATCTACTACAGGCCTTGGTGGTCCTATATTGATTGGTGCGAGGCTATGGCCTTGCCTTGTAGGGTGTTTTCGATTCCCAGGATTTTGGAGTTTCTTCAATATGGTTTGGACCTGGGTTTTCAGCTTAGTACCTCGAAAGGACAGTTCTCCGCCCTTGCGGTTTTCTTTCAAAGGTCTTTGGCTCTTCACCCTTTGGTTAAGACTTGTATTTTGTTCTGTCGGCTCTCCAGGGGCCTCCTTTTGAGTCGATGCAGAATGTTGCACTTTTCATTCTCACGCAAAAGGTTGCCTTTTTGGTGGCTATTAACTCTGTTCGATGTGTTTCTGAGTTGGCGGCTCTGTCTATTCAGGCTCCTTGCTTTGAAAGACTTCAGGACAATGTGGTCTTCTGTTTTAAGCCAGATTTCGTACCTAAAGTGGTCTCTGCCTTCCTTATCAATCAGGATGTGGTTCTCCCTTCCTTGTGTCCTAAGCCTAGCTATGACAAGGCGAGGGACCTGCACTCTTTGGATGTGTTTGTTGTGTGATGTACTATTTGGTGGTTAATTCGGTAGGACGGACGCCTTGTTGTGTCCTCTGGGCCCCAGTAGGGTTTGGCGTCCGTCAAGTCTACCATTAGTAAATGGATATGTCTGACCATTGTTGGGGCCGATTCTGCCAAAGGGAGGGATCACCCTTTTCAGATCTCTGCTCATTCTACTCGTGCTGTTGGGGTTTCCTGGGCTTTTCAGCACCAGGCTTCTGTTGCAATAGTTTGTACAGCTGCTACTTGGTTTTCTGTTCTTACCTTTCCAAGTTTTATAAGGTTGATGTGCGGGCCTCAGCGGATGCTGTTTTTGGCCGCGAAGTTCTGCAAGCTGCAGTGGTTTCATTTGTGCACTTTGCCTTTTGGGATCCCCACCCTTTTTGGACACTGCTATTGGATGTCCCAAGTGTAATGACTACTTCCGAAGCAGGGTGGGAGACATACTTAGAATAATACCATTTTGTGATTACTCACCTGTAAAATGGGTATTGTAAGTATGTCTCACACCCTGCTTCGCCCCGCCCTGAGTTGTATATTGGATCCTCTATATCAGGGGTACTCAACCACTTCTTGTAAAGGTCCATTTACAGGCATCTGGTGAGAGGCGAAGGTCCGGACGGGGCGCTGTCAGGGGGGCTGGATAGATAGAAATCAGTGCATTGGGGTGGGTTGGGTTGGATTATACATTGCAATGCCACTTCTTGTCCATGCAGTACTTCATATTGCAATGCTAGGTGCAGGGAGGCAAACAACTACATCGCCAATCTGTAACAGGGCAGCACTGTGCATGGCAACACAGAAGCAACTAAGTGCAGGGCTGTCAGGGCAGGGGGCCAGAAATTTGGCACCGAGGTCCGCATTCGGACCCCGGTCCGCCAGTTGAGTACCACTGCTCTATATGGTGATACTTTTTTCTCATAGGTTTTATTTGCTCTTCCTGGTCCCCTTACTGCTTATTTCAGCAGCCATGTGTTAGGATGCTGCTGTGGGTAGTGTTAGACACAACAGGGGCTGTACATATAAGCTGCACAATTTAAAGATTGATCATAGTAGTGGAATTGGGCACTGCAGCCACTGTCATTGGTTTTTGCAGATAATGGTGAATATTTCTCCTCAGGAGACCTGTTAAAGGCTGCTGGGTCTATAACTAGGTAGACACACTGTGTCTTATTAATTGGTGTTATATAAGGAAAATCCGGTGCTTGGCAGCCTGTGCATTGTATGTACCTGTAACCCTTGGAAAAATCTGCAGTCTGCAGCTAATTAAACAACAAATCAAAACTCGTATCGTTTTAGATCAAATTTAAATGTTGCTCTGTAGTTGCGGTGTGTGCCCTGAAAGTTCCCAAGCCATATACTCTCCAGGCATCATCATGGCAAGCAGTATAAAAGCTTTACCATTTATAAGCAGCTTAATAGATTCCTTACAGCAGTAGCCTCTGTTGTCCATACTTGCTGCTGGCTGGAATCATCAATATTCCAAAATCTTTATCCTTTCTTTAAAACGTCCGTGCTTTTTCCAGCTTTCCAACTTGGAGTGGAATAGCTCTCCCCTCCTCTATTATTAGTGAGCCTTGTGCCGCTATGTAACGCATTCTCAATATTTTCACGCACATTGAGTTACCAGACTGATTAGATATGATTTGAACTGCCGGCTGACTTGCAATGATTGCTCGGCCTGAAGCAAACACTGAGCAGATTACCATGGCAAATGTTTGCTGAGCGTTCAGCAGTGCGTGCATTTATTACCATGTTAAAGGTGCAGGGCCATCTTGCATTCGCTCTGTCAGTGTGCTGCAGTGCACTATGAGACTATGACATTATGAATTCTGTGATTAGTTGTTTTTTGTGGTTTTTATTTATTTATGTTGTACTCAGTAGCACTGATCAGACCTTATCTGCTTGCCCATATGGATCCAGAGCATCCAATGTGTGTAGTTACAAGTGCCCCCCCCCCCCCCCCGTGCTTTAACCCCCTGCAAACAGATTTATTTTCTTTATCTCTGCTCCCATGGTGAATTTGGGCCAGGGGGCACAGACAATCAGGATGCGCCCCTGAGCACAGAACTCCTCACTTCTTGGGTGTTTCAAATGAACAGGATGAGTGGATTACATTAGATTCCATGTGTAGGAAGGATCTCTCCTTACATACAGCTTGCCCCATCTGATGCCCACGTTTTTGAATTAAATACATTTCTTAACTCTCCACCCTTTCTCTTCAGGACACATTAAACTGGCTGAAAGATATTAAAGAACTCCTCCTTAGCTTTGTCATTTATTGGATAGTCCATATAATATTGTTTAGTATTCCAATCTAAAGGAGAAACAGACAGCTTTTACAACTGTTCTTTTTGCTGTGAAAATTGATATTTTATCAGGTCTTTGCTTTTCTTTTACTTTATATTGTTTCAAAGACTACACTTGCATAGTTAGCTGGTGATTCAAATCTCTGAGCTGCCATTCCCTTGCACAATTCTGCCAGGACCTCTATTCAGGGACCTGCTGTCTGTAATTATGCTAATTTATTATGAAGTAAAGTAAAGGATGATAGAGAAAATCTGCAGCCCACAGTCCTTCTTTGAGGTAAGCTGACCTCTTTCCAGCTTGATCTTTGACAGAGCTGTAACAAACCTTGCAGCAGTTGGCACCTCGTCCAACTGTGAAGCGGGTGCTTGCATGCTTACTGGGACAGACCTTCCTGTCAATTTTAGGTGTAATTTGAACTTACAGAATACATTTCATTTGTACAAGTGGGGGGCATATTTGAAACCTTTACATTTTCCAAGTGTACAGCACGGCCTGTTTCATTCAATCATTGCTTCTGGGTATTCCGCCACAAGGTGGCGCAGTTGACTGCAGAAGACTTGTGGCTCCTCCCGGCCCTATAAAAAGCCAGGAATTCTCTGCAGTCATGACTGCGAAGACCAGAAGTTGGCTCTCTGTTTTCGCAGGCAAGCGGGGCAACCAAGCCTGCGGCCCTGCAAACCTATTCCCACCCGCTTCCGGACCCTCTTGCCTCTCAGCCTCGGCTGACGGATCAGGTGAGGGTAGGGGAGTGAATGTCAAGGTGCTCGGTGAGCTTTGCTCCAGACCGCATATTCTATTGCTGAAGGGTAGCCGGTCCATAGGCATATGGTAAGCCTAGGGGGACGGAGGAACCACTGCTGCCCTGGTGTGTGAGCTTCTGGGGGGTGAGTTTTATTGGGGGTTGTTCATGTGGGGGACCCCCCCCCCTCCACCTTTACCGGTGGCTCCCGCACGCTGCGTGTTCTCGCCCTTCCTCTCCTCCCACTTCCCTATCCCGCGGGCTTGCGGGGGGGGGGGGGGTCGGGTGCGCGCGAGCACTTCGCCAATTGTGGCTTTCTTTATCCCGCCACCGCGAGAGTACTGCGCTCCGCGGCGGGAGATGTTGGGGATCCGGGCCTTTGCACTGATGTTGGCACCATTGCTTGTGTGGGCGCCGGCGTTTCGTGCCTGTTAGCGGCTCGGGGATCTTTGTCGGCGCCATTTTGAAGGTTCCATGCTGCTGCTGCTGGGGCTCTCTCCGCCTGCCTGGTCCCTCTCCTGTCGTCGCTTGGGGATCTTCTTGCGATCTTCCGGCTCCTGCGGTGCTGCTCAGCTGGTCCGTGAGTTGATCCAACAGGGTTTTTTTTTTGGGTGCATGTGCTGTGGGATGCTCATGATTGTCTTGCTTATGTCTTGAAGACAGGATAACAACTTTTGGTTTCTCCCTGTCCAATATTCCCTCCCCCCTGCCACCTTTCCCGGCGCTGTGGGGCATCCCTTGGGGGCATCCCGGGTGGGCTCTGATTTAGCCTTTATTCCGGGTGGGCTGACTGTGCCTTTTTTTGATAATCACCATATTGGGGGCTTCTGGGGATAGCGAGCTTGGGGGCCCCTCGAAGCAACCTCAGCTGTGTCATGTGTGGGGCATCCCCTGAGTGGTGGTGGCGGTTTGTGTGCCTTGCGCTCAAATTATTATTGTGGATCAGGCTGGGCCGAGCGCTTCTCTTTCCAGTCCTGTGTTACCTACGGCACCTCCTGGCCCTCCATGCCTGCATTTAGCCCCCAGTGAGGAGGATACTAGCAGGGGGTCGTAATCAGATCAGGCGCTGCGCGTGGCCAGCATTGAGCGGCAATTGGCCCGACCGGCGGCGGGCAAGGCCTCTAGCACGAAGCGACACATTGACGCTGCATTGTCCCTATTTGCCGAGGAGGATGAGGGCCTTGATGTGTATGGAGGACGTGACTCCCTGGAGGAGGGGGGCTTTTCCGTGACTCGGACTCCTCTGGGGATCGCCAGGACGGTTACGATAGTGACCTAGGGTCCTACTCTGATGAGGATAGTTGGCTCCCGGATGATACTTATAGCCTCTTGTCGGCGGTTTTCGAAACATTAAACATCGCCCCCCCCCTAAGGCGGCGAAGAAGAAGCAGGGTGAGCTTTTCCACCCTGGCAAGCAACGCTTGGAGTTCCCGGACCAGGGCCATTTCTCAAATATGGTTCTGAAAGAGTGGGAACATCCTAATAGGTTACCCTCGGTGCCCAAGGGTTTGGATAGAAGGTATCCGTTTTCGGCAGATTTGGTTAAGCGCTGGTCGTGCCCTCCTGAGGTGGACGCTCCAGTCCTGGGGCTATGTAACACTTCGGTCATGCCATCCCCCGACACTACCACGCTGCGTGATAGCGCGGACCGGCGTATGGATCAGTTGGCTTGTCATGCCTTTACCTTTGTGGGGGCCGGTTTGCGCCTGATCTGCGGCGTGGCTATCGCCATTAAAAAAAAAAAAAGGTCAGACGTCTTGCTGAGGCCGCCCGGTCTGGTAAGAATAGGGAGGATTATAAAGACCTTTTGCTTTGCTCTGATTTTATTGCGTTTGTGCTGGCTGCCATGGACGATGCCGTCCGGCTTGGCGGTAGGGCCCTCGACCCTGTTGGTGGCTATGCGTCGGTCAGTTTGGTTGTGTCAGCGGGCTGCTGACACTGCCGCTAAGAAAGCTCTCACTGGGCTTCCCTTCACGGGTCTCCGTCTTTTTGGTGAGCGTCTGGATGCTGTGACCAAGGATGGTAGGCTCCCCCAGCGTAGAAAGCAGGCTCGGCCCTTTCGGGGCCCCTCCTCCTTTCGTCCTTCAAGGGGAGGTCGTGGCCCACCTTACTCAGGTAGTCTCAGAGACTCTTGGGGCCGAGGTAGATCCTGTGGTCGCCCCAGTCTCTCTTGGGGGATCAAGCCCAAACCCCCTCCCAAGGCTCCTCAGGCATGAGGAGGCGCCCTCGCCCGACCGGGTGGCGGGACGGCTTCGGCTTTTTGCTCATGTCTGGAGGCTTCGTGTCTCAGACCGGTGGATTCAGGAGGTGGTGTCCTCCGGTTAAAAGATAGAGTTTGCAGCCTGGCCGCACCCAAGATTCCTCCGATCCTGGATATCCCAAAACCCTGTGTCGGCTCAGCGACTGCGTCTGGCCATCCAACGTCTTCTGCTGTCAGGTGTCATTTGTCGGGTACCTCTTCTGGAACAGGGTCGGGGATACTACTCCAACCTGTTCACGGTACCCAAGAAGGACGACTCCCGGAGGCCCATCCTAGACTTAAAGGGTCTCAACAAGCTTGTCAGGTTCAAGCACTTTCGCATGGAGACTTTACGCTCGGGCCGTAAGTTCTCTTCCGCTGGGCGACTTCATGACCACGGTGGACATCAAGGATGTCTATCTTCACGTGCCAAACTTCCCAAGTCACCAGAGGTTCCTGAGGTTCGCTCTGGGGGATCAATTCTACCAGTTTGTGGCCTTGCCGTTCGATATCACCTCGGCTCCTCGGGTTTTCACCAAGGTGTTGGCTGGCGTCATGGCTCTCCTGAGGAATCGGGGCATTCGCATCCTTCCTTACCTGGACGACATTCTGATTGCTGCTCAGTCTCTTCATCAGGCCGAGAGGTATACTCAGGTGGTGACGTCCACTCTCGAGTCCTTCGGCTGGGTGATCAACTATCCCAAGTCTTCACTATCTCCGTCGTTGGTGTGGTCCTTCCTGGGCATGACGCTGGATACTTCTCAGGTCAAGGTATTTCTCCCTCAGCAGAAGGTGGAGGGCATTCAGGTGCAGGCACGGGCCCTGCTGTCGTGTTCTCACCCCTCCATTTGGCAGGGGAAGCAGTTGGTGGGCCTCATGGTGTCTTGCTTCGAGGCGGTTCCCTTTGCTCAGTTCCACATGAGACCTCTTCAGTTGAATCTCTTAAACATAGAAACATAGAAGGTTGACGGCAGAAGGAGACCATACGGTCCATCTAGTCTGCCCTTATGTGTATACTGTATGTACTCTTTATCTTAGGATAGATGTGTGCTTATCCCAGGCATGTTTAAATTCAGTGACTGTTGATGTTTCAACTACCTCTGCTGGAAGTTTGTTCCAAGCACCTACTACTCTTTCTGTAAAATAATATTTTCTAACATTGCTCCTGATCTTCCCCCCGACTAGCTTCAGGTTGTGCCCCCTTGTTCTATCGTTAAGAACAAGGGGGCACAACCTGAAGCTAGTCGGTTTGGGATCGGATTCAGGAGTCCCTGGATCAGGAGTTTGCTCTGGCCCCTCCGGTCAGGCAGTCTCTCTCCTGGTGGCAGGACTCGAGGAATCTTTTAGTGGACAGGTCCTTTCTGCCTCTGCGCTGGGAGATTGTCACCACGGATGCCAGTCTGACCGGCTGGGGGGTGGAGTTTGGCAGTCTCTGAAGTTCCAAGGTCAGTGGGGTCCCCAGTAGGCCCATGCGCCCATCAATATCCTAGAGCTGCAGGCGATCAGGTTGGTTCTCTCCCAGTTGACCCCCCACCTTCGGGGTCGTGCTGTACAGGTCCGCTCGGACAATCAGACGGCGGTTGCCTACATCAATCATCAGGGAGGGACCCAGAGCAAGCGAGCTCTCAAGGAGGTGCCTCTGATCTTGTCTTGGGCGGAGGAGACTGTTCCCTGTATCTCGGCGGTTTACATCCCAGGGGTGGAGAATCAGGAGGCGGACTCCCTGAGCAGGGGGGACGTCTCGCCTGGGGGAATGGTCCCTCAGCATCAAGATCATTCACGACCTGTGTCGCCGCTGGGGTCAGCCGGACGTGGACCTGTTTGCGTCCCGTCACAATCACAAGCTTCCATGATTTGTCTCCCTGTCAAAGGACCCTCTGGCCTTCGCCACGGACGCGCTAGCAATACCTTGGACGGAGTTTCGGCTCCTCTATGTATTTCCTCCCTTTCCTCTGCTGGGTCGGGTGCTGCCCAAGATAGCCCTGGAGGGGGTACCGGCCATTCTGGTGGCCCCCCGCTCGCTGGAGAGGGTATGGTTCGCGGACGTCGTACAGATGGCAGTAGATCGGTTCGTCCTGCCCGACAATCCAGAGCTTCTTACGCAGAGACAGCTGCGCCATCCCAGTTTACAAATGCTGGCTTTAACGGCTTGGCTGCTGAAACCTCTATCTTGATGGCCAAGGGTTTGCCAGCCTCAGTCGATGGCTTGGAAGAAATCCTCGTCTTTTATCTACTACAGGGTCTGGCATGCTTACATTGCTTGGTGTGCGAGTCGAAGTCTCTTTTTTTGTCGGGAATTTTCCATTCCCAGAATTCTGGAGTTTATACAGCATGGTATGGTTTCGGGCCTTCAACTTAGTACTCTCAAGGGACAGGTTTCGGCTCTGGCAATTTTTTTCCAAAGATCCTTTGCCAATCACAGGCTTGTTAAGACCCTCTTCCAGGGGGTTACTCATGTGTGTCCGCCGCGTAAGCCTCTGCTACCGGTTTGGGACTTGAATTTGGTGTTGTCTGCTCTACAGGGTCCTCCTTTTGAGCCCTTGTGCAATGCTGCGCTGTCCATAATGACTCTTAAAGGAGCAGTATTACGAAATTTGCATTAAAAAAGATAAATAATTAAATAGCCACACAATAGCTTCTAACATGTGTATAAATAATGAGGCGATAGAAAAAGGAAAAAATATATGCCTTACTTTTAAATTGTATAATGGCAATGGCTCAGTCCATTTGCCGAATAGGGGGATCTGCTGGGTTCTATTTAGTGAGCTGCTTCATTTAGCCCACTGGTCTCCTAGAAACACTTTACCTCAGAGGTTGACACTGTAATCAGCGGTAACGGTTGTGTGTGTGTGTGAGGTGCTGCTTTTGTTATGAGACCAGGTGACTCAAATGTGTAAAATCTATACAAAATAAGCAAAACTGACTGAAAATAACTGAAATTCTTTGAATAACTGTGCAGGAAAATCTAAAGATATTAAAGTGGAACAAAACAGTGGCCGACCCTGAAGTCTATAAGACCCGGCCATTGACCTTCCCCCTTGGGCATCCTAAATCGGGATGCCCCACTATGTGAAACGACCCCTGGATAACCACAGATTCCCCCATTTTTCTGGCGCTCACGCAGATAGTCATTTAGACAGGCCGGGCGGCCAGGAAGGTTACTGCTCAGGCTCCCCATCTGTGTGCAAACAGCGCTGATTGGATGAGAGCCCGCGCATTCGCTGTGGGACAGGGAAAGGTACGTTTTCACAGGCGAACTTGGGGATTTCACATATCATGGCATCCCAAGTCGGGATGCCCCTAGCGGCACAAAACAAAACTCCAGATAGTGAAAATCCTGGGTTGGGCTTTGCTCAAAACACACAAAGCTGAAAGAAAGATCATATGGAAAAATGTGTTGAGAAAAGAGAGAGAAAATGGTAAACTGAAAGATTCTGCAGCAGAGCCAACATGAAGGGAAAACCGTCAAAATAAAAAATGTTTAGAGCAAAAAAACAGGATGTAAACATAAAAATCCAATTCTGAAATAAAATACCCCCCCCCCCCCCCCCCCCCAAAAAAAAAAAAAACAAAAAAAAAAAACTGGTGAGTCTGAGATTCGAACCAGTGATTCTCTGGTTCAAACTGACATTTAATTTACCAATGAGCTAAATGACTTCTAGAGCTTTTCTTTCTGTTTTAGATACACACACACACATCATTTTTTTCTAAATTTGTAATTCTTACTCCAACACTTACCTATATTCAAAGTACCATTTAAATATAAGTCACCAAGAAAAATTTGCGATACTGCTTTTTTTGGTCGCTATTACTTCGGTACGTCGAGTCTCTGTGCTGGCGGCGCTTTCCATGTAACCTCCTTATTTTGAGCGGCATCAGGATAAGGTGGAATTTTTTCCCAAGGTTGTATCTGCCTATCTGCCTTTCATCTCAATGAGAACATTGTCTTACCTTCCTATTGTCCTGCCCCTGCTAATTCCAAGGAACGGAACCTTCATTCTCTGGATGTGGTCAGGGCGCTCAAGTATTATTTGGTCGCCACTGAGCCTTTTAGGAAGTCTGATTCTCTTTTTGTTCTTCCTTCTGGTCCTAGGAAGGGCTTGCCTCCGGCTAAATCTACTATCAGCAAGTGGATTAGACAGGCGGTGGTGCGTGCTTATTTTGCCAAAGGGAAGGAACCTCCCTTCTGGGTTACTGCTCATTCTACTAGGGCTATTGGTGCCTCTTGGCTTTTCAGTACCAGGCTTCTGTTGAACAAGTTTATAAGGCTGCTACTTGGTCTTCTGTTCATACTTTTTCTATGTTTTACAAGGTTGATGTTAGGGCCTCAGCGGATGCTGTGTTTGGCCGCAAGGTGCTTCAGGCGGTAGTTGTCTGAACTGCTTGCCGTTACTCATTGGGGATCCCACCCTACTTAAGGACACTGCTACTGGATGTCCCAGAAGTAATGAGTGAATGAAACAGGCCATGCTGTACACTTGGAATAATACAATTCTGTGATTACTCACCTGTAGAATTGATTTTACTGTGTACAGCACGGCCTGTTTCATCCCTCCTTTGTTATCGTTGCCTCTTTATGGTGATTGATTTCAAGTTAGCCTTTTTAGGCTGTGTATTTTTTGCTCATGGTTTATCTCCCGGCTTCTTGCATAACTGCTTTTCAACACTGGGGGTCTATTGGTGATTCCTGGCTTTTTATAGGGCCGGGAGGAGCCACAAGTCTTCTGCAGTCAACTGCGCCACCTTGTGGCGGAATACCCAGAAGTAATGATTGAATGAAACAGGCCGTGCTGTACACAGTAAAATCAATTCTACAGGTGAGTAATCACAGAATTGTATTTTTATTATAGTGGATATTCAGTCAGTAGTAAAAGGGGGTGAGTGGGGCTCAAATCCAGTGCATTTTGAGCCCTAGGCGCAGCCGGCTTGGGCAGTCAGAAGTGCGCACAGCGTAAGAAATCAGTCGTTTTTAAGTAAAAAATAGAAAAAATTACAATTTATAATTCACTCTCTTGAACCATACCTTTTCAGCTAGATGACTAGTAGCTGCTACTTCTGCTTTAATTAGCAAATTGCTATGGTTCTACTAGTTCTTTTTAGAGGGGAGAGCACTGGTATTCTATTCTAAGGTAGTAAAAAACCCTTTTAGCTTCTTTGGATGCCAGGCATTAAATAGTTGGACTTATGAGCTGCTTTCTTTAGTTCTAGATTCCTTCCAGTATTTGCAGTATGTGGGTATTCTACAATCCAGAAGACTCCATTGCTCAGTACCACAGGACAACTTCTCCCTTTGTTTGGGTCAGGAAAAATTGCAGTGCTAGTCCCTGTCAGGAAGCCTGCCCCCCATGAAATCGGGGAGGAAAGGGCCGAAAGTACAAGCACAGATTGTTTTTTCACTTACGGCAGATTGGTTGCGTGTACACATCTGGTGAAACAAACAAAAAAATCTTCTACCTGTTACACCAATGTAACTGTTCCAAGTCTCTGTTGGATATTTTTTAGTCCAGAAAATTAAATAGAGGGTGCTTGGTGGTCGTTTATGAATAATACGCAATAATGCCCAAGCAGACTAGATTGTGTGTTTAGTTTGAATGAATAAAGTGGTAATTGATGATCTATGTGGATAGTATGATGGTGAATTTGATCATTGTAGTTTACTTGCTGGTTCACCTGAATTGTCCTCTCCTCGGCAGCCCACTCATTGCCATTCACCGCCACGGCTGAAGCAAAAACACAAAACCGGTTAGGAATGGCATTTGCATTATTTTACATCTCAGCAGAGCCACACGCAGCAAATTACTGTAGATTAGAGCTCTGAATACTGGCTGTCCAACTGTAACCACATTATTCCTAGTATGTCACACACCCCGCTTCCAACATTCATGACACTTGGGATACCGGCCTGTAGAGGGTGATCTTGCAGAGATGACATGAGAAAAAGGAGCCCCTCCTGGTCCATAAATACCCGGGACCTCCCACTATTCCTCAGTCTTTTTGTCTCTGCAGTCGGCGAAGCATTCAGAAGATGACTCTCCTTCCTGCAGGTAGCAGGGTTACGCCCGGCCTTTTTCTATTTCTGCCTGAAGCCACATTTTTGTATTGTGATATTTATGTTATGCCTCCCAGCCTTGGCTGATGGGCTCTGGCAAAGGTAGATACACCCTTACACCCTTGGGTGTATATGGGAGCTTGCTCCCTCCGTGAGACCTCAAATAAGGGGTAGGTGGAATCCGGGTTGGTGTCCCCCGGCATGGGATGCCCCGTCCCTTTAAATCTCCTTGTGCCAATTGGGTGCTTATTGTATTCCTAGTATGTCACACACCCCACTTCCAAAGATACATGACACTTGGGAAACCGGCCTGTAGAGGGCGATCTTGCAGAGATGACATGGAAAAAGGAGCCCCTCCAGGTCCATAAGTACCGGGTTCCTCCCACTATTCCTCACTCTTTTGTCTCTGCAGTCGGTGAAGCAAGTCAGAAGATGACTCTCTCCTCCTTGCAGGTAGCCGGGGTAACTCCCGGCATTTTTTTATGTCTATTTCTGCCCGGACCTCTTTTTCTTTTAAAAATTAAGCTATAACAATATGCCTCCCAGCTTAGGCTGCAGGCTCGGGCAATGGTAGCAGCACCTCTGGGTGCATAGGGGAGCTTGCTCCCCCCCCCCCCCCCCGTGAGACCCCATACTAAGGGGTAGGTGGTGTCCGGGTTGGTGATCCCCGGCTTGGGATGCCCTGTCCCTCTTGCCCTTTCACCTATTGGTGTGGGTTCCCCCCCCCTGCAGTGTCTCTCCATGCCCCTTGGGGGGAGGAGGGGGGGGTGGCCCTTCTCCCATAATAAAGCTAAAAAAATCACATGGGAAAAGTGTGTGTGTCTGTGTGTGTTTTAGCACTGTTCAACAGCACAAGTATCGCAGGAAGCTCAGGTTTTGGCAAGTCTTTGCTTTTAAAATAGATGGTGTAATCTTCAAATTCGGCCATTGTTGATTTTCAGCTGGTTTAGGCTACTGCTCCTCAGCTGTGGTTAAGGAGAGGGCAGGGCCAGGAGCTCAGCTATATTGGCTTCACTGGTGTTTTTTTCTGGCCCGCCCTCTCCTTCCTGTCTCTCCCTCCTGTCTTTCCTCAGGACACGTGAGTTTTTGCCACTTGTGTTATATATTATGTATATATTTACTCTGTGATACACTCAATGGTATTTTTCAGTAGCTAGCTCCAGCTCTGTCTAGAGAGACAACACTTTGATTAGCACAGGCTGGAGTTTCTTTGTAAACACTCCCCTGTGCTGAGCTGCCTCACCTACGCTTGTGTGCAAGCCTAACTGCTGTTAAAGCCATTACTTGTGGCTGGAGCAGCTGGCCTGTTTTCCAGCCTTCTTTGGAGCCTTGACTCTGGATATGCTGGGTTTTGACTACTGAAGAAAATCTGTCTTATAGATATACACATCACTCAAAAACTCATTTCTGACTCCGCGTTGGGAACTGGTTACCATGGATACCAGCCTGGTAGGCTGGGGGGGCTTCTGGAAGAAGCATCAGTTCCAAGGATTGTGGGGGCCTCAGGAGGCTCATTCTCCAATCTATGTATTAGAGCTTCGGGCCATACGTCTTGTTCTACTTCGACCCATTTCTTACAGGGTCTGCCAGTTTAGATTCGGTCAGACAACCGAACAGCTGTTGCATACATCAATCACCAGGGAGGGACTCGCAGTTGGGGTGCCCTCCGGGAAGTGTCTCTGATCCTTCAGTGGGCAGAGATCAATGTTCCCTGCATATCAGCAGTTTACATTCCGGGGATAGAGAATGTGGAGGTGGACTCCCTGAGCAGGGGATGTTCTCGCCAGGGAGAATGGTCTCTCAATCCAAGGTTCTTTCAGTTCCTCTGTCACAAGTGGGGGACTCTGTTGGCTTCTCGTCACAATCACAAGCTGCCAGCTTTTGTGTCTCTATCCCAGGATCCTTTGGCAGTGGCAGCGGATGCCATGTCTCTGGCCTGGGAGGATCTGGGGTTCCTATATCTTTTTCCCCCATTCTCCATGATCAGCGAAGATGGTGCACAAGTTAGCACTGGAGGAGGCGCCAGCAATTCTGATGGCGTCAAGGTGGCCAAGACGTCTGTGGTACACAGACGTCGCAAGGCTGGCAGTGGATCAGTTCCATCTGCCTCTTCTTCCAGATCTCATCACTCAGGGACAACTTTGTTACCTCAATTTACAAACGCCGGCTTTGACGGCATGGCTGCTGAAGTCTCCATCTTGAAAGAAGGTCTTTCTGATGCGGTTATTCAGACTCTTATTAGAGCTAGGAATAAGTCTTCCTCTGTCATTTATTACAGGACTTGGAGGTCCTATATTGATTGGTGTGAATCCAGGGCTTTGTCCTGTAGAGTATTTTCTATTCCTAGAATTCTGGAATATCTGCAACAAGGTCTGGATATGGGATTCCAGATTAGTACTTTGAAAGGGCAAGTCTCTGCCTTGGCTATTTTCTTTCAAAGGTCGTTCGCTCTTCATCCTTTGGTTAAAGTGGACCAACACCCAGGATTTTGACTATCCTGGGTCTTGGTCCACTTCGGTGGGGCACCCCCGAGCGAGGGGGCGGCGGCGGCCGGCCGCCGCCGAAGACAAGGTAAGGGGATTTGGGGTGTTTGGGGGGGTTTCACCCCGCGGGACATCCCGATCTCGGATGTCCCGCGGGGAGGGAGGTGATCGGCCCGGGAATCTTATAGATTCCCGGGCCGATCACCGGAGGGTGATGGTCCACTTTAAGACCTTTTTCCAAGGAGTCGCGCATGTGCGGCCCCCCAGAAAGCCTATACTTCCTATTTGGGACCTTAACCTGGTGCTTTCAGCTATGCAGGCTGCTCCCTTTGAGCCTTTGCAGAATATTCCTCTTCCTATTCTTACTCACAAGGTTGCTATTACTTCTGTCCGCCGAGTTTCTGAACTGGCGGCTTTGTCTATTCTAGCCCCTTATTTTGAGAGGCATCAAGATAAGGTTGTTTTCCGTTTTAAACCGGATTTCCTTCCTAAGGTGGTGTCTGCTTTCCACTTAAATCAGGATATAGTTCTTCCTTCCTTGTGTCCTAAACCTGGTAACGACAAGGAAAGGGTCTTACATTCTTTGGATGTAGTTCGTTGTGTTAAGTATTATTTAGTTACTACCTCGGCCTTCCGCGAGACGGATGCCTTTTTTGTTGTGCCTTCTGGGCCCAAGAAGGGTTTTGCTCTTGCCAAATCTTCCCTTAGTAGGTGGATACGTCAGGCCATCATTGGGGCCTATATGGCTAAGGGGAAGGTTCCCCCTTTTCGTGTCACCGCTCATTCTACTCATGCTATTGGAGCTTCTTGGGCTTTTCAGCACCAGGCTTCTGTTGAACAAGTTTGCAAGTCTTTGTGCATACTTTTTCTAAGTTTTACAAGGTTGATGTGCGGGCCTCAGCGGGTGCTGCTTTTGGCCGCAAAATTCTGCAAGCTGCAGTAATTTAAGTTATGCATTATTCCTTGGGGATCCCCACCCATTATAGACACTGCTATTGGATGTCCCAAGTGTCATGTATCTTTGGAAGTGGGGTGTGTGACATACTAGGAATAATACCATTTTGTGTCACACACCCCACTTCCCCCGCCCTTTTTGTTCTAGGGATCCTTTATATGGTGATTATTATTGAATATAATTGGCTCTTCTTGGTTCTCACTGCTTTTTAATAAGACTGAGGAATAGTGGGAGGAACCCGATACTTATGGACCAGGAGGGGCTCCTTTTTCCATGTCATCTCTGCAAGATCGCCCTCTACAGGCCGGTTTGCCAAGTTTCATGTATCTTTGGAAATGGGGTGTGTGACATACTCGTAATAACCATTTTACAGGTGAGTACTCACAAAATGGTATTTTTCCCCCCTTTTTGGCCCTCCTGGACCCTGCTGGGGTAAAGGGGGGGGGGGAATCTTTATTTAGGGAGTATCTTTTGGCCTATGCATTTGTTTTTTAGAAAAAAAAAAAAATTAAAAGATAAGAAAGTGACATACCTGTTGTTTTGGGTTTTTTAAATTTCCCTCTTTTTTTCGTTCGGCCCCGTTCTATGATGTCATGCTATTGTCTTTGGCTGACCCGCCCTCTGCTCTCTGAGCAGTGCTAGGTGGTGGGCGGGGCTTCAAGTCGGCGCCGCATTTCTGCTTCCTCTTCCTGTTTGACATGTGGTTTGCTGGTTCCTGTTCTGGTGCTGGCCTCCACTGGTCCTGGCTGCTGCGTTGGTGCCGCTGCTGGGCTTTTCTTATATCGATTGGTCGCAGGGCTTTAGCTGGGCCGTTGTGGTCACTGTGAGTACCCTTTAGTTATACTAAAGGGAAATCTTTTTTATTTACTGTCATTTCTTGCATATGCATAAGGCCCATTGTGTTTTCTCTATCTTCCAGGGGGAAACTCTCTTAATAGGGGTTTCTCCTGGTCCTTGTTTAAAATCCTCCCACCTAGGGACTATTAAGGGGCATCCCGGGTAGCTTCGGCTGTAAAAATCCCATATACTTGGCGACTATAAAAAAATTAAGTATTTTAATAAACACCATATGGAGGCATCTCAGGATACTGGCTTTTCAGTACCTGCAGGACAGACTCGGCAGTGTTTGCGATGTGGGGCATCCCTTGTTGGGGAAAACGCATTTTTTTTTGTGTATCTTGTGTTCAATGGGTATAATGCAGCAGTAAGGGGCCCAAGCCTCAGGGTAGGTGGCTCCTGCCTCTTCCCCCACACTGCCTTGTCTTGTTCATACCCCCAGTGATATTGTCATGGGTAGAGAGTCGCTTTCTGATGTATGTGCCTGATTGGCTCACATTGAAAAAATAAATGTCTAGCTCTGTGGCCAAGAGGGCCTCAGCTAAAAGAAAACATTTAGCTCTGGCCGTTGAGGCAAATGAGCTTGATTGTAGCGAGCATTTTTGATCTTCGTTTGAAGAAGGAGAATTCTTTGAAGAATCTGATGTTTCAGATGTTCAGCAATTGTGGGTATTGACGCTGAACAAGGTGAAGGGGAGAATTTTGACACCCATGAGGTCTTGGCTATCGATTTTCCAGAAGCAGTCTCTCCTCAGAAAGGGGAGTTCTTTGGAGCCTCCAAGCCTCGTTTTGAATTTTCTAATCGGAAACATTTTGAAGATATCATTCTTAAGGAATGGGAAAAGCCTGCGCGGCTTCCTGGCATTCCTTTGGGCTGGGATATATATAAAAAAAATATATATATCCCTTTCCTGCAGACACTGTAAGCGTTGGTCATCCCCCCTGTGGTGGATTCACCTGTGCTCAGTTTGTCCAATTCCTCTGTTTTGCATTCTCCGGAATCTACTTCCCTTAACCCTTTAAGTGCCAGCCTACCTGGAGTTTTTGTTACGCTTTGTTGCCAGACCATTTTTCACTATTTTGCACTATGCATGTTCAACTGTGATTTTTGAAGGGATTTCCAGGGATTTCCCAGAAAAATTGTATATTGTTTTTTTCAGCAGAGTCTGGGCTTTAACATGAAATGTCTTGTTTGTCATTTTTTAAGTGTATTCTTAATATTTTGGGGTGAGATATGTGCAAAAAAATAAAAAAAAATTATTTTTTACAATTTGTAGTGTTTTTTGTAATAAAAAATGTAAGTTTGTCAATAAAATCTTATTGCGTGTGAAATCCCAATTTCTCCCGGTTACAACGGCACCACATATGTATTGGTAGATGCCCTTTCCTGCCCAGGAGACTCCCCCAAACTGAAACAGCGCTTTAGGGGATTTTCAGATCAAATACAGCTATGCTAAGCACTATGTGCACCTTGCAGTTTTTCAATAAAAACAGCCCTTTACATTTGAAATACCCCCCACAAACTATATATTCTCTGGAAGTGCACACCTCAAGCTTTTTAGGCATACCAGGCTTGTTGATGTTGCCACAGTTTTCTGGATGTTCTCCCTCAATGTATTCTTTGGTTACACAGAACTTCCCTAAAAAGGATAAAAAAGCAGAATCAAAGCCACATTTTTCTAAAGAAAACTATAAGCAAACAAGAAAAAACAGGTTAATCTAAAAAAGCAACATCCCCCGAACAGAACGATACCCAACATGCATAGCTACTGTCAAGGGAAGAGTTGCCAAACACCCCAAAGTAAAGCTTGGGGAGACGGTAATTTTGCTTGAAAATTTCAGCTCTGCAGACAAAGTGGCACCTTGCGCTTTTTCTACCAAAACAACCCTTTACATTTGGAATACCCGCCACAAACCATATATTTCCTGAAAGTACACATGATAAGCTTTCTAAGCATACCCAGCATGTTGTAGTGGGCCCATCTTTCTGGAAGTAATCCCTCAAAGAATTCGTTGGTCGCACAGGGTTTCCTTAAAAAATGTATAATAAAGCAGAATAAAAAATGAGTTTTCCTAAAATATCAATATGCAAACAAAAAAAAACAAGCAAAATCCCCCGAGCAGAACGATACCCAACATGCATAGGTACTACTAACCCTTTTAACTGCCAGCCTACTTTAGGCTTTGTCACTGTAACTGTAACTGATTTTTGCAGGAATTTCCAGGAAAATCATATATTTTTTTTTTGCGGCAGAGTTTAGGCTTTAACATGAAATGTCTTGTTTGTAATTTTTTTACTGTTTTTTTTAAATATTTTTGAGTAAATTAAACAAAACAAAATAAAACATTTTTTTTTCAGGTCACTTGACAGCCCTGGAGCCTTGTGAACTGGTACAGGGGTCTCATGGACTCCTTACAAGTTCACAATGGGTTAAAGTGGACCAACACCCAGGGCTGATCGGCCCCGGAATCTATAAGATTCCTGGACCGTTCTATTCCCTCCCCCTGGGGCATCCAAAATCGGGATGCCCCCCTGTGTGAAACCCCCCGGAACACCTGCTACCACTTACTTGAATCCGGTCCTACGGCGCATGCGCGGGCCGCATCCCCGCTATCCCTCTAGCAGGACGCGTGCCCAGGCCGGCTATTTATGAATGGCCGCCGCGGGCACGCTCCCTGTTAGAGGGAAGTGGGGGATGCGGCCGCCAGCGCGCTCAGAGCGGCTGAGCTTAGATGTCTCTTAGACGTCCATAACTCAGCCGCTCTGAGCGCGCTGATTGGACGAGCGGCCGCACATGCGCTGTAGGACCCGGGTAAGGTGAGTTATTGTGGGTGATCGGGGGCGTTTCACGCAGCGGGGCATCCCCAATCGGGATGCCCCAGGGGAAAGGACCAATACCCAGGAAAGTCAAAATCCTGGGTGTTGGTCCACTTAAAATGTAAAAAAAAAAAACACACCACACCACAAAATGCTGGAAGCATTTATTACCAGCTGGGTGACAGGACATAAGGGGTTAATTAAAAAAAAATTTGACATAGGGTCCCCCCTCCCAGGGTGGGGGGCCCCTTTTTTTTTTGGAATTTTAAGTGTTAAAAACCCTTAAAAATCCCCCCCCTATTCCGGGCCCTCCCCTGCAGCCGGAGGAGGTCCCACGGACGATCGGAGCACACCATCTTAAAGGGGAGACCCGGCCGAATCAAACGAGGGGTCAGGTGAGTGTCTTTTTTTTTTTTTTTTTTTTTTTTGGCCAGTTAGCAGGGGGGAAAGCCAGGTACGTAAAATTTACGTAGCTGGCGTTTAATGACAGGAGAGGCAGCTACGTGAATTTTACGTAGCTGGCGTTTAAAGGGTTAAAGGATGGGGAGGACAAGCGTATTGAACAATTGGGATGGCTGCGATTCTTTTTTCCAGGCTTGGGTCAAGAGGTATCAGACAGGTGGATTCTGGAAGTTGTGTCCTCCGGTTACAAGCTGGAATTCGAGGTTCGGCCTCCTTCCAGATTTTTCAGGTCTCGGATGGCCGCAGATCCGGTGATCCCACAGGGGCTCCGGGCAGCTGTGGCGAACTTTTTAAACATGGATGTTATCCGCCAGGTTCCTCCAGCGGAAAGAGGTCTGTGGTTTTACTCCAACCTATTTACGGTTCCCAAAAAAAGGACGGCTCTGTTCGGCCTATTCTAGAATTGAGACGACTCAATCAGTTTATGCGTTTCCGAAGGTTCCGCATGGAGTCGTTGTGTTCAACAATCGACGCTCTCCGCCAGGGGGACTTTGACGTCCATAGACATCAAGGATGCTTATCTGCACATTCCTATTTTTGTCGCTCACCAAAGGTTTCTCAGATTCACAGTAGAAGACCACCATTTTCAGTTTGCAGCTCTTCCATTCGGTCTCACTCCATCCCCAAGAGTGTTTACCAGGGTCCTGGCAGGAGTGCCATTGCTGGATGACTTGCTCATCACAGCGTCATCTTTCAATCAGACGGAACTGGACACCAAAACAGTGGTGACTACACTAGAGAGGTTTGGTTGGGTGATAAACCATGCCAAATCCTCTTTGTCCCGTAAGGGAGATTCCCTTTCTGGGCTTGATTCTGGATACCCTTTAGGCCAGGGTATTTCTTCCTCAGTCCAAGATTGTTCTGATTCAGGATTTAATTCATCTGTTCCTGTCCAATCCTCATCAGCCTATCCGCTTGGGGATGAGATTAGTGGGGTTGATGGTGGCCACGCTCGAAGCGGTTCCTTTTGCTCAGTTCCACATGAGGACGCTTCAGCTATTTCTCCTGGCGAAGTGGGACAAGCGCCCGTTGTCTTTAAATCGGACTTGTCTGTTGTCCCCCCATCGTCCTGCAGTCCCTCCAGTGGTGGCTGATTTCGAGCAATCTCAGGGACGGCAAATCATTTCTGACCCCTTGTTGGGAGTTGGTCACCACAGATGCCAGCCTTACGGGCTGGAGGGGGCGTCTGGAGGAGACACCGGTTTCAGGGGTTGTGGGGGCCTCTGGAGGCTCATTCCCCAATCAGTTTATTGGAACTTTGGGCCATTCGTCTTGTGCTGCTCCGACTGACTCCTCTTTTGCGGGGTTTGCTGGTTCAGATTCGGTCAGACAACCGAACAGCAGTTGCATACATCAATCACCAGGGAGGGACTTGCAGTTGGGGTGCCCTCTGGGAAACGTCTCTGATCCTTCAGTGGGCAGAGATCAATGTTCCCTGCATAGCGGCAGTTTACATTCCGGGGATAGAGAAGGTGGAGGCAGACTCCCTGAGCAGAGCATGCGCTCGCCAGGGAGAATGGTCTCTCAACCCCGAGGTCATTCAGTGCCTCCTTTTTCTCATGTCATCTCTGCAAGATCGCCCTCTACAGGCCGGTATCCCAAGTGTCATGAATGCTGGAAGCGGGTGTGTGACATACTCGTAATACCCATTTTACAGGTGAGTACTCACAAAATGGTATTTTCTGTGCATGTGTCGATCACATCCCAGCTACAATAGTGTTTCAGATCTGTGTCCCAGGGCTTGTGCATAACTCCAGGGACAGGTAAATCTTGGTAAGAGATTTCACTCCAAGGCAGTTTAACAAAAAAAAATAATAATAAAAAAAAATTATATATATATATAATATATATATATAATCTCCAGGAAGAGTCTGAGTCGCCACAATGTCCTTTTTCTTTTTTTCCTTTTTTTGACTCGATTGTAGCCTAATTTCATAGTTCTAACCCTATACTCCTAGTCTGGTGCTCTGATGCTCACTTGATTGCCTGAACCAGGTTTCCTCTTATGCCTAAGCCTGGTTCATATTATTGGTTGAAAAACTACACTCATTGGAAGGTGTCAGGGCACTCAAATAATGTTGGATACCTATGTTTTCTTATTAGGACACATTGAAGAACCTTTTTGATCTGTTGACATTTTTTTTAATATATACTTTACTGTTTTACATGAGAAAGAGAAACAGGCTACAAGCATAAGTACTGTCAGTCTCATACATCTTCCGCAATATTCAAAGCTTACAAGTGTGATACTATAATGCAGAGTGGTGAAGGAGGCAGGAAGCAGGCTCACTTGGAATACCCGTTCCTGTGAAATGTCCTTCTGAATTTCAGATTTAAACCATTAGACCTGCAATAGGGCA
Organism: Gastrophryne carolinensis; assembly: GCA_027917425.1. NCBI lineage: Eukaryota > Metazoa > Chordata > Amphibia > Anura > Microhylidae > Gastrophryne > Gastrophryne carolinensis. The sequence goes on along the minus strand of CM051243.1, from coordinate 67,328,563 downwards.
TTATTAAATTGCCAGGATCTGGGATAAGGGGTGGGACAGGAAAAAGGATATTTGTACTGGAGTGTGATCAGATAGGGTGATGTTGCTTCTGGAGGATGAGGCTATGCTAGGGAGGAGTGGGTGCCAAATTAGATAAGTTCATCCTGGAGTACAAGTTATTTGGGGGGTGGGGGGAGTAAGTGTAGTGTCTGTGTGAATTATCCTCCAGGGGTCTATTAATTGGTGGTGGAGGATCTTTTTGATGCAATGCACTGATACATCTCCTCTATGTGCGCCCAGGCCCCCCTGGGAGCTCCTGCTCCTCCAGTGCGTTGAGTGAGGGACAGTTTTAGACTCAGCAGATGAGTGGAATCCATGGCGGCGGTGGCAGCAGCTACATTGGTGGCGTGATGAGGGTCTGGAGCGGCTCCAGCATCACAAGCCCCAGACAGCGCAATCTAGCAGCCTCTGTTTCCTGCTGGCTGCTTCTTCTCCCCGGGAGAGCAGGTATTGTGTGTGCGGCGAATCTTCTCTTTGGAAGGTGCCTTCCCTCCTCTGTGTCCTAGCATACCATGGATACCCGTAGAGGGAGCCGTAGTGCTGGTTTGCCTGATTCAGGCCCTGCAGCGCCAGAGCTCTAAAAGCAGTGGACCTCACATCATCATTGTCGGGCCACGCCCCCAAAACATGTTTTTTCAGTTAGATTAGCTTTTTGGTTACCACGGACTCCTCTTTCTGGTAATGAATGTTCAACTGAAAGCTATCTTGGTTCTAATGCTATTCTTAGTATACAGTACGTCCTGCTCCAAATCTAATACTTACACATGGGATATACTCCGCCAGATGGCGCTGGACTGCAGAGACATCGAAAATAGGCTCCTCCCGGCCCCTCAAATACCCGGGGACCTCCCACAAATCCCCAGAATTTCACTGCAGTCTGGCTGCGAAGGACGAGAAATGGCTCTCTACTCGCAGGTGAGCGGGGCTATTAGCCTGCGGCCCTGTAGGACTATTCCCACCCGTTCCACTAGTAATATGCCTCCCAGCCTTGGCTGCGCTGGTCGGGTGAAGGTAGGCAGCACCGCTGTTAGATGCTTAGGAGCGCTGCTCCACCGCAATCCCCCACCAAAGGGTAGGCGGTTCATACTTATGGTGAGCCTCTATGGGATGCCCCTCCCGCACTAGTGCCCCTTGCCCCTGCCCATTCTCCTTGTAGCCTTCGGGGAAAAAGTGGGGGGGGGGGTGTAAATGTGTATGCTATGCTGCATCCTGTGTTTTGCACTCTCCTTTTATTCTGTTTAGTCTTGTGTCAGCCGCCGCGCTGACTTGCCTTTACTGCCGCCGCCGCCGCGCGCTGACTTGGTTCCGCGCTTGGTGGCGGCATTACCTCAGGCACTGGTGCGCCGTCATTGGCTGCTTGCACATTCCGGCTTCGGGGTGGGGGGCTGGGCCCGTCTATGGAGCGCTTCACGTCATCGCTGATACTGGGCCGCCCATCGAGGTGTACCGACACCATCTTTAACCTGCTTGGTTGGCCCATGCGCGACGGACCCCTACCTACCGCGGTCCGTAAGTGCCCTCGCGGGCGGCTTTATATCTTTCACTTTTGTTACTGTTTGCTTACAGGTCTTGTCTGCTTATGTCTTTAAGGCGGGGCGAACCCTTTTGGCTTCTCCCGGCCCTGTATTAGTATATAACTTGTAGGCCTTGTAAAAATAATACTCCCAATTCCCTAGCGGGTTATTGGGGCATCCGGGGTTGCTATATAGCGTTATTCCCTATCGGCGTATAGCGCCGCTATAATCACCATATGGAGGCATCCCAGGATAATGTGAGCGGGGTCCCTTCGGGACAAGACCGTCTGTGTGTAGCGTGTGGGCAGCCTCATGCTGACGCTGACAAGGCGCGGGTCTGTGTACCCTGAGCTTGTGCTTGCATTGCAATCTGGCCTGCCAGTGACTGCACCTCGTTTCACTTTGCCTACTCCCCCAAGCTTAAACCTCACTCCTACTGAGTTGCATACTAGTGGGGATTCTCAGCCTGATGTGTCTTCTAGACTGGCTACTGTTGAGCAGTTGATTGCTAAGTCCTTAGCGCGTAAGGCCCCTGCTAAGAAGCGGCACTTGACGCCTAATGTCACTCTTTTCCCTATGGTAACTGAGGAGTTTTGGAATCTTTGTGGCTATACCCTGTCTGATGAAGGGGAGCTCTTTTCTGATTCAGGCTCATCTGATGAGAGACCAAGGGGTCATGACTATTCTGGCTCTGACCCCTGGGCCCCGGATGATACTGACAGATTATTGACCCAGATTCTTGAGGTTCTGTCCCATCTCTCTCCCTGTTGCGGCTCCCAGGCAAAGAGGGGAGCTTTTCCATACAGCAAAATCACGTTTGGAATTTCCCGAGCAGGCACATTTCCATAACCTTGTGCTCAAAGAATGGGAGCGCCCCAGTAAACTTCTCGGGGTTCCAAAAATATGAGGAGCGAGGTGTATGACATACTCAGAATGGATGATTTTTGCCAATGATGACGCCGCGGCGTCTGAGGCGACGCCGGCGCAGCACAGCCAGATAATTTACCCATCCGTGCTATGAGTGTACACATGACCAGTGAGACACCCTACAACACTTGTGTGTCAAGAGAACTTCAAGATACACAAATAAGGCTGCGAATCAGCACGTCTGACACAGAGTATACAAGTCAAATGACATTACTAAAGGCCACTAGCGTGTAATCCAATACACTGAGACCACCTACACACCCCCCCCCCCCCCTCTTATCCCAGGCATGTTTGAATTCAGTGACTGTTGATTTTTCAACTACCTCTGCTGGAAGTTTGTTCCAAGCATCTACTACTCTTTCTGTAAAATAATATTTTCTAATATTGCTCCTGATCTTCCCCCCGACTAGCTTCAGGTTGTGCCCCCTTGTTCTATCATTAAGTTTCTTCTTAAAAACGCTTCCCTCCTGAACCTTATTCAATCCTTTCACATATTTAAAGGTCTCAATCATGTCCCCCCTCTCCCTTCTTTACTCCAGAGTGTATAAATTAAGTTCTTTAAGTCTCTCCTGATACCTCTCTTTGCCCTACGGAGTCTGATGAGTTCTTGCACCTATATGGCCATGCCCCCTCGGACGAAGGGGAGCTCTTCTCCGACTCAGGGTCATCTGACGAGAAGTCAAGGGGTCATGATGATTCTGGCTCTGATCATTGGACCCCGGATGATACTGACAAATTGCTGGTGCAGATTTTTGAGGTTTTGTCCATCTCTCCCCCTGTTGCGGCTCTCAGGCAAAGGGGTGAGCTATTCCATACTGCTAAGGCTCGATTGGAATTTCCTGAGCAAACCCATTTCAATAACCTCGTGCTTAAGGAGTGGGAACATCCCAGTAGACTTCCCGGGATTCCTGCTGACATGGTCAAGTGCTGGTCATCGCCCCCCGAGGTCGATGCCCCTATTCTAGGGCTGTCTAATACATCCATTATGCACTCCCCTGACACTACTACGTTGCGGGATTCTGAGGACTGGCGCATCGACCAATTGGCATGCCATGCCTTTGCATTTGGGGGGGGCGGCGCTGCGCCCGGTTTGCGCTTTGGCTATTACTGCGGTGGCACTCAGGGCCATGGTCAGGAATGCACTTGACGGCCCAGACGATTTGCCACCTGATACTATTAATGCCCTGGCTACCTATGAAGTGTTTGTTAACTTTATCTTGTCTGCATCGGACGATGCTATTAGGATGTGTGCCAGATCTTCCGCCTTGGCGGTAGCTATACGCCGCGCGGTATGGCTGCGCCAGTGGGCTGCTGACAATGCTGCTAAGAAAGCCCTTACTGGACTTCCATTTAAGGGGCTACGCCTGTTTGGGGACCGCCTAGACCTCTTTGCTAAGGGAGGTAAGTTACCCCAGCGCAGGTGGCAGCCTCGGCCCTTTAGGAGCCAGGGCCCCCCTTCAGTCTCCTACCGAGGTGCTAAGCAGGGGAAGGGGTGTCCTTCGCAGGGGCTCGCGCAGATTCCTGGCATAGGAGCAGAGGACGACATCCGGGCTCCTCCTGGGGGTCCAAATCCAAAGCCCCTCCCAAGACCCCTCAGGCATGATGGGGCGCCCTCGCCCGCCAGGGTGGGGGGACGGCTGCAGCACTTCGCGCCCGTCTGGAGGCGCCAAGTCTCAGACCAGTGGATTCAGGAGGTAGTGTCTTCTGGTTACAAGATAGAATTTGCTGTGCGGCCCCCCACAAGATTCATCAGGTCTCGGATCCCCCAGGACCCTGTATCAGCTCAGGTCTTGCTACAGGCCGTGCAAGGTCTTCTGGATCTAGGGGTCATTTGCAGGGTCCCCTTAAGAGAATTGGGCAAGGGGTTCTATTCCAACCTTTTCACAGTACCCAAAAAAGATGGGTCAGTCAGACCCATTCTGGATTTAAAGATCCTCAACAGATTTGTCAAGAACAGACGCTTTCGCATGGAAACTCTGCGCTCGGCCACTGGCTCCCTGCGCCCGGGGGATTTTATGACGTCTGTGGACATCAAAGATGCTTACCTTCACATCCTTGTGTTCCCGGGACATCAAAGGTTTCTCAGATTTGCGTTGAAAGATCAGCATTATCAGTTTGTGGCCCTACTATTTGGCCTCACTTCAGCTCCCAGAGTGTTCACCAAGGTGCTGGCGGGGGTGATGTTTCTGATAAGGTCAGGGGGCATACGAGTGCTGCCCTACCTGGACGACATTCTCATCTCTTCACGGTCCCTACAGCAGGCGGAACTGGACACTCAGCTGGTGGTGTCCACCTTGGAGTCCTTCGGCTGGGTGATCAATCATCCCAAGTCCTCTCTGTCCCCTTCGCCGGTGACCCCATTCCTGGGGATGATTCTGGATACGATTCAGTCACGGATATTCCTTCCTCAACAAAAGGTGGAAGCTCTGACTGCGCAGGTGAGGTTCCTGCTCTCGTGCCCCAGCCCTCCCTCAGACAGGGAATGCAGCTGGTGGGTCTGATGGTGGCGAGCTTCGAGGCAGTGCCCTTTGCTCAGTTCCATTTGAGGCCTCTGCAGCTTCACCTTCTGTCAGTTTGGGACAAGAACCCCATGTCTTTGGATGGGGTTTGTGTGCTTCACCCATTCGTCCGAGAGTCCCTCTCGTGGTGGCTGGACCACAAGAACCTGCTACTGGGCAGGTCCTTCCTGGGCCCCTCCTGGGAGACGGTCACCACGGATGCCAGTCTGTCAGGTTGGGGGGGTTTCTGGAAGTCCCTGCGGTTCCAGGGGAGGTGGGGCCCTCAGGAGGCCCACCTGCCCATCAACATTCTGGAACTGAGGGCGATCAGGTTGGTACTGGAGCAGTTGACCAATCACCTGAAGGGTCTGGCTGTGCAGGTGCGCTCGGACAACAGGACGGCAGTTGCCTACATCAACCATCAGGGAGGGACCCGGAGCAGAGGTGCCCTCCAGGAGGTGTCGCAGATTATGACATGGGCGGAGGCCTACGTTCAATGTATTTCGGCTGTGTATATCCCGGGGGTAGAGAAACTGCTGGCAGACTCTCTGAGCAGGGGGACTTCCCGTCAGGGGGAATGGTCCCTCTGCAACAGGGTATTCCAGTCCCTGTGTCACCGCTGGGGTCTACCGGATGTGGATCTGTTTGCATCCCGTCACAATCACAAGCTCCCGGTCTTTGTCTCCCTGTCTCAGGATCCTCTGGCCTTGGCCACGGATGCTCTGTCAATGTCATGGAAGGAATTTCGGCTCCTGTATGCCTTTCCTCCGTTCCCCCTGCTGGGCAGGGTTCTGTGCAAGATTACTCTGGAAAGGGTGCCAGTGATTCTGGTGGCCCCAAGGTGGCCAAGAAGAGCAGTACGTCCTGCCAGGGGCACCAGATCTGCTCACTCAGGGCTCCTTACGCCATCCCAATTTACAAACTCTGGCTTTGACGGCCTGGCTGCTGAAACCTCCATCTTGATGGAGAAAGGCTTGTCTGCCTCGGTGGTGGATACCATGGTGCAGGCGAGGAAGAAAACTTCTTCTGCTATCTATTATAGGGTATGGCGTACCTACATTGATTGGTGTGAGTCTAGGTCTCTTCCCTGTAGGGAGTTCCTAGTCCCTAGGGTTCTGGAGTTTTTACAGCATGGACTGGAGTTGGGTCTAAAACTCAGTACTCTGAAGGGTCAGGTTTCTGCCCTGTCTGTCTTCTTTCAGAAGTCTTTTGCTCAGCATCCCTTGGTTAAGACCTTCTTTCAGGGGGTCACTCATGTGCGTCCCCCACGTAAGCCTATGGTCCCTGTTTGGGATTTGAACTTGGTTCTGTCTGCCTTGCAGGGTGCTCCCTTTGAGCCTATTCAGGATGCTGCTCTGGCTGTACTTACCCTCAAGGTTGTCTTTCTGGTGGCTATTACTTCGGTCAGGCGTGTATCTGAGCTGGCGGCTCTGTCTATCCAGCCCCCATACTATGAGAGACACCAGGACAAGGTGGTGTTCCGCTTTAAGCCAGACTTTCTGCCTAAGGTGGTGTCTGCCTTTCATTTGAATCAAGATATTGTTCTTCCTTCCTTGTGTCCTAATCCTAGCAACGCTAAGGAAAGGGTTCTGCATTCCTTGGATGTGGTCAGGTGTCTGAAGTATTACCTGGTAGTTACTGCGGCTTTCAGGAAGACTGATGCTCTTTTCGTGGTCCCTTCTGGTCCTAGGAAGGGTTTGGCTCCTGCCAAGTCTACTGTTAGCAAATGGATTCGTCAGGCTGTGATTCAGGCCTATTCTGCTAAGGGGAAGAGTCCTCCCTTCCGCCTTACTGCCCATTCTACTCATGCTATTGGTGCCTCTTGGGCCTTCCAGCACCAGGCTTCTGTTGAACAAGTTTGCAAGGCCGCTACTTGGTCTTCTGTTCATACCTTTTCAAAGTTTTACAAGGTTGACGTTAGGGCCTCAGCTGATGCTGTTTTTGGCCGCATGGTTTTGCAGGCGGCAGTGGTCTAAACTGTCTGCTGTCACCTTTTGTTGGGGATCCCACCCTACCTTATGGACACTGCTATTGGATGTCCCAAGTGTAAGTACTATATCTGGAGCAGGACGTACTGTATACTAAGAATAATACAATTCTGTGAAATACTCACCTGTAGAATTGATAATATTTGTATACAGTATGTCCTGCTCCACCCCACCCTGTTGCATTATTCTGGATCCCCTGTATGGTGATTGTTATCATTGTTTTCATTACCAGTTGTTTTGGGTGGTTAAATTCTCCCGGCTTCTTGTTCACTGCTTTTCAATGCTGGGGATTTGTGGAAGGTCCCCGGGTATTTGAGGGGCCGGGAGGAGCCTGTTTTGCATGTCTCTGCAGTGCAGCGCCATCTGGCGGAGGATAACCCAAGTGTAAGTACTATATCTGGAGCAGGACGTACTGTATACAAATAATATCAATTCTACATGTGAGTATTTCACAGAATTATATTATTCCAACCTATTCACAGTACCCAAAAAATATGGTTCAGTCAGGCCCAACAAAAAGGAAAAATGGGGTTATTGGGTACCCCTATTGATAAGCACCATAGCTCCGGTTTGCCAGACCCCACCGTAAAGTAAACTTTATACACTTAAAAGCGATATATTTTAGTTATACGGCAAATTAAAAAGCATGACTCATGACAGAGAAATGCACATATAGAAATGGCATGATGCTCAGAATATGTAGCACCGTTTACAGAATTACATGCCCTACAGTGTACAACCGTATTGATACCATACACATAATTCAATCCATAGGCAATATATTCCAACACTCTTTTTCAGATTCAGGCCGACTAGTTTCGCCTGTACACCAGGCTTCTTCAGCACCCGTCTATTCATTCTATTATATTCTTTATTATTAATTCTATACATGAAAAATATAAATACAAAACAGAAAAAACAATGAATAAGATGCAAATAAATATGGCAATGTATATCATTTGACTCACGTGTCAGTCATTTTAACATAAAATACCTGCTATGTGAATACACATGACAATCTTGGCTTGGAAGGCCCATTGAAAATTATCAGCCTAAAGATACGGTTGCCCAATAGCTGGGACGTTCAGTCAGGTCCATCCTGGACTTGAAGATCCTCAACAAATTTGTCAGGGGCAGGCGCTTTTGCATGGAAACTCTGTGCTCTGCCATCAGTTCCCTGCGCCAAGGGGATTTCATGACTTCTGTGGACATCAAAATCAAAGATGCTTACCTTCATATTCCTGTGTTCCCAGGTCATCAAAGGTTCCTCAGGTTCGCTCTGATGGATCAACACTACCAGTTTGTGGCCTTGCCCTTTGGACTCATTTCAGCTCCCAGGGTGTTCACCAAGGTGCTGGCTGGCGTGATGTCTCTGCTCAGATGTCAGGGCGTCCGCGTGCTTCCCTATCTGGACAACATTCTCATCACTTCCCAGTCTCTACATCAGGCAGAGTTGGATACTCAGCTGGTGGTGTCCACTCTGGAGTCATTTGGATGGGTGATCAACCACCCCAAGTCCTCACTGTCCCCTTCCTTGGTAACTCCATTCCTAGGAATGAATCTGGATACAGTTCAGGCAAGGACAGTCTGATTGCACAGGCTCAGTCCCTCCTAGCTTGTCCTCATCCCTCCATCAGGCAGGGGATGCAGCTGGTGGGCCTGATGGTGGCGTGCTTCGAAGCGGTCCCTTATGCTCAGTTCCACTTGAGGCCTCTGCAACTTCACATATTGTCAGTATGAGACAAGGACCCAGCGTCCCTGGACAGGGTCTGTGTTCTCTGCCCCCTGGTCAGGAGGTAACTCTTGTGGTGGATGGACTCAAGGAACCTGTTGGGGGGCAGATCCTTTCTTACCACTTCCTGGGAGACTGTCACCACGGATGCCAGTCTGTCAGGATGGGGGGGGGGGGTTTCTGGAAGTCCCTGCGGTTCCATGGGAGGTGGGGCCCTCAGGAGGCCCACACACCTATCAATGTCTTGGAACTACGGGCGATCAGGCTAGTTCTGGTTCACTTGACTACTCACCTTCGGGGCCTGCCTGTTCAGGTGCGCTCGGACAACCAGGTTGTATCAAGGTTGTATTTCTTGTGGCTATCACTTTTGTCAGGCGTGTGTCTGAATTGGCGGCGCTTTCCATTCAGCCCCCCTACTATGAGAGACACCAGGACAAGGTGGTGTTTCGTTTCAAACCTGACTTTCTGCCTAAGGTAGTGTCTGCCTTTCATTTGAATCAGGATATTGTTCTTCCTTCTTGGTGCCCTAATCCTAGCAATGCTAAGGAGAGGGTTTTGCACTCTTTGGATGTGGTTAGGTGTCTGAAGTACTATCTGGTGGCTACTGCACCTTTCAGGAAAACTGATGCTCTTTTTGTGGTCCCTTCTGGTCCTACGAAGGGTTTGGCTCCTGCCAAGTCTACTATCAGCAAGTGGATTCGTCAGGCTGTGATTCAGGCCTACTCTGCTAAGGGGAAGAATCCTCCCTTCCGCCTTACTGCTCATTCTACTCGTGCTATTGGTGCCTCTTGGGCTTTTCAGCACCAGGCTTCTGTTGAACAAGTTTGCAAGGCCGCTACTTGGTCTTCTGTTCATACCTTTTCAAAGTTTTACAAGGTTGATGTTAGGGCCTCAGCTGATGCTGCTTTTGGCTGAAAGGCGGCAGTGGTTTAAACTGCCTGCTGCTGATTTTTCTTGGGGATCCCACCCTACTTTATGGACACTGCTATTGGATGTCCCACGTGTAAGTATTAGATTTGGAGCAGGACGTACTGTATACTAAGAATAATACAATTCTGTGATTACTCACCTGTAGAATTGGTATTATGAGTATACAGTACGTCCTGCTCCAACCCACCCTTGGTTTTGCATTATCTTGGATCCCCTGTATGGTGATTATCATTGTTATAGTTGATAGTTTGGATTGTTTAATTCTCCCGGCTTCTCATTAACTGCTTTTCAATGCTGGGGATTTGTGGGAGGTCCCCGGGTATTTGAGGGGCAGGGAGGAGCCTATTTCGATGTCCAGCCATCTGGCGGAGTATATCCCAAGTGTAAGTATTAGATTGGGAGCAGGACGTACTGTATACTCATAATAACAATTCTACAGGTGAGTAATTACAGAATTGTATTTTCTCACTCCTAACAAACAACGTATTGAATGTAACTGAGTTTTGAGGCCTGAACCCTGATGCAGCTCCCATTGAGCTCTGAGGGTAGCCACAATGTAGCGACAATTCACTTCCTATGCCCTTGAAAAACAGAGAATGCTAAATGTGAGCAAACAAAGGATAAGGTTTCAGATAAAGGGGAATGGAGGGCATAAACCCCTATAGTGCACGATTGTGCTATATTTTGTTTCTTCTGTTTTTCAGGTGCCATGGCCACCCAATTACCAGAGTCGGTTTTCAGTTGACCCTAGGCTCATGACCCATCCAGCTATGGCATACAACATGAACCTGCTTCAAGGCCATGGAAGAGGATCCCCTGTCCCATTTAGTCTCGGCCACCACTCGCCCATCAATGTCGGCCAGCAAATTCAACACTCAGATAAAGATCAGCACGAACCAGGTCGTAATGGTTGGTATTTAGTATTTTACTGTATATTTTTGGAAGTTTCATGGGAAGGATATTTGTAGCCAAGCAGTTATATAAACATAAATGGTACCTACACTGAGTGCTGGAAGGAAAAGATTATTCACATACTCTAGAGCAGTGTTCCCAAACCCTCTCCTCAAGAGACGTCAACAGGTCATATTTTGTTGATCTCCACATAGCGGCTCTGTAGCTGCTGCACTTTACCTGTGCATTTGTGTGGAGATCTGCAAAACATGATCTGTTGCTTGCTCTCAAGGAGGGGGCTGGGGAGCACTGCTCTAGAAATATGCACATATACTCTTGATATCCTAGGAATATGTGTGCAATTTTCACTTGAGATCCCTTGGGGGGTGGGTGAAGATCCCAATGTAGATTTTTCTAGGAGGTTATTAGAGACTATCCACTAATCTATGCAAAGTCACCTGTCAATTGAAATAAAATGCACAGAAGAGGTCTCAATACAACTTAAAATGTGCTTCCCAGCTTAAACTACCTATTCTATTTCTTGAAACATGCTGAGGTGTTAAAAACATTGGTTGAGGTGTAAGATGAAAGGAGGTAAGATATGTGTGGTATTAGTTAAAGATTTTACTTCTTTGCACACTACTGTTGATTAGGGGAGACTGGCAACACAATATCCTTGCATGTCTCTGTTTTTTTCAGTGGAGCCAGCTGGGCGACAGCACTAGGGAAAGAACTAAAATTTGAGATAAAGTGAACATGTACAGCTAAAGATTCACCGGAATAGGTTTCTGGTAGAGGGATCAATATGTTCATAAGCCTATATTATTATAGTTCCTCTGTAGTGGCTTTTTATGAGGTTAGCAGAATTTCAGCATAGCAGCGGTACTACATTTCCTACAAGACTTGACTTGTACACACTTACCTTTATGTGATTGAGATTAAACAGAATTGGCAGACTTATAGTCAGCCAAAACCCAGGCTAGAGTCTGAAAGATGGGGGTGCATCTGCTTAGTATTCCAGTGCCATGGCACCCGGAACGGGATAGAGAGGGGAGTAGGTGAAAGGGCGTGATTTTTTGTTTCTCTTCTCAGACAGGGATAGAGAATTGATGATGCAACAGATACTTTTTTTTTTTGATGATGCTTAAAAATGCAGTTTTCCTTTAATATCAGAATCGCTTCTTGGCTCTGGCAAAGGCCTTACAGCAGATTAACAATATAGGTCCCCAGGTATGCCCTCCTACCCTTTTAGCTGTAATTACTGGTTTAGCAGGAATTACATTTGTGGTCCTGTGTAACATTATTAGCAGATCAAGCATATAGACATTTATGTAGTTTGCAGGCAGATCAGGATATGAATTCATATCTGTACATTTTGAGCATCCAAGCAAGAATGTTGTGTAGCCTGCTTCGGAGCATTCACATTTGGTTGCAGACCGTCAAGCAGAAAACTACAATTATTGTCTTTATCTCTGTCGAAGGTTTAAGATACTGGGCTTCTGTACTGCCTGCAGCCAGATCTTATTGAATAACCATTTCTTTGATTTTAGGTAAGAATGAAAGCAGTCAATCTGATATGAGTAAACTCCGGACTCCAGAGAAGAAACCTCTGGATACTAAACCGGTAATTCCTAACTTACCTTTTTTTTTATTTTTATTAGGACCCTAACCGAGTAAAGACTTTGTAACCTGCCTCTAAATGTACAACAGGCCTGTTACAGAGCACAAACAGTTCAGTCTTGCTTCATATTCCCTATTTCTTTTCTCTTCACGCAGTCACATAGGAAAGTCTATAGGGTTATGTAATATTGTTTGGAGTGTCAGACAGGACAGGGAGAAGTTAAATTAAATGGTACCTCTATTTCTGCTCTTCCTTCGGAGAGGTCCATCCTCAATTTAGTTTTTTTCATTCCTATCAGGCGGCTCAAACCTTTTTGGCAGCTCCTGTTATCTGCATCATCTTCTAATTTTTTTTTTTTTTTAAGGATTGTAGGACAGATGTTATCTGAGCGCTGAGGCTTTTATGCAACTAATTAATGCTGCTTCACCTAGCTTGGTGCTTCTGTGTCTCCTATGGGGACTACTCCTCTCAACTTCTCAGTCACAACTGAGAACTTGAAGTGTGGCATTCAACGTGATATGCAATGCATGCAGCAGGAAAAGCATGTTAGATGAAAAGCACCCCCTCCCCCCAAGTCTTTCTCCTACTGAGCACTCTTGGCACCAGGAAAGAGATTCTGAACTTTCTGCAATGTCAGACCCTGAGGACTGAAAAATCTCCCTCCTAGACATGTATGATTCTGGGGCCTCTGAGTCAGAAGGAGGAATCTATCAAAAGGTCTACGAACACTAGTCCCAAGTAACTCGAAGAAGTTGACCTGCAAGAGGAAGACCTTGAAAACATCATGGCTACCCTGAATATGGGTTGTGACCAGATGGATTCCACTTCAAAAGCCATTCTTGCTCGAAAAGGTTGCTTTCCACAAGCCATTTGAAGAACTGCTCATGGAGATGTGAAATAATATTCCCTTCATTCCAAATGCCTTATATCTATCTGTGAAAGATTCCCTTAAGAGATGGGCGACTATGTCTAAACAGGCCTTCACATTAGCAAGGGCCACACTAGTCCACTTATCACAGCATATGGAAACCTAAAACTATCTGCAGTTTCTACGCATCTCTATGGAATTTTTCATGATGGACGCCTCCAAACTCTACATAAGTCTACTTCTTGTTTTGGTATGTCAAAGACCTACAGTTTGGCTTAAACAGATGGGAGATGCCATTTACGAAAAAAAAACCTAGTCATTCTTCCTGTCCTTCAGTGGTCACGATTGGGTTAACTCACCGCCAGGTGACGCTGTGCAGAGAGGAAGTCTTGTAACGAGCCCCCTTCCGGCCTATATATACCTGGTACCTCCCATTTATCACCAGTGTTTTTCTCTCTGCTGGACGACAAGACAGAAGATTGAAGTCTCCTGCTTACAGGTAGCCGGGGTTTTACCCCGGCACCCCCTTTTGGTCTATTTCTGCCCGGTTCTTGATTGTTGTACCTTTGTGGTGGAATGGAAGCCTCCCAGCCTAGGCTGCTCACTGGGCAATTGGTAGACGGCACTATGGGTGCCTAGGAGCTTATCTCCTCCGCTCGACCCCCTCTTTTGGGGGCAATGCGGCTATCCGGCATGGTGATCGGAAAAGGGTCCCCTTAGCCCCTTACTCTCCCGTTACGGTCCCTTCTCCCTTCACTAGGGGGGGGGGGTTAGAGGGATGTGTATTGTGTGTGTATTTCACTGTATGTTTTTTATTACATGTGTGTTTTACTTTTGTACACTTATTAGACTGCACCGCAAGAGTGCATTTGGTCTGATTATTCCTCTTAGAGCTTCCTCAGGGCAGGTCTTTTAAATAGCTGCTGGCCGGCTTGGCCAGTATTCGGGTCAGCTTTAAAGGGCGGCCGGGGCGGGCTGCGCTGTGGCAGGCTGGCTGGGCTGCCTGAGCCTTTTGTGTATCACAGCCCCCCTCCCCCCTCCCCCGCTGGTCTCCTCTCTGTTCGGCCGCCGTTGGGCGGGCCGCGTTTTCAGCGTCGGCTGCGCTGTTAGTTCCCCCCCCTCCCCCCTCCCCCTTCCTTTGTTGTGGTTGCCGGTTGTAGTGGCTCATCTGGAAGTAATCCCTTGATGAATTGGCCGCACTGATCGGGCTTGAAGGGGGCGGGCCCCGGTGACGTGGGAACGGGGGCGTGGCACCGGCGGCAGCGCCATGCGGCCGGCCCCAGCCCCACTTCCTTCCTTCCTGTCTTAAAGGTAGACACGTGGGGGGGGGGGCTCGCTGCGCACTTGGGTCTGTTTACTCTTGGCTCCTACTGCTGCTGCTGCTGGCTGCTGCTACGTTTTTCATTCATGCTGTTGCTGCTGCTGCTCTCAGATCTTTTGCTCAGGTAAGCGGTCTCACCTTGTGTGGGGCCGTCGAGTGTTATTAAAAGGCTATAATATTTATACTTTTATAAGACAAAAGGGGGGAAGATTTTTAAGAGGATGTTTTTTATTATCATGGATTAAATAGAGGGCAAAGTTTTTTCCTTTGCTTATTTAAAGGCACTTTGGTGCTGTGCACAAGTATGGTTGCATGTTGCCACATGTTTGGGGGTCTGACTGTTGGTTTTTCTTCCTACAGATCCCGGGAATCCCTGAATAAAGCTGCCCCCCGGTTCTATATTACTTGGCTAGTCCTTCTTTTTTGAAAAAAAAAAAAATTGGGACATATATATATATATATATATATATTTTAAAAAAATATATATATATAATCTTTATTTATACAAGGATTATTAAGGGGATCTTCATTATAAATTAAATCCTCCCTTCCGGGACATTTACAATAAGGGGGCATCCCGGGTGGCTTATGCCTTAAACCCAAAAATTTGCGAATACCATAAATTACCATATGGAGGCTTCCGATATTACCGGAAATGGTTCTTCTGGGCCATCTAGGGTGTGCGCAGGATGTGGGACTCCGCTCCCAGCTGATGATGTCTTTGTATGCATTCCTTGTGCAAAGCAGAGTATTGCGTGTCAGTCCGTTGCTCCGGCTGCTGACCCCTCGCAACTTCCATCATCTCCTACCTCTCCCTCCCTGTTCCGGACCCCGCGTGACACTGTCAAGAGTGGGGATTCGCAATCCGAGGTGGCGGCACGGTTGGCCAGCCTCGAGAAAATAGTGTCCATTAAAGCAGGGTCAAAAGCCACTGCAAAACTAAAGCACCTGACTCCGATACCTCCGGCTTCACAGGATGAGGTATGTGAGCCTGTTGAATGGTCCGATGGCTCCCCGGACGAGGAGGGAGAATTCCTACTGGAGTCAGATGAGCCTGCAGATCAGCT
Source organism: Gastrophryne carolinensis (assembly GCA_027917425.1). NCBI lineage: Eukaryota > Metazoa > Chordata > Amphibia > Anura > Microhylidae > Gastrophryne > Gastrophryne carolinensis. The sequence goes on along the minus strand of CM051243.1, from coordinate 67,313,167 downwards.
TGAGGCTGACACTATTGGCGATTTGTCGGCGGGGGTTACCCTTGACACCCCCTCCATTCTGGCTCAAATGTTTGAAACTTTGAATTTAGATCCGCCTGAGGCTGTCACCCTGCCAAAGGGTCAGTTGTTCAAAGAGCCTCAGCCGCGTTGGGTTTTTCCCAGACAACATCACTTTGAGAGGGTGGTGCTTAAGGAATGGGAACATCCCACGCGGTTAACTGGAATCCCTTCCAGTTGGGAAAAGCGTTATCCTTTTCCGCCAGAATTGGTGAAGCTTTGGTCCGTCCCTCCTGACGTCGATACCCCTGTGCTAGGGCTCTCCAGCACGGCTATGGTACAGTCTGCTGAGACCACTGCCCTAAAAGATGGGGAGGATCGTCGGATTGACCAGTACGCCCGCCATGGTTTTATTTATCCTGGGTCAACGATGCGCCCGGTGTGTGCTTCGGCGCTTCCTCTATTGCGGTTAGGTCTGTAATTCAGGAGCTGTGTGTGGATCTCGATCCCACTTGTAAAGAGTTTACTGCGCTCAAGCAGTGTGAATCTTTTGTTTCCTATGTTCTATCCGCTCAGGACGATGCGCTGGCTATGAGTAGCAATGCTGGTGGCTATTCGTCGGTCAGTGTGGCTGCGTCAGTGGTCGGCGGACTCAGCTTCTAAAAAGGTGCTCACAGCTCTCCCCTTTTTGGGCTTGCGTCTGTTTGGTGAAAAAATTGATTGTCGCAAAAGGTGGTAAAATGCCGCAACGCAAGAGGCCTCGTCGTCCCTTTAGGGGGGCAAGTTCTGGTAGGCCTTCATTTCGGGGATTCAGAGCGGGTAGGGGGGCTTCCTTTCCCGCTACCAGAGGTGCAGGTTGGACTCGGGGGAGGGGCCGTGGCCGTCCTGCTCAGTCCTGGGGCACCAAGCCCAAGCCTGCTGGTAAACCCCGCTCAGCAATGAGGGGCTGCCCTCACCCGTGCGGGTGGGGAGACGATTACGACACTTCTCCCTGGTTTGGGACCAGGAGATTCCGGACAGATGGATCCGGGAGGTAGTGTCGTCCGGTTACAAGCTGGAATTCGACTCTCGCCCTCCTTCACGGTTCTTTCGGTCTCGGGTGCCCATCGATCCTTTGGCCGCACAGGGGCTCCTGGCGTCGGTAAAGAATCTGTTAGAGATGGCGGTCATCCGGCCGGTTCCGCGCTTAGAGATGGGCCTCGGGTTTTATTCCAATCTTTTCGCAGTCCCCAAGAAAGACGGGTCAGTTCGTCCCATCCTGGACCTGAAATTACTCAACAGGTTCATCCGTTTTCGGAAGTTTCGCATGGAAACCTTGCGTACGGCCGTCAGTTCCCTTCGGCAGGGGGACTTCATGACGTCCATAGACATCACAAGGATGCTTATCTTCATGTTCCCATCTGCCACGCTCATCAACGTTTTCTTCGATTCGTGATGGAAAATCAGCATTATCAATTCGTGGCACTTCCGTTTGGCCTTACCTCAGCTCCAAGAGTGTTCACCAAGGCGCTGGCAGGGGTTATGGCCATTTTCAGATCTCGGGGCATTCGTGTCGTACCTTATTTGGACGACCTTCTCATCATGGCTTCGTCGCTCAATCAATCGGAGACAGACACCAGGATGGTGGTCTCCACGCTGGAAAGCTTTGGTTGGGTGATCAACTTCCCCAAGTCCTCCCTCGCTCCGGCCAGGGTGGTGTCCTTTCTGGGGATGCAGTTGGACTCTCTTCAACACAGAGTGTTTCTCCCCCAGTCCAAAATTCATCTGATTCAGGAGTTGGCTCGGGTCCTACTTTCCAGTCCTCGGCCGTCCATCCTTCTGGGGATGAGGCTGATAGGGTTGATGGTCGCCTCTTTCGAGGCAGTTCCTTTTGCTCAATTTCACACGAGGGCGCTTCAGCTTTATCTGTTGGCGTCCTGGGACCGGCAGCCTCGGTCGCTGGATCAGCCCTTCCAGTTGTCCTCCCGGGTCCGGCAGTCCCTCCAGTGGTGGTTGGTCTCGACCAATCTTGTGAAGGGCAGGTCTTTCCTGACCCCTCTTTGGGAAATTGTCACCACGGACGCCAGTCTGTCGGGATGGGGCGGATTCTGGAAGGAGCTTCAGTTCCAGGGGCAGTGGGGACCTCAAGAGGCCCACCTACCCATCAGAGAACTGAGAGCCATCCGTCGGGTTCTTGCTCTCCTGACTCAACACGTTCTGGGCCTTCCGGTCCAGGTGCGTTCAGACAATCGAACAGCGGTTGCTTACATCAATCATCAGGGAGGGACTCGCAGTCTGAGTGCTCTCAGAGAGGTGTCCCTGATCCTGACCTGGGCAGAGGCCCATGTTCCTTGTCTCTCGGTGGTATACATTCCAGGAGTGGAGAACCAGGAAGCGGACCGGTTGAGCAGGGGCTCTCCCCGTCTGGGAGAATGGGCTCTCCATCCTCAGGTTTTTCGCTCACTGTGTCTCCGATGGGGGACACCGGAGGTGGACCTGTTTGCCTCTCGTCACAATCACAGGCTCCCGAACTTCGTGTCGCTCTCCCGGGATGCTCTGGCAGTGGACGCCATGTCCCTGAGCTGGGGGGATCTGGGATTCCTATACCTGTTTCCTCCAATACCCATGCTTGGCAGGGTGGTTCGGAAGTTGGCTCTGGAAAGGGTGTCCGCCGTTCTCGTGGCCCCAAGGTGGCCAAGGCGAGTGTGGTTCGCAGACATCATTCGGCTGGCAGTGGACCAGTTCGTTCTGCCTCTTCGGCCCGATCTGCTCACTCAGGGTCGGTTGTGTTACCCCAATTTACCAGCACTGGGTTTGACGGCCTGGCTGCTGAAACCTCCATCTTGAAGGAGGAGGGTCTTTCTGACTCAGTTGTCAAGACTCTGATCAGTGCCCGGAAGAGGTCTTCTTCTATCATCTACTATAGGACTTGGAAAGCCTATATCGCTTGGTGCGAGGATAGATCTTTTCCTTGTAGGGTTTTCTCGGTCTCCAGGATTCTGGAGTTTTTACAATCAGGGCTGGACTCTGGTCTCCAGCTAAGTACTTTGAAAGGGCAAGTTTCTGCCTTATCTATCTTTTTTCAGAAGCGTTTTGCGCTTCATTCTTTAGTTAAAACCTTTTTCCAGGGGGTTGCGCATGTGCGGCCTCCCAGGAAACCATTACTCCTGGTTTGGGATTTGAATTTGGTTCTTTCTGCTCTACAGGCTCCTCCTTTTGAGCCTTTGCAAGATATTGCTTTATCTACCCTGACTCAGAAGATTGTCTTCTTGGTAGCTATCACTTCGGTCTGGCGTGTCTCAGAGTTGGTGGCCTTGTCTATCCAGGCGCCCTACTTTGAGAAGCATCAGGATAAAGTGGTCTTTCGGTTCAAGCCAGACTTTCTTCCCAAGGTTGTTTCTGCTTTTCATTTGAATCAGGATATTGTTCTTCCCTCCTTGTGCCCTAATCCTAAGAATGACAAAGAGAGGGTTTTGCATTGTTTGGATGTTGTACGCTGTGTTAAGTACTACTTGATTATCACGTCTCCTTTTCGTAAGACGGATTCCTTTTTTGTTGTGCCCTATGGGCCTAAGAAGGGTTTGGCACCAGCCAAATCTGCCATTAGCAAGTGGATACGTCAGGCTGTTACTGCGGCCTATTCTGCTAAGGGGAAAGTTCCCCCTTTTCGTATCACTGCTCATTCTACTCGCGCCATTGGGGCGTCTTGGGCTTTTCAGCACCAAGCTTCCGTTTGAACAAGTTTGTAAGGCCGCCACTTGGTCTTCTGTTCATACTTTTTCTAAGTTTTACAAAGTTGATGTGCGAGCCTCAGCGGATGCTGTTTTTGGCCGCAAAGTTCTGCAGACTGCAGTCATTTAAGTTATGCTTCACTTGGCCTTGAGATGCCCATCCCTTGTGGACACTGCTTTTGGATGTCCCAATCGTGAAGAATATTAAAGGTGAAGCGGGGTGTGTGGCACACCAAGAATAATACCATTTTGTGAGTACTCACCTGAAAAATGGGTATTGTTGGTGTGCCACACACCCCGCTTCACTCCCACCCTTTTCGGTATTCCGAATCCTTTATATGGTGACGTTTTTATTTATATTGATTTATTTTGAGGTTACCGTTAAAATACTGGTACCTTGTCTTTCTGCTTTTTAATACACTGGTGATAAATGGGAGGTACCAGGTATATATAGGCCGGAAGGGGGCTTGTTACAAGACTTCCTCTCTGCACAGCGTCACCTGGCGGTGAGTTAACCCAATCGTGAAGAATATTAAAGGTGAAGCGGGGTGTGTGGCACACCAACAATACCCATTTTTCAGGTGAGTACTCACAAAATGGTATTTTTGTAGATAGGCACACCCCAATGTGAGTCAAAGCCTGTCATGATATGGCACCTATCCATTCAAAGGAAGCCAAACACACAATAGTGTACTAAGCAAATGGCCAACACCAAACTTCCCCACACATGAAGGTATACCCGACCTACCCAGGTGACGTTAGATTGTCAGTTGTTTAAGTGTGGCTGGCCCAAACATTAGACATCTGGGTCAAAGTGGCTGTTTTGTCAAGATACAAGATAGAATTCCAGACAATGCTTTCAAGCAGGTTTTTTTCTTCAGACTGCTCTTATGCACTTCAAGGGGAGTGGATTGTCTCAAATCAAGCTTTTGCCTGTCGCTTCCTGGTTCAATGTAGTGTGGTAAAAAGCACTACATAAACCCATCTGAAACTCTGGATTACTGGGCGGTGGCGTCAGGAGTTCCTAGCTATGTTCCCGGAGTTCGCCTGCACCCAAAGCTTTGGCTTGCTCTATCCGATGCCGCATTCTGGGAGAAAAAAAACTCTGTGAGAGCTCGGCGCCCAGGCATGAGGTGAAAGGCTGTACCCGGGGCAATTGTGGGATACATACTACCGTGTGTAGCAAGATGACGGTGCAGCCGTGACCGGTCCAAGAGCCGGCGGTCTGTTAAAGTGGACCGTCACCCATGGGTGATCGGCCCGGGAATCTATAAGATTCCCGGGCCGATCACCCCCCTCACCGCGGGACATCCAAGATCGGGATGTCCCGCGGTGAGGGACCCCCCCCAAAACCCCAAAAGAACTCACCTGATCGGCGGCGGCGGCGGCCGCCGCCGCCTCCCGCGCACTCCTCTAGCCGTGCGTTTGTGAATGGCCGGCGGGGGCGCGCGCACTGTCAGAGGGGCGCGCGGGAGGCGGCGGCGGACGCGCTGCCTTGTCCGCCGCTTGTCCGTGGGAGCGTGGTGAGGTGAGTTTGGGGGTTTCTGGGGGGTTTTACACAGCGGGGCACCCCTAATCGGGGTGCCCCCCTGAAGTGGACCAAAACCCAGGATAGTCAAAATCCTGGGTGTTGGTCCACTTTAAGATGGGTTAGTTTCTGTCCAATTTGAGGTATGCTTCCTGATGGCTTATTAACAAATGAATTGAGGATATACCTCTCCAAAGTAGGAGCCAACATGGAGGTGTTACTGTTGAATTTGACTTCTTCCAGTCCAGTTTGACACAAACAATAGGAGGATATAAACCTATTGTAAGGACTTACTGTGTGAATTAGTAAAGATGAATAAAGTATTATTAAAAATCCTTTTTTCGCCATGGCAAGGTGATGAGGACAATGGAAATCAAGAGAGTGAGCTAATAGAGTTGTACAGTGTGTTAGCACCTTCAGCAGTACAATGACATGACTTTTCTAATAGTCCAGAACACAATTATTGTCAGCCTGGTAAATGCAGAACATACGCTAGTGGTTCTGCTGTGTCCCCAGTGGACTCAAATTACAATATTTTCATCTCTTATATTCTCTTTGTTTGCTTGTAGGGGGACTTTGAATCAAATGCACAAAGCAGAAGCCCTGAATCCCGAGGCAGCCTCAGTTTCTCCAATCAGAAGTTTCATCGTAAAGAAAACCCTAACCAGAGGCCGATGAATATTCACCTGACGCCCCCGCACCCCCAGTATCCCATAGCAAACCGCTCCTTCCAGCACATTTCCCCCTTGCCCCGGCCTCAGTTTCCTCCACAACAGCAACAAAACATTCTTCCACAGCAACAGAATCACCTACCCGATCTACAGAACCAAATACCTCCTGCTCCTTCACCACAGGCTCCCGGCCTCCCACAACACAGCCACCTAATGCAGCAGCCTCCCCAGCAAACTCCACAACTCTCTCCATCCTTTCAGCACAGCCAGTCCTTCTTCAACACCCCCATTTCCCATCGCCCACCATCGCCATCTATTGACGGTTTGGTTCCTGAACAGCTACCCCCTCCCATGTTGCAGGATGTCAATAACCACCTCCGTTCTGCAAACCACAATAATCCCCTCATGTCCTCACACATAAACAGCTACATGGAGGATGCGCCTCAAGAATTGGCCTCAGGGGAGGTCTTAGGTGAGCAATTCTTAAATTGTAGAGGGGGTTTCAGCTTCTTAGTTTCATTATTTTTTTACTATATACACAAAAATAGAATATGATTGACAATTTCAGCAATTTAATTTCAGAACTGAAACCAAAATATGATATAGAATCATCTCATTAACAGAGTGATCTGTTTTATGTTTTTTTTTTTTTTTTTTTTTTTTGAATATTTATAATTATTGCTTACAGCTAATGATGGTCTATCTCTCCCTACTGCCGAGACTATAACAAACAAGATGTGTCGCTCTGAAAATCCTGCCAGCTCCCTACTGAGAGGTCCTCTGTGTTACATTATTTAAGCCAAAGAACAATTCGTCAATACGAATTGTTTCAAGCAGTCATGAACCTAGTTTTGAAATTTACCTGTTGGTGGCTCTTACAGCGGAACAAAACCCACCAGCGTCCGGATGAATCGTGATCACCCCCCAAGGCGCTGAAAATATCTCCCCTTTCCCTGGTCCACGGCGCATGCACAGGCTCTAATCCGATCAGAGGTGTTTGCCTTTCGGTAATGGCTCTTATTGCTTACTATGGGGTGCTTGCACTGCCGCATCCCTTGTGTGCGCTTGCTCCAGCCCCAGCCATTCAAATAACCCCTTATTAAAGGCAATCAGAGCCCTTAGCCGATGGATGTAAACAAAGCAAAGGGGCTCTGACCGGATGAGAACCTGTGCATGCGATGTGCATGCGCTGTTGGGTGAACTGGGAGGGTTTACACAGTGGGACATCAAACAAAACTCAGGAAAGTCATGTTCCCAGGTTTTGTTTTGCTGTAAGCAGATATTTGACTAACCCTGTTCAGAAATGTGTAGATTATTTTACCCATCATACAATGCTTTGGGACAGATGGTGTTAAAATTGCTTATTGCCACTGGTTCACGCAAGCTGGCTCAGGAGATGGGCAGTTCCAGGTAAGCAGCTATCCCCTGTCGAAGTGGGATTGTACCTTTTTAAAAAAAAAAAAAAGAAAAAAAAAAAAAACTTCTCACTACCAATAGTTGAAAGCCAACCATAGTATTCTTAGTATACAGTACGTCCTGCTCCAGATAAGATTCATTACTCTTGGGTATTACTCCGCCAGATGGCGCTGGACTGCAGAGGCCGCGAAATTGGCTCCTCCCGGCCCCTCGAATACCCGGGACCTCCCACAAATCCCCAGAATTTCTCTGCAGTCTGGACTGCGAAGGACAAGAAGATGGCTCTCTCTTCTCGCAGGGGGCTATTAGCCTGCGGCCCTGTAGGACTATTCCCACCCGTTCCATTATTACTGTGCCTCCCAGCCTTGGCTGCGCTGGTCCGGGTGATAGTAGGCAGCACCGCTGTCAGGTGCTTAGGAGCGCTGCTCCACCGCAATCCCCCACCAAAGGGTAGGCGGTATAGGCATATGGTGAGCCTCTATGGGATGCCCCTCCCGCACTGTTGCCCTGGGCCCTGTTTAAGCGGCCGCTGTCCTCCCTCGCTCTCCCTTGTAGCTCTCGGGGGGGGGGGGGGGGGGGGGGTGTTATGCATGGTGCTTCACTTGGATGCTGTGCTTGTTGACTTGTTCAGTCTCCGCACTGACTTGATTGCACTAGTTGCGGTTTTGAATATGCCGCCGCCGCGCACGCTTCCACTGCGGTCGGCGGCGGCATTACCTCAGACACTGATGCGCCTTCATTGGCTGCTTGTCACGTGTGCTGCTTCGCGCTCTTCGGGGGTGGCGGGGCCTGTGGATGGCGCGTTCCGCGTCGCTGTCTCCGCGGCCCGCCCCTCGAGGTATACTCGGCGCTATTTTTTCTCGGGATTCCGTCTGCTGCGTGGCTGGCATCTACCTACCGCGGTCCATGAGTGACCTCGCGGGCGGTTTATTTACCCTATGCCATTATACATGTCGCTTATGGGGTCCTCTTCGCTTATGTCTTTCAGGCGGGTCGAACTCCATTGGTTTCTCCCGGCCCTACCCCTCTTTTAGTTACTAAACTTGTGAGGCCTAGTGTGCTAATTACTCCCACTTCCCTAGCGGGCTATTGGGGCATCCCGGGTTGCTGCTATAGCGTGAATCCCTATCGACCTATTGTGCCGCTATAATCGCCATATGGAGGCGTCTCAGGATAATGTGCTCGGGGTTCCTTCGGGACAAGCCCGGCTGTGTGTAGCTTGTGGGGTGTCCCCTACTAGTGCTGACAATGTGCGGGTCTGTATAACTTGTGCTCAGCAGGTGATTGCGCTGCAGCCTGGTTTACCAGCGGCTGGTCCTGCGCCACGTATGGCTTCACCAACTCCCCCAAGCTTGAATTTGACTCCCATTAAGTTGCATACCAGTGGGGATTCTCAGCCTGATGTGTCTGCTAGACTGGCTAGTGTTGAGAAGTTGCTTGCTAATACCATGGCGCGTAAGGCCTCTGCTAAAAAGCGGCACTTGATGCCTGATGTCACTCTTTTCCCTATGGAGGCTGAAGAGTTCTTTGAACTGTCCGGTTATACCCCTTTGGAAGAAGGAGTTATTCTCTGACTCTGAGTCATCTGATGAGAGGCCCAGGGGTCATGATGATTCTGGCTCTGACCCCTGGGCCCCAGATGATACTGATAGGCTGTTGGCTCAGATTTTTGAGGTACTGTCTATCTCTCCCCTGGTTGCGGCCCCTAGGCAGCAGGGGGAATTGTTTCATACTGCTAAGCCACGTTTAGAGTTTTCTGAGCAGGCCCATTTTAATAATCTTGTGCTCAAGGAATGGGAGCGTCCTAGCAGGCTCCCCGGAGTCCCTAAGAGTTGGGATAAGAGGTATCCCTTTCCTGCTGAGGTGGTGAAGCGTTGGTCATCCCCTCCAGAGGTGGATGCCCCGGTCCTAGGGTTATCTAACACCTCTGTCATGCATTCCCCTGACTCTACTACCCTGCGGGATAGTGAGGACCGGCGTATTGATCAACTGGCGGCCCATGCCTTTGCCTGTGTGGGGACGGCGCTGCGCCCGGTTTGTGCCTCTGCCATTACAGCGGTGGCTATTAGGACCCTGCTTAGAAGTGTCCTAGATGGTGCTCCTGATGATGTGTCTAGTGAAGAGTTTAATGCTCTCTCGTTGTGAGGTTTTTGTGACTTATGTCCTCTCTGCCTTGGATGATACCACTAGGATGTGTGGCAGAGCCTCTGCCCTAGTGGTGGCTATACGCCACTCGGTTTGGCTGCGCCAGTGGGCAGCTGACAATGCTGCCAAGAAGGCTCTCACTGGGTTTCCCTTCAAAGGACTATGCCTGTTTGGGAACCGCCTGGACCTGTTTGCTAAGGGAGGCAGGTTACCCCAGCGCAGGAGGCAGTCTCGGCCCTTTTGGGGCCAAGTCTCCTTTCCTTCCCCCTACCGTGGATCCAGACAGGGGAGGGGGGTCTCCTTTACTGGGGCCTGAGGAGATTTCTGGGGTAGGGGCAGAGGACATGGACGCCCTGGCTCATCCTGGGGCTCCAAGCCTAAGTCTTCTCCCAAGCCCCCTCAGGCATAAAGGGGCGCCCTCACCCATCCGGGTGGGGGGACGGCTTCAGCATTTTGCTCACGTCTGGAGGCTTCATGTCTCAGACCAGTGGATTCAGGGAGGTAGTGTCCTCCGGTTACAAGATAGAGTTTGCTGCCTGGCCGCCCCCAAGATTCATCAGATCCTGGATGTCTCAGGACCCCATGTCAGCTCAGGCTCTAATTCTGGCGGTGCAAATCCTTCTGGAGCTGGGGGTCATCTGTCAGGTCCCCTTACGAAAAAAGGGCAAGGGGTTCTATTCCAACCTTTTCATCGTGCCCAAAAGAGATGGGTCAGTCAGGCCCATCCTGGACTTGAAAATCCTCAACAAATTTGTCAGGTGCAGGCGCTTTCGCATGGAAACTTTGCACTCTATCAGTTCCCTGCGTCCAGGGGACTTTATGACCTCTGTGGACATCAAGGATGCTTACCTTCATGATCCTGTTTTTCAAGGTCATCAAAGATTCCTCAGGTTCGCTCTGGAGGATCAGCACTACCAATTTGTGGCATTGCCCTTCGGTCTCACTTCAGCTCCCAGAGTGTTCACCAAGGTGCTGGCAGGGGTGATGGCTCTGCTCAGGGCATTCACGTGCTGCCATATTTGGACGACATTCTCATCACTTCCCAGTCCCTCCAACAGGCAGAGCTGGATACTCAGCGAGTAGTGTCCACTCTGGAGTCATTTGGCTGGGTGATCAACCATCCCAAGTCTTTCCTGTCTCCCTCCTTGGTGATGCCCTTCCTGGGAATGAATCTGGATATAGTTCAGGCAAGGATTTTTCTTCCTCAGCAGAAGGTGGACAGTCTGCTGGTGCAGGTTCAGTCCCTGCTCTCTTGCCCTCATCCCTCCATCAGGCAGGGAATGCAGCTGGTGGGCCTGATGGTGTCGTGCTTCGAGGCAGTTCCTTATGCCCAGTTTCACATGAGGCCTCTGCAACTCCACCTCTTGTCAGTATGGGACAAGGATCCTGTGTCCCTGGACCAGGTCCTTGTTCTGTGCCCCCTAGCCAGGCGGTCCCTCTCGTGGTGGCTGGACTCCAGGAACCTGTTGGTGGGCAGATCCTTTCTGACCCTCTGCTGGGAGACGGTCACCACGGATGCCAGTCTGACAGGTTGGGGGGCTTCTGGAAGTCCCTACAGTTCCAAGGGCGGTGGGGCCCTCAGGAGGCCCACACACCTATCAGCATTCTGGAACTGAAGGCGATCAGGTTGATTCTGGCTCACTTGACCCAACACCTTCGGGGCCGGCCTGTTCAGGTACGCTCGGACAACCAGACGGCGGTTGCCTACATCAATCATCAGGGGGATCCCGGAGCAAGGGGGCCCTCAAGAAAGTGTCTCTGATCCTGTCCTGGGCGGAGGACAATGTTCCCTGCATATCAGCGGTGTACATTCCGGGGGTGGAGAATCTGCAGGCAGACTCTCTGAGCAGGGGGACCTCTCGCCTGGGAGAATGGTCCCTCTGCGACAGGGTGTTTCACTCTCTATGTCACCGTTTGATCCAACCAGATGTGGATCTGTTTGTGTCCCGTCACAATCACAAGCTCCCACCCTTTGTCTCCCTGTCACAGGACCATCTGGCCTTGGCCACAGATGCTCTAGCATGTCATGGCAGGACTTTCAGCTCCTATATGTCTTTCCCCCATTCTCCCTGTTGGTCAGGGTTCTGCGCAAGATAGCTCAGGAGGGGGTGCCAGCAATTCTGGTGGCCCCCAGGTGGCCAAGAAGAGTGTGGTTCGCAGACATGGTGCAGCTGGCAGTAGATCAGTACGCTCTGCCCAGGTTTCCAGACCTGCTCACTCAGGGTCATTTACACCATCCCAATTTACAAACTCCTGGCCACAGGACAAGGTGGTTGTTTGCTTCAAGCCAAATTTTCTGCCTAAGGTCGTGTCTGCCTTTCATCTGAATCAGGACATTGTTCTTCCTTCCTTGTGCCCTAATCTTAGTAACGCTAAGGAGAGGGTCTTGCATTCCTTGGATGTGGTTAGGTGTCTGAAGTACTATCTGGTGGCTACTGCACCTTTCAGAAAAACTGATGCTCTTTTTGTGGTCCCTTCTGGTCCTAGGAAGGGTTTGGCTCCTGCTAAATCTACTATTAGCAAATGGATCCGTCAGGCTGTGATTCAGGCCTACTCTGCTAAGGGGAAGAATCCTCCCTTCCGCCTTACTGCTGATTCCACTCGTGCTATTGGTGCCTCTTGGGCTTTTCAGCACCAGGCTTCTGTTGAACAAGTTTGCAAGGCCGCTACTTGGTCTTCTGTTCATACCTTTTCAAAGTTTTACAAGGTTGATGTTAGGGCCTCAGCTGATGCTGCTTTTGGCCGCAAGGTTCTGCAGGTGGCAGTGGTCTGACCTGTCTGTTACCTTTAGGGATCCCACCCTACTTTATGGACACTGCTATTGGATGTCCCAAGAGTAATGAATCTTATCTGGAGCAGGACATACTGTATACTCAGAATAATACAAATCTGTGATTTCTCACCTGTAGAATTGTTGTTATGAGTATACAGTACGTCCTGCTCCACCCTACCCTTGGTTTTGCATTATCCTTGGATCCCCTGTATGGTGATTGTTATCATTGTTTTTATAGTTCAAGTTGGTTCTGTTCTCTTTCTCCCGGCTTCTCGGTAACTGCTTTTCAATGCTGGGGATTTGTGGGAGGTCCCGGGTATTTGAGGGGCCGGGAGGAGCCAATTTCGCTGTCTCTGCAGTCCAGCGCCATCTGGCGGAGTAATACCCAAGAGTAATGAATCTTATCTGGAGCAGGACGTACTGTATACTCATAATAACAATTCTACAGGTGAGTTATCACAGAATTGTATTTTTTCTTTTAAGCTGTGGGGTATAAATATCCCCTGCACGTGTCTAATATTAAAATCCATTTAAACAATTTTACAGTAGAGCTTCCTTAAAGTCCCTCTCCAGGCAAAAAAAAAGTACCTCCCAGTCCAGAGGCTCGATCTCACAGAGCCCTGCTTATCTGCAGCCCACTGGCCTGGCTGCGCCTCTGTACTGCTAGTCACAAGGTAACAGGCTATCATTATCGAAGTATCATCTGTGGTTTTGTTTTCAGCAGGCCGCTGTCTGCAAATGTTTGACTTTCATGCTGAGAATACTGCTCCCCCCTGTGTAAGCTCTGCAGCCAGTCTTGTAGGCTAAGTAGTTATGTAGAAATATGCGTAGTGGCATTCAGAAGCTGCGTAAGAATGCTTAGAAAAGACCCCATTTGTCTAAGTAAGAATTACTTTATTAAGGGCAAGTATACAGTACGTCCTGCTCCAGATATAATACTTACACTTGGGTTATCCTCCGCCAGATGGCGCTGTGCACTGCAGACATGCAAAAAAACAGGCTCCTCCCGGCCCTTCATATACTCGGGGACCTCCCACAAATCCCCAGATTTCTCTGCAGTGCTGACTGTGAAGACATGAAGTATCACTTTCTCGCAGGTGAGCGGGGCTATTACAGCCTGCGGCCCTGTTGGACTATTCCCACCCGTCCTCCTTGTGATGTGCCTCCCAGCCTGGGCTGCGCTGGTCGGGTGAAGGTAGGCAGCATCATGCGTGCTTAACGGAGCCATGCTCCACCGCAGTCCCCCACCAAAGGGTAGGCGGTTTAGGCTGATGGTGAGCCTCTAGTGGATGTCCCTCCCGCATTATTGCCCCATGCCCCGTGTAGCGGTGGGCCCTGTGTAAAGGGTCGCCATCCTCCCTCGTTTCCCCCCCCGTATTCGGGGGAAAAGAATGGGGGTGTGTGTGTGTGTTTGGCGGTCTCAGTGTACTGTATTGTCACGCTTATGGCCGTAGTTTCGCCCTTGACTGGCAACTGGGTATCAGAGCCGCGCTGCTTGCTCTTTCTATTCTGGCCGCCGCCGCCGCCGTCTTTGCCTTCTCATTTTTTTACGAAAATTTTCTGTGCTGGGTGGCGGCGTCGTAGACTACGAGTATCCATTAGCAGATGCTTTACTAGCATATCCTATGCTTGGCTTGTCAAGCCTTGACGGCTGCTTCAGAGCTTCGCGCTCTTTGGGGGAGGCAGGGACCTGGCGTGGCGCGCTCCGCGTCACGCCCAGATTAGGCCCGCCCTTTGAGGTTTGGTTGGCGCCATTTTGTTGAACTTCTCACGCGCGTGTTGGCGGTCCTTCTCCTCCCCTGGTATGCAAGTGCCCTCGCGGGTGATTTCATCATTAGTATTTTTTCTGCTGCGCATGGCTCTGACCCATCTTTTTCCCCTTCTGTCTTTCAGACGTCAAAGACTCCAGTGGCTTCTCCCGGCCTAACATAAATTGTAGCGGGCTTACAAAAAATTCTCCCACATTCCTAGCGGGTCTTTGGGACATCCAGGGTTGCCTATTGCATAAATCCCTACTGACATATATTGCATTGATAATCACCATATGGAGGCATCTCAGAATTATGTGACCGGGGTCCCTCTGGGACAAGACCGGCTGTGTACAACGTGTGGCTATCCCCACGCTGATGCTGACAGGGCACAGGTCTGTGCACCGTGTGCTGAGCGAGTACTGGTCCTGCAATCATGATTGCCAGTGGCTGCATCTCGCTTCAATACTCCTGTTTCCCCAGGCTTAAATCTCGCTTCTGCTGAGTCGCATACGAGTGGGGAGTTGCAGCCGGCTGCGTCTTCCAGACTGCCTACGGCTGACCAGATTATTACGGGGTTGACAAAGCGCTTGGGCCCTGGTAAGAAGCGGTCCTCGACGCCCCCTGTTTCTGCCTTTGCTATGGGATCGGAGGAGTTCACTACTCCGTGTGCCTGCACCCCTTCTGATGAAGGAGGGCTGTTCTCTGACTCGGGCTCATCTGATGAGGAGTCGAGGAGTCATGACGATTCTGGCCATAAAGACTGGATCCAGTTTGACACCATTGGATTGTTGATTAGGATCTTTAAGGCCCTGTCTATCTCTCTCCCTAACGCTGCTCCCAAGCCGAGAGGGGAGCGTTTCCATACAGCGACACCACGCTTGGAATTTCTAGAGCAGGCTCACTTCCATGCTCTTGTACTCGAGGAATGGGAACGCCCCAGTAAACTTCCATGGGCCCCAGGGGACTGGGATTGGAAATACCCTTTTCCCCCTGAGATGGTTGATTGTTGGTCATCGCCCCCTGTGGTAGACGCACCGATCATTGGGGTTCCTAACCCCGCCTTTATTGCAGCTCCTGCTTATAGTACCCTTCGGGATGCCGAGGACCGGCGCATGGATAAGCTGGCTTCCCACGCCTTTTCTTGTGCAGGAACGGCGCTGCGCCCGGTCTGTGCCGTGGCCATCACTGCAGTGGCCGCCAGAACCCTCATCAGAAAGATGCTTGAGCATCACCCTGATGATCTTCCCTGGGAGGTGTTTAATGCACTCTCCAGTTGTGATGTATTTGTAAGATTTTTCCTTTTAGCGATGGATGACACCATTAGAATGTGTGCGAGGACTTCTGCCCTTGTGGTGGCTATACGTCGCTTGGTCTGGCTGCGACAGTGGGGTGCTGACGATGCTGCTAAAAGGACTCTGACCGGGTTTCCCTTTAGAGGGCAACGCCTGTTTGGGGCCCGTCTGGACCTGTTTCGAAAAAAGGGCAAATCACCCCAACGCAGGCGGCCGTCTCAGCCCCCTCGGGACAGGGACATCCCTCCCCCTCCATACCATAGTGTTAAACAAGAACCAGGGGTGTCCTTCCGGAGTCTTCGTGCAGACTCCTGCCCCACGAGCAGCAGACAACGTTCTGGGCCCTCCGACGGGGCTAAGCCTAAATCTTCCACCAAATCCCCTCAAGCATGATGGGGCGCCCTCGCCCGCCTGGGTGAGGGGATGACTGCAGCACCTTGCTCCTGTCAGGAGGCATCTTGCCTCATTATGGTGGATACGGGAGGTAGTTTCCTCCGGATACAGGATAAAGTTTGCTGCGCGGCTTCCCCCAAGATTGTCAGGGCACTCCTGGTCCCTGCCTCTGTTCGGGTGCTGGTGCATGCCATGCACGGCCTGCGGGGTTTGGGGGTCACTTGCAGTTTGCCCTTAACAGGCAGAGTTAGGTGCCGCTACACCAACCTCTTCACATTTCCCCAAAGGGATGAGTCAGTCTGCCCTTCTGGATTCACAGGTTTTCGGCAATTCTACTATTACAGGCAGTTTCTGCATGGAAAATCTGAGATGGGCCATCAGCACCTTGCGCCCAGTGGGCTCTTGCCGTCTGGGGAGATCAAGGATGCTTATGCTCACATCCCTGTGTCTTCTAGACACCGAGGCTATTCAGGTATGTGTTGGAGGTCCAACACTGCTAATCAGTGGCCTTGTTATCTGGCCTCTCTTCTGCCTCCAGAGTGCTCACCAAGGTACTGATGGAGGCTATGTCTCTGATGAGACCAAGGGGCGTCCGTGTGAGACCTACCCGGCCGGCCTTTTTCGCTTCCCAATCTCAACGTCAAGTCAGCTGGTGGTGTCCATTGGGAGTCATTTGGATGGGTGTTCATTCACCTCAAGTCCTCCTTGTCCCCTTGATTGGTATCTCCATTCCTAGGGATGAATCTAGATTTGGTTCAGGCGAGAATCTTCCTTCCTCAGCTATAAGGTGGACTATCTGGTTGCGTGGACTCAGCCCCTCCTTGCTGTTCCCGTCCCTTCACCAGGCAGGAATGCAGCTGGTGGGCCCGTTTGGTGACTTGCTTAGCAGAAGTCCCTTATACTCTTCTACCTGGGGCCCTTCTGCAACTTCTATTGTTAATACTGGACAGGGACCCAGCATCCCTGGAGCAGGGTCATGTGTGCCTTCCCCCCTGGTTAGCAGTCCCTCTTGGAGTGGATGTACTCTAGGAACCTGTCTGGGGGCATTTCCTTTCTTGCCCTTCCTAGAGACGGTCACCATGGATGCCAACCTATCAGGTTGATGGGGAGCTTTTCTTCTGTAACCCCATGCGGGTCCGGGGGAGGTGGGGCCTTTAGGAGGTCCATGCACCTATCAATATTGAAACAGTGAGTTTTCAGGTTGGCACTATCTCGCTTGACTACTCCTCTTCACGGCCTGCCTGTTTGGCGGCGCTCAGTGTGTCTGACTCTGGCCCACCTTAATCATCTGTGTGGGACCTGGAGCAGGATGGTCCCCCAAGAAGGTATATGTTCCTGATCTGGGTGGAGGATAATGTTTCCTGCATATCCGTGGTATTCGCTCCGGTGGAGGTCCCTCTGCGACAGGATGTGCTAATCCTTGTCTCACTTTGAGGTTCAACCAGTGTGGATCTGTTTGGTGCCCCGTCACTATTTCAAGCTCTCGCCCCTCGTTTCCCTGCCCCTGGATCCTCTGGCCGTGGCCATGATGCTTTAGTAATGTTATGACAGGACATTCTGGTCTGTATGTCTTATCTCCGTTCCCCCTGCTAGGCGAGGTTCTGCGCAGAATTGCTCTGGTAGGGGGACCATTGATACTGGTGGCCCTGGGTGGCCTAGTGGAGTGTGAATTCGCAGCCGTGATACAGAGGGTGGTAGATCTGTACGTTCTGCTAGGGGTGCTGCCCTGTTCGCTCAGGGCCTCCTTTACGCCACCCCAATCTATAGTCTCTGGCCTAGCCGGCCTGACTGCTGATTCTTCCGTCTATATGGAGACAGGCTTCTCTTCTCTGTATTCGTAACTATTGGAAGTCTAGAGCAAGCTTCTTCTTCTTCTTCCATCTCTCATGAGGTATGGCGTACACATATGGATTGGTGTGAGTCTAGGTCTCTTCCCTGTTGGGCGTTCTTGTTCCCAGGGCTCTAGAGTTATTACAGTATGGCTTGGAGTTGGCTCTCCAACTCAGTACTCTGAAGGGTCAGGTTCTACCCTGTCCGCCTTCCTGTAGAAGTCTTTTGCTTATTTTCCTTGGCTAAGCATTCTTTCGGGGGTTTGCTCACTGCGTTCCCCACTTAATTCTATGGTCCCTGTTGGGATTTGAATTTTTATTCTGTTTGCCTCGCGGGGTGCTCCTTTTGGACCGATTCAGGATGCTGTCTGGCTGTCTTTTACCTTCAAAGTTGTCCTTCTGGGACTGTTACTTCAGTGTCTGAGCGGGCGACTCTGTTTAGCTAGCCCTCGTTCCTTGATATGCACCAGGATAAGGTGGTGCTCTGCTTTACGCCGGACCTTCTGCCTATGGTGGTGTCTTAGGCTCAGGTATTTTAGACATTGTCTTTCTTCTTTGCTTTATTCCTAGTAACACTGAGGCAAGGGGATCTACTTTCCCTCAACAGGTGCTGGAATTTTTGTCCTGGATTGTCTCTTGTCCCTTAGGGGGACTGATGCCCCTTGGTGTTTGTGGGCACCTACCTCTGTAGGTGCCTGATCTCGTCTGCTTCCAGGGGTTAAGCGGCCCTTGGCCTAGCCTTTACTTGGATGATTGTCCCTTCTGGTCCTAGGGAAGGTTTGGCTTCTTCCTGGACTACTGTTAGTGTTTATTCAGCGTCAGGCTGTTACTCAGGCCTATTCCTTCAAGGGGAAGAGTTCTTCTCACTTTATGTCTGATTCTACTGGTGCCTTGGTATTTTTGGCCTTTCAGCACCAGGTTTTGTTGAACAAGTTTGCTAGACCGCTACTTGTTTTTTGTTCGTACCTTTTTCAAAGGATTTTATGGTGTTGACACTTGGAGCCTTTGCTCATGTCGCTCTTGGTAGCAAGGTTTGCAGGTGACAGCGCTTTTACTGTCTGCTGTGCCTTTTTTGTTGGGGATCCCACCCTGCTTTATGGACACTGCTATTGGATGTCCCAAGTGTAAGTATTATATCTGGAGCAGGACGTACTGTATACTTAGAATAATACAATTCTGTGAAATACTCACCTGTAGAATTGGTATTATACGTATACAGTACGTCCTGCTCCACCCCACCCTGGTTTTTGCATTATTCTGGATCCCCTGTATGGTGATTGTTATCATTGTTATCATTACCAGTTGTTTTTGGTGGTTAAATTCTCCCGGCTTCTGGTTCACTGCTTTTCAATGCTGGGGATTTGTGGGAGGTCCCCGGGTATATGAAGGGCCGGGAGGAGCCTGTTTTTTTGCATGTCTGCAGTGCACAGCGCCATCTGGCGGAGGATAACCCAAGTGTATGTATTATATCTGGAGCAGGACGTACTGTATACGTATAATACCAATTCTACAGGTGAGTATTTCACAGAATTGTATTTTTTTTTTCTGTCCTCAATCATTGAATGGGCCATAACACTGCAATTGTTGCTAGTTTTCCCGATGCCAAATGACAGTGTCTCCTTTGCATTGTTGTGCGATATCTGATTTATTATTTTGCATGATTTTAGATCGTCTGCAAGGCAATGTAGCTCTGGAGACTCTGAGGCAGCAGCAAACCAGAATACAGCAATGGAATGAGCATAATGCCTATCTGAGCCAAGCGAACCTGTCATTCCCTCACCCAGCCCACATACAGGCCATGAGCCTGGCCCAACAGCAGCTTGTCCGACCCAACTGGAAGATCCCCAGCGGTGGAGAGGAGGATGCTGAGCTCACTTACTCCAGGTAAACTGAAAATCCTTCCACGGAATGAAATGCTGGTAAACCTGAGGCAGATGCCTTGTCACTCTAATCCTTTGTATCTTGCTACATATGAGCAAAGGATTATACTAATTTAGTAATTAGACAATTGGCTGATCTTCATTTTACCCAGAATGTACATGTAGGGTAATATTCTTGTTACCATAGCAGGAGCTACAATGTGATCAATTTGATCTGTACAGGTGTCTGAGACCTTTATGTAAGAGTCTTCACTTGCTGCTTCATGTGTAGCAAGAACTGTTTCTGTATGTTCAGACAGGGCAGCTTTAAAGCATATGAAAACCCTTGGTTGGCCAACACTAGATATTCTTGTTACCATAGCAGGAGCTACAATGTGATCAATTTGATCTGTACAGGTGTCGGAGACCTTTATGTAAGAGTTTTCACTTGCTGCTTCATGTGTAGCAAGAACTGTTTCTGTATGTTCAGACAGGGCAGCTTTAAAGCATATGAAAACCCTTGGATGGCCAACACTGGAATCTAAAACATTCTAGGCCTGGGCGCTAGCCTCCTACTCACAGTGTGAACCCCCCGGGGGCGCTGATTAACTCACCTTTACCAACGGCTCTCACGGAGCTGTGCTCGCTTCCACACCCAGCTTGTCTGGAAGGCTGGGGCATAGGAGCGTGATCTCAAAACTATTTGAAAACCGAGCCAGCAGCATCGCCCCAGGTTACTCAGGTGGTGGGCGGGGAGCCACGGAGGTTAAGCTAAACTTTGATTTGATTTAACTGTGATTTCTAACGGATTTGTTTCAGATTTGACCAGGGGGCTAGTGGTGGTAACTATATTAAACCTTCTGTCAATGTGAGATGTTCTTCCGGACTCCTCTTCTATGGTCCAAGATAGTTTATTGTAGTGTAATGTGTTGGAGGTGCTACCTGCTGCCATGATGTAATTTGTTTGCTCTATCGCTGCTTTTCTTAGTTACATTTTCTCATACAATAGCTCCTCTCTCCTCCTCTCCTTTCTATCGCTGGTCTCTCCTCAGGTTCCAGGAGTTTTTGAGAGAGTTGTCGCAGCATGATCAAGGTGATGGGCGAGATCTTCCAGAAATGCCCCCTCCACAGTCTAGACTGTTACAATACAGACAGGTGCAGCCAAGGACCCCACCAGCACTGTCCTCCCCTAACTCTAACCACAGCGGACACTTTCCCACCTTCGACAACAGCCGAGAGCTGGACATGACCAACAACCCTGCCTTCCCGCAACACATGGCCGGCGTCTACAACAGTCCCTACACTCTGCCTTCAGCCCACATGACTCCCCCTCCACCAATGAAATACCTGCAGCACGATGGCTCATGGGCTTATGCCAACCTTCAGCAGAATCCTCTAATGGGGCAGAGCTTTCCTTATGGCATGGCCCCAATACAACACAGACCACCACAGAATCCATTCATCCATGTCCCCAATCATCAGCAGTCAGCAGGACCGGAAGCATTTCAACCCCCTGCCCCCCGCTCCACCACATCACTCCACAATCTAGAAGAGGTACTTTGTTTATTGTCATTTTATCTTCTTAACAGTGAATTTTTGCCATTTTTTTTTGTAGTGACTGGGTGGACTTTCAAGTTTACTTTGTAAGAATACAACAGAAAAATTGTCAAAGGTTTACATGTTTGACACAACTGGTCTTACAGAAGGCTTATGCTTGAAACTTTCAACTTATTGCCCCGATGAAATAGCTATTTAAACAGCCCTAATGTTTAATGACAGACAGATGAACTAGTACAGCTTTATTGTGAGAATGATCATATCAATAATTTGTAAGATGTTCTAAAAAGTAGCAGTGCTAAGACATAATGCCCCCGGCTGACCTGTGATCCTGAATTAAGAATGTAAAGCTTAAGTGCCCTAATTATTACTTGGCCTGCCTGTTGAATCCTGTGGCAGTCGGATAGGCTGCCATGATGGTAGTTTGGCCAATGTTGTATAATGCAAAATGAAATTATGCCTCCTGGAGTATTTCCTTAACTCCAGCTTACTTATATTTAGACTTCTATTCTTCATTGATAACCAGTGACTGCTCTGGGAGCCAGTAAGTCATTTAACTTCCCATCTGAAAACAGAGTTAAAGTTTAAATGAGCATTGTAGACTTCTTCACAGCAGACAAATAGTCAGTGGAAGGTGGTGTCCCTGGAGTCAATGGATGGGATTTGGCTCATAAGTAAAAGGGTGATCTAAAACTTGCTTATGGGTCTACCACCTTAAAGGAACAGTCCAGTCTAAATAACTCTTGTGGTTCTTTGGAGCGGCCATGATGGGATTACTGCGGCATGAGACACAGCACCCCCCTCCATCTCCTCTCAATAGAAGTCAGCGGGGCAGTATGCCAGAGTAACCCCCCCATGACCACTCCCATGAACCGCAAGAGTTATTTAGATTGGGTTGTCCTTTTTAAGCAAACCACCATCTTGCAGCATTGTCTTGGACCACTATATGTCTCTCAGCCTTTATACTTCCTCCTCCACATTTAAGTGTTGGGGAGGTCTTACTGGAAAATAAGCCAAAACACAATGCAAAGATTAATCCTGCAGACATGAACCACCTACCATTAAAGGGTCCACCCTCTCAAATGAAATAATTGACTGATATGATATGTGTTTCAATTGCCAACCCACTTCTAAAAATAGGCTGGGTTCCAGTACTCAACTTCTGAGTTACTGGCTTGGAACAGGTTGACCTTTTGTAATTTTCTAGATGCAGATGTGTGTTGAGGTCTTGGTCTTTACTTGGATAGGGGGTTGGAGAAACATCTCTATATTTAAACTGTATCTGGGTATAAATTACCAGTTCTGGGTTGAGTGTGGTATAAGTGGCTCTATTTTAGGCTGTTTGGTTAAAGAGGAACAACACACAAGGATTTCATTTTCCTGTGTGTCCCGAATTGGGATGCCCCACTGTGTGTATCCCCCCAGGTTGCCTCATACACTTCATTTTGCTCCCACGGCGCAGACTCGGGCGAGAGTGAGTGTGCGATTGCCTAGGGGCATGTTGATTCAATCGGCATGCTTGCTTTCACTTGGTTTCCGATGAAGGCTAACCACATCTCTGGCTCGCCTTCTAGTTGTAGCATGCCCGTGCCATCCATTCTGATAGGCCGGTGACGGCATCCCAGGGATTGAAATGTGGAAGGCTCTAAAGGGCCTCCAATGTTCCTCTTTAAATACGTATTTGTACGTTTTGTTGAGTTTGGGCTTTAAATGGTTGACGGAAATGCTCAAGCAAAGCAGAGCGCTCTATTGGTTGCAGAGTATGAGCACTAGAGATGTAAATTGGCAAGAATCTGGCGATGCAATACACGTATGACGATACGATATATCCCAATTCTGTCTCTAAGTCGATATATTGCAATTTTTTTTTAATTTAATCTTAGTTTAAATTTAAAAAAAAATGACATAAGGTCCCCCCTTACCGGGGGTGGGACCCCATTTTTTTATTTTAAGGGTTAAAAATCCCCCCAAAAATGGCGTCATCTTATAAAAGGGGTAATAGCATAGAATCAATCTAGAATATCTGAGAGGTATAGGTTCTAAAGCTTCCCAGTACTTCTGCTTAAAAATGTACTGAAACACAATATATATAGAAAAGGGAAGAATGAACACCAAAAGGGTTAGGCCAAAAAGCAAATGTTTTTAATGCGCGTAAATTAGTGATACAAGCAAAGTGATAAAGACTATATACAGTGCATACATGGATTCTATATACACAGAGACAGCGGTCAGCCTGTAAGCCTTGTTCTTTATACCTTATGATAACTTCTATTAACCATGGTTTTGCTATGGAAGCTTTATGTTTAAAGTGATATACATTTGCGAATATTGATACTCTGTCTTAACTAAACTAGGTCTGCTTGTCTTAATACACTAAGCCTAGAAATGTCTGCTTGTCCTAATAGACTAAGCCTATGTATGTTACCTTATGCTGCATATAGATATTCTTGGATCTTGATGGATCATTGTCTCTGTGTATATAGAATCCATGTATGCACTGTATATAGTCTTTATCACTTTGCTTGTATCACTAATTTATGCGCATTAAAAACATTTGCTTTTTGGCTTAACCCTTTTGGTGTTCATTCTTCCCTTTTCTATATATATTGTGATCTCCCCCTTACCCAGCATAACCAGCCCGTACCAGCTATTGGGGCTTGTAGAACAGTGTGCAGGGGCCCTCCAGGCTACAAGTCGGCATAGCCTATGGCCACAAGCTCTTCTGCCCGCCCCCCCCCCGGGCTTTGAGGAGGCAGGTAATTGGGGGCTCGGGGTTAATGGCAAGTCATCCGCTAGCCGCAGGTGACTTGCCAGACCTGGAACCTTGTAAACTGGTATAGGGGTCTCATAGATCCCTTACCAGTTCACAAAGGGTTAACAGTAAAAAAAAAAAAAAAAAAACATGCAAACACACACGCCTCAACCCCCCACAGCCACATAAACAGGACTACCGCACCACCTGCTGAACTAACTGTACAAATTCTTTATTGAAATTGATAATGAGCATACAGACACAATTAAAACCATTAAAAAACATAAAGTGCAAATATGACACCATGAATATTGATGATTGACTCCAGAGGCAGACATTGTACTGGAACCTGGTAACATAAAATACCTTTTTTATATTCATCTTGATTGTTGTAATGGGTTTCCTCTCTGAGTTTTGCTCCACTTGAATTATGGTCATTGAATCATTGGGTCTTTAATAGAGTAAGCACTTAGCACTTTACGAGTTCACATAGTGGGGATTTTTTGTTAGGCATTATGAAATTGCTGCCACTGGCACAGTAGTTATTTGCACATGGTAGTGGCATTTGCACATGCACATTGCACTTTCGTTTGAGGAATTAGGATTTATGAACAATTGTTTAATTGGATGTAAGAGGGATATCATATTATTTGTGCTTATCATTAGGATTCAGTGATATATCTGGTACAGTGTCTTACATAATAATGGTGTCACGTTTGCACTTTGTTTTTTAATGGTTTTTAATTGTGTTTGTATGCCCATTATTAATTTCAATACAGGATTTGTACAGTTAGATCAGCAGGTGGTGCGGTAGTCCTGTTTATGTGGCTGTGGGGGGTTGAGGTTCTCCCCACGTGTTTGTTTGCATGCCGTATATCAGAGGATCGCCCGTCCTCCTCTACCCAGCAATCTTCGGCATATGAGAGCTGGGATGGCGCCCTTTGGGGGCTGGGCTATTCGTGAAGATAGCGGCACCATCGGGAAGACAGGGGGAGAGGGCCTGTAGGGGCGGCGGGGTTGGAGGCCCCCTGGGTGAGGAGGAGAGCCGATCGGATCGAACGAGCTGTCAGGTGAGTGAGTGTTTTTGTTTGTTGTTTTTTTTTTTTTACTTTTCTTTTACTGTTGGGGATAAGTCTGAATCGAAACTAGAAAGAATACGTCGATTCTAGTATCGTTGAATGAAATATCGCTAAACTTGACACCCCTAATGGTCACTGCAGGGTCCCAGGTTCACACTGTAGGGTATCTTGGAAGAGTTTCAGTCAGACATAGTCTTGAAGGTTATAGGCTATATCTGGTCTTTTAACCAGTGCTTCTGGTTGGGCAGTTTGATAAATTGCTCTATTTTTGGGATATGCATGGGCTTTAAATCTGAGATCTGGTCCTGCAGCATGCTCGGAAAGTCCTTCTGGAGTTCATCCACTGCTTACGAGCTTACCTGTCCTTAGGCAACAGGTCATGGTTTTTCGAATCTCCAGATGGATGTAGGGCATATAGTAATTTATGCTCCAGCAGTGCTTCAAAGATGCCTGTGTCGATATTTACAAAACTTGTTGCTGGGCTTAGAGGATAATTTGAGAAACTCTGCTCTGTCTTGAGCAGCAACCAGCATATCTGGATGGGTGGTTTGATAAATGGCTTTGAAATATCTAGGATATTTTTAAAGCAGCATTTTGGTAGAACACTCTCCATTAGTGCAAGGCCATGATGAGTTGGAGGGGCATCCTTAGCACCGCTATAGCTGGTTGCAGTGACACGTCACTGCTTTGAGCACTTTTAATTAGCTTCTGGATTTCCAGCTATAAGCTTCTTATGCAGAGAGTGTGAACAAGCATTCTCTCTTGTAAATATGATTTTTCTATTTCTCTCGGCTATGCAGCTAAATCAAGGCTTGCCTTTCCCGGCATGCGTCATTGCGGATTTTTAATATTAAATGAAAGAGACAGGCGCGGTGTGCTGCGCTACCTCTAGCCCTGATCTTAAAGGCCATACTTGTAATGCGGCATAGCTAATGACGCCTGCCCGCCAGATTATGGCGGATCACTAAATGATTGGCTATCTTGAGATCGGCGGCAGGAGCTGTGTGGGCAGACCGTTCCCAAATCTTTCCCTTTGAAAGCCGAGATCAAAGTGTGGCTTAGTGTCACTTCGGTGTTAATGAAAGCTGAAGATTTAGGTCTGTTCGTTGGAAGTGTTCCCGGTGCCCAGTGCTGCCAGTGGTCTGACATGTTCTACGGATACTTCTGAATTTCTATCTAACTTATGGTCCTCCACCTTTTGTCATTTAGATCCCTTTTTACCTGGATTAGAACAAATTTGATCAACTATAAGTGGATTGGACAAAGAAATGATTTGTGCATACCAGTGTTTAGCCTTCAATCCCTCAGAATAATAGCAAAAGCTTTTCACCGGTAGAACGGACACAAGGTGGTTGTCACGGTAACTATTTACATGCAAGTGTGCGTAATCTTAACATATCTGGATATCTGAGAAGACGTCCAGGACTGGGAGAGAGAATCGCTATTGCGGCCAGTCTGAGGTGCAATGGCACTGCATATTGCAGTTCATTATCATGTTTCTTTATATAAGCAAAGGCACATGTATCCCTTTAAAAACCACCCATTCCACAGAAACTACCCTGACATGCGTGACCTCACCGAGACTCCCCTCCCTGCTTCTGCTCATTTAGTGTGAGAGTCTTATTGGATCCTTTAATGCTGTCAGTCAGCGGCTTACGTGAAAAAACATCCAATACGACACACTAATGAGCCTTTACTTTTGTGGGTTAGTAACCTCAACTGGGAAATCTGTAGGAATGAATCAAGGCAACTGGACTTGCTGTTTCATTGTATTTCGCTAGTCATCAGACTGGCTTTCTCAATACAAAGTTAATTGTACAGGAATCGGGTAGCAACAAATGGTATCTCCAATCCATCTGTCTATTATAAACAGTGGTGAGGTGAGAATGCATTGCAAGTCCGAGACAATAGGTTTCTGGGACCTGGGAACCTCCTGCTTTTCAAGTATGGGAGCAGTCATTTTGAATCGTTTGATGTAATATGAGAGAAGGGGCTTACACTGTTTCAGCACTATTGCCCCTGGTGAGATCATTTTCAGCTGTATTACAGTCCCAAAAAAATGACCCTTGAGGAAAATGAATAGAATGAAAAAAAACAAGCTGCAGAGTTTGCTAGCTAGCCCTAAAGGGCAATTGCAAGGAGTATCTGAATTCCTGCCCCATAATAGATCTTGGGAGAGGAATTTTACAGGAGGGTACACAAATACTTCCTATTTGTTGTGGTCAGACAGTGTATTATGATATTGAACTATATACTATATATGAACTTCTGATCTCAGACAGTGGATAACCTACCCTTTCGTGAGACTAGTAGCACTGCCATGATATGCTTTTCACTATATCCAGTCCAGGTCGTCCCAGAAGTGATGACAGTTGGGTAGTCCGCCACCAGGTGGCGCCGTTACTGCAAGATCCAGAGCTGTAACTCCTCCCGCCCCCCGATAAAATGAGCTGTCTCATTAGAATTCCCGTCTTGCAGTACTGCTGCGAGTAT
This sequence comes from Gastrophryne carolinensis, assembly GCA_027917425.1. NCBI lineage: Eukaryota > Metazoa > Chordata > Amphibia > Anura > Microhylidae > Gastrophryne > Gastrophryne carolinensis. The sequence goes on along the minus strand of CM051243.1, from coordinate 67,285,922 downwards.
CGTCTTGGATACTCTCTCTGGATACGGCAGCTGAGCGGGGCATTTTAAGCCTGTCGGCCACTGCACCCCTATTGCCACTGTTCTTGTGGACACACTTATGCCTCCCAGCCTCAGCTAACGGGACAGGTGAAGGTAGGGAGAACGCCCGGGTCAGGCGTTCATAGAGCTAGGCTCTGGGCCGCAGACCCTCCCCTAAAGGGTAGTCGGCCATAGGCGATGGTGAGCCTATTGGGGGGGGGGGGGGGACTACCTAAATTGCCCGGGGTTATGCCCTTAACTGTGCCCACAAGCTTTATTGTGCTTTTTACTTAACTTTTACTTCATTTTTACCTCAGACTTAGTTGTTGCTGGCAGCTGTGTGGATACTCGCCTTCCCTCGTTCCCTCACCTCTTCCTCTTCCCCTCCACCTTGAGGCTGTAGGGGGGGGGTGGGAGCGCCGTTTGAGGCGAGGCCTCGGCATGTGGTGCGGGGCGCTCCGCATCCAGGAAGGGGGGGCCTCCTCCGTGGGCCGCCCCCCCCCCTTCCTGCTCTCTCAGCGCCATTTTAGGCACAGCGTAGCGCCCCTGCGGGGGGCAGGGCCGCGCGGAGACGCATTTGCGTCATTGTTGCGCAGCCCGTCCCTCGAGGTTCATCTTTGCTGCGCTCGGGCGCCATTTTCTGTGCTGCTCTTTGTCAATTGCGGATCCTGCCGAGGGTCCACACGGGCTGGCTGGCATCAGTTTCACCACTCGCGGCCTGTGTTTTCTGGTGCCTGCCTTCCGGACCCCCCGCTACCTCGCCGGTCAGGTTCCGTGAGTCCCTCTTATTCTTTGTGTACATCCCGTTCCGGAAGATATCCTTACTCATGGGTTATTTATCTTCAGATGTCACGTGACTGCAGAGCAGAAAAAGTGGCCCCTGCCGTCCTATATATACCGAGGCTCCTCCCACAAGACCCCAGTTTTTCTCTGCAGTCTCGGACTGCCAGGACGAGAAAGTGGCTCTTTCTTTTCAGGCAGGTGAGCAGGGTCGTTGGCCCTATGGACCTGTTGAGCTATTCCCCACCCGTTCTGTATTACTATAATGCCTCCCAGCCTTGGCTGTAGCGTTCGGGTGATGGTAGACAGCACCATTTTTGGTGCCAAGGAGCTATGCTCCGCCGCAACTCCCCCACCAAAGAGTAGTCGGTTTAGGCTATGGTGAGCCTTATGGGATGCCCTGCCCGCTTTTGTGTACCTGTCCCCCTTTCCATCTATAGTGGTTCCATTACCGTTGTCTCCCCTCGTTCCTCTTAATCTCCTTGGGGAAGAGGGGGGGGTGTTTATTTATTACATGCAATATTGTGTGGCACCTTTGGGTTTTATGTTCTGTTTTTATTTGGAGCGCATAGGCAGTGTTCCGCGTTTAATTTGATAGAACTGTATCTTTATTCTAAGCATACAGCACGTCCTGCTCCAGGATAGTAATAACATGTGGGTAATCCTCCGCCTCAGGCGCCGTGCACTGCAGACATGTAGAAAACAAGCTCCTCCCGGCCCTACATATACCGAAGGACCTCCCACAAATCCCCAGATTTCTCTGCAGTGCTGGAACTGCGAAGACATGAAGTATCACGCTCTCGCAGGCGAGCGGGCCTTACGGCCCAAGGTCCTGTGGGACTATTTCCACCCATCCTCTTCAGAAGAAATATGCGGGTCGGGTGAAGGTAGGCAGCACCGGTTGTGCTGAACGGAGCCATGCTCCACCGCAATCCCCCTCCATAGGGTAGGCGGTCAGGCCGATGGTGAGCCTCTGGTGGATGCCCCTCCCGCAATATTGCCCGTGCCCCTCACAGACTTGGTCCATGGACACCGTCAGCTTCCCCCTCGCTTCCTCCCGTAACTCGGAGGGGAAAAAGAAGGGGGGGGGGTATGTGTGGCAGCCCTAGTGCTAACTGCACTTTTAGACCTTGGTTTTTTATTCTTGGGGTCAGTGTCGTGCCTTGTTATACAGTGTGAGCCGTACTTCTCTTTAACAATCTGCTAGTCGGCAGCATTATTCCAGCGTGTCAGCTTTTTAGAAGTATGCATATTCTCAGCTGTTCTACGTTTTGCCGTTGGTTAGAGCTTCGCGCTCTTTGGGGGAGGCGGAGACTCGGCATGACGCGCTCCGCGTCACAGCCCGGCCTGGCCCACCCCTCGAGGTTCGCTGGCGCCATTTTCTCTATCTTCGCGCGTGGTGTGGTTCGCCTCCTCCCTTGGTCATGTAAGTGCCCTCCGGGCGGCATGGTTCTATGTTTTTCGGGCTGCGCAGGGCACTGACTCCACCCCTCTTGTCCCATTATGTCTTTCAGACGCCAAGACTTCGGTGCCTTTCCCCGGCCTAACATATATTACAGCGGGTCCACTCTACAAATTCTCCCACATTACTAGCGGGTTTTTGGGGCATCCAGGGTTGCCTATTGCATAAATCCCTGCGGTCATACTGCTTAAAAATCACCATATGGAGGCATTTCAGAATTATGTAACCGGGGTCCCTCCGGGACATGATCGGCTGTGTGCAGTGTGTGGTCGGCCCCAGGCTGAGGCTGACAGGGCACAGGTCTGCGGACAGTGTGCAGAACAGGCAGGTTTGCCAACAGAGGAACCTCCCTTCCTTACTCCCGTCTCCCCGCTCCCAAATATCACTCATGACGAGTCCCACTCGAGCGGGGATGACCTGCAATCAGTGCCGCGTGTGTTGCCCACGCTTTCTGGATTGGCGGAGCGTATGGGCCCTGGTGAAAAGCGGTCCCTGACGCCTCCTGGCTCCCCGGTTCCTGACGATACCGATGACTCTGCTGATATGCAGGACCCTGACCCTTCTGAGGAAGGTGAGCTATTCTCCGATTCGGGCTCCTCGAACAGGATGCCCGGGGGCTGCGATGAATCTGAGCCCGGTTGGGGCTTGGGGTCTGTGTGACACAGATGAAATTCTTATTAAGATTTTTGAGGTTTTGTCAATCTCCCCACCTGGGGAGATCCCCAAGCCTAAGAGGGAGAGTTTCCATACAGCGCCGCCGCGCTTGGAGTTCCTAGAACAGGAACATTTCCAGAATCTTATATCCCAAGAATGAGAATCGCCTTGTAAGCTTAAAGGGGTTCCAGGGGTCTGGGAATGGAAGTACCCTTTCCCTCCTGATGTGGTTCATTTATGGTCAGCTCCCCTGGTGGTGGACGCGCCGGTTATAGGGGTCACAAACCCCCCTTTCATGACTGCCCCTTTTTACCGTACCCTTCGGGATGCCGAGGACCAGCGCATTGACAGACTGGCTTCCCACGCCTTCTCGTGTGCTGGGACGGCTCTGCGCCCGGTTTGTGCCGCGGCCATCACTGCGGTGGCCGCCAGGACTCTGGTCAGAAAAATACTCGATCACTGCCCTGAGGACCTCCCTTGGGGGGTGTTTAATGCGCTATCAGACTGTGAAGCGTTAGTGAAGTTTATTCTATCAGCACTGGATGACACCATTAAGATGTGTGCTAGAACCTCAGCCCTTGCGGTAGCTATTCGCCGCCTGGTCTGGCTGCGACAGTGGGGTGCTGACGATGCTACAAAAAAGGCTCTCACTTGCCTTCTATTCAGAGGACGGCGGTTATTTGGGGCCCGTTTGGACCTTTTTGGTAAAAAAGGTAAAGCGCCCTTGCACAGAAGGCCGCTCCGGCCTCCACGAGGCAGGGTCACCCCTCCACCTCCCTACGTTAGTGTCAAACGCAAACCTGAGGTGTGCTTCCAACTGTTCGGTGTGGATTTCCACCATGGGGTGGGCAGGCAGCGCCCGGGCCTTCTGGCAGGACTAAGTCCAAATCTGCCAAGACCTCCCAAGCATGAAGGGGCGAGGGTACTGCTGCAGCAGCTGTCTCCCATCCAGGAATATACCTTCTCCTTCTAGTGGTTCCAGGATGTAATTCCCCTGGATAGCGCTTGCTGGGCGGTCCCTCTCAGTGATTGTCAGGGAGCTTCTAGCCCCTGCTTTTCCTTCAGGAATTGGCGCAGGCCGGACTGGGCCTACGGTGTTTGGGCTTACTGACAGGTTGCCCTTAACGGTAAGGGGCTATGGCCTCTATATTATCCTTCCTCCCTCCCTCAACAGTATGAGGCAGTCTGGGCCACGTTGGCCTATGGCAGGCTTGGCAATGCTACCTTCACAGGTAGTCCCTATATGACACCTCTGTCTGGGGTCACGGGCCCCCTGTGCAGGGGGGGCTTCCGGCCTCTTGTGAAGTACTGGATCTTCTTAGTTTCCCTTGTGTCTGCTGGACACCAAGACCATCTCTATATAGTGTTGCAGGACCAACCCTGCGGATAGAGGCAATATTTCTCTTTCGTCCCCAGGCTATTCGCCATGGCACAAATGGGGGTGATGTCTCTGACACGCCTGGGGGGGGTTTCTGCGTTAGGACCTACCGGGTCGTCTTTCCTTACTCCCCAGTCTCTGCGTCAGGCCGAGTGGATTGGTCGGCCAGAGGTGTCCCCTGGGAGCTACTGGATGGTTGCTCAGTCACCCCAATCCCTCATGGTCCCTTATCCGCTATCCCCCATTCCTGGGGTTCGGTTCAGGCTTGAAACCTTCTTTTCTGGCTAAGGGGACCCCTGGTTACGGGTGCTCTGCCCCCCTGTACTGGCGCCTTACCTTCACCAGGTGGGATGGCAACTGGTGGGCCCGTTGGCGGCACATCTAGGTGATGTGACTTATATACCGAGCCCTTGGGCTCTTCGGCGCAGTAGGTTATTGAGCTTACATATGTCCAGCACCCCGGTGCTTGGTCTGTGCTCATGTGCCCCCTTGGTAAGGTGGCTCCTCTTGAGCTTCCCATATTTAAGGGCCCCGTCAGGGGGCACCCCCCCTTCCTTACTAGCATCTTCCAGTGTATGGTCACCCTGGGTACCAAGTCCCGCAGGTTTGGCGGGGAAAGGGTAAAATTTTTCCACAATCCCCGTGGTTTCTAGGTAGGGTCCCCTAGAGGGTCCACCTTACCTGCTGGGTTTGTGAAACTGTGTGCCCCTCGTTGACTCTATATGGCGGGACTTCTCCTCCTTTAGGATTGGTCGGTTTATTGGGGGACTCCTGGTCTGTTGAATAACAATGGCCTGTTTTACTACTGGTCTAAAGATTGTGGCAGGATGCTCCCTCTGGAGGGTCCCTGATCCTGCCTTGGGCGGGGGTTTACTTCCCCTGCTTCTCAGCGGTATTCGCTTCTATGGATGCTCTTAGCGGCAGGTTATGCTATCCTGGTGTCGCCCGGGGAGCCTAGCGTGGCTCTGTTGGGTCTCCCTCCTAACACAGGGGCTCTGCCCTTGTTTCTGCTGTCCCAGAATACTCTGATTCTGGTCTGGGGGGCTGAGTATTTTAGGCGTGGACTTGTTATTTATATGCCTTCCCTTCATCACCCTACTTGGGGGGTTCTGCGCATGGTTGGCCTGATAGAGAGTCCCGTGAGATGGATGGCCTGGCTGGCCTTATGAGCTGTGGCTCGCAGATGCCTCTGCTGAGGTCTACTGACCTGTTCGCTCTCTCAGGAGTGCGGTTCTACCCTTGTCAGGTCCCTTCCCTTGTCCCAATATAAGGTTCCTGTCTGGGGATTGACAGCTGATTCATTCACCCCTTGGTGACGGGCCTTATCTTCTGGATGACTTAGTATGAGGGGGGCGGGGAGCAAGCTCCCCAGCTTCCACTTCCTCCGTCTATGGGGTTTTTTTGTGGTAAACCATATTGATTGGCATGTGCCTTGGTCTGTTCCTTCTTACGACGGGCCTCCGGTCCGAGTGGTCTGTAGGATCAGCGTTTTAGTCCTTCAGTATAACTATGGGCTTTATTCTTAATAATACTTATATGAAGGGCTACATTCCCTATACAGATGTTGCACTTTTCCCCATGAGGGTTTTCATGGCCTTAGGGGGACTGATGCTCTTGGTGTCTACGGGCGCCTCTTTATGTATGCGCCTGATATCTCCTTCCAGCGCCGTTGTGCCCTTGGATTAATCCTTCTGGATGCTCCCTGATCCTGAGTGAAGCCTTGGCTTTGGGATAATTAGGGGTCAGTATTCCCGCCTTGGTCGGGTGACCTGTTCTGTTCCCTTAGGGGGTGTTACAAGTTTTGCCACGAGGCTTCCTGGCCTGTGGGCTGGTTGGGTCATTGCACTGACCTATGTTTCTCTTTAGGGGAAAGATCTTCCCCTTTTCCTGTTTATTCCGTTCTATTGGTGCCTGGGTACCATTGGCCCTTCAGTACCAGGATTTTTTCTGTTGATTCAGTCACTAGACTTATGGCTTGTCTCTGTTCATACCTTCTGGTCTGGTTATGAGACTGACGTTAGAACCTTTGCTCATGTCATACCTGTTGCAAGTTTTGCAGGTGACAGCGCCTTTACTGTCCGCTGTGCCTTTTTTCCTGGGGATCCCACCCTGATTATGGACACTGCTATTGGATGTCCCACATGTTCTTACTATCCTGGAGCAGGACGTGCTGTATGCTTAGAATAAAACTCTGTGAAGTACTCACCTGTAGAGTTGATATTATATGCATACAGCACGTCCTGCTCCACCCCACCCTGGTTCACTTGTTCTGGATCCCCTGTATGGTGATTGTTATCAATAGATAATATTACCAGCTTTTCTGGGTGGTTTGTTCCTCCTGGCTTCTCTTCTCACTGCTTTTCAATGCTGGGGATTTGTGGGAGGTCCTTCGGTATATGTAGGGCCGGGAGGAGCTTGTTTTCTACATGTCTGCAGTGCACGGCGCCTGAGGCGGAGGATTACCCACATGTTATTACTATCCTGGAGCAGGACGTGCTGTATGCATATAATATCAACTCTACAGGTGAGTACTTCAGAGTTGTATTTTTTTTGTGCTTCTGTACACTGCCGGGGCCGAGGGCGGCGACATTTACCTCAGAATTCTAATGGCACAGTCATTGGCTGTCCAAGTCATGTGAGCGCGTTCCTTCGCGCTCTTCGGAGGGAGGTGGGCGGGCGAGTGACGCATTTTGTGTCGCTCCCCTGCGGCCCGCCCCTCGAGGTGTATGTCTCGGCGGTGCTGTGTGAATGACGCTCCTGTGTGCGGTCTGTAAGTGCCCTGGCGGGCTGTTTTTTATCTTTTAATGTTACATTCTTGTGCTTATATTCTAAATCCTCCCACTTCCCTTGCGGTGCATAGTGGGCATCCCGAGTTTGCTTTGGTATTACTCCCATTTGGCCTTGCGAGCCATAATAATCACCTAATGGAGGCTTCTCAAGACGAGTCCGGGGTTCCTTCGGGACAAGGCCGGTTCTGTACTGATTGTGGGATTTCCCCTGTACCTGGCGACTTCAAGGTCTGTCTCTCCTGTGCCCAGCAGACTGTTGCGCTGTTGTCTGGGATGCCCCTGCTGAGGGCAGCTTCCCCTGAGACCTTGCCTGCTCCTTCTCTCTTGCATTCGGCTCCGGTTGTGGCTCATGCTTCTGGGCATGCCCAGTCTGAATTCGCTACTAGATTGGCTGATCTCGAGAGGCGTATGGGTAGTTATGAGCTGCGCAAATCTATTGGCAAAACACGGCATTTGATTGATAATTCCTATGTTTGCCCCATGTCTTCTGAAGCGCTGGAAGACATCGTTGGTTTTTCCCCGGAGGGGGAATTATTCTCTGAGTCTGAAGATCACAATAGGTCTTTTGATGAGCCTAGGACTGGGTCCAAGCCTTGGGATGTAGCTGATACTGACAGGCTTCTTGCCCATTTATTTGAAGTGCTTGAAATATCTCCCCCTATTGCCCCCCCGCAGCAGCAGGGAGAATCATTTTGTGCTGCTAAACCGCGCTGGGAATTCCCTGCTCAGGCTCGTTTTAACAATCTTGTTTTGCATGAATTGGAAAAGCCCAGCAGACTTCCAGGTTTACCTAAGAGCTGGGACAAGAGGTATCCCTTTCCCCTGGATACCTCTAAATTACGGTGTTTCCCTCCTGAGGTAGAGGCACCAATTCTGGGATTATCCCACACCTCTGTGGTGCACTCACCTGACACTACCACCTTAAAAGATGTGGAAGACCGGCGCATTGATCAGCCCGCCACACATGGTTTTGCCTGTGTGGGGACCACTCTGCGCCCTGTGTGTGCATCTGCTATTACTACTGTGGCAATTAGAAGACTGATCAGAAGTGCCTTGGAGGGTGGTTCTGCGGCATTAGGCAGAGATGTATTTAACTGGCTTATGTATTGTGATTAATTTACTTCTTATGTTTTGCTGCCTAGAAGATGCCATTAGAATGTGTGCCAGAACCTCTGCCTTGCTGGTTGCCTTACTCCGTTCTGTTTGGCTGCGCCAATGGATGGCTGATATTGCTGCTAAGAAGGCTCTTACCGGGGGCCCCTTTTAAAGGACTGCGCCTTTTTGGAGAACGTCTGGATCTGTTTGCCAAGGAAGGTAAGCTACCTCAACGCAAGAAGTCACTCGGGCCCTTTTGGGGGGCCAGAGTTGCTCTCTCCCCCTTTTATTCCCCCAGAAGAGGAAGGGGAGCTCCCCCCGCGGGAGGCCGTGGTGAGTCATGGGGCAGAGGCAGAGGATGTGGCAGGCCCGGTCTTTCCTGGGGTTCTAAGCCAAAATCCTCTCCCAAACCACCGCAGGCATGAAGGGGCTCCCTCACCCATCTGGGTGGGGGGACGGCTTCGTTTTTTTTGCTCACATCTGGAGACGTCTTGTCTCAGACCGGTGGATTCAGGAGGTAGTCTCCTGCGGTTACAAGATAGAGTTTATCGCTTGGCCGCCCCCAAGATTCACAAAATCACGGATGGCTCAGAACCCCCTGTCAGCTCAGTGTCTGTGCTTGGCTGTCCAAAATTTACTGGATTTGGGGGTCATTTGCCCTGTCCCTCTGTGGGAAAGGGACATGAGCTATTATTCCAATCTTTTCACTGTTCCAAAAAAGGACGGATCAGTCCGGCCTATCCTGGATTTAAAGTGGACCAACACCCAGGATTTTGACTATCCTGGGTCTTGGTCCACTTCGGTGGGGCACCCCCGATCGCGCGTCCCTCTTGACGCGCGCGTGCCCGCGCCGGCCATTCACAGACGGCCGGCGCGGGCGCGCGCACGTCTAGAGGGGCGCGAGGGAGGCGGCGGCGTCCGGCCGCCGCCGAAGGTAAGGAGTTTGGAGTGTTTGGGGGGGTTTCACCCCGCGGGACATCCCGATCTCGGATGTCCCGCGGGGAGGGAGGTGATCGGCCCGGGAATCTTATAGATTCCCGGGCCGATCACCGGTGGGTGTTGGTCCACTTTAAAGCTCCTCAACAAATTTGTTAGGTTCAGGCACTTTCGCATGGAGACTCTGCGTTCTGCCATAAATTATCTTCGCCCAGGGGACTTCTTGGCCTCTATAGACATCAAGGATGCTTACCTTCACATTCCAATTTTTGCAGGCCATCAAAAATTTCTCAGGTTTGCAGTGGAAGATCAGCATTACAAGTTTGTGGCTCTGCCATTCGGCCTTACTTCGGCTCCCAGGGTGTTCACCAAGGTGTTGCCGGGAGTAATGGCTCTGCTGAGGTCTCAGGGCATTCGCATTCTTCCTTATCTGGACGACATTCTTGTAGCTTCCCAGACTTTACAACAAGCAGAGTTGGATGTTCGGACGGTCTTCTCCACTCTGGAAAAGTTTGGATGGGTGATCAATCTTCCCAAATCTTCCCGGTCTCCTTCCAGGATAAAGACTTTTCTGGGAATGACTCTGGATAGCTCTCAAGTCAAGGTATTTCTCCCTCAGCTGAAGATAGAGGGTCTTCAGGCGCAAATACAGCTTCTTCTGTCTTGTCCTCATCCATCCATCAGACAGGCTATGCAGCTGGTGGGTCTGATGGTGTCCAGCTTCGAGGCTGTCCCATACGCTCAGTTTCACATGAGGCCTCTCCAGGTTCATCTCTTGTGTGGGATCGGGACCCAGGATCTTTGGACCAGGTGTTTGTTCTGCCCCCTCTGGTCAGACGGTCGCTGTCATGATGGCGGGACCCAAGGAATCTGCTTCTGGGCAGATCTTTTCTGACTCCCTCCTGGGAGGTGGTCACCAGGGGTGCCAGCCTGACAGGTTGGGGGGGTTTTTGGAGGTCCCTGAAATTCCAGGGGCAGTGGGGTCCTCAAGAGGCCCATGCCCCAATCAATATTCTGGAACTGAGGGCAGTAAGATTAGTGCTTTACCAGCTGACCTTGCACCTTTACAAACGATGGCTTTGACGGCCTGGCTGCTGAAACCTCCATCTTGATGGATAAGGGGTTGCCGGCCTCTGTTGTTAATACCATGATCAGAGCTAGGAAAAAGTCTTCTTCCACCATTTACTACCGGGTTTGGCGTGCTTACATTGACTGGTGTGAGTCCAGATCACTTCCATGTCGGGTGTTCTCAATTCCCAGGATTTTGGAGTTCTTACAAAATGGTTTGGATATGGGTTTTCAGCTTAGTACGCTGAAGGGCCATGTCTCTGCTCTTGCTGTGTTTTTCCAAAGGTCTCTTGCTCAGCATCATCTGGTTAAGACCTTCTTTCTAGGTGTTACTCATGTGCGTCCTCCACGCAAGCCCATGTTACCTGTTTGGGATTTGAACTTGGTTTTGTCTGCCATGCAGGGGTCTCCCTTTGAACCTTTGCAGGAGGTGGCTTTATCCACTCTCACGGTCAAGGTAGCCTTTTTGGTGGCTATTACCTCAGTCAGGCGTGTTTCTGAATTGGCGGCGCTTTCCATCAAGCCTCCTTATTTTGAAAGACACCAGGACAAGGTGGTGTTTCGCTTTAAAACCGACTTTCTGCCTAAGGTGTCTGCTTTTCATCTCAATCAGGACATTGTGTTGCCTTCTTTGTGCCCTAATCCTAGTAACCCCAAGGAAAGGGTTTTACATTCTCTTGATGATGATAGGGCTGTGAAGATTTATTTGGTGGCTACTGAACCCTTGAGGAAGACTGATGCTCTCTTTGTGGTTCCGTCTGGTCCTAAGAAGGGCCAGGCTCCTGCTAAATCCACTATCAGTAAGTGGATCCGTCAGGCTGTTATTCAGGCTTATTCTGCTAAGGGAAAGAAACTTCCTTTCCGCCTTACTGCTCATTCTACTCGTGCTATTGGTGCCTCTTGGGCTTTTCAGCAACAAGCCTCTGTTGAACAAGTTTGCAAGGCCGCAACTTGGTCTTCTGTTCATACTTTTGCTAAGTTTTACAAGGTTGATGTTAGGGCCTCAGCTGCTTTTGGCCGCAAAGTTCTTCAGGCAGCAGTGGTTTAGACTGTTTGTTACCGCCTTTGAGGATCCCACCCTACCTTACAGACACTGCTATTGGATGTCCCATGAGTGAGGATATCTTCCGGAACGGGACGGGATGTACTCAAAGAATAATACAATTCTGTGATTACTCAGCTGTAGAATTGATATTATTGGTGTACATCCCGTCCCGTTCGCCCCACCCTTGTTGTTCTTGTTACCTCTTTATGGTGATTGTTGATTATTTCTCCCGGCTTTTGTTAACTGCTTTTTAAATACTGGGGTCTTGTGGGAGGAGCCTCGGTATATATAGGCTGGGAGGGGCCACTTTTTCTGCTCCGCAGTCATATGACATCTGAAGATGAATAACCTATGAGTAAGAATATCTTTCGGGACGGGATGTACACCAATAATATCAATTCTACAGGTGAGTAATCACAGAATTGTATTTATTCCTAGTATGTCACACACCCCACTTCCAACATTCATGACACTTGGGATACCGGCCTGTAGAGGGCGATCTTGTAGAGATGACATGGAAAAAAGGAGCCCCTCCTGGTCCATAAATACCCGGGACCTCCCACTATTCCCCAGTCTTTTCGTCTCTGCAGTCGGCGAAGCATTCAGAAGATGACTCTCCTTCCTGCAGGTAGCCGGGTTACGCCCGGCCTTTTTCTATTTCTGCCTGAAGCCACATTTTTGTATTGTGATATGTATGTTATGCCTCCCAGCCTTGGCTGATGGGCTCGGGCAAAGGTAGATACACCTTGGGTGTATATGGGAGCTTGCTCCCTCCGTGAGACCTCAAATAAGGGGTAGGTGGAATCCGGGTTGGTGTCCCCCGGCATGGGATGCCCCGTCCCTTTAAATCTCCTTGTGCCTATTGGGTGCTTATTGTTTTCCCCCCTTTTGGCCCTCCTGGACCCTGCTGGGGTGAAGGGGGGGGGGGGATCTTTATTTAGGGAGTATCTTTTGGCCTATGCATTTGGGTTTTTTTTTTTTTAAAAAAGGAAAGGATAAGAAAGTGACATACCTGTTTTGGGTTTTTTAAATTTCCCTCTCTTTTTTTCGTTCAGCCCCGTTCTATGGTGTCATGCTATTGTCTTTGGCTGACCCGCCCTCTGCTCTCTGAGCAGTACTAGGTGGTGGGCGGGGCTTCGAGTCAGCGTCGCATTTAAGCTTCCTCTTCCTGTTTGACATGTGATTTGCTGGTTCCTGTTCTGGTGCTGGCCTCCACTGGTCCTGGCTGCTGCGTTGGTGCCGCTGCTGGGTTTTTCTTATATCGATTGGTCGCAGGGCTGTCGCTAGGCCGTTGTGGTCACTGTGAGTACCCTTTAGTTATACTAAAGGGAAATCTTTTTTATTTACTGTCATTTCTTTCTTGCATATGCATAAGGCTTATTGTGTTTTCTCTATCTTCCAGGGGGAAACTCTCTTAATAGGGGTTTCTCCTGGTCCTTGTTTAAAATCCTCCCACCTAGGGACTATTAAGGGGCATCCCGGGTAGCTTCGGCTGTAAAAATCCCATATACTTGGCGACTATAAAAAAATTAAGTATTTTAATAAACACCATATGGAGGCTTCTCAGGATACTAGCTTTTCAGTACCTGCGGGACAGACTCGGCAGTGTTTGCGATGTGGGGCATCCCTTGTTGGGGATAACGCATTTTTTTTTTTTGTGTGTATCTTGTGTTCAGTTGGTTATAATGCAACAGTAAGGGGCCCAAGCCTCAGGGTAGGTGGCTCCTGCCTCTTCCCCCACACCGCCTTGTCTTGTTAATACCCTCAGTGATATTGTCATGGGTAGAGAGTCGCTTTCTGATGTATGTGCCTGATTGGCTCACATTGAAAAATAAATGTCTAGCTCTGTGGCCAACAGGGCCTCAGCTAAAAGAAAACATTTAGCTCTGGCCGTTGAGGCAAATGAGCTAAATGTTTTCTTTTAGCTGAGGCAAGCATTTTTTGATCTCCGTTTGAAGAAGGAGAATTCTTTGAAGAATCTGATGTTTCAGATGTTCAACAATTGTGGGTATTGACGCTGAACAAGGTGAAGGGGAGAATTTTGACACCCCTAAAGCTCTTGCTCATTTATATGAGGTCTTGGCTATCGATTTTCCAGAAGCAGTCCCTCCTCTGAAAGGGGAGTTCTTTGGAGCCTCCAAGCCTCGTTTTGAATATCCTAATCAGAAACATTTTGAAGATATCATTCTTAAGGATTCCTTTCCTTTAGGCTGGGATATAAAAAAAAAATATCCCTTTCCTGCAGACACTGTAAGCGTTGGTCATCCCCCCTGTGGTGGATTCACCTGTGCTCAGTTTGTCCAATTCCTCTGTTTTACATTCTCCGGAATCTACTTCCCTTAAAGGATGGGGAGGACAAACGTATTGAACAAATGGCTTGCCATGCGTTTGCTAGCGTTGGCTCGGCCTTGCGGCCTGTGGGTGCCTCGGCACTTATGGCAGTTGCTATTAGGTCTGTTATTAGAGACCTATTGAATACCTCAGGGCTTGATCCACCCTCTGATGAGTTTTCCGCTCTCAAGCGATGTGATTTATTTGTGTCTTTTGTACTTTCTGCTTTAGATGACTCCATGGTCTTGTGTAGCAGAACTTCTGCCTTGCTTGTTGCGATTCGGCGGTCTATTTGGCTACGCCAGTGGGCGGCTGACACAGTGGCAAAGAAGTCGCTTTGGTTTCTCAGATTCACAGTAGAAGACCACCATTTTCAGTTTGTGGCTCTTCCATTTGGTCTCACTCCATCCCCAAGAGTGTTTACCAGGGTCCTGGCAGGAGTAATGGCTATTCTCAGGGTCCAGGGCATTCGCATCGTGCCATTGCTGGACGACTTGCTCATCACAGCGTCATCTTTCAATCAGACAGAACTGGACACCAGAACAGTGGTGACTACACTAGAGAGGTTTGGTTGGGTGATAAACCATGCCAAATACTCTTTGTCCCGTAAGGCAGATTCCCTTTCTGGGCTTGATTCTGGATACCCTTTAGGCCAGGGTATTTCTTCCTCAGTCCAAGATTGTTCTGATTCAGGATTTAATTCATCTGTTCCTGTCCAATCCTCATCAGCCTATCCGCTTGGGGATGAGATTAGTGGGGTTGATGGTGGCCACGCTCGAAGCGGTTCCTTTTGCTCAGTTCCACATGAGGGCGCTTCAGCTCTTTCTCCTGGCGAAGTGGGACAAGCGCCCGTTGTCTTTGAATCGGACTTGTCTGTTGCCCCCCTCGTCCTGCAGTCCCTCCAGTGGTGGCTGATTTCGAGCAATCTCAGGGACGGCAAATCATTTCTGACCCCTTGTTGGGAGTTGGTCACCACAGATGCCAGCCTTACGGGCTGGAGGGGGCATCTGGAGGAGACACCGGTTTCAGGGGTTGTGAGGGCCTCTGGAGGCTCATTCCCCAATCAGTTTATTGGAACTTCGGGCCATTCGTCTTGTGCTGCTCCGACTGACTCATCTCTTGCGGGGTTTGCTGGTTTAGATTCGGTCAGACAACCGAACAGCAGTTGCATACATCAATCACCAGGGAGGGACTCGCAGTTGGGGTGCCCTACGGGAAGCGTCTCTGATCCTTCAGTGGGCAGAGATCAATGTTCCCTGCATAGCGGCAGTTTACATTCCGGGGATAGAGAAGGTGGAGGCAAACTCCCTGAACAGAGCCTGCGCTCGCCAGGGAGAATGGTCTCTCAATCCCGAGGTCTTTCAGTTCCTTTGTCACAAGTGGGGGACACCGCGGTTGGACCTGTTTGCGTCTCGCCACAACCACAAGCTTCCAGCCTTTGTGTCTCTATCCCAGGATCCTCTGGCAGTGGCAGTGGATGCCATGTCTCTTGCCTGGAAAGGATCTGGGGTTCCTGTATCCTTTTCTCCCATTCTCCATGATAAGCAAGGTGGTGCGCAAGTTGGTTCTGGAAGGGGCACCAGCAATTCTGGTGGCTCCAAAGTGGCCAAGATGCCTGTGGTTCGCAGAGGTCACAAGGCTGGCAGAGGATCTGTTGCCTCTGCCTCTTCTTCCAGATCTCTTAAACTCGGGGTCAACTTTGTTACCCCAATTTACCAACGCTGGCTTTGGCGGCGTGGCTGCTGAAATCTCTATCTTAAAGGAGGAAGGCCTTTCTGGTGCTGTCATTCTGACTCTTGTTAGAGCTAGAAAGAAGTCTTCCTCTGTGGGTAATTACAGGACTTGGAGGTCCTATATTGACTGGTGTAAGTCTAGGTCCCTGCCTTGCAGGGTATTTTCTATCTGGATTTTGGAGTTTCTGCAATGGGGTCTGGATTTGGGCTTCTAGATTAGTACTTTGAAAGGGCAGGTTTCTGCTTTGGCTATTTTCTTTCAAAGGTCATTTGCTCTTCACCCTTTGGTTAAGATTTTTTTTCCAGGGGGTCATGCATGTGCGGCCTCCTAGAAAGCTCCTACTTCCAGTTTGGGATCTTAGTCTGGTGCTCTTTGCTATGTAGGCGGCTCCTTTTGAACCTTTACAGGAGGTTCCTCTTCATATTCTCACTCAGAAAGTTGCCTTTTTGGTTGCTATTACCTCTGTCCGTCGGGTTTCTGAATTGGCGGCCCTGTCAATACATGCTCCTTACTATGAGAGGCATCAGGATAAGGTGGTTTTCCGTTTTAAACCAGATTTTCTTCCTAAAGTGGTGTCTGCCTTCCACTTAAATCAGGATATAGTTCTTCCTTCATTGTGCCCTAATCCTAGTAATAACAAGGAAAGGGTTTTACATTCTTTGGATGTTGTTCGTTGTGTTGTGCCTTCTTGGCCTAGAAAGTGTTTGGCACCCGCCAAATCTTCCATTAGTAAATGGATTCGTCAGGCCATTGTTGGGGCCTATTCTGCTAAGGGGAAGGTTCCCCCTTTTCGTGTTACTGCTCATTCTACTCGTGCTGTTGGTGCGTCCTGGGCTTTTCAGCAGCAGGCTTCTGTTGAACAAGTTTGCAAGGCTGCTGCTTGGTTTTCGTTTTTTCAGTTTTACAAGGTTGATACGTGGGCCTCAGCGGATGCTGCTTTTGGTCGCAAGGTTCTGCAGGCTGCAGTCATTTAAGTTATGCCTTATTTTCCTTGTGGGATCCCCGCCCATTATAGACACTGCTATTGGATTTCCCAAGTGTCATGAATGTTGGAAGCGGGGTGTGTGACATACTAGGAATAATACCATTTTGCGAGTACTCACCTGTAAAATGGGTATTACGAGTATGTCACACACCCCGCTTCCCCCGCCCTTTTTTTGTTCAGGGGTCCTTTATATGGTGTTTGTTATTATTTTCAATTCACTATATAATTTGCTCTTCCTGGTTTTCTCACTGCTTTTTTAAAAGACTGGGGAATAGTGGGAGGTCCCGGGTATTTATGGACCAGGAGGGGCTCCTTTTTTCCATGTCTTCTCTGCAAGATCGCCCTCTACAGGCCGGTATCCCAAGTGTCATGAATGTTGGAAGCGGGGTGTGTGACATACTCGTAATACCCATTTTACAGGTGAGTACTCCCAAAATGGTATTTTTCCATGTTGTTTTTTTATGTGCATGTGCTGTGGGATGCTCCTGAATCCTTCCGCTTGTGTCTTCTAGGTGGGCCCACCCCATTGCCAGCTGAGGGTTGTGGTTCCTCCCGGTCTCCTACACCCCCCCCTCTCTCCGCACCCTCCCCCCTTAAAGAGGGATTACTAAAAGGAGGGACTAAATTAGGGGTCACTTAGGTTTGGGCCGTTAGTGCCTTGTAACCTGTATCTTTATCACCATAATGGAGGCTTCTGGGGATAATGAGCTAGGGGCCCTATATGGGCGGGTTAAGCTCTGCCCCATGTGCGGTACCAGCACTCTGGGCGGACTCAGCATAGTTTGTGTCACTTGCGCTGGGAGCGTACTTTTGGAACATGTAACAAACAAAAAAATTCCTGCACAGAAAAACGTATTATTTCAGACTGGATGCTGGCTGAGGGGGGCACCTGCCACCCAAAGAAGGGCGTACCTAATTACTGAGGGAAAGGAAGGTGGACTGCCAGCACAGACCACAACTGCTCACCCCTGTATACTACAGCCGCACAACAGTAAATATATTGAAATCAATCCTTTATTGCATTTGTTGATTCGCAACTTGTATACAGAGACAAAGCCACAAAAAACTTACAAGTTAAAAGCAATTAAAAACACATATGCTGAGATTGGTGGACATCATAGACTAATAATCACATGATCAAAATATATGGTATGTCAGAGTAATGCCTTATGCGTTTGCTATACCCTGGGGTCTCCCCCCACAGAAAGTGCTAGTGCAATATAGAATCACTGATTGTGCAAAAGCAGAAATATAATAACAATGGGACTAATATGTCCCTATATATACATAAGTGCATACATAAAGTGCTAAGTGCAGATGTGCAATCCTAGGAACGACAAATAACGAGGCACCAAGGCATATACCGCACTAATGGCAATCACAAATGGTTATGGGGAGACCGGCCGGTCTGCGGAGCTTGTAAGTGGACTTAGACTCTTTAATTGGTATTGAATGTCATTACACTCCCCATAACTATTTGTGATTGCCATTAGTGCGGTATATGCCTTGGTGCCTCGCTATTTGTCGTTCCTAGGATTGCACATCTGCACTTAGCACTTTATGTATGCACTTATGTGTATATATAGGGACATATTTGTCCCCTTATTATTTTTCTGCTTTTGCACAATCAGTGATTCTATATTGCACTCTTACTTTTGCACTAGCACTTTCTGTGGGGGAGACCCCAGGGCATAGCAACCGCATAAGGCATTACTCTGACATACCATATATTTTGATCATGTGATTATTAGTCTATGATGTCCACCAATCTCCGCATATGTGTTTTTAATTGCTTTTAACTTGTGAGTTTTTTGTGGCTTTGTCTCTGTATATAATTTGCGAATTATCAAATGCAATAAAGGATTGATTTCAATATATTTACGGTTGTGCGGCTGTAGTATACAGGAGTGAGCAGTTGTGGTCTGTGCTGGCAGTCCACCTTCCTTTCCCTCAGTACTTTTGGAACATGTTAGGGCCCCTAGCCCTCTTTTACATGCGGCCTTGTCAACACCCCCGCTGCTGCATGCAGCCCTCAGCGAGGGGGAAGCTAGCAAGGGGTCCCAAACCGATTTGCCACACCGGATGGCCAGCCTGGAGAGACAGTTCTCGCACGGCTACTGGGAAGGCCACGAGTAAGAAGCGGCACATCGAGCCGGGTTACTCGGATTTTGCTGATGATGACGACCTTTTCAGAGGTCGGGACTCCGTGGAGGAGGGTGAGTTGTTTAAGGAACCGTTTCCTCCGGGGATCGGTCGGGTGGTTATGACAGCGAGCCTGGTTCCTCCTCGGATGAGGATATGTGGCTCCCTGACAACACGGAGAAGTTGCTGTCTTCCGTGTTCGAGACCTTGCACATTGTCCCTCCTAAGGCGGCTAAGAGGAAGCAGGGTGATTTATTCCGGTCTGAGAGACAGAGGCTGGTCTTCCCTGAGCAGCCCAATTTTCCAATATGGTGTTTAAAGAATGGGAAAGACCTAATAAATTGCCATCGGTGCTTAAGGGCCTGGACAGGCGGTATCCCTTACCCGAGGAGCTGCCCTTCATCCAGTTCCACATGAGACCTCTTCAATTGAATCTGTTGACCGGTTGGGACCAGACGCAGAGAGTCCCTGGATCAGGATTTTTCACTGTCCCCCATGGTCAGACAGTCCCTATTGTGGTGGTTGGACTCCAGAAAACTGTTGGTAGGCAAGTCCTTTCTGACCTGGTGGGAGATGGTTAACACGGACGCCAGTCTGACCGGCTGGGGAGGTTTTTGACAAACGCTGAAGTTCCAGGGTCAGTGGGGGCCACAGGAGGCCCACTTACCCATCAATCTCCTGGAACTGAGAGTGATTCGGTTGGTGCTTCTTCAATTGACCCCCCATCTAAGGGTTTGTGCGGTCCAGGTCCGCTCGGACAATCAGACGGCTGTCGCCTACATCAGTCACCAGGGCGGGACTCGGAGCAAGCGAGTCCTTCAGAAAGGGTTTACATCCCCGGGGTAGAAAACCAGGAGGCAGACTCCCTGAGCAGGGGGACCGCTCGCCTCCACTGGGGTCAGCCGGACGTGGACCTGTTTGCGTCCAGACAGAATCACAAGCTTCCAAGGTTCGTTTCCCTGTCAAGAGATCCTCTGGCCTTCGCCACAGACGCTCTGGCAATTCCGTGGACGGAGTTCAGGCTCCATTATGCATTTCCTCCTTTTCCGCTCCTGGGCCGAGTGTTGCGCAAGATAGCCCAGGAGGGGGTACCAACCGTCCTGGTGGCTCCTCGCTGGCCGAGATGGGAGTTGGTTTGCGGACATAGCTCAGATGTCCGTCGATCGCTACATCATGCCCGACGACCCAGGGCTTCTCACTCAGGGATCGCTGCGGCACCCCAATTTACAGACGCTGGCTTTGATGGCCTGGCTATTGAAACCTCAATCCTAACGGAAAAGGGGCTGACGGCCATGGTTGTACAGACCATGATTAAGGCGCTGAAGAAGTCTTCTTCCATGATTTACTACAGAGTTTGGCATGCCTACGTTTCTTGATGTGAATCCAAGAGTTTCCCTTGTCGCACTTTTTCTATTTCTAGGATTTTGGAGTTTTTACAGCACGGCTTAGACTTGGGTCTACAGCTGGACACCCCTCAAGGGTCAGGTCTCGGCCTTGGCCATCTTTTTCCAAAGATCTTTTGCCAATCATAGACTGACCAGGACTTTTTTCGAAGGAGTTACCCATGTACGTCCACCGCGTAAGCCTCTATTACCGGTGTGGGATTTGAATTTGGTGCTTTCTGCTCTCCAGGGTCCTCCCTTTGAGCCTTTGTGCGACGCTGCGTTGTCTATCTTGACCCTAAAGGTGGTCTTTTTGGTAGCTATCTCCTCGGTGCACCGTGTGTCAGAACTGGCCGCACTTTGTATAAAGCCTCCTTACTTTGAGCGGCATAAGGATAAGGTGGTTTTTCGCTTTAAACCTGATTTTTTGCCTAAGGTTGTTTCTCCCTTTCATCTTAATGAGGAGGTTGTTTTGCCTTCCCTGTGTCCAGAACCAGCTAATTCTAAGGAAAGGACCCTCCATGCCTTGGATGTGGTCAGAGCCATTAAGTGCTACCTGGTTGCTACTGAATCCTTCAGGAAATCGGATTCTGTCTTTGTTCTCACTGCAGGTTCTAGAAAGGGTTTTGCTTCCGGCCAAGTCCACTCTCGGTAAGTGGATTAGACAGGCGGTGGTGCAAGCATATTCTGCCAAGGGGAAGGCTCCCCCTTTTGTGTTACAGCTCATTCTACTAGAGCTATTGGTGCTTGCTAGGCTTTTCTGCACCAGGCCTCGGTTGAACAAGTTTGTAAGGCCGCCACTTGGTCTTCAGTTCATGCTTTTACCAAGTTTTACAAGATTGATGTTAGGGCCTCAGCTGACGCTGCTTTTGGCCGAAAGGGGCTTCAGGCGGTAGTGAAATGAACTACATGCTGTTCCGCACTGGGGATCCTGCCCTAATGGACACTGCTTTTGGATGTCCCAACTGTCATCACTTCTGGGACGACCTGGACTGGATATAGTGAAAAATACAATTCTGTGAAACTCACCTGTAGAATTGTTTTTGAATATATCCAGTCCAGGTCGTCCCACCCTGCCCTTGGTTTATGTCTTTTTTGCCTGTTATGGTGATTACCTTTTATATTGAACCGTTGTCCTTAGCTTCAGCATGTACTCTCTCCAACAAAAACGATGTGAGTTAACATGGTTTCTTGGCCTCCCGGCCTGTCTCTTTTTACTGCTCTTTGACCTCTGGGAATTCTATTGAGACCACTCATTTTATCGGGGGCCGGGAGGAGTTACAGCTCTGGATCTTGCAGTAACTGCGCCACCTGGTGGCGGACTACCCAACTGTCATCACTTCTGGGACGACCTGGACTGGATACATTCAAAAACAATTCTACAGGTGAGTTTCACAGAATTGTATTTTTGCTTTCCTGCACCTCTCGTGTTATATAAAGGCAATTGGTGTCTGATTTGGTAAAGGCACCAAGGACGGCCTGGTTATGATGATGCATGAATTGGGCTAATGTTTTTAATAGGGGTGTGAATTGGCAAGAATCTGGCAATATGATACTTATCGCGATACATGTATGACTAGAAGTTTTTTTTTTTTGTATTATTTTACAATACATATTTTTTAAAATTAAATTTTATTTTTAATTTAAGAAAATGACATAGGGGGGGCATTTTTGGGGGAATTGTAAGGGTTAAAAACCCTTAAAAATCCCCCCAAAAATGGCGTAAAGTCCCCCTTACCTAGCATAACCAGCCCGGGCACCAGATATGGGGGCTTGTAGAACAGGGCGCACCAAAGCTGGCCCTGCAGGCTACAAACTAGCATAGCCTAATGACCACAGGCTCTTCTGCTCCCCTCTGGGCTTTGGGAAGGCAGGTAATTGGGGGGGGGGGGGGGCTCAGGGTTAATGGCAAGTCACCTGCTAGCTGCAGGTGACTTGCCAGAGCCTTGTGAACTGGTATAGTGGTCTCATAGATCCCTTACCAGTTCACAAAGGCTTAACAGTAAACACCACAAATATAAAAAATGTCTTTATTAAAAAAAAAAAAAAAGAAAAAAAATACTTTACTTGCCTCCGATTGTCAGCTCCTGTGTCCTTTGCCGATCCGATGACAGTGATCGCTGGAGGTGGATGGCAGAGGATCTCCTGCCTGACAGCTGACCCCCGCGAGGGGTCAGGTGATTGTTTTTTTTTTTCACTGTGGGGGGGGGGGGGTCAGAATCGATACTAGGGATAAAGAATTGATTCTGTATCACCTAATGAAATATCGTGATACTTGACAGAATCGTTTTTTCTGACACCCCTTGTTTTAATACTTTTCCCTTATATTGGCTCAGTAGTGAGTGTGGGGCAGTTAAAAGGACTTTCTAATCTAAATAGCTATTGTGGTTCATGGGAGCAGCCATAATGGGAATGTATGAGACAAAGCACTCCCCCCCTCTTCTCTCAATGAAAGACAATTGGGCGGCAGATGCAGTAATCCCACCCTGACCTCCCCCCTGAACCACAGGAGTTATCTATACTGGACTGTCCCTTTAAAAAGCCATGTTAAAGGGGAAATAAAGGCACAAGCAGCAGCGTGGGTGCGTCTCATAAATTTGCAATACCTTGTTGCCCTGTGGCTCTGGTACTGGACTAAGCACCTTCAAGATGTTAAGCTCTGTGTATATACAGTGACAGTTTTTTAATGGGGTTGGCTGCTTAGATCTGTAATTTGGGTCATCGTCGGTTATGAAATGTTTCCTCCTCTTTTCCTATCTGACGATTGTCACCGCTCTTCTCCCCTCGAGCATCCAGGTGTGAACAAGCATGCTGCTTACATAAGTCTGGCAGCAGGCGTTCCTGGTGTGTGAGGGCACATGGAGGGGCTGCCAGTGCCTGGGGCAGAATTTGCTCTGAGAAGAAAAGTCTGCGATTGGATGGAATGTGCGTTGTCGCATCTTGCACAGGAAGAATGAGTGCTCACTCTTTAATGAGCATGTCCGCCATTGTTCATTGAAGCTAATTGGCATTTAATTATCGTTCATTACATCTGCGTGGAAGACAATTTTGCCTTATTAATGCTACATCAAAGGGCGCATTCAGTGTGTCATTTTATCTTTCATAATGCTGAGGAGAGTGTCAAGCGGCGATTTCTTCATCTAGAATGTGATGTTCTTTGGCCACTCTTTGGATGAGGTGGGGACTGGAGTTGGCACTCAGGATGTGGATGTCAAATCAGTGACAAAATGCTGCAAAAGAGAACGTTGCCTCACCAGGCCTGGGTGGGGCAATGGTTGGTAAGGATGGCTCCCTCCTTCTTACCACCATGGCTGCCAGAGAGCCCAAGTATATCCGAAAATGAGTTCTGCTTTCAATGATATGTAGCAGAAATAGAAACTCTCTTCCTGGTCGCTTCATCTTCATTCTTCACGATTGTGTTATCCAACACCAGGTGGCGCAGTCGACTGCCAAAAGACTTGTGGCTCCTCCCGGCCCATAAAAGGGCAACAAATCTCCCATAACTCCCAGAGTTTCCTTGCAGTCTAGGCTGCGAAGATGGAAGATTGTCTCTCTCTGGATTATCGCAGGTGAGCGGAGCATCCCAAGCCCATCGGCCCTGCAGGCCTATTCCCACCTTTTCCGGGACCCATCCTGCCTCCCAGCCCTGGCTGCGGTTCAAGTGACTGTAGGGGAACACCTGGGGTCAGGTGTTCACAGAGCTATGCTCTGGGCTGCAGACCCTCTACCCGACGGGTAGCCGGCCATAGGCTATGGTGAGCCCTCTCAGCTTGGAGGGTGGCTGTCTCCGCGGCAGGGGTGGGGGGAAGGGGGGGTCCCTCTCCGTCTCCCTGCTCCGGCCGCCATTTTCTGCTGGCACAGACGCCCGGAGTTCACGCGCTGTGGGGGATGGGCGGTCGGGACCGCGCGATGACGCGGCCAGCCCCTCGAGGTGCTGCGTTTTGCTGCAATTTCGCTCTGTGAGCCCTGCTGTTCTGCCTGGCTCTTCTCCTGGTCTTCTCTCTGGTCCGGGTCCGAAGCGGTGGTCCGTGAGTCCGGTCCTGCTATTAATTGTCTTCTGCCTCTTGTGCTGTATCCGTGCATGTGCTGTGGGATGCTTATTGTGCACTCTTTTTCCATTGTGTCTTGCAGGCTGGGCCCATATAGGGGGTTTTGGGGGGCTAGTATTGGGGATTGTTCGGGTTGGGCTCGCTGTGCCCTTAAACCCCTCATTGCTAATAATCGCCATATGGAGGCTTCTGGGGATAGCGAGCTTGGGGGCCGTTCGGGGTGGGCTCAGCTGTGTCTTATATGTGGTACATCCTCTTTGAGCGGTCGCAGCGCGGTTTGTGTCCCCTGCGCCCAGAGTGTTATTGCGGAACAGGATGGGGTGAGCGCTACTCTCCCCAGCCCTATTCTACCTGCGGCATCGCTGACACCCCCTCGCCTGCATTTAGCCCCCAGCGAGGGGGATGCCAGCAAAGAGTCTCATTCAGACCAGGTGTTACGTGTGGCCAGCCTTGAACGGCAGTTGTCCCGTCCAGCCGGTGGTAAGGCCTCTAGTAAGAAGCGGCATTTGGACCCGGCTTATTCTCTCTTTGCTGATGATGCTTATGAGGCCTTTGGTGGCCGTGACTCCATGGAGGAGGGTGAGTTATTCCATGATTCCGAATCCTCCGGGGACCGCGCGGGCGACTTTGACAGTGACCCCGGGTCCTTCTCAGACGAGGACATGTGGCTCCCCGATGACACGGATAGGCTCTTGTCTGCGGTGTTCGATACCTTGCACATTGTTCCCCCGAAGGCGGCCAAAAAGAAGCAGGGTGAGCTTTTCCCCCCTGATAGACAGCGCCTGGTGTTCCCAGAGCAGGGACATTTTTCCAAAATGGTGTTTAAGGAATGGGAGATGCCTAATAAACTGCCCTCGGTGCCTAAGGGGCTGGACAGACGGTATCCCTTTTAGGAGGAGTTGGTCCGTTTTTTGGTCTTGTCCCCCGGAGGTGGACGCTCCTGTCCTGCGGCTATCCAATACGTTTGTTATGCCGTCTCCGGACACTACTACCTTACGGGATAATGCGGATCGGCGCATGGATCAACTCGCTTGCCATGCCTTCACTTTTGTGGGGGCTGGTCTGCGTCCTGTATGCGCCGCGGCCATTGTCTCCATTGCCATTAAAAAGAAGGTAAAGTGCCTTGTTGAGGCCGCCCGATCCCTCAAGCGTGTGGAAGAGTATAAGGAACTTTTGGCTTGCACTGACTTTATTGCCTTTGTGCTCTCGGCCGTGGACGATGCCGTCCGGCTTGGCGGTAGGGCTTTGGCCATGCTGGTTGCTCTCCGTCGGTCTATCTGGCTGCGGCAGTGGGCGGCCGACGCTGCCGCCAAGAAATCCCTCACTAGGATGCCCTTCATGGGACTTCGTCTTTTTGGGGAGCGTCTTGATTTCTTGGCCAAGGATGGCCGGCAAGCATGGCCCTTTCAGGGCTCTACTTCCTTTCGTCCCTTCCAAGGGGGATGAGGTTCTTCCTTCCCTGGTGGTCGCAGGGACCTTTGGCGCCGAGGTAGATCCCGCGGTCGCCCCGGTCTCTCCTGGGGGTCCAAGCCCAAGCCTCCCACCAAGGCCCCTCAGGCATGAGGAGGCACCCTCACCCATCCGGGTGGGGGGGCGGCTTCTGCTTTTTTCTAACGTCTGGAGACAGCACGTCTCGGACCGGTGGATTCCGGAGGTGGTGTCCTCCGGTTACAAGATAGAGCTTGCAGCTTGGCTGCCCCCAAGATTCCTTCAGTCACGGATTTCCCAGAACCCCTTGAGGCCCAGGGCCTGAGGTTGGCTGTCCAACGACTTCTGTCGTCCAGAGTGATTTGTCCTGTGCCTCGTCAGGAACGGGGTCGGGAGTTCTACTCCAATCTTTTCACGGTGCCCAAGAGGGACGGTTCTCTGAGACCTATCCTGGACCTGAAGGGTCTCAACAGATTTGTCAAGTTCAAACACTTCCGCATGGAGACCTTACGGTCGGCTGTGAGCTCCCTTCGGCCCGGCGACTTCATGACCACGGTGGACATCAAAGATGCCTATCTGCACGTTCCTATTTTCCGGGGACATCAGAAGTTCCTGAGGTTTGCCTTGGAGGATCAACACTACCAGTTTGTGGCATTGCCGTTTGGTATCTCTTCAGCCCCTCGGGTGTTCACCAAGGTGTTGGCGGGTGTCATGGCCCTCTTGAGGAGCCAGGGCATTCGCATTCTTCCTTACCTGGATGACTTGTTGATTGCTGCTCAATCTCTTCAACAGGCCGAGAGCGACACTCGGAGGGTATTGGCCACACTCGAAGCCTTCGGTTGGGTGATCAATTATCCCAAGTCTTCGACCACTCCGTCCTTGGTAAGGTCCTTCCTGGGCATGACTTTGGACACCTCCCAGGTCAAGGTGTTTCTCCCTCAGCAGAAGGTGGAGGGTCTTCAGGCCTTGCTGTTGTGTTCTCACCCCTCCATCCGTCTGGGGATGCAGTTGGTGGGTCTCATGGTGTCTTGCTTCGAGGCTGTACCCTTCGCCCAGTTCCACGTGAGACCTATTCAATTGAATCTCTTGTCCGTTTGGGATCGGACACAAGAGTCCTTGGAGCAGGAATTTGCTCTGTGCCCTCTGGCCAGGCAGTCCCTCTCGTGGTGGTTGGACTCGAGAAATCTTCTAGTGGGCAGGTCCTTTCTACCTCCGTGCTGGGAGATTGTCACCACGGACGCCAGTCTGACCGGTTAGGGAGGATTTTGGCAATCTCTGAAGTTCCAGGGCCAGTGGGGTCCTCAGGAGGCCCATGTGCCTATCAATCTCTTGGAGCTGAGAGCGATCAAGTTGGTTCTCTCCCAGTTGACTCCCCACCTACGGGGTCGTGCGGTCCAGGTCCGATCGAACAATCAGAAGGTGGTCGCCTACATCAATCATCAGGGCGGGAATCGGAGCAAACGAGCCCTCAAGGAAGTGTTGCCTGATCTTGTCTTGGGCAGAGTAGAATGTTCCCTGCATCTCAGCAGTTTACATCCCAGGGGTTGAGAACCAGGAGGCGGTCTCCCTGAGCAGGGGGACGTCTCGTCTGGGGGAATGGTCTCTCAGCGACAAGAT
The DNA here is from genome assembly GCA_027917425.1 of Gastrophryne carolinensis. Taxonomy (NCBI): domain Eukaryota; kingdom Metazoa; phylum Chordata; class Amphibia; order Anura; family Microhylidae; genus Gastrophryne; species Gastrophryne carolinensis. Next base: position 67,259,029 of record CM051243.1, on the reverse strand, counting down.
CTTTCACGCCCTGTGTCACCGCTAGGGTCAGCTGGACGTAGACCTGTTTGCGTCTTGTCGCAATCACAAGATTCGTCTCTCTGTCAAGAGATCCTCTGGCCTTAGCCACGGACGTTCTAGCAATTCCTTGGACGGAATTTCGTCTCCTCTATGCTTTTCCTCCCTTTCCTCTGCTGGGTTGTGTGCTGCGCCAAGACCTCCCAGGAAGGGGTACCGACCATTCTGGTGGCCCCTCGCTGGCCAAGAAGATTCTGGTTCGCGGACATAGTTCAGATGTCAGTGGATCACTTCGTCATGCCTGACGATCCAGGGCTTCTCACTCGGGGACTGCTACGCCACCCCAATTTACAAACGATGGCTTTGGCGGCTTGGCTGCTGAAACCTCCATCCTGACGGAAAAGGGGCTGCCGTCCTCGGTCCTCAGTACCATGATTCAGGCTCGAAAGAAATCTTCTTCCATGATTTACTACAGGGTCTGGCACACTTACATTGCCTGGTGTGAGTCTAGGTCGTTCCTTGTCGCACTTTTTCCCCTACAACATGGCCTGGAGTCAGGTCTACAACTGAGTTATTATTCTTAGTATACAGTACGTCCTGCTCCAGATAAGAATCATTACACTTGGGTATTAATCCACCAGATGGCGCTGGACTGCAGAGACCGCGAAATTGGCTGGCCCCTCAAATACCCGGGACCTCCCACAAATCCCCAGAATTTCTCTGCAGTCTGGACTGCGAAGGACAAGAAGATGTCTCTCTCTTCTCGCAGGTGAGCGGGGCTATTAGCCTGCGACCCTGTAGGACTATTCCCACCCGTTCCATTTTTAATGTGCCTCCCAGCCTTGGCTGCGCTGGTCCGGGTGATGGTAGGCAGCACCGCTGTCAGGTGCTTAGGAGCACTGCTCCACCGCAATCCCCCACCAAAGGGTTGGTGGTATAGGCATATGGTGAGCCTCTGTGGGATGCCCCTCCCACCCTATTGCCCCTGGCCCCTGTCTATCAGTGGGCCCTATTTTAAGTGGCCGCTGCCCTCCATCGCTCTCCCTTCTAGCTCTCAGGAGGGGGGGGTGTATATGCCTTGGTGCTTCACTGTATTATGTGCTTCTGGTTGGTGTCAGTCTCCGCGCTGACCTGGTTGCGCTTTTGAATATGCCGCCGCGCCCTTCCACTGTGTTCCGCGGTTGGTGGCGGCATTACCTCGCTGTTATTGGCTGCTTGTCACGTGTGCTACTTCACGCTCTTCGGGGCGGGGGGCGGGCCCGCGGATGGCGCGTTCCGCGTCACTGTCTCCGCGGCCCGCCCCTCGAGGTATACCCGGTGCCATTTTTCTCTGGATTCGGCTGCTGCGTGGCTGGCATCTACCTACCGCGGTCCGTGAGTGCCCTCGCGGGCGTCTTTATTTACCCTATGTCATTATACATGTCACTTATGGGGTTCTCTTCGCTTATGTCTTTAAGGCGGGTCGAACTCTATTGTTTTCTCCCGGCCCTACTCCCTCTATTTAGTTATTAAACTTGTGACGCTTCGCTAAGAAGCCAGGGGTCATGATGATTCTGGCTCTGACCCCTGGGGTCCTGATAGGCTGTTGGCTCAGATTTTTGAAGTACTGTCTATCTCTCCCCCGGTTGCGGCCCCCAGGCAGCAGGGGGAATTGTTTCATATTGCAAAGCCACGGTTAGAGTTTCCTGAGCAAGCCCATTTTAATAATCTCGTGCTCAAGGAATGGGAGCGTCCCAGCAGGCTTCCCGGAGTCCCTAAGAGTTGGGATAAGAGGTATCCCTTTCCTGCTGAGGTGGTGAAGCGTTGGTCATCCCCTCCAGAGGTGGATGCCCTGGTCCTAGGGTTATGTAACACCTCTGTCATGCATTCCCCTGACTCTACTTCGCTGCGGGATAGTGAGGACCGGCGTATTGATCAGCTGGCGGCCCATGCCTTTGCCTGTGTGGGGACGGCGCTGTGCCCGGTCTGTGCCTCTGCCGTTACGGCTGTGGCTATTAGGACCCTGCTTAAAAGTGTCCTAGATGGTGCTCCTGATGATGTGTCTAGTGAGGAGTTTAATGCACTCTCTTGTTGTGAGGTATTGTGACTTATGTCCTCTCTACCTTGGATGATACCATTAGGATATGTGGCAGAACCTCTGCCCTTGTGTTGGCTATACGCCGCTCGGTTTGGCTGCGCCAGTGGGCTGCTGACAACGCCTCCAAGAAAGCTCTCACTGGGTTTCCCTTCAAAGGACTACGCCTGTTTGGGGACCGCCTGGACCTGTTTGCTAAGGGAGGCAGGTTACCCCAGCGCAGGCGGCAGTCTCGGCCCTTTCGGGGGCAGGGCTCCTTTTCTTCCCCCCACCGTGGAGCCAGACAGGGGAGGGGGGATCTCCCTTACCGGGGCCCGAGGAGATTTCTGGGGTAGGGGCAGAGGATGTGGACTCCCTGGCTCATCCTGGGGCTCCAAGCCTAAGTCTTCTCCCAAGCCCCCTCAGGCATGAAGTGAAGGCATGGGTGGGGGGACGGCTTCAGCATTTTGCTCACGTCTGGAGGCTTCACGTCTCAGACCGGTGGATTCAGGAGGTAGTGTCCTCCGGTTACAAGAGTTTGCTGCCTGGCCGCCCCCAAGATTCATCAGATCCCGGATCTCTCAGGACCCCATGTCAGCTCAGGCTCTAGTTCTGGCGGCGCAAATCCTTCTGGAGCTGGGGGTCATCTGTCAGGTCCCCTTACCAGAAAGGGGCAAGGGTTTCTATTCCAACCTTTTCACCGTGCCCAAAAGAGATGCGTCAGTCAAGCCCATCCTGGACTTGAAGATCCTCAACAAATTTGTCAGGTGCAGGCGCTTTCGCATGGAAACTTTGCGCTCTCATCAATTCCCTGCGTCCAGGGAACTTCATGACCTCTGTGGACATCAAGGATGCTTACCTTCATATTCCTGTTTTTCCAGGCCATCAAAGATTCCTCAGGTTCGCTCTGGAGGATCAGCACTACCAATTTGTGGCATTGCCCTTCGGTCTCACTTCAGCTCCCAGAGTGTTCACCAAGGTGCTGGCAGGAGTGATGTCTGCTCAGGTCTCAGGGCATTCGCGTGCTGCCCTATTTGGACGACATTCTCATCACTTCTCAGTCCCTCAGGCAGAGCTGGATACTCAGCTAGTAGTGTCGACTCTGGAGTCATTTGGCTGGGTGGTCAACTATCCCAAATCTTCCCTGTCTCCCTCCTTGGTGACACCCTTCCTGGGAATGAATCTGGATACAGTTCAGGCAAGGATTTTTCTTCCTCAGCAGAAGGTGGACAGTCTGCTAGCGCAGGTTCAGTTCCTGCTATCTTGCCCTCATCCCTCCATCAGGCAGGGAATGCAGCTGGTGGGCCTGATGGTGTCGTGCTTCGAGGCGGTCCCTTATGCCCAGTTTCACATGAGGCCTCTGCAACTCCATCTCTTGTCAGTATGGGACAAGGATCCTGCGTCCCTGGACCAGGTCCTTGTTCTGTCCCCCCTAGTCAGGCGGTCCCTCTCGTGGTGGCTGGAATCCATACCTGTTGGTGGGCAGATCCTTTCTGGCCCCCTGCTGGGAGACGGTCACCACGGATGCCAGTCTGACAGGTTGGGGGGGGGGGCTTCTGGAAGTCCCTGCAGTTCCAAGGGCGGTGGGGCCCTCAGGAGGCCCACACACCTATCAACATTCTGGAACTGAGGGCGATCAGGTTGGTTCTGGCTCACTTGACCCTACACCTTCGTGGCCGGCCTGTTCAGGTACGCTCGGAAAGCCAGACGGCGGTTGCCTACATCAATCATCAGGGGGGGACCCGGAGCAAGGGGGCCATCAAGAAAGTGTCTCTAATCCTGTCCTGGGCGGAGGACAATGTTCCCGGCATATCAGCTGTGTACATTCCGGGGGTGGAGAATCTGCAGGCAGACTCTGAGCAGGGGGACCTCTCGCCTGGGAGAATGGTCCCTCTGCGACAGGGTGTTTCAATCTCTGTGTCACCGTTGGGGTCAACCAGATGTGGATTTGTTTGCGTCCCGTCACAGTCACAAGCTCCCGGCTATTCTTAGTATACAGTACGTCCTGCTCCAAATCTAATACTTACACTTGGGATATACTCCGCTAGATGGCGCTGGACTGCAGAGACATCGAAAATAGGCTCCTCCCGGCCCCTCAAATACCCAGGGACCTCCTACAAATCCCCAGAATTTCTCTGCAGTCTGGCTGCGAAGGATGAGAAATGGCTCTACTTGCAGGTGAGCCTGGCTATTAGCCTGTGGCCCTGTAGGACTATTCCCACCCGTTCCACTAGTAATATGCCTCCCAGCCTTGGCTGCGCTGGTCGAGTGAAGGTAGGCAGCACCGCTGTTAGGATCGCTGCTCCACCGCAATCCCCCACCAAAGGTTAGGCGGTTCAGGCTTATGGTGAGCCTCTATGGGATACCCCTCCCGCACTAGTGCCCCCTTGCCCCTGCCCATCGGTGGGCCCTGTTTAAGTGGCCGCTGTCCTCCCTCATCCTCCTTGTAGCCTTCGGGGGAAAAGAGGGGGGGTTTGTGTGTAAATGTGTATGCTATGCATGCTGTGTTTTTACACTCTTTTTCCATTCTGTTTAGTCTTGTCAGCCGCCGCGCTGACTTGCCTTTACCGTCTTTTTAAAATTGCCGCAGCGCGCTAACTTGGCTCCGCGCTTGGCGGCGGCATTACCTCAGGCGCTGGTGCGCCGTCGTTGGCTGCTTGCACGTTCTGGCTTTGCGCTCTTTGGGGGGGGCGGGGCCCGTCTATGGCGCGCTCCGTGTCATCTCTGATACCGGCCTGCCACTCGAGGTATACAGACGCCATCTTTAACCTGCTTGGTTGGCCCATGTGCGATGGACCCCTACCTACCGCGGTCCGTAAGTGCCCTCGCGGCCGGCTATATATATTTTTCACTACTGTTACTGTGTGCTTACAGGTCTTGTCTGCTTATGTCTTTCAGGCGGGGCGAACCCTTTTGGCTTCTCCCGGCCGACCTGTATTAGTATATAACTTGTAGGCTTGGTAAAAATAATACTCCCACTTCCCTAGCGGGTTATTGGGGCATCCCGGGTTGCTATATAGCATTATTCCCTATCGGCGTATAGCGCCGCTATAATCGCCATATGGAGGCATCCCAGGACAATGTGACGGGGGTCCCTTCGGGACAAGATCAGCTGTGTGTAGCGTGTGGGCAGCCTCATGCTGACGTGGGTCTGTGTACCCTGTGCTGAGCAGGTGCTTGCATTGCAATCTGGCCTGCCAGTGGCTGCACCTCGTTTTACTTCGCCTACTCCCCCAAGCTTAAATCTCACTCCTACTGAGTTGCATACAAGTGGGGATTCTCAGCCTGTGTCGTCTTCTAGACTGGCTACTGTTGAGCAGTTGATTGCTAAGTCCTTAGCGCGTAAGGCCCCTGCTAAGAAGCAGCAATTGACGCCTAATGTCACTGTTTTCCCTATGGGAACTGAGGAGTTTATGAATCTTTGTGGCTATACCCCGTCTGATGAAGGGGAGCTCTTTTCTGATTCAGGCTCATCTGATTCTGGCTCTGACCCCTGTGCCCCGGATGACACTGACAGATTATTGACCCAGATTTTTGAGGTTCTGTCCATCTCTCTCCCTGCTGCTGCTCCCAGGCAAAGAAGGGAGCTTTTCCATATGGCAAAATCACGTTTGGAATTTCCCGAGCAGGCACATTTCCATAACCTTGTGCTCAAGGAATGGGAGCGCCCCAGTAAACTTCCCGGGGTTCCAAAGAGTTGGGATAGGAAGTATCCCTTTCCTGCTGAGGTGGTTAAATATTGGTCATCCCCCCCCCCCCCCCCCCCGAGGTGGATGCCCCGATCCTAGGGCTATCTTAACACCTCTGTCATGCATTCCCCTGACTCTACTACCCTGCGGGATGCTGAGGACCGGCGCATTGACCAGCTGGCATCACACGCCTTTGCATGTGCGGGGACGGCGCTGCGCCCGGTCTGTGCCTCTGCCATTACTGCTGTGGCCACTAGAACTCAGAATCAGAAATATGCTTGATAGTGCCCCTGATGATTTGCCTTGTGAGGTGTTTAAAGCACTCTCCAGTTGTGATGTTTTTGTAAATTTTGTCCTCTCAGCATTGGATGACACTATCCGAATGTGTGCCAGAACTTCTGCCCTCGTGGTGGCTATACGCCGCTCGGTTTGGCTGCGCCAGTGGGCTGCTGACAACGCTGCCAAGAAGGCCCTCACTGGGTTCCCCTTTAAAGGACTGCGCCTGTTTGGGGACCGCCTGGACCTTTTTGCTAAGGGAGGCAGGTTACCCCAGCGCAGGAGGCAATGTCGGCCCATTCGGGGTCAGGGTTCCTTCTCCCCCCCCCCCCTTACCGTGATGCCAGACAGGGAAGGGGGGTTTCCTTTCCTGTGGCCCGGGGAGATTTCTGGGGTAGGGGCAGAGGACGTGGACGTCCTGGCTCCTCCTGGGGTCCCAAAGCAAAATCCTCTCCCAAGCCCCCTCAAGCGTGATGGGGCGCCCTCACGCATCCGGGTGGGGGGACGGCTGCAGCACTTCGCTCACGTCTGGAGGCTTCATGTCTCAGACCGGTGGATTCAGGAGGTAGTGTCCCCCGGTTACAAGTTGGAGTTTGCTGCGATCCCCCTTCAAGATTCATCAGATCCCGGATTCCTCAGGACCCTGTGTCAGCTCAGGAGCTAGTGCAAGCAGGGCAAGGCCTCCTGGAGCTGGGGGTCATCTGCCAGGTCCCCTTAAGAGAAGAAGGCAAGGGCTTTTATTCCAACCTATTCACTGTACCCAAAAAAGATGGTTCAGTCAGGCCCATCCTGGACTTGAAGATCCTCAACAAATTTGTCAGGGGCAGGCGCTTTCGCATGGAAACTCTGCGCTCTGCCATCAGTTCCCTGCGCCAAGGGGATTTCATGACTTCTGTGGACATCAAAGATGCTTATCTTCATATTCCTGTGTTCCCAGGTCATCAAAGGTTCCTCAGGTTCGCTCTGATGGATCAACACTACCAGTTTGTGGCCTTGCCCTTTGGCCTCACTTCAGCTCCCAGGGTGTTCACCAAGGTGCTGGCTGGCGTGATGTCTCTGCTCAGATGTCATGGTGTCCGCGTGCTTCCCTATCTGGACGACATTCTCATCACTTCCCAGTCTCTACATCAGGCAGAGTTGGATACTCAGCTGGTGGTGTCCACTCTGGGGTCATTTGGATGGGTGATCAACCACCCCAAGTCCACACTGTCCCCTTCCTTGGTAACTCCATTCCTAGGAATGAATCTGGATACAGTTCAGGCAAGGATCTTCCTTCCTCAACAGAAGGTGGACAGTTTGATTGCACAGGCTCAGTCCCTCCTAGCTTGTCCCCATCCCTCCATCAGGCAGGGGATGCAGCTGGTGGGTCTGATGGTAGAATGCTTCGAAGCGGTCCCTTATGCTCAGTTCCACTTGAGGCCTCTGCAACTTCACCTATTGTCAGTATGGGACAAGGACCCAGCGTCCCTGGACAGGGTCTGTGTGCTCTCCCCCCTGGTCCGGAGGTCCCTCTCGTGGTGGATGGACTCAAGGAACCTGTTGGGGGGCAGATCCTTTCTTGCCCCTTCCTGGGAGACGGTCACCACGGATGCCAGTCTGTCAGGTTGGGGGGGGTTTCTGGAAGTCCCTGCGGTTCCAGGGGAGGTGGGGCCCCCAGGAGGCCCACACACCTATCAATGTCTTGGAACTGCGGGCGATCAGGCTAGTTCTGGCTCACTTGACTACTCACCTTCGGGGCCTGCCTGTTCAGGTGCGCTCGGACAACCAGACGGCAGTTGCCTACATCAATCATCAGGGAGGGACCCGGGGCAAGGGGGCCATCCAGGAAGCGTCTCTGATCCTGACTTGGGCGGAGGCCAATTTCCCCTGCATATCAGCTGTGTACATCCCGGGGGTGAAAAATCGCCTGGCGGACTCTCTGAGCAGGGGGACCTCTCGCCAGGGAGAATGGTCCCTATGCAGCAGGGTGTTTCAATCTCTGTGTCACCGTTGGGGCCAACCAGATGTGGATCTGTTTGCGTCCCGCCACAATCACAAGCTCCCAGCTTTTGTCTCCCTGTCCCAGGATCCTCTGGCCTTGGCCACGGATGCCCTAGCAATGTCATGGCAGGACTTTCAGCTCCTGTATGTCTTTCCCTCATTCCCCCTGTTGGGCAGGGTTCTGCGCAAGATAGCTCAGGAGGGGGTGCCAGCAATACTGGTGGCTCCCAGGTGGCCAAGAAGAGTGTGGTTCGCAGACGTGGTGCAGTTGGCAGTAGATCAGTACGCTCTGCCCTTGGTGCCAGACCTGCTCACTCAGGGTCACTTACGCCATCCCAATTTACAAACTCTGGTTTTGACGGCCTGGCTGCTGAAACCTCCATCTTGATGGAGAAGGGGCTGTCTGCCTCTGTTGTTGATACCATTATAAAGGCTAGAAAGAAGTCTTCTTCTTCAATTTACTATAGGGTTTGGCGTGCCTACATTGACTGGTGTGAGTCTAAGTCTCTTCCCTGTCGTGTGTTTTCTATTCCCAGGATCCTGGAGTTCCTGCAGCATGGGTTGGAGCTGGGGCTCCAACTCAGTACTCTGAAAAGTCATGTCTCTTCCCTGGCTGTTTTCTTCCAGAGGGCCTTTGCCCAGCATTCTCTGATCAGGACTTTTTTCCAGGGGGTTACTCATGTGCGTCCCCCACGTAAGCCTATGTTGCCTGTTTGGGATTTGAACTTGATCTTGTCTGCCTTGCGGGGTGCTCCCTTTGAACCTGTGCAGGAGGCTGCCCTGGCCATTCTTACTCTCAAGGTTGTCTTTTTGGTGGCTATCACCTCTGTTAGGTGTGTGTCTGAGTTGGTGGCGCTTTCCATCCAGCCCCCCTGCTTTGAGAGAGACCAGGACAAGGTGGTGTTTCGCTTCAAGCCAGATTTTTTTGCCTAAGGTCGTGTCTGCCTTTCATCTGAATCAGGACATTGTTCTTCTTTCCTTGTGCCCTAATCCTAGTAACGCTAAGGAGAGGGTCTTGCATTCCTTGGATGTGGTTAGGTGTCTGAAGTACTATCTGGTTGCTACTGCACCATTCAGAAAAACTGATGCTCTTTTTGTAGTCCCTTCTGGTCCTAGGAAGGGTTTGGCTCCTGCTAAATCTACTATCAGCAAATGAATCCGTCAGGCTGTGATTCAGGCCTACTCTGCTAAGGGGAAGAATCCTCCCTACCGCCTTACTGCTCATTCTACTCGTGCTCTTGGTGCCTCTTGGGCTTTTCAGCACCAGACTTCTGTTGAACAAGTTTGCAAGGCCGCTACTTGGTCTTCTGTTCATACCTTTTCAAAGTTTTACAACGTTGATATTGGGGCCTCAGCTGATGCTGCTTTTGGCCGCAAGGTTCTGCAGGCGGCAGTGGTCTGACCTGTCTGTTGTTACCTTTGGGGATCCCACCCTACTTTATGGACACTGCTATTGGATGTCCCAAGTGTAATGATTCTTATCTGGAGTAGGACGTACTGTATACTAAGAATAATACAATTCTGTGATTACTCATCTGTAGAATTGTTATTATGACTTTTTTCCAAGGAGTTACCCATGTGCGTCCGCCGTGTAAGCCCTTGCTACCGGTGTGGGATTTGAACTTGGTGCTTTCTGCTCTCCAGGGTCCCCTCTTTGAGCCCTTGTGCGATGCTTCTCTGTCCATTCTGACTCTGAAGGTGGTCATTTTGGTAGCTATCACCTCAGTGCGTCGCGTCTCTGAGCTGGCAGCGCTTTCTGTGAAGCCTCCTTACTTTGAGCATCATCAGGATAAGGTGGTTTTCCGTCTTAAACCGGAATTCTTGCCCAAAGTTGTCTCTGCTTTTCATCTCAATGGGGACATTGTCCTGCCTTCCTTGTGCCCTGCACCTTCTAATTCTGAGGAACGGACTCTTAAGTCGGATTCTCTGTTTGTCCTTCCTGACGGACCTAGGAAGGGTTTGCCTCCAGCCAAATCCACTATCAGCAAGTGGATCAGACAGGCGGTGTTGCAAGCGTATTCTGCCAAGGGGAAGGAACCCCCTTTCAGTGTTACAGCTCACTCCACTAGGGCTATTGGTGCTTCTTGGGCTTTTCAGCACCAGGCTTCAGTTGAACAGGTTTGTAAGGCCGCTACGTGGTCTTTAGTTCATACTTTTTCGAAGTTTTACAAGGTTGACGTTAGGGCCTCAGCTGATGCTGTTTTTGGTCGCAACGTGCTTCAGGTGGTAGTGTCATGAACTACGCGCTGTTGCTCTCTGGGGATCCCACCCTTTTTTCTTGGACACTGCTTTTGGATGTCCCAATTGTGAAGAATGAAAATGAAGCGACCCGGGCAGGATATCAGGAAAAAGACAATTCTGTGATTACTCACCTGTAGAATTGTTTATATTGGTATCCTGCTCGGGTCGCTTCATCCCACCGTTGTTCTGTTATCCTCTTTTGTCTTGTTATGGTGACTACTGTTGAGAGAGTTTATTGTGGGGCCGTGTGAAGTAACATGGTCTCTGGCCTCCCGGCTTTTCTCTGTATTACTGCCTTTCAACACTGGGAGTTATGGGAGATTTGCTGCCCTTTTATGGGCTGGGAGGAGCCACAAGTCTTCTTGCAGTCGACTGCGCCACCTGGTGGCGGATAACCCAATCGTGAAGAATGAAGATGAAGCGACCTGAGCAGGATACCAATAAAAACAACAGAATTGTCTTTTTTTCATTTTTTTTGAGGACTGTGACCAAAATTGTATTCATTTGCCCAGTCTGTGTTGTGTATACTGCAAAAGCTGCGGGAATGACTGGGGCCAGACAGAAGGCACCAGCACAGAGCCCCTCCCCCCCAAATGTGCAGGTCCCCTTTCTGCTCCTGATATATACATACATATATTCTAGTTTTCTAAACCAGAAGTGAGATGTTATCTCAGATGGTGTGTGAGGATTTGTTGTTCACTGAATAGGTGTTAGTTGGGGAAAGATATTTTATAGTGAACGGTATATAGAAGAGGACTGATAGAATAGTGTTTTATAGAGGTGAGTAAAGTGGGCGTAATTCGTTCTAGTGATGGGTGGAGTAGGAAGGAATATGATTTGTAGTGTTATAGAGCAGTGGGTGATGATATTTGTTTCAATGATGGGTGAAGGGAGTGGATGATGTGGTGTTGGGTGGGAGGAAGAGGTTGAACTTTTGTGTTGATGGGACAGAGAGGAGGGTTATATGTTGTAAGCATGGGCTGAGAATGTGTTGTAATGACTGGGTGGAGTGGGGGTGGGAGATGTGCTGGAGAGGGGACATGTTCATAGCGAGGGTTGAAGCAAAGAAGGTGGTGTATTGCCAGGGCAAGTGGGGGATGATGTGTTGTAGTGAAGGGAGGGTAATGTTCTGCTTTGATGGGCTAGGAAAGGGGTGTTCATTTTGCAAGTTGATGTAGTACAGACAGGTGTGTAGTGACGGGGGGTATGAATTTGTGCTGCGGGTTGGGGCAAGGCAGACAATGTAATGTCAGGATGGGGGTGGGTGGGTGTATTGTGATGTGAGAAGGGAGGGGATGATGTGTTGTTGTGATGGGAGGCGGGGGGGTTGATCTGTTGTAATGATGAATTTGAAGGGTAATGTGTTGTAGTCATATGGGCGAAGGGGTTTGTGTGTACATCCAGGGTGGAGGTGGGGTTGTACATATGTTGCCATCATGTTACATGTTATGTTTTACACCTGGCATTACATCATTCACAATTTTTTTTCCTTGTCCTTCCAGTATGAACCACGAGGTCCCGGGCGGCCACTGTACCAAAGAATCTCAGCTAGTGCAGCACATGCAGGTTCTGAAGAGTTGTCTGCCTGCCCAGAAGCCCTCACCCAGTGTATAGAGATCCCAGACCCCAGCAAGCCGGCACAGTACAGCTACACGTCCCCAGAGCTCTGGGTCAACGCTGCATCCTCAACCCAATTCCAAAATACTCCGTGTAATGGGGCCAACAGATCTGGTACACCTAGGGACATGTTAGGTGAGGATTAGGTTATGTTTTTTTGTAAGTTTTATTAAGGACAGAACATATGTATCTTTGCTAATCCTGCACTGAATTGTGCCAAAATGCTGCTTCCTGCTAGGTATTCTAAACCCAGTACTTTTATTATTAGAGCATTACTTTCCCTCTCATATTTGCATGCTATAACTGCACAGGTAGCTGTCATAAGTTATGGTAACCCTCAAGTAATAATCAGTAACCATGTTCTCTATAGACCATAATTCCCTCAATTTACATCTCCGGTCATGTCTTGTCCTCCCGTGACGGTGACTTTTCCTGGCCATACAAGGCTGTTACTCTTTTGGAGCAGATACTCACATGGGCTGTTCGGCCTTACCTTCAGGTAGTTAACTGGTAAATGGATCCCTCAAACCCATTAACTGTTAGCCGGCCACACACACACCCCTTCTTTCTCTCCTATTCCACTCCAGGCCGTCAGAAAATCAGTATCAGAAAATCAGTAACAAATGGGTTAACTCTCCACCGAAAGGCGTAGACTGCAAGACAAAGGTGTGGTTCCTCCTGGCCTATATATACTTACAGCTGCACCTCCACAATCCAGTTTCATTCTTGCAGTTTTAGGTGTTTAGCAGGGGCATTTAACCCTTTAAGTGCCAGCCTACCTAGATTTTTTTGTCACACTCTGTTGCCAGACTACTTTTCACGTTTTTGCACTACACATGTTCAACCTTGATTTTTGAAGGGATTTCCAGGGATTATATAATTGTTTTTTTCAGCAGAGTCTGGGCTTCAACATGAAATGTCTTGTTTGGCCTTTTTTTAGTGTATTCACAATACTTTTGGGTGAAATATGTGCAAAAAAATAAAAAAAAAACTTTTTTACAATTTGTAGTTTTTTTGTAATAAAAAAAAGTAAGTTTGTTAATAAAATATTATTGCGTGTGAAAGCCCTATTTCTCCCGGTTACAACGGTACCACATATGTATTGGTATACACCCTTTCCTGCCCAGGAAACTCCCCCAAACTGAAACAGCAGTTTAGGAGATTTCAGATAGGATACAACTATGCAATATGATTAGAGTCCCCCTTACCCAGCATTACCGACCCGGACCAGCTATGGGGGGTTGTAGAACAGGGGGCAGGGGCCAGCGTTGGTGGCCCCTGGCCCTGCAGGCTACTATCCCACATAGCCACTAAGTGGACCGGGCCCTTCTGCCCCCCCGGCCGTTGGGGAGGCAGGTAATGGGAGGCTGGGGGTTTTGGCAAGTCACCCGCTAGCCACAGGTGATTGCCAGCCCCAGAGCCTTGTGAACTGGTATAAGGGGTCTCATGGACCCCTTACCAGTTCACAAAGGGTTAAGTAAAATAAAAAAGACAGACACAAAATTCTTTATTTATTCTTTTTTCACTTATACTTACCTCTGATCCCGTGTCCCGCGCCGCTGCAGATGACAGTTGTCGGTAGTGATCGGAGCAGGGAGGGTGGGAGGCAGGGAATCAGAGCCTCCCTGCTCCGATCGCTACCGACAAGTGACAGATCGGAGCTCGGGTGTGACACTATGAGGAGCGGGATGACATCCCGCTCCTCCCACAAGTGGGAGGGGCTAGGGGCGGGGATCAGGGTGGTAGGGGTAAGAGCCAGGGTCTTGTGGCGCTATGGGGTGTCACTTTTGTTTTAGTGGTCAATCTTGGGCTGGAGCTCCGTCTTAAGGAAAGCCAGTGGCAAGGGGGATCATTTTCCTCTTTTCTTGCTTTTTGCAACAATGTATTATGTTTGTGTATGGCCCTTTAAAAATTTAAATTTCTGCCCTTTTTTGGGGGCGGGAGCGCTCGAGGGGGGGGGGGGGGGGGCTAGTCGGAAGTGGTAGACAAGTCACTGCCTGATCCGCCACCTTAGGAGACTGGCGGGGAAGAGTAGGTGGCTTGTCCGCTGTCAACGCCGACGCTGCTCTGGTCTCACTAGCAGTGTGCGACCTATTCATTCTTCCCCGGCTGTGCCACTGCCACTTACTGTGGCTTGTATCTTCAGAGGCCGGTTGCTCACTTCACCGCTCAGCGGCCTCCCCAGCTACGTCATCTACACAAGGGGGCTCTTGGAGGGTCTGATTAGTTCCATTTTAGAGATTTGGATATCTCGGCTCCTAAGCTTCCCAAGAGGAAGATTGGTGATTTGTTTAAGCCAGAAAAACAGACTGTTTCCTGAGCAAACCCATTTTTCCAATCTTAAAAGGAATGACAGGAGCCGAATAGACTTCCCTCCAAGTATCTAAAAAGGAAATGAAGTATCCTTTTTCTCTAGATTTGATTAATTTATGGTCTCGCCCTCCTGTGGCAGAAGCTCTAGCTCCAGGTCTCTCTAAGACTACTGTTATGCCATTCTCTGGTAGTGCCTCCCCAAGGGATCCAGCCGAATAAGTGCATAGATCAGGTGGCACGTCATGCTTTTTCTATTGTAGGATCGACATTATGGCCAGCCTGTGCCACATCCATAGCACCCTTGGCGAGCAGAACGTTTTTAAAGCAATTGCATTCTAAGTCTCGATCTAGGGGTTGTTCACAGAATGCATGCTCCCAGTTGATTACGATCAGTATGGATATTAACAGTTATGTCATTTCTGCTATGGATGATTTGGTTAGGTTAAGGGCCAGAGGTTTAGCTCTGTTAGTAGCTTTAAGGCGCTCATTATGACTAAAGCATAAATCGTCTGATGCTACAGAAGAATCTGAAGTATGCTACTGGGTGCAAGTCTGCTAGACACACACAGGAGGTATTTTCCTGTTTCTCGCAGGTTCTCCCCGGCCCTTTCGTGGGGGTAGAGGTTCTGCCTCTTCGGGGTACCGGAAAGATTTTTGAAACAGTCCCAAAATAAGACAAGATCCTTCTGCCAAAATAAGGCAAAGCCCCCTCAGGCATGGGGAGACTGCCTTTGCATTTTGCTCCCATTTGGAGGCTCCATGTAACAGATATTTGGATGCAGGGCGTTGTTTCTTCAGGTTACAAGATCGAATTTGGGGCCAGACCTCCTCAGAGGTTCTTTTAGTCAGAGGTATCCCAAAATCCAGTGAAAGCATTGGGATGTGCCATAACTCACTTTTTACAGATTGGAGTAGTTTGTCATGTTCCCTTCTCAGGGAGAGGTCAGGGTTATTACGAATTTGTTCATAATTGTTCATAATTCTTAAGGAGGACTGTTCTGTGTTCCCAGTATTAGATCTCAAGGGCCTCAACAGGTTGGTCCATCTGAGGAAATTTTGCATGGAATCTTTAAGATCCACAGTGATATCAGCTGGGAAAATTTGACCACAGTGGATATAAAGAATACGTACCTACATATTCCTTTTTTTTTCCGGGTCATTGAAAATATTTGCGCTTTGCAGTAGATCAATTCGTGGCTCATGCCTCTGTGGAACAGGTATGTAAAGCTGCTATGTGGTCTTTAGTTCATACATTTACCAAATTTTATAAGGTAGATTACAGAGCCTCAGTGGATGCCCCATTTGGTAGAAAGGTATTACAGACAGTAGTAAGCTAGAGGTTGTTTTGGAATAGCTTACTCTTTATTAGAAGAATAAGGTTGATTATTTGGGATCCCACCGTGAAGTCAGGGCAATGCTTTAGGAGGTCCCATTCGTTACTGATTTTCTGATGCCCAGGAATGGAATAGGAGACAAAATACAATTCTGTGATTCTCACTTGTGGAATTGCTTTCTCTTCTATTTCTACTCCAGGGCGTCAGACCCTCCCTATCTACTAGGTTACTATATCCATTCTTCAGATGCCTTCAGAGCTTGTAAAAAGTTGTTCAGCATCAAAAAAATAAAGAGAAAAAAAAAAGAGTAGCTCATCTTGTCTCTCCTTTTGTCTCCAACAAAGACATAGAGCTTCTTAGGATTCCTTATCCTCCTGGGTGGCTGTGTCTACTGCTTTTCAGGATTGTGGAGATGCAGCCGAAAGTATATATAGGCCGGGTCGAGAGTTAACCCATTCGTTACTGATTTCCTGATGCCCTGGAGTGGAAGAGAGAGCAATTCTATGAGTGAGAATCACAGAATTGCATTCTTGTCTAATTACAATTTCTATATCATTTTATCTAAAGTCAAGTTAGCCGGTAGATACTTCCAGGTTCCCTCAGATGACTGCCAGCAAGATTTGCACCAATCCTCAGCACATTTGCAAAAATGTATAAGTTCTGACCAGCCTATACCACTACTCGTGCTGGTCTCCTAAAATCAGGAGCACATTAGCTGGAGATGTACAGTAAAATACAAAGCACCTTCAGAAAACAATGGCTGTCTCTGTCTGGCCTTGTACTCTGCACACATCCCTTGAAGATGGAAGCCAGAACTGCAGGTCCCCATATGAGAAACTGTGGCCCTGTAGAACCACACAATGCTGTGGAGAAGCAGCATATAAGAAGGGGAGCCTTGTGCTCCCGTTATGGTCCATCTCAGTAGACTACTAAACACCCCAAAGAACAACGTTTAATTTCCAAAGCTTGCACCTGCTCACTATAGTAGCCCCATAAGCTGCTTTTTTATGCCTCAGATTAGTGTTCTATATATATTAATACTTAAATATATACCATAGTTTATTTATGTATTTCTTTTCTTTCACTCCCTTTCCTCTATAGTTAACCCGCAAAAAGTGGCGAAGCCCCCAGATGATCATCTGAAACCGGAGAACATGCCGATGCCCAACTCCTTCAACTACAATGTCCTGCAGCACCTTGGCCAGTTCCCACCTCTCATGCCCAACAAACAAATGGTAGAATCCAACGGAGCCGGAGCAGTCCAGCAGAGTTTGGGCTCCAGCAAACCCACCATGTCTTACGCCAGCGCCTTGCGGGCACCCCCCAAACCCAAGCCCCCTCCAGACCAGGCCAAGAAGAATAGTGACCCTCTTTCTTTGTTTCAGGAACTAAGCTTAGGCAGTTCATCAGGTAGCAATGGTTTCTATTCTTACTTTAAGTAGGTTTTTCCCACTCTACTTTTTGGGTTTTTATTTTGCTTTTTATACTAAAAAAAAGAACATGTTTTAGATTTTAAGGAAATACCCCATCTGATTTTTTTTTTTAAATATCTGTGTTCCTAAGCATATTTCTGTATCCTTGTATGTATATGCCTACAACTTTTGTGCAAGTGAGTCCCCAAAGCCAGCAGAATTGTAGGACCAGTAAGAATTCTTTTTAATGTATCTATTATATATTAAAGTTTTTTTAAATGAATTATGGAAATTTTAGGGCTGTCCTGCTGGCTGTGATTACAGTGAGCTCTTTTATTCTGGGGATACGGCACAGTTCGGCACATACACACAGATACATAAATGTATTAACTGTGTGGTTTTATATTTATTATCTTTAAATATTCTGCTGCACAGACTTTTCATCACTTTACTGCAAAGCCGAAAAATTGTGTACAGCGAGGAAAAGACAAAAAAAAGTTTTTCTTTTTAAATTAATTTTTAATGTTGGCCCGGCTTTGACCATTGTATGTAAAGCATTTCCTTGATGTGTCATGTTGCTTAATAATTAGCTTCTGTTATATAGATATATATAAAAAAAGACAAAAAATACAAAAAAAGGAAAAAATAAAAATTTTAAGAGTAAAATTATTAAAAAAAAAAAAAATGTCAAAGTTGTATTTAAAAAGAAGAAAAAAAATGTATTCTTTACATTTATTCAATTGACATTGGCATCCAATACTGGATTTCTGTAGCAGAAATAACCAGTTGATGTAAAAACTGTATGTTTATTATGATTTTTCTTTTTACTTTTTTTTTTTCCAACTCAAAAAAAAAAACAAACAAAAAAAAAAAACGTAATATTTCGGTTTAAGCAGCATTTTTCTGCTTTCCAAGTATGCTGCGTTTTAATATTTTTAAAAAATTGTGTTTATTTTTATTTTAATCCTTCTTTCCTTTTTTTTCTTTTTTTTTTCTGCATTAGTGCCGGCCAAGTTTAAACTGATCTGAGGCGATTGTTAATAGGCAGACAGACTATACTAGATTAGACTAGAACAGATTGCCACACTGAGTAGGTGACATGCATACCATCATCAGAATAAGCATTCCTGATCTAAAGGTGAACCATAACCCGGTATATAGTCTATCCTGGTTATTGGTCTGTACCCCTCATGCATCCTGGTTTGAGATGCCCTGCTGTCTGATCCCCCCCCCCTCCCCCGCTTGCCAGTATTGTTACCCCCCTGGTGATTAATGGTGTATGCGCCACTTGAATAGTGCCGAAGCGCACAACAGCACATGCGCTGTGGGTTTGCTGGCAGGGCAAGTAAACACAGCTAATTTGGTTGGGTTTATAAGTCTGTGCTTGGGTAAGGAGCCTAAGACTCTAGGGACGCTTTTGGACCACTTTAAAGAGAGCAGTTGCTATAGACAAGCAGTGGTAAACTGACCATCTACATTGGATCTAATTGTTCTCAGGGGGTTCAGGTACACCTAAGCTCTCAATCTGAAAAACTGTCCTCGGCAGTAGATGTATGTGAGGTATTGTTTTGCAGTCGCAGGTAGCACTATTGTAGAGCAAAGGCATTGCCCCCTGCACTGCATACTTAATCTCTTGCATCTGTTCTGGTTGATGAGGTGATTGGTTACATGCCACCCATAAGGAAATTGGGATGCCCTGTTATTCCAAGTATGTCACACACCCCGCTTCCAATATTCATGACATATGGGTTATATCCAGTAGAGGGCGAACTTGTGCAGAGATGACAGGAAAAAAAGGAGCCCCTCCCGGTCCATAAATACCTGGGACCTCCCACACATTACCCAGTATTCTTCTCTGCAGTCGGCGAGCAAGTCAGAAGATGGCTGTCTCCTCCTTGCAGGTAAGCCGGGTTCACACCCGGCTGTCTTTGTCCCTATTTCTGCCCGGACCTAGTTATGTTTAGTTCCCTAATGCCTCCCAGCCTTGGCTGTAGGTCCGGGTGAGGGTAGGGTTCACCTTAGCAGGTGTATTGATAGGAGCCACGCTCCTCGGTGAGACCCCATTACAAGGGGTAGGTGGCTACCAGGTTGGTGACCCTGGTTTGGGATGCCCTGTCCGTTTTCCCCTGTTCTACTTCCGTAGTTGGGGATCCCCCCCCTTACATTACTCCCTTTTTTCCAGACATGGCTGGGAACCGCGGTGATTGGTTGTAATGGGGAGGGGGCGGGGCCAGGCGTGGCGCGCGATCCGCGCTGGCCTGCCCTTCTTCTCCCTTT
Organism: Gastrophryne carolinensis; assembly: GCA_027917425.1. Taxonomy (NCBI): domain Eukaryota; kingdom Metazoa; phylum Chordata; class Amphibia; order Anura; family Microhylidae; genus Gastrophryne; species Gastrophryne carolinensis. The sequence continues at coordinate 67,239,840 of CM051243.1, read as the reverse complement.
TCGGTCTCCACCTCTGACTAGGAGAGGCGCCATTTAGTGTACCGTGAGTGCCCTATGGGCTGTTGTGCTGTGTTGGTCACTAAATGCTTAAGCACGATTTTATATAGCGCGGTGGCGGCCATTAACCATCATTGTGCTTAATGCACATACATAGTTTGCTGATGTGTATGGTTGCCTATTACATGATAATGTATATGTTATGGACAATATATTATGTATTATTGCTTCTGTTTGGAGTATTACTTGCTTATGGGGTCCCCTTTATTATTGTGTCTTTCAGGAGGACTCCCTGCTTCTTTAAAAAAGGGGGTTCTCCCGGTCCCTTGGCTAAATTGGGGCATTACAAATCCTCCCACTAATGGACTTAAAGGGCATCCTGGGTAGCTCTCTAGCGTTATTCCCTTCGGTCATTGCGACTACCATAAAAATCACCATATGGAGGTTCCCCAGGATACCGGGCTCGGGCTCCCTTCGGGGCAATCCCAGCAGTGTGTGGGTTGTGGGGTGTCCCTTATGGGGGATAATGTACTGATTTGCATACCATGTGCTCAGCAGGCCATAACGTGGCAGTCTGGGTCCCAGCCGTCTGGGTCCGCGCCGCCAGCCTCATCACCTACTCCACCCCGCCTGATCCGTACCCCAAGTGACACTGTCATTAGTGGGGAGTCGCAATCTGATGTATGTGCTAAATTGCCCAACATCGAGAGACTGATTTCTAGCTCTGCGGCCAGAAAGGCCCCAGCTAAGAAGAGACATTTATCACCGGCCGCGCCGGTTCTGGATTTGATGATTGTGATATCCTTGACTGGTCTGATTATTCCCCACTTGAGGAGGTGGAATTGTTTGAGTCTGATGGCTCTGAGGATCAGCAGTTTTTGGATGCTGATGCTGGGCAGGAGCATGGGGATACCGTGGATACCCCCAGGATTCTGGCCCATTTGTTTGATGTGCTGGCTATTTCTCCTCCGGCGGAGTCCCCTCCGCAGAAGGGGGAATTTTTTGGGACCTCTAAGCCTTGTTTGGAATTCCCAAATCAGAAGCATTTTGACAATCTGATTCTTAAAGAATGGGAAAGGCCTAGCCGGCTTCCCAGTGTTCCTCAGGGATGGGATAGGAAGTATCCCTTTCCGGTGGACGGGGTGAAGTGCTGGTTGTCCCCTCCCGAAGTCGATGCACCCGTTCTGGGATAGTCCAACACATCTGTTGTGCACTCTCCAGACGCCACCACGCTAAAGGATGGTGAGGACCGGCGTATTGATCAAATGGCATGTCATGCCTTTGCCAGCGTAGGTTCGGCTTTGCGGCCTGTTCGTGCTTCAGCGCTCACGGCTGTGGCTACCGGGTCTGTGATTAGGGGCCTGTTGAGTGGTTCCCAGCTTGACCCGGCCAGTGATGAATTTGCAGCACTTTTGCGGTGTGAATTGTTCATGACCTTTGTCTTATCAGCCTTGAATGACACAATATGCATGTGTAGCAGAACCTCAGCGTTGCTTGTGGCTATACGCCGATCAGTCTGGTTGCGCCAGTGGGGGGCTGACATTGCGGCTAAGAAGTCACTTACAGGGCTACCCTTCTTGGGTATGAGGCTTTTTGGAGATAAATTGGATTTGGCAGCGTTGCTCCTTTCGGGGGGCATGCTCCCTTAATCCTTCCTTTCGCGGTGCCAGAGCAGGCAGAGGAGCTTCCTACTCTACCTTCAGAGGTGACTCCTGGGGCAGAGGCAGAGGACGTGCCCGTCCAGGACCTGCCTGGGGTTCCAAGCCCGCTGCCAAGCCAGCTCAGCATTGAGGGGGACGGCTACGGCACTTCATCCAGGTCTGGGCCCGGGAGGTCACAGACAAATGGATTTTGGAAGTGGTCTCTTCCGGGTACAAACTGAAGTTCGGGTTCCGGCCTCCTCCTAGATTCATCAGATCTCGGGTTCACTCGGAGCCCCGGGCTGCGCAGGGGCTCCTGTTGGCAGTGCAAAATCTTCTGGACATGGAAGTCATCTGCCCGGTGCCTTTCTCAGAGAGAGGCCGGGGCTACTATTCCAACCTTTTCACGGTGCCCAAAAAGGATGGTTCCATAAGACCCATTCTGGATCTGAAGCTTCTCAACAGGTTCATCAGAACCAAGAAGTTCCCCATGGAGACTCTGCGCTCAGCCATCAATTCCCTTCGTCAGGGGGACTTCATGACGTCCATAGACATCAAGGATGCTTATCTCCATGTACCGATCTTCCCAGCACACCAGAGATTTCTCAGGTTTGTGGTGGGGGATCGGCATTTTCAGTTTGTGGCTCTTCCGTTTGGACTGACCTCGGCACCACGGGTGTTCACCAAGGTGCTGGCGGGTATAATGGCCCTTCTCAGAGGCCAGGGCATTCGCATTGTGCCGTATCTGGATGACCTTCTCATTACGGCATCCTCTCTCACACAGGCGGAGCTAGACACCAGGACGGTGGTGACTACGCTGGAGAGGTTCGGTTGGGTGATCAACCACCCCAAGTCTTCTCTCTCTCTCCATCAAGCGAGATTTCATTTCTGGGCATGAATCTGGATACCATTCAGACCAGGGTGTTCTTGCCTTTGTCGAAGGTGCAGGTGATTCTGGACCTGATCCGTCTTCTTCTGTCCAACCCGCGGCCTTCTATCCGGCTAGGGATGAGGCTGGTGGGGTTGATGGTGGCCTCCTTCGAGGCTGTTCCCTTTGCTCAGTTTCACATGAGATCGCTCCAGCTCCATCTACTGTTGGCTTGGGACCGATGTCCGCTCTCATTGGATCAGTCATTTCTGGTGACTGCCCTGGTTCGGCAGTCTCTTCAGTGGTGGCTGGAACCAAGGCATCTTCTGAGGGGCAGGTCTTTTCTGACTCCTTGTTGGGAGACGGTCACCACGGATGCCAGCCTGTCAGGCTGAGGGGGGGGGGGGTTCTGGGAGGAACATCAGTTCCAGGGGCTGTGGGGTCCTCTGGAGGCTCACACCCCCATCAATGTCTTGTAGCTGAGAGCTATTCGGTTGGTACTGTCACGCTTGACGCATCACCTCCAGGGTTTACCAGTTCAGGTTTGATCGGACAATCGGACTGCGGTCGCTTACATCAATCACCAAGGAGGGACTCGCAGCAGGAGTGCCTTCAGGGAAGTTTCTCTGATTCTTGCATGGGCGGAGAGCAATGTCCCTTGCATCTCAGCAGTGTACATTCCGGGAGTGGAAAACATTGAGGCGGACTCCCTGAGCAGGGGATCCTCTCGCAGAGGGGAATGGTCTCTCGACCACAAGGTATTCCGGTCCCTTTGTCACAAGTGGGGGATTCCGAAGGTGGATCTCTTTGCCTCACGTCACAATCACAAGCTTCCTGCATTTGTGACTCTGTCTCTGGATCCTCTTGCCTGGAGGGATCTGGGGTTCCTGTACCTGTTTCCCCCCTTCTCCATGGTGGGCAAGGTGGTGCGCAAGCTGGCTCAAGAGGGTGCGCCAGCAATTCTGGCCAAGACAGGTTTGGTTCGCAGACGTCGTACGGCTGGCGGTAGATCAGTACAGGTTGCCCCTGTTTCCGGATCTGATCACTCAAGGTCAACTTTGTTACCCCAATTTACAAACGCTGGCTTTGACGGCGTGGCTGCTGAAACCTCCATCTTAAAAGAAGGTTTGTCTGATGCTGTGATTCAGACACTTGTTAGGGCTAGGAAGAGATCTTCCTCTAACATCTACTACAGGACTTGGAGGTCCTATATTGATTGGTGTGAGGCTAGGGCCTTGCCTTGCAGGGTGTTTTCGATCCCTAGGATTTTGGATTTTTTTCAACACGGTCTGGACCTGGGGTTCCAGCTTAGTACCTTGAAAGGGCAGGTCTCTGCCCTGGCGGTCTTCTTTCTAAGGTCCTTTGCTCTTCATCCTTTGGTTAAAACTTTTTTCAAGGGGGTCACTCATGTGCGGCCCCCTCAAAAGCCTTTGTTGCCTGTTTGGGTTTTGAATTTGGTTCTGTCGGCCCTCCAGGGGCTTCCTTTTGAGCCGGTGCAGGATGTTGCACTTTCTATGCTTACACAAAAGATTGTCCTTTTGGTGGCTATTACCTCTGTTCGACGTGTCTCTGAGTTGGCGGCTCTTTCCATTCAAGCCCCTTACTTTGAGAGACACCAGGACAAGGTGGTTTTTCGTTTTAAGCCAGATTTCCTTCCTAAGGTGGTTTCTGCCTTCCATCTCAATCAGGATGTGGTTCTCCCTTCCTTGTGTCCTAAGCCTAGCAATGACAAGGAAGAGGGTCCTGCATTCTTTGGATGTGGTTCGTTGTGTGAAGTACTATTTGGTGGCTACTTCTTCCTTTCGTAAGACGGACACCTTGTTCGTGGGGCTCTCCGGGCCCCGGAAAGGTTTGGCGCCTGCCAAGTCTACCATTAGTAAATGGATACATCAGGCCATTGTTGGGGCCTATACTGCCAAGGGGAAGGTTCCCCCTTTTCAGATCACTGCTCATTCTACTCGTGCTGTTTGGGCTTCCTGGGCTTTTCAGCATCAGGCCTCTGTTGAACAAGTTTGTAAGGCTGCTACTTGGTCTTCTGTTCATACTTTTTCCAAGTTTTATAAGGTTGATGTGCGGGCCTCAGCGGATGCTGTTTTTGGCCGCAAGGTTCCGCAAGCTGAAGTGGTTTTAAATTGTGCATCATTGCCTTGTTGGACACTGCTATTGGATGTCCCATATGTCATGAATATTGGAAGCCGGGTGTGTGACATACTTGTAGTAATACCATTTTGTGATTACTCACCTGTAAAATGGGTATTATAAGTATGTCACACACCCCGCTTCATCCTGCCCTTTTTTGTGTATTCTGGATCCTTTATATGGTGAACCTTTTATTGTTGATGTTTTTGTATTGGCTCTTCCTGGTCCCCTTACTGCTTTGTTATACTGGGGAATGAGTGGGAGGTCCCAGGTATTTATGGACCGGGAGGGGCTTCTTTTTTGCTTTCATCTCTGCAGAAGTTCGCCCTCTACTGGATATAACCCATATGTCATGAATATTGGAAGCGGGGTGTGTGACATATAATACCCATTTTACAGGTGAGTAATCACAAAATGGTATTTTTGTGAAACCTCCACATTTTTCTGGAACCATTGACGCATCTCTGCACTACGGCTGCATCCCCAGCTTACCTTCAGCTGTGGGCACGCCCACTCCAGGCCTTTCTTAATGGGCATCGCAGGCGCTGCTACAGAAAGGGACGCAGCCGGTGGTACTTGCTCCATTCATATTTCCTTTACTGCGCTGCTCAGCGTGGTGAAGGAAATCTGAACGGAATGAGCGCCGCTGAATTGGCTGAGCGGCCCATGTTGGGAACCAGGTGGGATACACACAGTGGGGTGTCCCAAATCGTGCCCTGCCACAGAGGAACAAAACCAAATATTCTTGGGTTTTGTTCAATGTTAACTTGCTCAAGATTAGCTTATCTGTATGGTTTTATTAATTATACAGTATGAAGTTGCTTTTGACCAGCCTGCCCAAGCAGTGGCCATGTTGCTGAATGAGAAATGGGCTCACTGTAAACTGGTTCAATGGTAGATGGCTTATCTGCTGCATAAAACTATGGCAGATATTGATTAGATATGATATAACTTAAATTATTAAGAGGTTGCCAATGAACAAACCAGTCTTGCTAGGAAGCCTAAGAGGTGTGTCCCCTAGGGTCTGAATAGAAGTGACCAATGAGATGGCTTGGATGGACAGGTTTATTCTAAGCATACAGCACGTCCTGCTCCATCTATAATAATTACACATGGGTAATACTCCGCCAGAGGGCGCTGTTCACTGCAGACATGCAAAAACAGGCTCCTCCCGGCCCTTCATATACCCAGGGACCTCCCACAAATCCCCAGATTTCTCTGCAGTGCTGAACTGCGAAGACATGAAGATATCACGCTCTCGCAGGCGAGTGGGGCTTTACAGCCCGAGGCCCTGCGGGACTATTTCCACCCGTCCTCTTTGGAAGAATATGCCTCCCAGCCTGGGCTGCGTTGGTGGGGTGAAGGTAGGCAGCACCTTGTGTGCTGAACGGAGCCACGCTCCACCGCAATCCCCCACCATAGGGTAGGCGGTTAGGCCGATGGTGAGCCTCTAGTGGATGCCCCTCCCGCATTGTTGCCCGTGCCCCTCACAGATTTAGTCCACTGGACGCTGGTCCGCTTCTCCCTCACTTCCTCCCGTAACTCGGGGGGGAAAAGAAAGGGGGGGGGGTATGTGTGGCAGTCTTAGTGCTATATTTCACGTTAAGGCCTTTAGTTTTTATTATAATCGGGTGTCAGTGTCGCGCTCCTGCTATACAGTTGCGAGCTGTTTGTTCTTTCATTAACAACTGCCCAGACGGCAGCATCATTTCCAGCGTGACAGCATCTTTTTGCATGCGCTTTCTATCCATTACTGTCCTCCTTATCTCTGTTGGTTAGAGCTTCGCGCTCTTTGGGGGAGGCGGGGACTCGGCATGACGCGCTCCACGTCACAGCCTGGTCTGGCCCGCCCCTCGAGGTTCGCTTGGCGCCATTTTGTCAATCTTCGCGCGCGTGGTACGGTCCGCCTCCTCCCTTGGTCATGTAAGTGCCCTGCGGGGCGTCATTGTTCTATGTGCTTATTCGGCTGCGCATGGCACTGACACCATCCCTCTTGTCCCTTTATGTCCTTCAGACGCAAGGACTTCGGTGGCTTCTCCCGACCTAACATATATTACAGCGGGTCCACATAACAAATTCTCCCACTTCCTAGCGGGTCTTGGGGCATCCAGGGTTGCCTATTGCGTAAATCCCTGCGGGCATACTGCTCAGATAATCACCATATGGAGGCATCTCAGAATTATGTACCCAGGGTCCCTCTGGGACATGACCGGCTGTGGTCAGCCCCATGCTGATGCTGACAGAGCACGGGTCTGTGGAGCGTGTGCTGAACAGGCACTGACCCTGCAATCAGGTTTGCCAGTGGCTGCACCTCCCTTCAATACACCCGTTTCCCCGGACCTAAACCTCACTCCTGATGAGTCTCACTCGAGCGGGGATGACCTGCAAGCCGTGCCGCGCTTGCTGCCTACGGCGGAGCAGGTGCTGTCTGGATTGGCGGAGCGTATGGGCCCTGGAAAGAAGCGGTCCCTGACGCCTCCTGGCTCTCCGGTTCCTAACGATACCGATGACTCTGCTGATATGCAGGACCTTGATCCTTCTGAGGAAGGTGAGCTATTCTCAGATTCGGGCTCCTCGGATGAGATGCCCGGGAGCTGTGATGATTCTGGGCCCGGTTCTTGGGGCCTGTGTGACACAGATGAAATTCTTATTAAGATCTTTGAGGTTTTGTCAATCTCCCCTCCTGGAGAGGCTCCCAAGCCTAAGAAGGAGAGTTTCCACACAGCGCCGCCGCACTTGGAGTTCCTGGAACAGGATCATTTCCAGAATCTTATAACCCAAGAATGGGAATCACCTTGTAAACTTAAAGGGGTCCCAGGGGTCTGGGATTGGAAGTACCCTTTCCCTCCTAATGTGGTTAATTTTTGGTCAGCACCTCTTGTTGTGGATGCACCGATTATAGGGGTTACTAACCCCCCCTTTAGGACCGGCGCATTGACAGACTGGCTTCCCACGCCTTCTCGTGTGCAGGGATGGCTCTGCGCCCGGTCTGTGCCGCGGCCATCACTGCAGTGGCCGCCAGATCTTTGAGGTTTTGTCAATCTCCCCTCCTGGAGAGGCTCCCAAGCCTAAGGAGAGTTTCCACACAGCGCCGCCGCGCTTGGAGTTCCTGGAACAGGATCATTTCCAGAATCTTATATCCCAAGAATGGGAATCACCTTGTAAACTTAAAGGGGTCCCAGGGTTCTGGGATTGGAAGTACCCTTTCCCTCCTGATGTGGTTAATTTTTGGTCAGCACCTCTTGTGGTGGATGCACCGATTATGGGGGTTACTAACCCCCCCTTTAGGACCGGCGCATTGACAGACTGGATTCCCACGCCTTCTCGTGTGCAGCCTCTGCGCCCGGTCTGTGCCGCGGCCATCACTGCGGTGGCCGCCAGGCGTCTTGTCAGAAAAGTACTGGATCACCGTCGTGAGGACCTCCCTTGGAGGGTATTTAATGCGCTATCAGACTGTGATGCGTTTGTGAAGTTTATCCTCTCAGCGCTGGATGACACCATTAAGATGTGTGCTAGAACCTCTGCCCTTGTGGTAGCTATTCGCCGCCTGGTCTGGCTGTGACAGTGGGGTGCTGACGATGCTACGAAAAAGACTCTCACTTGCCTTCCCTTCAGAGGACGGCGACTATTTGGGGCCCGTTTGGACCTTTTTGGTAAAAAGGGTAAGGCACCCTTGCGCAGAAGGCCGCTCTGGCCTCCCCGGGGCAGGGTCACCCCTCCACCTCCCTATGTTAGTGTCAAACGCGAACCTGAGGTGTGCTTCCAACTGTTCGGTGTGGATTTCCACCATGGGGTGGGCAGGCAACGCCCGGAGCCCTCTGGCAGGACTAAGTCCAAATCTGCCAAAACCTCCCAAGCATGAAGGGACGCTCTCGCCCTTCTGGGCGAGGGTACTGCTGCAGCAGCTGTCTCCCATCTAGGAATGTACCTTCTCCTTCTGGTGGTTCCAGGAGGTAGTTCCCCTGGATACAGGATAGCTTTTGCTGGGCGGTCTCTCTCAGTGGTTGTCAGGGTGCTTCTAGCCCCTGTTTTTCCCTTAGGAATTGGTGCAGTCCGTACGGGGCCCACAGGGTTTGGGCTTACTTACAGGTTGCCCTTAACAGTATGGGGCTATGGCCTCTATAGTAACCTTCCTCCTTCCCTCAACAGTATGAGCCAGTCTGGGCCACGCTGGCCTATGGTAGGCCTGGCAATTCTACTCTCACAGGTAGTCCCTATATGACATCTCTGTCTTGGGACACAGGCGCCCTGTGCAAGGGGGGCTTCCAACCTCCTGTGGAGTTCTAGATCTTCTTAGTTCTCCCCTGTGTCTGCTGGACACTAAGACCGTTACTAGGCGGTGTGGCAGGACCAACCTTACTGGATGGGTGCTCTGTCACCTCAATCCCTCTTGGTCCCTTATCTGCTATCTCCATTCCTTGGATTTGGTTCAGGCTTGAGCCTTCTTCCTTGGCAACAAGTGGACTCCTGGTTACGGGGGCTCTTCCCCCCTTTGCTGACTTCTTACTTTCACCAGGCAGGTTTGCAGCTGGTGGGCCCGTTGGTGGCGTATCAGATGTCCCTTATATACCGAGCCCTTGGGCTCTTCGGCACAGTAGGTTATTGATCCTACATGGGGTTCCAGCACCCCTGGGGCTGGATCTGTGCTCATTCCCCCTTGGTAAGGTGGTTCCTCTTGAGCTGATCATATTCAAGGGCCCTGTCAGGGGGCACCCTCTTCTTTGCTTGCATCTTCCTGTGAATGGTCACCTTGGTACCAAGTCTCGCAGGTAGGCGGGGGGGGGGGGGGACTTTCTTCCAAAGCCCCCCGTGGCTCCTAGGTAGGGTCCCTTAGAGGTTCCATCTTACCTACTGGTTGTTGCAACACTGAGCCTTCCGTTGACTCTATACGGCTGGACTTCTCCTCTTTTAGGACCTGTCTACTTGGGGACTCTGTTGGAAGACAACGGCCTGTTTTATTATTGGTCTGGAGCTTGAAGCAGGATGATCCCTCTGGAGGGTTCCTGATCCCGATCTGGGCGGGGGTCTACGCCCCCTGCTCCTCAGCGGTATTAGCTCCAATAGATGCCTTTCAGTGGCAGGTTATGCTATCCTGGTGGCGCTCTGAGAGCCAACTAGGGGGACTCTGTTGGGTCTCGCTTATACCACAGGGGCTCCGCCCTTGTTTTTACTGTCCCAGAATATTCTGACTCTGGTCATGGGGGCTTAGTAAAATTTTGCATAGACTTTCTATTTTATATGCCTTCTCTTCGTTCACCCTACTATGGGAGGTTCTGCGCACAATTGTGCTGATAGAGAGACCCGTGAGATTGATGGCCTTGGTGGCCTTGTGAACTGTGGTTCGCAGATGCTTCTGCTGAGGTCTGCTGACCTGTACACTCTCTCAGGAGTGCGGTTCTGCCCTTGTCAGGCCCCTTCTTTTGTCGTCTCACTCTACAGACTCTTGTCTGGGGCTTGACAGCTGATTCATTCACCCCTTGGAGACGGGCTTATCTTCTGGGTGACTTGGTATATGGGGGGCTAGGAGCAAGCTTCCTTGGCTTCCTCTTCCTCCGTCTATTGTGGTTCATGGTGTACCCATACTGATTGGCATGAGTTTTGGTCTCTTACCTGTTGGACGTTCTTGGTTCCCAGGGTTCTAGAGTCTTTACAGCATAGGTTGGGGTTGGCTCCCCATCTAGGTACTCTGAAGGTCCAGGTTCTGTCCTGGCTGTCTTCCTGTAGGAGTCTGGTTCTGTCTTCCTTGTGAGGAATTCTCTTGGGGTTTGCTCATGGGCATCTCCCAAGTAGTTTCTGTGGTTCCTGTTGGGATCCATTTTTTCATTCTGTTTGCCCTGCGGATTTTCCCTTGGGACTTATGCTGGATGCTGTCTGAGCTGCTTTGTAGTCCAAGTCACTTCTCTGGGGGCTCTTGCCTCAGTGGGACGTGTGCCTGAGAAGGTGGATCCGATTACTTAGCCTTGGCTCGATATATATGTGTGTGTGTGTGTATATATATATATATATATATATATATATATATATATATATATATATATATATATATACTTAGCCTTGGCTCGATATATATATATATATATATATATATATATATATATATATATATATATCTATATGCACACCATGCCGTGGTGGTATTCGGTCTTATGCCGGACCTCTGTGCCCAAGTGGTGTTTTATGATCATTGTTAAGTCCTTTTAGTCTAACTACGGACCTTATTCTTAATAATGCTAATGTTAAGGGTCTACATTCCCTCAACAGGTGTTGCAATTTTTCCTGATGGTTTCTTGTCCCTTAGGGGGACTGATGCCCTTGGGGTCTGCGGGCGCCTCCTTATGTATGCGCCTGATATCGCTTGCTTCCAGGGCGACTGCGCCCTTTGGATTGATCTTACTTGGATGCCTTCTGGTCCTGAGTTAAGCTTTCGGCTTCTTGCTAATGAAGGGGTCAGTATTCCCGCCTTTTGACGGGTGACCAGTTCTCATTCCCCTTGGGAGAGTTCTAAGTTTTTCACGAGGCTTCTGTTGCCTGTGGGCTGGTTGGGCCGTTACACTGGCCTATTCCTTTAAGGGGGAAGAATCTCCCTTTTTCATTTTATTCCGTTATATTGGTGTTTGGGTACCATTGGCCCTTCAGCACCAGGTTTTTTCTGTTGAATAAGTTACTAGACTGTTGCTTGTCTCTGTTCATACCTTTCAAAGGTCTTGTTATGAGATTGACGTTAGAGCCTCTGCTCATGTCATATCTGGTTGCAAAGTTTTGCAGGTGACAGCGCCTTTACTGTCTGCTGTGCCTTGTTTTTGGGGATCCCACCCTACTTTATGGACAGTGCTATTGGATGTCCCATGTGTAATTATTATAGATGGAGCAGGACGTGCTGTATGCTTAGAATAATACAATTCTGTGAAATACTCACCTGTAGAATTGGTATTATACGCATACAGCACGTCCTGCTCCACCCCACCCTGGTTTTACTTTTTTCTGGATCCCCTGTATGGTGATTGTTATCATTACTATTGTACCAGTTGGTGGTTGGTTTCTCCCGGCTTCTTTTCTCACTGCTTTTCAATACTGGGGATTTGTGGGAGGTCCCTGGGTGTATGAAGGGCCGGGAGGAGCCTGTTTTTGCATGTCTGCAGTGAACAGCGCCCTCTGGCGGAGTATTACCCATGTGTAATTATTATAGATGGAGCAGGACGTGCTGTATGCGTATAATACCAATTCTACAGGTGAGTATTTCACAGAATTGTATTTTTTTAGGCTTGCATATTGACATTTTGGCAGGTTTTCTATGATGTCTGGCAGGCTGCTTGAAATCCACTCTTTATCATGTCTGTCACACCAAGTTCCTATTTAGTTACCAGGATTTCGACTATCCTGATAACTGGTCTTTGACTCGAGGGCATGCCAATGTAGGGTGGCCACCTGTTTCAAACTCCCCAGAACGCCCACTTTCACACACCTTACCTGTTCCCGGGCACTAGTCCAATCAGTGCTTTTTGTGGTGCATACTAATGTGCGGCATAAATCTGCTGATTTTGAGCTTCGTGCCGACATACTCATGCCCGTGGCCCCTGGCTCCTTGGTGGAGTGCCCACTCCCACGCTCCTGTCCTATCTGAGTGGCTGGGGGCAGGGAGCGTGCACAGCTGCAGAGAAGCCGGGGATGTGGAGATCGCAGGACCCGCCAGGGTCAGGTAAGATCACCAGCTCCCCAGGGGGTTTTACACATCCGGGTGCAGGCTAGCGACCGGTCCTGGAAACTTTCAGGCCTGGCTGCGGGGGTGATTGTTCCACTTTAAGGAAGAGTTCAGTTAAGGGTTGCCTTATGCACATATAATGCTATTTGTACATTTGATTTGATTTTTTTTTTTTTTGCAGGTCACAATGGTACAAACCTTTACTGAAACGCTGCATTCGTGTTTTTTTGTGTTTTCTTTTCTTCCTCTTTTTATAAGACCGATCTGTGTCTTTTCTTTCATTTTGAAGCATGTTTTGTACCCGGCTTCCCCTCTATGCAGCATTTCAATGTTTTTTTAGATATTTTTTTTTTCTTTTTTTTAATCACGTTTTTGTTTGGTTTTCTCCACTTAACAGCTCCCTCTGAGAGGCGACAGAATTATGTGTCCTCATTTTAAATGTTCTAAAACAGGAAAATTAAAAAAAAAAGAATAATTCTATATATATACAGTATATATATATATATATATTAAATCCTATTGTATAAATAAGAGTCGGCGTCCGTTCTGCATTTTTCCTTCTGGGTTTGTTTGTAACTTTTTTTCTTTTTAGTAGACCCTTTTTTCTTTTTTAAGCGGAACATGAAAAGCGGGCGAGAACATTTCTAGGGATGTTGGTGCTCCGTAGATTTAATAACGATTTTTCAAAAATGAAACGGTGTGAATTTGCTCTCTTTTCACTCTGCATGCCGAGCTCAATGTTTGTAATCTGGCTTCTGATCCTTCTTCTCCTCTTCCCCCTCCTGTCAGTGAGATTCGAAAAAAAAAAAATAACCAAGAAAAAAAAAAATCCAGAAACTGTTGTGCCACTTCCAATTTTTCTTTCTGGTATAAAATTTGGTACATTTATTTGACGTTTACATTAAAATGTGACATTATTCAAGAAAACTTTCTGTGACTTTATTTGGTCAGCTGCACTTCTTCTGGTCTGTGTCCTAATCATACAAATACTGTACATTTTAATCCTATGGTGCCTATTAACAGGAGAAACTGGATTAAATCAACCTAGGCATAACTGGGTAACAACGAATCTTCCTGATTAAATTGGACCTATGCCCAACCAAAAAGCCCCTCCGACTTCACCACTTCACACCCTGCCAATGGCCAATTCACAGAAGAGACTGGTAAAAACAACCTAGACAGAAATGGTTAATAGAGGATCTCTCTGATTAAACTGGACCTATGCCCAACCAAAACACCCCTCCCACTGCACCTCTTCACACCCTGACAATGGCCAATCCTCTTTCATTATGAGGTTTCAGCTTTAGTAGCATGCTGAGCTGCCCTGGTTCCCCAGCGAAGAGGAGACCCTGGTGCAGGAGTAGTTAACCCTGGGAAAACGAGCTGCAAGTGGGCTGTTAGGAGTCGCTGGACAGGCTTCCACTAGGCACAGCTGGCGGTCCTCCCTCTTTCAGTGTCTCCCCCCCCCCCCCCCCCCCCCCCTGAGTGAAGCTACTTAAACCGGACCTTCAGCGTGATTTAATGAAAAGCCCAAACTCTTAAAAAAACAGTTCCCCAGCATCTAAAATTAATATATTTTACGTTTTTAGTCACTAACTTATTATTCTTTCCCCCACTGGGCTGTGCAACTCTGTTCAGGAATATAGGATACGGGCGCCGCCATCTTGACTCAGAAGCATCACACTTCCTGAGGAGAGTGGGATAAGGTACAGGGGGGCGGGTTATAGCTGTGCTTTGCTCAGACATAGCAGAGCTGGGGTCAGGTAAAGGTCAGCAGTCCTAGAATGCAGAGCAGCACAGTCAGGAGGCACTTCCTGCAGGCTGCCTGATAAGATGGCAGCTTCCATAAGCCGCCATCTTGGATGTTTAAAGGCTCATAACATGCAGTAGATGCAGGTAGGATGATTTTTAATGTGGACAATCTGTATGTACAGGGTGTGGGAAACATATAAGATAGACTCTTATTCAGAGTGAAGGTCCGCTTTAAAGCAGACCTTCAGTCTAAAAAAAAAATGTGAATTGCATCACTTTTTATGATAAGTGGCATACGCAGTTTGAGAAGGCTTTTTGAAGGGATTTCCCCGGAAAATGATATATTGTTTTTTTTCAGTAGACCCTGTGTTTGAAAAAAATCTATTTGTTAAAATTCCTGATGTTTTTTTGTAATAAAAAAAAGTAAGTTTTCAGTAAAATCTTATTGCATGTCAGAACCCCATTTCTCCCAGTTATAACGGTACCACAAGTGTATTATTCTTGGTGTGCCACACACCCCGCTTCACTTCTTAAATATTTATCACTTCATGGGTTAATCCACCGCAGGTGACGTAGTGCAGAGAGGAAGTCTTGTAACGAGCCCCCTTCCGGCCCATATATACCTGGTACCTCCCTTCAATCACCAGTATTTTTTCTCTCTGCTTGCTGACAAGTCAGAAGTTGGAAGTCTCCTGCTTACAGGTAGGCCGGGGTATTCTTACCCCGCCACCCCCCTTTTGGTCTATTTCTGCCCGGTTTGAGTTTGTATACCTTTATGGTGAAATAGGAAGCCTCCCAGCCTTGGCTGCTCACCGGGCAAATGGTAGATGGCACTTTAAGTGCCTAGGAGCTTATCTCCTACCGCTCGACCTCATGCGTGGGGCAATGCGGCGAACCGGCATGGTGATCCGGAAATGGGATGCCCCTGTCCCGAGGGTCCCCGTAGCCCCTTTCTCTCCCGTTCGGTCCCTTCTCCCTTCACTATGGGGGGAGGGGGGGGGTGGTGAGGGTGTGCTTTAGTATGTGTGTTTCACTGTATCACTGCATGTTAACATATATGTCATGTTTATACATTCACTGTAGCATGTGTATATTTTGGGTCTGCTTTAGGGCAGCTTGCGCTGGGTATGGGCTGGCCACTTCTCTGGCAGTTGGTTGCTTTGTGGCCCCCTACCCCTCCCCCCTCTCCCCTCTTCTCGCCTGGCATTCATTGAGCTTTGTCAGCACATGCGTTTTTTACCCTCCCCCCTCCGCCGCCTGGACGCGCGTGCTGTGATCAGCTGTAAAGCGGCATCTGCGGCGGGCCCAGCGTCCCAGCTTCCTTCAAAACAGGAAGGCACGTGGGCGCACGGCCGCACTTTGTCTTCTGCCGGCTCATGGCTGCTGGCTGCAGGCTTACCGGCTGATTGCTGTACAGGTAAGCGGCCCCTCCCGTTGGGGCCGTTAAATGGGGGATATTGTTTAATAATACAGTGAGAAATCACTATTATCAAGGGGGCGTCATTTAAGGGCACTTGGTGCCATACTTATATGTTATACACATGTGAAGGATCTGATGGTTGTTTTCTTGCCTTGCAGATCCTGGGATCCCTGCTTATGCTAGCCCTCCGGCTCTATGTGCCTGGCTAATTTTTATATATATATATATATATATATATATAGTTTCTATTAAAGGGGACCTAAACTTTAATAAAAATATAAATTTATATAAATCCTCCCTTCCGGGACATTACTAAAATAAAGGGGGCATCCCGGGTCGGCTTATGCCTTAAAAGTCCCATTATTGCGAATACCATAAATCACCATATGGAGGCTTCCGTAGATTCCGGAAACTGTTCTGCTGTTCCGTTTGGGGGGTGCGTAGGTTGTGGGGTTCCACTCCCAGCTGATATCTTTATTTGCATCCCTTGTGCAAAACAGACTATTGCGCGCCAGTCCGTTGCTTCGGCTGCGGTGCCATCGCATCCTTCATCATCTCCTACCTCTCCATCCCTATTCCGGACCCCGCATGACACTGTCAAAAGTGGGGATTCGCATTCCGAGGCAGCAGCACAGCCCTGCCCCCGGAAAATGATGCCCGTTAAAGCAGCGTTTAAAACCGCTACAAAACGAAGGAACCTGACTCCGGTACCTTCGGCTCCACAGGACCAGTTTTGTGAACCTGTGGAATGGTCCGATGGATCCCCTGACGAGGATGAACTCCCGTCGGAGTCAGATGAGCCGACAGGTCAGCATGTGGCTGATGAGATCGGCGATTGGTCAGAGGGGGTTGTTTTTGACACCCCCTCCATTCTGGCTCAAATGTTTAAAATTTTGAGTTTAGATACGCCTGAGGTGGCCGCCCCGCCAAAGGGTCAGTTATTTAAAGAGCCTCAGCCGAGTTTGGTTTTTCCCAGACAGCACCACTTTGAGAGGGTGGTTCTTAAGGAATGGGAACATCCCACACGGTTATCTGGAATTCCTTCCAGTTGGGAAAAGCGTTATCCTTTTCCACCAGAATTGGTGAGGCTGTGGTCTGTCCCTCCGGACGTCGATACCCCTGTACTAGGACTCTCCAGCTCGGCTATGGTACAATCTGCTGAGACCACTACCCCCAAAGATGGGGAAGATCGCAGGATTGACCAATACGCTCGACATGGTTTTATCTATTCCGGGTCAGAATTGCGCCCGGTATGTGCTTCAGCCCTTCTTCTATTGGCAATTAAATCCCTAATTCAGGGGCTATATGAGGATCTTGATCCCGCTTGCAAACAGTTCACTGCACTTAAGCAGTGTGAATCTTTTGTGGCTTATGTCCTGGCCGCTCAGGACGATGCGCTGACTATGAGTAGCAAGACGGCAGCTATGCTGGTGGCTATTCGCAGGTCAGTATGGCTGCGTCAGTGGTCAGCAGACACGGCTTCCAAAAAGGTACTCACAGCTCTCCCCTTTTTGGGGTTGCGTCTGTTTGGGGAGAAAATTGATTCAGTCGCAAAAGATGGTAAGATGCCACAACGCAAAAGGCCTCGTGGTCCCTTCAGGGGGACAAGTTCCGGTAGGCCTTCCTTTCAAAGGTTCGGAGCGGGCAAAGGTACGTCCTTTCCCGCTACCAGTGGCGCAGGTTGGACTCGGGGGAGGGGCCGTGGCCGGCCCACTCAGTCCTGGGGCACCAAGCCCAAGCCTGCTGATAAGCTCACTCAGCAATGAGGGGCTGCCCTCACCCGTGCGGGTGGGGGGACTATTGCGACACTTCTACCATTGGAACCTTGTGGTTCTAAGCAGATGGATCCAGGAGGTAGTCTCGACAGGTCACAACCTGGAATTCGAGTCTCACCCTCCCTCGCGGTCCATTCAGGGGTCGGTTCATCCCGGCCTGAACTCTCATCAAGACGGAGTGTGTCTTTCCTTTGCCCAAATTCACACAAGAACACTTCAGCTATTTCTGCTAGCGTGTTGGGTCCAGCAGCCTCTGTTGTTGGAGCAGTCCTTCCGATTGTCCTCCCGTGTACGGCAGTTCCTCCTGTGGTGATTGGTCTCGACCAATCTTGTACAGGGCAGGTCTTTCCTGATCCTCCCTTGGAGAGGTGTCACCACGGACACCAGTCTGTCGGGATGGGACAGATTCTGGAAGGAGCTGCGGCTTCAGGGGCAGTGGAGGCCCCACTTACCCATCAGAGAAATGTCCCTGATCCAGACATGGGCAGTGTTCCATGTTCCCTGTCTCTCGGCGGTTTACATTCCAGAGGTGATGGAACAGGTAGCGGACCGGTTGAGCAAGTGCTCTCCCCCTCTGGAAGAATAAGCTCTCCATCCTCGGGTGGTTCTCTTATTGTGTCTCCAATGGGAGACTCCGGAGGTGGGCCTGTTGGCCCCTCATCACTATCACAGGCTCCCGAGCTTCGTGTCACTCTCCCGGGATCCTCTGGCTGACAGTGGACGTCAGGTCCCTGAACTGAGAAGCTCTGGGATTTCTATACCTGTTTCCTCCGTGGCCCTTGCTGGGCAGAGTTCTTCAGAAATTTGCTCTGGAAAGGGTGTACGCCGTTCTCATGGCCCCAAGGTGGCCAAAACGAATAAGGTTCGCAGACATCATTTGGCTGGCAGTGGACCAGTTCGTTCTGCCTCTTCGGCCCGATCTGCTCACTCAGGGTCAATTGTGTTACCCCAATTTACCAGCGCTGGGTTTGATGGCCTGGCTGCTGAAACCTCCATCCTGAAGGAGGAGGGTCTTTCTGATTCAGTCATTAAGACTCTGATCAGTGCCCGGAAGAAGTCTTCTTCCATCACCTACTATAGGACTTGGAAAGCCTATATCACTTGGTGTGAGATAAGATCTTTTCCTTGTAGGGTCCTTCCGGTCCCCAGGATTCTGGAGTTTTTACAATCAGGGCTGGACTCTGGTCTCCAGTTAAGTACATTGAAAGGGCAGGTCTCTGCCTTATCTGTCTTTTTTCAGAAGCGTGTTGCGCTTAAACCTTTAGTTAAAACTTTTTTCCAGGGGGTTACGCATGTGCGGCCTCCCAGGAAACCATTACTCCCTGTTTGGGATTTGAATTTGGTTCTTTCGGCTCTTCAGGCTCCTCCTTTTGAGCCTTTGCAAGATATTGCTTTGTCTACCCTGACTCAGAAGATTGTCTTCTTGGTAGCGATCACTTCTGTCCGGCGTGTCTCAGAATTGGCGGCCTTAACTATCCAGGCACCCTACTTCGAGAGGCATCAGGATAAAGTGGTCTTTCGGTTCAAGCCAGACTTTCTTCCTAAGGTTGTTTCTGCTTTTCATTTGAACCAAGATATTGTTCTTCCCTCCTTGTGTCCTAATCCTAAGAATGACAAAGAGAGGGTTTTGCATTGTTTGGATGTAGTACGCTGTGTTAAGTACTACTTGATTATCACGTCTCCTTTCCGTAAGACGGATTCCTTTTTTGTTGTGCCCCATGGGCCTAAGAAGGGTTTGGCACCAGCCAAATCTGCCATTAGAAAGTGGATACGTCAGGCCGTTACTGCGGCCTATTCTGCTAAGGGAAGAGTTCCCCCTTTTCGTATTACTGCTCATTCCACTCGCGCTGTTGGGGCGTCTTGGGCTTTTCAGCACCAAGCTTCTGTTGAACAGGTTTGTAAGGCCGCCACCTGGTCTTCTGTTCACACTTTTTCTAAGTTTTACAAAGTTGATGTGCGGGCCTCAGCAGATGCTGTTTTTGGCCGCAAAGTTCTGCAGACTGCAGTCATTTAAGTTATGCTTCACCTGGCCTTGAGATGCCCTTCCCTTGTGGACACTGCTTTTGGATGTCCCATGAAGTGATGAATATTTAAGAAGTGAAGCGGGGTGTGTGGCACACCAAGAATAATACCATCTTGTGAGTACTCACCTGAAAAATGGATATTGTTGGTGTGCCACACACCCCGCTTCACACCCGCCCTTTTCGGTATTACCGAAGCATTTATATGGTGAAGCCCTTTTTTATTTATATCAAAATTGATTTTGGAGGTTACTGGTGGAATACTGGTACCTTGTTTTACTGCTGGTGATTGAAGGGAGGTACCAGGTATATATGGGCCGGAAGGGGGCTCGTTACAAGACTTCCTCTCTGCACTACGTCACCTGCGGTGGATTAACCCATGAAGTGATGAATATTTAAGAAGTGAAGCGGGGTGTGTGGCACACCAACAATATCCATTTTTCAGGTGAGTACTCACAAAATGGTATTTTTAGACCGGAGACTCTCTCCAACTTAAAAAGCACTTTAGGAGATTTTCAGATAAAATGCAACTGCATTTTTTCAAGAAAAACAACCATTTACATTTGAAATACCCCCCACAAACTCTATATTCTCTGGAAGTACACACTTAAATTTCAGCTCTGCAAACATGCAGACAAAGTGCGCATTGGTCAAGTCACTCGCTAGCCGCAGGTGACTTGCCAGCATGCTAAGCCTTGTGATCTGGTTTAGGGGTCTCATAAATCCCTTACCAGTTCACAAAGGGTTAAATGTAAAAAATATATATATAAATTTTTTTTTTCTTTAATGCATGGCACGGCCCGCTTCGGTATTCATAGCAGTTGGGTTATTCCGCCACAAGGTGGCACAGTGGTACTGCAGAAAGCTGTGGCAGCTCCCTATAAAAACGGGATTAACCATAGAGTTCCCAGTGTTTCCTCTGCAGTGCTACTGCGAAGTTAGAAGATGGCTATCTCTCTTGCGCAGGTGAGCAGGGCAACCAAGCCTGCGGCCCTGCATGTCATTTCCATCCGTTTCTGGACCCTCACTGCCTCTCAGCCTCGCCTGACAGATCGGGTGAAAGTAGAAGAGCGTAGCTCCAAGCCGCAGACCCTGTATCACAAAGGGTAGCCGGCCATGGGCCTAATGGTGAGCCCATTAGGGTTGCGGAGTTCTAGGGCCTGGGACGGCTTCTGAGCGGGTGAGTTGTTTGGAGACTATGTCCCCTTATTTTCCTTTTGGGGTTCCTCCCCTCCCCCCTCCCCTCCCTGGCCATGGCTGCTCGCCGCTGTCTAGTCGTCTCTCTCTATCTACCCCCCCTCTCTGACTCTGTTCGGGAGGGTGGCGGAGGTGAGTGGTTATGTCTGTGGTGTATTCTAAGTGTGCCATACACTCCACTTCGGTCTTCATGACATCTGGGTAATCTCCAGTAGAGGGCGAACTTCTGCAGAGATAAATATGCAAAAAAGAAAGCCCCTCCCGGTCCATATATACCTGGGACCTCCCACCAATTCCCCAGTTTCTTCTCTGCAGAGAAGGCGACAAGACAGAAGATGAGGACTTCTTTGCTTACAGGTAAGCCGGGCTCGCGCCCGGCCTTCTATTGTCCCTATTACTGCCAGGACCCTTCTAAATTGCCCTATATTGAGCCTCCCAGCTTAGGCTGCGGGTCCTGGTGAAGGTAGGAGCACCCTATGGGTGCAGCAGGAGCACTGCTCCACCGTGAGACCTCACTATGGGGTAGGCGGTTTCCTGGTGATCCTGGTGTGGGATGCCCCGTCCCGTTAGGCTTATGGCCGCTCCTGGCAAGATTCCCCCCTTCCAGGTCCCTTATTCCCCTCCGGGGGGGGGGGGGGGGGCGGCCTGGCCTGGCCGATATTTCGTTTTCCCCAGCCTGTGTGTTGAGTGTTTCACTTGTGTGTGTGTGTGTGTGTGTGAGTGCTTGCTGCTTTACTGGCCAACAGGGTCTGATTACAGCCTGGGGGAGCTTCTCCCCCTCAGGCTGCGCGTTCGGGAAGGGCCGCCCCCTTATTTGGCGCGATTACAGTGCTCGTTGTCTAGGGGTCCACGTTGCTGGGAGGGGGGCGTGGCCTCGGCAAATGCGCGTTCTGCGCTGGCCCACCCTCCCCCTGCTCTCCCTCCTCAGGCACGAGGCTGCGTGGGGGCCATCTTCTCTGGCAGGCCGCTTTGCACATCGGGGTGGTAAGGGCCTGATGGCCATCTCCTTAGCTTGTGTGTGTGTGTGGAGGCTCCTATTTAGCGGGGGCCCCCACTGGTCTCAAACGTGTGTGTGTGTGTTTGTGCCTTAATTGCACCGTTTGTCTGGGTTGTGATATATATATATATATATATATATATATATATATATATATATATATATATATATATATATATATATATAAATAAAATTACCTATATATATTTCCATTTGTGTGGCTGCAAGATCAAATGCTGTGGTTTTTTACATGTTGGTTATGGCCATTTTTTTTACACAGCTCTGCTCTTATGTTGCTTATTTTGTGTGTTACAGGTTGCCCTGTATATGTGCATATTAAGGGGTCCCTCCTGGTCCTAGTTATAAAAATTGGCCACCCAAAAATCCTCCCACCGGGACTTTTAAGGGGCATCCCGGGTTGCTTATGCGCAATTCCCTGCGGTCTTGCGACTGACCACAAAAATTCACCATATGGAGGCTCCGCAGGATACCGGGCCCGGGATCCCTTTGGGACAATCCGAGCCATGTGTGGGGTGCGGTGTATCCCTTACGGGGGAGAATGTGCTGATCTGTATACCATGCGCACAAAAGGCCATAACGCTGCAGTCTGGTACCCAGCCTTCTAAGTCGGCTCCTCCCGCTTCATCGCCTTCCCCTCCCCACCTGATCCATACCCCAAGTGACATTGGTACCAGTGGGGAGTCGCTTTCTCCATGTTTGGGCTCAGTTGGCCAGCATAGAGAAAATGATTGCTACTAGCACGGTGGGCAAGAAGACCCAGGCTAAAAGGAGACATTTGTCGTCGGCCCAGCCATTGTGGGATATTGACGACGAGTCCGCTGATTTGTCCAATTATTCCCCGTTAGAGGAGGGGGAATTGTATCAGGATTCAGAGGCTGACTATGGTCAGCCTGGGAATTCCAATGTCGGGCAGGCGCTGGGGGATGCCGTAGATACGACCACTGTTTTGTCACATTTATTGGAGGTGTTGGATATTGAACCGCCTGAGGCACCCCCTCTTAAGAAGGGGGAATTTTTTGGGGCCTGCAAGCCCCGTCTGGAATTCCCTACCCAGGGTCATTTTGATGCGCTGATCCTGAATGGGAGAGGCCCAGTCGGCTTCCTGGTGTGCCTCAGGGATGGGATAAAAAATATCCTTTTCCGGTGGAGGCTGTCAAGCGCTGGTCTTCTCCTCCCGAGGTCGACGCGCCTGTTTTAGGTTTGACCAACTCTTCTGTGCTGAACACCCCTGACACCACCTCCCTTAAGGATGGCGAAGATAAGCGCCTTGATCAGATGGCGTGTCACGCATTTGCCAACGTGGGCTCGGGCCCTGCGGCCTGTTAGTGCATCTGCCCTGGTGTCGCTAGCTACCATGTCTCTTATCAGGGACTGGCTGAATAACGCTCAGTTTGATCCAGCTGGCGCTGAGTTCGCTTTCCTTAAGAAGTGCGAATTGTTCATGGATTTTGTCATGGCTGCGATGTCGTGTGTAGTAGGACGTCAGCCTTACTGGTGGCTATGCGCAGATTGGTCTGGCTCCGCCAGTGGACAGCGGACGTTGGAGCCAAGAAGTCGCTCACAGCTCTTCCCTTCTTGGGTTCGCAGCTGTTTGGAGATAAATTGGATGCTGTTGCCAAAGGAGGTAAGTTACCTCAGCGGAGGAAACAGCGCCGCCCCTTTCGGGGGCGGGCTCGTTCACTCCTTCAAGGGGCCAGAGCGTCTAGGGGTCTGGCCTTCTCAGGTGTCAGGGGCTCGTCCTGGAACAGAGGCAGAGGTCGGGCACGTCCCGCGGCTGCCTGGGGTTCCAAGCCCAAGCCTGCCGTTAAACTGGCTCAGCAATGAAGGGGCGCCCTCACCTGCAAGGGTGGGGGGGCGGCTGCGGCTCTCCTTCCAGGTCTGGGCCCGGGAGGTCACAAACAATTGGATCTTGGAAGTGGTCTCCTCCTGGTACAAACTGGAGTTCGAGTACTGGCCGCCCCCAAGATTCTTAAGGTCTCGGGTGCCCTCGGAACCTCAGGCTGCACAGGGGCTCCTGTTAGCAGTAAAAAACCTTCTGGACATGGGGGTTATATGCCCGGTGCCTCTGTCGGAAAGAGGCAGGCGTTCCTACTCCAACCTTTTCACGGTTCCCAAAAAGGAGGGTTCGGTGAGACCCATTCTTGATCTCAAGGTTCTCAACAGGTTTATCAGACCCAAAAAGTTCCACATGGAGACTCTGCTCTCGGCTATCAGTTCCCTT
This sequence comes from Gastrophryne carolinensis, assembly GCA_027917425.1. Lineage (NCBI taxonomy): Eukaryota > Metazoa > Chordata > Amphibia > Anura > Microhylidae > Gastrophryne > Gastrophryne carolinensis. The sequence goes on along the minus strand of CM051243.1, from coordinate 67,216,093 downwards.
CGCCAAGGGGATTTTATGACATCCATAGACATCAAGGATGCGTATCTGCATGTTCCGATTTTTCAGGCACATCAGAGATTCCTTCGGTTTGCGGTGGAGGATCAACATTATCAATTTGTAGCTCCTCCCTTCGGCCTGACCTCGGCACCGAGGGTCTTCCCCAAGGTTTTGGCGGGCGTAATGGCTCTGCTCAGATATCAGGGCATTCGCATTGTGCCTTATCTGGACGATCTCTTGATTTCAGCTTCTTCCCTTCAACAGGCGGAACTGGACACCCACCAGGTGGTGTCGACCCTGGAGAGGTTCGGGTGGGTGATCAACCGCACCAAGTCTTCTCTCTCCCCGTCTCGTGTGATTTCATTTCTGGGCATGAATCTGGATACCAGTCGGGCCAGAGTGTTTCTGCCCCAGACCAAGGTGCAGGGGATTCAGGGCCTGATCCGTCTTCTTCTGGCCAGTCCTTGTCCCTCTATCCGTCAGGGGATGAAACTGGTGGGTCTGATGGTGTCCTCCTTCGAGGCGGTGCCGTTTGCACAATTTCACATGAGATCTCTTCAACTTCTCCTATTGACGTATTGGGACAGGTGCCCACAGTCATTGGATCAACCTTTCAGGATGTCTCCCAGGGTTCGGTAGTCCTTTCGGTGGTGGCTGGACTCGAGCAATCTGGTGAAGGGCAGATCCTTTCTGGTCCCTTGTTTGGAGACGGTTACCACGGATGCCAGCCTGTCGGGCTGGGGAGGTTATTGGAAGAGTCATCAGTTCAGCGGGGTGTGGGGTCCCCAGGAGGCTCACACCCCCATCAATGTATTGGAGCTCAGAGCCATTCGACTGGTTTTGGCTCGGCTGACCCCACATTTACGGTGTCTTCCGGTTCAGGTGCGTTCGGACAACCGAACGGCAGTGGCTTACATAAATCACCAGGGAGGGACTCGCAGCAGGAGTGCCCTCAGGGAAGTCTCTCTGATCCTGCACTGGGCGGAGAGCAATGTTCCTTGCCTTTCGACAGTCTACATTCGGGGAGTGGAGAATACAGAGGCGGATTCCCTGAGCAGGGGATCCTCTCGCCACGGAGAGTGGTCTCTCAACCCCGAGGTTTTTCTGGATCTTTGCCGCAAGTGGGAGACTCCGGAGGTGGATCTCTTTGCCTCGAGGCACAATCACAAACATCCGGCCTTTGTGTCTCTTTCTCAGGATCCCCTGTCTCTGGCAGTGGATGCCTTGTCACTGGCTTGGAATGACCTGGGTTTTCTGTACCTGTTTCCACCTGTCTCCATGCTGGGCAAGGTAGTTCGCAAACTGGTTCTAGAAGGGGCACCAGCGATTCTGGTGGCTCCAAGGTGGCCAAGAAGGGTTTGGTACGCAGACGTTGTAAGGATGGCCGTAGACCAGTACCGGCTTCCCTTGCTGCCGGACCTGCTATCTTAGGGTCATCAACTTTACCCCAATTTACAAACGCTGGCTTTGACGGCTTGGCTGCTGAAACCTTCATCTTGAAATAGGAAGGTTTATCTGAGGCTGTTGTTCAGACTCTGATTAGGGCTAGGAAGCGGTCCTCTTCCGGCATTTACTATAGGACTTGGAGGTCCTATATTGATTGGTGTGAGGCTAGGGCCTTGCCTTGCAGGGTTTTTTCTATACCCAGGATTTTGGAGTTTCTTCAGCATACTCTGGATTTTGGGTTCCAGCTTAGACAGGTTTCTGCTCTGTCGGTTTTCTTCCAGAGGTCTTTTGCTTTACACCCGCTGGTTAAGATTTTTTTCCAAGGGGTCGCGCATGTGCGGCCCCCTCGGAAGGCTGTAGTCCCTGTTTGGGATTTGAATTTGGTTCTTTCGGCCCTGCAGGGTCCTCCTTTTGAGCCGTTACAGGATATTGCTCTTTCGGTTCTCACTCAGAAGGTTGCTTTCTTGGTGGCTATTACCTCTGTCCGGCGTGTCTCTGAGTTGGCGGCCCTGTCGATTCAGGCCCCTTACTTTGAGAGACACCAGGATAAGGTGGTTTTTCGTTTTAAGACGGATTTTCTTCCTAAGGTGGTGTCTGCTTTCCACCTCAATCAGGACATTGTTCTCCCTTCCTTGTGTCCTAAGCCTAACAATGACAAGGAGAGGGTTCTGCACAATTTGGATGTTGTTCGTTGTGTGAAGTACTATTTGGTGACTACTTCTTCCTTCCGCAAGACGGACGCCTTATTCTAAGTATGTCACACACCCTGCTTCAAACATTAATAATTACACTTGGGTTAACCCACCTGTAGGTGGCGATGTTGCAGAGAAGTCTTGAAAAACGAGCCCCTCCCGGTCTATACATACCTGGGACCTCCCACTTATCTCCCAGTGTTCTTCTCTGCAAGATGGCGACAAGACAGAAGAATGAAGTCTCCTGCTTGCAGGTAGCCGGGGTAACACCCCGGCCCCCTTTCTGGTCTATTTCTGCCCGGCTTGTTTTATTTATTTGCCCCTTAATTCATTGTGTAGCCTCCCAGCTTAGGCTGCCGGCTGGGCAAGGGTAGACGGCACCCTAAGGTGCCTAGGAGCTTGCTCCTCCGCTAGACCCCATACTATGGGGCAACGCGGTTATCCGGCCTGGTGATCCGGATTTGGAATGCCCCGTCCCATTGCCCCCTATTGCCCTGTGTCCCGCTTGGGTCCCTTCTCCCTGCGCTAGTGGGGGGGGGGGGGCTGTGTCTGTGTGCTTGGTACATGTGTTTGTCTTCACTTCATTTGTCAGACTGATTCTTTTCTGCGGCTGGCGCGGCCGGTGGGGGGCGGGGCCGGGCGGCGTGCGTGTCGCCGGCCCGCCTGTCTGACCGGTTCTTTGGTTTGTGCGGGGCTCGGGTGAGCCCCTTCTGGCTGAGGAGCGGGCGCCATGTCTTTGGGCGCCCGCTGAGTATGGCTTGTACTCCGGAGGAGTAGGGGGGCGGCCCGCGCTGTGCTGATGATTGGAGGGGGGGCGGGACCGGAGCACCTGCCGCACTTGGGTGGGCCCGCCCGCCCTTCTTCTTCTCCCTTCCTCCTTGTTTCAGGATGGTCGTCTGATGCTGCAGCTGTCCTCTGCGCCTTCATTTTATAGATCGGCTTTTTAAGGTAGTCTGTGTGGTTTATTTAAGGTTGTATGTTTTATTGCGGGTAATTCTGCCTTTTTACTGGGACATTACAGCTGGCTTCTTATGTCAGGGCGCGGCTGACAGTACCCCCTCAAGGATTGGGGTTGTCTGGGTGCCGTCCGTGTGATCTTTACTTATCAGCTGGGTCCCTTGCCCTTGTGTGCATACATAGATATATTTATATCTATATATATATATCTATCTATATATATATATATATATATATATATCTATCTATATATAATATCATTTTACTGTGTACCGGCCTGTGCTTGTGTTTGCAGTTTATTCACGTACTGATGCATGCTTGTTTGTTATTTGCTTGGAGTGACTGTTGTCTTTTCTGTTGCAGATCCTGGGATCCCGTGCTGAAGGGGTCTCCCGGTCTTAGATACCTGGCTAGTGGGGTTTTGTCCATTACAAAGAATATATATATATATATATATATATATATATATATATATATAATTTTAAATTGCAAATCCTCCCACTACTGGGACATTAAAGGGGCATCCCGGGTCGCATACGGCGTAAATCCCTGGGTAATTGCGAATACCACAATTTCACCATTTGGAGGCTTCCAAGGATACCGGAAACGGCGCTTCGGGGCAATCTAGGCTGTGTGGGGGTTGTGGGGCTCTGCTCCCGGGGGATGATGTCATTATATGCATTCCATGTGCGCAGCGGAACATTGAGCGCCAGTCCGGCACTCCGGTTTCCGGCCCCTCGCCGCCCGTGTCCTCTCCTACTCCTCCCCGCCTGTTCCGGACCCCGTGTGACGTTGTCATGGGTGGGGATTCGCAATCCGATGTATGCGCCCGGTTGGGCAGCCTTGAGAAAATGTTTTCTGCTGTGGTTGCTCAGAAGGCTCCGGCTAAGCGGAAACACTTGTCCCCGACTCCGCCGACCCAGATGTGGACGTTATTGAGGCATTGGACTGGTCAGATTGCCCCCCGGCTGAAGAGGGGGAGATTCTCGAGGAAATGGACGACCCTGAGGTCCAACAGTTGTTTGGTGCTGAGGGTGACCAGGCGGCGGGGATGGTATTTGACACCCCTTCAATATTGGCTCAAATGTTTGAAGTTTTGGATTTAGACCCTCCTGTGGCGGCTCCTCCGCCTAAGGGTGAGTTGTTTGATGTGGCCAAGACGCGTTTGGAGTTTCCCAGTCAACGACATTTTGAGAATGTCGTCCTTAAAGAATGGGAGCAGCCTACGCTTCTCGGTGTTCCGCCTAGTTGGGATAAGAAGTATCCTTTTCCGGCGGACTTGGTGAAGCGTTGGTCTTTTCCTCCCGAGGTTGATGCCCCGGTTTTGGGGCTATCTAACATGGCTGTGTTGCATTCTCCTGACACTACTACCCTTAAGGATGGCGAAGATCGCCGGATTGACCAGCTGGCTCGCCACGGTTTTGCCTGTGCGGGTTCGGCTTTGAGGCCTGTTTGTGCTTCGGCACTTTTGTTGTTGGCGGTTAGGTCCATTGTCAGGGATTTATTTGCGGACCTTGATCCTACTTCTGATGAGTTTGTTGCTCTCAAACGTTGTGAGTCCTTTGTTTCATTCGTCCTAGCCGCTCAGGATGACGCCATGGTGATGTGTGGCAGGACCACGGCTTTGTTGGTGGCTATCCGACGGTCGGTGTGGCTGCGGCAATGGACTGCTGACTTTAATTCTAAGAAGTTCGCTTACGGCTCTTCCCTTTTTGGGTTTGCGCCTGTTTGGTGAGAAATTGGATTTGGTTGCCAAGGGAGGTAAGTTACCTCAGCGCAAGAAACTTCGTCGTTCCTTTCGGGGGCGGCCTCTTTCAATCCCTCCTTTCGGGGAGCCAGAGCTGGCAGAGGTGCGGTCTTTTCGGCCTCCAGGGGCGCAAGTTGGAACAGGGGTAGAGGCCGAGGCCGTCCCGGTCACTCCTGGGGTGCCAAACCCAAGCCCGCTGCCAAGGCCGCTCAGCAATGAGGGGGCGCCCTCACCCTTGCGGGTGGGGGGACGGTTGCGATACTTCTCCCGGGTGTGGGACCAGGCGGTCTCGGACAGGTGGATCCGGGAGGTGGTGTCGGCCGGTTACAAGCTGGAGTTCGAGTCCCGACCTCCTCTAAGATTTTTCAGGTCTCGTGTTCCCTCAGATCCTTTGGCCGCGCAGGGGCTCCTGGCGGCGGTGAAGAATCTTCTGGAAATGGCAGTCATCTGCCTGGTCCCTCCCTCGGAGGTGGGCCGCGGGTATTATTCCAATCTCTTCACAGTGCCCAAGAAGGACGGGTCGGTTCGTCCCATCCTGGATCTGAAGTTCCTCAACGTGTTTATTCGTCCCCGGAAGTTTCGCATGGAAACTCTGCGTTCTGCCATCAGTTCTCTTCTGCAGGGGGACTTCATGACGTCCATAGACATCAAGGATGCCTACCTTCATATTCCTATCTTTCCGGCTCACCAAAGGTTTCTTCGCTTCGTGGTGGAAAATCGCCATTTTCAATTTGTGTCTCTTCCGTTCGGCCTTACCTCGGTTCCAAGAGTGTTCACCAAGGAGCTCGGGGGATTCGCATTGTGCCTTATCTGGACGATCTTCTCATCATGGCTCCTTCCTTCAATCAAGCAGAGATGGACACCAGGACGGTGGTATCCACTCTGGAGAGTTTCGGCTGGGTGATCAACTATCCCAAGTCCTCTCTCGCTCCGGCCAGGGTGGTGTCCTTCCTGGGGATGTCCTTGGATTCTTGCCAACACAGAGTGTTTCTGCCTCAGGCCAGAGTTCTCTTGATTCAGGAATTGGCGCAGCTTCTTCTTTCCAATCCTTGCCCGTCCATCCGGCTAGGGATGAGACTGGTGGGGTTGATGGTAGCTTCCTTTGAGGCAGTTCCCTTTGCTCAGTTTCGCACGAGGACTCTTCAGCTTCATCTGTTGGCGTCTTGGGACCGGCGACCGCGGTCGTTGGATAGGCCCTTCCGGATATCCTCCCGGGTTCGGCAGTCTCTCCAGTGGTGGATGGTCTCGGACAATCTCTTGAGGGGCAGGTCTTTTCTGACGCCTCTTTGGGAAACTGTCACCACGGACGCCAGTTTGTCGGGATGGGGAGGTTTTCTGGAAGGACCTTCAGTTCCGGGGGTGGTGGGGTCCTCAGGAGGCCCACTTGCCCATCAACGTTCTGGAGTTGAGAGCCATCAGGTTGGTTCTGTCTCACTTGACACAGCATTTACAGGGCTTGCCGGTTCAGGTTCGGTCGGACAATCGGACGGCGGTTGCTTACATCAATCACCAGGGAGGGACTCGCAGTCTGAGTGCCCTCAGAGAGGTGTCTCTGATTCTAGCCTGGGCGGAGACTCATGTCCCTTGCATCTTGGCAGTGTACATTCCAGGAGTGGAAAACATGGAGGCGGACTTTCTGAGCAGGTGCTCTTCCCGACGGGGGGAAAGGTCTCTCCACCCCCAGGTGTTTCTGTCGCTTTGTCTCCGGTGGGGGACGTCGGAGGTGGATCTGTTTGCCTCTTGTCACAATTACAAGCTTCCGACATTCGTGTCGCTCTCTCAGGATCCTCTGGCTCTGGCGGTGGATGCCATGTCTTTGAGCTGGGGGGACCTGGGGTTCCTTTATCTGTTTCCTCCGATCCCCATGCTAGGCAAGGTGTTGCGAAAGCTGGCCCTGGAAGGGGTTCCCACCATTCTCGTGGCTCCAAGGCGGGTGTGGTTCGCAGACATCGTTCGTCTGGCGGTGGATCAGTTCGATCTGCCTCTTTGGCCGGATCTTCTCACACAGGGTCAACTGCGTTACCCCAATTTACCAACGCTGGCTTTGACGGCCTGGCTGCTGAAACCTCCATCTTAAGGGAGGAGGGTCTTTCGGATTCTGTTATTCAGACTCTTATTAGCGCCAGGAAGAGGTCCTCTTCTACCATCTACTATAGGACTTGGAGATCTTATATTGTTTGATGTGAGGCTAGATCTTTGCCCTGTCGGGTCTTTTCTGTTTCCAGGATTTTGGAATTTCTTCAATCGGGGCTGGACTCTGGTCTTCAGCTGAGTACTTTGAAGGGGCAGGTTTCTGCCTTGTCTGTCTTTTTTCAAAAGTCCTTTGCGCTTCATCCTTTGTTCAAGACTTTTTTCCAGGGGGTCTCGCATTTGCGGCCTCCTAGGAAGCCTTTGCTCCCTGTTTGGGATTTAAATTTGGTTCTCTCTGCTCTTCAGGCTCCTCCTTTTGAGCCTTTGCAGGATATTGCTCTTTCTACTTTGAATCAGAAGGTTGCCTTTTTGGTGGCCATCACTTCGGTTTGGCGCGTTTCGGAGTTGGCAGCCTTACTTTGAGAGGCATCAGGACAAAGTGGTTTTCCGCTTCAAACCGGACTTCCTTCCTAAGGTGGTCTCTGCTTTTCATCTTAACCAGGACATTGTTCTTCCTTCCTTGTGTCCTAAGCCTAGGAATGACAAGGAGAGGGTTTTGCATTGTTTGGATGTGGTACGCTGTGTGAAGTACTATTTGCTTATTACATCTCCTTTTCGTAAGACTGATGCCTTTTTCGTGGTGCCCTGTGGGCCTAGGAAGGGTTTGGCTCCGGCTAAGTCTTCCATTAGCAAGTGGATTCGTCAGGCTGTTGTTGGGGCCTATTCTGCCAAGGGGAAGGCACCCCCTTTTCGTATCACTGCTCATTCTACTCGTGCTGTTGCTGCGTCTTGGGCTTTTCATCACCAGGCTTCTGTTGAGCAAGTTTGTAAGGCTGCTACTTGGTCTTCTGTTCACACTTTTTCCAAGTTTTATAAGGTTGACGTGCGGGCTCCAGCGGATGCTGTGTTTGGCCGCAAGGTTCCGCAGGCTGCAGTGGTTTGAGTTTTGCCCTTTCTGGACACTGCTTTTGGATGTCCCAAGTGTAATTATTAATGTTTGAAGCGGGGTGTGTGACATACTTAGAATAATACCATTTTGTTAATACTCACCTGTAAAATGGGTATTATAAGTATGTCACACACCCCGCTTCACCCGCCCTTTTTGGTATCCTGGATCTTTATATGGTGAAGCTTTGTTTACAGTTTGAGGGTTACCAATGGTTTTTTCTGGCACCTTGTCTTTACTGCTGTTTGAAAACTGGGAGATAAGTGGGAGGTCCCAGGTATGTATAGACCGGGAGGGGCTTGTTTTTCAAGACATCTCTGCAACGTCGCCACCTACAGGTGGGTTAACCCAAGTGTAATTATTAATCTTTGAAGCGGGGTGTGTGACATACTTATAATACCCATTTTACAGGTGAGTATTCACAAAATGGTATTTTTAGTGGTTCCCTGCGGGCCCAGGAAAGGTTTGGCGCTTGCTAAATCTACGATTAGCAAATGGATTCGTCAGGCCATTGTTGGGGCCTATTCTTCTAAGGGGAGGACTCCCCCTTTTAGGGTCACTGCGCACTCTACTCATGCTGTTGGTGCATCCTGGGCTTTTCAGCACCAGGCTTCTGTTGAACAAGTTTGTAAGGCTGCTACTTGGTCTTCCGTTCATACCTTTTCTAAGTTTTACAAGGTTGATGTGCAGGCTTCAGCGGATGCTGTTTTTGGCCGCAAGGTTCTGCAAGCTGCAGTGGTTTGAGTTGGTACATTCTTTACTGTTTCTGGTTCCCACCCATGACGGGCACTGCTATTGGATGTCCCAGATGTTATGAAGACCGAAGTGGAGTGTATGGCACACTTAGAATAATACCGTTTTGTGAGTACTCACCTTTAAAACGGGTATTTTGAGTGTGCCATACACTCCACTTCGCCCTCCCCTTGTTTTTTTCAGGTATTCTGGGGCTTTTATATGGTGAACCATTGGTTTTGATTGTTAAGGTTATATTTGGTTCTTCCTGGTCCCTTTACTGCTTTTATACACTGGGGAATTGGTGGGAGGTCCCAGGTATATATGGACCGGGAGGGGCTTTCTTTTTTGCATAGTCATCTCTGCAGAAGTTCGCCCCCTCTACTGGAGATTACCCAGATGTCATGAAGACCGTAGTGGAGTGTATGGCACACTCATAATACCTAATAATAATAAAAATAAAGGTGAGTACTCACAAAACTGTATTTTTTTTACGTCTTTTTGGGCGTTTTTAGCGGCCGCGCCGCTTTGTACTACGCTCCGCGGCTGTGGGCGCTATCGCCTGAGGTGATTTTGCTTAGTCATGGCGCTGGCCTGGTCATGTGAGCGCCGGCCTGGTCATGTCATCAACCGGGACCGGTTGATGACGCGTATCGCGTCGTCTCCCTGCGGCCCGCCCCTCGAGGTACCTCTGTCGGCGCCATTTTGATTGAGCTGCGCGTCTGGTTTTCTCCCTTCCTGGCTGCAGTGCTGCTTACTCTGGTGTGTCGCCTTGTCCTGTGGTCTGTGCCTGAGTGACCCCGCGGTGTTTTTGGCCCGTGAGTCCCCCTTGGGGGGGGGGGGGTTATTACATTTGGGGTGTATGCGCTGCGGGATGCTCATGTCTTTTTTACTTATGTCTTTCAGGCGGGATACCATTGGCTTGTGGTTTCTCCCGGCTCCACTACTTACTCCCTCTCATTCCCCCCTTCACTGTCTTCTGGGGGCATCCCAGGTGGCTCTTGTATAGCCTTTACCCACTGCTGGCCTATTGCGCCTGTTAATCACCATATGGAGGCTTCTGGGAATAGCATGCTTGGGGGTCCTTCGGGGCAAGCCCGGCTGTGTTCCATGTGTGGGGTATCCCCTGTGATTAACAGTGTCACAGTGTGCGTGCCGTGCGCTGAAAGTGTCCTTGCGCTCCAGGTTGGTTTGCCTGCTTCGCTGCCTAGCTCTGCACATCCCTCGGCTTCACCTACTCCCCCGCTCTGACAATTGGGCCTTAGGGGATATTAGTAGAGAGTCACACTCTGATTTGGCTATGCGGGTGCCCAGCATTGAGAAGCAGCTTGCCAGGTCTGTTCCTAGGAAGGCCTCTGGCAAGAAGCGGCACCTGACTTCAACTCCCTAACGCTCTACAGAGGAGTATGAAGAATTTGATATCACTGCTGGACGTTATTCCCTAGAGGAAGGGGAACTGCCTCCGGACTCTGACTCCTCTGGGGACCAAGAGGAGGTTTGTGACAGTGACCCTGAATCGGGGGATCCATGGTATCCTGATGACATTGGTAATTTACTGTCTCACATTTTTGAAATCTTGCACATTGCCCCCCCTGTGGAGGCTAAAAGGAAACAGGGAGAGCTTTTTCGTCCTGTTAGACAGCGTCTGGAGTTCCCCGAGCAAGAACATTTCACTTCCTTGGTGCTTAAAGAATGGGAACGTCCTAACAAGCTACCTGCTATGCCCAAGGGTTTGGATAAAAGGTATCCCTTTCCTGCTGATCTTGTTAGAAGATGGTCAGTTCCCCCGGAAGTGGACGCTCCCGTGCTAGGCTTGTCCAATACTTCGGTCATGCCTTCCCTGGACACTACCACTCTGCGGGGCGGTGAGGATAGGCACATGGATCAGCTGGCCTTCCATGCCTTTACCTGTGTGGGGGCTGGCTTACGCCCAATCTGCGCTGCGCCTATTACGTCTATTGCACTTAAAGTGGACCAACACCCAGGATTTTGACTATCCTGGGTTTTGGTCCACTTCAGGGGGGCTTTCTGTAAAACCCCCAGAAAGCCCCCAAAACTCACCTCACCACGCTCCCACGTAGCCACGGACAAGCGGGTGACAGCGGCGGACAAGACAGCGCGTCCGCCGCCACCTCCCGCGCGCACCTCTGACAGTGCGCGCGCCCGCGCCGGCCATTCACAAACGGCCGGCGCGGGGGCGCGCACGCCTAGAGGGGCGCACAGGAGGCGGCGGCGGCAAGGTACGTTTTTCGGGGGTTTTGGGGGGGGTCCCTCACCGCGGGACATCCTGATCTCGGATGTCCCGCGGTGAGGGAGGTGATCGGCCCGGGAATCTTATAGATTCCCGGGCCGATCACCCCTGGGTGACAGTCCACTTTAAGTCACTGCTCAAGCGCCTCCTTGATGGCACTTCAGCTTATAGAGGGGGTGAAGAGTTTAGTATTCTCTTGGTTTGCTCTGATTTTGTGGCCTTTATCCTCCAGGCTATGGATGATGCTGTGCGCTTGAGCGGCAGGGCCTCTGCGCTGTTGGTGGTCATGCGCCGCTCTGTCTGGTTGTGTCAGTGGACAGCTGACGCTGCTAAGAATGCTCTCACTGGTCTCCCTTTCGCAGGCTGCGGCTCTTTGGGGAGCGTCTTGATGTTTTAGCCAAGGATGGCAGGCTGCCTCAGCGTAGGAGGGAGTCTCTGCCCTTTCGGGGGCCCTCTGCCCCCTCTCCTCCTTTCGTGCTCCCAGAGGAGGCCGGGGCTCCCTCCTTCCCAGTGGTCGTAGAGATTCTTGGGGCCGTGGCAGTCAGTTTGGGATCGGGACCCTGTGTCCTTGAATCAGGAATTTGCTCTGTCCCCTCTGGCCAGTCGGTCCCTCTGGTGGTGGCTGGACTCCAGGAATCTTCTGGGGGGCAGGACTTTTCTGCCCCCATGCTGGGGAACGGTCACCACAGATGCCAGTCTGACTGGTTGAGGAGGCTTCTGGAAGTCCCTGAGGTTCCAGGGTCGGTGGGGCCCACAAGAGGCCCATGCTTCCATCAACGTCCTGGAACTGAGGGCGATCAGGTTGGTTCTCTCTCGCCTGACCGCTCACCTTCAGGGTCGGGATCCGCTCAGACAATCAGACGGCGGTGGCCTACATCAATCATCAAGGAGGAACTCGGAGCAAGCAGGCCTTCAAGGAAGTGTCCCTGATACTGTCCTGGGCGGAACAGCATGTTCCCTGCATCTCAGCGGTCTACATTCCGGGGGTGGAGAACCATGAGGCGGACTCCCTCAGCAGGGGGTCGTCTGGTCTGGGGGAATGGTCCCTCAACAACTAAGTGTTTCTCTCCCTGTGTCACCACTGGGGTCAGCCGGATGTGGACCTGTTTGCGTCCCGTCACAATCGCAAACTTCCCAGATTTGTCTCTGTCTCCTCTAGCCTTCGCCACGGATGCCTTGGCAATTCCTTGGACGGAATTTCGGCTTCTCTAGGTGTTCCCTCCGTTCCCTCTTCTGGGCAGAGTCATGCGCAAGATAGTCCAAGAGCGGCTACCAGCCATCCTGGTGGCCCCTTGTTGGCCAAGAAGGGTTTGGTTCGCAGACGTCGTGCAGTTGGCAGTAGACCGGTATGTCTTGCCCAAGGATCCAGATCTCCTCACTCAGGGGCAGCTACGCCATCCCAATTTACAAACGCTGGCTTTAAAGGCTTGGCTGCTGAAACCTTCATGTTAAAGGAAAAGGGGTTACTTGCTTCTGTTGTTGATACCATGATTAGGGCTAGGAAGAAGTCCTCGTCTGGCATGCTTACATTGCCTGGTGTGAGTCCAAGTCTCTTCCCTGTAGGGTGTTTTCTATTCCTAGGATTTTGGAATTCTTGCAACATGGTTTGGATTTGGGCCTTCAACTTAGTACCCTTAAAGGCCATGTTTCAGTTCTGGCAATTTTTTTCCAAAGATCTTTTGCCAATCACCGGTTGGTCGCCTGGCCACTCACCTTCAGGGTCGGGCTGTTCAGATCCGCTCAGACAATCAGACGGTGGTGGCCTACATCAATCATCAAGGAGGAACTCGGAGCAAGCAGGCCTTCAAGGAAGTGTCCCTGATACTGTCCTGGGCGGAACAGCATGTTCCCTACATCTCAGCGGTCTACATTCCGGGGGTGGAGAACCAGGAGGCGGACTCCCTGAGCAGGGGGTCGTCTCGTCTGGGGGAATGGTCCCTCAACAACTAAGTGTTTCTCGGTTGGTTAAAACTTTTTTCCAGGGTGTTTCTCATGTGCGTCCACCCCGTAAGCTTTTACTTCCAATCTGGGATCTGAATCTGGTGTTGTCTGCTATGCAGGGGCCTCCCTTTGAACCTATCCATGAGGCCGCCTTGCCTATTTTGACTCTTAAGGTAGCCTTTTTGGTGGCTATCACTTCGGTAAGGCGAGTTTCTGAGCTAGCGGCGCTTTCCATCAAGCCTCCTTATTTTGAGAGGCATCAGGATAAGGTGGTGTTTCGGCTTAAGCCAGACTTCTTGCCTAAGGTTGTGTCTGCCTTTCATCTCAATCAGGACATCGTCTTGACTTCATTGTGCCCTAATCCTGCTAATTCCAAGGAGCGAACACTGCATTCCCTGGATGTGGTTAGGGCTCTGAAGTTTTATTTGGTTTATTTGGTAAGTCTGATGCTCTTTTTGTTCTCACTTCTGGACCAAGGAAGGGTTTGCCTCCGGCTAAATCCACTATCAGCAAGTGGATCCGTCAGGTGGTGGTTCAAGCCTATTCTGCTAAGGGAAAGGAACCTCCCTTTAGGGTGACTGCTCATTCCACTCGTGCTATTGGTGCCTCTTGGGCTTTTCAGCATCAGGCTTCTGTTGAACAAGCTTGCAAGGCCGCTACTTGGTCTTCTGTTCATACTTTTTCCAAGTTTTACACGGTTAATGTTAAGGCCTCAGCGGAAGCTGCTTTTGGCCGCCAGGTGCTTCAGGCGGTAGTGCCTTGAACTACTGGCCGTTGCTCTTTGGGGATCCCACCCTACTTTTGGACACTGCTTTTGGATGTCCCAACTGTTATGAATACCGAAGCGAGCCGTGCCATGCATTAAGGAAAAAGCAATTCTGTGAGTACTCACCTGTAGAATTGTTTTTGTTCTTGCATGGCAGGGCCCCACCCTCATTATTGTTCTTGGTTGCCTCTTTATGGTGATTGTTCCAAGTTAATTTGTTTTTTTTTTTCTTTCTTACCTTGTTACATTCTTTCCTTTATTCTCTCCTGGCTTCTTGTCTCACTGCTCGTCTGCGCTGGGAACTCTATGGTTAATCCCGTTTTTATAGGGAGCCGGGAGCTGCCGCAGCTTTCTGCAGTACCACTGCGCCACCTTGTGGCAGAATAACCCAACTGTTATGAATACCGAAGCGGGCCGTGCCATGCAAGAACAAAAACAATTCTACAGGTGAGTACTCACAGAATAGCTTTTTTTTTTTTTATTTTTTTATTTTTTTTTTAATATAACACTCACCTCCGTCCTCCAATGTCCCTCAGTGATCCGATGGCAGCTTACGGGGTCATTGCTGGATGGGGGTTGGGAAGGCAAGGGATCCCAGCCCTTTACCCCTCCCTTTTTGGCGAGCACCCCGGCACCACTGAAGATCCTCTGCCAGGATGACGCCACCGGAAAATGTCATCCACCCTGCCCTCCTCAAAAGGCGGAGCTAGTGGCGCGTCAGTGGAAGCAGACGAGAGGGCTTATTTTGGCCCCTCGTCTCACTTGGGGAGAGATCGGAGGCCCCCTGGGTGAAGAGGAGACCCAGCAGGAGGGATCGCGGCCTCAGGTGAGTAAATGTCATAGTTTTATTCTTGGTGTGCCACACACCCCGCTTCACTTTTAAATATTCTTCACTTATTGGGTTAACTCACCGCCAGGTGACGCTGTGCAGAGAGGAAGTCTTGTAACGAGCCCCCTTCCGGCCTATATATACCTGGTACCTCCCTTCAATCACCAGTATTTTTCTCTCTGCTTGACGACAAGACAGAAGATTGAAGTCTCCTGCTTACAGGTAGCCGGGGTCTTACCCCGGCACCCCCCTTTTGGTCTATTTCTGCCCGGTTTGAGTGTTTATACCTTGATGGTGGAATGGAAGCCTCCCAGCCTAGGCTGCTCACTGGGCAAATGGTAGATGGCACTATAAGTGCCTAGGAGCTTATCTCCTCCGCTCGACCTCATGCGTGGGGCAATGCGGCTATCCGGCATGGTGATCCGGAAATGGGATGCCCCTGTCCCGAGGGTCCCCGTAGCCCCTTTCTCTCCCGTTACGGTCCCTTCTCCCTTCACTATGTGGGGGGGGGGGGTTAGAGGGTTGTGTATTATGTATGTGTTTTTCACAGTATAACTTTATTATGACATGTGTTTTTACCTTATGCATTGAGCGGACTGCACAACAAGTGTACAATCTTTTCCCTCCTGGGAGCTTCCTCGGCCAGGTCTGTTTTTTATTGTTCTGGCCGGTTGTTGTGTTTAGGTCAGCTTGAGGGGCGGACCGCGCCGGGCAGCTTGACTTGCGCCTGAGTTCCACAGTCCCCTCCCGCCTCTCCCCTTCCCCGCTGGTCTCCTTGTGGCCATGGTATGGCAGGTCTCCTGTCGGTTTGGCTGCGCTTTGCTGTTTTTTCTCTCCTCCTCCCCCCTCCGCCGCCTCCGGCTTTGTTGTGCGCGTGTAGCGGCTCATCTGGTTTCATTCCCAGATGATTTGGCCGCACTGATTGAGCTTAGGGGGCGGGTCCCGGTGACGCGACGTCAGGGGCTTGGCGCCGGTGGTAGCGTCATGCGGCCGGCCCCAGCTCCACTTCCTTCCTTTCTAAGTTAAAGGAAGTCACGTGGGGGGGGGGGGGCGCGGCCGCCGCACATGGTTGTGCTTTTACTTGTGCTGCTGCTGGCTGCTGCTTCGTTCTCCGGTCGCTGCTCTCGGTCATTTAAGGTAAGCTGAGTGGGAGTCACATTTCTATAATATATAGATATGGGGGCGGTTGTTTTTTCTTAAGGAGGCATCATGTTTCTTTTGATTTTATTAAGGGGCAGGGTTGTGGTCTTTTCTTGTTCATTTAAAGACACTTTCATGCCATGCATATATATATATATATATATATATATAGGTTTTTTGGCTTGTTACATACATGTGGGGATCTGATTGTGGTTTCTTTTCCTTTTCAGATCCCGGGATCCCTGTTGTGGTGGCCCTCCGGCTCTATGTTACTTGGCTAGTCTTTCTTTAAAAAAAAAAAAAAAAAGATTATGGGATATTTCTAGATTTAAGAATATGCATATATAATCTATATGTATATGTAGATTATTAAGGGGGACCTTCCTTTTTAAAAAAAAAAAAATCCTCCCTTCCGGGACATTTACAAATAAGGGGGCATCCTGGGTTGGCTTATGCCTTAAAGCCCCAAAAAATTGCTAATAGCATAAATCACCATATGGAGGCTTCCGTTATTGCCGGAAACGGTTCTTCTGGGCCATTCGGGGGGTGCGTAAGTTGTGGGACTCTGCTCCCAGCTGATGATGTCTTTATTTGCATCCCTTGTGCAAAGCAGAGCATTGCGCGTCAGTCTGTTGCTTCGGCTGCTGGCCCGTCGCAACCTTCATCATCTCCTACCTCTCCCTCCCTGTTCCGGACCCCGCATGACACTGTCAAAAGTGGGGATTCGCAGTCCGAGGTGGCGGCACGGTCGGCCAGCCCCCGGAAAGTAGTGCCCGTTAAAGCAGGGTTAAAGGCCGCTGCAAAACGGAGGCACCTGACTCCGGTACCTTCGGCTCCACAGGACGAGTTATGTGAGCCTGTGGAATGGTCCGATGGATCCCCGGACGAGGAAGAATTCCTGTTGGAGTCAGATGAGCCTGCAGATCAGCTTGAGGCTGATGCGATTGGTCGGAGGGGGTTGTTTTTGACACCCCCTCCATTCTGGCTCAAATGTTTAAAATTTTGAATTTAGATCCGCCTGAGGCTGTCACCCTGCCAAAGGGTCAGTTGTTTAAGGAGCCTCAGCCGCGTTGGGTTTTTCCCAGACAGCACCACTTTGAGAGGGTGGTCCTTAAGGAATGGGAACATCCCACGCGGTTATCTGGAATCCCTTCCAGTTGGGAAAAGCGTTATCCTTTTCCGCCAGAGTTGGTAAAGCTTTGGTCTGTCCCTCCTGACGTCGATACCCCTGTGCTAGGGCTCTTCAGCACGGCTATGGTACAGTCTGCTGAAACCACTGTCCCTAAAGATGGGGAAGATCGTCGGATTGACCAATACGCGCGCCATGGTTTTATTTATTCCGGGTCAGCATTGCGCCCGGTGTGTGCTTCAGCCCTTCTTCTATTGGCGATTAGGTCTTTAATTCAGGGGCTATATGAGGATCTCAATCCCGCTTGTAAAGAGTTTACTGCGCTTAAGCAGTGTGAATCTTTTGTGTCCTATGTCCTATCCGCTCAGGACAATGCGCTGGCTATGAGTAGCAAGGCAGCGGCTATGCTGGTCGCTATTCGCCGGTCAGTATGGCTGCGTCAGTGGTGGGCGGACGCGGTTCCTAAAAAGGTGCTCACAGTTCTCCCCTTTTTGGGGTTGCGTCTGTTTGGGGAGAAAATTGATTCAGTCGCAAAGGGTGGTAAGATGCCACAACGCAAGAGGCCTCGTGGTCCCTTTAGGGGGGCAGGTTCCGGTAGGCCTTCCTTTCGAGGATTCAGAGCAGGTAGGGGGGCTTCCTTTCCCGCTACCAGAGGTGCAGGTTGGACTCGGGGGAGGGGCCGTGGCCGGCCCACTCAGTCCTGGGGCACCAAGCCCAAACCTGCTGACAAGCCCACTCAGCAATGAGGGGCTGCCCTCACCCGTGCGGGTGGGGGGACTATTGCGACACTTCTCCCAGGTTTGGAACCAAGTGGTTCCAGGCAGATGGATCCAGGAGGTAGTGTCGGCCGGTTACGACCTGGAATTCGAGTCTCACCCTCCTTCACGGTTCTTTCGGTCTCGGGTGCCCATCGATCCTTTGGCCACGCAGGGGCTCCTGGCGTCGGTAAGGAATCTGTTAGAGATGGCGGTCATCCGGCCGGTGCCGCGCTTAGAGATGGGCCTCGGTTTCTACTCCAATCTTTTCGCAGTCCCCAAGAGAGATGGGTCCCGGCCTGGACTCTCATCAACACAGAGTTTCTTCCTTTTGCCCAAATTCACACGAGAACGCTTCAGCTTTTTCTGTTAGAGTCTTGGGACCAGCAGCCTCGGTCGCTGGATCAGTCCTTCCAGTTGTCCTCCCGGGTCCGGCAGTCCCTCCTGTGGTGGTTGGTCTCGACCAATCTTGTGTAGGCCAGCTTTCCTGACCCCCCTTTGGGAAATTGTCACCACGGACGCCAGTCTGTCGGGATGGGGCGGATTCTGGAAGGAGCTGCAGTTTCAGGGGCAGTGGGGACCTCAAGAGGCCCACTTACCCACCAATATTCTGGAACTGAGAACCATCCGTCGGGTGCTTGCTCTCCTGACTCAGCACGTTCTGGGCCTTCCGGTCCAGGTGCGTTCAGACAGTCAAACAGCGGTTGCTTACATCAGTCATCAGGGAGGGACTCGCAGTCTGAGTGCTCTCAGAGAAGTGTCCCTGATCCGGGCCTGGGCGGAGTCCCATGTTCCTTGTCTCTCGGCGGTATACATTCCAGGGGTGAAGAACCAGGTAGCGGACCGGTTGAGCAGGGGCTTTCCCCGTCTGGGAGAATAGGCTCTCCATCCTCGGGTGTTTCGCTCACTGTGTCTCCAATGGGGGACCCCGGAGGTGGACCCGTTTGCCTCTCGTCGCAATCACAGGCTCCCGAACTTCGTGTCGCTCTCCCAGGATGCTCTGGCAGTGGACGCCATGTCCCTGAGCTGGGGAGTTCTGGGATTTCTATACCTGTTTCCTCAGATACCCATGCTGGGCAGGGTGCTTCGGAAGTTGGCTCTGGAAAAGGTGTCTGCCGTTCTCGTGGCCCCAAGGTGGCCAAGGCGAGTGGGGTTCGCAGACATCGTTCGGCTGGCAGTGGACCAGTTCGTTCTGCCTCTTCGGCCCGATCTGCTCACTCAGGGTCGATTGTGTTACCCCAATTTACCAGCGCTGGGTTTGATGGCCTGGCTGCTGAAACCTCCATCCTGAAGGAGGAGGGTCTTTCTGATTCAGTCGTTAAGACTCTGATCAGTGCCCGGAAGAGGTCTTCTTCCATCATCTACTATAGGACTTGGAAAGCCTATATCGCTCGGTGTGAGATAAGATCTTTTCCTTGTAGGGTCTTTTCGGTCTCCAGGATTCTGGAGTTTTTACAATCAGGGCTGGATTCTGGTCTCCAGCTAAGTACGTTGAAAGGGCAGGTCTCTGCCTTATCTATCTTTTTTCAGAAGCGTGTTGCGCTTAAGCCTTTAGTTAAAACTTTTTTCCAGGGGGTTACGCATGTGCGGCCTCCCAGGAAACCATTACTCCCGGTTTGGGATTTGAATTTGGTTCTTTCTGCTCTTCAGGCTCCTCCTTTTGAGCCTTTGCAAGATATTGCTTTGTCTACCCTGACTCAGAAGATTGTCTTCTTAGTAGCGATCACTTCGGTCCGGCGTGTCTCGGAGTTGGCGGCCTTGTCTATCCAGGCGCCTTACTTTGAGAGGCATCAGGATAAAGTGGTCTTTCGGTTCAAGCCAGACTTTCTTCCTAAGGTTGTTTCTGCTTTTCATTTGAACCAAGATATTGTTCTTCCCTCCTTGTGTCCTAATCCTAAGAATGACAAAGAGAGGGTTTTGCATTGTTTGGATGTAGTACGCTGTGTTAAGTACTACTTGATTATCACGTCTCCTTTTCGTAGGACGGATTCCTTTTTTGTTGTGCCCCATGGGTCTAAGAAGGGTTTGGCACCAGCCAAATCTGCCATTAGCAAGTGGATACGTCAGGCCGTTACTGCGGCCTATTCTGCTAAAGGGTTCCCCCTTTTCGTATCACTGCTCATTCTACTCGCGCCGTTGGGGCGTCTTGGGCTTTTCAGCACCAAGCTTCTGTTGAACAAGTTTGTAAGGCCGCCACTTGGTCTTCTGTTCATACTTTTTCTAAGTTTTACAAAGTTGATTTGCGAGCCTCAGCGGATGCTGTTTTTGGCCGCAAAGTTCTGCGGACTGCAGTCATTTAAGTTATGCTTCACCTGGCCTTGAGATGCCCTTCCCTTGT
Organism: Gastrophryne carolinensis; assembly: GCA_027917425.1. Taxonomy (NCBI): domain Eukaryota; kingdom Metazoa; phylum Chordata; class Amphibia; order Anura; family Microhylidae; genus Gastrophryne; species Gastrophryne carolinensis. The sequence continues at coordinate 67,196,297 of CM051243.1, read as the reverse complement.
GGACACGCTTTTGGATGTCCCATTAAGTGATGAATATTTAGAAGTGAAGCGGGGTGTGTGGCACACCAAGAATAATACCATTTTGTGAGTACTCACCTGAAAAATGGATATTGTTGGTGTGCCACACACCCCGCTTCACTCCCACCCTTTTCGGTATTACAGAAGCCTTTTTATTTATATCAAAATTGATTTTGAGGTTACCGGTGGAATACTGGTACCTTGTCTTTCTGCTTTTTAATATACTGGTGATTGAAGGGAGGTACCAGGTATATATAGGCCGGAAGGGGGCTCGTTACAAGACTTCCTCTCTGCACTACGTCACCTGGCGGCGAGTTAACCCAATAAGTGAAGAATATTTAAAAGTGAAGCGGGGTGTGTGGCACACCAACAATATCCATTTTTCAGGTGAGTACTTACAAAATGGTATTGTTTTTTTGGTTTTTTTTTACAGCTCAGTGGGGGCTCATTTGAGCCCTCTCCTGAAGCTGGGAGAGCTCCAAGGGGGGATCGGATGCCCCCAGGTTGTTTTTTTGTTGTGCCGCTAGCAGGGGCTAATGCTAGGTCCATAAGTTTTAGGTGGCTGACACCTAAGGGTCGGAGAGGCAACCACGTAAAATGTATGGGTTTGGCACTTAAAGGGTTACCCCATACAGATGATGTGGAATGGCAAAATGTATACTCTGTATAATATATATTGCAGGTAATTATTTGGGACTATAGTAAGTGATTCTAAAGTCTTAGCCTCAGTTTAACAGATGGGTTTCAACCTGTTGGCAAACCTGACTTTTGTGAAAAATCAGATTGCATATTAATCATCTAATGCAAAGTTATTTCATTTAAATAAGGGTCCACCCACCTGTAAATCTGCAAAATATCTCAACTTTTTCAAGAAATTAAAAGAATAGCCTGTTAGGGCCCTACCTACTGAGTCAAGCATTAAAGACTTGCCACTCTAAACCTCCCTGGAGTCTATTTAGAGAGGAACTATGATCAAAAATGATCATAGTCCCTCTTTATTATACAGCAGCAGGGCAGCACAACTTGGGCTTTGCACCCCCCCCCCCCCCCCGTGAATTGACGCTGGTAAAACAAAAAAGTCTGCCGGGAACTCGCCTCTTCCAGGTCCTTTTCTACGGCTGCCGTGGAGAGCCTATAGGTTTAGCACTAGCCGTGCTCGTCACATGGATGCAATGGCCCAAGCAGCAGACTTGCACGTTCCAGGGTCAGATTATAATTGGTGGAAATGAAGCAGCTGTACCAGGACACCACGTTTCCAGCTCCCACACAATTATAGTCCGTTCTTGCATTACCGGCAACACAACTGCTGGAGCAGGAGAATCCGTGCTGTGTGCTGACATGCTCATGTACAGGGACGACAGAGAACGCAGCAGGGATCAGCAGAGCTGGAATGGAAGGTTGCAGTAAGTAGCCAACCATGCAATACATTTACTAATGTCCTACCCTGTGCACCTGCTCCCTCAAATGCGGTTGACCGTGCTGAAATTCTGGCAAGGTTAGGTTTAAATTCACACAAGATTTGGGATGCCACATGATGTGGATCACCAGATAAACTCAATTTTCTACCAATCCCACAATGTATGCAAGGGTGTGCAGTCAATCGGCGCTCTGCTAGCAACTGTTAACAGCTGGTGAACATGCTGAATAACGTGAGAATTCTGCTGGCCACATCCCCACTTACCTCTATCTGAGTGTAGTACTTGCACCAGCCATTCACAAATGCTTTGCATGGGTAGGTGCCTCAGATATCCAGGGGAGCGGGGTGCCCCAGAAATAGGGTGAGAAGAGAATTTGAGCGTGGGCTCTCGTTCAATCTGAGTCCTTTGCCGTGTTTAAATCTGGGTCCTTTGCCGAAGGATGTAAAATTGGCAAAGGGCCCTGATTGGACCACAGTCTGTGCATGCGCTGTTGGAGCTGTGAAAAGTGAGTTATTCTAAGTATACAGCACGTCCTGTTCCAGAAGATATTCCTTACACTTGGGATATACTCCAGTAGATGGCGCTGGAATGCAGAGACAGAAAAGTGGCTCCTCCCGGCCCCATATATACCCGGGACCTCCCACAAAATCCCCAGTTCTCTGCAGTTCTGGCAGCGATGACTAGAAGATGGCTCTCTCTACTCGCAGGTGAGCGGGGCTATTAGCCTGCGGCCCTGTAGGACTATTCCCACCCGTTTCCTTCTACTGCTTCCCAGCTCAGGCTGCTCTGGTTCGGGTGAAGGTAGGCAGCACCGCTGTCAGTTGCTAAGGAGCGCTGCTCCAACCACAGTCCCCCACCAAAGGGTAGGCGGTATAGGCCCATGGTGAGCCTTATGGGATGCCCCTCCCGCATTTATTGCCCCCTGTCCCCACAATTGGCTCTTTTTAGGCTGGCCGTTGCTTCCCCCTCGCTCTCCCTTGTAGTTCTCGGGGGGGGGGGGTGCATGTCTTTGCTATATATATTGTGTGTTGTGTTTTATCCCTGTTGAATTGATTGCACCGCACGTTTGTACTGAGCTCTGCGGTCGGCGGCGACATCGCCTCAGGCGCTGCTGCGCCATCATTGGCTGGTCTTGTCAGGTGGGCGCGTTTTCACGCTCTTCAGGGGGGCGGGCCTTGCGGATGACGCGTTTTGCATCACTGTCTCCGCGGCCCGCCCCTCGAGGTATATGCGGGTGCCATTTTAATTCTCTGCTGCGTGTGCCTGGCATCTCACTATCGCGGTCCGTAAGTGCCCCTGCGGGCTGATTTATTTATGTACATATCTGTATTGCATATTGCTTATGGGATCTTTTGCCTTGTCTTGCAGGTGGGTCAAACTTTGTGGTTTCTCCCGGTCCTATCCCCTCTATTTAGTGTTAACTCTTATTGGAGGGCTATTACATACCATTACTCCCACTTCCCTAGCGGTTTATTGGGGCATCCCAGGTTGCTTTTACTAGCGTCAATCCCTATTGGCCTGTTTTGCCGTGATAATCACCATATGGAGGCTTCTCAGGATAATGTGCTCGGGGTTCCTTCGGGACAAGCCTGGCTGTGTGTGGCGTGTGGGGTAACCCCGATAAGTGGTGCTGTTAGGGTGTGTGTACCCTGCGCCCAGCAGGTACTTGCCCTGCTGTCTGGTTTACCTGTGGCTGGGCCTAGTGCTGTGCCCCCTCTGGCTTCGCCTACCCCCCCACGCTTACACCTGACTCCCAGTGACGTGCATACCAGTGGGGAGTCTCAACCTGATTTGGCTACCAGGGTAGCCAGCATTGAAAGGCATATTGCTGGTTCTGGTCCGCGTAAGGCTCCTGCTAAGCGGCGGCATCTGGCACCCGGTGTTACTCTCTTTTCTATGGAAGCTGAAGAGTTTTTTGATGTTACTGGTTATACCCCCCTGGAAGAAGGGGAATTATTCTCTGATTCAGAATCATCTGAGGATCAGCCTAGGGTTATGTTGAATCTGGGTCTGACCCATGGGCTTCAGATGATACTGACAGACTTTTGGCTCAAATAATTGAAGTACTCTGTATCTCTCCTCCTGCTGTGGCCCCGCGGCAGCAGGGGGAGCTGTTTCATACTGTTAAGCCACGTTTGGAGTTTCCTGAACAATCTCACTTTAATAATCTGATTCTCAAGGAGTGGGAACGGCCTAGCCGGCTTCCCGGGGTACCAAAGAGTTGGGATAAGAGGTATCCCTTTCCTGCTGAAATGGTTAAACGTTGGTCATGTCCTCCAGAGGTGGATGCACCAGTTCTGGGGTTGTCTAACACATCTGTCATGCATTCCCCTCACACTACTACATTGAGAGATGGGGAAGACAGGCGCATGGATCAGCTGGCTTGCCATGCCTTTGCCTGTGTTGGGACCGCACTCCGTCCTGTCTGTGCCTCTGCTATCACGGCTGTTGCTATTAAAAGCCTGCTCAGGGGTCTCTTGGATGGGGCCCCTGATGATGCTGGTAGTGAAGAGTATAGAGCTCTTCTGCGTTGTGAGGAATTTGTTGCATATGTTCTCTCTGCCCTGGATGATACCATCAGAATGTGTGGCAGAGCTTCTGCCTTGTTGGTGGCTATACGCCGCTCGGTCTGGTTGCGCCAGTGGGCAGCTGACAATGCTGCCAAAAAGGCCCTCACTGGGTTTCCCTTCAAGGGGCTGCGCCTCTTTGGGGAACGTTTGGACATTTGCTAAGGGTGGAAAATTACCTCAGCGTAGAAGGCAGCCCTGGTCCTTTCGGGGTTCAGGTGCCTTTTCTCCTTCCTTTAGGGGCTCCAGAATTGGACGAGGAGCTTCCTTTGCTGGAGCCCGTGGAGATTTTTGGGGCAGGGGTAGAGGACGTGGCCGCCCTAGCCCCCCCTGGGGTCCCAAGACTAAGTCCTCCCCCAAGCCCCCTCAGGCATAAATGGGCGTCCTCACCCATCCGGATGAGCTTCGGCTCTTGGCTCACGTCTGGAGGCGTCATGTCTCAGACTGGTGGATTCAAGAGGTAGTATCCTCCGGTTACAAGATAGTTTGCAGCCTGGCCGCCCCCAGGATTCATCAAATCTCATTTAGCTCAAAACCCCTTGTCAGCCCAGTGTCTCTCCCTGGCTGTCCAAGGCCTTCTAGATCTAGGTGTCATCTGGCAGGTGCCCTTGAAGGAAAGGGGCAAAGGCTATTATTCCAATCTTTTCATTGTGCCCAAAAAGGACGGGTCCATCAGACCTATCCTGGATTTAAAGATTTTCAACAAATTTGTCAGATTCAGACACTTTCGCATGGAGACTCTGCGCTCAGCTGTGACTTTCCTACACCCAGGGGACTTCATGACCTCTGTAGACATCAAGGATGCTTACCTTCATTTTTCTATCTTTCCAGGTCATCAGAGGTTCCTCAGGTTTGCTCTGGAGGATCAGCGCTACCAATTTGTGGCCTTGCCCTTCGGCCTCACCTCGGCCCCCAGGGTATTCACCAAGGTGCTGGCAGGAGTAATGGCCTTGCTGAGATCTCAGGGCATTCGCATTCTTCCCTACCTGGACGACATGCTTATTGCTTCTCAGTCCTTCCATCAGGCGGAATTGGACACTCAGAGGGTGGTGTCCACACTGGAATCATTCGGCTGGGTGATCAATCACCCCAAATCTTCCCTGTCTCCTTCCATGGTGAAGTCTTATACTTGGTGTGCCACACACCCCGCTTCACTTTTAAATATTCTTCACTTAATGGGTTAACTCACCGCCAGGTGACGTAGTGCAGAGAGGAAGTCTTGTAACGAGCCCCCTTCCGGCCTATATATACCTGGTACCTCCCTTCAATCACCAGTATTTTTCTCTCTGCTGGACGACAAGACAGAAGATTGAAGTCTCCTGCTTACAGGTAGCCGGGGTCTTGCCCCGGCACCCCCCTTTTGGTCTATTTTTGCCCGGTTTGAGTATTTATACCTTGATGGTGGAATGGAAGCCTCCCAGCCTAGGCTGCTCACTGGGCAAATGGTAGATGGCACTTTAAGTGCCTAGGAGCTTATCTCCTCCCGCTCGACCTCATGCGTGGGGCAATGCGGCTATCCGGCATGGTGATCCGGAAATGGGATGCCCCTGTCCCGAGGGTCCCCGTAGCCCCTTTTCTCTCCCGTTACGGTCCCTTCTCCCTTCGGGGGGGTAGAGGGATGTGTATTGTGTGTATGGTTTACTGTATGTTCATGTGTTTTGTTTATTTCAACGTTGTCAGGCTGCACTGCAAGTGAGTGTGCATATGGCCTGACTTTGATTCCTCCTTATATGGCAGTCTCTGTTTTGCGGGCTGCTGCTGCTGGCCTGTAGAGCCAGAGCTTTAGGGGTGACCGGGGCAGGCTGTATGGTGTCAGGCTTGCTTTTGGCTGCCTGCGCTTTTCTCACCTTCTCCAGCTCCCCTCCCCCCTCCGCTTTTCTCCTTTGTTTTGATCGGCCACTCCCGCCTTCGCTGACATTTTCTGCCTGTCTCCACCACCTCTTTGGTTGAGTGCTGGGCTTTTGTAAGCCTTACTGGGGCAGGTAAGCGGCCTCACCTTGTGGGGCCGTCTATATTTTTATGGGTTTGACTGTTTATTAAAAAGTAATATATTTAATGGAAATATACTTTTGTTTTGAAAAAAAAAAAAAAAAAGGGAAAAATATATAATATATAAGGAGGAAAATCAGAGGCCAGTTTTATTGCCTCTTCAAAGCACTTGGTGCTGTGTATGTATGTTATATTGCATGTTGCCATTGGTTTCTGGGGGTTTTTACTGTTGGTTGTTTTTTTCCCCACAGATCCTGGGATTCCATCAATTAGTAGCCTCCCAGTTCTTTATTGCCTGGCTAGTCTCTTTTTCTCCTAAATTGGGACATATTTACTTTTATATACTTGCGTATATATATTTAAAAAAAAATATATATATATATAAAAAAAAAAAAAAAATATATATATATATATATATATATATATATATATATATACAATCTATATTTATATATAGATTATTAAGGGGGACCTTCCTTTTTGGAAAAAAAAAATATATATATATATAAATTAAAATCCTCCCTTCCGGGACATTTACAAATAAAGGGGCATCCCGGGTTGGCTTATGCCTTAAAGCCCAAAAATTGCGAATACCATAAATCACCATATGGAGGCTTCCGTTATTGCCGGAAACGGTTCTTCTGAGCCATTCGGGGGGTGCGTAAGTTGTGGGGTTCTACTCCCAGCTGATGATGTCTTTATTTGCATCCCTTGTGCAAAGCAGAGCATTGCGCGCCAGTCTGTTGCTTCGGCTGCTGGCCCATCGCAATCTTCATCATAGCCTACCTCGCCCTCCCTGTTCCGGACCCCGCATGACACTGTCAAAAGTGGGGATTCGCAGTCCGAGGTGGCGGCACGGTCGGCCAGCCCCTGGAAAGTAGTGCCCGTTAAAGCAGGGTTAAAGGCTGCTGCAAAACGGAGGCACCTGACTCCGGTACCTTCGGCTCCACAGGACGAGTTATGTGAGCCTGTGGAATGGTCCGATGGATCCCCGAACGAGGAAGAATTCCTGTTGGAGTCAGATGAGCCTGCAGATCAGCTTGAGGCTGATGCGATTGGCGATTGGTCGGAGGGGGTTGTTTTTGACACCCCCTCCATTCTGGCTCAAATGTTTAAAATTTTGAATTTAGATCCACCTGAGGCTGTCACCCTGCCAAAGGGTCAGTTGTTTAAGGAGCCTCAGCCGCGTTGGGTTTTTCCCAGACAACACCACTTTGAGAGGGTGGTCCTTAAGGAATGGGAACATCCCACGCGGTTATCTGGAATCCCTTCCAGTTGGGAAAAGCGTTATCCTTTTCCGCCAGAGTTGGTAAAGCTTTGGTCTGTCCCTCCTGACGTCGATACCCCTGTGCTAGGGCTCTCCAGTACGGCTATGGTACAGTCTGCTGAGACCACTGTCCCTAAAGATGGGGAAGATCGTCGGATTGACCAATACGTGCGCCATGGTTTTATTTATTCCGGGTCAGCGTTGCGCCCGGTGTGTGCTTCAGCCCTTCTTCTATTGGCGATTAGGTCTTTAATTCAGGGGCTATATGAGGATCTCAATCCCGCTTGTAAACAGTTTACTGCGCTTAAGCAGTGTGAATCTTTTTGTGTCCTATGTCCTATCCGCTCAGGACGATGCGCTGGCTATGAGTAGCAAGGCAGCGGCTATGCTGGTGGCTATTCGCCGGTCAGTATGGCTGCGTCAGTGGTCGGCAGACGCAGTTTCTAAGAAGGTGCTCACAGCTCTCCCCTTTTTGGGGTTGCGTCTGTTTAGGGAGAAAATTGATTCAGTCGCAAAGGGTGGTAAGATGCCACAACGCAAGAGGCCTCGTGGCCCCTTTAGGGGGGCAGGTTCCGGTAGGCCTTCCTTTCGAGGATTCAGAGCGGGCAGGGGGGCTTCCTTTCCCGCTACCAGAGGTGCAGGTTGGACTCGGGGGAAGGGGCCGTGGCCGGCCCACTCAGTCCTGGGGCACCAAGCCCAAACCTGCTGATAAGCCCTCTCAGCAATGAGGGGCTGCCCTCACCCGTGCGGGTGGGGGGACTATGGCGACACTTCTCCCAGGTTTGGAACCAAGTGGTTCCAGGCAGATGGATCCAGGAGGTAGTGTCGGCCGGTTACGACCTGGAATTCGAGTCCCCGAGAAAGATGGGTCGGTTCGTCCCGGCCTGGACTCTCATCAACACAGAGTGTTTCTTCCTTTTGCCCAAATTCACACGAGAACGCTTCAGCTTTTTCTGTTAGCGTCTTGGGACCAGCAGCCTCGGTCGCTGGATCCGTCCTTCCAGTTGTCCTCCCGGGTCCGGCAGTCCCTCCTGTGGTGGTTGGTCTCGACCAATCTCGTGTAGGGCAGGTTTTTCCTGACCCTCCTTTGGAAAATTGTCACCGCGGACGGCAGTCTGTCGGGATGGGGCGGATTCTGGAAGGAGCTGCAGTTTCAGGGGCAGTGGGGACCTCAAGAGGCCCACTTACCCACCAATATTCTGAAACTGAGAACCATCCGTCGGGTGCTTGCTCTCCTGACTCAGCACGTTCTGGGCCTTCCGGTCCAGGTGCGTTCAGACAATCAAACAGCGGTTGCTTACATCGGTCATCAGGGAGGGACTCGCAGTCTGAGTGCTCTCAGAGAAGTGTCCCTGATCCGGGCCTGGGCGGAGTCCCATGTTCCTTGTCTCTCAGCGGTTTACATTCCAGAGGTGAAGAACCAGGTAGCGGACCGGTTGAGCAGGGGCTCTCCCCGTCTGGGAGAATGGGCTTTCCATCCTCGGGTGTTTCGCTCACTGTGTCTCCGATGGGGGACCCCGGAGGTGGACCCGTTTGCCTCTCGCAGGCTCCCGAACTTCGTGTCGCTCTCCCAGGATCCTCTGGCTCTGGCAGTGGACGCCATGTCCCTGAGCTGGGGAGTTCTGGGATTTCTATACCTGTTTCCTCCGATGCCCATGCTGGGCAGGGTGCTTCGGAAGTTGGCTCTGGAAAAGGTGTCCTCCGTTCTCATGGCCCCAAGGTGGCCAAGGCGAGTGAGGTTCGCAGACATCGTTCGGCTGGCAGTGGACCAGTTCGTTCTGCCTCTTCGGCCCGTTCTGCTCACTCAGGGTCAATTGTGTTACCCCAATTTACCAGCGCTGGGTTTGATGGCCTGGCTGCTGAAACCTCCATCCTGAAGGAGGAGGGTCTTTCGGATTCAGTCATTAAGACTCTGATCAGTGGCCGGAAGAGGTCTTCTTCCGTCACCTACTATAGGACTTGGAAAGCCTATATCGCTTGGTGTGAGATAAGATCTTTTCCTTGTAGGGTCTTTTCGGTCTCCAGGATTCTGGAGTTTTTACAATCAGGGCTGGATTCTGGTCTCCAGCTAAGTACGTTGAAAGGGCAGGTCTCTGCCTTATCTATCTTTTTTTCAGAAGCGTGTTGCGCTTAAGCCTTTAGTTAAAACTTTTTTCCAGGGGGTTACGCATGTGCGGCCTCCCAGGAAACCATTACTCCCGGTTTGGGATTTGAATTTGGTTCTTTCTGCTCTTCAGGCTCCTCCTTTTGAGCCTTTGCAAGATATTGCTTTGTCTACCCTGACTCAGAAGATTGTCTTCTTGGTAGCGATCACTTCGGTCCGGCGTGTCTCGGAGTTGGCGGCCTTGTCTATCCAGGCGCCTTACTTTGAGAGGCATCAGGATAAAGTGGTCTTTCGGTTCAAGCCAGACTTTCTTCCTAAGGTTGTTTCTGCTTTTCATTTGAACCAAGATATTGTTCTTCCCTCCTTGTGTCCTAATCCTAAGAATGACAAAGAGAGGGTTTTGCATTGTTTGGATGTAGTACGCTGTGTTAAGTACTACTTGATTATCACGTCTCCTTTTCGTAGGACGGATTCCTTTTTTGTTGTGCCCCATGGGCCTAAGAAGGGTTTGGCACCAGCCAAATCTGCCATTAGCAAGTGGATACGTCAGGCCGTTACTGCGGCCTATTCTGCTAAGGGGAAAGTTCCCCCTTTTCGTATCACTGCTCATTCTACTCGCGCCATTGGGGCGTCTTGGGCTTTTCAGCACCAAGCTTCTGTTGAACAAGTTTGTAAGGCCGCCACTTGGTCTTCTGTTCACACTTTTTCTAAGTTTTACAAAGTTGATGTGCGAGCCTCAGCGGATGCTGTTTTTGGCCGCAAAGTTCTGCAGACTGCAGTCATTTAAGTTATGCTTCACCTGGCTTTGAGATGCCCATCCTTTGTGGACACTGCTTTTGGATGTCCCATTAAGTGAAGAATATTTAAAAGTGAAGCGGGGTGTGTGGCACACCAAGAATAATACCATTTTGTGAGTACTCACCTGAAAAATGGATATTGTTGGTGTGCCACACACCCCGCTTCACTCCCACCCTTTTCGGTATTTCCAAAGCCTTTATATGGTGAAGCTTTTTGTTTATATCAAATTGATTTTGAGGTTACCGGTGGAATACTGGTACCTTGTCTTTCTGCTTTTTTAATATACTGGTGATTGAAGGGAGGTACCGGGTATATATAGGCCGGAAGGGGGCTCTTTACAAGACTTCCTCTCTGCACTACGTCACCTGGCGGTGAGTTAACCCATTAAGTGAAGAATATTTAAAAGTGAAGCGGGGTGTGTGGCACACCAACAATATCCATTTTTCAGGTGAGTACTCACAAAATGGTATTTTCTGGGCATGATTCTGGATTCAGCTCAGGTCAAGATCTTTCTTCCTCAGCAGAAGTGGAGGTCCTTCAAGAGAAAGTTCAGCTCCTGCTGTCTTGTCCCCATCCATCCATCAGGCAGGGAATGCAGCTGGTGGGCCTGATGGTGTCCTGCTTAGAGGCGGTTCCATATGCTCAGTTCCACATGAGGCCTTTTCAGCTTCACCTTTTGTCAGTATGGGATCGGGACCCTGTGTCCCTGGATCAGGTGTTTGTCTTGTCCCCTCAGGTCAGGCGGTCTCTAGTGTGGTGGTTGGTCTCAGGGAACCTGCTGGGGGGCTGGTCCTTTCTGGCCCCCTGCTGGGAGACTGTCACCACGGATGCCAGTCTGACAGGTTGGGGGGGATTCTTGAAGTCCCTGAAATTCCAGGGTCAGTGGGGCCCTCAGGAGGCCCATGCCCCTATCAACACTCTGGAATTGAGGGCAATCAGGTTGGTTCTCGCCCACTTAACCCCTCACCTGAGGGGTCGGGCTGTTCAGGTCCGCTCAGACAACCAGACAGTGGTTGCCTACATCAATCATCAGGTAGGGACCCGGAGCAAGAGGGCCCTCAAGGAAGTGTCCCTGATTCTGTCCTGGGCAGAGGAGAATGTTCCCTGCATCTCAGCTGTGTACATCCCGGGGGTGGAGAATCTTGGGGCAGACTCTCTGAGCAGGGGGACCTCTCGTCTGGGAGAGTGGTCCCTCAGCGGTAGGGTGTTTCGCTCCCTGTGCCACCGCTGGGGTCAGCCAGATGTGGATCTATTTGCGGCTTGTCACAATTGCAAGCTTCCAGTCTTTGTTTCTCTGTCCCAGGATCCTCTGGCCTTGGCCACAGATGCCCTGGCAATGTCCTGGACGAGGTTCCAGCTCCTGTATGTGTTTCTCCCGCTTCCACTACTGGGCAGGGTGCTGCGCAAGATAGTTCAGGAAGGGGTGCCAACCATCCTGGTGGCCCCCTGTTGGCCAAGAAGAGTGTGGTTCGCAGACATCGTGCAGTTGGCAGTAGATCAGTACGCTCTACCACAGGTTCCAGATCTGCTCACTCAGGGACACCTACGCCGCCTGGCTGTTGAAACCTCCATCTTGATGGAAAAGGGCTGCCTGCCTCGGTGGTGAATACCATGATCAGGGCTAGGAAGAGTTCCTCTTCTTCCATCTATTACAGGGTCTGGCATACTTGACTGGTGTGAGTCCCACTTGCTTCCCTGTCGTGTGTTTTCTATGCCTAGGATTCTGGAATTTCTCCAACATGGTTTGGATCTGGGTCTTCAGCTCAGTACTCTGAAAGGCCATGTGTCTGATTTGGCTATTTTCTTCCAAAGATCCTTTGCTCAGCCTCCCCTGGTCAAGACCTTTTTCCAGGGGGTTACTCACGTGCGTCCCCCACGTAAGCCTATGTTACCAGTCTGGGACTTGAACTTGGTCTAGTCTGCCCTGCAGGGGTCTCCCTTTGAGCCCTTGCAAGGGGCCCCTTTGTCCATTCTTACGCTTAAGGTGGTCTTTTTGGTGGCTATCACTTCTGTTAGGCGTGTTTCTGAGTTGGCGGCGCTTTCCAACAAGCCTCCTTATTTTGAGAGACGCCAGGACAAGGTGGTGTTTCGTTTTAAGCCAGATTTTCTACCTAAGGTTGTTTCTGCCTTTCATCTCAATCAGGACATTGTTTTGCCTTCTGTGTCCTAATCCTAGTAACCCTTCTTTGGACGTAGTCAGAACTCTGAAGTTCTATTTGGTGGCTACTGAATCCTTCAGGAAGACTGATACTCTTTTTGTGCTTCCATCTGTACCTAAGAAAGGCCTGGCTCCGGCAGTCCACTGTCAGCAAGTGGATACGTCAGGCTGTAATACAGGCCTACTCTGCTAAGGGGAAGGAGCCTCCCTTCCGCCTTACTGCTCATTCTACTCGTGCTATTGGTGCCTCTTGGGCTTTTCAGCACCAAGCTTCTGTTGAACAAGTTTGTAAGGCCGCTACTTGGTCTTCTGTTCATACTTTTTCAAAGTTTTACAAGGTTGATGTTAGGGCTTCAGCTGATGCTGCTTTTGGCCGCAAGTTTTCTGAAGTGGTTTGCTGTTACTTTTGGGGATCCCACCCTACCTTACGGACACTGCTATTGGATGTCCCAAGTGTAAGGAATATCTTCTGGAACAGGACGTGCTGTATACTTAGAATAATACAATTCTGTGATTACTCACCTGTAGAATTGGTATTATATGTATACAGCACGTCCTGTTCCACCCCACCCTTGTTATCATTATCTTTAGTTACCTCTTTATGGTGATTGTTTTTATGTTCAAATTTCATATAATGGTTATAGTTCTCCCGGTCTCTTGCTAACTGCTTTTCAATACTGGGGATTTTGTGGGAGGTCCCGGGTATTTATGGGGCCGGGAGGAGCCACTTTTCTGTCTCTGCGCCATCTACTGGAGTGTGTCCCAAGTGTAAGGAATATCTTCTGGAACAGGACGTGCTGTATACATATAATACCAATTCTACAGGTGAGTAATCACAGAATTGTATTTTCCTGAGAACTGTCTGCCGTGACTACGTCATTGAGCAAACGAACTACATCCCCGGTGGCGTGCTCCTGCTTCAGCCTTTCAGATAGCCCTATTCTAATCAATTAGAGGCATTTGCTGAACGACATAGTCACAGCAGACAGCTCACATTGGACAAGAGGCTGCACCTGTGCTGTTGGAACCAGGAAGAGGTGAGTGAAAAGCAGTGTTCTGAGAAGTCATTTTCATTACTGTAAGCCCATGGCTTAGGAATGTCTATTCTTGACATTTTTAATTTTTTATTCTTAGTATACAGTACGTCCTGCTCCAGATATAGTACTTACACTTGGGTTATCCTCCGCCAGATGGCGCTGCACTGCAGAGACATGCAAAACAGGCTCCTCCCGGCCCCTCAAATACCCAGGGACCTCCCACAAATCCCCAGATTTCTCTGCAGTGCTGACTGCGCAGACATGAAGTATCACTCTCTCGCAGGTGAGCGGGGCTATTAAAGCCTGCGGCCCTGTTGGACTATTCCCACCCGTCCTCTTGTGATGTGCCTCCCAGCCTGGGCCGCGCTTGTCTTTTTTACTAACGCAAATGGCGCCGCAGCGCGCGTCTTTTCCTCCATTTGGATGTTCCGCGCCGGGCGGCGGCGTTACCTCAGACGCTTCTGCGTTATCATTGGCTGCTTGTCTGTGGGCTTCGCGCCCTTCGGGGGGCGGGGCCTGGCTTGGCGCGCCCTGCGTCGCGGCCCGCTCTGGCCCGCCCTTTGAGGTACTCTCGGCGCCATTTTGTCAGCACGCGCGCGTGTGGCGGTTATACTTACCGCGGTCCTTAAGTGCCCTCGCGGGCATTTTTATGCTCATTGTAGTGTGTTTGCTTCTGACACCCCTTCACCCTGTCTGCTTCGAGATCTATGTGCTATGAGCACGTTCATCTTAACGACAGCACTTGTAACCGAGGAGCGCAGCCTAGTCATCTTATATATAAGGATCAATGGCCGCTGTTATGAGAACAGACGGGTGTAGCCATTGACTTCTCCCGTGCCGGTGTAATTGATAGTTGGTAAAATTACTCCCACTTCCCTAGCGGGTCATTGGGGCATCCAGGGTTGCTTATAGCGTAAATCCCTACTGGCATATTGAGCCTAAATAATCATCATATGGAGGCATCTCAGAATTATGTGACCGGGGTCCCTCTGGGACAAGACCGGCTGTGTATGGACAACCCCATGCTGATGCTGACAGGGCACGGGTCTGCGGACCCTGTGCAGAGCAAGCACTGGCTCTGCAATCAGGTCTGCCAGTGGCTGCACCTCGCTTCAATTCACCTATTTCCCCATGCTTAAATCTCACTCCTGCTGAGTCGCATACAAGTGGGGATTTGCAGCCTGTTGCGTCTTCCAGACTGCCTACGGCTGAACAGATTATTGCGAGGTTGTCAGAGCGCAAGGGCCCTGGTAAGAAGTGGCACTTGACGCCTCCGGTTACTGTTTTTCCTATGGGAACTGAGGAGTTTTCTACTCCGTGTGACTATTCCCCTTCTGATGAAGGAGAACTATTCTCTGACGCAGGCTCATCTGATGAGAGGCCGAGGAGTCATGACGATTCTGGACCTGAATACTGGGCCCAGTGTGACACTGATGATCTGTTGATGAAGGTCTTTGAGGTTCTGGCTATCTTTCTCCCTGGTGAGGCTCCCAAGCAGAAAGGGGAGCGTTTCCATACAGCAACATCACGTTTGGAATTCCTGGAGCAGGCACATTTCCATACTCTTGTGCTCAAGGAATGGGAGTACCCGAGTAAACTGCCAGGGGTCCAAGGGGACTGGGATAGGAAGTACCCTTTCCCCCCTGAGGTGGTTAATTGTTGGTCATCCCCCCCCCGTGGTGGATGCCCCGATCATAGGGGTTCCTAACCCCCCCCTTTATTGCAGCCCCTGCTTATACTACCCTTCGGGATGCTGAGGACCGGCTCATGAATCTGCTGGCCTCCCACGCCTTTACATGTGCAGGGACGGCGCTGCGCCCGGTATGGGCCGCGGCTATTACTGCTGTGGCCGCTAGAACCCTAATTAGCAAGATGCTTGCTCGTCCCCCTGATGATCTCCCCTGGAATGTGTTTAATGCACTCTCCAGTTGTGATGTGTTTGTAAAATTTATCCTATTAGCGTTGGATGACACTATTAGAATGTGTGCAAGAACTTCTGCCCTTGTGGTGGCTATACGTCGCTTGGTCTGGCTGCGATAGTGGGGTGCTGACGATGCTTCTAAAAAGACTCTTACTGGGCTTCCCTTTAGAGGGCTACGCCTGTTGGGGCCCGTCTAGACCTGTTTGGTAAGATGGGTAAGTCACCGCAACGCAGGCGGCGCTCTCGGCCCCCTCAGGGCACCCCTCCCCCCCCACCATAGTGTTAAACAAGAACCAGGGCTGTCCTTCGCGGGGACTCGTGCAGACTCCTGCCCCGGGAGCAGCAGACAACGCCCTGGCCCCTCCAGCGGGGCTAAGCCTAAATCTTCCACCAAGCCCCCTCAAGCATGATGGGGTGCCCTCGCCCGCCTGGGTGAGGGGATGGCTGCGGCACTTTGCTCTTGTCAGGAAGCATCACGCCTCATACTGGTGGATTCAGGAGGTAGTGTCCTCCGGATACAAGATAGAGTTTGCTGCACGGCCTCCCCCAAGATTATCAGGTTCCGGGTACTCCTGGCCCCTGCATCTGTTCAGGTACTGGCACAGGCCATGCAAGGCTTGCAGGGTCTGAGGGGTCACTTGCAGATTGACCTTAACAGGCAGAGGCAGGGGCCGCTACACCAGCCTTTCCACAGTCCCCCAAAAGGATGGGTCAGTCTGGCCCATTCTGGATTCACAGGTTCTCAGCATTTCTCCAATTACAGGCAGTTTCTGCATGGGATGGGCCATCAGCGCCTTGCGCCCAGGGGGCTTCTTGTCGTCTGTGGAGCTCTAAGATGCTTATGTTCACATCCCTGTGCCTTCAGGACACCGAGGCTCTTCAGGTTCGTGTTGGAAGTCCAACATTGCTAATTTGTGGCCTTGTTATCTGGCCTCTCTTCAGCTCCCAGAGTGCTCACCCAGGTGCTGACGGGGGTGCTGTCTCTGATGAGACCAAGGGGCGTCCGCGCGATGACCTACCTGGACGCCCTTTTTCACTTCCCAGTCTCTGCGTCAGACTAAGTTGGATACCCGGCTGGTGGTGTCCATTGGGAGTCATTTGGATGGGTGATCAATCACCCCAAGTCCTCATTGTCCCCTTAATTGGTAACTCCATTCCTAGGAATGAATCTGGATTCGGTTCAAACGAGAATCTTCCTTCTCAGCAATAAAGTGGACAATCTGGTTGCATGGGCTCAGTCCCTCATCGCTGTCCCGGTCCCTTCACCAGGCAGGGATGCAGCTGGTGGGCCCGTTGGTGGCTTGCTCAGAAGAGGTCCCTTATGCTCAGTTCCCCTTGGGCCCTTCTGCGACTTCTATTGTTAATACAGGACAGGGATCCAGCATCTCTGGAGCAGGGTCTGTGTGCCTTCCCACCTGGTAAGGAGGTCCCTCTTGGAGTGGACGAACTCAAGGAACCTGTCTGGGGGCAGTTCCTTCTTGCCCCTTCCTGGAAACGGTCACCATGGATGCCAATCTATCAGGTTGAAGGGGGGGTTTCTTCTGAAATTCCCTGCGATTCTGGGGGAGGTGGGGCCCTTAGAAGGTCCTTACGCCTATTGATGTTTGAAATAGTGAGTTGGTTCTATCTCGCTTGACTACTCCTCTTCTGGGCCTGCCAGTTTGGGGGCGCTCGGTCTGTCTGACGACAGTGTCCTACATTAATCATTTGGGAGGGGCCTGGATCTGGAGGACCCTCCAGGAAGTGTCTATGATCCTAACCTGGTGGAGACAATGTTTCCTGCATATCAGTGATATTCGCTCCGGTGGGGGTCCTCCTGCGACAGGATGTGCTAATCCCTGTGTCACTATGGGGTCCAACTAGTTGTGGATCTGTTTGTGTCCCATCACAATCACAAGCTTCCGGCCCTTGTCTCCCTGTACCAGGATCCTCTGGCCTTGGCCACGGATGCCCTAGCAATGTCATGGCAGGACTTTCAGCTCCTGTATGTCCTCCCTCCATTCCCCCTGCTGGGCAGGGTTATGTGCAAAATTGCTCTGGAATGGGTGCCAGCAATTCTGGTGGCCCCAGGTGGCCATGAAGAGTGTGGTTTGCAGACGTGGTGCAGATGGCAGTAGACCAGTACGTTCTGCCAAGGGTGCCAGATCTGCTTACTCAGGGCCCCTTACGCCATCCCAATTTACAAACTCTGGCCTTGATGGCCTGGCTGCTGAAACTTCCATCTTGATGGAAAAAGGGCTTGTCCGCTTCAGTGGTTGATACCATGGTGAAGGCTAGGAAGAAAACTTCTTCCATCTATTACAGGGTATGGCCTACCTACTTTGACTGGTGTGAGTCTAGGTCTCTTCCCTGTTGGGTGTTTTCAGTCACCAGGGTTCTGGAGTTCTTACTGCATGTTTGGAGTCGGGACTCCAACTCAGTACTCGGAAGGTTCAGGTTTCTGCCCTGTCTGTCGTCTTTCAGAAGTCTTTTGCTCTGCAATCTTTGGTTAAGACTTTCTTTCAGGGGGTTACTCAGGTCCCTGTTGGGATATGAACTAGGTTTTGTCTGCCTTGCAGGGTGCTCCCTTTGGCTGGTCTGGCTGTACTTACCCTCAAGGTTGTCTTTCTGGTGGCTTTTACTTCGGTTAGGCGTGTGTCTGAGCTGGCTGCTCTGTCTATCTAGCCCCCTTATTTTGAGAGAAACCAGGTTAAGGTGGTGTTCCGCTTTAGGCTGGACTTTCTGCCTAAGGTGGTGTCTGCTTTTCATTTGAATCAAGATATTGTTCTTCCTTCATTGTGCCCTAATCCTAGCAATGCTAAGGAAAGGGTTCTGCATTCCTTGGATATGGCCAGGTGTCTGAAGTGTTACCTGGTAGTCACTGCTTCCTTCGGGAAAACTGATGCTCTTTTGGTGGTCCCTTCTGGGCCCAGGAAGGGTTTGGCTCCTGCCATGTCTACTATTAGCAAATGGATCTGTCAGGCCGTGATTCAGGCCTATTCTGCTAAGGGGAAGAGTCCTCCCTTCCGCCTTACTGTTCATTCTTCTCGTGCTATTGGTGCCTCTTTGGCCTTCCAGCACCAGGCTTCTGTTGAACAAGTTTGCTAGGCCGCTATTTGGTCTTCTATTCATACCTTTTCAAGGTTTACAAGGTTGATGTTACGGCTCAGCTCATGCTGTCCTTGGCCGCAAGGTTTTGCAGGTGACAGTGGTTTAAACTGTCTGCTGTTGCCTTTTTTGTTGGGGATCCCACCCTACTTTATGGACACTGCTATTGGATGTCCCAAGTGTAAGTACTATATCTGGAGCAGGACGTACTGTATACTAAGAATAATACAATTCTGTGAAATACTCACCTGTAGAATTGATATTATTTGTATACAGTACGTATACAAGGGCTCCTGGAGGCTGACTCTGTAAGTGGCTGCTTGGAAGTGGTGAGTTAAAGCAGGATCTCCTGTGGTAAGCTTGGGGAAACTGAGCTAATTTGGTAAGTAAAATATAGCAAACTGTGTTTGTTTTATTTTTGTGAATCAGTGTGTTAATGCTGGCACAAATTTAAACAAAAGAAAAAAAAAAGTTTTTTTCTTCTTCACTTTCTCTCTCTTGGATTCCTGCTGAGGCCTAATTGAGGCCTAATTGAAGCAGGTGTGTTATAATGCAGCACACAACTCGTGGAGCTTGCTCCTGGAGGCTGACTCTGTAAGTGGCTGCTTGAAAGTGGTGAGTTAAAGCAGGATCTCCTGTGGTAAGCTTGGGGAAACTGAGCTCATTTGGTAAGTAAAATATAGCAAACTTGTTTTATTTTTGTGAATCAGTGTGTTAATGCTGGCACAAATTTAAACAAAAAAAAAAGGGGTTTTTTTTCTTCACTTTCTCTTCTCTTGGATTCCTGCTGAGGCCTAATTGAAGCAGGTGTGTTATAAGGCAGCACACAACTCGTGGAGTTTGCTCCTGGAGGCTGACTCTGTAAGTGGCTGCTTGGAAGTGGTGAGTTAAAAGCAGAAGTGCTGAAGCTGTAAGTATCTGCCTTTGATTTCATATTGTTATTTTAAGTGTTGTAAATTCTACACTTGGTGTTCCCACAAATTGATACAATGGGTTCCATGCCTAACAATGCTGTCCTGTGTACAGCTTGTGCTATGTATGCACTTTTTGATCAATCGGTCGATGGTGGATATATATGCCCCGGATGTCTGCGAATCACTGATTTGGAAGCCGTCATTCACGATCTAAATAAGCAATTGGCAACACTGAGAGACATTGTTATCATGCAAAAGAGTCTGGATCTCACTGAGCTGGAACTCAATGGGTCAGGGGAGGGGGAGGGTGGTAGTATAGGGGGAGAGGAAAAGCAGGAAAATGAGGCAGCTAGCTGGATAACAGTTAGAAGGCGGGGTAGGGGTAAAAGTTACAGGGAGGCTAGCCCTGAACAGGCACCTCCAAACAAGTTTGCCCGGTTGGCAGATGAGGAGGATGTTAGCTCAGGGATGGCACAGCTGCAGCAAGACACATCTGTCGTCTCCAGTAAGAAAGGGAGGGGAAATGGGAGAACAGGGCAGGCAAGACAAGTGCTGGTAGTGGGTGACTCTTATTATTAGGGGAACAGACAGGGCAATCTGTCACAAAGACCGGGATTGCCGAACAGTTTGTTGCCTTCCTGGGGCAAGAGTACGGCATGTAGCGGAGCGGGCTGACAGATTATTGGGAGGGGCTGGCATGAACCTAGCGGTCATGGTGCATATTGGCACAAATGACATAGGAAGAAGTAGGTGGAAGGTCCTTAAAAATGATTTCAGGGACTTAGGCCGTAAGCTTAAGGCAAGGACCTCAACTGTAGAATTCTCAGAAATACTACCAGTACCAAGAGCCACACCAGAGAGGAAGCGGGAGATTAGAGAGGTAAACAGGTGGCTCAAAAATTGGAGTAAAAAGGAGGGGTTTGGGTTCTTAGATAACTGGGCCGACTTCACAGTGGGCTACAGGTTCTTTGGCAGGGATGGGTTGCACCTCAATGGGGAGGGTGCATCTGTTCTGAGGGAGAGGATGGCTAAAAGGTTAAAGGAGTGTTTAAACTAAGCACTGGGGGGGAGGGTAAAAGCAGTTACAAAGGGGAAGTTAGGAAAGAAAGTGACAGTGGGTGTAGACATGAAACTGGGGGTGGAGAGGGGGGAGGGGTTAGCACATCTAGCAGGAATAAGGGCAATATACAAAATTATCTAAATTGTCATACGCATTTGAAATGCATGCTTACAAATGCTAGAAGCTTGACTAATAAAATAGATGAACTAGAATTGATAATAACAGAAGAGCAATATGACATAGTGGGGGTAGCAGAGACCTGGCTGGATGAAAGCTATGACTGGACAGTAAATTTACAGGGATACTGTGTGTTTAGGAGGGACCGTAACAAACGCAAAGGGGGTGGAGTCTGCTTAATTGTAAAATCCTCTCTACAACCCACTCTGCGGGAGGATATATGTGAGGGGAATGACCATGTGGTGTCTGTATGGGTAGAAATACATGGAGGGAGAAACAAAAATAAAATACTGATGGGGGTTTGCTATAAACCTCCAGATATATCTGAATCCATAGAAAATATGATGCTAAGGCAAATAGATATAGCCGCTAAACTAAATGAGGTAGTGATTATGGGGGACTTTAACTACCCAGATATAGACTGGGATGCTGAAACATGTGTTTCGCATAAAAGTAATAGTTTTTTTATCTAAAACAAAAGATGGCTACCTTTCCCAAGTAGTACAAGCTCCAACAAGGGGGAAAGCCATATTGGACCTAATACTAACCAATGTAACAGACAAAGTAATAAAGGTACAGGTTGGGGGACACCTTGGAAGCAGTGATCATAATATCATTAATTTCTAATTAGCAGTCACTAGGGTGCCTTATCAAGGAGCCACAAAAACGCGGGACATCAAAAAGGCAAAAGTTTGACCAACTTAGAAATGCCCTACACTGCATTGACTGGGAAAATGCCCTTAAAAACAAAAGCATGGATGCTAAATGGGATACTTTCAAAGGAATACTTAATTTTCATTGTGACAGATATATACCTTACAGGAATAAAACTATTAGATGTAAACCGATGTGGCTAAATAAAAAGGTTAAGAGGGCAATAAACAACAAAAAAAAGGCATTTAAACGTTTAAAGCAGGAAGGGACAGTGGAAGCGTTAAAAAACTACAAAGAAGAAAATAAACAATGTAAACAACAGATAAGGGCAGCTAAGTTGGAGATAGAAAGACTGGTCGCGAAAGAGAGTAAAACTAACCCCAAATTATTCTTTAGCTACGTAAACCGTAAAAGGTACAAACCTGAGGGTGTGGGCCCCCTGAAAAGCAAGGAGGGGACCCCTATAGAGGCAAATGAGGAGAAAGCAAATTTGCTTAACAACTTCTTTGCTTCTATATTCACAAAAGAATTTGACATGCCGAGTGAAATGCAGGGGAATAACCTCAAACCCTCCATTAAATGTCACTGGTCTAACCAAGGAAGAAGTCCAGCACCGTCTCAAGCAGATAAAAATCGATATATCACCGGCACCAGATGACATACATCCTCTTGTTTTAAGAGAGTTATGTACAGTAATAGACAAGCCGTTATTTCTAATATATTCTTGGTGTGCCACACACCCCGCTTCACTTCTTAAATATTCATCACTTCATGGGTTAATCCACCGCAGGTGACGTAGTGCAGAGAGGAAGTCTTGTAACGAGCCCCCTTCCGGCCTATATATACCTGGTACCTCCCTTCAATCACCAGTATTTTTTCTCTCTGCTTGCTGACAAGTCAGAAGTTGGAAGTCTCCTGCTTACAGGTAGGCCGGGGTATTCTTACCCCGCCACCCCCCTTTTGGTCTATTTCTGCCCGGTTTGAGTTTGTATACCTTTATGGTGAAATAGTAAGCCTCCCAGCCTTGGCTGCTCACCAGGCAAATGGTAGATGGCACTTTAAGTGCCTAGGAGCTTATCTCCTACCGCTCGACCTCATGCGTGGGGCAATGCGGCGAACCGGCATGGTGATCCGGAAATGGGATGCCCCTGTCCCGAGGGTCCCCATAGCCCCTTTCTCTCCTGTTGGGGGGTGGTGAGGGTGTGCTTTAGTATGTGTGTTTCACTGTATCACTGCATGTTAACATATATGTCATGTTTATACATTCACTGTAGCATGTGTATATTTTGGGTCTGCTTTAGGGCAGCTTGCGCTGGGTATGGGCTGGCCACCTCTCTGGCAGTTGGTTGCTTGTGGCCCCCTACCCCCTCCCCCCTCTCCCCTCTCCTCGCCTGGCATTCATTGAGCTTTGTCAGCACATGCGGTTTTCACCCTCCGCTGCCTGGACGCGCGTGCTGGATCAGCTGTAAAGTGTTCCAGCTGATCAGCGTAGGGGGGGGGGGGCGGGGGCGCGGCGCCGACGTCATGCGGCGTCTGGGGCGGGCCCAGCGTCCCAGCTTCCTTCAAAACAGGAAGGCACGTGGGCGCACGGCCGCACTTTGTCTTCTGCCGGCTCATGGCTGCTGGCTGCAGGCTTACCGGCTGATTGCGGTACAGGTAAGCGGCCCCTACCGTTGGGGCCGTTAAATGGGAGATATTGTTTAATAATACAGTGAGAAATCACTATTATCAAGGGGGCGTCATTTAACCCTTTTGTTGCCAAGCACGTAACACCTACGTGCTGGCTTGGCTGGGCCTTAAGTGCCAAGCACGTAGGTGTTACGTGCTTGACTTTCCTCGCTTGTAGTTTAAAAAGTAAAAACAACAAATACTCACCTGACCCCTTGTTGGATCCGGCCGGGTCTCCTCTTTAATTTGGTGCCATCCGATCCCCCGTGGGGGGTCGGATGGCTCCAGGAGAGCCCCCGGAATAGGCCGCCCCCCCCCCGCTTCTGCAGCAGCAGCTTCTAACTGTAAAAAAAAAAAAAAATAAAAATGACATTCACTTACCTGTGTGTGCGCTGGCTCCCGCTGTCCCTCCTCTTCACCTGGGGGGCCTCCGATCCCCCCCCAGGACTTACCGATCTTCAGGAGAGAGCCTGGGAGGCTCTCTCCTCTCTTCTGCACGATGGCGGCCGCCATCATGCCTCTAAGCCCCGCCCCCTTGGGGGCGGGGCTTATGAAGTCATCCCGGCCCCGATCTCAGGCTTCAGCCTTCTCAGCTTCTCAGATGCCGGTGATCGGTGCCCTGGAAGGAGGTGGCAGGAGATCCTCTGATCTCCTGCCTTCTCCTTCTCTGGATGCCGATCACCGGCATCTGTCAGCTGAGCGGCGAGGGACAAGAGCTTGCAATCGAAGGTAAGTACAGTAAAAAAAAATTTTTTTTTTTTCTAATAAAATACTTTTTATTATTGTGTGGTGTTTTTTTTTCACATTAACCCTTTGTGAGCTGGTAAGGGGTCCATGAGACCCCTTATACCAGTTCACAAGGCTGGGGGGGTGGCAAGTCACCTGCCCTAGCGGGTGGCTTGCCATTAACCCCCGCACCCCCATTACCTGCCTCCCCAAAGGCCAGGGGGGGGCAGAAGAGCCCGGGCCCACATAGGCTATGTGGGCTCGTAGGCTGCAGGGTGGGGGGGCCACCAAAGCTGGCCCCCCCACTCTGTGCCTACAAGCCCCCATAGCTGGTCCCGGGCTGGTTACTTTGGGTAAGGGGGACCCCACGTCATTTTTTTTTTTGGATTTTGAAGGGTTTTTAACCCTTCAAAATCCAAAAAAAAAATGGGGTCCCCCTCCCCGGGAAGGGGGACCCTATGTCATTTTTTTTTTTAATTAACCATTTGTCATCCAGCAGCTATAAAAGGCTTCTGGGCAGGAAAGGGTGTCTACCTATACATATGTGGTATCGCTGTAACCGGGAGAAATTGGGGTTTCTCACGCAATAAGATTTTATTGACAAACTTACATTTTTTATTACAAAAAAACTCTACAAATTGTAAAAAAATGTTTTTTTTTTGTTTTTTTTCACACATTTCACCCACAAAAATTGAGAATACACCTAAAAAATACAAACAAGACATTTCATGTTAAAGCCCAGACTCTGTTGAAAAAAACAATATATAATTTTCCTGGGAAATCCCTGGAAATCCCTTCAAAAATGACAGTTGAATATGTGTAGCGCAAAATGGTGAAACATCGTCTGGCAACAGGGAGTGGCAAATGCTGCAGGTAGGCTGGCAGCGAAAGGGTTAAGGGCACTTGGTGCCATACTTATATGTTATACACATGTGAAGGATCTGATGGTTGTTTTCTTGCCTTGCAGATCCTGGGATCCCTGCTTATGCTAGCCCTCCGGCTCTATGTGCCTGGCTAATTATTGGGATTGATTTGAATGTTTATATACATAGACTATATATAAGTATATATATATAGTTTCTATTAAAGGGGACCTAAACTTAAAAAAAAAAAAAAAAAAAAATTTTTATATAAATCCTCCCTTCCGGGACATTACTAAAATAAAGGGGGCATCCCGGGTCGGCTTATGCCTTAAAAGTCCCATTATTGCGAATACCATAAATCACCATATGGAGGCTTCCGTAGATTCCGGAAACGGTTCTGCTGTTCCGTTTGGGGGGTGCGTAGGTTGTGGGGTTCCACTCCCAGCTGATGATATCTTTATTTGCATCCCTTGTGCAAAACAGACTATTGCGCGCCAGTCCGTTGCTTCGGCTGCGGTGCCATCGCATCCTTCATCATCTCCTACCTCTCCATCCCTATTCCGGACCCCGCATGACACTGTCAAAAGTGGGGATTCGCATTCCGAGGCAGCAGCACAGCCCTGCCCCCGGAAAATGATGCCCGTTAAAGCAGCGTTTAAAACCGCTACAAAACGAAGGCACCTGACTCCACAGGACCAGTTTTGTGAACCTGTGGAATGGTCCGATGGATCCCCTGACAAGGATGAACTCCCGTCGGAGTCAGATGAGCCGACAGGTCAGCATGTGGCTGATGAGATCGGCGATTGGTCAGAGGGGGTTGTTTTTGACACCCCCTCCATTCTGGCTCAAATGTTTAATATTTTGAGTTTAGATACGCCTGAGGCGGCCGCCCCGCCAAAGGGTCAGTTATTTAAAGAGCCTCAGCCGAGTTTGGTCTTTCCCAGACAGCACCACTTTGAGAGGGTGGTTCTTAAGGAATGGGAACATCCCACACGGTTATCTGGAATTCCTTCCAGTTGGGGAAAAGCGTTATCCTTTTCCACCAGAATTGGTGAGGCTGTGGTCTGTCCCTCCGGACGTCGATACCCCTGTACTAGGACTCTCCAGCTCGGCTATGGTACAATCTGCTGAGACCACTGTCCCCAAAGATGGGGAAGATCGCAGGATTGACCAATACGCTCGACATGGTTTTATCTATTCCGGGTCAGCATTGCGCCCGGTATGTGCTTCAGCCCTTCTTCTATTGGCAATTAAGCCCCTAATTCAGGGGCTATATGAGGATCTTGATCCCGCTTGCAAACAGTTCACTGCACTTAAGCAGTGTGAATCTTTTGTGGCTTATGTCCTGGCCGCTCAGTCGAATGCGCTGACTATGAGTAGCAAGGCGGCAGCTATGCTGGTGGCTATTCGCAGGTCAGTATGGCTGCGTCAGTGGTCAGCAGACACGGCTTCCAAAAAGGTACTCACAGCCCTCCCCTTTTTGGGGTTGCGTCTGTTTGGGGAGAAAATTGATTCAGTCGCAAAAGATGGTAAGATGCCGGAGAGTGCGCATGCGTGCGGGAACGTGATGGTCGGGTGAACCAGCGTCCCCGCCGACCACGGAGTGTCCCGGCCCCCCCTCGCCCGTGAGACCGGCGGTTTTCGGCCCCGGAGGGTCGCGCTAGCCTGAGGACCCGGCCCCCCGACTTCCAGGTGATTCGGCGCTGGTGAGTGTGGTGCCTAGGAGGGGACAGGCAGGATCACGCTGCCGGCGCCATTTTACCTTGTTAGACCGCAGCTTCCTGGTCCACACTGCGGGTCTGTGTAAAGTTTCATCACTCACAGCCTCCCCCCCTCCCTGCAGGCAGCTTCCAGCTTCAGTCAGTGACTCCTTGCAGCCGGGGGAGCTCACCCTCCACGCAGCAGCAAAGCCCAGGCTGCATAGAGAGCTCTGTCAGCCAATGCAGCCCTCCCCTACACCACTCACATACCTGGGTCCAGTCTCACCTTGCTATAAGGTCCCTCATCAATAAAGGGGCCCTGGATAGACTTTCCAGATTAAAGGAATACAGATCCGTGCTAACCTGCAAGCTCATTACCTTAACCCTTTAAGTGCCAGCCTACCTGGAGTTTTTGTCACACTCTGTTGCCAGACCATTTTGCACTATTTTGCACTCCCCATGTTCAAATGTGATTTTTGAAGGGATTTCCAGGGATTTCCCAGGAAAATGATATATTGTTTTTTTCAGCAGAGTCTGAGCTTTAACATGAAATGTCTTGTTTGTCATTTTTTAGGTGTATTCTCAATATTTATTGGCGAAATATGTGCAAAAAAATTTAAAAAATCAATTTTTTACAATTTGTAGTTTTTTTTGTAATAAAAAATGTAAGTTTGTGAATAAAATCTTATTGCGTGTGAAACCCCAATTTCTCACAGTTACAGCGGTACCACATATGTATAGGTAGACACCTTTTCCTGCCCAGGAGACTCCCCCAAACTGAAACAGAGCTTTAGGGGATTTTCAGAAAAAATACAACTGTGATATGCGCTATGCGCACCTTGCAGTTTTTCCAGAAAAACAACCCTTTACATTTGAAATACCCCCCACAAACTATATATTCTCTGGAAGTACACACATCAGGCTTTTTAGGCGTACCAGGCTTGTTGATGTGGCCACAGTTTTCTAGAAGTAATCCCTCAATGTATTCTTTGGTTGCAAAGAGTTTCCCTAAAAAAAGGATAAAAAAGCAGAATCAAAGCCACATTTTCCTAAAAAACTATATACAAACAAGAAAAAACAAGTATAATCTGAAAAAGCAACATCCCCCGAACAGAACGATACCCAACATGCATAGGTTCTGTCAAGGGAAGAGTTGCCAAACACCCCAAAGTAAAGCATGAGCATAACGGTAATTTTTCTTGAAAATTTCAGCTCTGCAGACAAAGTGCGCACCTTGCGATTTTTCAACCAAAACAACCCTTTACATTTGGAATATCCCCCATAAACCATATATTCCCTGAAAGTACACATGTTAAGCTTTCTAAGCATACCCAGCTTGTTGTAGTGGGCTCATCTTTCTGGAATTAATCCCTCAAAAAACTCTTTGGTTGCGCAGAGTTTCCCTAAAAAATGTATAAAAAAGCAGAATAAAAAACACCTTTTCCTAAAATATAAATATGCAAACAAAAAAAAACAAGCTAAGTCTGAAAGCGCAAGGTCCCCCGAACAGAACAATACCCAACATGCAGAGGTACTATTAACCCTTTTAATTGCCAGCTTACTTGAGATTTTGTCACCCTCTGTTGACAGGTCATTTTCCCCATTTTGCGCCATGTTTTGCGTCATTTTTGCTGGAATTTTCAGGAAAATTATATATATATTTTTTGCAGCAGAGTTTAGGCTTTAACATGAAATGTCTTGTTTGTAAATTTTATTTATTATTAATTTTATTTATTATTAAGTAAAAAAAAAAAAAATAAATAAAACATTTTTTTAGAAAATTGCCTCCTTTATTTTAAATAAAAAATGTATTTGATTAGGGAAAACCATATTGCATGTGAAAGCCCCATTTCTACCGATTAGAACGGTACCACATATTTATCGGTAGCCCCCTGTTCCTGCCCAGGAGACCCCTCTAACTGAAACAAGTAATTTTTAACATTTACAAATAAAATACAACTACCATCCACACTACAAAGGGTTAAATCGAGACATAGGGTCCCCCCTCCCGGGAGGGGGGGGGCATTTTTTGGGGGGATTTTTAAGGGTTAAAAATCCTTAAAAAAAAAAAAAAAAATGACATGGGCCCCCCCCTTACCCAAAGTAACCAGCCCGGGACCAGCTATGTAGGGCTTGTAGGAACGGGGCGCAGGGGCCAGCTTTTGTGGCCCCTGGCCCTGCAGGCTACAAGCCCACATAGCCAGTGGGCCCGGGCTCTTCTGCCCCCCCCCCCCTGGGCTTTGGGGAGGCAGGTAATGGGGGTGCCGGGGGTTAATGGCAAGTCACCGGCTAGCGCAGGTGACTTGCCACCTCCCCCAGCCTTGTGAACTGGTATAGGGGTCATGGACCCCTTACCAGTTCACAAGGGGTTAAATGTAAAAAAAAACACAGACACACAAAGAGAAAAAATATTTTATTTTTTTTTTTTTAATACTTGCCTCCCATCCATAGTGGAGCACTCTTTCAGCCTTTTATAGCTGCTGGATGACAGAAAACAAAAGGGTTAATTAAAAAAAAAATGACATAGGGTTCCCCCTCCTAGGGGGGGGGGGCATTTTTTTTTGGAATTTTAAGGGTTAAAAACCCTTAAAAATCCCAAAAAAAAATGACGTAGGGTCCCCCCTACCCAGCATTACCGACCCGGGCCAGCTATGGGGGCTTGTAGAACAGGGCGCAGGGGCCAGCGTTGGTGGCCCCTGGCCCTGCAGGCTACTAGCCCACATAGCCACTAAGTGGCCCGGGCCCTTCTGCCCCCCCCTGGCCGTTGGGGAGGCAGGTAATGGGGGGCTGGGGGTTATGGCAAGTCACCCGCTTGCCGCAGGTGACCTGCCATACCCAGAGCCTTGTGAACTGGTATAAGGGGTCTCATGGACCCCTTACCAGTTCACAAAGGGTTAAATAAAAAAAACACCACACAAAAGTATTTTATTTAAAAAAAAAAATAAAATTTTTTTACTGTACTTACCTCCGATTGTAAGCTCCTTTGTCCCGCGCCGCTCTGCTGACAGATGCCGGTGATCAGCATCCAGAGAAGGGGGAGGCAAGAGATCAGAGGATCTCCTGCCACCTCCTTCCCCTTTGCCGATCACCGGCATCTGACAGCTGAAAGAGCTGACGCCGGTGATCGGGGCTGGGATGACGTCATAGCCCCGCCCCCAAAAGGGCCGGGGCTTGACACGGAGACGTGCCGGTATGACGTCATAGCCCCGCCCCCAAGGGGGCGGGGCTTAGCGGCAAGATGGCGGCCGCCATCGAGGAGGAGAGAGGAGAGAGCCTCCCGAAGATCGGTAAGTCCTGGGGGGCGATCGGAGGCCCCCCAGGTGAAGAGGAGGGACAGCGGGAGCCAGCGCACACACAGGTAAGTGAATGTCATTTTTTTTTTTTTTTTTTTTTACAGTTAGCAGCTGCTGCTGCAGAAGCGGGGGGGGGGGGCGGCCTATTCCGGGGGCTCTCCTGGAGCCATCCGACCCCCCCACGGGGGATCGGATGGCACCAAATTAAAGAGGAGACCCGGCCGGATCCAACGAGGGGTCAGGTGAGTAATTTTTATTTTTTTTTGCCCACTAGCAGGGGTAAATGCCAGGCACGTAAATTTTACGTGGCTGGCACTTAAGTGACGGAGAGGCAACCACGTAAATTTTACGTGGCTGGCATTTAAAGGGTTAAAGGGACGGCACACATCGTCTATGTATACTGCGGGGTCCACTTTGATCCCCTTGTAAAGGCGCTCCAGTCTGGAGATTTTGCCCACCCCTCTCAATATCATCCACTGGACGGAACGCAGCCCACATAACATTATCCGTGTCCCGCCTGCTATACCCTCGGGACCTGGCTTAGCCCTCCAATATCGCACCCTTCACTCAATTTACTTTACTTCACCCACCCTCTGTGACGTGCCAGCTTGGTTATAGCCACCTGCATTATAGCCAGTTCAGTGAATGCCCACAATGTCGGACCCTAACGCCTCCCATAGCGACCCACACAATACGTCAGATTTGCTTCCAGAGGATGAATCCTGGATGGATGAGTCCCTCCATGGATCGCCCCCTAAATCACATCCTCCCCCCCTCGACAGATATGAAGCAATGTTGGAAAAAGCGTTAGAAAAATGGGCGATGAACATCACAACCCAGATTACCAACTCCCTCTCAGTAGAAATTAAGGAACTGGGTCAAAGAATTGGAGAGTTGGAAATTCAAGCAACGACTCACTCCGCCGACATATCTACGCTAAGGGAGGATATAGATTCGCTGCGTGAGGAAAATCTGGTATTACTACACAAGCTTGAGGATGTCGAAAACAGATCCAGACGTGGCAACATTAGGATCAGAGGGATCCCAGAATCCGTCTTAGACCTGCAATCAACAGTTACAGCTTTGTTTCAGGTGCTTGTTCCATCAATCCCAATCGAAAGACTGGAATTCGATCGAATTCATAGGGCGCTGCAGAAGAAAAGAACTGATGGCCTTTGGCGTGACGTCCTTGTTAAGTTGCATTTTTTCCGCACCAAAGAGCAACTTATGGCCGCAGCGCGTGGGCAGGATTCATTGCATTTCCAGAATTTTTCTTACCAGCTGTATTCGGACTTGGCACCCCAGACCATAGCGAGAAGACGCGCTATGAAACCAGCCCTGCAAATCCTACAAACGCACGGGATCAGATACAAGTGGGGATTCCCCTTCAAGATTTCTTTTTCTTATAAGGACACTCATTTTGAGGCTGCTTCTTCCCAGGAACTTGATCGGGTGCTTGCCTCCCTGGACCTCCAACCCCGCAGCACTGCCCAGGCTGCCCCCCAGCAGAGGAAAAGGGCGCTTTCCTTTTCGCCAGCCTCCAAGGAGAAGCGGGAGCTGCGGAGAAGCTCACCGATACCCGGGAAAGCGTCAGCAGCTCTGATTCGCAGATTTGGTAAGCCGGCGGCTGGGGAGGGCTGAGAGGTGGGTAACCCTGTCTTTATCTTTGCATCCAGTGGTCCCACATCCCGCTCTCCTTTGGCTGCGGCTGAAAAGGTTGTTTTACAGATCTGTTACCTGTTTGTTATGAGGTTCATCTTAGATGCGACGGATTAGGGCATTTACCCCTTTCCCTTGCATCTCTGAAGTTCGTTCCATTGTTTATTTGGTTAATTTTTAGAGTTGTATAGGCTTATATACCTTGTGTTTATATACCCGGAGCTACCGTTCCTGGGCTTTTCATCCTCTTAGTAGAGCCCTGGTCTAAGGCTGATGCTAGTTTTTATTGTCTTTTCTTGCAGGGGGTCGGGCGCTCCTGTGTCGTTAGTACGCGCACTCCTCGCTCCCCTTCTCTCTGTATCCCCAGTGAGAACGGAAGCACTAACTTCTAGCCTCCTCAGAGGGGTTAGTAGCTCATTTTCTAAAGTGATGGGGTCCCTATCTGGTAACCCCACCCTTTTGTTGCGCTTTTCCCTGAGAGGCGGTATTTTATACCGTCTCGTTGGGACTCTATTGTTTGGAAGGTGTTTTCTCCTTCATTATACCAGGTTTATATGTTGTATGGTTATACTCACTTTCTACTTGTTTCTCCCCTACCCCCTCCTGTCCCTATGGGTTCCTGAGCCTCCTCGTATGAGAGTTTCAAGATTGGTTGTCGATGGCGGTTAGATTAACCTCCTTGAATGTGCAGGGCCTCAACACTCCCCAGAAGAGAGTAAAAGCCTTCAGGCAAATGAGGTCACTCCGTGCTGACATTGTATGTTTCCAAGAAACTCATTACACCAAGCAGGGCACCCCTAAATTCCTCAGTGCTGACTACCCCTTGTTTTTCTCAGCCTCCGCACGCACCAAGCAGCGGGGAGTCTTAATTGCCTTTAAGCGCTCGACTCCCTTCTCCCTGGAGCGAATGGTACGTGACCCTCTGGGCCGTTATCTTATTTTAGTGGGCGCGATTCAAGATCAGCCTGTCACGATTGCAACGTATTATGCCCCTAACCAAAACCAAAATGCTTTCCTGGAGGATTTTTTCAAGAAACTTCACTTAGTAGAGAAGGGGTTTCTCATCGTAACTGGAGACTCCAACCAGACCCTACACCCCACTCTGGATAGGCTACCAGATGACGGATCCTCTCCGGCTGCCAGGAGTGGATCCTCCGGGAAAGCATTTCAGGCCTTACTAGGTCGTCACCACCTGGTGGACGCTTGGAGGGAGTCCAATCCGACCAAGCGAGACTATACCCATTACTCGTGTCCTCATCGGGTGTCCACAAGGATAGACCACATTTTTCTGCAGCAATCCTCCCTACCCCAGCTTTCCCGGGCGAACATCGTCCCAATAGCCTGGTCTGACCACGACCTGGTCTCGGTGGACCTTCTGGCTCTCACTCAGAGAGGTCCTCAGAGGTCTTGGAAGCTATATGAACCAATGTTGGCTGATGAGGCTCTTCTGGAGAGGGTTCGCTCGGGGATTCAGGAGTTCTTCCGCCTTAACAAAGGCTCAGTAACCTCAAACGTCACGCTTTGGGAGGCACACAAGGTTGTGATCAGAGGGTTGTTAATGCAGGAATCTGCCAGGCGTAAAGCGTTATACAAAGAGAAACTTATGGTCTTAACCGATGCCTACCAGGTAGCCTCGACTGAGTTCAAAAACCGACCCTCTAAACAGAATAGGATCCGCCTTAACCAGGTAGCTAGTCAGCTAAACCTATGTTTATCTGGCGAAGCGGCTCGCCAACTGAACAAATCTAAGTTTCATTGGTATAGAACGAGTAATAAACCCAATACTCCTCTCGCAAAAAGGATTCGGGGTATCGCACGTACCCAAACCGGTACGTATTAGGACAGCAGAGGGTACCCTCTCTAGTAACCCAGCAAAGATTGTGGCTACTTTTTCCAAGCATCTGGAGGGCTTATATAAATCAAAGTCGTGCCTTAATGTAGGTAAAGCTGAGGAACTATTCGGCCAACTCAACATGCCCGCTCTTCCCACAGGTGCTAAGGAGTCCATTGATAGGCCCGTGGAGTCTGCTGAAGTGCAGGAAGCCATAACATCTTTAAAGGTTGGTAAGCAGCCAGGCCCCGATGGCTTCACAACGCTCTACTATAAAAAGTTTAGCCAAACTTTGGCCCCGCACTTGACGTCAGCCTTTAACGCTCTAAGAGAGGGAGCCGCTTGGAGTTCTGACTCGCTCACAGCAGCGGTTAGTATGATTCCCAAACCTAACACAGATGACACAGTATGGTCTAATTTTAGGCCTATCTCTCTGCTGAATGTCGATGTTAAAATTCTGGCAAAAATACTGGCGGCACGGCTCAACGGGTTTATCAATCTGCTCATATCCAAGGAGCAGGTGGGTTTCATGCCACAACGTCAAGCTGGAGATATTAGGAAGATCGCCAACCTTATTCACCGCTCCAAGGTGGAAGGCTATAATACTATGTTGTTGGCACTAGATGTACGCAAAGCGTTCGATACTATTGCATGGGACTATTTGCATTTTACGCTTAATAAATGGGGGTTGGGCCCGTCTTTTCTGAATTGGATTTCATCCCTTTATGCCAACCCAGGGGCGTTCGTACGATATCCGGGTTACTCCTCGGACTGCTTTATTCTAGGTAGGGGCACTAGACAGGGTTGTCCCCTCTCCCCCCTCCTCTTTGCTTTAGCCATTGAGCCCCTTACTAGACTTATCCAGGCCAATAGGGGTATTGCAGGCATTGAGGTGGGAGGATACGAACATAAGGTATCACTGTTTGCTGATGATATCCTTATGGTGATCAAGGACCCGGTCATATCTCTCCCGAACCTCTTCAAAGATCTTGATTCCTTCTCAAGGCTTTCGGGCCTGCAAATTAATTCCAACAAGTCTCAGGCTCTTAACATCTCCCTACCCGACAGAATCTTGCGTACAGTTAAGGCTTCCTTTGATTTTCATTGGCAGGAAAGGCTTATTAAGTATCTAGGGATACAGCTGACATCCGATTATAACTCTCTATACGGGGCAAACTACCCTCCCATCTTTAAGACCTTGAGATCCCTCCTAGGTAACTGGGCCAAACTAAATCTCTCTTGGCTTGGTAGGATTGCTGCAGTGAAAATGTCGTGGCTCCCCAAATTACTTTATTTCTTTCGGGTGTTGCCGATTTCCGTACCGGCTTTAGCTCTGAAACATCTCCAATCAGACCTGAACAAATTCATCTGGGGGGGGGGGGGGGGTAGGCCGCGTGTCGACCGTGGAACGCTTTATAGAGCAAAACAAAAAGGAGGATTGGGTGTCCCTAATCTCGCGCGCTACTACAACGCTTGTCAAATTGCCCAATTGACGGTCCTACATGGGGGAAGTGATAGACCTTTGTGGGTGGATATTGAGGAGTCGTATTGCTCCCCGGTCTCCATACATAATTTGCTGTGGCTCCCCCCCGTGGTCTGTGGGAAAATCTCCAATCCCGTTTTAAATCATTCTCTCAGAATCTGGAGGGCTAACAAGAAGCGGGGGAATCTAACCTCGCCGCATTGCCCACTTCTCTCATTCCTTGGCAATCCAGAATTCCCCCCGGGCTTTTTGGAACCGGCGGCGTTTGAGTGGTGGAGGAGCCATAATCTCACCAGAGTCCAGAATCTCTTTTCGCGACAGGGTCTGCTCTCTTTTGCCGAATTGAGATCCTCCTACAACGTGCCGGGAAGGGAGTTCCTTCGCTTCTCGCAAATCAATCATTACGGCCGGTCCAAGTGCAAACTTGGTACTCCACCTCCTCCTCCCACGACATTTGAGAGACTCTGTCTAGAGCAGCCCATGGGTAAAGGGGTGATTGCGTCAGTCTATAAACTACTTTCTGAACCGGAGGAGGCGATACCTCCGAAACACACAGCTTGCTGGAGTGATGATTTGAATTTGACCCTAACAGATGGGGAATGGAGGGCGGTATGGAGACACTCCTTCCTAGGCTACCTTAATGCTGGTGCGCAGGAGGTCAACACCAAGGTCCTCCTTCGGTGGTACCTTGTCCCGCAAAGAATCCACAAATTTTGCCCCTCATACTCGCAAGTGTGCTTCAGAGGCTGCGGGCTCCCTGGTAGTTATTTGCACACTTGGTGGGATTGTAGGGTAGTAAACCAATTTTGGACCAGAGTCCTTTATATCATTAATAAGGTAACAGGGCTGAAACTAACCCTATCCCCTCAGCTGTTCCTTCTTAACCTGAAACCCCCAGACTGCACGAATTCTCAGTTTGGCCTCATAAGGCACATTAACACGGCAGCCAAGTTGATTATAGCTCAATCGTGGAAGAAACCAGCCATTCCCAGGGGAAGTCTCATCACCCGGGTCAACGAAGTTATGATGTTCGAGAAGATGGCGGCCATGATAAGAGGTGATTTTGCCCCCTTTTTATCCACCTGGGAAGGCTGGATCTCTCATTTTCATCCGGGAGGTCTTAATTGTGCTCTCCTCACAATATAAAACCCCGCCATGCTCCTACCTGAGAAATGAACGAAGGCCTGGAACCCACCCCTTACCTTTTACATTCCCTCTCTATTTCTCCATTTCTCCCCTTCTTTCCCTCTACTCTGCGCATCTTTTATCCATTTTTTCTCGATGGCCCTTCTTTTGATGATGCTTGAGAATTGTTCTCTTTATTTTCTTGGACAATTTTTCCTACTGTTTGTTACTATTTTGTTTATAATGGTCATACTCTTTGGATGATTGTTAACCAATGGCGCTCCTTTATGGCCTCTTGCGCAGTTTGGAATACGCTCTGACTGTAAGATTACGCTGCTTTGTTTTCTCCAGAGTTTATTCTAATAAAAACTATGATTAAAAAAAAAAAAGATGGTAAGATGCCACAACACAAAAGGCCTCGTGGTCCCTTCAGGGGGACAAGTTCCGGTAGGCCTTCCTTTCAAAGGTTCGGAGCGGGAAAAGGTACGTCCTTTACCGCTACCAGTGGTGCAGGTTGGACTCGGGGGAGGGGCCGTGGCCGGCCCACTCAGTCCTGGGGCACCAAGCCCAAGCCTGCTGATAAGCCCACTCAGCAATGAGGGGCTGCCCTCACCCGTGCGGGTGGGGGGACTATTGCGACACTTCTACCATTGGAACCATGTGGTTCTAGGCAGATGGATCCAGGAGGTAGTGTCGACAGGTCACAACCTGGAATTCGAGTCTCACCCTCCCTCGCGGTCCATTCAGGGGTCGGTTCATCCCGGCCTGAACTCTCATCAAGACGCTGTGTGTCTTTCTTTTGCCCAAATTCGCACAAGAACACTTCAGCTATTTCTGCTAGCGTGTTGGGTCCAGCAACCTCTGTTGTTGGATCAGTCCTTCCAATTGTCCTCCCGTGTACGGCAGTTCCTCCTGTGGTGATTGGTCTCGACCAATCTTGTATAGGGCAGGTCTTTCCTGACCCTCCCTTGGAGAGGTGTCCCCACGGACACCGGTCTGTCGGGATGGGACAGATTCTGGAAGGAGCTGCGGCTTCAGGGGCAGTGGAGGCCCCACTTACCCATCAGAGAAATGTCCCTGATCCAGACATGGGCAGTGTTCCATGTTCCCTGTCTCTCGGCGGTTTACATTCCAGAGGTGATGGAACAGGTAGCGGACCGGTTGAGCAAGTGCTCTCCCCGTCTGGAAGAATAAGCTCTCCATCCTCGGGTGGTTCTCTTATTGTGTCTCCAATGGGAGACTCCGGAGGTGGACCTGTGGGCCCCTCATCTCTATCTCAGGCTCCCGAGCTTCGTGTCTCTCTCCCGGGATCCTCTGGCTCTGACAGTGGACGTCAGGTCCCTGAACTTGAGGAGCTCTGGGATTTCTATACCTGTTTCCTCCGTGGCCCTTGCTGGGCAGAATTCTTCAGAAGTTGGCTCTGGAAAGGGTGTACGCCGTTCTCATGGCCCCAAGGTGGCCAAAGCGATTAAGGTTCGCAGACATCGTTTGGCTGGCAGCGGACCAGTTCATTCTGCCTCTTCGGCCCGATCTGCTCACTCAGGGTCAATTGTGTTACCTCAATTTACCAGCGCTGGGTTTGATGGCCTGGCGGCTGAAACCTCCATCCTGAAAGAGGAGGGTCTTTCTGATTCAGTCATTAAGACTCTGATCAGTGCCCGGAAGAAGTCTTCTTCCGTCACCTACTATAGGACTTGGAAAGCCTATATCACTTGGTGTGAGATGAGATCTTTTCCTTGTAGGGTCCTTTCGGTCCCCAGGATTCTGGAGTTTTTACAATCAGGGCTGGACTCTGGTCTCCAGCTAAGTACATTGAAAGGGCAGGTCTCTGCCTTATCTGTCTTTTTTCAGAAGCGTGTTGCGCTTAAACCTTTAGTTAAAACTTTTTTCCAGGGGGTTACGCATGTGCGGCCTCCCAGGAAACCATTACTCCCTGTTTGGGATTTGAATTTGGTTCTTTCGGCTCTTCAGGCTCCTCCTTTTGAGCCTTTGCAAGATATTGCTTTGTCTACCCTGACTCAGAAGATTGTCTTCTTGGTAGCGATCACTTCTGTCCGGCGTGTCTCAGAATTGGCGGCCTTAACTATCCAGGCGCCCTACTTCGAGAGGCATCGGGATAAAGTGGTCTTTCGGTTCAAGCCAGACTTTCTTCCTAAGGTTGTTTCTGCTTTTCATTTGAACCAAGATATTGTTCTTCCCTCCTTGTGTCCTAATCCTAAGAATGACAAAGAGAGGGTTTTGCATTGTTTGGATGTTGTACGCTGTGTTAAGTACTACTTGATTATCACGTCTCCTTTCCGTAGGACGGATTCCTTTTTTGTTGTGCCCCATGGGCCTAAGAAGGGTTTGGCACCAGCCAAATCTGCCATTAGCAAGTGGATACGTCAGGCCGTTACTGCGGCCTATTCTGCTAAGGGAAAAGTTCCCCCTTTTCGTATTACTGCTCATTCCACTCGCGCTGTTGGGGCGTCTTGGGCTTTTCAGCACCAAGCTTCTGTTGAACAGGTTTGTAAGGCCGCCACCTGGTCTTCTGTTCATACTTTTTCTAAGTTTTACAAAGTTGATGTGCGGGCCTCAGCGGATGCTGTTTTTGGCCGCAAAGTTCTGCAGACTGCAGTCATTTAAGTTATGCTTCACCTGGCCTTGAGATGCCCTTCCCTTGTGGACACTGCTTTTGGATGTCCCATGAAGTGATGAATATTTAAGAAGTGAAGCGGGGTGTGTGGCACACCAAGAATAATACCATTTTGTGAGTACTCACCTGAAAAATGGATATTGTTGGTGTGCCACACACCCCGCTTCACACCCGCCCTTTTCGGTATTACCGAAGCATTTATATGGTGAAGCCCTTTTTTATTTATATCAAAATTAATTTTGGAGGTTACTGGTGGAATACTGGTACCTTGTTTTACTGCTTTTTGAATATACTGGTGATTGAAGGGAGGTACCAGGTATATATAGGCCAGAAGGGGGCTCGTTACAAGACTTCCTCTCTGCACTACGTCACCTGCGGTGGATTAACCCATGAAGTGATGAATATTTAAGAAGTGAAGCGGGGTGTGTGGCACACCAACAATATCCATTTTTCAGGTGAGTACTCACAAAATGGTATTTTGTGGATTCCATAACTACAGGGTCTGTTCCAAGGGATTGGCGCTTGGCAAATGTGGTGCCAATATTCAAAAAGGGATCTGGGGGGAACCTGGGAACTACAGACCGGTAAGCTTAACATCTGTGGTGGGCAAGCTGTTTGAAGGTTTCTTAAGGGATACTATCCTGGAGCATCTTGGGGAAAATGGTGAAAACCTTATTACTCCATATCAGCATGGATTTATGAGGAATCGCTCCTGCCAGACAAACCTAATCAGCTTTTATGAGGAGGCAAGTTCAAGATTGGATCAGGGGGAGTCATTGGATATCATATATCTTGACTTTTCTAAAGCATTTGATAATGTGCCACATAAAAGGCTGATACAAAAGATGAGAATGCTTGGACTGGGGGAAAACGTGTGCAGATGGGTGGGAAATTGGCTTAATGATCGGAAGCAGAGGGTGGTTAATGGTACACACTCAGATTGGGTCACTGTTACTAGTGGAGTACCACAAGGGTCAGTTCTGGGACCAATTCTCTTCAATATATATATAAATGACATTGGGTATGGATTAAACAGTAAAGTCTCAATCTTTGCAGATGATACTACGCTGAGTAAAGTAATTAAAACAAAAGAGGACAACATGCAGCTACAAACAGATTTAGATAAATTGGAAGCATGGGCAGTTAAATGGCAAATGAAGTTTAACACAGATAAATGTAAGGTTATGCACATGGGAAGGAGAAATCTGTGTCATGATTACACACTAAATAAAGAAACACTTGGTAAAACAACAATGGAAAAGGACCTAGGGGTTTTAGTTGACAATAAGCTCAACTGTAGTAATCAATGCCAGGCAGTTGCTGCCAAGGCAAATAGGATCATGGGGTGCATCAGGAGGGGCATAGGTGCTCATGACCAGAGCATCATTTTACCCCTGTACAAGTCACTGGTCAGACCCCATATGGAATACTGTGTACAGTTCTGGGCACCTGTGCTTAAGAAGGACATATCAGAACTGGAGCACGTTCAAAGAAGGGCAACAAAGTTAATAAAAGGAGTGCGGGGGCTAGAGTACACGGAAAGATTGTCCAAGTTAGGTTTATTTAGTCTAGAAAAAAGACGATTGAGGGGTGATCTAATAACTAGGTATAAATATATTCGGGGTCAATACAAAGATCTGTCCCACAATCTATTTATACCCCGGAGTGTAACCATAACCCGAGGGCATCCACTAAGGTTAGAGGAAAGGTGCTTTCTCCACCGACATAGGAGGGGATTCTTCTCTGTAAGAGCAGTGAGACTATGGAACTCGCTGCCAGAGGAGGTAGTAATGATGGATACAGTAAAAACATTCAAAAGTGGCCTTGATGCCTTCCTGGCATGTAATAACATTTCCAGCTATGGCTACTAGACCACTGGAAGGAGTTAAACAGGCTGAACTGGATGGACTAAAGTCTTTATTCAGCCTTACATACTATGTTACTATGTTACGTCCTGCTCCACCCCACCCTGGTTTTTTTTGCATTATTCTGGATCCCCTGTATGGTGATTGTCATCATTTTTATAGTTACCAGTTGGTGGTTAAATTCTCCCGGCTTCTTGTTCACTGCTTTTCAATCCTGGGGATTTGTGGGAGGTCCCTGGGTATTTGAGGGGCCGGGAGGAGCCAGTTTTGCATGTCTCTGCAGTGCAGCGCCATCTGGCGGAGGATAACCCAAGTGTAAGTACTATATCTGGAGCAGGACGTACTGTATACTCATAATATCAATTCTACAGGTGAGTATTTCACAGAATTGTATTTTTTTTTAACTTTTGGCATTCATATGTGGGTTTCAAACTCCCACCAGCACTGTATTTTACTGAGTTATTCTTTTTTTTGTGTCAGACTTATCAATGGGACTGCTACGCTGTTGGGGGGGGCTGGCCTACATATGTCTGTCAGGGTATTACCTCTCATTGCCTTTCCTTATACCCAGGTATGACCTTGGATAGATTGTGTGGGTGGGGATATGATGATGGCATCCTGAGATGCTGATAGTGATGGTGTATGGGGGCAGAATGCTGATTGGATGAGTGGGCGATCTGGGGGTTTCACACAGTCTAAAAAAAAAAAAGGCGCCTGCCCATTCCCTTTCCCCGGGCCATCGCGCTGTGTAAAACCCTCAGGGATCACCTGTGTACTCATCTCATCTGTGATTCCAAGAATTCTATTTCATGTATTACAGTGGACTAAAAGTGTCTAGGGCCACCTGATTCCCTCTTCTTGAGGCATCCCAGTTTGGAATGTCCCGCCATGTGAAACCCCCTAGATTTCTACCTCACTGCCAATCCAATGGTGCCTCCAATATATTTTTAGCCAGGCATTTGCGTATGGCCAGAGCAGGCATGCCCCCAGCTAGAGGCTAGGGGGATGTGGCTGTCGTTGCACTTGGCTCCATTACAGCCTTAGGCATCAAGAGTTCTCAATAGCTAAGTGTGCTGATTGGCTGTGCGCTATTGGATCGACAGTCAGGTACGTTTTGCAGGCACACTGCGGGTTTCACATAGCAGGCATCCCAAATCGAGATGCTCCAGGGGCAAGGACAAAAACCCAGGAAACTCAAAATCTCACATTTTGGTCTACTTTATTATGTGAGGTGAGTATACCGGCGATCCAAGGGGGTTTTATAGAGTGGGGCATGTGACGTGACACAAGGGGCTCACTGAAACTCTCGCCCAGGGGCCCCCAAAAACCTGGTGCCGTTCTAATCCTGCTATTCAAATTCTTAAAACCAGAATTTTTTTTCTTGAGTGATTCTTGGGGGGATAGAGACAGCTTCACACTTTCAAAAACACTTTTCTGCTGTTCTATTTACAACCCCCAATACCTACTCTAGTAAAGGCTAAGACAATTTGAACTTTCCCAGGTTTTGTTTTATGCCCCCAAAGCATCCTGAACCAGGATGCCATGCTGTGTGAACCCCCCCCCCCCTAAAAAAACCTGTCCAGGCTCCAAATGCACGTATGCAGGCTCTTGTCTAATGAGAGCCACCTAAAATTTTGGCAGGCGGCTCTCATTTCCAAGAAAGGGGAGCATGCGCTGCCGCATCTCTGGCTATGCATGCACTCCCACCCCAGCCTGTCTAAATGGCTGGTGCGGGAATCTGCGCGTGTATTCCTTTCAGGCAGCTCTCATTGGACAAGCGCATGTGTATGCGCAGTTGTAGTGGGGAAAGGTGAGTTTTATGGGTGCCCTGTCATTTTTGGGGTATTTTTCAGTAGATACAAGTTTTATCTAATGAAAAAAGCCTATATTTTTCATTTTTATTTGTATTTTTTTTAGTTTTCAGTGTTTAATTGAATGTACTTTTACTGGAATTTAGTTTAACACTGAAACTGACAGTGGGGGGTTATTAAAAACATTTGGGGGCAATTTTTGGTACATTTTCCATTAGATAAAATTTTATCTAAAGAGAAAATGTTCGGCTGAATTTTTATTTTATTGTAACTTTTTCTTTGTTTAAATGAATGCCTCTTAACCGGAATTCAGTTATGCAGGTAAAGTGACAGTGTGGGGGGGTTCTTTATTTGTTTAATATCACTTATTTAAAAAACGTGGCGCTCCCCCAAATCCAGCCAGCTCAGTACTGAACCTGGCCATGAAACTTAAAAACCATTATGCCCTTTAATATGAGCTCAGAGCTCTTCCAGGGTGACCTTGGGGACAACTGGGAGAACCCCGTGCCCACATCAATGAGCACTGGGCTCTTACGCACCCCTGATGTCCCAAATAGGAGTGTGTTTAATCTGTGGGTAATTTTACCGCCATGTTACCCGCTGATTCCACTGGCTCCTGACCCTGCTGAACTGGCATAAGGGTCTCCTGGACCCCCTACCAGTTCACCCCAAGTGTTAGAAAAAGGCACACCATTCAACAGCTTTATTTTTCTACATTTCACTACTCACCCGTCCCCATTCTCCTTCCTCTTTCCCCTGCCGGGCCCCATCTTGCTCTAGTCCTGGGGGTCGTCTTCTGTCCCGCAGCGGGTCTCTTGCAGTCTTCGGGCTCTTTGGGCCCCCCTCTTCTGGTGGCAACGCTGGCAGTCAGAAGGTAACGGCTGCGCCGCCATTTGGAGGGAGGGGAACAAAGGTCTCCCTTTCTTTCATCCTCTCTCCCCAGCGAGGGACTGATGTTTGCAGCGGGGAGCCGGCTTTTATTTTAAAGGTTAAAGAAAGTTGACAAAATAGATGGAAAAAACTTTGAACTTCAGTCGCGCGGCAATGAAATGCAACGTTTCTTGATTGTCATAGAGGATTCTAACCACAAATATATATAATATTAGGGTGATCTCTAGGAGTCCTCTAAATTTCAATTATTGGCTGTATCGGCAGATCTGTCTTAGCAGCCCTGATAGGATCAGGAACAAGGGAGAGTATCCTTTTATATTTATGATCAATATTGCATTCCTAGGTCTAGTGTAAGTTGCCAAAGATTGGAAAGAATGGGGCACTTACTGCCGCGGCCCGGGGGTTAAAAAACCTGACCTGGGCCCTTGAGAGTTAACCGCTTCTGAAGATGGACCTGAAGCTTGTTATCGGGTGTGCTCGCCGTGTATCCCGATGAAGTCAGGAGGTTATGCTCTTTCAGTATGTAAACTCTTTTAATATAACAAAATAAAAACAAAAATAAAAACAAACAAGATGGTAGGCGAAGTAGTTAGTTGCCGTAGCTGTTGCAGTTAAATGTCCAGTTTGTTTCCAGTCTTTGAGAGAAGGCAGAAAGTCTCCAGTACATCCATGTTTCTTGGTGTTTCCTGCTGTTTCTGTAGAACAACGCGTGTTTCGTCCTTTGACGTCCTCAGGTTCTGATAGAGCCTTGGAGTCGTTTTCTATAGAGCTTGCTTGCTTCATCTGGGGAACTTTGGGAGATATAGTCTGTGAGTATAGTCCGTTAGAGTGCAGGTGCGGCTTCCGTGCAGCTCTAAACAGCTTTTGGATCTATTTGTCCGACTTATTTTGTTTGACTTCTTTCACTTATCCTCGGAATAAAACATAAAGATTCATTGAGAGTTGAATGAAATAGTTTGTTCATTTACTTAAAACGCTTTTTGGTTATAATTGCATAAACTACTAAAATATGCTAATATCAATAGAGATATGCAAATTCTTGTGTCAGTCGTTACTGCAGGCTTTGACTATTCATATTTTTTACTTAGAATAGAAGGTTATTATCATGTATAATGTGGGATTTAAACAAAATAGTAATATCATGTAGAATGCCTAAAAAGCGCTAACTGCGCAAAAAGAGGGGTTAATGCATATGTAAGTACATCCATAAGTGAAAAGCTTGATAAATTACAGTCTAGCGCTAATGTACTGTGTATAAAACATCAAGGGTCAATTGACACAATTAAAAAAGTAGATTGATGAAATCTGGGTAACCAACACAACACAACAGAATATAATATAACTACACGACACATTGCAAGTCACATGTTAATAAGCCAAAGTTAATAAAAAATAGCATAATGATATCAATGAAAATATTCTCATTCTGAAAGTCAAAAGTATGTAAAAAAAAATATTGGATGCGCAAAGGGATAAGTAGTTGGTGTGAAAATTGAATACATATATAATCCAATAAAATAATGAAATGCAATCATGCGCTAATGTGTTGCTGATAAAACTCAATAGTCAATAAAAATGATTTAAAATATATTTAAAATAAAAATGACATGTGGATTATAAAAGATATTAAAAAATATAATTCAAATAAGCTAAAGCTGTATAAAAATGATATATAAAAATATTGCTTAAAATATTAATATATATTAATAAATAATAATAAATATTAATGATAATATTCCACATTGTTCCTGGTAGGAAGAAAAGTGTCTGCTGGATGAACTGTATAGGATACTCTTTGATCATGGGTTTTGAATAGTTTGTGTTCATTTATTTTCTGGAAAGCAGTTGAGATCAATTTCAATGTTAAGCCCTCTTGGGGCCAGTGTGTCCAGTTCAGAAAACCAGAACGTCTCTCTTTTAGAGAGTTTCCTTACTAAGTTAATTCCCCTCCAGTTTGCCTTTATCTTTTCAATGATCAAAAAAAAATAATTCCTTAGGGTCCTTATTATGAAATTTAGAAAAATGCGCTGGGACACTATGATTTGTCATACCTTTTTCTATATTTCGGATATGTTCAGCTAATCTAGTTTTAAATTGCCTTTTAGTTCTCCTGACATATAGCAAATTGCATGGGCATTTTAGGCAGTACACTACAGCTTCCGATTTGCAGGT
Organism: Gastrophryne carolinensis; assembly: GCA_027917425.1. Classification (NCBI taxonomy): domain Eukaryota; kingdom Metazoa; phylum Chordata; class Amphibia; order Anura; family Microhylidae; genus Gastrophryne; species Gastrophryne carolinensis. The sequence goes on along the minus strand of CM051243.1, from coordinate 67,151,406 downwards.
GGAATCACCCTTAATTTTGTATTCTTTGCCAGTAACTGGATTAGTAAATGCTTTAATGGTTTGGATGAAGGGTGAAGTTTTTAGACTTAACTTGCAACCTTTACAGTCCCTACACTTCGAGAAACAATTGATTGTCTCTATTGATTCCGGTGGGTCAATAAAACTTGTAATGAGATGTTGTGAGATATTCTGCCGTCTCTTGTATATAAATCTGGGTTTGTTTGGTAAAAGGTCTTTTAATGTTGGATCCGTGTGTAATATATGCAAGTGTTTTTTGATTATGCCTTCCATTTGCTTATAGTTTTTATTAAATTTGGTTATAAATGAGAGGTTCATTTCACCAGGTATTCTTTCTTGCTTTTTTGGTGGTGGTGCTTTTTTACTTTCTTGGTTGGTATCCATAATCGTTTCCTCTAAATCTCTATTGTGATATCCTTTTTCCATAAACCTATTTTTAATAACTGTTGCCTGCTCCAAAAATTTCTTTTCATCTGTACAATTTATTTTTATTCGTTTGAGCTGACCCTTTGGAATGTTCTTTAACCATGTTGGGTGATGGCAGCTATCAATTGGAATATAACTATTCCTGTCAGTGTCTTTAAAATAGGTACAGGTCTTAATAGTGTCCTCCTCTTTATAAATTGTTACATCCAGGAAGTGTATTTCCTGGGAGCTGATCTCATATGTAAAAGTGATGTTCCATTCATATTTAGAGAGTCCAGAAAGGATTTTAAACTTGATTCGGATCCATTCCAGAGGAAAAAGCAGTCGTCGATGTAGCGCCTGTAATATATCAGTTCTGGTGGTTTCTTTGGGTCTAAATCCTTCGATTCCCAATGGGCCATAAATAAATTTGCTACGCTTGGGGCAAATTTGCCTCCCATCGCTACTCCGATTTTTTGTGAATAAAATGTATCCTTGTGTGTTAATGAAAAATGCAAACACTCCGAAATAAAATCAATTTGATTCTGTGGTAATTGGTTCTCCATTTGTAGAAAAAACTGTACAGCTTCAATGCCTCGCTGGTGTGGAATAATTGTATATAGCGAACTTACATCAGCTGTGGAAAATATATATTCTGGATGGTTCCGAAAATTGTCAAGTTGTTCCAGAAATGTTCCAGAGTCCTTCAAGTATGATGGTGTTCTTTGGACCGGAGTTTGTAAATAAGAGTCTATATATTCGCCCAGCCTACTAGTTAGATTCAATTCCATTTACAATCGGTCTTCCTGGGGGGTTATGTTTATTTTTGTGACTTTTGGGGATATGGTAGAGTGTAGGGATTCGAGGGAATTCGATGTTCAAATAACTATATTAATTTTTTCTTAGAATTCCCAATCTTCTCCCTTTATCTAAAAGTTGTCTTAATTCTTGGTGAAATTTTCTTGTGGGGTCAGTTTTTTGTTTTTCATAAGTACTTTCATCAGATAGTAATCTTGTGGTTTCTTGGATATAATTATCCTTGCTTAAAATAACTAGACCTCCACCTTTGTCAACTGGCTTGATGACTATCCCCTCTTTTTCTTTGATCCTTTCAATTACTTTATGTTCATTTTGTTTTCTAGTAGATCTCTTCCTACTATTCTTAATCTCTAGTTTTTTCAGGTCTTCAAGGACCAAATGTTTGAAAACATTGATCCATCATTAGTTTGCGGATTAAAGGTAGAGTTATTCTTTTTATAAGGTATGCTTGAAAGGAGGTGTTTCAGTCATGTTCTTCATATTAACAGTATCTGTTACAGGATTTGGATGGTTTGTGGCTTCTTCCTTATTCAAATCATTATTAGTGATAATGGTGTTTACCTGCAGTGTATCGTCAATAGTCCCTCTTTCCTTAAAGAATTTTTTGATGTTTAGTTTTCTGATATACTTTAAGGTGTCAATGTAAGTTTCAAATTTCTTCAATCTGGCTTCAGGGGCATATTTTATCCCTTTATTTAGTAACTGGATTTCATCCTCCTTAAATGTTGTATCAGTAAGGTTAAATATGCCAGTTTCATCTGTAGATGTAGATGATTGTTGGTTTGTTAATTGGTCAACATTTTTTCTTTTTTATGTTTTTTTGTACTTTGTTCGGGCTCCTGCTCTAGTTCCTCGATTTCTGATTTTTTTTTTCTTTTGGGTGTGTATATTGTACTTTGATCTAAAAAAACGCTTTTGATGCAAGTTATTTGATGTTGTAGGGGCTGGTTGATTATGAGTTTGGGCTTCCATTCGATCTGGTTGTGTATGGTAACTCTTTTTTTATTCCTTGTTGTGGTCTAAACTGGAAGTGTGAATAATGGTGTGTTTGATGGTTTGATTTGTAACTTCTGGGTGGGGTCTCTCTGTAGTAGTCTAGATTGGAATTGCGTGCACGGGAGTATAGATCATCCCCTTTAAAGGTGTGTCTATACCCCTATGCCAACGTGTTTGAATAGGAGGGGTAAAGGGAGTTTCCTTGTATATGTGCGGATTGGGGTTTGATAGATCCCTGAATTGGTTCAGCTTCTGTAGTTCCTACTCTTATCTATTCTCAGTGTGTCACACACCCCGCTTCCCCTTTAATTCTTACGATCGGGTTACTCCACCAGCAGGTGGCAACGTTGCAGAGAGAAGTCTTGAAAACGAGCCCCTTCCGGCCTATATATACCTGGGACCTCCCACTTAACACCCAGTATTTTCTCTCTGCATGAGGCGACAAGACAGAAGAAAGAAGTCTCCTGCTTGCAGGTAGCCGGGGACAAACCCCGGCACCCCCTTTTGGTCTATTTCTGCCCAGTCTATTGTGTTGTTTTATGCCTAGTTAATGGAAGCCTCCCAGCCTAGGCTGCTGGCTGGGCAAAGGTAGATGGCACTTTAGGTGCCTAGGAGCTTATCTCCTCCGCTCGACCCCAGGCGTGGGGCAATGCGGCTATCCGGCATGGTGATCTGGATTTGGGATGCCCTTGTCCCGAGGTTCCCCTTGGCCACCTTCTCCCGCTCGGTCCCTTCTCCCTTTGCTTTGGGGGGGGGGGTGCTTGTTTGCATGGGGTGCTTTTCACTTGTTATATAGTGTATATGTATGTGTGAGGACAGAGCTTAGACGCAGGGTCAGCACATGGCCTGAGCTGCTGGCTCTTTCACTTTACTTTTTGAATTTCCCCCCATGTTTGCATGCGGCGCCGCCATTGGGCGAGCCGCGTCACTGGAGGGGCGGGGCCGCGCTCTCTGCGGCCTCGCTCGGTGACTCACTGGCAGGGGGCGTGGCCGGGGCGCGCTGTGTCCGGGCCCGCCTCACTTCCTTTGTCTCATTATGAGACAGGTGTGCTGGAGCTGGCTGGGGGAAGAGGTGCGCGTCCAGGAGTGCGGCTGTAGCAGTATCAGGTAACGGTCCCCACCTCGCGCACGTGGGGCCGTTTTTGTGCTGTCTGTGTTTAATGGCCTGGCATTTTTTAGGGTATTTCTGGAGGCACTTATCTCTTTGACATATATGTATGTATGTGTGTATATATATATATAGATATATATATATATGCTTGTATATATTTTTGTTTATATATTGATGCACTCTCTGGCTTTTGTTGGCCCTAAGCAGCATGTGTCATGTATAAATTTTATTCATGATGTATATACTGTTTATATATGTTTTACCATGTTTATTTTATGTGTGAGTGTGGTGCATACTGGTTAAATTCCCTGGGGGACTGACTGTGGTCTCTTTTCCCCCACAGATTCTGGGATCCCCTCACTGCAGTGGCTCTCCCGGTCTGTTATACCTGGCTAGTCTTAGTCTCTAAATTGGGATTTTCCTAGGCTTAAAAAATCCTCCCACTTCCGGGACTTTAATTACAAAGGGGCATCCCGGGTTGCTTAATGCGTAAAACCCAGGGTTGTTGCGAATACCATAATTGCACCATATGGAGGCTTCCGACGTTACCGGAAATGGCTCTTCGGGGCTATCCAGGCTGTGTGGGGGTTGTGGGGCTCCACTCCCAGGCGATGATGTCATATTATGCGTTCCATGTGCAAGGCAGAATATTGCGCGCCAGTCCGTCGCTCCGGCTTCTGGCTCCTCGCAACTTCCGTCATCTCCTACTCCCCCTCCCTTATTCCGGACCCCGTGTGACATTGTCAAGAATGGGGATTTGCATTCCGAGGTGCATGCGCGGTTGGCCAACCTCGGGAAGAGAATTTCCGCTACGGTAGCTCAGAAGGCTACGGCAAAGCGGAAGCACCTTTCTCCGGCAGTGCCTGCTTCGGAGGGTGAGGTACCTGAAATTTTGGATTGGTCCAATTGTCCCCCTGATGAGGAGGGGGAACTCCTTGAGGAGTCGGATGAGCCTGCAGACCAGCTATTGGTTGACACTGCTGGCGATCAGGCTGTGGGGGTGTCCCTTGACACTCCTTCCATTTTGGCTCAAATGTTTAAGGTTTTGGCTTTGGATCCGCCCACGGTGGTCCCCCCGCCAAAGGGTGAGTTGTTTGATGTGCCCCAGCCGCGTTTGGTGTTTCCCAGGCAACAACACTTTGAGAGGGTTGTCCTTAAGGAATGGGAACAACCCGCCCGCCTGGCTGGGACTCCTCCTAATTGGGATAAGCATTATCCTTTTCCGGAGGACTTGGTGAAGCTTTGGTCAGTTCCCCCTGACGTCGATACCCCTGTGTTAGGGCTGTCTAGCTTGGCTGTGTTGCACTCCTCTGACACCACTACCATTAAAGATGGTGAGGATCGTCGGACTGATCAATTGGCTCGCCATAGTTTTATCAGTGCCGGATCGACACTGCGGCCGGTTTGTGCTTCGGCGCTTTTTCTGTTGGCAGTTAGGTCCATTATTAGGGATCTGTACGCAGGTCTTGATCCCGCATGTGATGTGTTTAGTTCTCTCAAGAAGTGTGAGTCGTTTATTTCCTTTGTCTTGACCGCCCAGGACGATGCTCTTGCGACGAGTAGCAGGACAGCGGCACTGCTGGTTGCTATTCGTCGGTCAGTGTGGCTGCGCCAGTGGACGGCGGACCTTAACGCTAAGAGGGCGCTTACAGCACTACCTTTCTTAGGTTTGCGCCTGTTTGGCGATAAGTTGGATGCAGTTACCAAGGATGGTAAGTTGCCTCAACGCAAGAGGTCTCGTCGCTCCCTTCGGGGTGCGAGTTCCTTTAGTCCCTCCTTTCAAGGAGCCAGAGCGGGCAGAGGGGCTTCCTTTCCCGTTACCGGGGGTGTAGGTTGGACCCGGGGAAGGGGCCGTGGCCGTCCCGGTCAGTCCTGGGGCGCCAAGCCCAAGCCTACTGGTAAGCCCGCTCAGCAATGAGGGGCTGCCCTCACCCGTGCGGGTGGGGGGACGATTGCGTCACTTCTCCCTGGTTTGGGACCAGGAGATTCCGGACAGATAGATCCGGGAAGTGGTGTCGTCCGGTTACAAGCTGGAGTTCGAGTCTCGCCCTCCTTCACGGTTTTTCCGGTCTCGGGTGCTCACCGATCCTTTGGCCGCGCAGAGGCTCCTGGCATCGGTAAGGAATCTTCTGGAAATGGCGGTCATCCGGCCGGTGCCGCGCTTAGAGGTGGGCCTCGGTTTTTACTCCAGTCTTTTCACAGTCCCCAAGAAGGACGGGTCGGCTCGCCCCGTCCTGGATCTGAAGTTTCTCAACCTTCCCAAGTACTTCCTCGCTCCGACCAGGGTGGTGTCCTTTCTGGGAATGCGGTTGGATTCCGGTCAACACGGGGTGTTTCTCCCTCAGTCCAAAATTTGTCTGATTCAGGAGTTGGCTCGGGTCCTTCTTTCCAATCCTCGGCCGTCCATCCGTCTGGGGATGAGGCTGGTAGGGTTGATGGTTGCCTCGTTCGAGGCAGTTCCTTTCGCTCATTTTCACACGAGGACGCTTCAGTTTCACCTGTTGGCGTCCTGGGACTGGCGACCATGGCCGTTGGTTCTTCAATTTCGGGGGCAGTGGGGACCTCGAGAGGTCCACTTGCCCATCAATGTTCTGGAACTAAGAGCCATCCGTCTGGTTCTTGCTCTTTTGTCTCAACATGTTCTGGGCCTTCTGGTTCAGGTTCGCTCGGACAATCAAACAGTGGTTGCTTACATCAATCATCAGGGAGGGACTCGCAGTCTGGGTGCCCTCAGAGAGGTGTCCCTGATCCTGACCTGGGCGGAGGCACATGTTCCTTGTCTCTCGGCAGTCTGCATTCCGCTCCGGTGGGGGACACCGGAGGTGTACCTGTTTGCCTCTCGTCACAATTGCAGGCTCCCGAACTTCGTGTTGCTCTCCCAGGATCCTCTGGCTCTGGCGGTGGACGCCATGTCCCTGAGCTGGGGGGATCTGGGGTTTCTGTACCTGTTTCCTCCGATACCCATGCTAGGCTGGGTAGTACGGAAGCTGGCTCTGGAAAGGGTGTCCGCCATTCTCATGGCCCCAAGGTGGCCAAGGCGAGTATGGTGCGCAGACATCGTTCGGCTGGCAGTGGATCAGTTCATTCTGCCTCTTTGGCCCGATCTGCTCACTCAGGGTCGGCTGTCTTACCCCAATTTACCAACGCTGGGTTTGATGGCTTGGCTGCTGAGACCTCCATCTTGAAGGAGGAGGGTCTTTCTGACTCGGTTGTTAAGACTCTGATCGGTGCCCGGAAGAGGTCTTCTTCTATCATCTACTATAGGACTTGGAAAGCCTATATCGCTTGGTGTGAGGTTAGATCTTTGCCTTGTAGGGTCTTTTCGGTCTCCAGGATTCTGGAGTTTTTGCAATCAGGGCTGGACTCTGGTCTTCAGCTGAGTACTTTGAAAGGGCAGGTTTCTGCCTTATCTATCTTTTTTCAGAAGCGTTTTGCGCTTCATCCTTTAGTTAAAACCTTTTTCCAGGGGGTTACGCATGTGCGGCCTCCCAGGAAACCATTACTCCCTGTTTGGGACTTGAATTTGGTTCTTTCTGCTCTTCAGGCTCCTCCCTTTGAGCCTTTGCAAGATATTGCTTTGTCTACCTTGACTCAGAAGATTGTCTTCTTGGTAGCTATCACTTCGGTTCGGCGTGTCTCAGAGTTGGCAGCCTTGTATATTCAGGCGCCCTACTTTGAGAGGCATCAGGACAAGGTGGTCTTTCGGTTCAAACCGGACTTTCTTCCTAAGGTTGTTTCTGCTTTTCATTTGAATCAGGATATTGTTCTTCCCTCCTTGTGTCCTAAGCCTAAGAATGACAAGGAGAGGGTTTTGCATTGTTTGGATGTAGTACGCTGTGTTAAGTACTATTTGATTATTACTTCTCCTTTTCGTAAAACTGATGCCTTTTTTGTTGTGCCCTGTGGGCCTAGGAAGGGTTTGGCGCCGGCCAAATCTTCCATTAGCAAATGGATACGTCAGGCCGTTATTGCGGCCTATTCTGCTAAGGGGAAAGTTCCCCCTTTTTGTATCACTGGTCATTCTACTCGCGCCGTTGGAGCGTCTTGGGCTTTTCAGCACCAAGCTTCTGTTGAACAAGCTTGTAAGGCTGCTACTTGGTCTTCTGTTCATACTTTTTCTAAGTTTTACAAGGTTGATGTGCGGGCCTCAGCGGATGCTGTGTTTGGCCGCAAAGTTCTGCAGACTGTAGTCATTTAAGTTATGCTTCATTTTGCCTTTGGATACCCATCCCTTGTGGACACTGCTTTTGGATGTCCCGATCGTAAGAATTAAAGGGGAAGCGGGGTGTGTGACACACTGAGAATAATACCATTTTGTGAGTACTCACCTGAAAAATGGATATTGTCAGTGTGTCACACACCCCGCTTCACCCGCCCTTTTTGGTATCCTGGATCCTTTATATGGTGAAGCTTTTCTTTATTTTGAGGTTACCATTGGATTTCCTGGTACCTTGTCTTTCTGCTTTTGAAATCACTGGGTGTTAAAGTGGACCAACACCCAGGATTTTGACTATCCTGGGTCTTGGTCCACTTCGGTGGGGCACCCCCGATCGGGGTGCCCCGCTGTGTGAAACCCCCCCGATCACCCGAAAAACTCACCTCTCCCCGCTCCCAGCGCAGACGGACAAGCCGTTTGACAGTCGCGGACAAGCGGCACCTCCGCCACCGCCTCCCGCGCATCACTCTTGATGCGCGCGCGCCCGTGCCGGCCATTCACAGACGGCGCGCGCGCGCACGCGCACGTCTAGAGGGGCGCGAGGGAGGCGGCTGCGGCCGCCCGCTGCCGAAGACAAGGTAAGGGGATTTGGGGTGTTTGGGGGGGTTTCACCCCGCGGGACATCCCGATCTCGGATGTCCCGCGGGGAGGGAGGTGATCGGCCCAGGAATCTTATAGATTCCCGGGCCGATCACCGGAGGGTGATAGTCCACTTTAAGTGGGAGGTCCCAGGTATATATAGGCCGGAAGGGGCTCGTTTTCAAGACTTCTCTCTGCAACGTCGCCACCTGCTGGTGGAGTAACCCGATCATAAGAATTAAAGGGGAAGCGGGGTGTGTGACACACTGACAATATCCATTTTTCAGGTGAGTACTCACAAAATGGTATTTTCTCTATGTATTGATGCGATGAATGGGAGTGATTAGTGATTCTTTCTTCTCTATTGTGCCAATTGCCATTTTTTTCGTGTAAATTGCGAAGTGTTTGCAAATGCTCAGTGGTTTTTGTGGTCTCTCTGAAGTGTTGGTTGTTTTCTGCCATTTATAAATGGTATTAGGTTTAAAGTCCTGCAAATCTCTAGATAATTTTTTATGTTTTTTTATTCTCTGTTCTTTTTCAAAGGATCCTAATTTCTTTCTGATGATCGTGATGTGGTCTTGATATTCATTAAGCTCTCTACAGGGAGCTAGATTGTTCTGTAATTCTTCAATCCTTTCCACTATGGTATTTAGTTTTTTTGTTTTCCTTTTGATGATTAACCTCATTAGGTTGATACTGCAATTTGTAAAAAAATCTTGCCATTCCTCCACATTTGGCCGGCTTTTATAATTGTGGGCATGGTCTCCATGGAATCTCCCCTACGTCATTGCTGATGTCACAGAAAGGGTGGGGCCTAGATTGCATTTTCCTGTGCAACCCCCTTCAGGCCCCCTCTTTTGTGACATCAGTGACGTGGGGGCAAATTCGAGAGATGCCCACCACCTAATATAATAACCACTCCCAGGTGGCTTATGAAGTCCCCGTCTGGGAGCCCGGATGATAGGAGGGGAGCCCCATGCTTGATTTGCCATTTCGGTAATGCTTATGGGGGGACCCACACATAAAAAAAAAAAAAAAAAAAAGATTTCTCCCCCCCCCCCCCCAAAAAAAAAAATAAAAAAAATGCATTGGGGTTGTCTCCTATAATCATTTCCAATCTGGCACCTCTTACCTGTTCAAAGTGAGCATAAAAAAATAATCAAACACAAGTTTAAGAAAAATGTTTTTAATGTTCTTAATTTATATTTGCCTTCTCCAGATGGGATCCTGCGCAGTCACCTTTAAATTTATGCCGGCACCAAAGATGCTCCACTGGCATTTAGAATGGAGGGGAATGCAGGTTTTTCCTTCCTATCATCCTGGCTCCCGGCTGGGGACTCCATGATGAGCCGCCGGGGAGCGTGTTTTATAGGTGGGACTTCGGTGGAATCTCCCCTACGTCACTTATGATGTCACAAAAGGGAAGTGCCTGGAGTGGGTAGCATGGGAAAATCACTTCTGTGACATTAGAAATTATGTGGGAGGGTTCCATGGAGGCCACACCTCCAAGTATAAAAGCCGCCCCCCCCCCCAACTTCTGATGTGGAGGAGTGGAGGAAGACAGAGCCTGGCTGGGAAAAGAAAAATAAATAGACAGGGACAAGTGAGTAGTTAAATTTGTTAAACGTGGGTGGTCCAGAGGACCATACCAAAGGGCATAAGGGCTTGTAACTTTCAGTCCAGGGGGCGCAAGCGGTGTAGCCTCTGAGCCTTGGGTTACAAACACATATGTTTGGTGCCCACGTTTTTTGTTTTTTAAATAAAGGTATAAATACCCAAAAATAAGTTTTAAAAAATGCCCTGCTGTTACTTTCCCTGCTTAAATGAATGCTGGTTAAGCAACATTAAGTGGTTTGACCAAAAATTAAGAATAAAAATTCAGCCAAACATTTTTCTTGCTAGATAAAAATTATCTAGCCAAAACGGGCAACGGGCAATGTGATACGTAATACAACTTTGCCCGTGCTAAGCCGAATGCCGGCTGCAAAAATTAACAGAAAAAATGGAAGAGAATGTGTTCATGAGAGGCTCTAAATCATCCTTTTTGTGTTCTAATTCTTGAACTAATTTCTTGGTGCTATTGCTACCATGTATAACTTTGGTCATGTGCCTCTGCTGAAGCCATTATCTGAAATCTTAGTGATGCAGAGGAAGCTGAAGTTCATCAGATTATAGATTCTAATAAGTGAGGAGTGGGCCTTATCAGATGGAAAGGAAAACAATCCAGACAGGAACTCAGAAGTTTATGTTTCCATGGCGGTTACTCATGGCGGTGGGGGGGGATCAGATGCAATTCTGGGGGTTATCTCTTGAGGTTGCCTACAGTTGAGTAAACATGTAAGTGTGATGTAAAGTGCCTCAAAAAATGACAGCATTACAGCATTACAATATTTTTTTTTTATTGAAGACATTCGTGATTACACAAAGCTTTTATTACTGCATCCGCCACCCCATACCCCCCAATATACAGAAATGGAAAAAGTTTACTAAATGACCAATCTCAAGCTCTGTCTCTTATACCTGTAAATACACTTTTCATTTATATTCAAGTACCAAATTACAAGCTTTCAAGCTTTACATCCCTCACACTATACAGCTGAACATTTAATAAAAAGCACCGTGTTAGGATTTCCAGCTATTGGTTTGTTATATTAGATATGACGATAGCATATCAGCAAAAAGCCATCCTCCAGGCTATGTTTACACTTTCTCTAGAGCTTCTGTAGCACTACAATGGGTTGTGTGACCTGTGTATTTTCTTTGTGCCTGCATTTCTATGATGCTCTGTTTAACGGTGTTATGACTGCACTGTAATGCATAGAAAAAAAAGGATAGATGTAAACGGAGCCTCAGGCTGACACCTCAATGGCTTCCTGGAAATTGGAGAGGCAGACTTTTAATTTTTTCTCCCAAATTATAAAGATGTTCATAAGTTATCTCAGTGGTTCTCAGCCTTTTTATACCAGGTACCCCCCAAACAACAAGAGGTTCCAACCAAGTAACCCCAAGGAGGGTATCCGTTATAAATGTTCACAAAATAAATAGGTCAGGGGCCTTGTCGCACTTTTAAAGCAAGTATGGATGATGTTTGACTGATAAAATAGTATACCAGACTTGTCAGACCCCCCTGGTGGTTTTCCCCCGAACATTGCAGTATACCTCCTGGGCTACGCAAAATGCAGGTTGAGAAACTGCCTTATTGTATCTTCCCCAATGCCGTATTTACAGTAGTTTGGAAAAGAAATTTAAAGCACCTAGGTATTATAGTGTGTTTGAGTATTGTTCCTGGAATAAGTTGCCATTAGTTGGCGCCCGGTAAATTTTTCATACATAACTTAATATCCCTTTAAACTCTCTCTCCTAAGACATCCTTGTTTGGGAAGCCTCTACAGTTAAAGTGGACCAAAACCCAGAATTTTGACTATCCCGAGTTTTAGTCCTTGTCCCCAGGGCACCCCAAACCAGGTTGCCCAGTCTAACTCACCTTTGCCAGTCCTTTGACACATGTGCGGACTCTCCTCCAATCCGCACGCTCGGATCCGCTCACATCAACTTGTCTAAGACTCGGCTTCAGCCGAGTCTAGCCAATTTTGCTGGTGCAGCAGTGTTCCCGTACCCAGAGAAATCAGGTAAATCACTGTGGGCAATATCTTGGAGGGGAAACGATCGCTCTTTAATATTTTCATACCCTTTCCCCCCTCCCAGTTACTTTAGCCTCTCCTCCACCACTTTCATATTAACTCCCCCCCCCTTCCTGCCCAACCCCCCTCCCACCCATCTCCTTTTTTTCATTTTTGAATCTAATTTTCCTTCCCTAACCTAAACATCTTCCCCCCGTCCCTGTTACCTACACCTGAATCACTGCACCTTAGAGGTTAAATGAGGAGTTGTGAGCTTGGTGACGAAGCGACAACTTCCTATATAGATAAAGGCATAGTTTCATTTAGAACACTTGGTTTACCTTCCCTATCACTTTCATTGGTCTATAAAGCATTCACTCTGGAGGGATACACAGATTTGTTGGTGTATGGTTCAAGAATAAACAGTCATAATTGGCTTGAATTAAATAGCATCCTGGTGTTACTTGTATTTGTAAGGCCTAACTTCTCAGATCCTAAGGCAGACCTAAACCAAAAATAAAGAGCAAAAAACAAAATCGCCAATCTCTGACAATACTCCTATCCAAGGGTAGTAAAAAAATCTAAAACTATTTTATCTGACACTAAAATTTAGTAAACCCTGTTTTTTGGCACAGGAATAAGCATTTAAAACACTAGAAGAGGATCCAATGCCGTGAGAGTTGAACAATGGCATGTTCAAATTCCAGGGGCTGGGTCATGATGCAATTCGGCAATCGCTGGTCCTGCCACTCAAGCCCTCAGGTACTCTGGGGAAATAGTCAGATCTATTACTGTGAATGGAGCGATGACAGGATAATTAAACCATCCATTATAGCAAGATCAAGAAAATCAAAAGGCCCACCCACATTGTGAGTTTAATATGTAGGCGATGGTACCATTTTAGTAATCATTCTGTTTTAAAGTGCTGGGAGAATCAGCTTAGCCTCTTGCAAGGAGACACCTCAAGAGAATTTGTCAGTGGAGGCCATCGGATCGAGTTCTCCTGGCTATTTAAAGATAATGAAATAATATTTCAAATACATTCGTGTTAAAGAGACCAGACTAAGGTCCTGCAGTGTGAGGAACGCATGATATGAAAGTACATCGTGAAAAATCACAGAGCAGTATGAATGGAGAGGGTTAGTTCCTCACACTAATGTAAAGTGGGTAAAAACTGCTGATGAGCCTGGAAGTTTTGCTAATGTCATTTAACTTACATGACTATTAAATGCCTAATTGTGGCATGCCGTTAGCCTGTTAAAGTTTGATCTCTCCTTTCTTTACCTCTTCTTGTCGAGCGGGTTGTCCGCTCTGTCACTCTTTTATGACTTTCTGTTTTATTTTTATGTCAAAAGGACAACAGTCTTGGGATCTACCCCTCCTGCACTGGAATCTCTAGTAAGAAATGACAGAGGCAGCTTTCTTAAGGAAAATGCAGATTATGTGTTTTGGACATTTTACTTGCATTGTCCTCAACAAAGTTGCAAAAATCCTATTCGATGACTTGGATTATGATCCATCTTTAACAGGAATGTTAATTTAAGCACAATAAACCTTAGCAAATTCCTAGAACACATCCTAGCTAATAATATCTTGTTAATTTGGCATGAAAGTGGAGGCAATAGGTCGTGTGCTTGGGCTGATGAGTTAAGAACAGTTTACACTATTAATGTAATCTTCTAGGGCTATAAAACCCCTCTTTGTAGCTATATACAATACAAAAATGCCTCCAGTCCAACAACGGTACATTAAGATCAAATGTAGTATATCAGCCGATATAAAATATAAACCTGATGAGTTCCTGAATTTGAGGGCCTTTGGGTCTTAATGCATTGTCCTGTTTTTTAATCCACCATTCTGGTAGCAACTACAGTATAGGCCCCTCTCAGATCTCTGGCTCTGCATCCATACATGTCTCCCATGGGTTCCTGGGCATCCGGGGTAAGGAGATGAGCACCAGGGCAATTCCACAGACAAACAACAAGGCAAAGGAAGCGCAGGCGCAGGCAAAAGACCAGGAGTAGTAGTATTCAATCCAAACGGTCTCCTTGCTGTCGATCATTCTGTGCACAGACTGCCTGATGACTTCTGCCGAGATGATCATGCATAAACCTAAAAAAAATGCAAATTACACGTCAGCATTTCTGATATAACATTACATGGGCAATAGATGTTAAATGTGTGTGTTTGCAATATAGTTATTTGTGTCTTTATTATTACATGGGAGACATAGTAGCCAATCCGATATTGCTGGGTTGTGTCACTTTTTTCAACTAAATACCGGTATAAGGATCAAAGGATAGGATTAGGACCATTGGCCTAACTAACTGTGATGGGGCCCTGTTGCGAACAATAAAGTGGGGCCCCATCAGGGCTCATACAGTAACATCTTCCTTTGATTTAAACTCTTGGATACAACTAGAAAACTAAAGCAGAGACAAATGTAACTTTTTTTTTTTCTGTACTTTATCCTAAGAAAGAGCAAATCAAATAAATAAGGTGGAGGAGCCACAACTATGTTTCCCAACCCTTTACTGAGGTAGCATCAACGGGTCACTCTGCCATGGGTAAAACCCCCTCTTTCCTGTTACGTGTTTCACCAGACCTGTAGGTCTTCATGCATGTTTGGTCACCAAGATTCTGAGGATCAGTTCTGCAGAGCAGCAATTTGGTCCTAGATTCACAACTTTTCTAAGTTTGACAAGGCTGACAAGTTGGCGAAGCCAGTTCTGTTTCTTGGCCAGGGCTGTTTCTAGAGGAGGGCAAGTGGGGCGATTGCCCTGGGAGCCAAGGCCATTGAGGGCACCTTTATTCCAGCTATCTTGTTTTCTGCAGATGAGTCAGGGCCACTGTTAGTGGTGTAGGCGATAAGACAGGCCCCACATCCCTCCATATTGGACTCAGTGGGGAGGAGGCACTGTCTGCGTCTAAGGAATAGGCACAGCACTATATGATGGGTGAGGTTTTAAATGTCTGCCGTTATGGGCGCGCAGGCCCATGGGAGCGGAAATGCTGTGGGGGTGTTGCTGGACTGTGGCAAAGCTTTGCTGCAGCTGTGGGATGGAGGATCAAGGGGAGTATGTGGGGAAATCAAGGGGTTTCACACTGTGAGGCATCCCAAATCCAGATGCGCCTAGCAAAATAATGTCCTAAATAGCCAACTCATTTATGCTCGTTTCAGTTCACTTTGATACAGTCCGGCACATAGTTTGTATACTTGCTCTTTCATTCCATCACAGGTGGCTATTGCTCACTATCCTGTACCGTTGCCCATTAAGTTTCTCTACCTCATGTGTCTCATAACGCTAGTAGATGTTAACTCCTTTATACTTTTGCTACCTTGTGCCCTAATTGGAACTTCACCCTTTTTGTTTTCCCCTAAATGCTACCACGATTACAGTTTTTATTATGTCTGTGTGTGTTGTCTTAAAAACTTTTGCCTATATAATGGGAGTATAGTGTTGTGCTAACCTGCAAAAACATAGAAGAGTCCAGCTGGTTTCAGGAGGTAGTCCAGCTTCTCCCTGAAAGAAAGCAGGGTGCACACAGTGCCCATCGTCATAAATCCAACTCCAATAATAGCAATTGCTGCTGCTGAGATACTGTACTCTGTAGAGACAAAACAGAATGTGAGCAGTTTGTTTCCATTCCCTGGCACCAGGAGACAGATCTCTAGAACTATCCTAGATCAGCAATAGCATAATCTTAAATCGCTCATGTTTTTTTTTACTGTTTCAAGACAAGATATGTTTTTACATTTCAACATATCAGATGCGTAGCCACTGAAGGTCAGCTGTAAAACAAATGTGACAATTTGAAAAAATACATTAGTATAGAGTGTATGGGAAAGGGTGCAGTTACAGTGTAGGACTTTGTAACATCAGGCACTTACTATGCCAGTAAACATCTTGTCATTATTTTAACATCTTAAACTGGACCAAAACCGAGGATTTCCCAGGTTTTGGTCGGTGCCCCACTGATGGAAACCCCCCAGGTCGCTGAAGCTACTTACCTCTCCTTGGGCCCACGCTGCGGCTACAGCAGCCTGCAGGAATCCTAGCTACACTTGCGGGAGGACATGGCATCACTCGGCTGTTTCCCAAGCTCAGGGGTATAAAACACAACCTGGATTGAAGTTGGGGGCCAACCTTGATATTTAAAGAAAAAACATTCTACAAATGAGGGGATGAGTGTAACTATGTAACAATGTAGCTTCGACAGCCATAGAGCACTGAAACAGTTATTTACAATGTAGATAAAATGTTTTAAGAGCTTTCTGAGCAAATGAGTCATTACAGCTTTTGGATTTCTACTTCGGGCTAGAAATAATGCATTACTGCAGCAAGATTTAATGTAATTTTGACTGTGGGACTAGTTTTTTCAGAAACAGGGCAGAAACAAATCTATGCAGTTTAGGAGCACAGAATCTACCTGCCATTCCACAAAATCTGTATGGGGGTAAGCCCTTTCACATAGCTTACATCACTGATTGCTGTGAGGGGGTTGTTATGTAAGCAAGTTACTAAATGTTCATTATCTCATTTGACTGGAGGTTCAGTTAAATGTTTTGCTTAAACATAGAATCTGTGTGAGGGTAGGGGCATCAACAATCAGGATGCTGCATCCCAGGCACGAGCAGCGGTTCTATCACAGGAAGAAAAGTGTTCCCACGTGGCGGGATCACTTTAAGAGAGATCTCCACCCTATTATTTAATAAGCACTCAAATCATTATAAATGCATGGTAGAAGTAGCAAAAATAATTTATACCTTATAAGGCATTTCCTTAAAGTGGACCAACACCCAGGATTTTGACTATCCTGGGTTTTGGTCCACTTCGGTGAGGCACCCCGATCGGGGGTGCCCCGCTGTGTAAAACCCCCCAGAAAGCCCCGAAAACTGACCTCACCCCGCTCCCACGTGACCGCTGCAGCCAATCCCCGCCGGCGGACAAGCGAGAGGCAGCGGTGGACAAGCAGAGCGCGCACCCACGCCAGCCATTCACAAACGGCCGGCACGGGAGCGCGCCCTGCTAGAAGGATGCGTGGGAGGTGGCGGCGGCGGAAATGCATGCGCTGCTGGAACGTGGAAAAGGTAGGATTGTGGGCTTCCTGGGGGGTTTCACCCCGTGGGACATCCCGATTTCAGATGCCCCGTGGGGAGGGATCTGATCGGCCCGGGAATCTTATAGATTCCCGGGCCGATCCCCCCTGGGTGTTGGTCCACTTTAATCCAGCCAGGAATCCTGACCCATTGCTCCAGATGATTACTCATGAGGCCCCACCAGGTGTAATTATGGTGTTGGAGACAGCTGTCTGTTTGCTGTGCAATGAAACTGGATTCCACAATAGAAGTGAATGACATGCTGTGAGCTGGCACATCAACATTTCACGTTTATATTGAGCTTTTTTGTGTCTATGACCATTAGAATATTTCTTTCCCAACATCACTATTGTAGCTTGCTGTTATAGAGTGCAAACCTTGGCATGCTCTCCCTGACTTTGTTCTCTGAAATGTCATAAAACTACAGGAATCCACATGTCCCTTCAAGTAAATCCTATTCTGTTGCCAGTGTTGGGAGTGGAAATGAAGTCTAAAAGTTTCAGGCAGGCCTATTAACTGCCCATAGGGCATCCATGGGGCAAACACTCACCTTTCTGGTGATACTACGCCGTATTTGTGGGTTGCGACTCTATCTTGTGCCTGAGGTGCGGTCTCACGCCAGCCATCACACTGGGGGACAGGAGTGTGGCACAGACCACAGAGGAAACTGGGGATGCAGCTGCTCCCCTTTCTCTATGCCGGTCTGTGTGTGCATACAACCCTGATTAAATGAGAGGTCATGCGTGCACCATGGGACTAGTGGAAAGGTACGTTTTGAGGGAGATCTGGGGGGTTTCAAACAGCGGGCCATCCCAAATCTGGATGCCCCAGGGACATGGACCTATGACCAGGATAGTAAAAAAAAAAGGTAGGGAATATATATAATATCTGCTATTTACTGATATGTATAAACAATAGTCTTAGCAGCAAGCAGGGAAGTTTAAGACCTCACACTGCTCTGTAATGCTGAGAGGGTACATTTTGAAAGATGGACATGGGCAGGAGATTGAGAATGGTAGCTGAAATTGCCAGTTTTCACAGATTAGAAAATCAACAAGAGTAGTTGCAGGCATATAGAAACATTTTCTCCTGCAACCCCATAACAGGCAGTGTGTAGAATCCCCCCCAAAACACCATAACAGGCAGAATGTGCAGAATCTCCTTCCAAAACCCCATATCAGACAGTGTAAAAAGTACCTCCCCAAGATCCCCATAACAGGCAGCATTCCCGCCATAACACACATACCATACCGGCGCTTCCACGTGGATGATCGACCTCCCATGACCTGGTTACTGATGACGGATGGGCATCATCAGTGTACATGGGACACCCATTTTCTTTGATGAGAGCCTTCCGTACATAGGCCACGCTCACCCGCAAGCTGGAATCAGGGCTGCAGGGGGCAATCAACGGCATGGGAGCACTGATAAGGTGAGTGGAATTTATCTAGTCAGGCCACTACCCCCCCCATCCCATCACCTGACTCCCTGCCCACGCACAAACATTCACTCTATAAGATGCACAGGCACGGTTGTAAAATATATTATTTAACATGTAATATAGTTTACATAAGACTTTTTAAAATTAGGTAGTTAGAGATGCTCAGAGGACTAAGCATGTGGTTGGTTTCCTTGATTCGTTATAGTGCCATTAGTGTAAACTGGTTACAGCGGAAACAGGTGACAAAAAGCTATTTTTGTTTTACTGTACCTTTCTGAGTGGTGACCTGTAATATCTCTGCATTTTCTCCAGATGTGAAGTGTTTGAAATAAGAGCAGTTTACCTCTGAAAGAGAAACAGTGGAAAGTATTTGTTAAATGACTCACTCGAATAGCTCTGAAATATCCAATTCTGTAAAGCAGGGATCCCCATCCCCTAGCTTAGAAGTCACATGTTGTGCGACCCCCTGCTGTGTTTCTCATGCAAATTTTAGGCAGAGAAAAGAGTCAGATAGGCAGAGGAGTGTGCTGACTTATTTGCACTCAGTTTTCCAGGGGAGGACAAAAGCTGCAGAAACAGGTAAGCTGGCACACCACTGATCATTATCATTTAGAGGCTCATTTATCAAGCATCAGCGCCAGTCAATGGCGCTCAGCGTCAATATTTTAGTCTCAGAAGTGTGCGATTTAACAAGCCAAAAACAGTCAGCACCAATGCATCCGCCAGCCTTTATAGTGGCGCTGTAGGTTTAGATCCCATAGACAACAATGAGCAGAACTATACTGTAGTGTTTCTTGCTTATAAGTATTATCACAAAAATTTGTACAGAACTTGCTTTGGTGACTTGTCAATAATGTGATAGCAAGACAGGATGTCGCCAAATGTCATTTTATTATTTCCTTGTAAAATCGTTTTTTAAGGCTTCCTTTTCTTACCAATGTGAAGGGATGAGCGAACTCCCTATAGCCCCCAACTGCCCCATTAAAATCAATGGGGACCTGAATGTGTGATGGTGGATGTGGGGGGGGAGGTGCGCATAGTGAGAGCTAGAAGCGTCTGTAAGTAACTTACCTCAGTCCCACTCCTACTTCTTTTCCCAGCCAGCTTCTAAAATATCTCTGAGCAGGGCCACAGAAAGATGGCCACCTCTCCCATGAGTGAGGACACTCCTAGTGTCGGCGGAAGTGCCTGGAATGCCCCTTTAAACTTTGTCCCTATAGTAAAACTTCCTGTTATGTTTGTTGTTGTAAATTTTAAAAAGGGTTCACCACAAACAACTTCTGATGTCGTACATTTGGGGGCCTTTATACGTTGTCTCCCCCACCCTCATACATTTTATCTGCCTGTGGCTAATGCCAACATGATAAAAATAGCTTTTATTACAGCTGGAGATTTATACAGGACCGGAGCACAGTCTGTGGCACTCACCCCGTCCTCCGCTTCCAGTATTTGTCTGGTCTGACCGCTTTTCCTGCAGGTTCTCTGCTACATTACTGCAGTTGGCACCATGGCCGGTGGAAATCATGGGCTGTCTTATCACATCATGTCACCCTCTCTTATTATTCCCTCTCCGTTACAGAACTTTTAGGTTTTTAAAAGATTCAGGGAACTTGTTTGTACTCTAGCTTTATTCTGAAATGAACGTAAGTTATGGAAATCTGAAGGTGCCAGTTCTGGCAGTGTTGATAAGTCATTTTAAAGCTGTTTTCAGTTACGCTAACCATTTTAATTAAAAGTGGACCCCTCCTTTTAACAGGGAACTCTGGATAGTTGAAAGTGAACAGGTGATATCTTTTAAAGACAAACTAAAGCCCAAATGTTTTTTAGACAGAGCTGGAAAAGGGGCTCAGTGTATTGGAGACTATGATCACATCTTCTTCCCCCTCTGTCTGTGACAAATAGAAAAAGAGTGCAGCATCAACCTTATGGAGTAAACCCATGCAAAGCATTTATTTTTGACTTTGTTATTCCAATCAGACCTGCTAAGATGTGCATTTCCTAGATGCAGCTTTTCTTTTTTTATGCAGCCATAACCTCTCACGTGTGGATATGTATTTTGGGCTTTTGGCCTATGTGTGAACAAGGTTGGGTGTTCATGGCTGTATGGGGTGTGGAGGGGGGTGCTTGGAGGAACTAGAACAGAGTACTTAGCCATCTTTCCCTTTTATTTTTTGTTTGAAGTACCAGAAACTAATTGTATTACATGACAAATATGAACATATAATTATACACAAAGTTTCTCATAAACATGAGAAACAAAAAATTTAAATTTTTGTATCAAGTAACATAAATGTTACATATTGGCATCGTTTACTGGAAAGAGTTGATTACGTTGTGATATATTCAAGCAGAGTTCACATTATTGCATAATTTAATGTATTATATGCATACTTATTCCAAGTATGTCACACACCCCGCTTCCACTATTCATGACATATGGGTTATGGTCCAGTAGAGGGCGAACTTCTGCAGAGATGAAAGCAAAAAAGAAGCTCCTCCCGGTCCATAAATACCTGGGACCTCCCACACATTCCTCAGTTCCTTCTCTGCAGGACGGCGAGCAAGTCAGAAGATGTCTGCTTCTCTTCCTTGCAGGTAAGCCAGGCTTACGCCCTGCCATTTTTTGCCCTATTTCTGCCCGGACCTTTATACATTAAGCCCAATATTAGCCTCCCAGCCTTGGCTGCAGGTCCGGGCGAGGGTAGGAATCACCTCAATTGGTCTTTAGGGAGCCATGCTCCCCCGTGAGACCCCATATAAAGGGGTAGGCGGAATCCGGGTTGGTGATCCTGGTTTGGGATGCCCTGTCCCTAATTGCATATATATATATTTATCTCCCTTACACCATTCTTGGTACGGGATTATCCCCCTTAACCCTCCAGTGGGGGGGGGGGGGGCGACTTTTCAGTTTTCTTTCAAGTGTGAATGTGTGTGTGTGTATGTGTGCTTGGTGCTTCACATTACTGGCTGGTCGACATTTTTTGCTTCTGCTGAGGGGAGCTTCTTCCCCCTCAGGCTGCGGTGTTAAGGGGGCGGGACCAGGTCTGAGATTAGGGACATGTTAAATGGGTCCCAGCTCAACCTGGACAGCATGGAATTCACAACCCTTAAGAGGTGTGAATTGTTCATGAATTTTGTTTTGTCAGCTATGGACGACACGATTACCATGTGTAGTAGAACTTCGGCTCTGTTGGTGGCCATGCGCCGATCGGTCTGGCTGCGCCAGTGGGCGGCTGACATTGCGGCCAAGAAGTCACTTACAGCTTTGCCCTTCTTGGGAACGCGGCTGTTTGGAGACAAATTGGATTCTGTGGCGAAAGGTGGGAAGCTACCTCAGCCTAAGAAGCTGCGTCGCTCCTTTCGGGGGGGGCAAGCTCCTTTAATCCTTCCTTTTGCGTTGCCGGGGGGGGGCAGAGGCCTTGCCTACTCTGGATTTAGAGGTGATTCCTGGAACAAAGGTAGAGGACGTGCCCGTCCAGCCTCTACCTGGGGTTCCAGACCCAAGAGTTCGAGTACCGGCCTCCTCCCAGATTCCTAAGGTCTCGGGTGCCATCGGATCCTCGGGCGGCGCAGGGGCTCCTGTCGGCTGTAAAGAACCTCCTGGGCATGGTGGTCATATGCCCGGTGCCTCTTTCAGAGAGAGGCCGGGGCTATTATTCCAACCTTTTCACGGTTCCCAAAAGGGATGGCTCCATAAGACCCATTCTGGATTTGAAGCTTCTCAACAGGTTCATCAGAACCAAGAGGTTCCGCATGGAGACTCTGCACTCAGCCATCGGTTCCCTTCGTCAGGGGGATTTCATGACGTCCATAGACATCAAGGATGCTTACCTTCATGTACCAATTTTCCCAGCACACCAGAGATTTCTCAGGTTTGTGGTCGGAGATCAGCATTTTCAGTTTGTGGCCCTCCCGTTCGGGCTGACCTCGGCACCAAGGTTCTGGCGGGCATTATGGCCCTGCTCAGAGCCCAGGGCATTCGCATTGTGCCTTATCTGGACGACCTGCTCATTACAGCTTCCTCCCTCTGCCAGACGGAGCTGGACACCAGGACGGGGGTGACGACGCTGGAGAGGTTCGGATGGGTGATCAACCACCCCAAGTCTTCTCTCTCCCCATCAAGGGAGATTTCCTTTCTGGGCATGAATCTGGATACCAGTCTGGCCAGAGTGTTCCTACCTCAGCCAAAGGTGTAGAGGGTTCAGGATCGGATATGTGTTCTCCTGACCAATCCTCGCCCTTCCATTCGGCTAGGGATGACTCTGGTGGGTTTGATGGTGGCCTCCTTCGAGGCAGTCCCCTTTGCTCAATTCCACATGAGGTTGCTACAACTCCATCTATTGCTGAAATGGGACAGATGTCCACAGTCCTTGGATCCGTCATTTCTGATGTCTCCCAGGGTTCGGCAGTCCCTTCAGTGGTGGCTGGAATCAAGCAATCTGATGAGGGGCAGATCAAGCCTGTCGGGCTGGGGAGGTTTCTGGAAAGATCATCAGTTCCAGGGGTTGTGGGGTCCTCAGGAGGCTCACACCCCCATCAATGTCTTGGAGCTCAGAGCTATCCGCTTGGTTCTGTCGCGTCTGATACTTCACCTACAGGGTTTACCTGTTCAGGTTCGATCAGACAATCGTACTGCGGTAGCTTACATCAATCACCAAGGAGGGACTTGCAGCAGGAGTGCCCTCAGGGAAGTCTCTCTGATTCTGACATGGGCGGAGAGCAATGTTCCTTGCATCTCGGCAGTATACATTCCGGGAGTGGAGAACACAGAGGCAGACTCCCTGAGCAGAGGTCTTCCTCTACTATTTACTATAGGACTTGGCGGTCCTATATTGACTGGTGTGAGGCTAGGGCCTTACCTTGCAGGGTGTTTTCGATTCCTAGGATTTCGGAGTTTCTACAACACGGTCTGGATCTGGGGTTCCAGCTCAGGTTTGAAGGGTCAGGTTTCTGCCCTGGCTGTCTTTTTTCAAAGGTCTTTTGGTTTGCATCATCTGGTCAAGACTTTTTTCCAAGGGGTCACTCATGTTCGGCCCCCTAGAAAGCCTTTGTTTCCCATTTGGGACCTAAGTTTGGTTCTTTCGGCCCTCCAGGGGCCTCCCTTTGAACCAATGCAGGATGTGGCTCTTTCTGTGCTCACTCAAAAGGTTGCCTTTTTGGTGGCTATTACCTCTGTTCGGCGTGTCTCTGAGTTGGCAGCTCTGTCTATTCAGGCCCCTTACTTTGAGAGACACCAGGATAAGGTGGTTTTTCCCTTTAAACCAGATTTCCTTCCTAAGGTGGTTTCTGCCTTCTATCTCAATCAGGATGTAGTTCTCCCTTCCTTGTGTCCTAAGCCTAGCAATGACAAGGAGAGGGTTTTGCACTCTTTGGATGTGGTTCGTTGTGTGAAGTACTATTTGGTTGCTACTTCTCCTTTTCGTAAGACGGACGCCTTGTTCGTGGTGCCTTCTGTGCCCAGAAAAGGTTTGGCGCCAGCCAAGTCTACCATTAGTAAATGGATACGCCAGGCCATTGTTGGGGCCTATTCTGCTAAGGGGAGGGTTCCTCCTTTTAAGATCACTGCTCATTCTACTTGTGCTGTTGGGCTTCCTGGGCTTTTCAGCACCAGGCTTCTGTTGAACAAGTTTGTAAGGCTGCTACTTGGTCTTCCGTTCATACTTTTTCAAAGTTTTATAAGGTTGATGTGCGGGCCTCAGCGGATGCTGTTTTTGGCCGCAAGGTTCTGCAAGCTGCAGTGGTTTAAATTGGTGCATTTTTTTGCAGAGCTGATGACTGATCCTAGCATGAGTGGACCAGCACAAGGAAGACAGTTGCCTTGGCTTGTTTGAAAATATAAAGCAGCCTGAATGCCGCCCCTGACAGCCAGCATTGGTAGAGCAGGAAGCAGCTATTTTTTGACTAGGGTTCTGGTCCTTGCCCTCAAGGCACCTCGATGTGGGATGCCCAACTGTGTGAACATCCCAGGTCGCCCACTCACCCTTCCTTGGTCCTACAGTGCATGCGCTGCCTCCCATCTAATCAGTGCGCTCGACTGCACTGACATAAACTTGTCTAGGCTTGTCTCAGCACTCACAAATGCCTGGTGCTGCCGTACCCTGCTAAATGCATAGCAGGGAGCGGCCACTGCCCATGCATGCACTGTTGGATTGAGGAGAAGGTGAGTTTGCTGGGTGACCTATATCTGGATGCCCCAGGGGAGGGAGAATGACTTCAGGGTGGTATTTGGTCCACTTTTAAACCACCTATACCTCTATATTGTTTAATTTAATTTCTGCAAATTGCGTACTCCTTCTTGACTGCAAATACTCCTCCAAGATGATGTGAGGAGCATTTCTACTCCTTGGGAAAAAGTCTAGTGCGACCTCTGTATACAACTAAACAGTAGTAGAAAGGTAGCAGTTACATTTTTGAATTGTATATTCTGCCTAAGTGCACAATTGAAACAGTTAAATTAATTTAAAAAAATAAAGTAAGAGGTAGAAACCTAAAAAAAGAAGTAATACAACATAAATGGTATTCTATTTCTGCGCGACTACTTCTAAAAACTGATGCTGAGGCAGGGCAGGGGGTTACACAGAAAAAACCCTTACCTTGCCCGTTGTCCAGTGCCGGGTCCTGGGCCCCGTCATTTTAGGAGAAAGCACAAAGCAGCTTCCCCGGCTCTGTGTGTGCTCCCGCCAATTCATTCAAGTAAATGGACAGAGCACATTGCGGAGAATGCCATTTTGTGTCTTTCTGTGAGGTTGCCACACGGAGAATGGCACCAGGGGGGGCGGTGGCATGGCGGGGGGGGGGTGGTACCACATGACTAGACTTCCTCTTCATCCTGGAAGTCCTATGTTTTACCTCATTATAATCTGAGTTGAGCCAGGACTTAGCAATGGTTTGTTTTCTAGGCATGAAGATAAATATTCATGCAGAGAAAGCTTTCCTTTTCCTTTACCATTGAAAACGGGGGGCTTTAGTCTCTTGAGCCACTATGTTAAAGGGGAGCAACTATCCCCTCATGTCTTTAAGACTCAAGAGGCAGTGGTATTCCGAATTGGGATGCCCTGCTGTGTGAAACCACCCCTATTGCCCAATTTACTCACCCTTTCCCAGAGCCCTCGCTCCCCAGCATACCTCTATCTGGGGCGCATACTGGTGCTAGCCCTTTCTGAATGGCTATGCAACCAACTTTGCCGAACTGAATCGAATGCACGCTGTTGATTGGCTGAGCATCCCATGTGGTAACCTGGGAGATGTGATTTTTTTTGGCAAACCAGGGGGATACACACAGGAAGGAACAAAGTCCAAAAAGTAAAATTTTTGGGTTTCATTCTTCTTTATAGAGGACCAATAGCCAGAAAATATAGGTGGTTACAGATAAACCCTTTCCCAAATCAACACACCTCGCTCTGTGAAATCCCATATCTGTTAAATACCCACTTTTTGTTTGATCTCAATGCAAACGTTGGTCTGCAGCCGAAAGTGGAGATATATACCTCGGCAATGCTCTTTTTACAGTGAACAGTGATACAGACACTGCCCACATGACTTGCCTGGGCCAAACATGCAACACCTTATTTCCTGTTAACACATAACACACAGAATAGGAGAGTGTGGATGCTGTGGCCTCCCATTACTAGTTTCAACATATGCAGACCATATTGACTATTCAGGTGTATGGCCAATGTTTTCTGTTTTCCTGTAGAAAGGAACACAGTGTGACCCCCAAACATTGAAATTGCTGTAATTATTTTCAAGCAAAGATTTGTCAATATGAAATGTTCTTTTTACGCTACAAATGGCTTCCAAACAGAAATGTTGTTCAACACTGCTGCAGCCTGCGAATCTCTGATTAATATTGGGTGTGTGATGCAGTCTGCTGAATTGACAGGTGATGTGAGAGTTGATCTTACCATAAGTGGATATAAGAGCATTACAATTAAAGCAGAAGTCCAGTCAAAAGCAGCCACTCTCCTGGGTGACACAGAAAGACACAAAGTGGTATCCCACATGCCCGTGCACGCACCTGCCACCCAATTACTTGAATGGGTGGTGGCTGCACACACGGAGCGGGGAGATGCCGATTTGTGCCTTTTCTGTGCTGCTGCTGCCTGTGCCTTAGAGAGTGGAGCTAGACCATGGCTGAAGCAAGGGCTTTTTCCATTGTAACCCCCTTGGTCCTGCCTTAGCGCCAGGAGAGGGTGGCAGAGCGGGGAAGAATGGGTTGTTTGTGACTGGACATCTCCTTTAAGTCTAAATTGTTATTTACCTCTGTAAAGAGAACGTAATTTAGTCTGGAGCTGGGTTTAAATTAAGCATGTCGGTCTAATTTTGGTAAGCAAAACTTATACTATGTGTACAGCTTATCCACAGTCAGTCTCAGGTCTGCTTGGTTTTCTGGAATAGCGTCATATTATCAGCAAATACTTCCTGTACATTAGTGGAGTATTCTCTTACAGCTGCTGTCCATTCCTGCCCATATTGCAAACACCATGTGCTGAGAGATTTGCAGGGTGGGGGGGGAGGTGTGAATACTTCCATCCATAGAATGTAGGGCCTCATCCAGATTACCACTATGGAATCTGAGTTATGTAGAAGCGTGGACTTTTTAAATTTGATGATAGGCCAGCTTAGTTCACCTTGCATTTTTAAAGTGGACCAAAACACAGGATAGTCAAAAGTTTTGACTATCCTGGGTTTTGGTCCTTTCCCCGGGGGCACCCCGATCAGGGGTGCCCCGCTGTGTAAAACCCCCCAGGACGCCCGAACGGACTCACCTCTTCCTGGTCGCACGGCGCGTCTAAGAGCAGCGGCTCTGACAGCCGCATCCTCCGCCTCCATCTAACAGGGAGCATGCCCGCGCCGGCCTTTCACAAAAGCCTGGCGCGGGCATGCGCACTGCTAGAGAGAAGCAAAGGATGCGGCCGCCAGAGCCGCTGCTCTTAGACGCGCCGTGCGACCAGGAAGAGGTGAGTCCGTTCGGGCGTCCTGGGGGGTTTTACACAGCGGGGCACCCCTAATCGGGGTGCCCGCGGGGAAAGGACCAAAACCCAGGATAGTCAAAATCCTGAGTTTTGGTCCACTTTAAGTAGTAGTTTGGAAAATTTCCTCTAGAGATTCTAGGGAAAGTCTTCCATTCTACATGCAGACCTTTGGGTGGCTATCTTTGAGTTCTCTCTTGGACCATTTTTAATCAAGGCTCTGAGGCCTTGTAGCCTGGTGGAATAAGGGCCTTCTCTCTAGCATCTAATGAGATAGACCGTAGGTCCCTCCAATGGGTTTTCATTTTGTTCCTCACTAATCTAAAGATCCATTTGCACAGGTGTTTTTTTTGCTCAAGGTGTATGACCTGAATGGGAGTTTGGGACTAGGGTTTGGATCTTTTACATTTTTGTGGGGTACGGACTCTTTCATAGTCCTTGATTTTCTTTATATTTTGTAGATAGCTGGGCCATGTTTTCTTTGTTTTTCCATCAATATTCTTTTCCTGCTGACTTATGATTTGGGAATGGAATTTAGCTTTTACTTGTGGAACTGCTTGTGGGGTTTTTGGGGATGTGTGCTTTCACCGACCGATGTCCCCCCTCCCCCTTTAAGAGAAACAGATGGTACCAAGGCTGTAGAGACATGCAGTTGGAGTACTAACTAGTTTTAGCTGGACTCAACATTGGTAAAAATATACCGACTATTACTGCAGCATAAAAAATAAAATTACTAATATTGTATAATTAATGTAGCTTTTAAGTTTAGAAATGTTAATCATAAATATATTTAATGTGTTCTCAATCTAAGATCTTTATTAATAAAAATCAATGATAAGCAGCAGGGTGTTTTAGTGATGATAGATGAGTTCTCCAATCTTCCGTGTCCCTTATAGAGTAATTAGGTATCTTAATGCTGCCTCAAGGCCCTTAGTTACAATGCCAGAATCTTACAGGAAGGGATTGTTGTGGCAGAAACAAAAAAGGTCTATACTCACATTTTGTCCCCCTGCTGATCTGGTGTTCCCTCACAGCTCATCCTTGCATTGCCAGCATCTTTATACTTCCTGATGACAGGGCTGCAAATCCCTCCTCCAGTGCCGACGGTGGCCATGAAGCCTAGTTTACACCCCACATGCCTACTCCATTCATTGCAATGGAGGGGACGTGCCAAGGTGGGTTTCTCATGCCTAACCTTGGCATGCCCCCTCTATAGCCATTAATGAAGTAGGAGTGTTGGGGGGGGGGGGATGTTGGGATGAAATCACCCATCTTCCGCATTGGTAAGTATAAAGATGCCAGCACTGCACAGAGGAGCTACAGGGGACAAAAAGTGAGTATATACTTTATTTTAATGCTTGAACAGGAATTTCAGCTTACTTGTTCAGAACAGTTTCCTATAAAATGTTTTATGTACTATCTAAGTAGCCTGATTATGTAATTATAATGTTGAGAAAAAGCAGGATTATACCATTTTACTGCAGAAAATATGGTATTACTGCAGCGTTAAATCCAGATGGGCATTTGTGGTGTAACAGGAACTGGCTTTACTGGAAAATGAGTGCAGTAAGAGAAGTCACACCTTACATGTGGATAACATAGACAGGAAAAAGAAGTAATAGAGATCACCTACATGTACAGGAAACACAACATGCAGCAGAAAATGTACAACATAGACCACACACAGATATATGTAACTGTGCCATCTACTGTCCTAAATGGAAATTGCATTAACTTAGCAATATAGATGCAGATCACATACTAAGCTAAGCTGTAAGCTGCACGGTATCTCCAACAATTACTAATTATTGATGAAGGAGTCAGAGCCTGATATAAGTCAGAGTCAGGACTTTGGCTTACCAACTCCACAGCCCTGGTTAGTACTCAAGTTGAAAAATTGGATGGGGTGGAGTGAACACACTGTATTCAATCTTCTTTATGATGATGATGGATGATAAAGAGAGTTTGGTGGAAGTGAGCAATATGAGATACGAGATGTGATATGATGGTACATTTGTATCTGATGATATGTATTTAGTTAGATGATCTGTAAGTAGTTAGTAGCAGTTGGACAAAGAAGGTGGGGTAAATCTAATATCTGTGAGGGAGGTAGCCCCTGTTCTTCCACTTGCATGAAAAGTACTACTCAATTGTGATCATTCTACGCAATTCTTCACCTGCAGTAAGTAATGACGTGGAGGCTGATTCACTACTAGAGCCACGTATTACCAGATGAGTGTCTGTATAGCTTTGCTTAGAGCTACCACTAGTAGACGCTGTAAGTGGGTGTCAGGCGCTGGAACATAGCGTTGCTGTCTCTGTAGTAACCTGGCCGGCATTGATGAATATGATGTGTGTTGGGTGCTTTAACAACAGTTCTATGCTGCAGCAGCGATAGGTAGTGCCCGCTCAGTGTGTCCGGCACTAGGCACTCAACACCAAAAAACTACACACACAGTGTCGTCGCTCTAAGGCACATAAAGCCCCAGACGCTGTGTGATCAAAGTTTGTTTTTGAACACATATACACCACTAACAAAGCGAAAACACATGGAATGACATTGTTTTAACACCGTGATAATGACACTTTAGTGCCAGACCTGTAAATACAATTCTGCATAAAAATATAAAAAGTAAAAAAAAATGTATAAACGTGTTTGCAGCCAGGAGAGGTCACACAATGATTTGAACAAAAAAAAATAAAATATTTGCCAAACACGCTATTTCAGCACAACCAAATGAAAGCCCATTGAAATGTATGGGAGAGCAACACTGAGCAAATGGTAATACGTGGTGCTATACGCTGAGTCGCATCTAGTAATACATGTGATACTACATGGCACTGTTAGAGCACCAGATTCGCTTTCATAAATGTAGTTTCTGATACAGCGCCCAGCGTTCACCAGATGCTACGAAGCACTACCTGCCGCTATCCTTTCTTAAATACACCCCTAAGGCTCTGATCACACTTCTCCGCTTGCACTGCATTGGCCAACGCAGTCGCAGCACAAGGAAAAATGCTGCCCATTGTTTTAATGGGCCAGTTCACATATATACGTTGCGTATATATGTAAAATGGCCCATTAAAAATAATGGGCAGCATTTTCCTTTGCATTGTGACTGCGTTGCCCAACGCAGTGAAAGAGGAGAGGTGTGACTAGAGACTAAGGCCCTTATTTATGAAGGAATAGCGACAGGTAGCGACTGGTGATCGGCCGGTAATGACGGGCCCCACCACGAGAACGCCGGCTCCCCACCACAATCACACATTTATCAAGCCAATCCTGCTTAGCGACTGAGATAGCGCCATATAGCCACTCATTCATCATTATTCCAGCCTCAGCCCACAGCGCCAGCGTCCGACCTTGAAGTGACCTCTCGCTACCTTGCGCGCTCCAATGCATTTCAATGGAAAAATCTTTAAATATTAATAATTAATTTTTTTTTTATTTATTTTTTTAAATATGAAAAATTCTGTGACCGCTTCTGCCATTTTAGATAATTTTTTTAAGGGAAACATTTTTTTTTACAGAATTGATATTACAGGTCTGATATTAATGTATTCATATTACTAAATTATTTAAAAAACTTGTTTTTTTTTGGTTTCCAAAAATATGGTGGTTTGGGGGTTAAAAAAATTACTTTTAACCCATCGCCTCCAGCGCTCTCGGGTTTAAACATGCATTTTACAGCGTGAGAATTTTTTGAGCGTGATTTTTTAATGAATATGGTGGGAGCTGGTAGCTCTGACCAGTCGCTATCATGCGCTCCCATACAGCGCGGAACCTGTCAAATAGCGACTCCTCACCCAATATTCAACATTACGGCAAACCGACTCAGTCGCTATCAACTACCGAACAACGGCCAAGCACAGCGACTACTACTACTGACAGCTTGGGGAGATCTCCGTACTTGATCTCATAAGATCAATAGCCCATCAGTGTAACAAATACACGAAAAACAATGATCAGGAAGTTTACCTACTGT
Organism: Gastrophryne carolinensis; assembly: GCA_027917425.1. Classification (NCBI taxonomy): domain Eukaryota; kingdom Metazoa; phylum Chordata; class Amphibia; order Anura; family Microhylidae; genus Gastrophryne; species Gastrophryne carolinensis. Next base: position 67,120,142 of record CM051243.1, on the reverse strand, counting down.
ACTGTGAAATGTGATAATAGCACAGTGCTACGACAAAAGGGCACAGCCTCTACCTTCTGTAAGTCCCTTCCCTGTGCAGTATTGTGCTCCCTACAGCTTGTGATGAATGGAAAACATGCTCGGAGTTTACTGTAAAGGTATATTTATATACACACATAGCGAGAGAGTGAGTCTATATCTGTCTTCTAGCATGTAATGACTATGTTACTTGCTTGTCAGGACATTTGAAGCCCCCCCCCCCACCTACAGAAGGAGACTACGGTACTACATGTCGGCTACTCTGTTTCCCAGCATTCTATAAAACAGCACTCTAATAACTCGCATCTACTAGGTATCCCCAATAATGATGCACTATCTGCCTTTAACCCTTTTAACCCTGAAACTGGGAGGCCATCCTAAAAACTGTCCATACCGCTGCAGCGTTGCTGATGCACACGTTTGGGGACCTGTGGATATCACAAACCATAAACTCAGGGCAAATGCACAGATAAAGGATTCTAGCTTTCTTCTCAGACGGAATTCTGTCATCGATTCTGAAAACAGTACAGCTAAAGAAACTGAACTGTATGTCCTCATTTTTTAAAAAAATATGGTCTGCCGTGATAGCCATATATACTATATTCTACATCTGATTCTCTTTAAATATTTTAATGATGAAGGAAATACAATATGTTCCAAATGATTTTTTTTTAGGAAGGCAAAGTTGTACTTTAAATGCCCTGTTACTAGTTAGGCCCTTGCAGAAGCAATGCACCCTCTTGCTACTGTCAATCCTCAGCCCAGCAATGTAAAGACAGCTGGACATTTACAACCAGGCCTTACCCCAAACATGCTGCAAACCTTAACTCCCCTGTATGAACTGCTGAATTTAGCCATTTGCCCCTGACTGCTATAAATATACGAGCTATCATTTGCTCACTGTGGGGAATGGATGAGGCATTTTGTAGACTGTGTTTATGGGCTTTGTAGCTATTTGCATCTGTTGAGAGCAGATGGACCAGGAGATTTTTAAAACAATAACACAGGATTTGCTGTTGCCCGTTTTATATAGGCATAGTTTAAAGGGATTGTAAACCCAACAGAAATGTAAAAGTGCACCTATTTTGACTGTAGTTCTGCTTTAATGGGAGCACTCCAGACTGAGAACACGTCCACCCATCTGGTTTTCTAATACATGTGTGGTGAGTGAGCTATGTGCGGTGCAGGAGCAGATGGCAGGTAAAGTGAGTTGCAGATCTGGTCTAAGATCTTTCGGGAAACTTTCCACTTAAAGACCCATAGTCACCCCGGTCCGTCTGCACAGAATGGGTCTATTAGATAGGGACATGTGCCCTAGATGCAAGAGAGATAGCGGCACGTGGGTACACGTAACTTGGTCGTGTGAGATCTTGGTGAATTTCTGGGAGGGTGTCATGGATCTGAGCAGCAAAGTAGTGGGAATTCGGATCAGGGGTTCAATCTCACTATGTCTTCTGGGGGAGTCAATATCGGAACTCAGAGCATTAAAATCATTGCTTCAGCTGCTGCTCTTTTATGCTCGAAAATGCATATTGCTAAATTGGGGACACCCGGCTAAACCTTCACTACAAGCATGGAAAAGATTAGTCAACCAGAAACTCGCTATGTATAAATTGACATATGCTGCGAGGGGGGTGCCGGATAAGTTTGAGAAGATCTGGGATCCGTGGCTACAGTGTCAGGAGTCGGCATCTGATGATGAGTGAACCAGGAAGGGGGGAACACTGTCAGCGCTGTGGTTATTGCTGAGTCAGGAGTCGGCAAGATGGAGCCAAGGTCGATATCTGTCCTGTGGAGTGAGGGGAGGGCGTGGTTCTGGAACATGACTGGATAGGCCTCAATGGGTGGCCAATGGTTGCCACCCTCTCAGGTACTCCACCTGAGATCAGCTTGTTTCTAGCACAACCTGGGTCCGGTGTGAATGGTTGTTGTGGTTGTCTGATAGGATGTCATTTTGATGTTGGGTGCCTGCGGCACCTAAAATACAGAACAATTTGACGTGTATATGTATGTTGTTTCTACGTTACAACGCAAAATAATAACTTTAAACAAAAAAAAAAAAGACCCATAGTCAGCAAACCAGGTAGAATATTCACACTTCTGCATTCTTGTTAGTAAGCACCAACACATCATCCACTACAAGTCACGTGGGGGGCACAGGAGCGACGAGTGGGTACTAGTGCCTGATTTTGGTCATTTCTATTGGGTTGGCTTGGCCACGATGAGGGATTTACGAGGGGGGGGGGGGGGGCTGGTGGGTTTTGCATGGTCCTGGAGCAAGGGACTGGCCCTCCAGGTTACACAGGCCCTTTGGGGGGCCCAATCTCCAATAGGGATGTTGCACTTTTGCATGTGATAATTATTTTGCTGCTCATTATTCTATAATAGTAGTAGGTTGTGATGAATGTAGCTGTTCTATGGCAGGAAATCACAGGTTATCCACTGACACACAATACAAGGCTTAACATTTTTTGTGCATAAATCCCCAAAATAAGCCAGTAATATTTGCATGTTGGGTGGGTCCTGAGAGTCCGTTCTCCTGGTGGGCCCCAGACCACCCAGTCCGACACTGCCTGGAGCTGGCTCACACATTCCCTCTTTCACTCAGCAATGACAGAATGGATAAGAGAGTGAGCTGATACCATATCATAAGATTCTTTCAGATTCAATTTGTCACATTGTAGTTTGAGTTGGCTGCACTCAGCACCAGCATATGGGGAGCTAAGAAGCAGATTATTTCAAGTGTTAGGCAGACAGGCTGACCTTGGGTTGAAAAGCGTCCTGTGCAAAACTGCAGGATGGTGCCCCTCCAAAAGAAAGCCCAACCAATTGTGCTTTATCAGTAGGTTGAAAATGTCCTAGGGGGTCATCCCCCACAGCCCAGAATGCATTCCCCTTTACATCCAGGATGGCCGCTCTGCCATGTGCTGCATTTAAACAGCATGACATCCCGAAAGCAAATACATATAGGGGTCGATTCAGACCGAGGTGAGAAACTCACTCCTTTTTTAAGAAAGAAAATTGCCATTGATTGTCATTGTCTACCTTAGGGCTGATTCAACAACCGGGTGTAAATTTTCACCTAATGGTAAATCATCCCCAAGGCAATGAACAAGACAATGAAAGTCAATGGCAGCTCACTCTCCTGAATTTTCCCACCTAGCTCTGAATCGCCACCAACGTTTTCAGGCTGGGGAGGTTATTTTACACTGTGGATATCCCAAATTAGGATGCCCGCAAGCAGATCAAAAGTGTATTTTGATGTTTACATTAATCCTCCTCCCCATTAATGCAGATGTAACAGCCACATGACACCCCTCCCCCCAAAAAATTAAATACCATTAGACAGCCGATTAATGCCCCCTCCCCAATATGTGCGCAGTGCACTTGCCCTACAGCCATATGATTCATCCACCGCAAAATAAAATTTAGGGTCCTGTGCTGGGGTTCCATGTGGCTGCATAATGGCAGTTTCAACTTATTTTTAGCCCCCCAATTTGATCATGTAAAAAAACATTCACAGTGTCTGTCGTCTGTGCCTCCCAGCTTCCTCACCGCATGCAGGCAGCCTCTACCTCTCTCATTGCTAAAAAGGTTGTAATGCGTGCACGGGTATTGGGCAATGGCGCCATGATTTAGTGGGGCCCTCGTGGGACATGTAGAAATATATATATATATTTTAAATAAAAATAGAAGTGCCAATATCCCTCCCCCCCTTCGGCCAGGCGCCCTGTGCTTAGGCAAGCATCACACAGCAGCTTCATTTCACCTTAAAGATATCTGTAACTAAATAGTAAATATATATGCTGCCTGTGAAATTCTATGGTGTGGGAGTTGGACTTGAATATCTGTAACTGATTATTGTGTGCTCCAGTGAGATGGCAGTAGGATAGACACCATCACTCAGAGCCTGGCAGGTGCCAGCTTTATATTACCATAATCTGCATGGAGTGGACACAGCTGTCACACAACCTGAAGACACAGTTGGAAGCCTTATGATTAGATTTCTGTCTAAGTTACCATTGTTTTGATCCCTCCAGAACAAATGAAGTTATGCTTGTTGCCATCCAGCTAACCATCTCACTCTTTATTCATTTAAGTATAGAGCCCTTCCGTTTGTCTCCAGAATAGAACCGCACATGTACCGAACTGCTAAAGTGCAGAATCATTTATTTCAATTCAAAATGTATCCAGTTTTATTTTACCTATGGCAGGTTCTCTTGGAGGTGTCTGATACTAATTGTTTTCTGTATCCTGATAACAGAATGGGCCTGGTCCACCTACTCCAGCTCAATCCTTCTGGGAGATGTCTGTGACAGATGGATTAATAATAGAATTAACAGAGATGTTCTGGCTCGCTTTTAAATTGTCAAGAGTCTCTAGCCGACACATACAGTTGCTCTGTGAACAAGTCTAGTTGTACTGGGTACAGATCGAACCTCTGCAATATGTCCGTGCAAAAGAACAGATACTGAGAGGCAACAAACAAGAGAGGCAGTATTGTTATGCATCTGTATACGCAATAAGAGCATAACCTGAGAAAAAGATTCAGCACTCCCTACCAGAGAATTACATCCTTTACTTACATACGGGTTGTTTTAGCACCATATGTAAAAAATTTATGGTAGGTGAATGGCACTTTTTACCAAAAAAAAAAAAAACACCTATTATACCTGGTGATTGAGCAGACAATTTCCATTTCCTTTCATAGTATACCTAAGAGTCGATTCAGCACCACTCATTTAAAGCGTACCTTAACCCTGAATAAGAGCATATCTTATATGTTCCCCACACCATGTACATACAGATTGCTCACATTAAAAATCAACCTACCTGCATCTACTGCATGTTATGAGCCTTTATGTCCCTCTAGCAGGGCGCGCTCCCGCGCTGGCTGTTTGTGAATGTCCGGCGCGGGTGCGCTCCCTGTAAGAGGGACGCGCGGGAGGCGGCGGCGGACACGCTCTGCTTGTCCGTCGCTGCCTCTCGCTTGTCCGTTGGCAGGGATTGGCTGCAGCGGTCACGTGGGAGTGGGGACAGGTGAGTTTTCGGGGCTTTCTGGGGGGTTTCACACAGCGGGGCACCCCCGATCGGGGTGCCCCACCGAATGGACCAAAACCCAGGATAGTCAAAATCCTGGGTGTTGGTCCACTTTAATAGAACTTACCAAACAGGAGACAAATGTGGCCACCTAATGCTGGTGGTGTAAAACAGGCCAGTTCATTAATAATGGGGCAGATGGTTTAATATTTATGAAAACAGAACTAGCAATGGATATAGTACCACAAGCCACAGTGTGCCTCCTTAATCTAAAAGTTAATACCGACTACAATTTACTAGAGCTTTTAGCTATATGAGTAACAAAGAAATGCTGAGGAGTGTCTGGGGCCCACCCTACACTTAAAGTGGACCAAAACCCACTGAAATTGTGAAATACATTTGGCCAAAGCACCTGCCGATATTCCCTTCTTAGGGTGTAGAACTGGAAATGGATATTTTTGCTCTTTGAATCATCCTGGAACACTCTTTTTGCTGTCCCTCTCTGTAAGATGGCAGAGGATCAGTCATTGCATAGATGTGGTAATGACAACATTGCCACACACACACAGCAGTGGCAATAAATGAAGGAGGCGGAGCTTTACAGCTAAAACAGGCGCCATTATCTGGGATTAGAGTGGAGCAGGAGCAGTAAAAATTGGCAAAAGGCTCTCTTCAAGTTAGCAGCAATTCAGGGCATGCTAGTTAAAAATGTGGATTTGGTCCACTGTAAGTGCAAGTATTCAGAGCCTAATGCACAGAAACATTATGCCAAACTGTATTGTTTCTGTGAGTGCACTTGGGTTAAGGTTTTAAAAGGACCTCAGAGGGGGCCCTGAAACCAGGGGCCTGCTGGTAGATTTCCTGGTAACACCGTGGGCCAGTCCAAGCCTGTTCTCTTAGGCCAATCCCACACCTCCAGACATTATCAAACAAACAACTGCTTTATAAAGCTTGAAACAAAATAGAACGGGCAGACTAGTACCTCAAGAACATATCAATTAATGGGTTACTAAAGTCAGCGAAAATAAAAACAGACACTTATCTTCACTCGGGCCAGTGTGGAGCTCTGAAACTTAACGGCTGCCTCATGCTCCGCCCCTCCCGTCAGTCAAACAGCGCTGTCTATTCACAGCAATAGAGGGTTTTTTTGGGGGGGGTTAGTATCCCTTTATATCGAGAAGGATGAGAATGGAGTAATGGCCTTTAGTGTTGGCAGTTACAGATCATTAGGGAATTTAGGAAGGGCTGGAATGTAAACCAGAATAGAAGAGATCTAATAAGGGGCTTATTTAAGAAGGGATAGCGGCAGGTAATGCCTCGTAGCGGCAGGTGAACGCTGGGCGCTGTACGCAAAACCACATTTAAGAAAGCAAATCTGGTGAGGGCCTCTAACAGCACCATGTAGCGTCATGTATTAATACAAATGAGGAATAAACCGCGCTACAAATTTTTAGTAAAGGATACTACAATATACTAAGGCCCTTATTTATGTAGGAATAGCGACTGGTGAGCGACCGGTAATGATGGGCACCGCTACGAGAACGCGGGCTCCCCACCACAATCACACATTTATCAAGCCGATCCTGCTTAGCAACTGAGATAGCGCCATATAGCGACTAATTCATCATTATTCCAGCCTCAGGCCACAGCGCCAGCGTCCGACCTTGAACAGCGACAGGTATGACCTCTCGCTACCTGGCGCTCTCCAATGCATTTCAATGGAACAATCTTTAAATATTCATAATTAATTGTTATTAATGTTTTTTTTTTTTTAAATGTGAAAAATTCTGTGACCACTTCTGCCACATTAGTTAATTTTTTTAAGGTAAAAAAAAAAAAAAATTTGTGCAGAATTGATATCACAGGTCTGATATTATTGTATTCATATTACTAAATTCTTTAAAAATGTTTTTTTTTTGGTTTCCAAAAATATGGTTGTTTGGGGGTTAAAAAACTACTTTTAACACATCGCCGCCAGCGCTCTGGGGGTTTAAACATGCATTTTACAGCGCGAGAATTTTTTGAGCTTGATTTTTTGATGAATCTGGTGGGAGCCGGTCGCTCTGACCAGTCGCTATCATGCGCACCCATACATCGCGGAATCAAATAGCGACTCGTCACCCCGTATTCAACATTACTGCACACCGACTCAGTCGCTATCAACAACCGAACAATGGCCAAGCACAGCGACTACTAGCGGGCGCTGTGAAAATACTGCTACAGTCGCTCAACTGTCGCTACCTGCCGCTATTAATGAATCGGCCTCTAATTGTTGCTCAACGTGTGTTAGTCCAATTATACAATCATACACAAAGAAACACACAACAATATATATTGCTCTGTGTATCTTTGTGTATGATAGCGTCATGTATTATTGTATAGGGCCGGAGCTCTAGGTTCCAGAGCACCAGGTATTACCTTTCGCTCAGTGTCGCTCTCCCATACATTTCAATGGGCTTTCATTTGTTTGTGTTTCAATAGCGTGTTATATTTTTATTGCTCCAATCATTGTGTGACCTATCCTGACCTGCAAACAAACACTTTTATACATTTTTTTGACTTTTTATATTTTTATGCAGAGTTGTCATTACAGGTCTGGCACTAAAGTGTTATTGTCCCAGTGTTATACAGTGTCATTCCATGTGTTTTCGCTTTGTTACTGGTGGATATGTGTTCAAAAACAGACTTTAATCATACAGCTTCTGGCGCTTTATGCTACAGCGCACAGCTTTAGAGCGCTGACGCTGTGTGTGTGTAGTTATATATGGTGCAGAGTGCCGGACGCTGGTGCTACCTATTACTCGCTGCAGCGTTATACTGTTGTTAGAGCACCTAACACACATCACATTCATCAATGCCAGCCAGATTACTACAGCGACCTCAACGCTAGCTTACAGTGCCCGATACACGCTTACAGCATCTAATAGTGGTCACTCTATGCGCCGCTATACAGACGCTCATCTGGCAATACGTGGTGCTAGTAGTGAATCAGCCTCCACGAGTAAGTAATAAAGCGTGTAAGTTCCAAGTGAAAATGCTGCTCTAGAAGTTTCGATGTGAAAGGAAGCACTGAGATGAGTCAGTAGTTGGCGAGGACAGACAGGTCTGGGTGGGTTTTTTGAGTAGTGAGGTTATGACTGCGTGTTCGAAGAATGAAGGAAAGGTGCCTGTTGAGTGGGAAAGATTGAAGAGAGATCTGATGGATGGGGTGATGGATGAGGACAGTTGTGGAATTAGATAGGATGGAACAGGATCGAGGGAGCAAGTAGTAAGGTGGGTCTTGGAAATCAGGGACAATACTCTTTGATTAGACAGCAAGGGATAATGGCAGCAGGGTATCAGTCTGGGCGGGGCTGGGGGGTCATCTGAAGAGATTAGTGATGCTAATCTTAGTTGGATGTTAATTTTGTCCTTAAAGTGTACCAACACCCAGGATTTTGACTATCCTGGGTTTTGGTCCACTTCAGGGGGGCACCCCGATTAAGGGTGCCCCGCTGTTTGAAACCCCCCAGAAAGCCCCCAAAACTCACCTCACCACTCTCCCACGTGGCCGCGCTGACCAATCACAGCCGACGGACAAGCGGGTGACAGCGGCGGACAACACAGCGTGTCCGCCGCCGCCTCCCGCGCGCCCCTCTGACAGTGCACAGGTAAGTTTTTTGGGGGTTTTGGGGGGGGGGGGTCCCTCACCGCAGGACATTCCGATCTCGGATGTCCCGCGGTGAGGGAGGTGATCGGCCCGGGAATCTTATAGATTCCCAGGCCGGTCACCCCTGGGTGACGGTCCACTTTAATGATGAAACGCCGAACAGTGCTACAGCGCTAATCTTTTCAACATGCCAAATATTAATAAATATGATGTGCAGCGCCTAAAAGATAGTTATCTGGCGCTGCACATCATAGTGGCGCTGGCGCTCAAGTGCAACAGGGGCAGACACAGGCCGGCCAATATCTAGTGCAACAATCAAAGCTATTAAGGGCTTTATTCATGAAGGGATAGCGTCAGGTAGTGCCTTGTAAACGACAGGTAGCGTCAGGTAGCGACAGGTGAACGCTGGACACAGCACGCAATTACACATTTATGAAGCCGATTCTGTTGAGCGACTGGGATAACGCCATGTAGCGTACGATTCATCATTATCCCAGCCTCAGCGTACAGCGCCGGCGTTCAAACTATTACCTCGCGCTGCCTAGCGCTCTCTCATACATTTCAATGGACGTTCTTTTACTTCTCTTTAAACAGGGTGTTTTTATAATTTTTTTTTTTAATATTCTCAAATAATGTTGTGACTTCTCCTGGCCTAGAAAAAGCCATTTTTGAAAACTTTTTCCATTTTTTATGTATTTATGCAGAATTGACATTACAGGTCTGGCATTAATGTGTTCATGTCACAATGTTATAATGTAATTCCATATGTTTTCGCTTTGTTACTGGTGGATAGATGTTCAAAAACAGCCTTTAATCACACAGCCTCCGGCGCTCTGGGCTACAGTGAAGCATTTTTGAGCGCCGGCGGCGTGCGGGGCTGTTTTTTTTTATGTCGGTCGCACTGACCAGTCGCTACCATTCGCTCCTAGCACAGCGACTACTAGCGGGTGCTCTGAAATGCCTGCTACAGTTGCTCATCTGTCGCTACCTGCCGCTAGTAATGAATCAACCTGCCTGTTAACATCGGGTGCTGTGACTTCCAGCTCTACTCAGAATAGCAGCGCCAAATAGGAAACTACGCACTTCTCTAGCTGTCAAATGCTACTTCTCACCAATGAAGAGCACATTAAAACAATGACGTCGCGCCAGGCTTACTAAAGGAGTATGTCTCTTATTGAGATACTACTGTCAATTCTGTATTATGACACTGGATCACTAATGACATAAGTGCAAGTTAAGAGGGGAAAAATGAAGAAAAAAGCACAGCATTCCCTGCACTTTTAAGCTGTTTTATGTGCTTTCTGACTATTATATAATTGCTATTTCCACAGAAATGTGTCTCCATTGTACATATTACTGCGGAATTTAAACACTACAGTAAGGAAACACATACTGCTATAGGATTCATTTTTGTAACTTGCACAGCACAGACATTCAGAGAGTAGTAACACTTGTGGAATGACCCCTTGTGAAACCAAGATGCTCCTAAAAAAGAGATATTGATATTTTAGCTGCTGAGTTTCATTTCAGCAGTTGTTGGATTGCTCTTAATTGCAGCTAAAAATGTCTGCGCCACATAGGCGTGTGGCTCATGTGAATTGCTGAACGTGTGTCGTGTGCTTTGGCTGTTGAAGGCAGCCCACCTGCCACTGCACAATTATATTTAAATTTAGAACCCAAGACATTGGTATTTTTGTCTGGGACCCGTAATATTATATTTTTGAGTACTTGAGTTAAAACCAGATTTTGTAGAGCCACGGCAGCCCTGCAATTTGCAACATCTGTAGTGCAGCTTACTACACCTAGTAGTACCTAACAAGGCCACCAAAATCCATTTAACATTACTTTTGACCATGCTGTATTCCAAATCTCCCAATTCATGTGTAGTATTTATGCTTTCAGTTTTTGTTTTCAAACCAGGTTCCATCATAGATAATTTGGTTTGGACCATCTAAGCCTTTCTGGTGATAGATTCACTTTAGGAGTACTATCATGAGAAAATGATGCACTTACAAAAATCTACATATTTATGCTAGATAGTAGGAGGGAGGTTAACTTATATACCCCTAAATCATAAAATGTCACTGCTCTGCCGTCAACCAATGAGTTCTCTGGGTGTGCCGCACACCCACCTGGGAAACCCCATTGGCTGTCAGCAGCCCTGTAGGGCACACGTGTGCCAACCTGGTAAGCTATTTTTCCAGATTTTGGGGAGTTCTTTACTTTTTTGTATAGAGGGGCATCATCCTGGGGTGTGTGTGCAAGCGGCCTTCAGTCCTTTTTATAACACACCATGTGTATCTCCCCAAGGACCATATTTACCTGAAATGTTCCTGACAGGCTGGAGCCATTCAGAATACTGAAGCACCCCTTGCACATAACCCCCATAAGCCTGTCTTATTACAGTGGGACCAAAACCCGCACCCACACCGGTGTTGGTCTGCTTTAAAGTACCTTGGTCACCATTTCTGATCCTCAGAAAACCAGAACCCACTGAACTTGTAAAATACAACTTATAAATAAACCCCTGCCGATGCTCCCTTCTTAGGGTGTAAAACTAAAAATGGATATTTACACTTTCTGAATTGGTCTGGAACACTGTATGTTTTTGCTGTCCCTCAGTGTGAGATGCCAGCTGATCAGTCATTGCATAGGTGTGGCAATCACAACAGAACAGGCAGCATTAGTGGGCATTAGATTGAAGCAAGAGTATTGAAATGTGGCAAAAGGTACTCTTCACAGATGGAACAATTCTGAGGATGTTGTGGGTTTTGGTCCGTTTTATATTCCTATTATATCGCGCAAATGAGGCCTTGTCTTCAAGTAAACTTGCATAAATCCTGAGTTTTTGTTTCTTGGGGTGCCCCGCTATGTGAAACCCCCCAGTTCATCTGTCAAAACATAACTTTTCTCCATCCCATGGCGCATGCATGTGGCTCTCGTCCAATCAGTGCTGTTTTGCTTGGCAAATGGCTCTATTTGCATGCAGAGCTTAGCAATCGGGAACTGGAGCAGCTGCATCCCTGGGAGCCCAGCCTATCTGAATGGCCATCCGTGGGAGCGCGCCTTAGCCAGAGATGCTGAGGATGTGGCCACAGCTATTTGCATCAACATGGGAGCCACCACAAGAAAAGGGTGAGTTTTGTGGTGACCCAGTTGGTGTTTCCCTCAGTGGGGCATCTCAATTTGTGATGCCCCAGGGGAAGTCCAGTGGTCACTAAGGGTTTTGTTCTACTTTAATACTTTTGTATATATACCTGCACAGTCATTCAAAGTAGAATTTCTTTTCAGTCAGTTAATTTTGTAGAGATTTTATATACTTATGGAGTCACTTGGTGGTCTCATCACAGAAGCAGGACCTCACACACTGTTGTTACCAACAGGTACAGCGCCTGCCTGTGAAAAAACTGGGAGCATGATTATCAGCTGTTGCTAGGAGACCGTTGGGCTACATGTGGTGGCTCTCTGTCACCTCACTGAATAAAGCCTAGCAGATCCCTCCATTCAGCAAATGGACTGAACCATTTTCATTTTTACATTATAAAGTAAGGCATACATTTCTTTTTCTATTACCACATTATATTTACACATGTTCTTGCTCTTCTACCTGACCAGATGTATTCAGGTACAGCCACCTTAAGTGGGTCATCAACTTGCAGCATTGTATCTGAGGGAGGGTAGTACTATCGGCGGAGGGGTCGGTGAGGGGCAGCTTAAAGTGATCCTATACCCAAAAAGGAAGTATATGTTGTAGATACAAAAAATGTAGTGGATCCGCACTTCCTTAAAAGATGAGTACTTTATTCCAAGAAATATTTAAAATCATCAGTGTCTCCAAGACAGGTCAAAACATCCAAAGCAAGATAAAATCATAGTAGATTTGGGCAGAGAAAGAGAGTGGGGCCCTCTGACGCGTTTCGGGTCTTTCAAAGGCCCTTAATCATAGATGGGGGTACCCCTAAGGCTAAAGCATTATATAGTGATCATAACAGAAAAGAGACTCACCAGAGCAGCAGCGCGGCCCGCAGCTGCGGGGAGCCCCGGCCGGCTAGCAGTACTGACGTCAGGGACGGAGTGGGGCGCGTCAGCCAATCACAGGCTGCGTCCGCAGTCCAATCAGAGTGAGCATGGCTCTCACCTGACTTCAGAGGAACACAGCCTGCTTGAGCCCGCGCCCCGCCCCCAGCCCGGACGTCAGATGGAAACGTTACCCTAGCAACAGGTACAGCAAGCCAAACGGCCCGCCGGAACCGACTAGGGAACAGGAACTGCTGCGGAGAACCCGGGAGCCCCGCAGCGCGCCCCAGCGCTGCGCTCGGTGGTCCAAATTAAGAAGCTCTAGCAAGAATACAAAAATCCTGAGTGATCTATATATATCCCATATGCCATATATAAAATAGCATAATCAGTGCATGTAGTAAATATGGGTATATAGCATAAATAGCGTGTGACACCCATACTTACCTTCTTTGTCAGTCCTACAGGTTTCATTCCCATATGTTTATGTGGCGTCATTATTGATGAGTCATGTTATCTATGATATCATTTGCCGTCTTGTTGTTTGATATATATGGGACATCATATAACACATTTTGTCCATTTATTTGCTAATTAATGTTTTGTGCATTATAGGATAACCTTTCTTAGACACAGGATGTTTATATTATCATATGCTGTCACACGCTATTTATGCTATATACCCATATTTACTACATGCACTGATTATGCTATTTTATATATGGCATATGGGATATATATAGATCACTCAGGATTTTTGTATTCTTGCTAGAGCTTCTTAATTTGGACCACCGAGCGCAGCGCTGGGGCGCGCTGCGGGGCTCCCAGGTTCTCCGCAGCAGTTCCTGTTCCCTAGTCGGTTCCGGCGGGCCGTTTGGCTTGCTGTACCTGTTGCTGGGGTAACGATTCCATCTGACGTCCGGGCTGGGGGCGGGGCGCGGGCTCAAGCAGGCTGTGTTCCTCTGAAGTCAGGTGAGAGCCATGCTCACTCTGATTGGACTGCGGACGCGGCCTGTGATTGGCTGACGCGCCCCACTCCGTCCCTGACGTCAGTACTGCTAGCCGGCCGGGGCTCCCCGCGGCTGCGGGCCGCGCTGCTGCTCTGGTGAGTCTCTTTTCTGTTATGATCACTATATAATGCTTTAGCCTTAGGGGTACCCCCATCTATGATTAAGGGCCTTTGAAAGACCCGAAACGCGCCAGAGGGCCCCACTCTCTTTCTCTGCCCAAATCTACTATGATTTTATCTTGCTTTGGATGTTTTGACCTGTCTTGGAGACACTGATGATTTTAAATATTTCTTGGAATAAAGTACTCATCTTTTAAGGAAGTGCGGATCCACTACATTTTTTGCATCTGGACCATTGGGGCTTGGGACTGCCCCGGATCGAGCACCCTTTCTTTACCTGGAGTGCGGAAACTTTCCTTGTTTTGTTTTGCAAGTATATGTTGTAACCTACCTTCCCCAGCCCAGTGCCTCAAAACAGCCTGTGTTTTTTTCACTAAAGCCCAATATTAATAAAAACTCAAAACGGATGCAGTCTACTGTTTGAATGGTCGGCCATATTGCTCCCTCACCATTGGAGGTCAGATATATCAGTTATATCTGCAATAAATATGAAAGCACTTGAAACTAAACTGCCATTATTTGACTAATAGCATATGACTGCCATTCAGACATTACACTGCTTCATGTTTTTCTGAATATTGGGCAAAGGCTTTAGTAAAAAAAAAAGAAACAGGCTGTTTTGGGACATAAGGATGGAGATAGAAAGTGATGACAAACTTCCTTTCTAGGTACAAGATCACTTTAAAGTTTTTACTTTAATTGGGGTTTAAAAAGTAGTAGCCAGTCTACAAGCAATTTAAGTACCTGAATTCTCAGTAGGCCACACTGCTTTGGGGCAGTTTCTTACTGCCACATTAAATTTCTATCTCCACCCAGCCCTTTGTATCTGGCCTTACTCTACCACCTCAACCAAGAAATCCCAGCAAATATCCTGACTTCAGTGCTTTAGCCTCAGCATCATGTGGCTGTAGGAGGCATTCCCACCCATTATCTGAACTAAAATAGTATAATAATAGTATAATAAGCATAATAAATTAGCCTCAGTCAGCTACTAACAGTTTACTTGAATTGTCCACCCAAAAGAAACAAAACAAAAGGGTACTCACCTTTTGCCCCCCGCAGTCATACTCCAGTGATCAGCAAAGCATCCGAAAGATGAGTCGCATCCAATGCCATTTTGGAATGTGATTCACCATCACATCATTCATAGGGGGGCGGCCACGCCCTTTCCTTTATCTACATTGCTGATTGCCACCATAGGAGTAATCAGCTGCAGGGGACGAAAGATGAGTATCCTTTTGTTCTTTTTTTATTTGGATGGTCAATCTTGAACACTACTAAGCCTTAATCTATAGCTGCGAGAATAGCTGTTTTTGTCATGTGATTTTTCGTTAGCCAACATAAAGGTTCACATTACCCAACTGCCAGGGTTGAGCAATGCTGAAGTTTTTGGGGCGGCGGTCAAAAGCAGGAATACCAGACAACACTGAAACTAGTGGAGTACATGCAAAGCACTAAGACTTTCATGATCAGTGGCCAATGTGTCTCTTTGTAGTTGTTAGAATTTAAAGAAAATATAAACTGTAGCTCTTGTCAATAGGATTTACACAAAAAACCTTTTGCATCTTGCTCAAGCATGTAATATATCTACAGGCCTATTTGTATAAATATTTCCAGCTTGATAACAACTTTGTTCATGGCATATGTAAATGTAATACTATGTTTTAGAAACAGTTTCCTGTTAAGGGTTCTCTTCCTGCAGTTCTCAGGGTCTTGCCCCTATCAGCCAATCCGATTTCAAAGCTCGTTGATATGAATCTCCTTTCTCAGCTTGAGAAGACTGAGTGACACTTCCAAGGTATGCTGTCTATAATGCCTTGGATGTCACTTTGCCATTTTTACTTTCTTTTGTGGTGATAAATATAATATTTTTGCTGTCTGATTGTACATTTATATTGTACATTATTTTTTGTTTTATGAGTGACGTTTTATGACACACTATTTTAAAAGTTGTTTTATAAAATGACAAAAATATTTGTTACTTCAGCTTTCCAAATTTCACTATGGTGGCTTTGTGGTTGGCATGTGTCATTTTTGTAGGGAACGCTATCTGCATGAAAACTCTGTGATCTCCATCACCTCCTTTTTTGCCTTGTGTCCAACAGCCTTGGCTCTGTATTATATATGATCGTAGATAGTAGGCTTAAGATTGTGAAATAATTTTGAAGGGCAGGGAGTGGTGTGAATGTGAATTACAGTTCTGTGAATTATGTCCTGGCAGCGTGTGAACACACATAAATTAACAAATACCTATGATGTTGTTGAATGGCTTCATTAGGATGTTAATAGGGCTAAGAAACGTTATGCAACTGTAGCTACAGTCATCACACAAAGCTAAAAATCTGGCTCATATATACAGGCCAGGCCTAAGGTGAAATGCTGCCCCGTGCAGGAGTTCAGGTTGTGGGGAACTCGGAAAAGGGACAGAGAGAGATGGTTGGTGCATGAAAAAGTAGTAAGGTACACAGAAAAATAGAAAAGATCAGAAGGTACAAAAGAGAGAGATGAGGAATGAGGTTGATTCAAAGCCAGGTGAGAAAATTCACTCCTTTTTTAAGAGAGAAAATTGCCATTCATTTTATTGCCTACCTTGGGGCTGATTCAACAACCGGATGTAAATTTGCACCTAAGGCTCGATTCAGAGACACATTTGTCTGGACTTTCGTAGCTGTCTGTGTATGTTTTTGTGTGTGTTTGTCGTTTTTTTTGTTTTTTCTGTTTCATTTTCTATTCCTACGTTCGTTCCCGCAAATGCGTATATGCGCTTTTGATGAACGAAACTAAATTGGATCATTTGCTTTAGTTCGGATCATTTTTCTATCAAAATCTGATATTTTGCGTTCATTCAGATAACTTACGCTATTGGTATGGGCTTGCGTCTCATTCAGAGAGCTGATTGCCGAGGGACCACCGCCCTATAAAACCGGTTCATTTGCGATTCACTTACGGGATCATTTTGCACTCGGCTACCTTACTTTGACCATGTTTTGTGGCTTTGTGGAGTAATATGAGCGCCTTCAGCTACGGGGCATTGCATGTATCAGCAGGGCCGCGGCCGGATTGCACCAGCGACGCATGCATATCGATCGCATGCATGACGTTGAGTTGTTCGAGCTGACCAGACTTAATCGCGCTTCTCTCCATAAGTTTTATAGTGAGCTGCGGCCATGGTTAGCCCGCACCACAAGGAAGGGGCAAGCAATTTCAGGTATGACCAAGATGCTTGGCTGCCTGCAATTTTTGGCGAACGGCTCGTTCCAGAGGCTGGGTGCCCTCTCCGTGGGGATCTCACAGCCTACGCTGAGCCGCGCGCTATCCAAGTTTTTGGATGGCATGGCTACCGTTAGTTAGAAATATATTTCATTTCCGGATGACATGGTAGCCTGGAACAGGAATAAGTTGGCTTTTTATAATATCGCCGACATGCCCAATGTCATGGGTGCGATTGATTGCACCCACGTTGCATTGGTCCCTCCTGCAGCTGACGAGTACATCTATAGGTAAGTTCAATCGGTCATTTTGTTATATAGTTTAGACAAACTGTATTGTAACTATCTATTAATCCCTCCTTGTAAATTGTCCCTGTGAAACAGCTTACATTGTACATCTTAATCCCTCCTTGTAAATTGTCCCTCTGAAACAGCTTACATTGTATATCTTAATCCCTCCTTGTAAATTGTCCCTATGAAACAGCTTACATTGTATATCTTAATTCCTCCTTGTAAATTGTCCCTGTGAAACAGCTTACATTGTATATCTTAATCCTTCCTTGTAAAATTGTCCCTGTGAAACAGCTTACAGTGTATATCTTAATCCCTCCTTGTAAATTGTCCCTGTGAAACAGCTTACAGTGTATATCTTAATCCCTCCTTGTAAATTGTCCCTGTGATTCATTATTTTACCATGTATAGCTTCATCAATGTTTTTAATGTCGGCCTTAGCCAAACATTTTCATGTGGACCTTAATTAGTAATTTGAATGTTAATCTTTATTTGATCCAACATACATATACTTTTTTTTTAAACTACTTAGTGTTATTTGTACTGTCCAACGTGTTTTTTTAAAGGGTGTTAGGAGTTAGTGTTTGAGTAGTTTACCTTGCCTTGCAAATTTTTTTTTTCTTTTTTCCCAGGAACCACAAAATGGGCCACTCACTGAATGTCCAAGCAGTGGTGGCCCCGGACATGCGGTTCCTTAGTGTCCTCGCCGGGTTTCCAGGCTCATCCCATGACGCGTACATCTTGCGAAGATCTGGAGTATACCGTCGGTTTGAGTCTGGAGAATTCTCCGGTGGATGGCTCCTTGGTAAGTTTCCGCAAATTTCGTCATTCACTTTTCAATGTATGTCTATGAATATAGTTGATAACCCATGTCTGAACCTATGGCTGTTTTTACCCCTTGATGACATGTTAAATAGGACCTTAACCATGATCTTTAGCAAAGCACAAACCCTTAAAAACTGATTTCCCAGCATTTCCAAATAATATATTTCTAGTTTCTAGTAACTTACTTAATATTCTTTCCCACACTCAGCTGCAATTCTGTTCTTGACTTTATGATAGGGTCGGCGCCATCTTTGCTCAGATGCATGACACTTACTGAGGAGAGGAGAGCGGGATAAAGTGCAGGGGGCGGGTTAGAGCTGTGAGGCGCACAGGCCGCACAGTGCTGCATGAATCTGCAGCAGAAAGTGAAGGACATGGATCTCCAGGGAGACGTTCCTACCCCTCCTCTGTAGTGGCCTCCGACCAGCCCCTGGACCTTTCTACAGAGGAGGGGCGTCACGGCGTGGGCAGGGAGTCATACCAAGCGATGGAGCCATTAGCCTCTGGTATGTGACTCTTAATGTAACCGCACACACATACATGCTATTTAAACAAAAGCTGATTCCCTTAATCTCTTTTTCTAGATGATTATGTAGCGGGTGAACGATTTGGAGCAGGGACTGCAGCAGATCAGGCCCAGGGGGCACATGGAGAAGGTGGGTGATGTCACACACACATTCAAATTGTCATTTGCTTACTGTTGACTCAGACATTAGAAGTGACCCTATTTGACATGTCTCTACAGACTCAACTTCCCAGCAGTGGCAGGTCCCAGAACGGAGGGTGGTCCCTGAAGCAGACCTCGGCCACCAACGAAGTAAGTTGTAATGTCATTATTTTGAGTATGTGGGAATTGACATGATCACCAAAATACCTAAAGCCATAGTCAATAGCATTAGCATAATGATATATATGGCCTCTTCCTTTGATTAATTCCTTAGCATAATGACATATGCCCTCTTCCTTTGATTAATTCCTTAGCATAATTACATATGGCCTCATGAGTTAGCTTGCAACCTAATAAACATTCCATTCACAGCTGATAAACATGTATTTGCCAACAAATAATGTATTTTCTTTTTTATACAGGGACCACATGTGCCAGAGTGGCACAAATAAGTGCCAGGATCCTTGCGATGGGGGCCGATGCAGGAGCTGCGCAACTCGTTGGGGACCACAGATGAAGAAGAATAATGTTCTGGGTCCTGCCACTGCTATGTATATAGTTTTTATTTTTTTTTTAATTTTTAAAACATTTTAAAAATGTATAAATGTTAATTTTTATTCCCCCCAAAAAAAGTTGTTAAATGTTTTGCCAAATTTTTTTTTTTTTAAAAAAAGGCCAACACAAAGTGCCATTTCTGATTAAAAAAACAAAAACAAAAACCTGTTTCTGTGTATTTTCTTTTCTAAATACATTCATTAAGGGTTGGTTACCACAAAACAAATAGGGCAATAAATATTTAGAGATGAAGATTTGCATGACCGCAAAGTGATTTGGGTAAGTTTTAGGGGTGGGAAATGCAAGAATATACTGACCGGGAAGTGATTTAGGTAAGTTTTAGGGGTGGGAAATGCAAGAAGAATGAGAGTGCGAAGTGATTTGGGTAAGTTTTAGGGGTGGGAAATGCAAGAAGAATGAGACCAGGAAGTGATTTAGGTAAGTTTTAGGGGTGGGAAATGCAAGAAGAATGAGAGCGCGAAGTGATTTAGCTAAGCATTGAAGCAAAATTTAGTGAACCAAATATGTAGGCGAGCACATTAATGAGTTAAGTTTGTAGTGCGCAGGCGTAAGGTCGTAAGGATTTTCGTCTGGGCGATTATTTATTGTAAAAGGAAATCAGAATCTAACGGGAAACGTAAAGGATTCGTGGGAGGAGACGATGGAAAAAGGGCAAAAACGAAAGCCGATGTTGTAACATGAGTAACATAAACGGAAATCGAAAGCTGGAAAATGACATTCTCGTTGGCATAGGAACGGACAAAGACTTTACTTAAGGCTTGCAATGCATGCTTAGAATCACTCGTACACTCATACGAGAGCAGGAAAATGTAAAAAAAAAAAACAGATCGATACAAAAAACAAGTGTTTTTTGTCTCTCTGAATCAACCCTCTAGTGTTGAATCAGCGCTAAGACAGACAATGAAAGTGAATGGTAGTTTTCTATCCTAAAAGCAGAGTGAGTTTTGTGACCTAGCTCTGAATTAACCCCAATGTGGAAAACAGAGATACACGGAAGGTTTAAAAAGTAAAAGGAACGAATTTGGAAAAGAGAGTGAGAAAAAGGGGGATTGAGGACAAGAATAAGAAAAGAAGGTGAATGAAGAAAGTAAGAGGGAAGATGAAGATATAAAGATGGATGGAATGTGGAAAAGAGAGATAGAGGGAATAGGGTAAAAGAAGGAAAAACAGGAATTTGAAAAAGGGGGAAAGAGGAAGGGAAGGAGAAAGGGGCAAAGATGGAAAAGAGAATGTAGAGGGGAAGTGGAAATGACATGATACAAGAGGGGAAAATGTAGAAATATATAAAATCACAGATAAGAAATACTGAGAAAGGGGAAGGTAAGAGAAAGGAAACAAAGAAGAAAAATAAGCATCTGAATAATGTCTCTTGGCGTCGCTTTACAGAGAGATCAGAATGGCGCCCTGTGTGACCGCACAGCTCACACACCCCAAAGGCCGACCATGCATATATATCCTAATGCTGGGGATACATTTGGGAATAGGCCGTAGCTTTTCCTCCATTTCCATTTATCAAACCCATCTATCTTTCCATCTGTCTATCTTCAAACCAGCTCATGGCCAGATATCTAAAATATATTCTTATTGTTCTAAAATGTAATTAGGTACCTACCTCCAGGTAGACTTAGAGGGCCACATAGTGTGCTCACCACGTCATTCCCCTCCACAACTATCCTCTTTGTGCACAGTTTCCACAGTCCAAAATGAGCCACTTCGCAGGGCTGAGTAAAATCGTCCACTTTTGGGCTCATAACTGCCCAGTGGTTGCTCATGATAGCAGCCAGCATTAGGGACACTCCGATTAAGGTAATAAAGAAGGTGATACGAATCTTGAGTGCTTTGAGTTCCTGCATGGTGCTAGCGGGCTCCCGATTGTCTTGGTGGCTTGAGGGATCTTAGATGTTTGTTCAGCACCTCTGAGGCTCTGTCATGTATCTAAGTGTATGTATGTGTGTGTGTGTGTGTGAGGGTTTTTTGGCTTCGGTCAGAGAAGGGGCTGGGCAGCCCACAGCTGTTGGGATCTGTCAGTAGACGTTACATGCAGTCCCTGCTGCAATGAGAGATTCTGTAAACTTTGACAAGACGCTTGATCTCTTTAATGATTCTCTCCCACTGTCATCTAGTGGAATATTCTGCCTAGCTTTTATTACATTGTTTGGCTAGTTTTTATAAATAATTACTTTGCTGCATCCCAGCCCTATTTGTGTTTGTGAATTCAGATAGTTGCGCAAGTGAGAACCTAATGTTTACTCTGTCAAAGAAAACAACTTAATCCAGTGCTTTGGGGGTTCTTATTGTTTGAGAACAGTAAACTTTAGGGGGACCAGACTGATGGTCTGCATATGTTTTCACCTCACCTGATCTGCAACGGGGGCGTAATCAATAGAGTTGGGCTTTGGATGCAGGTCAAAGATACAGCAAATTCAACCAGCTCTGCTGTTTGGAAAATAAGTGTTTTTTTTTTTTATAGATTCCAGGGCCGTCTGTGAAGGGTTTTGGTCCAATTTAAATAAGGTGACAGTTTAGCTCTTTCAAGCTAAGAATAGATTATTTAGGCATTTTTTTTTTTTTTTTAGAGCGAATGCTAGCTTTATATACAGATGTACTAAACTAAAAAGGACATTATCTCTCTCCAAAATTACTTTATTCTGGTATAGGTAATTTCTAGCTTTATATACACAGTTGTATTAAAATAAAAGGGACATTATTTCTCTCTAAAATTACTTTATTCTGGTAAAGGTAATCTCTAGCTTTATATATACAAATGTTTTTAAAGAGTTAAAGGGAGATTATTTTTCCTACACCAGAAATACATTACTTGTCTAAGATGACCTTTTATTCTTTAGTGAGCATTTTGTGGGCATTTGGCTGCTTTAGTTGCTTTCCTGAGACCCCAAATCACATCCTGAATTTTACCTTAAATTCAGCTTTGGGTGATGCAGAACATTGCAAACGATTTCTGCACCAGAACCGAACATTGGCATGTTTTTTTCCCCAGGGGAGAATGTTGGAGGGTGATAAATTGTGAAGCAAGAAAGGTTTGTTTTGAAGACTCTAAAGTGATAGATTTGTGGTACATCCTTCTGAAAGTGGACCTAAGCAGTGGTTTCTGGCCCATGGGCACCTTAACCCACCTATGGGAAGCCTCAAAAATAAGAAATACTTAACTTTTCATTACAGAGCTCTGTTTGAGAGGACAACTGGTAACAGCTGCACACACATTTGGCAGCTGCACCTCTACCAATATGGGTACATTTGGCGCAGCATTGACTATTTTCGGATCCCCTTTGAACAAAGCTCTGTGAAAAAAAAGCTAAACTCTTAATTGTTGGGTTTACCAGTGGAAGAAGATGGTACGTTTCTGTGCCCAATGACCTCGTACCTTCCGGCCACAGAGTTGTTAGGGACACACAGGATTGGCCTGATTCACCTCTGTTCTGCTGTTAGCCAAAAGCTTTCAATATTTGTTTATGTGACATGCCCCTGCTTCCTAATTGTTGTTTCATTTATATGCACTGTAGTCAGATCCTTCCATTGGGTTGACCTTGTTTACGGCACCTGCAAGACTGTCATCCACCAGATCCTTTCATTGCCTCTATAGAAGTAAACACATTTTCCTAAAATATCAATATGCAAATAAGAAAACAAGCTAATTCTGAAAGTGAAAGTTCCCCCGAACAGAACAATATCCAACATGCTTAGCTTTAACCGCCAGCCTACTTGAAATGTTGTCACCCTCTGTTGACAGGTCATTTTTCACCTAACTTTGATTTTTGCAGGAATTTCCAGAAAAATTAGAATTTAGGCTTTAACATGAAATGTCTTGGTTGTGATTTTTCCCAAGTTTTTTTTACATTTTTTTTGTTAAATAGGAATAAAAATAATAAAAAATTATTAATAAAAAACTGTTGTTTATTTTAATCAAAACGTTGATTTTATTATAGAAAACCATAATAAAGACCCATTTCACACAATTGCAATGGTACCACATATATCGGTAGCCCCCGATCCTGCCCAGGAGAACCCCCAAACTGAAAAGAGCACTTTATATCATTTACAAATTAAATACCACTATCCACACTATAAAGAGTTAAATTTAAGAAAATAGCATGGGGTCCCTCTTCTCGGTGGGCAGAGGGGAGCATTTTTTTGGGGGGGGGTTTTAAGGGTTAAAAAAATCTAAGAAATGGAGGGGGGAACTTGGCCCAGGGGCCAGCTTTGATGCCCCCCTTTCCTGCAGGCTACAAGCCTGCGCAGTCTAAATGGCCCGAGGATCTTCTGCCCCTCAGGCTTTGGGGAGGCAGGTAATGGGGGACTGAGGGTTAATGGCATCCGCTAGCCGCAGGTGACTTGCCAGACCCCGAGCATTGTGAACTGGTATAGGAGTCTCATGGATCACAAGTTCACAAAGAGTTAAATGTAAAAAAAAGACACCACACACAAAAAAAAAATGTAATTTAAATTATTTTTTTTACTCACCTCTGATCCTCCGCTGCCCCCCCAGCGATCTGATGACAAATGCCAAATGATCATTGGAGGAGGGCTGGGGAGGCAAGGGATCACAGCTGATCACTCGGCACTACTGAGTGTCTCCAGGCTGGTGCGGGATGATGTCACAATGATGTCATCCGGCCCACCCACAAATTCGGAGCTAGCAACGATGGAGGAAGTGGGGGAGAGAGCCCTTTCCTCACCACAGAAGAGCATGGGGGGTGGCGAACGGAGGTCCCCTTAGGTGACGAGGAGACCCGGCGAGAGGGATCATGGCTGCAGGTAAGTAAATGTCAATTTTTTTCCTAGATGTCAGTGGCGGAGGTGTGGGGGAAGACCGATTTCGGGCCCAGTACTGAAGCTGGAAGAGCTGGGGGGGGGGGGGGTATCTGTTGCCCCCCTGGTGAAGAGAAAACCCAACTGGATCGATGGAAGGCTCAGGATTTTTTATTTTTTGTGGCCGCTAGCAGGGGGGAAAGCCAGCCAGGCTCTCACTTGATTGGCAATAAATGGCAGGAGAGGCAAAGGGTTAAATCCATAACATACGACTTGTTAAAAACAACTGATCGACTGATGGTAATATATGATCCAATTTGATCTAATAAGATTCTCTGTGGCTCAGCTGCACAATCATGATTATTAAAACTCCCCAGCTAGGTCTCAACAATGCAATATTGGATAAAATGAAACAACGAATCTATACCAAAGTCTCAAAAAAGTGCTAAGTGCTGTGCTATAAAATAGATACAGAATAAATATGCAGAGAAATATATAATCACAAAGTGCTTAGTGCTACACTGTGTGCTATATTCTATAGTATTCAATTATATAAGATAAAACCTAATTACCCACCTGCAAAAGCCATCATCTGACTTGTGTTACAATACACATAAGGAATCTATCCAAGCAAGGTGGTACAAAGAGAAATAAAATGGATATTACCCCAAAACGTGTGTTGTCCAGCAGATCAAGGACACATGGCATCCCACTTGTTCTGTTGTTGAATCACAACTTCATCAGGGCAGTGATTCAATAGCGAACAATTAGCCGACAAATCTTCTGTGTCTGAATGCAAGTGGTCCATTCGCTCAACTGATGGTTAATTATTCTATCATGTTAATGTTAAAGTGGATCAAAACCGAACTTGAACTCGAACGTGAAATACATTTGGCTAAGCTCCATTGTTTCGTTCAAACTAGCACAGGCGATCTCTAATTGGCCCAAACTAGCACAGGTGATCTCTAATTGGCCCAGACAAACTAGCACAGGTGGGGCTCGATTCAACAATGGTAGAAAATTGATTTATTCCAAGTATGTCACACACCCCGCTTCCAATATTCATGACATATGGGTTATAACCAGTAGAGGGCGAACTTCTGCAGAGATGACAGGAAAAAAAGGAGCCCCTCCCAATCCATAAATACACATTACCCAGTAATCATCTCTGCAGGACGGCGAGCAAGTCAGAAGATGTCTGTTTCTTCCTTGCAGGTAAGCCGGGTTTACACCCGGCCAATTTTGTCCCTATTTCTGCCCGGACCTGATTTAAATTAAACGCCTATGCCTCCCAGCCTTGGCTGTAGGTCCGAGCAAGGGTAGGGTACACCTTAGCAGGTGTAATTACGGGAGCCATGCTCCCCCGTGAGATCCCATATTAAGGGGTAGGCGGTTTCTGGGTTTGGTGATCCCCGTCCCCGTTATCCCTTATCTACCATGTAGCATGGGATCCCCCCTTTCCGTGTCTCCCTGTTCCCCTCAGCGGGGGGGGGGGGGGACCGGCCCTTTCACATTTTGTTTATTGCTCCAAAATTCTGTGTGTGTGTGTGTGTGTGTGTGTGTGTGTGTGTGTGTGTGTGCCTTGTGTACTGTCTGCATGGCGGTTTTTCTTTTTTCTCTCAGCCGCGTTCTGGGCCCATTGCTGTGGGGAGAGCTTCTCCCCCTTATGTTTGCTAAGGCAGGGGGCGGGGCGCTCGGCGAGCTCGCGGCGGCCCGCCCCCTTGTTTCTGGCACCATCGCGGAGCCCAGCCATTTGCTGGGATCCGCGTCCTTGTCTGCTTGGGAAAGGGGGCGGGGCCAGGCGCGGTGCGTGATCCGCGCTGGCCCGCCCTTCTTCTCCCTCTTGTCCTCTGCTGCTGCTGGGTCGGACGCCATTTTTTTTGAGCTGTGAGTGCCCTGCGGGGCCCCTTTCATTGTATTATGCTGTCTGTGTGCCCCATTCCTTGCGGTGGGGCAGCTTATTGTCCACATATGCATTTATATATATATTTTATATATTGTATATTTATTTTATGTAGTTCTTCATGTATGGCCCTGCCTGCTGTGTGCCTTTCTTATGGGTCCCTTCTTATTGTGTCTTTCAGGAGGACTCCCTATCCGCATAAAAAAGGGGGTTCTCCCGATCCTAGGGTCCCTTGGATGAATTGGGGTCTTACAAATCCTCCCACTCGGGACTTAAAGGGGCATCCCGGGTAGCTTAATTGGCGTAATTCCCTCTGGTCCTTGCGACTACCATTTAAATCACCATATGGAGGCTCCCCAGGATACCGGGCTCGGGCTCCCTTCGGGGCAATCCCGACTGTGTGTGGGTTGTGGGGTATCCCTTACGGGGGATAACGTACTGATTTGCATACCATGTGCTCAGCAGGCCATAACGCGGCAGTCGGGGTCCCAGGCGTCTGGGTCAGTGCCGCCGGCCTCATCCCCTACTCCACCCCGTCTGATCCGTACCCCTGGTGACAGTGTCAGTAGTGGGGAGTCGCAATCTGATGTATGTGCTAGATTGGCCAACATCGAGAGACTGATTTCTAGCTCTGCGGCCAGAAAGGCCCCAGCTAAGAAGAGACATTTATCACCGGCCGCACTGGTTCTGGATTTTGATGATTGTGATATCCTTGACTGGTCTGATTATTCCCCACTTGAGGAGGGGGAATTGTTTGCTGAGTCTGATGGCTCTGAGGATCAGTAGTTTTTGGATGCTGATTCTGGCCAGGAGCATGGGGATGCTGTGGATACCCCCAGGATTCTGGCCCATTTATTTGAGGTGCTGGCTATTTCTCCTCCGGTGGAGTCCCCTCCGCTGAAGGGGGAATTTTTTTTGATCTCTAAGCCTCGTTTGGAGTTCCCAAATCAGAAGCATTTTGACAATCTGATTCTTAAAGAATGGGAAAGGCCTAGCCGGCTTCCCGGTGTTCCTCAGGGATGGGATAGGAAGTATCCTTTTCCGGTGGACGCGGTGAAGTGCTGGTCGTCCCCTCCCGAAGTCGATGCGCCCGTTCTGGGATTGTCCAACACATCTGTTGTGCACTCTCCAGACGCCACAACGCTAAAGGATGGTGAGGACCGGCGTATTGATCAAATGGCATGTCATGCCTTTGCCAGCGTAGGTTCGGCCTTGCGGCCTGTTTGTGCTTCAGCGCTCACGGCTGTGGCTACCAGGTCTGTGATTAGGGGCCTGTTGAGTGGTTCCCAGCTTGACCCGGCCAGTGATGAATATGCAGCACTTTTGCGGTGTGAATTGTTCATGACCTTTGTCTTATCAGCCTTGGATGATACAATTTGCATGTGTAGCAGAACCTCAGCGTTGCTTGTGGCTATACGCCGATCAGTCTGGTTGCACCAGTGGGCGGCGGACACTGCGGCTAAGAAGTCACTTACAGGGCTACCCTTCTTGGGTATGAGGCTTTTTGGATATAAATTGGATTCGGTAGCGAAAAGAGGAAAGCTACCACAACGTAAGAAGCAGCGTCGCTCCTTTCGGGGGGCAAGCTCCTTTCATCCTTCCTTTCGCAGTGCCAGAGCAGGCAGAGGAGCTTCCTACTCTACCTTCAGAGGTGATTCCTGGGGCAGAGGCAGAGGACGTGCCCGTCCAGGACCTGCCTGGGGTTCCAAGCCCAAGCCGCTGCCAAGCCAGCTCAACATTGAGGGGGCGCCCCCACCCTTGAGGGTGGGGGGACGGCTACGGCACTTCATCCAGGTCTGGGCCCAGGAGGTCACAGACAAATGGATCTTGGAAGTGGTCTCTTCCGGGTAGAGACTGGAGTTCGGGTACCGGCCTCCTCCCAGATTCATCAGATCTGGGGTTCCCTCGGACCCCCAGGCTGCGCAGGGGCTCCTGTTGGCAGTGCAAAATCTTCTGGACATGGAAGTCATCTGCCCGGTGCCTTTCTCAGAGAGAGGCCGGGGCTACTATTCCAACCTTTTCACGGTGCCCAAAAAGGATGGCTCCATAAGACCCATTCTGGATCTGAAGCTTCTCAACAGGTTCATCAGAACCAAGAAGTTCCGCATGGAGACTCTGCGCTCAGCCATCAATTCTCTTCGTCAGGGGGACTTCATGACGTCCATAGACATCAAGGATGCTTATCTCCATGTACCGATCTTCCCAGCTCACCAGAGATTTCTCAGGTTTGTGGTGGGAGATCGGCATTTTCAGTTTGTGGCTCTTCCGTTTGGACTGACCTCGGCACCACGGGTGTTCACCAAGGTGCTGGCGGGTATAATGGCCCTTCTCAGAGCCCAGGGCATTCGCATTGTGCCGTATCTGAATGACCTTCTCATTACGGCATCCTTTCTCACACAGGCGGAGCTAGACACCAGGACGGTGGTGACTACGCTGGAGAGGTTCGGCTGGGTGATCAACCACCCCAAGTCTTCTCTCTCCTCATCAAGGGAGATTTCATTTCTGGGCATGAATCTGGATACCATTCAGACCAGGGTGTTCTTGCCTCTGTCGAAGGTGCAGGTGATTCTGGACCTGATCCGTCTTCTTCTGTCCAACCCGCGGCCGTCTATCCGGCTAGGGATGAGGCTGGTGGGGTTGATGGTGGCCTCCTTCGAGGCTGTTCCCTTTGCTCAGTTTCACATGAGATCGCTCCAGCTCCATCTACTGTTGGCTTGGGACAGATGTCCGCTGTCATTGGATCAGTCATTTCTGATGTCTCCCCTGGTTCAGCAGTCTCTTCAGTGTGTGGCTGGAACCAAGGCATCTTCTGAGGGGCAGGTCTTTTCTGACTCCTTGTTGGGAGACGGTCACCACGGATGCTAGCCTGTCGGGCTGGGGGGGGGGGGTTTCTGGAAGGAACATCAGTTCCAGGGGCTGTGGGGTCCTCGGGAGGCTCACACCCCCATCAATGTCTTGGAGCTGAGAGCTATTCGGTTGGTACTGTCACGCTTGACGCATCACCTCCAGGGTTTACCGGTTCAGGTTTGATCGGACAATCGGACTGTGGTCGCTTACATCAATCACCAAGGAGGGACTCACAGCAGGAGTGCCTTCAGGGAAGTTTCTCTGATTCTTCCATTGCGATTGTAAAAGTGCGAAATAAATTAGTGGATTGAAAAATTTACTACTGCATTTTGCGATTTGAAAATTTTACTACTGATTCAGGTGGACTGCAGCTTTCAGCAGGAGAAAACTCATTTTGCTCTTTCTCACAATGGAGCCCTTCTACTTTGTTTGCATTGACTTCGAACATATTG
Organism: Gastrophryne carolinensis; assembly: GCA_027917425.1. Classification (NCBI taxonomy): domain Eukaryota; kingdom Metazoa; phylum Chordata; class Amphibia; order Anura; family Microhylidae; genus Gastrophryne; species Gastrophryne carolinensis. Next base: position 67,090,752 of record CM051243.1, on the reverse strand, counting down.
CAGATGATGTGGCGCAGAGAAGGCGCAGACTACCCATTCCCAAGTATTTTCGGACACGTTTGGATGTGGATCAGCTTTGGAAGACCTCTATAACCTGCTGTATCCATATTTGCCACCATTAACTGGTAGGGGACATGCAATTTCTGGAATGGCAAATCAATGGCTCATTTCAGCGCCTGGGTGGTGTGGCGGTTGGCATGTCCCAAACTTCTGTATGGCGGGCTGTAGATAAATTTTTAAAGTCAATGCGTGCCATTTTGCCACGGTATGTGCATTTACCCTGATCATCCCAGGAATGGACTGTAGTAAAATAGGGTTTTTATTGCATTGCTGGCATGCCACATGTCATGGGGGCTGTGGATTGCACCCATGTTTGCTTTATTCCACCCAGTGTGGATTAATATATCTACCGCAATCGCAAGATGGGACATTCACTGAATGTACAGATGATTGCTGGTCCAGATCTCAAAATACTTGAAAAATGCTTTGTGGCTGGCTTTCCCGGATCATGCCATAATGCACACATTCTGCGAAATTCATCAATTTTTCGACTATTTGAAGAGGGGCATTTGTCTGGTCGCTGGCTTCTTGGTAAGTGTTGAAACATTATTGCCTAACTTTGTGCTTGTGACATTTTGGAAAGCTCCAACCTTTTAACCCCTTGCTAGCCTCACCCTTATAGGAATTTAGAATCTGCAACTGGTGTTAAGGTCCCAAAGTATGCTGTTCCTTGATGTTATTGCACAAAGGTTTGAGTATGGAAGTGTTACATTTTGCCCATTTATTTGCTTATTTGGTGACTGCCATGGGCTTGCCTATTTACGCAATAGCTTTATTGCTGACGTGCTCTTACAGAACTCCCAAAACCACCACATTGCTCCGGAAATTGTTAAAACTCCATGGCTACTTGTTTCCTTGCCTTTGGCTGATTAATATTTTACATGCATGAAACAACCCAGGTTGCCTAGTATATTCACCAACTGCCACACTTCAAGGATGCATGCGCAAGCAGGGGACACTCCTTGCTATAACTTTATAGCTTGTTGATACAAACTCAGGTATACTATGCTCAACTGGACTGTAGATGAGTCCTTAAACAACCCTAGACCAGTTTGCGTCTGGACCATTTATACGGATGAATGCATGAGAGGCCGCGCATGCTCCATAAGAACAGGGGAAAGTACATGGGAATGGTCGACCTTTGGGGTTTTACACAGCGGGGCACCAAAATCCAGTCAAGTCAAAACCCTTGGTTTTGGTCCACTTTAAAGTGTAAGCATGATGCAATAAGAATGGCTTACCACTAGGTTATCCTTGTGGCCAGGCACTTCAGCATACTATTCATCGACAACATATGCAAAGCTAGCAACAATGGCCACATTTCTGCATTAAAGGAAAAATAGTTTAATCCAGGTCCCTGGCAATCCAGCCAGACCCCCCCGAAAAAAACAACATACATGCCCCTTACAAATATTCCTGTTTAATTTGTACTTCCACTACAGCATACCTTACCTCTTTATTACATGTATCCACAATATTAGCCATGCACATACAGCTACACTTAACAAGTTGAAAAAAATTGTGCATTTACATTTACCAATTAAAAAGCCTTACAACACCATGTAACAATCAGAAAACAATACTAAACAATAGAAAACAAAATCCGAGTACATTTTGCAATGTGCAGTGATTTGAAAATTTTACGATCGCATTTTCGAGTGCACGTATTTAATTCAACCCCTTTTCTAAATCACTCAAAAAAGTTAAAAATGTACGCATGCGATCCGATTTTCCGAGTGACACAAATTTATTTCTACCTTTGTTGAATCGAGCCTGTGATCTCTAAATGGCCCAGACAAACTAGCACAGGTGATCTCTAAATGCCCCAGACAATCCAGCACAGGTGATCTTCTGATTGGCCCAGATCTCAATTCAACAGCCATTTTGCTAAACAAAGGATTGTATTCAAGCAGCATCAACAACTCTAAAATTTGCTAATAGCATTGCATGATGGGTAAAAGCATCAGAGTTGAGTAGAAGCAGAATGGGATGTTCAAAACCTGTCACCCTGGATTCTTTTATCCAACATAAAATAGAAACTAGGCTTTTTTATGCCTAGTGTATATGGGACCCCTCCTTTACCATCTAAAAGTTCATAGTGGTTTCCAGTTGGACTAGTAATTCTCCTAATCCTAGGCCCCTTTACAAGTCCAACCAAAATTGCCCTTTTTTGCCAAGCATTTGCTGACTTATGACCCATTTTTATGTGGTGCACGTGCTCCCGCCACAGCCATTCTGACAGGCTGGGGCAGGAGCACGTGTGCGCTCGACCAAGGATGCGGGGGATTTTTGAAGGGATTTCTGAGAAAATGTATATATTGTCAGCATCTGGTCTGGGCTTTAACATAAAATGTCTTTTCTGTCAATTTTAAGGGTATTCTCAATATTTTTGGGTGAAATATGTGCAAAAAATTAAAAAAATCTATTTTTTACAATTTGTTGTTTTTTTGTAATAAAAAATGTATGTTTTTCAATCATATTGCGTGTAAAAGTTTGGTTACAATGGTACCACATGTTTATTGGTAGACATCCTTTTCTACCCAGGAGACTCCCCCAAATTGAAACAGCTCTTTTTTTCAAGAAAAGCAACCCTTTACATTTGAAATCCCCCCCCCCCCCCACACCAAACTGTATATTCTCGGGACACACCTCAAGCTTTCTATGTGTACTGGGCTTGTTGACATGGGTGCAGGTTTCTGGAAGTAATCCCTCAATTAATTATTTGGTTGCACACGGTTTCCCTAAAAAAATAAAAAAATAAAAAAGCAGTATCAAAGTTACATTTTTCAAGCAAGAAACAACAAAAAATCTGAAAAAGCTAGGTCCCCCGAATAGAAAAATACCCAACATGCATAGGTACTGTCAAGGGAAGTGATGCATGCGAGTAAGGGATTTTTTACTTGAACATTTCAGCTCTGCAGACAAAGTGCGCACCTTGCGCTTTTTCAACTAAAATGACCCTTTATATTTGAATACCCCGCATAAACCATATTTTCTCTGAAAGTACATATGTTAAGCTTTCTAGCCATGCCCTGTTTGTAGTAGTGGCTTCATCTTTGTGGTAGTAATCCCTCGAAGAATTCTTTGGTTGCACAGAGGTCCCTAAAAAAAAATATAAAAAAAGCAGAATAAAAAACACACTTTCCTAAAATATCAATATGCAAATAAGAAAACAAGCTAATTCTGAAAGTGAAAGGTCCCCCAAACAGAACAATATCCGACATGCTTAGCTTTAACCGCCAGCCTACTTGAAATTTTGTCACCCTCTGTTGACAGGTCATTTTTCACCTAACTTTGATTTTTGCAGGAATTTCCAGAAAAATTAGAATTTAGGCTTTAACATGAAATGTCTTGGTTGTGATTTTTCCCAAGTTTTTAAAAAATGTTTTTTGTTAAATAGGAAAAAAATAATAAAAAATTATTAATAAAAAACTGTTGTTTATTTTAATCATAACATTGATTTTATTATAGAAAACCATAATAAAGACCCATTTCACACAATTACAACAGTACCACATATATATCGGGAGCCCCCGATCCTGCCCAGGAGAACCCCCAAACTGAAAAGAGCACTTTATATCATTTACAAATTAAATATCACTATCCACACTATAAAGAGCTAAATTTAAGAAAATAGCATGGGGTTCCTCTTCCCGGTGGAGGGAGGGGAGCATTTTTTTTTTGGGGGGGGGGGGGTTTAAGGGTTAAAAAAATCTACTAAGAAATGGAGTGGGGAACGTGGCCCAGGGGCCAGCTTTGATGCCCCCCTGTCCTGCAGGCTACAAGCCTGCGCAGTCTAAATGACCAGAGGATCTTCTGCCCCCCAGGCTTTGGGGAGGCAGGTAATGGGGGACTGAGGGTTAATGGCATCCGCTAGCCGCAGGTGCCTTGCCAGACCCCGAGCATTGTGAACTGGTATAGGAGTCTCATGGATCACAAGTTCACAAAGAGTTAAATGTAAAAAAAAAAGACACCACACACAAAGAAAATGTCATTTAAATTATTTTTTTTACTCACTTCTGATCCTCCGCTGCCCCCCCAGCGATCTGATGACAAATGCCAAATGATCGTTGGAGGAGGGCTGGGGAGGCAAGGGATCACAGCTGATCACTCGGCACTACTGAGGCTCCGGGCTGGTGCGGGATGATGTCACAATGACGTCATCCGGCCCGCCCACAAATTCGGAGCTAGCAACGATGGAGGAAGTGGGGGAGAGAGCCCTCTCCTCACCACAGAAGAGCATGGGGGGTGGGGAACGGAGGTCCCCTTAGGTAACGAGGAGACCCGGCGAGAGGGATCATGGCTGCAGGTAAGTAAATGTCAATTTTTTTCCTAGATGTCAGTGGTGGAGTTGTGGGGGGAAACCAATTTTGGGCACAGTACTGAAGCTGGAAGAGCTGGGGCGGGTTATCTGTTGCCCCCCTGGTGAAGAGAAAACCCAACTGGATAGATGGAAGGCTCAGCATTTTTTATTTTTTGTGGCCGCTAGCAGGGGGGAAAGCCAGCCAGGCTCTCACTTGATTGGCAATAAATGGCAGGAGAGGCAAAGGGTTAAATCCATAACATACGACTTATTAAAAACAACTGATCGACTGATGGTAATATATGATCCAATTTGATCTAATAAGATTCTCTGTGGCTCAGCTGCACAATCATGATTATTAAAACTCCCCAGCTAGGTCTCAACAATGCAATATTGGATAAAATAAAAACCATGAATCTATACCAAAGTCTCAAAAAAGTGCTAAGTGCTGTGCTATAAAATAGATACAGAATAAATATGCAGAGAAATATATAATCACAAAGTGCTTAGTGCTACACTGTGTGCTATATTCTATAGTATTCAATTATATAAGATAAAACCCAATTACCCACCTGCAAAAGCCATCATCTGACTTGTGTTACAATACACATAAGGAATCTATCCAAGCAAGGTGGTACAAAGAGAAGTAAAATGGATATTACCCCAAAACGTGTGTTGCCCAGCAGATCAAGGACACATGGCATCCCACTTGTTCTGTGTTTGAATCACAGCTTCATCAGGGCAGTGATTCAATAGCGAACAATTAGCCGACAAATCTGTGAATGCAAGTGGTCCATTCGCTCAACTGATGGTCAATTATTCTATCATGTTAATGTTAAAGTGGATCAAAACCGAACTTGAACTCGAACGTGAAATACATTTGGCTAAGCTCCATTGTTTCGTTCAAACTAGCACAGGTGATCTCTAATTTGCCCAAACTAGCACAGATGATCTCTAACATATTGCAGATGATGTGGCGCAGAGAAGGCGCAGACTATCCATTCTCAAGTATTTTCGGACACGTTTGGATGTGGATCAGCTGCCAGATCAAGCACTTTTCCAGCTTACTAGGCTAAGTGCAGCTTTGGAAGACCTCTATAACCTGCTGTATCCATATTTGGCACCATTAACTGGTAGAGGACATGCAATTTCTGGAATGGCAAATCTGATAGTTTTCTTGCAATTTATGGCCAATGGCTCATTTCAGCGCCTGGGTGTTGTGGCGGTTGGCATGTCCCAAACTTCTGTATGGCGGGCTGTAGATACATTTTTAAAGGCAATGCGTGCCATTTTGCCACGATATGTGCATTTACCCTGATCACCCCAGGAATGGACTGTAGTAAAATAGGGTTTTTATCGCATTGCTGGCATGCCACATGTCATGGGGGCTGTGGATTGCACCCATGTTTGCTTTATTCCACCCAGTGCGGATGAATATATCTACCGCAATCGCAAGATGGGACATTCACTGAATGTACAGATGATTGCTGGTCCAGATCTCAAAATACTTAGCTTTGTGACTGGCTTTTCCGGATCATGCCATAATGCCCACATTCTGCGAAATTCATTAATTTTTCGATTATTTGAAGGGGCATTTGTCTGGTCGATGGCTCAACTGGACTGTAGCTGAGTCCTTAAACAGCCCTAGACCAGTTTGCGTCTGGACCATTTATACAGATGAATGCATGAGAGGCCGTGCATGCTCCATAAGAACAGGGGAAGGTACATGGGAGTGGCCGACCTTTGGGTTTTTACACAGCGGGGCATCAAAATCCAGTCAAGTCAAAATCCTGGGTTTTGGTCCACTTTAAAGTGTAAGCATGATGCAATATGAATGGCTTACCACTAGGTTATCCTCGTGGCCAGGCACTTCAGCATACTATTCATCGACAACATATGCAAATCTAGCAAAAATGGCCACATTTCTGCATTAAAGGAAAAATAGTTTAATCCAGGTCCCTGGCAATCCAGCCAACCCCCCCCCCCCCCAAAAAAAAAAAACAACATACATGCTCCTTACAAATATTCCTGTTTAATTAGCACTTCCACTACAGCATACCTTACCTCTTTATTACATGTATCCACAATGTTAGCCATGCACATACAGCTACACTTAACAAGTTGAAAAAAAATGTGCATTTACATTTACCAATTAAAATGCCTTACAGCACCATGCAACAATCAGAAAACAATACTAAACAATAGAAAACAAAATCATTTTGCAATAATTTTCGCTTGCGACAGTCTTTTTACGAACGTTTTGAAAATTTTACGATCGCATTTTCGAGTGCACGTATTTAATTCAACCCCTTTTCTGAATCACTCGAAAAAGTTAAAAATTTACGCATGCGATCCGATTTTCCGAGTGACACAAATTTATTTCTACCTTTGTTGAATTGAGCCTGTGATCTCTAAATGGCCCAGACAAACCAGCACAGGTGATCTCTAAATGCCCCAGACAATCCAGCACAGGTGATCTTCTGATTGGCCCAGATCTCAATTCAACAACCATTTTGCTAAACAAAGGATTGTATTCAAGCAGCATCAACAACTCTAAAATTTGCTAATAGCATTGCATTATGGGTAAAAGCATCAGAGTTGAGTAGAAGCAGAATGGGATGTTCAAAACCTGTCACCCTGGATTCTTTAATCCAACATAAAATAGAAACTAGGCTTTTTTTATGCCTAGTGTATATGTGACCCCTCCTCTTGCAATCTAGCAAATCTCTTTGGAATCTTAGGACTGAACCAGCGACAGCAATCCTTTAACTTGTGCGAGAAGTGAATGCCAATACTCCAGCACTGAACCTTTACCATCTAAAAGTTCATAGTGGTTTCCAGTTGGGCTAGTAATTCTCCTCCTAATCCTAGGCATTCGTTTCTCTATAAACTAATACCACGCATAATGCATTTTAATATCAATACCGTCATGTAATATGATCATTTGGACTTCAAGGAGGCGCAGCATCTGAGTCATAGTCACCGTTCTCTTAGACTAAATCTGACTCTCCCTTCAGATGGAGTGAACAGCTGTGAGAATTCCATGTTTTTATTGCCTGGAAGATCTGTCACCTCAACTTACCGCTACAGCTCCCTGTAGCCATCATGACTAATATGGCTGCTGCTGGCTGTGTTGTATGTGTTCAGTCATCAACTTCCTCTTATTTCTAGCAACATTTATATCAGGTTTATTTATGCATTACAGGCAGCAATATAACAACTGTGGCCCCTCTGCTAACCACTTTGTAACATATAACAGAACAGGGTTAGACACTAATATCTCTTAGAAAGCTGATCATGGTCACGTTTTATAGGGTTAATTATCTATTTTTTTAAGGGTTGGCTAATATCAAGATAATTGCTGTTTAGATTCTATTAAAGAGGAACTTCAGAGGCCCTGGAGTCTAAAAGACCTGATCCTGAAGCCCTTGCCGGGCATCCCCGCTCACCTCTAGCTGTGCACACACTGTCTGCCTTTTTTAATGGGCAACATGGGCGCACCACATTTAGAAGCTGAGCAGGGGATGCAGCCAGTGGCACACTCAGACCCCTTTCGGCCCTAATCGGTTGCTGAGCTGTCCAGACGGCTTAGCCTTAAGCAGAGCCCAAGGGGGCCGAGTGAAATCAAGTGTGCTGATTGGCTGAGCGGGCATCTCAGCCAATCAGTGCACTCAGTTTCAGCCGAGCCTGCCCTGTGGGAATGCCAGGAAGGTGAGTGGAATGGGCGAACTGGGGAGTCCTGCCTGAGACGAACAACACAGGGGAAAGTTAAATTCCTGTGTGTTGTTTCTCTTTAAAGAGGTTTATGAAACACCCCCCAAAAAACAAAACAATCTGTACTGGAAGTTGTATGGCTGAGGTAGGAAGTGGAGACTTCAAAGCTTTATAACTTTTGAGGAACTTATTACTTGTCCTGGAAGACATCCAGTTTAGACGAAACGCAGGTTAGGCATATTTATTCTAAAGAGGAATTTCGTGTCATTAAAAGACTGTTCTATTGTAACCTTTTTGGTTAAAATAGATAGTTGTCCGTTGAAGAACAGCTTTTTGTCATTAGTGAAGCGGGTCTAATAATCATCAATATCTGTCACATACATGTATGTGGATCTGGAAGAACAGCCACCAAAGGTGCTTGCTGCAGCTCCCCCCACTAGGGGCGACAGGAGCAGCACAACAGCAAGAGAAGCTGGGTCAGAAGCCTGGATAACAAGACCAGCAGGGGTGGACTGGACATGGAGAAACCAGGGAGACTTCCCAGTGGGCTGCACTGCTTTGGTACTAGTTGGGCTGCTGCTTATTACACCCCCATCCAAATCCTTCCTCTCTATTCTCCCTCCCAGCCTTCCCATACCTGGCCCCACTGTAGCCCATGTTCGACTCCCCAATGCTAAAGCCTCAGAATCATGGCTGGGCATACAATATCTGCCCCACAATACTAAAAATTTAGAACAGTAGATTCCCAGGCTGATTTCTGCCCCAGTCTGCCAATGAGGACCGGTGATCTGGTGTGGCTAAAGATACTAGATACTGCAGGTACAGGGCAGGAACAACAGGAATTGGATGATACAGGGTGGGGAGGGGTAAACAGCTAACACCGGTTCTTGAGTGGGGAATATATTGACAAGCCTGGCCTACACTAGGGCTCACCACAAGAGAGAATAGACTGGACTGCAGGCAAGCCAGAGGATTCCACAACCATTGCCAAACATATGTGACCCCAAGCAGAACTGGTTACAAGCCACGTAGAGAAGTCAGCCGATGACGAAGAATCCCCTCCTATGTCGGGGGGAAAAAGCACCTTACTGCTAACTTTAGTGGCTGCTCTCGGGTTATGGTTACACTCCGGGGTATAAATAGATTGTGGGACAGATCTTTGTATTGACCCCAAATATATATTTTTTTGTTCATACTGTTTTTATTTGGTTTTTAACATTTGACATAACAGAAGGGGGGGTGAAGGATACATACGCTTCAAACAAAGCTATTACACGTCACAATGCATGCGGTATATAGGTAACATAATCAAGAATCTTGTAATAAAATTTGCATATGTTTGCACAGACAGTATTAAAACTTTCTTCCTTATTTTTTTCAAATGATTTCCAGAAGGGAACCCCCTAAGGTTATCACAAGATCCGTTGTTGCTCGAACCTTTGTCCTTCCATGTTTTCTCTTTGGAGTGACTTCTCACATCTCCATCTTGTCCTTATTAATTTGCAAGTCCTTCCCCCGATTGCCGCAGGCCCAGGCAGGCCACTGGGGGGGGGGAGGGGAAGAAGGTGAATCCTGGCTACAAGTATGAATCAGGGGAGGGGGGATCAGGGATGGGGGGAGTAAGATTTGGGGGGTTATAGACGTTCGTGCAAGAAGGGGGGGGGAGGGGATGATATATAAAATTGAAGCAATTTTAAGCATAGTGGTCCGCAAAAAGAAGGTAGCGTGGAGGGGAAAAGAATGGGGGAGAGAGGGAGGGAGGGGAGGGACCAGGGCTCACCATCTCGCAGAACTGGGTCACATTCTCCCTGTCCTATATGGGTACTGCCTCTCTTCAGCTTCTCGTCTCCTTTGGTTTACTTCTAAACCTACCCGCAGGTCTCCTTATATATGTCCGAATCTATAAATATTTCCCAGATTGTCCACGTTTTCCTGAATGTTTCTAATCGGTCTTGTTTGGCAAAAATTACTTCCTCCATCTCTTCCACATGGTTATTTTGCGTGAACCAGTCCTTGAGTGAGGGGATCTTCTGTGTTCTCCAATACCTGGGTATCAGAACTTTAGCCGCTTTAATCAGATGGATCCTTAACGGGCCCAGCACCCCCACACCTTTTTTGCCTGCTGTCCAGTTCAAGAGAGAGCTCGCGGGTCCATTCCATGGAGCATCCCATAATCTTGTCAGTAACTTTGTGTACTTTTTCCCAGAATGCGACTATTCTTGGGCATGACCACCATACATGGAGCAAAGAGGCCCCGTGATCTCCGCACCTCCAGCATCTATCTGGTGCCTTAGGGAAAATCTTATGTAACCCTTCGGGGGTCCTGTACCATCGGGTAGCTATTTTATAGCTTGTCTCTTGCATGGAGCTGTTAGTGACACCTTTGTGTATTCCCTTATATAAGGTGCCCCAGTCTTCTGGCGTGAGCTCTAAGTGCAGGTCTTTTTGCCACTTTTTTTCCGCCGCACCAAGGTAATTGCCAATAGGAAGATGACCTTTGGTGTCATCAACCCCAGTGTAACTTCTTCCAGTGGTTCAAAGGGAAGACCCTAAAGGTCTATTAATTTCCTGGTTGGCATCTCCTAATAGACCATAGGCCCAGGACAATAAGTGGTCCCTTGGACCTGCTCCTATACATGTTTTTCCAGTTCTGTTAGTTCCAATAACCCTTTCCCTCTCATTTCTTTGTCGTTGGCAAAATGACACAGTTGAATATATGAAAGAACCGGAAAGCTTCCAAAGAGGAGGAGGGAAGAGTCCCTGTTTTAGATGTGGTTTCAAATGTCTTTGCCATGAATGGTAGTAATTGGGGGGCGAAGGCCTTATAATACTGGCTAGGGAAGCCGTCAGGACCGGGGCTTTTCCTGGCCTAGAGTCTTTGATTGCCTCCTGAAGCTCTGTGACGGTTACTGGAGACTCCAGTTGCTCTATCACCTCCTTTGTCAGCCTGGGCATCTTAGACTCTTTTAGGTAGGCTCCCACCGTGATCCTGCGTGCTTCCTTTTGTCCCTGGTTTGGAAGATTATAGAGTGAGGCGTAATAGGTTCTGAATTGCTCAGCTATCTCTTTGTCTTTCTGAAACAGGATCCCCTTGGCATTCCTAATCCCTTCCACCCTGGGTTTCGTACCTCTTGGGTTTAGGGCTTTTGCCAGCAAATGCTCTGGTCTGTTCCCCATCTGATAGAACAGTCCACTTCTTTATGTAAATGCCCTCCTTGCCACCCTCTCTAGTAAGTCCTTCAGTTCTTTCCTCTTCTCCTCAAGCTCCTTTAGGTGGCTCTCTTGTAAGGATTGTTTGTGTTTTGCTGCAAATTTCGCGACCTTTTTAATGGTCTCCTCTATTTTTGTGTTTCTTTCTTTCTTGAGTCCAGCTCCTTCTTGGATTAGGAGGCCCCTAATCGTGCACTTATGTGCCTCCCAAATGGTTAAGGGGTTCATGTCTTCAGATTCGTTTTCTCTAAAGAACTGTATTATACTTTCTTTTATCCTCTCCGATACCCTAGTGTCTTTCAATATTCCTGTGTTCATCCTCCAGTTCCAATCTTTCTGCTCCATAGAGGGAAACTCTAGACTGAGTATTACCGGGGCGTCATCCGAAAATGAGATACACCCTATTTTCGCTGACGTAATCTCGTCAAGGTCTCTTTGCGATAGGAAAAGATAATCTATTCGGTGTGAATAGGTGAGTAATAGGTATAATCTTTCTCGACTGGGTGTAGCAGTCTCCAGGTATCTATGGCCTGAATGTTTGCCAGAGATCTTTTAATTTGCTTCAATACTCTATATATAATGATCGATTTAGCATCAGAGGTATCTACGAGTGGATTTAGGGCACAATTGAGGTCCCCCCCCAAGATTAGGATTCCTTCCTGGAATGACTTAAGTTTCCCTAAGGTCGAGATAAGAAAGCCCTGCTGGCCCCTATTATGGGCGTACATGTTTGCTACAGTGATGACCACCCCAGAGGACAGTTTTCCTTTCAGGAATATGAATCTCCCTTCTTTGTCAGTTACTTCCGCAGTCACGTTGAATGATAAGGCTTTGTCTATTAAGATGGAGACCCCGTTTGTCTTGGAAAGCGGGGATGGAGCATACCGGTGTATATTGTAGGCCCTGTTGCCTAGGTATGGGGTCTTATCTTTCTGAAAATGCGTCTCTTGGATTAGAGCTTTATGGTCCTTCTGCCTTTTAAGTTCTCTTAGCAGAGCATGACGTTTCTGTGAGGAGTTTAGCCCCCTAGAGTTCACCAACAAAACGTTGATCTTAAGGTTATCCATTCTCGGAGTCATCTGTGTAGCCCGAGAAGGGGTCCCACCAGTGCTCCGGTGAGTTTCCACGTGTGGGGCCGATCCCTCCCCTCTGTTGGAGGGGTGGGAAAGATTCTAAAAAGGGAGGAAAGAGGGAGGGATAGGGAAGAGTAGAAGAGAACTGGGAGGATAGGTTTTTCTGAAAATGGGAGAGAGGGCTGTAACAGCCTACCTGGAACCAAGAGGAAAAATTAACCGTGGAACCAACCAGGAGTGGACTTCTTAAATATCCTGTGTCCCACTCTAAATATCTTCCGTGTTTGATGAGTCCTTGACCCAAACTCCTGCGGAAGTCAGGGCCCCACCTTGTAGAGTCCTAACTGTTCCACTTACAAAGACACTATTGGGGAGACCACACACTGTAAACCGTAGCTATTTGAAAAAGAGAGAAAAATTAACAACAATATTTCACAGTGGCTGTCCCCGAGCTGTCGCGACTGGTCCCTTCCCATAGGTTTACAGCCATTTAAGTCAAACTGCCTCTACCATCACCATGACAAGCACTACACGAACATTCTCATTCTCATTGCCTTTAAAACCATCTGTCAGCCTCCTGGCTCTATCCTGGAGCCCTGTCATTACGCCCACCCCGAGCCACACTGATCCTGGCTGCCCCCCCAAGAGGGAAGGACGTCAGGGCTCGGTGGGAGCATGACCCCCCGGCCCGTCCCCACGTCTCAGTCCAAGTGTTCACATTGACCATATCTGCGTGCTTTTGGATTTGTCTCTTCTCCAATGCTAATTTTTAAAAACTGGAGGGTGGTTATATGTCAACGCGGCCGTCCCAATCCCCCCCCCCAACCGGGTGAAATGTGGATGGTTTGCTACTACTATACTCTAAGGATAGAGCTCCCTCCAAGGGGGGGATGGGGGGCTCCAATCCAACTGTGCAATCAGGGAAACAGGGGAGCAAACAGGTCATATCTTGCATCGGGGCTTACTGTGTCAGCAAGAATCCATAGTCTTCTCACGGTGTGACCTAGGTCAACTGCTTTTAGGGGCTGCCCCTTCACTTCACTACGCCAAAGGAGTCACTACTTTGAATTTCCGTGTGCATGCCTCTGAGTTTAACATTGGAGGTGTTTTCACCTCAGGGTAACGGAAGGGGGCCCGTTTCTTGGGCCGTATATGTATCTGCGTAGCACCAGGGAACGCCCCAATAAAGTAACTGCATACAATGCATGATATATCCACCTCCTTTCTGCGTATTCTGATCCCCTGAAGTGGCACTATGCCTCACCCCCTCCATACATCAGATATAATTTATAAGCAGTCTAACCGTCTTCACCTGTCGGCACCCTCGCCGTAGTGAGCGGCCATCCTCCTGCTTATAACACTCCTCCCATTTATAACAATATTGTGGGATAAACTTTAAGCAAGCCGTAAAAAGTACTATAAATGAAAAACCTTTTCTCCCATTGCAATCCTAACACAGAGATTTTGGGCCTTATATGTATCTGCGTAAGTCAGGGGGACGCCCCGGTGAAATCACTACATACTATATGCATAACCTAGCAGCTGCCCTTCTTTATATTCTAATTCCCAGCAGTAATCCTCTCCGAGCTTTCCTCCCTCCTTCAGATATAGATTACATCCAATCCAACCGCCCTCACCTATCAGGGGGAGACGGTCTGGATTAATGTTCTAGGAGGAGCAGGACCTTCTTTCGCATTTGTAAGAACACTATGATATATACTTTAAACAGACTGTAAAAACAGAAACTATGCAAGATTTCTCTCATTGCACTACTAACACATTGATTCTTAGGGCATATAAAGAACTGTGTGATTCAGGGGGCTCGCCCCGCTAAAAATAACTGTATATTAATTGCATAACATAGCAACTTCCTTTCAGTGTATCCAAAATCACCGGGGTAGACCTATATAACAGCCTTTCCGACCTTCACATATAAGTTATAATGAGACTGACCGCCCACACCTGACGGTGCCCTCACCGCAGCGAACGGAATGGGATGCGTACATCAGGGGGAGGAGGTGTGAACTAGTGCTTCAAGAGGAGCCAGGCCCCCTTCATGTTTATAATAACACTGTAAGGCAAACTTTAAGTAAACTGTAAAAAGAACTATGGAGGACTTCTCTCATTGCTTTCTTAGCACAGGGATTCTTCACCCTTGACCCTCTCTCCATGCCCCAGGTCTGCGCCGCCCTGATCCCCCTCTTGGGGAAGCTTCAGGGGAGTCTCTTCTCAGGGAGTTGTTAGAGGAGCCTGTGCGTGTGGGGTTCGCCAGCAGATCTAGAATTGCAAAGTCTCCAAACCGGTAGTTCCGGTATGGACACATGGGGTAAATGCAGAGTGTTGCAGAAGTCCACAAGGTCTTCTGGGGTACGCAGGGTGCCCGTCCTCCCATTCTTTGTAGCTGACAGCGCGAAGGGGAATCTCCAGCGATAGGGGATGCCTCTTTCTCTTAGCAGCATTGTGAGAGCTCTTAGTGCCCTTCGGTGCTGTAAGGTGATGCCTGATAGGTCTTGAAATAGTTGAATCTCATTGTTGTTGAATAGGATTGAATCCCGGCCCCTGGCTTTCGAGATAATCTCCTCTTTTAGTGCAAAGTTTTGTAGGCAGCAGATAATGTCTCTGGGGATCGAGTCTCCTATGTTTCTTGGGCGTAGCGCTCTATGGGCCCGCACCAGATCAATTGGTGTGTCTGGCGGGCGCTCCAGCAGGGTATTAAATATAGATAGCAAGGCACAGAGGCAAGCTTTTTTTGGGGGGGGGTGCTCCAAAATGGGGAAAATGTCAAGCATGTGAAATTTATGTTGCTTCCAGTTGACGGACAGACATGCAGCCAAGTACATTCTACGTGCTTGGCAGTTAAAGGGTTCAAGAGAACCAAAACTGGACTTAAGCAGCCCAGAAGAAACAACTGACTAGGGCGCTTCATGATTGGGGAAGTGTATACGACCCTCTGTTAACTAATTATTTAGAACTTCTAGAAAATACAATGCATGTATAAAGAGTTTTGCCTGGTCTGTTCATTGAAAGATTCATTGAATCTATAATTCACAGGAATGATTTTAGTGAAGATATTCACTCTCAGCAAATAAACACTGTGGTATCTTCCACAAGATGAGACTTTATTGGTAACTCTTCACAGTTTTTTTTTGCACCTGTCATGGTTACATTTCACCGTGATGCAATAATAAATGAGCTCTATAGCTGCATTATATGTCTTTCCTGCATAAAACATTTGGCCAACTGTGGTTGGATATGACTTGTCTCATCTAATATACCAGAAAGATACATTTTGTGATCATGATTTGGACTTGTCTGGGTAATTTTCTTGTCAAATAATAGAAAGAATATATGTAGCACTGTATAGAGTCGTTTGTTTTTACTTTAAACCAGCAATTTAGGAGCTGGTGGGCATCTTGATTGCGCAGTGGCCACAAGTGCATATTACATATTTCCAAGTGCAGTTACATTTTCTGGGGTTACGCACAGAGAATAAATTGCTTCCAATCTGAAATAATGATTTCTCTGCTGTTTCAGTGTTGTATTTTTTGGTTGAAATTGGATTTCATTTTACCTCTATAAATTGAGATTTCTGCATCTAGACTTCTCCCAGCTACAGTCCCCCTCTTGCTATTAATGCTACACCTGATCCCCCACCTCAAAATGAGGCTATGAGCCTTTCAGCTTTGCGAATTTGTCTGAAATGAATGGCAAGTGTCTTATAGCTCTTGTATAGCTTTATTTCGTTTATCGCTCTTAGGGAGGTGTACTTTCCATTTTAATATTATTTCAATATATTACCGATGTTCTTTTGCTGGTATTTCTCTTGTAGGTTCATCTTGTATGCTCAGTAGATAAAAGCTGGCCATTTATTGGGATCCTAAAAGTGAGAAAGTTTAAACCAATTTGTGGGCGATGGGTGCAGTTTAGCATGTGGCTAAATACGGATCACTTGCTCTAAGAATATTCGTTCCATAAAAAATGTTGGTGATTGAGCCAATGCTCAGAAGTCCATGCATTCCACTACCACCATTCAACCAAAGAGCCAGAGTAGCTGTAAACCACCCAGACATCCAGCATTCTGCATTTGGTGGGACAGTCTTCCCCATGACAACAAGTGGGACATTTAGGACCAGAGTTTTCGGAGGGACATTGGGCCTCAAAGTGGGACTGTCCCACCGAAAATGGGGCATCTGGTCAGTTTAAGTAGATACCAAGGTCTGCTTGTTTATGCTTAAAATCATTGTCCAGGCAAAAACCCCAACACGGTATATTTCAATTATGTCCTACACAAACCATCGCTTCTATTCCGGGGCGTTCTTACCGGATTGCTTGACCCATGTCCTGCTGCATGCCCTCCTCTATTTACTGCAACGGAAAGGGGTTTGTTAGGTCTTACAATGGCCCTTTCCGTTGCAGTGAATGGGGGGGGGGGGGGCATGCCAGCTCACAGTAATGATGGCGGGTGGTGTCTTCCCGTGAGAGGACATGAAAGACAGTCGGGCGGTGCGGGACAGGAATACGGCGTTCAGGTAAGTGCTGCGGAACTGGATTAGGAGTGATAGGCTGTGTGCGAAGTGGTGAAGTTTGCTGTTTCTAATAATGCTTGTCATGCGCCAAGAAGATGCCTATGGAATCCTTTGTTAGAGGTTTTCACTTTTTAAATTTTATAGCTCCGTAAATTTACTGATTTTTGCATTTCAGGATTACCTTTGTGAATTGAGGACCCCCTTTTAGCGCTGAGCTCTATTTTGAAAGGAATTGTTAGTTTTAGCACAGATTTAAAGGATTTACCTGTAATGTGGGAGTGTAGATGGGGTGAGTAAACAGCCAATCCCTTGGGGTTTCACACATGGGCATTCCAAATCATCTCTGTAATTCCGACGTAAACCAAAATAGGTGAAAATCCTAGGGTTTTGTCCGGTTTCAAACTCTTTTCAATTTTGGTTTCTTTTTATTCTAAGGGCCTCACTAGAATGTTTTGCTACACAAGACAGTTTATGAACTTCAGGAACCTCTGCCAACGTCTATTTCCATCCTAAGAAATAGACAGTCCAGGCTTCTCATGGGCCACTTACCAGTTCACAAAGGGTTAAAAAAGCACACAGACACAGCCAGCGAAAATGTAATTTATTACAATGCATTTTTTATTTTTTACTTACCTTCGATCCAACACTGATCACTTGCTTATCAACCCGCTGTCACTGACAGCTGGTAGTAATCAGTAGAGATGAGCGAACTTCTTGAAAGTTCGATTCGGGCGATCCGCCGAATTTCCCCAAGAAATTCGGGTTCGCCCGAATCGAACTTTCACGAATCGCTCATCTGAAAAAAAAAAATGCCGGCATGGTGGGAGCGGGCAGGCCGGCTACGCTGTCAGCGGGCGGCGGAAGCCGGCCCGCTGACAGCGCAGCCGGCCTGCCCGCTCCCACCATGCCGGCATTTGTTTAAAAAGCAAACACTTACCTGCATGGTCGGAGCGTGGAGGCCGGCGCCGCTCTCAGGCGCCCTCTGATGACAGCTGAGATCGGCGCCGGCCTCCACGCTCTGGCTCCGCTCTCAGCTGTCATCAGAGGACGCGTCATCAGAGGGCGCCTGAGAGCGACGCCGGCCTCCACGCTCTGACCATGCAGGTAAGTGTTTGCTTTTTAAACAAATGGCGGCATGGTGGGAGCGGGCAGGCCGGCTGCGATGTCAGCGGGCCGGCTTCCGCTGCCCGCTGACAGCGTAGCCGGCCTGCCCGCTCCCACCATGCTTTTATTTTTTTTTTTTTTATTTCAGGGAAAATTCGGTCGGCACGAACCCAAAAAAATTCGGGTTCATGCCGAATCGAATTTTCCCTGAAATTCGGAGCGAATTCCGGTTCGTCTGAACCGGTTCGCTCATCCCTAGTAATCAGTGGTGGGCAGGGGCAGGTGATCAGAGTCTTTTTGCCCTCACATTTGCCACCATCACTACCGGTTTGCCAGCCACCACCAGAAGCGACCTTTATACCCTGAGGATAAGTGGGTGGCTAAGATGATGCAATCTGACTTTGGATAGCAAAACACTTTTGACCTTACTGTTTCATCCACTCTTGCCAGCTGTTTAACTGAATGATAAAATACATTTTTTGTAGTCTATATAGCTGGCCTCTTGATATATTTCTCCTTTATGAAAGGTCTTCTCAGTGCACAATTGAGTGTAGTGATGATGAAAAAAACCCAGATAGTAAGTTACTTTTTTAATGTTCTGTATAAGAGAAAAACAAATTTGGTTGGCAGATTTAATAAATCGACATCCATTGAATCACAGAAGTTGGATAAATTATTTAAAAGTCACAGTTCTTTAGCAAATAAAAAACACACACCACAAAGTTAAGAAATATTGCCATATTCTAATAATGCCATCTTAAGTTTCTTGAACAGTCCTCTGAATAAGTACAGCAGGTTGTATAAAACCATTATGGGGGGTATAATGGTTAAAGGGTTTGTAAACCCAAATCAAAAAACAAAAAGGTGCCTGGCCCACCCCTCTATAGCAGTCAATGGAGGGGCATAACGCGATGGAGGGGGGGGGGCGATGGGGGGAGCCTTGTTCTCAAAGACTGGAAACTTTCTGAGCACTGGACCGGGAAAGAAGGTGAGTATCTTTTTGTTGTTTTATTTGTCTTTAAAGACCCAAAAGTAAATTACCTAAACCTCTTGTAAGGAGGCCAAAGCAATCCCTGGTTACTGAATAGATTTGCAGAGGCATGTTTCAACTAGCATCAGGTGATCATGTGAAAATTTAAAACAATATTCATATCAGTGACATTTTCTTATATGAAATTTTTTATCCAGGTCAAGATGGTCAGGCAGCAGGCCCATCAGCAAATTTCTAATGCAATCTGTTTTGGTTAAATGAGGCACAGATGCACTTAGTTTGTTACATGCCCTTAGTTTGTTAAATATTATATTGGATTACTCCTGGAAGGAATAATTTACAGATTTTAGGTTAGGTTCAGTTTGAGTTTAAACCGGGCCTTCACCCTGAATTAAGGCCTATCTTATATGTTTTCCCCACCCTGTACATACAGATTGCCCACATTAAAAATCACCCTACCTGCATCTACTGCTTGTTATGAGCCTTTAAATATCCGAGATGCTGGCATATAGAGTCTCAGGCTGCCTGCAAACAGGAAGTGGCTTCTGATTTTAGATGCTGGGAAATTGTTTTTCTTAAAGGTTTGAGCTTTTCATTAAATTATGCTGACGGTCCGGCTTAAAGTGGACCTTCAACCTGATTAAGAGCCTATCCTATATGTTTCCCCCACCCTGTACATACAGATTGTCCACGTTAAAAATCATCCTACCTGTATCTACTGTATTTTCTGAGCATTTAAACATCCAAGATGGTGGCTCATGGAGCATCAGGCAGCCTGCAAACAGGAAGTGTCTTCTGACTGTGTCGCTCTGCATTCTGGGATTGCTGTCCTTTTCTTGACCCCAGCTCTGCTCTGTCTGTGCAAAGCACAGCTATAACACGCTCCCCTGTACTCTATCTTGCTCTCCTCTCCTCAGTATGTGATGCTTCTGAGTCAAGATGGCGGCGCTGAATCCTGGAGTCCTGAACAAAGTTGCAGCCCATTGGGGGAAAGAATAATAAGTAAGTGACTAAAAACGTAAAATATATTAATATTCTATGTATACAGCACGTCCTGCTCCAGATAGTAAGCCCTTACGTTTGGGTTATACATCCACAAGATGGCGCTGGACTGCAGAGACAGCAAAAAAGTGGCTCCTCCCGGCCCCTTATATTCCAGGGACCTCCCACAAATTCCCCCGAATTTCCCTGCAGTCGGCGCTGCAATGACAAGAAGATGTCTCTCTCTACTGGCAGGTGAGCGGGGCTATTAGCCTGCGGCCCTGTAGGACTATTCCCATCCGTTCCTCCTTTTTCATGCCTCCCAGCTTTGGCTGCACTGGTCGGGTGACGGTAGGCAGCACCGTTGTCAGGTGCTTAAGGAGCGCTGCTCTGACCGCAATCCCCCACCAAAGGGTAGGCGGTATAGGCCCATGGTGAGCCTTATGGGATGCCTCTCCCGCGCTATCGCCCCTCGCCCCCTGTCCATCTGTGGGCTCCTGTTAGGCTGGCCGCTGCCCTCCTTCGCCTTCCCTGGTATTCTCGGGGGGGGGGGGGGGGGGTGGTGTGTGTGTGTGTGTGTGTTGTAGTGTATTCTTCACTTTTACGGTTTACGCGGTATGGCTTGTTTTGTGTTGCCGCGCGTGTATTGGTTGCACTGGTTGCTTTTTAAAAATGCTGCCGCCGTGCGCGCTTGTACGGTGTTCCGCGGTCGGCGATGACTTTACCTCAGGCGCTGCTGCGCCATCATTGGCTGACATGGTCATGTGGGCACCTTCGCGGGGGGCAGGCCTTGCGGATGGAGCGTTCCGCATCACTGTCTCCGCGGCCTGCCCCTTGAGGTATCTGCGGGCGCCATTTTGCTTTCTCGTGCTGCGTGGCTGGCTTCTACCTACCGCAGTCCGTAAGTGCCCTTGCGGGCTGGCTTATCTCTTTTGTTGTGTATGAATACCGCTTACGGGTCTTTTTGCTTATGTGTTATCTTGCAGGCGGGTCAAACTTAATTGTGGTTTCTCCCGGCCTATCCCCTCTATTTCGTGCTATTAGAGGCCTAATCTGCCTTTACCTCCCACTTCCCTAGCGGGTTATTGGGGCATCCCGGGTCACCTTATTGTGTAAATCCCTATTGGCCAGTGGCCATGATAGTCACCATATGGAGGCTTCTCAGGAAAATGTGCTTGGGGTTCCTTAGAGACAAGCCCGGCTGTGTGTGGCGTGTGGGGTGTCCCCTACTAGTGATGACAATGTGCAGGTCTGTGTACCCTGTGCCCAGCGGGCGCTTGCGCTGCAATCTGGGTTACCTGTGGCTGGGCCTGCGCCCCGTGTAGCTTCGCCCACTCCCCCACGCTTACATCTGACTCCCAGTGAGGTGCATACCAGTGGGGAGTCTCAGCCTGATTTGTCTACCAGGGTGGCTAGTATTGAGAAGCTGATTGCTGGCTCTATGGCGTGTAAGGCCTCGGCTAAGAAGCGGCATCTGGCACCTGGCATTAACTTATTTCCTATGGAGGCTGAGGAATTTTTTGACCTGGCTGGCTATACCCCCCTGGAAGAAGGGGAATTGTTTTCTCAGAATCATCGGATGAGCAGCCTAAGGGTTATGCTGATTCTGGCTCTGACCCATGGGCTCCAGATGATACTGACAGGCTTTTGGCACACATCTTTGAAGTGCTTTCTATCTCCCCTCCTGCCGCGGCTCCTCGGCATCAGGGGCAGTTGTTTCACACGGCTAAGCCACGTTTGGAGTTTCCTGAGCAAACTCACTTTAATAATCTTGTGTTCAAGGAATGGGAGCGACCTAGCAGGCTCCCTGGGGTGCCTAAAAATTGGGATAAGAGGTACCCTTTCCCTGCTGAAGTGGTTAAGCGTTGGTCGTCCCTTCCAGAGGTGGATGCTCCAATTTTGGGATTGTCCAACACTTTTGTCATGCATTCCCCTGACTCTACTACACTGAAAGTTGGTGAGGACCGGCGCATTGATCAGCTGGCTTCCCATGTGCCTCTGCCATTACAGCTGTGGCTATTAGGACTCTGCTCAGGAGTATTTTAGATGGGGCTCCTGATGAGGCAGCTAGTGCTGAGTATAGTGCTCTTCTGCATTGTGATGAATTTGTTGCTCATGTCCTCTCTGCCTTGGATGATGCCATTAGCATGTGTGGCATGGCTTCTGCCTTAGCGGTGGCTATATGCCGCTCGGTTTGACTGCACTAGTGGGTAGCTGACAACGCTGCCAAGAAGGCTCTCACTGGGTTCCCCTTAAAAGGGCTGCGTCTTTTTGGGGATCGCCTGGACCTGTTTGCTAAGGGAGGCAAGTTACCCCAGCGCAAGAGACAATCTCGGCCCTTTCGGGGTTCAGGTTCCTTTCTTCCCTCTTACCGTGGGTCCAGAGTGGGAAGGGGAGCATCATTTGCAGGGGCCCGAGGAGATTTCTGGGGCAGGGGCAGGGGCCGTGGTCGCCCTGGATCCTCCTGGGGTGCCAAATCTAAGTCTTCCTCCAAGTCCCCTCAGGCATAAAGGGGCGCCCTCACCCATCCGGGTGGGGGGACGGCTTCAGCTCTTTGCTCACATCTGGAGGCATCATGTCTCAGACCGGTAGATTCAGGAGGTAGTGTCCTCGGGTTACAAGATAGAGTTGGCAGCCTGGCAGCCCCCACGATTCATCAGATCCCGGATGCCTCAAGACCCCCTGTCAGCTCAGGGCCTGTTGCTTGCTGTGCAGAATCTGCTGGAGCTGGGGGTCATTTGCCAAGTGCCCTTAGGGGAAAGGGGCAAGGGCTACTATTCCAACCTTTTCACCGTTCCCAAAAGAGATGGGTCTGTCAGGCCCATCCTAGATTTAAAGCTTCTCAACAAGTTTGTCAGATCCAGTAGGTTTCGCATGGAGACTCTGCGCTCAGTTGTAAGTTCACTACGCCCAGAGGACTTCATGACCTCTGTGGACATCAAAGATGCTTACCTCCACGTTCCAGTTTTTCCAGGTCATCAGAGATACCTCAGGTTTGCTCTGGAGGATCAGCATTACCAGTTTGTGGCATTGCCCTTCGGTCTAACTTCAGCTTCCAGGGTATTCACCAAGGTGCTGGCGGGCATTATGGCTCTGCTGAGAGCTCAGGGCATTCGCATTCTACCCTATTTGGATGACATTCTTATCACTTCTCCTTCCTTCCAACAGGCAGAGCTGGATACTCAGAGGGTGGTGACCACTCTGGAGTCATTCGGCTGGGTGATAAACCACGCCAAATCTTCCTTGTCTCTCTCTTTGGTAAAGCCATTTCTGGGCATGAATCTGGATACAGCTCGGGCCAGAATTTTTCTTCCTCAGCAGAAGGTGGACAGTCTGGTGTGAGGCTAAATCTCTTCCCTGTCGTGTGTTTTCTATTCCTAGGATTCTGGAATTTCTCCAACATGGTTTGGATCTGGGGCTTCAACTCAGCACTCTGAAGGGTCATGTATCTGCCTTGGCATCTCTTTCAGAGATCTTTTGCTCAGCATCATCTGGTCAGGACTTTTTTCCAGGGGGTTACTCATGTGCGCTCCCCACGTAAGCCTATGTTACCAGTCTGGGACTTGAACTTGGTCCTATCTGCCTTGCAGGGGTCTCCCTTTGAGACTGTGCATGAGGCTGCTTTGTCCATTCTTACGCTTAAGGTGGTCTTTTTGGTGGCTATCACTTCTGTTAGGCGTGTTTCTGAGTTGGCGGCGCTCTCCATCAAGCCCCCTTACTTTGAGAGACACCAGGATAAGGTGGTGTTTCGTTTTAAGCCAGATTTTCTGCCTAAGGTTGTGTCTGCTTTTCATCTTAATCAAGACATTGTTCTACCTTCTCTGTGCCCTAATCCTAGTAACTCTAAGGAGAGAGCTCTTCATTCCTTGGATGTGGTCAGGAACCTGAAGTTCTATTTGGTGGCTACTGAGCTCTTCAGGAAGACTGATTTGTGGTCCCTTCGGGTCCCAAGAAGGGTCTGGCTCCAGCTAAGTCTACTATCAGCAAGTGGATCCGTCAGGCTGTTATTCAGGCCTATTCTGCTAAAGGGAAGGATCCTCCCTTCCGCCTTACTGCTCATTCCACTCGTGCTATTGGTGCCTCTTGGGCTTTTCAGCACCAAGCTTCTGATGAACAAGTTTGCAAGGCCGCTACTTGGTCTTCTGTTCATACCTTTTCTAAGTTTTACAAGGTTGATGTTAGGGCCTCAGCTGATGCTGTTTTTGGCCGCAAAGTTCTGCAGGCGGCAGTGGTTTAATCTGCTTGTTGTCGCTTTTGGGGATCCCATCCTACCTTACGGGCACTGCTATTGGATGTCCCAAACGTAAGGAATTACTATCTGGAGCAGGATGTGCCGTATACTTAAAATAATACAATTCTGTGATTACTCACCTGTAGAATTGGTATTATGAGTATACAGCACATCCTGCTCCACCCCGCCCTTGTTTTTCATTGTTCTTAGTGCCTCTGTATGGTGATTGTTATCATGGTTAAAATTGTTTGATTATGGTTATTATTCTCCTGGCTTCTTGCTAACTGCTTGTCAATACTGGGGATTTTGTGGGAGGTCCCTGGAATATAAGGGGCCGGGAGGAGCCACTTTTTTGCTATCTCTACAGTCCAGCGCCATCTTGTGGATGTATAACCCAAACGTAAGGAATTACTATCTGGAGCAGGATGTGCTGTATACTCATAATACTAATTCTACAGGTGAGTAATCACAGAATTGTATTTTTAGATGATGGAGAATAGTTTTTTAAGGGTTTGAGCTTTTCATTTAATCATGCTGAAGGTCCAGTTTAAGGTTAAACTTTGGGTCCACTTTAACCTTAAACGTCCCTGTCTAAGCACACACTAACCCCTCTCCTATCCCTGTGTGAACAGTGTAAAATACAGCATTTCAAAGAATCACAAAAATCTCTGATTAGATGTTAATACCTCATGCATCCTAAGCAAAACTACTTTCTTCGCTTCAATTTCTGGGTTGTGGCTGAGCTGTGAAATGGCATGTTATGGTGTAGCCTTATCAGTTATGACAAATCTCTGCTGTGGTCAGAGACAGCTCTAGGACCACTGTGGCTTGTCGTGCTCGCTTAAGCATAGAGCTCCAAGGGACAGAGTGGCTGTCACTTATTTGCATGGGCCTGGATGAATGGAATTGAAAGGAGGGCAAACTGTGGAGTCCTATTACGACTTTTACCTGGGAGTAAATGAAGGAGAAGCACGTGGGACATGCTTTCAGGTGAGCTGCTTGCTGCATTTTTATTGCTGTTGGGCTTACAGCCCCTTTAACCCAAGCACCTCACAACCAGCAACTACATTTCCAAATATTATCTTGATACCAAATGTAACCCTTAGGTAATGACTCTATACTGTAAAATAAAAAAAACATCCCTCTACCTACCATAATGAATTAAAGAATTGGAGCACCCTTCTTGGGTAGAAGCCCTCTGCTGTATTAAAGTGGACCAACACCCAGGGGTGATCGGCCCGGGAATCTATAAGATTCCCGGGCCGATCACCTCCCTCACTGCGGGGCATCCGAGATCAGGATGTCCCGCGGGGTGAAACCCCCCCAAAAGCCCCAAAAAACCTTACCTTATCGTCGACGGATCAGCCGCCGCCGCCTCCCGCGCGCCCCTCTAGCAGTGCGCCCGCCCGCGCCGGCCGTTTGTGATTCACAAACGGCCGGCGCGGGCGCGCGCCCTGTAAGAGGGACGCGCGGGAGGCGGTGGCTTGTCCGTCGCCGAAAAGGTACATTTTTTGGGGGGGTTTCACACAGCGGGGCATCCTGATCTCGGATGCCCCGCTGAAGTGGACCAACACCCAGGATAGTGAAAATCCTGGGTGTTGGTCCACTTTAAGGACAGTGGAAATGGTACTACTGGGGCAGGGAGGGACACTATTATTATACTGTCACTGCAGCAGCTAGCATAGCCAACCAGCACCACAGGGAGAATTCCGGGTGGGCTGCACTGCTTATTGACTGGCTGAGCATGGCATACATGAAATAAGTTTCAGTACAAATACATATTGGTGGCAGCTGTCCCTTGGCTGCTGATGGGCTGATGGAGACCAGTAAAATCCTGGATTGAAATGCCTTAGTTTTGGAAAGTTAGACAAATTTAGTTTACAGAAGAATCATGGAACAGGAGGTTAGGCATGTCATACAACCAGCAAAAACAGCTTGACAGATAATCAAATGTAAAAAAAAAAATAAACAAATGGATGTAAACCTATTGTTCAATGGTCTGTTAGTGCATTGATTCTTTGTGACCTCTTAGGGGTACTGGTTTGTTTCATCGTGTGATTACCATCACTGAATTTCTAACAGTCTTTGTCTCATCAAACAGCTGGTTCAACTTTCAGAATACAAAAGGTCGGTGGCGGGAGAGGGGGTAGGTGTTTTAGCTTAGGAGAATCCACAGTGACTATATTTGACATGTTACAGTCTTTGCATTTTTCATCCACAGTCATTTCTGTTCTGCACATATGGCATTTCTAGATAGAGGTGTTGGCACTTACAGAGACCCCATGTACTATACTGTGCGTAATTACCTTACAGTCCGCAGGAAAACACAATTGATTATTAATACAGGCCACAGTGGCAGTAATAACTTTATGTTTCTAAGTTAAAGTTAAGATTACAAATTCTTAATTTTTGGCCAAAAAGGAGACAACAGTCATGTTTTACAAAAGTGTTACTAGATAAAACAATCCTTTGGGAGGCTAAAATATCCTTGTCCTTCCTGACCTTGGAATCCAGATATGCAATTACCGTTTACTTGGTAAGGTAGAATGTAATAGACAATCCACAGGCTTATGGTTTGGAACATCAATAGCCACCATTTGTGTCATCTGCACATGGAAAATAGGAATAAGGCCTACCCTCCTTTTCACTTCTCTTTTCTTGATCGTGCTGATAAAAGAACTTTTATCGGATATCATTTAAGGGTCTGGTGGCATAGTTATGATCCACTCTCCATGAAATACTATATAGCTTAATCTGTAGCAGATCTCATCAGATCAACCATCTTTAATCAAACTGGGGTTGTCCTACGATTAACCAGATTAATATTAAGGCCTTCCTTCAATTCCTTTTGAAAGCAGTTGTGGACTTGCATGAAATTTCCATCTTGATCAGGGTTAAAACTGGGTGCTGTGGTGATTTTCAAAGGTTCCCTAGAAAGAGTGTACATAGAAATCTCACCCATTGGGATAGCTGTGGCATATTTTATAGCCACTGGAGACATATCCTGAGATAGAGAAGCTTCTGTGGAGCGAGAGCTGGACCTTGATCTTCTCCTCCGGTATCTGTAGCTTGGCATCCTGGCGTATGGTGAGGATGATGAGGTCTTAATGAATTCCCGTTTTGACCTCAATCGTATCTCTTTGTTCCTTTCTATGTATATATTTACAGCCAAAACCCCAATTGTCTCTGTCACAATAAAGGACAGGGCCCCAAAATAAAATGACCAACCATAGTTATACTGGTTCTTTTTATCCTCATCTTTCTTGTCACTGGGGTCGCCGGCATTGCTTGAAATGTAGACAATAATACCAATGATGTTGCTGAGACCTGTAAGAGATTAAAAGATGTCCTGATGAGGAGGCTTTTACTAAATGTATATCATGTACCCCAAAAGCAACTTTAGAAAAGGAAGGGCAAGGAGAGAGAAGTCAGTAGCTGAACTATTATGAAGAAGAGCAATGGAGGCTGAGGAACATTTCTTACTTTTCCCTAAATCTACTTTATGGCTCCATTGATTTTCTAAAGATAATCTGCCCAGTCTTCCTAGGCTAAGAAGATAAACGGAAGGGCACTGCCTTGCTTGCCATTCCCTAGACACAAGAGTGGCAGGGAGTCTAATGTTGAGAATTTCTTCTTAATTCTGAAGTGCAATAAACAGTGTTATTTTTTATTTATTTAAATTTATTATTTAATTTATTTTAAGTCAAGCGTCCACAGTTTGAATCAGGAGGCTGTTTGTGTGTGAGAAGCTTTAAAGTGGACCAACACCCAGGATTTTGACTATTGGTCCACTTTGGTGGGGCACCTCCGCCGCCGCCTCCCGCGCGTCACTCTTGACGCACGCGCGCCGGCCATTCACAGGCGGCCGGCGCGCGCACGTCTAGAGGGGCGCGAGGGAGGCGGCGGCGGCCGGCCGCCGCCGAAGATAAAGTTAGGAGTTTGGGGTGTTTGGGGGGGTTTCACCCCGCGGGACATCCCGATCTCGGATGTCCCGCGGGGAGGGAGGTGATCGGCCCGGGAATCCTATAGATTCCCGGGCCGATCACCCGTGGGTGTTGGTCTACTTTAATGAAACCTGAAATCTAACCATTTAGTCCCTCTAACGATGGGGGTCAGATTTGGTGAAGAAAGTGTAATTCTGGGGGCACATTTGGGAGTGTATTGTAGCATCTCAGTGAGCTTTTTAACTTTAAAGTGCTACTGCAGATAAAGGTAACTGTTATACCATTGTGCCGGGCTACTTTTGGCACTGTCCTAAAAGTGGACCAACACCCTCCCCTGATCGGCACCGGGAATTTATAAGATTCCCGGACCGATCAGCTCCCTGACTGCGGGGCCAACAATCCTGTCCCGTTTTGCTGAGCTGATTGGAAGAACAGGATGAAAAAAGAAAATGTCATTGGTTAAACATGTAAACCCCGATATCTCTGCTATTTCTGCTTCAATTTAAAAATGGAAAACAGTTTGGGACTGTGTGAACTGTCGCCAGACACAATAGTGTAACAATTACCTTTTTCTGCAGTATCACTTTAACACAAATAGTGCAATAAAAATATTTCGTTCAAATTTTTCACAAGTGCATGAACAATTTACAGATATTTTTATTGCACTTTTTTGTGTGTTAAAGTAAAAGCTTACCGAGATGCAGGCGGCAATTCAAACTAATATGTGCCCCAAATATTGAACTTGCTTCCCTAAGTCTATAGCATGAGCCCCCCTATCACCCCTGGCTATCATGATGCCATTAAAGTTAAAGGGCCACTCCAGCCCCTTTGTGAAAAAAAAGACACTCGCCTTCACCCCGAATCCAGCCGGCAAAGTCGGTGGTGCCGCAGCTGCAGCCCCTAACACCGTCTTCCTGAAGTCCTAGCTGGCCACTGGGAGTCAGCCCATTCACATTTGAGGTGAAGGTGAGTGGCTTTTTTTTTCTTTTATTACATGTGCAGGATCAATAACAAGCGGAAGCAGGGTGGAGGGTATGTTTTTTTTCACAAAGGGGCTGGAGTTGACCTTTAAAGCCCCGAATCAGGCATTGAGCTCTGTATGATGTCACCCTCATCAAATAGCAAAAGGGGGAGTGTGAGTAATATGAAGAAAAAAATGATATTTGGACATGCCCCTATTATGTTTATAAAGATGGCTGTAATTAATTGCACTCTGATTTCCTGGATGGGGGGAATTGTCACTTTCCCATAAGGCATCAGTAAACACACTGCATCACAGGGGGTCTCTACTTCAAAAGGCCTTGCTAGTACCAGTCAAACCTAACCTAGATCAAAGAGGACCAGAAGGTTAAGCCCTGCTGGGAGGCAGTGATAGCAGGGAACTTGAAGGAAACCCCATAGACACCCTTGCTCCGATAGGGTTGATGGATTTAGAAGGCTGGTGTGAGCATTAATCATAAGCTTAACACACATTTGGAATATGAAAATCATAACACATTCATGCATAGTTTTAAAACCATTATAGGATGCTAAGGGACCCAGTTCTACAGGGGTGCACCGGTAATGAGGCCAAATTAAATTTATTTTATTTTTATTTTTTTACTGCTGTCACGTTTTTAAGTCAACTATTGGTATGTCAGCAGGTATAGCCCTGCCTCGACTCCCTGTGTCCTGAGTTGCTCTGTTAAGGAAGCAGATAGGCTAGGTTCACTACTGGCCATATATCACAGCAGTGTTTGGACTCAAAGTATGCCCAGAACCCCGTTGGGCCCATTGACACCAGATCCAGCATTCTACGACTTTCTGACAGGAAGTTAGGACCCATAATAGTTAATAATCTTGTTGTAGCGAAGGGGGCTGTATCCTCTGTTTGACCCGGGTAAGGGGTAAGGTACGTATTTACCAGCTGTCCCCCCCTGGGGGTGCATCACGATAGGGGATGTCCCAGGGGGAAAGCCAGTGGTCAGCGCTGGAACCTTTTAGGATTGAGCACAGCAGTGTCCTGTGCTGGTCTCAATTCTCTTCCTCTACCAAGACAGAATGCTCACTACATTCACTGCAATGAAGGGGGTGTGCCAGTGCCATTCTGTACCAGGATCATGTCTGACCAGCACTGGACATCGGGGTGCTCGTTTTCGTTATCAGGTAAGTTAAATACCATAGCCAGTGGAGGAAGTGGACCAGGGGTGCACCTGTAATGAGGCCATGTAAGGCAGCCGCCTCAGGCGGCAATTGGCAGACCATTTTTTGATTTTAATTATTTTGGTTCAGTGGAAATCGAGGGTTCGCTTCTTGCTGTCAATCATTGGTGGATCAGTAGCCTCGAACCCACCAGACTGCTGTATTGAGGAGTGGGGGGGGGGGGGCACCTTTTTGCCCCTCAGGCAGAGAGACTTGGTTCACCCCTGAGGGAAAAAAACACGTGATTGTAGCTTTTTTTAATGTTTTGCCTGACTTTAAAAGAAAAGTCAATTTTTGATGGGATTTTTGAAAGGGTATATTTCTTTATGTGCCAAATTAATGTCCTCAAGGTGCTGAGCTGATCTAATATATTTTTAAAAAGTTTCTTAAACCAGACCTTCAGCATCATTTAATGAAAAGCCCGAACCCCGAAAAACTATTCCCCAGCATCTAAAATTAATATATTACGTTTTTAGTCACTTACTTTATTATTATTATTCTCCCCCCCTCCCCCGCTGGGCTTCACCTCTATTTAGGATTCTAGGATACAGGCGCCGCCATCTTGCCTCTGAAGCATCACATATTGAGGAGAGGAGAGGGGTGAAAATTGCAGTGGGCGGGTTATAGCTGTGCTTTGCACAGACAGAGCGAAACTGGGGTCAGCGAAAGAACAGCAATCCCAGAATGCAGAGCGGCATAGTCAGAAGTCACTTCCTGTCTGCAGGCAGCCTGAGACTCCATGGGCCGCCATCTTGGATGTTAAAAGGCTCAAAAAAACAATAGGTGCAGGTAGGATGATTTTTAATGTGAGCAATCTGTATGTATGGGGTAGGGGAAAAATACAAGATATGCTCTTATTCAGGGTGAAGGTCTGGAGAACGTTACTAAATGTTGAGAGTGGAGGGGCCATATAGCAGGTAATGTTAGTAAATGTGTGATTTATAAAAGCAGTTTTCACTATCTGTTGCTGTCTGTAAACCAAGATCTACAAGAAGAGAGAAATGCACCCTGCATAAACATGACACACCCCTGCTGGGCATGTGTTGACTGAGCTCCCTCACCTCAGCAGCAGCCAGTGTTCTGTGTGTACAGGACTCACTGCTCTCTACTTGTAGATCTTGGTGTACGGTTGCGAGTAGCAACAGATTGCAGATAGTAAAAACTTCTTCCATAAAACACACAAAATTATTAGATTTGCTCAACATCTTGACACCAAAAATATATACTATCAAAAAATATGTAATGTCCGTAGGTAGTCCTGACAGCTTATGTCAATGTACAGGTTTGTGCTGGAAGTTCTTGATCATCTATGTGTAAAAGTGAAACCTTTTCTATGTCATGTTCTACTTACCAGCTGCTACAAAGAGTATCCCGGCACTGAGTATAATGTTGTTTTTCCGGTTATAAATCCGCCCGGCACCAACACACAGGCCACCCAGTAACAGAAGTATAGTGCTGAGAATAGGAAACACACTGGATGCACGGACAATGCCTGTTGACAAAGCAAAAAAAGAGAGGTGTATGATCTGCTAAAGCTCCTGTCATCTGTAAGTCAGCTGTAGAGATGTACCCTCACCAATTTGTCTAAGAAACTTAAAGTCATTCAACAGACAAAAGAAAAAAAAAAGGGTCCTTTCTATCCCACACCACTGATCGGTACTAGATCAGAGCCAGCTCCGCATCACTCTCCTCCTGTGCTGCCCAGGGCTTGTACTCCATTCACCGATGTTTGCGGGGCAGGTCCTACCCCCTGCAATCAGTCACAGGGGCAGGGGGCTCTACAATGGAGGTGTCAAGCCTCGGCACACTCCCTCCATTGCAATGAATGGAGAAGGCATGGCAGCACTCTGTGACTGATGGCAGGTCACAAACCTGACCATAAATCCCGACCATATGTATTGTCCCTGGGCAGTGCAGGATTACGACAGCTGGGGCGGAGACTTGGAGCCAACGATCAGATGAGTTAGTGATCTCCGGAATAGCACCGATCAGCTTTGCGGGACAAAAGGTAAGTGCCCATTTGTTTTTTTTTAAGCTACTGAATCACTTTAAACAAACAAAAGAATAGCAGAAAATAAATAGATGCCATTTGGGCTGAAAGATAAGGCTAGTTTAAGAGAGAGGGGTAGTTTATAATACAGGGTTCAAATGGGTTGTGCAATGTAAACAAGTGATTTACTACTAGGTTTAGTAAAACCAAATGACTTTTAAGAATAAAAAGAACTAAATAAAAGCAAGGCAATCAATTTCAGTTTCTCAGGTGACAAGTACACCAAATTTGTGAAATACATTTAGCCAAAGCCCCTGTCGATACTCTCTTCTTAGGGTGTAGAACTAGATATGTGTTAGGGCGAGCGCCGCGCACCCATCTCGCGGTGCTCCCTGCTCTCCCTACTTACCGGCTTCGGGCGGCGGGTCCCCGGCTTCCGGCGCGGCATTTGGCCGTTTTTTTTTTAATTTTAAGGGCCAGTTCACCTTTGATTGGTTAAAGGGGCACTTCCTTCCATTTAGTGCCGGATCTTGGTCTTCCTATGGTTACTGAACGTCAGTT
Organism: Gastrophryne carolinensis; assembly: GCA_027917425.1. Lineage (NCBI taxonomy): Eukaryota > Metazoa > Chordata > Amphibia > Anura > Microhylidae > Gastrophryne > Gastrophryne carolinensis. The sequence continues at coordinate 67,057,883 of CM051243.1, read as the reverse complement.
GTTTCCTGTATTGCTCACCCGTGTACCGACCTTTGCCTGTCCCCGACTCTAAACCTTCTCTGCCCGTCCCGACCTTGGCTACTTACCTTCGACCTCGTGATTGTGCTGCCAGCCCTGACCTCCGCTTGAACTTGACTTCGCCTTTTGCCCACCTCCTCGGTACCACGCATTACCTCGGCTGACTGTGTGTCTGAGCCGCTGTTGGAGGGTAGCGACCTGGGGGTCACTCACCGCTACAAGTCCAACCTGCCTTGTGGCGGGCTCTGGTGAATACCGGTGGCCTCTTAGACTCCGCTTCCCTGACATGGCACTAGCTATCAGTACACAGCCAAAGCGGATCCACACCTGTGGCACCACATCCTGCCCGTGACAGTAAGATCCGGCCATGGATCCCGCTGAGGTGCCACTGGCTGATGTCACTGAACTACCTACTATAGTGGCTATGCAGTCTCGCCAAATTAACCAGCTCTCCGCCAAGGTTCAGCAGCTCTTATCGATTCAGCAGCAGCAGTTGCCACCATCTGCTCCAGTGTCGCCGCCACAGCCTCCAGTAGCATCAACCTCTAGAATCCGTCTCTCGTTGCCGGCTAAGTTTGATGGGGATGCCGAGGCTTCCTTACCCAGTGTTCCATGTATTTGGAAATGTTGGCGGATCAATTCCCCACGGAACGTGCCAAGGTGGCCTTTGTTATTAGTCTGCTCTCTGGGAAGGCGCTGGCCTCGGCTACCCCATTATGGGATCGCGAGGATCCAGTTACTTCCAACGCACTCGCCTTTGTCTCCGAGTTCCGCCAGGTCTTCGAGGAACCAGCCCGGGCCTCCTCTGCAGAAACGGTCCTTTTGGATTTGGTCCAGGGCAACCTGTCCGTTGGTAAATACATTATTCCGTTACGTACCATGGCATCTGAATTGTCTTGGAATAATGAGGCCTTATGTGCTTCCTTCAAGAAAGGACTGTCTAGCAATATTAAAGATGCTCTAGCTGCACGTGATTTGCCTACATCTTTGTCTGATCTCATTCATTTGGCCACACGCATCGATGTACGTTTTTCTGAGAGACGTGAGGAATTCCGCCTGGAAAGAGACTCTCAGTGCCCTAGGAGGGCATCCCATTTGGCTCCTGTGTTTCAACATCCTTTGTCCACACCTGCGCCGTCCAGCGAGGAGGCCATGCAGGTGGACCGATCTCGCTTAACCCAGCAGGAGAGAACTCGCAGGAGGAATGAGAATCTCTGCCTGTATTGTGCATTTATTCGCCCGCCACGGCAGGGAAACTGGGCGTACCTAGTGAATGTAGGAGAGGTGTCCCTAGGTGTGTATGCTACCTCTCCACGACTTACGGTTCCTATGCAACTTACTGTCGCAGCTACCATCTCCTTGAACTTGTCTGCCTTTTTGGATTCTGGCTCTGCAGGAAATTTTATCGAGGCCTCCTTGGTTAATAAATATAACATCTCTGTGAACTGCCTCGCAAAGCCCCTATTTATCACTTCGGTCAATGGTGATAGGCTTGATTGCACTGTGCGTTATCGCACAGTACCCCTCCTTTTAAAGATTGGACTTTTTCACCAAGAGAACATTGAGCTCCAGGTGCTCCCTCATTGTACCTCTCAGATTCTTCTCGGCTTACCCTGGCTTCAACGTCATGATCCCACTCTTGATTGGAGTACTGGCGAAATCCAGAGTTAGAGTGCAACCTGCTTCCAGAAGTGCTTGAAGTCCGTTCCTGTCAGACCTGTTACTGCTTCTGCTCCACTTCCCGGGCTGCCTGCGATCTATCAGGCCTTCTCTGATGTGTTCTACAAAAAGCAAGTGAAGGTACTCATCGCCCCTATGATTGCCCTATCGACCTCCTGCCGGGTACCACGCCACCTCGTGGCAGAATCTATCCCCTCTCGGCTCCAGAGACGCAGGCAATGTCAGAGTACATACAGGAAAATCTCCAAAGGGGCTTCATACGGAAGTCTTCCTGTCCAGCAGGCGCAGGATTCTTTATTCTTGGTGTGCCACACACCCCGCTTCACTTCTTAAATATTAATTACTTCATGGGTTAATCCACCGCAGGTGACGTAGTGCAGAGAGGAAGTCTTGTAACGAGCCCCCTTCCGGCCTATATATACCTGGTACCTCCCTTCAATCACCAGTATTTTTCTCTCTGCTTGACAAACAGAGGTTGGAAGTTTCCTGCTTACAGGTAGGTCGGGGTATTCTTACCCCGCCACCCCCCTTTTGGTCTATTTCTGCCCGGTTTGAGTTTGTATACCTTTATGGTGGATAGGAAGCCTCCCAGCCTAGGCTGCTCACCGGGTAATTGGTAGACGGCACTATTGGTGCCTAGGAGCTTATCTCCTCCGCTCGTCCCCCTCTTTTGGGGGCAATGCGGCAATCCGGCATGGTGATCCGGAAATGGGATGCCCCTGTCCCGAGGGTCCCCGTAGCCCCTTACTCCCCCGTTCCGGTCCCTTCTCCCTTCACTATGTGGGGGGGGGGGTTATGGAGGGTTGTGTATCTTGTATGGTGTTTTCACTGTATTGCTGTTTTCTGTGTGTTCACTTTGTGCATAGTAGCAGACTGCGCAGCAGCATGGTGCGCTTTGTCTGTTTTTGGCCGGAGCTCCGGGCAGATACTTTTAGGGATGGCCAGGGTGTTGGTCTGCTTTATGGGGGTGGGGCAGCGGACCGCGCTCAGCTGCTGTGCTTCAGATGCGTCCCCTCCCTCCCTTCCCCGCTGCTCCGTGCGGCAGCCTGTGTGGCTGCGCTTATGTCTCCTTCCCCCTCCTCCTCCGCCGCCTGGCTGGGTGTCAGCCAGCGCAGCTGGTGGCAATCCCTCATTGAATGGAACGGGGCGGCTCCCTGTGACGCGGGGGGGGGGGGAGGGGCGTGGCGCCGGCGGAAGCGGCGCTCGGCAGCCCCAGCCTCACTTCCTTCCTGTCGCTATGAAGAGAGGTCACGTGGGGGGGGGGGGGGGGCGCGCGCTGCAGCAACACATGGGTTTTTTGTGTTCTACTGCTGCGGCTGCTACATGTCCCTCCGGTCTGGCTCCTGGCGTCGGTAGCAGGTAAGCGGCCCCGCTTTTGTGGGGCCAAGAGTGAGATTTCTTATGGGGCAAGCTTTTAAGGAGGCACTCTTATCATACTATTGTGAACATGCTGCATTGTTACACTCACAAGGGATCTGATAGTTTGTTTTTCTTTCCTTTCAGATCCTGGGATCCCTCTTTTATTGCGGCCCTCCGGCTCTATATTGCCTGGCTAGTCATTCTTGATATATGAAATTGCACATTTTAGATATATATATACATATATATATATATATTTATTTTGAGACTGTTAAGGGGGACCTTTTTCTCTTAAAAAAAAAAAAAAAAAAAAGGTGTATTTACAAAAACCCTCCCTTCCGGGACATTCTTTATAAGGGGGCATCCCGGGTTGGCTTATGCCTTAAAAGTCCCAGTGTTTGCGATACCATAAATCACCAATATGGAGGCTTCTGTTACTACCGGAAACGACTCGTCAGAGCCGTCCAGGGGGTGTGTAAAATGTGGGGCTGCGCTCCCTGCTGATGATATCTTTATTTGCATTTCTTGTGCAAGGCAGATTGTTGCGCGTCAGTCTGTTGATCCGGCTGCTGACCCGTCGCAACCTTCATCATCTCCTGCCTCTCCCTCCCTGTTCCGGACCCCGCATGACACTGTCAAGGGTGGGGATTCGCAATCCGAGGTGGTGGTAAAATCGGCCAGTCTTCGGGAAGTATTGCCCGTTAAAGCGGGGCTGAAGGCCCCTGCAAAACGGAAGCGCCTGACTCCGGTATCTTCGGCTCCTCAGGACGAATTGTGTGAGCCTGTGGAATGGTCCGATGGCTCCCCGGATGAGGGTGAATTCCTCTTGGAGTCAGATGAGCCGGCAGATCAGCTTGAGGCTGATGCGATTGGCGATTGGTCGGCGGGGGTTGCCCTTGACACCCCCTCCATTTTGGCTCAAATGTTTGAAATTCTGAATTTAGATCCGCCTGAGGCTGTCACCCTGCCAAAGGGTCAGTTGTTTAAAGAGCCTCAGCCGCGTTTGGTTTTTCCCAGACAGCACCACTTTGAGAGGGTGGTCCTTAAAGAATGGGAACATCCCACGCGGTTATCTGGAATCCCTTCCAGTTGGGAAAAGCGTTATCCTTTTCCGCCAGAATTGCTGAAGCTTTGGTCCGTCCCTCCTGAAGTCGATACCCCTGTGCTAGGGCTATCTAGCTCCGCTATGGTACAGTCTGCTGAGACCTCTGTCCCTAAAGATGGGGAGGATCGTAGGATTGACCAGTATGCTCGCCATGGTTTTGTTTATGCTGGGTCAACGATGCGCCCCCTGTGCGCTTCGGCCCTTCTTCTTTTAGCAGTAAGATCTGTAATCCAGGGGCTATGCGAGGATCTCAATCCCGCTTGTGATGAGTTCGCTGCGCTTAAGCAGTGCGATTCTTTTGTGTCTTACGTTCTATCCGCTCAGGACGATGCGCTGGCTATGAGTAGCAAGACAGCGGCAATGCTGGTCGCTATTCGTCGGTCAGTATGGCTGCGACAGTGGTCGGCGGACTCAGCTTCTAAAAAGGTGCTCACAGCTCTCCCCTTTTTGGGGTTGCGTCTGTTCGGGGAGAAAATTGATTCAGTCGCAAAGGGTGGTAAGATGCCACAACGCAAGAGGCCTCGACGCCCCTTTAGAGGGGCAGCTTCTGGTAGGCCGTCCTTTCGAGGATACAGAGCGGGTAGGGGGGCTTCCCTTCCCTCTACCAGTCGTACAGGTTGGACGCGGGGGAGGGGCCGTGGCCGTCCCGCCCAGTCCTGGGGCTCCAAGCCCAAACCTGCTGGTAAGCCCGCTCACTTCCCGCCCGCACTTCCTCGCTCTCCAGCCCGCTCACGATTGCGACACTTCTCCCAGGTTTGGAACCGGGAGGTTCCGGACAGATGGATTCAGGAGATAGTGTCGTCCGGTTACAAGCTGGAATTCGAGTCTCGCCCTCCTTCACGGTTCTTTCGGTCTCGGGTGCCCATCGATCCTTTGGCCGCACAGGGGCTCCTGGCGTCGGTAGAGAATCTGTTAGAGATGGCGGTCATCCGGCCGGTACCGCGTTTAGAGATGGGCCTTGGTTTCTACTCCAATCTGTTCGCAGTCCCCAAGAAGGATGGGTCAGTTCGTCCCGTCCTGGACCTGAAGTTACTCAACAGGTTCATCCGTTTTCGGAAGTTTCACATGGAAACCTTGCGCACTGCCGTCGGCTCTCTTCGGCAAGGGGACTTCATGACGTCTATAGACATCAAGGATGCTTATCTGCATGTTCCCATCTGCCACCCTCATCAACGTTTTCTTCGATTCATGATGAAGGATCGGCATTATCAATTCGTGGCACTTCCGTTTGGCCTTACCTCAGCTCCAAGAGTGTTCACCAAGGTGCTGGCAGGGGTCATGGCCATTTTCAGAGCTCGGGGCATTCGTGTCGTACCTTATTTGGACGACCTTCTTATCATGGCTCCGTCACTCGATCAATCGGAGAAAGACACCAGGGTGGTGCTCTCCACGCTGGAAAGTTTCGGTTGGGTGATCAACCTCTCCAAGTCCTCCCTCGCTCCGGCCAGGGTGGTGTCCTTTCTGGGGATGCAGTTAGACTCTCATCAACACAGAGTGTTTCTCCCTCAGTCCAAAATTCTTCTGATTCAGGAGTTGGCTCGGGTCCTACTCTCCGATCCTCGGCCGTCCATCCGTCTGGGGATGAGGCTGGTAGGGTTGATGGTTGCCTCCTTCGAGGCAGTTCCTTTTGCTCAATTCCACACGAGGACGCTTCAGCTTTATCTGTTGGCGTCTTGGGACCGGCAGCCTCGGTCGCTGGATCAGCCCTTCCAGTTGTCCTCCCGGGTCCGGCAGTCCCTCCAGTGGTGGTTGGTCTCGATCAATCTCGTGAAGGGCAGGTCTTTCCTGGCCCCCCTTTGGGAAATTGTCACCACGGACGCCAGTCTGTCGGGATGGGGCGGATTCTGGAAGGAGCTGCAGTTCCAGGGGCAGTGGGGACCTCAAGAGGCCCACTTACCCATCAATATTCTGGAACTGAGAGCCATCCATCGGGTGCTTGCTCTCCTGACTCAGCACGTTCTGGGCCTTCCGGTCCAGGTGCGTTCAGACAATCGAACAGCGGTTGCTTACATCAATCATCAGGGAGGGACTCGCAGCCTGAGTGCTCTCAGAGAGGTGTCCCTGATCCTGACCTGGGCAGAGGCCCATGTTCCTTGTCTCTCGGCGGTATACATCCCAGGAGTGGAGAACCTGGAAGCGGACCGCTTGAGCAGGGGCTCTCCCCGTCGGGGAGAATGGGCCCTCCGTCCTCGGGTATTTCGCTCACTGTGTCGCCAATGGGGGACTCCAGAGGTGGACCTGTTTGCCTCTCGTCACAATCACAGGCTCCCGAACTTCGTGTCGCTCTCCCAGGATCCTCTGGCTCTGGCAGTGGACGCCATGTCCCTGAGCTGGGGGGATCTGGGGTTTCTGTACCTGTTTCCTCCGATACCCATGCTAGGCAGAGTGCTTCGGAAGTTGGCTCTGGAAGGGGTGTCCGCCGTTCTCGTGGCCCCAAGTTGGCCGAGGCGAGTGTGGTTCGCAGACATCGTTCGGCTGGCAGTGGACCAGGTCGTTCTGCCTCTTCGGCCCGATCTGCTCACTCAGGGTCGATTGTGTTACCCCAATTTACCAGCGCTAGCTTTGACGGCCTGGCTGCTGAGACCTCCATCCTAAAGGAGGAGGGTCTTTCTGATTCAGTCGTTAAGACTCTGATCAGTGCCCGGAAGAGGTCTTCTTCTATCATCTACTATAGGACCTGGAAAGCCTATATCGCTTGGTGCGAGATGAGATCTTTTCCTTGTAGGGTATTTTCGGTCTCCAGGATTCTGGAGTTTTTACAATCTGGGCTGGACTCTGGTCTTCAGCTAAGTACGTTGAAAGGGCAAGTTTCTGCCTTATCTATCTTTTTTCAGAAGCGTGTTGCGCTTAAGCCTTTAGTTAAAACTTTTTTCCAGGGGGTTACGCATGTGCGGCCTCCCAGGAAACCATTACTCCCGGTTTGGGATTTGAATTTGGTTCTTTCTGCTCTTCAGGCTCCTCCTTTTGAGCCTTTGCAAGATATTGCTTTATCTACCCTGACTCAGAAGATGGTCTTCTTGGTAGCGATCACTTCGATCCGGCGTGTCTCGGAATTGGCGGCCTTGTCTATCCAGGCGCCTTACTTCGAGAGACATCAGGATAAAGTGGTTTTTCGGTTCAAGCCAGACTTTCTTCCTAAGGTGGTTTCTGCTTTTCATTTGAACCAGGATATTGTTCTTCCCTCCTTGTGTCCTAATCCTAAGAATGACAAAGAGAGGGTTTTGCATTGTTTGGATGTAGTACGCTGTGTTAAGTACTACTTGGTTATCACGTCTCCTTTCCGTAGGACGGATTCCTTTTTTGTTGTGCCCCATGGGCCTAAGAAGGGTTTGGCACCAGCCAAATCTGCCATTAGCAAGTGGATACGTCAGGCCGTTGCTGCGGCCTATTCTGCTAAGGGAAGAGTTCCCCCTTTTCGTATTACTGCTCATTCCACTCGCGCTGTTGGGGCGTCTTGGGCTTTTCAGCACCAAGCTTCTGTTGAACAGGTTTGTAAGGCCGCCACCTGGTCTTCTGTTCACACTTTTTCTAAGTTTTACAAAGTTGATGTGCGGGCCTCAGCGGATGCTGGTTTTGGCCGCAGAGTTCTGCAGACTGCAGTCATTTAAGTTATGCTTCACCTGGCCTTGAGATGCCCTTCCCTTGTGGACACTGCTTTTGGATGTCCCATGAAGTAATGAATATTTAAGAAGTGAAGCGGGGTGTGTGGCACACCAAGAATAATACCATTTTGTGAGTACTCACCTGAAAAATGGATATTGTTGGTGTGCCACACACCCCGCTTCACACCCGCCCTTTTCGGTATTACCGAAGCCTTTATATGGTGAAGCCTTTTTATATCAAATTTGATTTTGAGGTTACTGGTGGAATACTGGTACCTTGTATTACTGCTTTTTGATTATACTGGTGATTGAAGGGAGGTACCAGGTATATATAGGCCGGAAGGGGGCTCGTTACAAGACTTCCTCTCTGCACTACGTCACCTGCGGTGGATTAACCCATGAAGTAATGAATATTTAAGAAGTGAAGCGGGGTGTGTGGCACACCAACAATATCCATTTTTCAGGTGAGTACTCACAAAATGGTATTTTTGTGGCCAAGAAAGATGTCTCTCTTCGCCCCTGCATTGATTATCTATCGTGGCCTCAACAAGATTACCGTCAAAAATCAGTACCATTTACCTTTGATCTCTGAATTATTTGATCGACTTCTTGGTGCCAAGATCTTCACTAAACTCGACCTGAGAGGGGCCTATAATCTGATACGTATACGTAAGGGTGATGAGTGGAAGACTGGCTTTAACACCCGCGATGGCCACTTCGAATACCTAGTGATGCCCTTTGTGCTTTGCAATGCACCCGCCGTATTCCAGGAATACCTGAACGACATATTCCGGGACTTGCTTTACTCCTGTGTGGTAGTGTATCTGGACGATATACTCATTTTCTCTTCTAATCCTGAAGATTATCACCGCCACGTCCGGCAAGTCCTGTCACGTGACTGCTGGAGAGGTTTGTGGTGCAGCTGTGCATAGTGCTGTGTGTTCTCCTGTCCAGAGAACTTCACAGGATGCTAGTGGTCATATGGGGTTGCGATCCAGAAGTGGGATCACAGCATTTGGTCGGCCTTATGCAGGATGCTAACCATGTTGCCTAGTTTAGGGACCCTCCAGTCTTATTTTAATCAAATGGATAGGGCTAAACTAATACCACCATACTGGGGTGCCATTAGCAATTGTATTGTCCCCCCTGTCTTGCTTCATTTCTTATTCCTCACATGTGGGTAATCCGCCACCAGGTGGCGCAGTCGACTGCAGGAAGACTTGTGGCCCCTCCCGGTCACATAAATGCTGGAATTTCCCAGAAGACCCCCCAGTCTTCTCCTGCAGTCTGGCTGCGAAGATGGTGTCTTTCCCTCTCTCCATGGTATTCGCAGATAAGGGGGGCATTACTAGACCGTCGGCCTCTGCAAGCCCTATTCCCACCTGCTCCGAGACCCTTCCTGCCTCCCAGCCATGGCTGCGGACCAGGTGAAGGTAGGGGAACGCCGTGGGTCAGGCGTTCGGCAGAGCTATGCTCTGGGACGCAGACTCTTTCCTCAGAGTAAGCCGGCCATAGGCTATGCTGAGCCTATATGGGGGGGGGGGGGGGAGGAACCACGCTGTGACCCTGTGTTCATATGTTTCCCACAAGCTTTATTGTTGTCTTTGGTGTTTTTTCACTTTTTAAAAAATTTTACCTCAGAAATACTTACATTCCTTGTTCCTCTTCTCTCGCCTCCCTCACTGCGCAGTGTCGGGGCATGCGCGCCCTCGTTTTTGCGGGCGGCGGTTTATTTACTGAGGCGGCTTCGCGCCATAAGAGCGCTCTTTATAATGCAGGAGGGGTAGGACTCCCTCCCCCTCCGTTTCTCTCTGTTCCCGGGCGCCATTCTGGTCTTCGGGCGCCCGGAGCTGTATGAGCGCTGCGGGGGGGCAGAGCCGCGCCGCGGCCCACCCTCGAGGTCCTGACTGAGCTGGTCCGGCACCATTTTGCAAGTGTATCCCGGCTGCCCCACGCTTCTTGCGCTCTCTGCATATTTAAAGGTGTTGTTTCTGCGCTCTTCATGGTCTGATACATCGCTGTGAGGATCCGCTACCCACGCTGCAGGGGCTCCCTTCTCTTCACTACACCCTTGGTCCGTGAGTGTTTTTTATATGGTGGTGCATGCACTGTGGGATGCTCATGTTATCCACCTCTTGTATTTTCCAGGGTTCTGTATTGTTGCTTGTGGTTCCTCCCGGTCCATTCCACTCCCCCCCACACCCCCCCTCTTCCACCACCCCTTCCTGCTTGTGGGTTAAGGTGCTGGGGGTTTAGATTGGGGATTTATCGTACGGTTCTGGGCCTCCTTAGTGCCTTGTGACCCGTCTCTTCTTACCATAATCACCATAATGGAGGCTTCTGGGAATAGTGGGCTTGGGATACCTCAGGGCCTTGCTAAGCTTTGTCTTTTGTGTGGTACATGCCCGATAAGCGGTCACAGTGCAGTTTGTGCAGACGGTTATATAGGACCAGGACGGGACGAGTGTTACTGACCCCAGTCCCATTGCTCCGCCGGCCTCGCCGACTCCCCCACGTCTGCTTCTGGCCCCTAGTGAGGGGGAGGCCAGTAGGGACTCTCGTAGTAATCTTGAGCTTAGACTGGCTAGTATTGAGCATCAGTTGGCATGTTCAGCCGCTGGTAAGGCCAAGAGCAAGAAGCGTCACTTGGAGCCGGCTCGCGCCATCTTTGCAGATGACGATGAGGATTATGAGGCCTTCGGTGACCGATATTCCGCTGAGGAGGGTGAGCTACTCCAGGGTACTGACTTCTCCGAGGACAGTCGGGGAGACCCTGATAGTTGCCCCGGGTCCTCATCCGATGAGGTTCAGTGGCCTCCTGATGATACTGAGCAGCTGTTGTCAGCGGTTCTTGAAACCCTGCACATTGTTCCTCCTAAGGCGGTCAAGAAGAAGCAGGGGGACCTGTTTCAGCCAGAAAGACAGCGTCTTGTTTTCCTGAACAGGGCCACTTCTCTAAGATGGTGTTGAAGGAATGGGAGAAACCTAATAGGTTGCCATCGGAGCCTAGGGGGCTGGACAGGCGATTCTTTTTTGGAGGATTTGGTTCATCTCTGGTCCCATCCCCTGGAAGTCGATGCTCCGGTCCTGGGGCTTTCCAATACCTCGGTTATGCTGTCCCCTGAGACCTCTGACCCCTGCATGATCATGTTGACAGACGCATGGATCAACTAGCCTGTCATGCCTTCACTTCCGTGGGAACTGGTCTGTGCCCTATCTGTGCTGTGGCCATTGTCTCCATGGCCATTAAAAAGAAGGTGAGGCGTCTTGTTGATATCGCCAGATCTCACAAGCGAGTGGAGGAGTATAGGGAGCTTTTAGCTTGTGTAGACTTCCTTGTCTTTGTTATATCGGCTATGGATGACGCAGTTCGTTTTGGTGGTAGAGCTTCGGCTGCAATGGTCGCGCTGCGCCGTTCCATCTGGTTGCGTCAATGGGGAACGATTTGGCCTTCTGGCAAAGGACGGGAGACTTCCTCTTCCTTCCTGTCGGAAGATGGTGCGGCCTTTTTGGGGTTCTTCTTCTTCCTTTCGCCCCTCACGTGGAGGATGAGGTTCTTCCTTCTCTGGTGATCGCAGAGATTCATGGGGGCGAGGTAGAGCCAGAGGCCATCCCGGCCTCGCCTGGGGATCCAAGCCTAAGCCATCCACCAAGGCCCCTCAGGCATGAGGGGACGCCCTCACCCATCCGGGTGGGGGGACGGCTAAGCCTTTTTGCTCACGTCTGGAGACATCGCGTCTGGGACCAGTGGATTCAGGAAGTGGTGTCCTCCTGGTACAAAATAGAGCTGACAGCTTGGCCGCCCCCACGATTCATTTGGTCCCAGATTTCACAAAATCCCGTGACGGCACAGAGTCTGAGGTTGGCGGTCCAACATCTTCTGTTCTCAGGAGTTGTTTGCCCTGTACCGTTAATAGAACAGGGTCGGGGTTTTTACTCCAATCTGTTCACGGTGCCCAAGAAGGACAGTTCTCTGCGACCCATCCTGGATCTAAAGGGTCTCAACAGATTTGTCAGATTCAAACACTTCCGCATAGAGACCCTACGGTCGGCGGTGAATTTTCTTCGGCCAGGCGACTTCATGACAACTGTGGACATCAAGGATGCTTATCTGCATGTTCCTGTCTTCCTGGGACACCAGAGGTTCCTAAGGTTTGCTCTGGGGGATCAACACTATCAGTTTGTGTCCTTGCCCTTTGGAATCACCTCGGCTCCCCGGGTGTTCACCAAGGTGCTGGCGGTGTCATGGCTCTGCTGAGGAGCCAGGGCATTCGCATTCTACCTTACTTGGATGACCTGTTGACTGCTGCGCCATCCTTTCATCAGGCCGAAAGGGATACTCAGGTGGTAGTGTCCACCCTCGAAGCTTTCGGTTGGGTGATCAATTATCCCAAGTCTTCACTTTCTCCCTCTTTAATGAGATCCTTCCTGGGAATGACGCTGGATACCTTCCAAGTCAAGGTTTTTCTTCCTCAGCAGAAGGTGGAGGGCGCGGAAGATGCAGGCGCGTGCCCTGTTACCGTGCCCTCATCCCTCCATTCGCCTGGGGATGCAGTTGGTGGGTCTCATGGTGCCTTGCTTCGAGGCTGTGCCCTTCGCTCAGATTCGCATGAGACCTCTTCAGTTGAATCTCCTGACAGTCTGGGATCGGAGTCAGGAGTCCTTGGAGCAGAATTTCACTCAGTCTCCTCTGGCCAGACAGTCTCTCTCGTGGTGGTTGGACCCGAGAAATCTTCTGGTGGGCAGGTACTTTCTGCCGCCGCGATAGGAAATTGTCACCATGGACGCCAGTCTGACCGGTTGGGGAGGAGTTTGGCAAACGCTGAAGTTCCAGGGACAGTGGGATCCTCAGGAGGCTCACACACCCATCAACCTCCTGGAGCTAAGAGCGATCAGGCTGGCACTTTTTCAATTGACTCCCCATCTTCGGGGTTGTGCGGTCCAGGTACGTTTGGACAACCAAACGACTGTCGCCTACATCAATCACCAGGGCGGGGACTCGGAGCAAACGAGCCCTCAAGAAGGTGTCCCTGATTTTGTCATGGGCAGAGGGAAATGTTCCCTGCATCTCGGCGATCTACATCCCAGGGGTAGAGAACCAGGAGGCAGATGCTCTGAGCAGGGAGTCTGCTCGCCTGGGGGAGTGGTCTCTCGACAACGAGATCTTTCATGCCCTGTGTCGCCGTTGGGTTCAGCCGGACGTGGATCTGTTTGCATCCCGTCACAATCGCAAGCTTCCAAGATTCGTCTCCCTGTCAAGAGATCCTCTAGCCTTTGCCACGGACGCGCTAGCAATTCCTTGGACGGAGTTTCGACTCCTCTACGCCTTTCCTCCTTTTCCCCTCCTGGGTCGTGTGCTTCGAAAGATAGCCCAGGAGGGGGTACCGACCATCCTGGTGGCCCCCCGTTGGCCGAGGAGGTTATGGTTTGCAGAAGGGCGGTGGATCAGTTCGTCATGCCCGACCTTCCAGAGCTCCTCACTCAAGGGCAACTTTGCCATCCCAATTTACAAACGCTAACTTTGGCTGTTGAAACCGCCATCCTGACGGATAAGGGTTTGACGACTTCGGTTGTCAACACCATGATCCAGGCTAGGAAGAAATCCTCTTCTATGATTTACTACAGGGTTTGGCATGCTTATATTGCCTGGTGTGAGTCTAAGTCTTTTCCTTGTCGCACATTCTCCATTTCTAGGATTCTGGAATTTTTACAACATGGTCTGGAGTCGGGTCTACAACTGAGTACCCTCAAAGGACAGGTTTCTGCCTTGGCAATTTTTTTCCAAAGATCTTTTGCTAATCACAGGCTTGTTAAAACTTTTTTCCAGGGAGTTACTCATGTACGTCCACCGCGTAAGCCTCTGCTACCGGTGTGGGATTAGAACTTGGTGCTTTCTGCTCTACAGGGTCCACATTTCGAGCCCCTATGTGATGCCGCTCTGTCTATTCTGACTATTAAAGTGGTGGTTGCTATCACTTCGGTGCGTCGCTTCTCTGAGCTGGCGGCGCTCTCCATGAAACCTCCTTATTTTGAGCGGCATCAGGATAAGGTGGTGTTCCGTCTTAAGCCGGAATTCTTGCCCAAGGTTGTATCTGCCTTTCATCTCAATGAGGACATTGTCTTACCTTCCTATTGTCCTGCCCCTGCTAATTCCAAGGAACGGAATCTTCATTCTCTGGATGTGGTCAGGGTACTCAAGTATTATTTGGTCGCCACTGAGTCATTTCGGAGGTCTGATTCTCTTTTTGTCCTCCCTTCCGGACCTAGGAAGGGCTTGCCTCCAGCCAAATCCACTATCAGTAAGTGGATTAGACAGGCGGTGGTGCAAGCGTATTCTGCCAAGGGGAAGGAACCCCCTTTCTGTGTTACTGCTCACTCCACTAGGGCTATTGGTGCCTCTTGGGCTTTTCAGCACCAGGCTTCTGCTGAACAGGTTTGTAAGGCCGCTACTTGGTCTTCGGTTCATCCTTTTTTTAAGTTTTACAGCTGACGCTGTTTTTAGCCGCAAGGTGCTTCAGGTGGTAGTGGTTTGAACTGCCTGCTGTTGCTCTCTGGGGATCCCACCCTTCTTTTTGGAAACTGCTGTTGGATGTCCCACATGTGAAGAATAAGAAATAAAGCAAGACGTGCTGTACACCTGGAAAAATACAATTCTGTGATTACTCACCTGTAGAATTGATTTTACGGTGTACAGCACGTCTTGCTTCATCCGACCCTTGTTATCGTTGTTCTCTTTTGCCTTGTTATGGTGATTTTGTTGAGAGAGTTTTTTCTATACGGGCTATGTTGTTTATTAACATGGTTCTTACCTCCCGGCTTCTTGCATACTGCTTTCAAACACTGGGGTCTTCTGGGTAATTCCGGCCTTTATGTGGCCGGGAGGGGCCACAAGTCTTCCTGCAGTCGACTGCACCACCTGGTGGCGGATTACCCACATGTGAAGAATAAGAAATGAAGCAAGACGTGCTGTACACCGTAAAATCAATTCTACAGGTGAGTAATCACAGAATTGTATTTTTTCTTACATATAAATTCTGGCCTCCACAGTGAGTGGGGCAAAATGGTCACAGATTGGCCACATAAAATCTTTGACTGCCATTCCACTTTAAAGATTGTGGAAACCTGATAAACACTTTGTCCACATTTTCTGATCTAATCTAGAGGGACTGATGGACTGTGATGTTATGGGTGAGCCAGTTATCAAAGCCGGCAGTGTTGATATAATTATAATGATGATAACCAGGGCAGCATCCTCCGTGGTACAATGAAAATCACATATCTCATGGAAGGTAATACTAATTATATGCTGAGTTTATTATTTCCCCAAAGAATGCCCTTCACCTTCTTCTGCTGGTATTTAATGACCTCTAAAAATAATTATTCCTCTCGTTCAAGAAAGACCTGTGCTCCAAAGCGTTTTGTTTCAGGATTAAATGACATTAGAATGCAGACAAAACATTGGAGCGGGGGAGAAAGTTGTATGGGCGAGATAAATCGATAATTAATTTAATTATTAATGAATCAGTTATTAATAATGATAATAACAATAATAATAATAATAATAATAATAATAATAATAATAATAATATTTAATAATTAAATTAGCCTATGTTTCTGTGTTTACACCAGGCTTTCACAAAGCTTTTGCTTTGTTCTGGGATGCTGAATTCTTATGTGTGAGCAACATCCTCATTTAAAGGGATTGTCTAGGCTAAAACAAATCATGTAACCGCCTTGTAGAAGATTCATCCTGGTGGATAAAGCTGCTGTTGTTAAAGGGACACAGAAGGCAAAGGTAATTGTTAGACTATTGTGTCAGGCTAATTGGCACTGTCCTAAATGGTTTTCCTTTTTTAATTTGAAGGAGAAATGGTTGAGATATCAAAGTTTACAGTTAAACCTTGAAATATTTGGGCTTTGTGATGCTGCACAATAATCAGCATTATGGGCGGGGTCTGTCAGACCCCCTCTCCCAGTGTCCACAGTCGAATGATGCAGAGCTTTAGACCACCGGCTTAGCCCTATTATTGGTGGTGTATGGCAAAGGTATTCAGGGGGTGTGCCACTACTCTTTACCTTGTTTCTACTGTAGAAGGGGTGGCAGATTAGCCACCACTCCTCTAAGGGTTAGTGTTAATGTCGCCCAGGAGTTGGGGTTACTGGACTGGGCTAGGGGCCATAACCTGAGGGATTTATCCACTTCCTGCCTCTACGGGGTGGAGATTGAGGTTTAGGGCAGTCAGGTCCCACCCCTCATTATGGATGACAGCTGGGCCTATAATAGGAAGGCCCATATAGTGCTGCTTCAGTGTGGAGACAGCTGGAGAGCTGGGCAGATGTGCGGAAGGTGGCTGACGCGGATTGCGGCTGACAAGCCTTGGCCCTCGAGGGGACGTGGGAATTCCTGGAAGTTGAAGAAGCCATGGGGAAAGGAGGTAGTGCCCATGAGGGGCACTGCTCTTGCCCTCCTCGTGAGGGGAGAGCTGTGGGAGCTCCCTGAAGCACTGCGAACCTGAGTGAGGCTCTGGTGGGGGCCAGTCCATAATAGGCAAGCATTAGTGGTTTCCATGGAGACATCAAGACCCCGGCCTGAACTGCATTTCTGAGGTGCCAATTAAAGAGGCACTTGCATGAAGTCATGTGGTCTCTGTGTGGCTATCTAACTGGACTCTTGGACAGCTGCTTGAAGGAAAAGGAACCTAAGTGAGTACTATCTTCCCCGAGCCTTGAGCCCCAGTGTAAACTGCTATTCGGACTGCCTCTATAATAGAGGTGGCCTTGTCCCCTCGCTGCCCTGATCCTTTTTCCCTTGTGGTGGCATCCCAAAGACATCCGAGGTGTCCGCGCACAGGAGCAGCTGCCTTCTGACAGAGAGCATACAACCATAATGAGGTGAGCTGCTAAATGACAGTTGATGCACTTTGCCTACAGAGTGCCTTTAAGATGTAGTCTCTTTCCTGTAGCCCAGCCCCGCTCTTGTATCAGACTGAGTGGGGTGCACCAATTGCTCCTTGCTTCTTTGCTTGTCTGTCTTTTCTGCTTCTTTGCATATGTCCACCTTTCAGTGAAAAAAGGTGTTCATCAATAAATAAAATACAAGGGCTCTGCCATAGAAGAGATGGCTTTAAAAAAACAACAGCTTTATGAAGCAGTTCACAGGACCTTCTTGGCAGGTAAGCAAACAATCAGTTGTTTTTACATTTAGCCTGAACAATCCCTTTAAATTGGACCAAAACGTTGGACCAAAACGTGTATAAATGAGTTGGCCCTCTTTAGGAGATTCTGCTAGGGGCATTTCAGGTTGGGAAATCCTGCAGTATGAAACCCCCTGATTTCCCAGTAAACTCAATCCTCAATATCACAATCCCCCAGGAGGAGCTAAGCTGCCACAGCTAAGAGGCCGATTCATTAATAGCGCCAGGTAGCAACAGATGAGCGACAGTAGCGGCATTTTCAGAGCGCCCGCTAGTAGTCGCTGTGCTTGGCCGTTGTTCGGTAGTTGATAGCGACTCAGTCGGTTTGCCGTAATGTTGAATATTGGTTGAGGAGTCGCTATTTGACAGGTTCCGCGCTGTATGGGAGCGCATGACAGCGAATGGCCATAGCGAACGGCTCCCAGCATATTCATTAACAAATCATGCTCAAAAAATTCTCGCGCAGTGAAATGCTTGTTTAAACCCCAGAGCGCTGGCGGCGATGGGTTAAAAGTAGTTTTTTAACCCCCAAACAAGCATATTTTTGGAAAAAAAAATTTTCAAAACATTTTGTAATATGAATACATTAATATCAGACCTGTAATATCAATTCTGCACAATTCTTTTTTTTTTAACCTTAAAAAAAAAAACTAACATTGCAGAAGTGGTCACAGAATTTTTGACATTTAAAAAAAAAAAAAAAAAACATTAATAACAATTAATTATTAATATTTAAAGATTGCTCCATTGAAATGCATTGGAGAGCGCCAGGTAGCGAGAGGTCATACCTGTCGCTGTTCAAGGTCGCTCGCTGGCGCTGTGGGGTGAGGCTGGAATAATGATGAATGATTCGCTATCTGGCGCTCTGTCAGTCGCTAAGCAGGATCGGCTTGATAAATGTGTGATTGTGGTGGGGAGCCGGCGTTCTCGTGGCGGTGACCGTCATTACCGTTCGCTCACCATTCGCTACCTGGCGCTATCCCTTGTTAAATAAGGGCCAAAGCCTAGCTGACAGCATCCCATTTCTTCCCGCCAGTTTAGACTGGGCTGCAGTCATTTAAACCAGACCAACACAACAAAATGAATTAAACCAGACCAACACAACAAACCGTGCCCATATGCATCCCTCCCTGGGACAATTTAGATTGCTGCACATAAAAAATAATTTCCCTTTTTCGAACGCCTGCTGTGGTAGATTTAAAAAAAAAAGTTTGCCGCTTATGTGCTAGCAGACCACCTGCAAACAGAAAGTCATGCTGGGCTTCCTGTTACTGTGCATTTCAATTATGTCAGTTGGGAGAGGAAGCTCCAAAATGGCTGCTACATTTCTTTTCAAACTGTGCCAGTCTGTTGATCCAGTTTGTCTGTCAGAGCGTGGTAATTGCACAAATATTGGAGATGCCAGAGGGCAGGAGGTGATGGATGTCAGCAGAAATTGACTGGGGTTAGTGTCCTGACTGGGGAGGAGGACTGTGTGTCTGCTTACAAAGCTTTCAGGCACACAAATCAAAAGCCGTGTTCCACCACAAGCTTCAGCTCTGAGCTACAAATGTAGTTGTGACAGGTATTTAAGAAATGATGGACACCAACACAAATTGTGCCTTGCTATCAAACCCATTGGGGAAATCCAATCATGTGTATATTTTGACAGCTGGAGAAGGAAAGCTGGGCAGGTGGTGATCAGCGGAAAACGTTTAGGATTTTAAACAAGTTAAAAGGCAAAATTTACACAATGGGGTCACAGACATTTAAAAAAATATGCATAAATAAAGTGCCCATGACAAGTCTTAGAAATGTACTGCTATGTGATTGTGGCTTTTAGTAGTCAAAGCATTACTGCTTATCTGCTAGAAAGAACTGTAACCACCACGATGTGTCATGCCGTTATCGCCTACAGAATATGAAGACATTTTAATATTTGCTATGTGCAAGTGAAATATGGCTGTGCTTCATATATGATGCTACAGGCTGCAGCTAACACTCCAGGCCTGGCCTAATTTCAAGAAAAGAGCACTCCCTGTCTCTAATTTTGAAGTCGCCAAACCAAGCGAAAACATTGAAAGACGTCAGCGTGCTGCTCGTATTGATTTCAGAGCTACAGATTGAGCTATTTTCATCTGTTGGTTGCAGAAGCAGCTTGTGTTGTTTGCTTTCTTAATGGAGTATTTCTGTTAAGAAAACACATCATACCAGCAAAAATAAACTCTTATGGTGTTTTCACACCTGTTAAACATTGGACAAAAAGTCACAAATGTTCCTTCACAATATATTTTGGCACACTGATGAGGATAGCAGAAGTCACAATAGGGTTGATTCGGAGCCTGTGTTTCGAGCTTTAGGCTCTGATCAGCACTAGGGCAGATGTTATTGGCTGTATGGGGAGTGGGACTTGCAAGCTGATTCATTACTAGTGTCAGGTACCAACATATAAGCGTCTGTAGCGAGGCATTGAGAGCGACCGCTAGTAGTCGCTGTGCTTAAGCCATGGTTCGCTGTTTCAGAGCATCTCAGTCGCTGGCCGGCATTGATGAATATATTGTGTGAGTCGCTCTAACACCAGTTCAGCGTTGTATGGGAGCGAATGGTAGCGCCAGCTCAGTGCGACCGACCATATTCATAAAAAAAAAGCCTCACACAGTTCCGGCGCTCAAAATCGGGTCGCTGTAGCCCACAGCGCCAGAAGCTGTGTGATTAAAGTCTGTTTTTGAACATGTATCCACTAGTAACAAAGCGAGAACATATGGAATTACCTGGTTATTACATTGTAACATGAACACTTTAATACCAGACATGTAAGGACAATTCTGCATAAAAATATTATAAATCAAAAAGTTTTCAAAAATGCCATCCAAGGCTCTTAGAAACGCTAAGGGTGCAATGCCAAGGATTAGCTTTAAATTTACACAGCCATACACATCCAACTAGTGGACATGTGTTTCGAGCTTTAGGCTCTCATCAGCACTAGGGCTGCTCCAGAAATTGGGTGACAAAAGTTTCACTAAAGGCCTTAGCAGGGCAGTGCTGCAGCCGCTGAAAAATCAGCACAGGGCTTCCAGTGGACAGGAGGACTCAAAGAGCCGAACAGGTGGGTACTTTTTTTTCTTGGGCTTTAAATGAGGGGGATATATTTTTAGCTATAGATCTGCCCTTTAGTGGTCCTAAATGCCCTTTAGATCCTCCAAGCAGCACCCTTCCTTAGTGTAATACTTAGGCCCTTATTTATGAAGGAATAGCGACAGGTAGCGACTGGTGAGCGGCCTGTAATGACGGGCCCCGCCACGAGAACGCCGGCTCCCCACCACAATCACACATTTATCAAGGCAATCCTGCTTAGCGACTGAGATAGTGCCATATAGCCACTCATTCATCATTATTCCAGCCTCAGCCCACAGCGCCAGCGTCCGACCTTGAACAGCGACAGGTATGACCTCTCGCTACCTGGCACTCTCCAATGCATTTCAATGGAACAATCTTTAAATATTCATAATTAATTGTTATTGTTTTTTTTTTTTTTTTAAATGTGAAAAATTCTGTGACCACTTCTGCCATTTTAGGTAATTTTTTTAGGGTAAAAAAAATAAAAAAAATGAATTGTACAGAATTGATATTACAGGTCTAATATTGATGTATTCATATTACAAAATTGTTTTTTTTGGTTTCCAAAAATATGGTGGTTTGGGGGTTAAAAAACTACTTTTAACCCATCGCCGCCAGCGCTCTGGGGTTTAAACATGCATTTTACAGCGCGAGAATTTTTTGAGCGTGATTTTTTAATGAATATGGTGGGAGCCGGTCGCTAGGGCCAGTCGCTATCATGCGCTCCCATACAGCGCGGAACCTGTCAAATAGCGACTCCTCACCCAATATTCAACATTACGGCAAACCAACTGAGTCGCTTTCAACTACCGAACAACAGCCAAGCACAGCGACCACTAGCGGGCGCTCTGAAAATGCCGCTACAGTCGCTCAACTGTCGCTACCTGCCGCTATTAATGAATCGGCCTCCCTGTGTATTGAAAAGGAAACTGAAACCACTTCCGCTTTTAAGCACTAGATTTGGTTCTGCAGATTTACCAGGTACATGACGCTGCACACACATGCCTGAAAAATTTGGTTTACCTGTGGTCACATGTTGCATATAAGGGGGAGTGCATTTAGTTTTTGAGCTTTTAGTCACAACAGTGATGAAATCTGGAAGTGATATGTAATTCAACAAGTTTTTGGGTTTCATATTTAGTATTACTCTGAGGGGCATCTGAAATCAGGATGCCTGGAAGAGATGGTTGTTCAGCAGACCTAAAGATTTTTTTGGACTGTAGATCTGCTTTAAAGTGGACCAAAACCCAGCTGGATCGGCCCGGGAATCTATAAGATCCATTCCCTCCCCGTGGGGCATCCAAAATTGGGATGCCCGTTGTGTGAAACCCCCCAGGTCGCCCACAACACTTACCTTAATCCCGGTTCAACGGCACATGCCGCGGCTGCATCCCTGCTATCCCTCTAACAGGCGCGTGCCTGCGCCGGCCATTTATGAATGGTTGTCACGGGCGCGCTCCCTGTTAGAGGGAAACGCGAGATGCGGCTGCCAGCGCGCTTGGAGCCGCTGAGCTAAAGTTTTGCTCAGAAGTGCATAGCTTATCTGCTCCGAGTGCGCTGATTGGACAAGCGGCCACGCATGTGCGGTAGGACTAGGATCAGGTGAGTTAATGCGCAATCTCTGGAGGGTTTCACACAGCGGGGCACTCCCGATCGGGGTGCCCTGGGGGAGTGGACCAAAACCCAGGATAGTCAAAATCCTGGGTTTTGGTCCACTTTAAAGAGACTCTCCAGCCATTGAGGCTAAAGAGCAGTCTTTCTTTTAAATCTGCCTTTTCCCTCACCCAGTGCTTAGGTAGGATGGTGGGGTAAAAAGAAATATTTTAACGTGTCCCAGAATCAAGAACTTTTATTGGTGGCTCCTGCTGCCGGCTTTGCATAGGGGGCCAGGAGTGCTCACAGAACTGTGAATGCCACTCTTTAAAAACCTCTGCCAGAAGCTCTGAAGGACAGTGCTAGAGCTAGGACCAGGTAGGTTTACTTTTTTTTATAACCCTTCTCTTCCTGCAGTGCTGGGGCCATCCCAAATTTAAGTATAGTGTCATATAGAGACATTAAACTGGAAAACAAAGTTGCCTGCTCTGGTCCCCTCCCTCAGGGCCCAATGTGGAGGGTTAAAATAAAACAATTGACTCATTTGATCCCAATAGACAGTGCATTCCCTTGGCATTCCCAGCAGCCACGACGATGAGGTTGCACATACTTTGCACTACTCATCCTGTGCATGACTGCTGGCCTGAGAGGATGGGCTGGCATCAGTGTAGCGGACAGGCCAAGTCGATGCAGCCTCTCTACCTCCGTTGACATCTTTCTACTCTCTCTTCATCACTGTCCTATCCCAATGATGGATCATTAGAGATGGTCTACATGACTGTGAAGGTGATGTGAGAGGTTTTCTCTGACACAAGCTGAAAATGATCTGTAATTCAGCATCTGAGCAGTAATGGCTATAATCTTCTCTGACATCAAAGTCTGCTTCCCCTGATGATCTGCCTGAGATATGGGCCCTAAATAGCAAGAGAACGGCATAATAACATTCGGACGTGTCATAAAATCTGAAGAATGCAACAAGATAAATTGTCAAAACCTTTCATTTATGAAAGGAAGATCTCGTTCTGTGAAATAACGTATTTTTCACCCCATAAGACGACTTTCCCCAAAAGTGGGGGAAAAATGTTAGAAAAAACGTACATTCCCAGAGCCTGTGGCTCCTACAACAGCCTGGGCTCACCAGCATCCAGCAACACGCACCTTACCGGCAGCTGCCGCTGCCAAACACATGTTCCCGACTTATAGCACTGTTTTTTTGGCTGCAGGTAGATTTGTGGGCCTGGCCGAACCAGCAATATACGTTGGGAACATGTGGCAGCAGCCAGCAGTAAGATGTGTGTCTTAGCAGCGGTGGGGGTGAGCAGGAGGCCGGTTGCTGGTAAGGGGGGTGGGTGACTAAATGTATGTGGGGGATGTGGCTTACTGCCTGTAATGGGAGGATTATGCACATTGCCTGTAAAGGGGAATGCCGCACACTGCATGTAATGGGGGTTGCCACACACTGACTGTGATAGAGAATGCTGCACGCTGCCTGTAATAGGAGATGCTGCATATTGCCTGTAATGAGGGATGCCACACCTTGCCTGTAATGAGGGATGCAGCACCCTGTCTGTAATAGGGGGGGGGGGATGCTGCACATTATCAGTAATGGGGTGATTGGGAGGTGGATTTTAGCCTTTTGGTTAAAAAACTGTGTTTTCTTATTTTCTTCTTATAAACCCTGGGGACATCTTATGGGCCCAAATAATACAGCAACTTTTTGGTCAGTTTACCCAAAAGTCTTAATAAAAATACAACACAGGTGGGTAAATGTCCTGAACACCATGTTGCAGGGGCACAGTGTAAAACCCACAGATTCAAGTAAAAAGATCTACTAGGGCCACTGTACTACTTTTGGCAGACTTTTTTTGTGGGCTTCAGTGCTGTGTGGCTGACCCTCACTGCTTGTCTCCAGAGCATCTCCTCTCATCAAGCTCACTCATCCCCTGCCTACTCAACCCTCTCTTCCCTATTATGCCTATTTTGGAGCCATGCAACAAATAAAAAGGACATTGGAGGTTCACAGCACATCAGATTGAAGAACTGTCTTGGAACGCTAATGGCTAAGGCAAAATGGGCATCTATGGTCATTTCTAACTTTACTCAGGATACTTGTCTTATTACCAATATTGCTCCTCCAGTGGTGTTTAAATAAGTATACTGGATGAAGGGGTTAAAAGATGCCCATGGATGACACCTTAGGGCTGTCTTTAGCCCTGCGCGAGCAGTGGGGATGGGGGATATTCTGATGGTCTGCATATTTTATTATTGGGGCTGAAAGGTCGTTGGACTTCCGCACATTAATTATTATGTATTATATATATATTATAATATATTAATTATTATGTGCTGGAACTCTGAACTAACTATTAACTATTGGGTCCACTAGTGTGCATACTTATCTATACTGTAGGTCTGGAGGAAGTGCGCCATATTAATTCATGGTTCTAGGGCGAACTGCTGGCACTCTGCTTATTATCAATACTATTTTTATTTTTCATTTATAAAGTGCATCTTCCATGGTGCGATACAATTTGGAATTACAAACAGGGTAAAACAATCAACGTAATAACTTACGACACATGAGCTTTATGAGTCAGATGTGACAGAAGTTCACAAATACACAGTCATATAGAGCAGTGGTTCTCAATTGTTTTATACCAAGTACCCCCTAGCAACAAGAAACTCCAATCAAGAACCCCCAGCAACAGGAAATTCAAACCAAGCACCCCCAGGGAGGGTATAACTCATAAATGTTACCAAAATAAGTAGGTCTCAGGCCTTGTAACACTTTTAAAGGAAGAAGGATTAATGTATCACTGTTAAAATGATATACCAAACCCATCAGACCCACCATGTTGGTGCACCCCTGAACATCTCTAGGTACCCCTTCGAGCTGTGGTTCGTCTCCTCTTGGGTATGTGTACCGCATGTTGAGAAACAGTGATATAAAGGGCCCGGCCCTTGCGGGCTCGCGGTATAAATTAATTACTTTGACTTTGGGTCCACTGGCACCCCATATGTTAATTGCTGGGACTTAGGGGTACACTGGCACTCTTCATATTATTGGGTCTTGGGGGATCCAGTGGCATCCTGCATATAAACTATTGTGTATGCACTCTGGATATTAATCTGCAGAGTGTCTGTGGATTATCTGCATATTACTTATTGTGTCTAGGGAGAAATGCTTGCACTCTGTATATTAAAGCAGACCTCCAGCAGTGCAATCCTGTCCATCCTGCGATGGAGAGACTAACTGAGACTAACAGGAGACGAGAACAGTGCTTTATTCAAAAATGAATAAATGTCCGGTCACCCCCACAGCAAGGGGACATCTCACTGCGCTGAGACTCACAAGATTGGTGCCCAACACATTGCATAATTAGTTACTTGCCAACATTAACTAGTTTATTTTTTCATGTTTGGGTCTGGGGGGAGGTTGTATTCACCCACTCATTCCCTACATATTCTTTCTTGGGTCATTGGGATGGATTCCATTTGCACACTGCAGTATCATTTATGGGTCTGAGTGGTTCTCCCCCCCCCCCCCCACCTTTCAGAATCTAGGGTAAAGGCGCGAGACTGGCACTACTCCAGTATGCAGTGCTGGTGCTAACATCTTAGTTCCGCACAGTAGAACCTACAACTCTGTCCCTAGTGTTCCCTGCACCAACACTGCCCCGGAAAGAAACATCACTGGGCGCCACACTGCTTAGAGTTCCAATCAAACCCCAGAACTGATTTGGCATGCTACCCTTGTGTGTGATTCCCCAGGATCATTCTTCAAGTCTTATTCTGATCCCCACTCCCAGGGCGCATGCACAAGCTTTGATTGCTTTGCATATTAATGCATGGCAAACAGTGCTGAATGAATCGACCCTTAGATGCCTCCCTCCAGCTAAGTACAAAATACCCAGCAAGGGTGCGCACATCGGATGGAGTGGTACAGGGGATTCTACTGAACGCACATGCGTTATGAGATCGAGGAACGAAGGTAAGAATATGGGAAATCTTGGCGTTTTCACACACTGGGACTTTTCAAATCTGGAAGCTCCTGTTTAGGGCTTTTCTCTGGCCCTTTTTAACACTCAGTGCGTGTCATTGATCTTAGTTCACTTTAATGCTGGGGGGGTAAGCCCTTTTTTGAGGGGGCCGCCATGACTTTTGCAATAGAGTCCTGTGAAACCTATGTGCGCCCCTGGTGTGGTTTACAGGCAGAGACAGCAGTGGTGGGTTGGGTACTTATTTATCTGGTGCGGCGGGTGTGTTTGTGGCGTTGTATTCCAATAATCGGAGCAGCAGGTGCCGCTGGGTGTTTTACATGCGGAAGAGTGTGACTGATCCACCCATAATAAGAAGTGGCTTGTGTATTAGCTTTTAGTACTGTGAGTTGCTGATTGACCTGAGGAGGGTGTTGGTGCCATGCAGGCTGTGTGTCTGTGTTATTTTTCAGCAGTCAGAACAACAGGTAATGCTAGTTCCACAGTAGAAAAGAATTGCTTAGCAATTTTGTTTCCATAAAAAAATGGCTTTTAGTCAAATGGAATGGCTGTGTCACAGTGATGGCAGCAATTTATAGCTCCCGTCGCTCAGTGATTGGCTTTCAGCAATGTCTTGGGCTAGCTACAAATCGCCAACTGTCAGCAGCTGCTTGTGTTATTCAGTGGAGCAGTTATTGTTTATGACACACCAGAGATATGCAGGGCATTGCATTGAAGCCACTTACATAAGTGGCATGTAGCTATTTGCAAATCACCAGCATGTTAGAGACTTTAAGTTGCACCTGCTGCAAACCAACCTTGGGACACAATCCTCTCATTGACTACAATGTATTTTTTTCTGGCAAAATCTTTTTCACTGGACATGTAGTAGCTGCAAGGAAATTGCTACTACATTTTGCATGACCCTAATTGTCCTTTTTGCCTTCTGTGGCCCACACTAGGATAAAATAAAAGAAGACATAGGCCTCAATTCGGGAAGAGTTAAAAAAATAGATTTTTCTTTCTTTTAGCAAAAAAAAGCATGATGATTTTACTGTTGCTGAATCATCAGCTAGGAAGACAATGAAATTCAATGGCACTTCCCCCTCCTAAAAAAAGTAGTAACATATTTACACTTTCAATGTCTTCCTAGCTAGTGATTCAGCAAATGTGAATTTCTCATGCTTTTTTTCTTTTACTACCTGGAGAATTCTTTCTGAATCAAGGCCATGGTCTTTACTTCAATCTGGACAATCTATATACGTTTGACCTAAAGAATTGATCATGTAATGTGCATGTGCCCCCTGCAGTCTTCTGCTGACCGCCCTCTGTTAAACTGGACATTCACCCTGAATAACTATCTTGTATATTTCCACCATCCTGTACATGCAGATTGCCCACATTAAAAATCATCCTACCTGTACCTAGTGCGTATTCTGGGCCTTTAAACATCCAAGATGGCGGCCTATGGAGTCTCAGGTTGCCTGCAGACAGGAAGTGTCTTCTGATTGTATCGCTCTGCATTCTGGGATTGCTGTCCTTTTCCTAACCTCTGTCTGAACAAAGCAAAGCTATAACCCACTCCTCTGCACTTTGTCCCACTCTCCTCTCCTCAGTATGTGATGCTTCTGAGGCAAGATGGCGGCGCCCATATCCTAAAGTCCTGAACAGAGTTGCAGCCCAGCAAAGAAGACAATAAAAAGTAAGTGACTAAAAACTTAAAATATATTAATTTTAGATGCAGGGGAATCGTAAGAGTTTGGGCTTTTCATTAAATGATGCTGATGGTCCTGTTTAACTACAGTAAACCAGTAGAGAAAACTCACCCCTTTAGACATTACAATGAATGGAGCGTGCATACTTCATTCACTCATTTACCGTCTTTTCATTTCCTCATTTTGTAACAGGCAGCATGGAACCCCCTTGGTTAGATCTTCAGTGCGGGTAACTATTGGGGTTTGAGCCCAGCTAATAACAGGTGTGTATAAAATCCACTAACATTTCTGTCTAGTAAGCAGGTAAACTTCATGTAATAAGGGACAGCAGATAGGGAGTTAACAGACAGAAGCTGCTAGAGATGACATCACATGGAGAAGCCCCAATGCAGCCTGGGAAAACAGAGCTGCAGTATATAATATACACTTCCTGGTTTTATCATTTCTAGTCAGACATGTACTAGTGCAGAGACTACAGTGAGCCACAGAGAAAGTGGGTTGGGTGCATCCGGGGAAACACACAGAGGGAGAGAAGCGGAGCATCCTGGCCAGCCAGCAAGCAAGTAAGTTAGCACAGCTCTGAAGGAGGTAGAATAGAGCTTAGGATAGAAGTTTGCAAAGTCAGCCAGGGTGCTGAACACCCAAAAGTGAATATACAAATAGCTCTCAAAATCATTTTAATGAGAATTCGTAATCTAAATTTTCCAAGTATACAGCACGTCCTGTTTCACTAAATTCTTTACGTCTGGGTTATCCGCCACAAGGTGGCGCAGTGGACTGCAGAAAGACTTGTGGCATCTCCCGGCCCTATAAAAAGCCAGGAACCTCCCACAAATTCCCAGTTTTCCTTCTGCAGTCAGACTGCGAAGATAGAAGATGGCTCTCTCTCTCTTGCGCAGGTGAGCGAGGCAACCAAGCCTGCGGCCCTGCAAGTCTATTCCCATCCGATTCTGAACTCCCACTGCCTCCCAGCCTCAGCTGACAGATCGGGTGAAGGTAGAAGAGCACTAGGGTCAAGTGCTCCAGGAGCGCTGCTCCAAGCCACAGACCCTGTGCTACAAAGGGGCAGCTCGGGTGTTTGCCAAGATACTGGTGGGATTAATGGCTCTGCTACGGATCCAGGGCATCCGCATCATTCCTTACCTGGATGACATCCTGATTGCGGCCCAGTCCTTCCTCGGGCCGAGCAGGACACTCAGATGGTGACCTCCACTCTGGTGTCCTTCGGCTGGGTGTTCAACTTTTCGAAGTCTTCTCTGTCCCCGTCCTTGGTTAGGTCCTTTCTGGGCATGACTCTGGATACTTCTCAGGTCGGGGGTGTTCCTTCCTCAGCAGAAGGTGGAGGATCTTCAGATGCAGGCTCGGGCTCTGCTATCATGTCCTTATCCCTCCATCCGTCAGGGAATGCAGTTGGTGGGCCTGATGGTGCCCTGCTTCGAGGCAGTCCCCTTTGTTCGGTTTCACATGAGACATCTTTAGTTACTCCTCTTGTCAGTTTGGGATCGGGACCCCATGTCCTTGGATCAATAGTTTGCTCTGTCCCCTCTGGCCAGATGGTCCCTCTCGTCGTGGCTGGACTCAAGGAACCTTTTAGTGGGCAGGACCTTCCTGCCCCGTGCTGGGAGAAGGTCACCACAGATGCCGGTCTGACCGGTTGGGGAGGCTTCTGGAAGTCCCTGAGGTTCCAGGGTCGGTGGAGCCCACAAGAGGCCCATGCTTCCATCAAAGTCCTGGAACTGAGGGCGATCAGATTGGTTCTTTCTCGCCTGACCACTCACCTTCGGGGTCAGGCTGTTCAGATCCGCTCAGTCAACCAGACAGCGGTTGCCTACATCATTCATCAGGGAGGAACTCGGAGCGAGCCTTCAAGGAAGTGTCCCTGATCCTGTCTTGGGCGGAACAGCATGTTCCCGGCATCTCAGCGGTCTACATTCCGGGGGTGGAGAACCAGGAGGCGGACTCCCTGAGCAGGGGGACGTCTTGTACGGGGGAATGGTCCCTCAACAACTGGGTGTTCTCTCCCTGTGTCATCGCTGGGGGCAGCCGGACGTGGACCTGTTTGCGTTTCGTCACAATCACAAACTTCTCAGATTTGTCTCTCTGTCTCAGGTTCCTCTGGCCTTCGCCACGGATGCATTGGCTATTCCTTGGAAGAGGTTTCGGCTTCTCTATGTGTTCCCTCTGTTTCCTCTCCTGGGCAGGGTCATGCGCAAGATAGTCCAGGAGCAGGTACCTGCCATTCTGGTGGCCCCTTGTTGGCCAAGAAGGGTTTGGTTCGCAGACGTCGTGCAGTTGGCAGTAAACTGGTACATCTTGCCCAAGGATCCAGATCTCCTCACTCAGGGGCAGCTACGCCACCCCAATTTACAAACGCTGGCTTTAATGGCTTGGCTGCTGAAACCTCCATCTTGATGGAAAAGGGGTTACTTGCTTCTGTTGTTGATACCATGATTAGGACTAGGAAGAAGTCCTCGTCTTTTATCTATTACAGGGTCTGGCATGCTTAGATTGCCTGGTGTGAGTCCAAGTCTCTTCCCTGTAGGGTGTTTTCTTTTCCCAGAATTCTGGAATTCTTGTAACATGGTTTGGATTTGGGCCTTCAACTTAATACCCTCAAAGGCCATGTTTCAGCTCTGGCAATTTTTTTCCAAAGATTTTTTGCCAATCACCGGCTGGTTAAAATTTTTTGTCCAGGGTGTTTCTCATGTGCGTCCACCCCGTAAATCTTTGCTACCAGTCTGGGATCTGAATCTGGTCTTGTCTGCTATGCAAGGGCCTCCCGTTGAGCCTATTCGTAAGGCCGCCTTGCCCATTTTGGTTCTTAAGGTAGCCTTTTTGGTGGCTATCACTTCTGTAAGGTGAGTTTCTGAGCTAGCGGCGCTTTCCTTCAAACCTCCTTATTTTGAGCGGCATCAGGATAAGGTGGTGTTTCGGCTTAAGCCAGATTTCTTGCCTAAGGTTGTGTCTACCTTTCATCTCAACCAGGACATTGTCTTGCCTTCATTGTGTCCTAAACCTGCTAATTCCAAGGAGCGGACTCTGTATTCTCTGGATGTGGTCAGGGCTCTGAAGTTCTCTTTGGTTGCTACTGAGACTTTTAGGAAGTCTGATGCTCTGTTTGTTCTCACTTCTGGGTCTAGGAAGGGTTTGCCTCCGGCTAAATCCACTATCAGCAAGTGGATCCGTCAGGCGATGGTGCAAGCCAATTCTGCTAAGGGGAAGGAACCTCCCTTCTGCCTTACTGCTCATTCCACTCGTGCTTTTGGTGCCTCTTGGGCTTTTCAGCACCAGGCTTCTGTTAAACAAGTTTGTAAGGTCGCTACTTGGTCTTCTGTTCATACTTTTTCCAAGTTTTACAAGGTTGATGCTAGGGCCTCAGCTGATGCTGCTTTTGGCCGCAAAGTTCTTCAGGCGGCAGTGGTTTAAACTGCCCGCCGTTGTTCTTGGGGATCCCACCCTACTTTACGGACACTGCTTTTGGATGTCCCAGACTTAAAGAATTTAGTGAAACAGGACGTGCTGTATACTTGGAAAAATACAATTCTGTGAGTACTCACCTGTAGAATTGATTTTGTAGTATACAGCGTGTCCTGTTTCACCCCTCCCTTGTTATTATTATTATTCTTGGTCACCTCTGTATGGTGATTTGTTCAAATGTTCATTTTGGGATTTCTTTCATTATTGTTCTCCCGGCTTCTTGTCTAACTGCTTTGTAACACTGGGAATTTGTGGGAGGTTCCTGGCTTTTTATAGGGCTGGGAGATGCCACAAGTCTTTCTGCAGTCCACTGCGCCACCTTGTGGCGGATAACCCAGACGTAAAGAATTTAGTGAAACAGGACGTGCTGTATACTACAAAATCAATTCTACAGGTGAGTACGCACAGAATTGTATTTTATACTACTTAAAGCGGTCCTTCACTCTGAATAAGAGTCTATCTTATATGTTTCCCACACCGTGTACATACAGATTGCCCACATTAAGAATCATCCTACCTGCATCTACTGCATGTTATGAACCTTTAAACATCCAAGATGGCGGCTTATGGAAGCCGCCATGTTATCAGGCAGCCTGCAAACAGGAAGTGCCTCCTGACTGTGCTGCTTTGCATTCTGGGATTGCTGTCCTTTTCCTGACCCCAGCTCTGCTCTGTCTGAGCAAAGCACAGCTTTAACCCGCCCCCCTGTACCTTATCCCACTCTCCTCTCCTCAGTAAGTGTGATGCTTCTGAGTCAAGATGGCGGCGCCCGTATCCTAAATTCCTGAACAGAGTTGCAGCCCAGTGGGGGAAAGAATAATCAGTTAGTGACTAAAAACTTAAAATACATTAATTTTAGATGCTGGGGAACAGTTTTTTAAGAGTTTGGGTTTTTCATTAAATCACGCTGAAGGTCCGGTTTAAGTTCCACAAGACGCATATTCCTTGGTTAGACACTGTCTGATTTTGCGAGCTACTTTTGCTGACACCAAAAGATACTGTGAGCATTTTGTTGACTTATCTTCACAGTTTATCTGCATTCCATTATGCATTCAACTATGTACGCTTTTTGTATTACTACTTGTTCAGTACACCTGTCTTTAAAAATATGCTGTACATCACGTGCAAACTTCAATACAAATTTTGTAAAAGAATAGAGCTTAGGACTGGAGCAGTTATACTGAAGACATTCTGTCAGGTACCAATAGATTATCCACCATAGTCCCTCAGTACATGAATGCAGAGACTGTCTTTAACAATGCTGATGCTACTGGAATGAACGTTGCTGTGTTGAATAAAGCAAAGGAAAGAGACTGTTTAACAAAGTGATCCCTATTAGGAGCAATCTAGTGTGTTCAGATACAGCCGCCCCATACACAGTTCCCTCAAGATCTCAAAAGAACCCACAAAACCCTACGCTGCTCAGTCTTGTTAGTGGCATCTGAGCAACACCTGGCTATGGCTTCTACCTGGTGCAACAGGAAATGGAGAAGAGGCACATAGGACAGGCATCATGGAAGCTACCAGTTCCTTTATTTTTGCAGGTGCATGGACAGGTTCTTTAAAACAACTAAAATGTGAAAATATTTTCACTTTATGAATGAGATCTTGTGCTGCTAGAGTGGACATGTTAAAGGGGACCTATTTTTTATCATAATTATTGAGCATATCTATGTAAAATAAAAAAACCCTATACTTGCCTAACCTCTGGCAAAATTAATGCCATGCAGCCCCCACTATATTTCTGCTGTCTGCATGCCAGTGAGCCCAACTGGACGCTGAAGTACTAAGCTACAATTCTGCATTGGAGGATGCTTGAAGGGTGATTAGTTAAAGCGGACCTTCAGAGTCATTTAATAAAAAGCCCAAACCCTTAAAAAATGATTCCCCAGCATGTAAAATTAATATATTTTACATTTTTAATCACTTTTTATTCTTTACACCAATGGCCTGCAACTCTGTTCAGCACTCTAGGATACGGGTGCCGCCATCTTGGCTCAGTAGCATCACATACTGAGAAGAGGAGAGGGGTCAAAAGTACAGGGGGGCTGGGTTATAGCTGTGCTTTGCACAGACAGAGCAGAGCTGGGGGTCTGGAAAAGGTCAGCAATCCCAGAATGCAGAGCGGCACAGTCAGAAGGCACTTCCTGTTTGCAGGCAGCCTGAGACTCCATTTGCCACCATCTTGGATGTTAAAAGGCTCATAAAACGCAGTAGATGCAGGAAGGATGATTTTTAATGTGAACAATCTGTATGTACAGGGTGTGGGAAACATACAAGATAGGCTCTTATTCAGGGTGTCCAGTTTAAGGCCATTTTAAGGTACCTAAGGCTGTTTGCTTTATAAAATACTTTTTGGGGTTAAACAACTATGAAGCTTTTAATGTCTCTATAACTGATTTCAAAGGAAGATATCTTGAATCCCCTCTAAAGCCAGGACTATTATCTCTATATCACCCCCTAATTATATTATTATTAATATTATTTATGTACTTATTTATTTATATATATCGTGTCAACTGTGTCATCTTCTTCTATAGAGCTTTACAATGTATACCCACTATTTTGAGTAAATGATTGTATGAATCAGAATAGCACGGTCATTTGGGAGAGAGCCTGACACCAAAATGTTGGTGTAAATACTCTCAATGATAGCTAAGAGCTCCATCAATGTCTTAATTACAAACTCCTATTTTGATGTTATCTACCTCCAGAGAATGCAGCATACAGTGTACTGTACATTTACAATGTATAATTAACTCAGTTTTGGGCCAGAATATAAAGAAGAACAAAGAAAGGCCTTGATGTGGAAGGAGATACACAATCTTAGATTTCAGGAACGATCTTGGACTAAAAATAGAATTAACAAAATGTGAAGGGTTGGAAAGGTTTTTAACTACAAGTAGGCAAATTTAGAACCCCTCAGTAGAGTTAGTTTATTTAAATTAACTAACTAAGGTGTCTCAGTTAATTTAAATAGTAATCCCCATAGACTGCAATAGAGGCTTAGGAATAGATAGACTGTAGACACTAGAAGGCAGCAAGGAGAGCTAGCTCCCATAACATTGAATAGGACTTCCATAGACTTCTATGGAATGTAGGCACAAAGGACACTCGGATTGAAGAAAAAGCCTGACAAACAGGAACCAGCCAGAACCAGACTGACCTAGCAGTAGTTATCCATTGCATGTGAAGCAAGTGGCCAAGGCCATATGAGACATATTACTGGATGGGACTATAGGATGTCCTGGGATAGCAATGGATACAATCATAGTATTTAGGAGAGCTCTGCCTTAGTTCTAGGTTCTATGTAATTGTTCCATCTGAGGGGATAAATCGTGTTAATGTAGTGAGGAGTCATGGCAGCCAAGGTGTTCCCGAGTAGAGAGACAGCTGATGCCAGCAAAGAGCTCAGGGGAGACAAGGAGTCTGTGGCAGCCCTGAGGAAAGTCAGGCTGGGAAAGAACCTAAATATCTGTATACTGGTATTAGAGCCTTGATTCAATTCAATAAGAAGTGAAAAAAATGTCATAGTAGTACGAAATTCACTTTATGAGAAAAAAGCATGCGAATTTCACTATTGCTAAATTACTAGCTAGGAAAATAATGAAAGTCAATGGTTCTTCCTAAGAAAAGAAGTGAACATTTTACTCCTTTTTACAATGTGTTAAAAAGTGCCTTTTTACTTTTCTATCTAGTAATTCAGTAACAGTCTCAGGCTTTTTTGATTCAGCACCGTGAGAATTTTAATTTCTCACGTTTTATTTAGTTTTTTTTTTCCTTAGAAACATAGAAGGTTGACGGCAGAAGGAGACCATATGGTCCATCTAGTCTGCCCTTAAGTAACTGTATGTACTCTTAGGATAGATGTGTGCTTATCCCAGGCATGTTTAAATTCAGTGATTTTTCAACTACCTCTGCTGGAAGTTTGTTCCAAGCATCTACTACTCTTTCTGTAATATAATATTTTCTAACATTGTTCCTGATCTTCCCCCCGACTAGTTTCAGGTTGTGCCCCCTTGTTCTATCATTAAGTTTCTTCTTAAAGTGGACCAACACCCAGGATTTTGACTATCCTGGGTCTTGGTCCACTTCGGTGGGGCACCCCCGATCGGGGTGCCCCGCTGTGTGAAACCCCCCCGATCACCCGGAAAGCTCACCTATCCCCGCTCCCACGTGGCCGCGGACAAGCGATCTGACAGCAACAGACAAGAGGCTCCTCCGCCGCCGCCTCCCGCGCGTCACTCTTGACACGCGCGCCCGCGCCGGCCATTCACAGACGGCCAGCGCGGACGCGCGCACGTCTAGAGGGGCGCGAGGGAGGAAGACAAGGTAAGGGGATTTGGGGCGTTTGGGGGGGTTTCACCCCGCGGGACATCCCGATCTCGGATGTCCCCCGGGGAGGGAGGTGATCGGCCCGGGAATCTTATAGATTCCCGGGCCGATCACGGGAGGGTGATGGTCCACTTTAAAGACACTTCCCTCCTGAACCTTATTCAATCCTTTCACATATTTAAAGGTCTCAATCATGTCCCCCCTCTCCCTTCTTTCCTCCAGACTGTACAAATTAAGTTCTTTAAGTCTCTCCTGATAAGTTTTAAGTTTAAGTCCTTCCACCATTTTTGTTGCCCGCCTTTGGACCCGTTCTATTTGAATAATGTCTTTTTGCAGGCGAGGTCTCCAGAAAGAACTGCACACAGTATTCTAGCTGTGGCCTCACCAGGGCTCTATACAGCGGCATCACAACCTTCCTCTTCCTACTGGTGATGCCTCCAGCTATTCAGCCAAGCATCCTGCTTGCTTTTCCCACTGCCTGGCTACACTGTTCACTCATCTTGCAGCTATCAGTAATCAGTACCCCTAAATCTCTCTCCTCCGAGGTCCTGGCTAACACAGTGCTGCCCATACGGTACTCAGAGCAGGGATTCCTTCTACCCAAGTGCATGATTTTACATTTAGAGACATTAAACTCTAGTTTCCACAGTTTTGACCATCTATCCAGTAAAGCTAAATCATTTTCCATGTTGCAGACACCTCCAGGAATATCCACCCTATTACTAACCTTTGTATCATCAGCAAACAGAAACAACTTTTCCTACCGAGCCTTCTCCTATGTCACTTACAAATATATTAAAAAGAATGGGGCCCAGGACAGAGCCCTGCGGCACACCACTTGTAACTCGCCTTTGTTCAGATTGCAGACCATTTACAACAACACTCTGATACCGATCCCTCAGCCAACTGGAAATCCACTGAACTATCCAGGGATTGAGTCCTACCTTCAATAACTTATCTATGAGCCCCTTATGTGGTACAGTGTCAAAGGCTTTGCTAAAATCCAGATAGGCGATATCCACAGCACCACCTTCATCTAACACTTTAGTGACATTGTCAAAGAAATCAATAAGATTGGTCTGACATGATCGGCCCTCAGTAAAGCCATGCTGTTTTTTGGGGGGCGTGGTCAAGATGGCCGACTAGAAGGACGTGCCTGTTAGGGGCTCCTGAACCCATCCTGATTGTCAGCCTCCTGAGCAAAGTTGGGCGGCTGTGACAGCTTCTGTGAAAATAATTTGATCCGGGGGATCGAGCCTGCAGTCGGTGCGGCAGCGGAGGCAGCTCCTGTGTGGTGATCTCGGCGGCCTGAGAGAAACAGAAGAGAAGAGACAGCGGTGGCCTCGAGCAGTGGCATCAGCCCCTGGGTGACCCGCGTGGCGGTGACCGGGAGGGAACGCCTGGAAAGGTGTGTGGTGTTTCCCCACAGCAGGTTGCGGCGGCCTGAGAGAAGCGGAGCAGCGCTCGGCGGAGGGGGAGCGCACGTGACCCTGCCGAGCTGAGGAGAGATAGCGGCGGCCTTAGGCAGCAGTATCGACCCCTGAGTAAATTGAGTGGTGGTGATCAGGAGGGGAGAGACGCCGGGAGGGTGTGTGGCGTCTCCCCACAGCAGGTTTGAGGGTACGCGGTTTGGCGCGAAGACAGGAGCAATCCGGCCCCATTTTGGAACAAGGTGAGAAGGGAGGCAGCTGGCCTTGGGTCCCTGTACACAGCAGCACGGGAGTGTATTACCAGGGGAGCACGCTGAAAAGGGGCAAAGCGGGAGTGAGGAGGGGGAAGCAGCTGGCAGAAACAGTGTGCATAATCTGCCTCATTCCTGATAGTCTGTCTGAGAGGAGCCTAAGCACACCAGAGCCCCCTGGGAGCAAGTCTCCCCCCTGTCTTTCTTGCTGGACTATAACTTTAATTGTGCACTCCATTAATTTTACACCTGTGCAGTTACAGCAACTTCCTAAAACCCTATATTGTG
Organism: Gastrophryne carolinensis; assembly: GCA_027917425.1. NCBI lineage: Eukaryota > Metazoa > Chordata > Amphibia > Anura > Microhylidae > Gastrophryne > Gastrophryne carolinensis. The sequence goes on along the minus strand of CM051243.1, from coordinate 67,020,763 downwards.
CAGCAGCAGCAATTCCTTCCTCTAAATCTGTACTACAAGCAAGCACATTAAACTCTATATCTGCACAGCGACAGTGAGCTCTTTGATCCCTATATCTGTGCCGCACAAGAGCAAGCTCCTTAAACCCTATATCTGCTCCGCACCAGCATGTGTTTGCATCTCTGTGGCTCTGCGGAGGGGAGGCAGAAGACCGACTCTCTGTACAGGCAGGAGAATTGGCGTCCCTGAGAAGGCAGGTGACTGTGCTGATGGGGAGGGCCGAGGACTCTGAAAATAGGAACAGGAGGAATAATGTAAGAATCCTGGGGGTGCCTGAAAAATCTGAGGGACCCTCTCCCGAACAGTTCGTTGAAAATCTCATAAAGGAGACCCTGGCTCCTGGGAATCTGACAAAGTTCTTCACGGTAGAAAGGGCGCATAGAATTCCCCTGAAGCCCTTTCCACCCGGGGCCCCGCCAAGACCATTCATCTTCAAAGTCCTTCACTATAAGGACAGGGACGCTATCCTAGCCGCTGCTAGACTGGATTTCACATCGGAGGTCCAGAAGATGCGGCGATCCTTCAACGGAGTGAGAGTAGGGCTCAGGAAAAAGAAGATAAAATACTTCATGCTGTTCCTGGTGCGGCTGTGTGTGCAAAATGGAGAGACCACCAAATTCTTCACCTCTGCCGAGGAGGCTAATGTTTGGCTGGACTCTCTACCTGGGGCCTGATGGACTGGGCCCTGGTCTGAGAGGATAGATAGGCTATTATTTCTGAATTCCCACTGATGCCCGTTTGATCCGGTGGGGGTCCGCCTCCGCTGCATGCCTGGCGGTTTTCCCGCTGGGCGACCTGCCACCACTCAGGATGGTGGCCTGTTTTAAGAGTTGGTAAAGTTGCTAAGCTTGTTCAGTTGCCCAAGTAGCAAACACATCCTATCTTGAATATTACGAGGGAGCTGTAGCTCTGGATTCCCATGGTGTGACGGGCCCTCAAAAACTCCCCTCCCTTCACATCCACTTACCTATCCTTGTTACCCTGGCCTTCCCCCCCGGACTCTTCCACCCCCCCAATTTGACTGCCCTGCCTTACCTCCCTTCCCCCCTCCTTTTATTTTCTTCCCTAGCCCCTCTCTCTCCTTCTGTCTGACGGCCCTCAAGTATCTTTGGGAACTCATGGCGGATATACCGCTGACCCGTATTCCTTATTGCTGTGTTGATGTCTTTGGCCCCTAGGTAGTGGGCCTCTGCACCCCAGTTGCACCCAGTTACACCCGTGCTGTTTGAAGTTGTTGGGGGGGTATGATGCTCGGCAAAGTTTTGGGTTGGTGGAGCGGGGTGGGTGGGGCTAGGAATCGCGCAGGGGAGTTTGACGATTGTATTATCTGTTTGGTGCGTCGTTGTCTTTGTGTTGGTATGAATGTCGGACTCGGTTAATGGAGAGATCTCTGGGGGGGGGGGGGGTGGACCGCAGAAAGGTGACCCTTGGCCTAGATAGAAGCACTTTAAACAGCAATAATGGGTGAATGTAAATTTCTCTCCTGGAATGTCCGGGGGCTTAATGACAAGATCAAGAGGGCAACGTCCTCCAGTTTGTTAAGAAACACAAACCAAATGTGGTGATTATCCAGGAGACCCATCTGGTAAGTCAGAGAGTGCTGGTGCTAAAGAAGCCATGGATCCAGAGCTCCTTTCATGCCCCCTTCTCAACCTACTCTAGGGGTGTCTCCGTGCTGATCTCCAAGGGTACCCCGTTTGTGTTGTATTCAGTGCAGATTGACCGGTAGGGTTGTTATGTTATTCTCCATGCTAAACTTATGGATACGGATGTAATAATAGTCGGAGTGTATGTCCCTCCACCATTCTCAGCACGGATACTGGATAGAGTAATGAAGAAAGTGCTTTCCTATCCCCCAGCCCCGATACTGCTGCTAGGGGACTTTAACATGGTTTTGGATTCGGCGCTGGACAGGCTGGGTAAGAACCCGGGTCACAAGACCCAACTGGCGATCTGGGCAGAGACGCTGGGGCTACAGGAGCTCTGGAGGTGGAAGTGTAAATAGTGGAAAATCAATATTGTTAATAATGTTGCATATTGAAATATAGGAATATACAGCAAAATAGTTTACAATACCAGCATGCACAGGTGGCCGGGCAGGAATTATATTCCAATCAGATAGGACAGCATCCTGCGACAATAAAGCAGGGCTGGGACAAGATTGAGAAGCCAGATTAGGAGAAGAGTAAAACCTGCAACTAGGGTCATAAAAGATCAAAGGAATACCAGAGATGAAAGCCCCCTTTGAGTATAATTGGGGAGATCCTTAGATGAGAGGGGGGCAGAAGGAAGGAATGTGAGAAGAAGGAGACTGCTGGCACATGAGAGGAGCAGGGAGCAGAGGCAAGAGAGAAAGAGAGAGAGGAGGAATGAAGGCTGCCCGCTGATAAGGTCTGCTTGTGGGTGACCGTTTCAGGAGGGTAATGCTTTTAACCCTTTAACCGCCAGCCTACCTGGAGTTTTTGTCACCCTTTGTTGCCAGACCATTTTGCACTATTTTGTGCTCCCCATGTTCAACTGTGTTTTTGAAGGGATTTCCCAGGAAAGTGATATATTGTTTTTTTCAGCAGAGCCTGGGCGTTAACATGAAATGTCTTGTTTGTCATTTTCTAAGTGTATTCTCAATATTTTTGGGTGAAAATTATACCCAAAAAAATAAAAAAAAAACTATTTTTTACAATTTGTAGTGTTTTTTTGTAACAAAAAATGTAAGTTTGTCAATAAAATCTTATTGCGTGTGAAAGCCCAATTTCTCCCGGTTACAGCGGTACCACATATGTATAGGTAGATACCCTTTCCTGCCCAGGAGACTCCCCCAAACTGAAACAACGCTTTAGGAGATTTTGAGATAAAAATACAACTATGCTATGCAATATGCGCACCTTGCAGTTTTTCAAGAAAAACAACCCTTTACATTTGAAATACCCCCCACAAACTATATATTCCCAAGAAGTACACACCTCAGGCTTTCTAGGCGTACTAGGATTGTTGACATGGGTGCAGTTTTCTGGAAGTAATCCCTCAATGTATTCTTTGGTTGCACAGGGTTTCCTTAAAAATGAATAAAAAAGCAGAATCAAAACCACATTTTCCTAAAAAAAATATATATGCAAACCAGAAAATCTGAAAAAGCAACATGCCCCGAACAGAACAATACCCAACATGCATAGATTCTGTCAAGGAAAGAGTTGCCAAACACACCAAAGTAAAGCAGACAAAGTGCGCACCTTGTGCTTTTTCTACCAAAACAACCCTTTACATTTGGAATATCCCCGATAAACCATATATTCCCTGAAAGTACACATGTTAAGCTTTCTAAGCATACCCAGCTTGTTGTAGTGGGCTCATCTTTCTGGAAGTAATATCTCGAAGAATTCTTTTGTAGCACAGGGTTTCACAAAAAATTTATAAAAAAGCAGAATAAAAAACACCTTTTCCTAAAATATCAATATGCAAATAAGAAAAAACAAGGTAAATCTGAAAGCGCAAGGTCCCCCGAGCAGAGCAATACCTAACATGCATAGGTACCTGTAACCTTTTAACTGCCAGCCTACTTGAGATTTTGTCACCCTCTGCTGACAGGATATTTTTCACCATTTTGCGTGATGTTTAACTGTGATTTCTGCAGAAATTTCCAAGAAAATGGCATATTTTCTTTTTGTGGCAGAGTTTAGGCTTTAACATGAAATGTCTTGTTTGTATTTTTTCTACTTTTTTTATATATTGTTAAGTAAATAAGTAAAAAAAAAAATATATTTTTTAAATTGTCTCCTTTATTTTATTAAAGAAAACCATATTGCATGTGAAAGCCCCATTTCTCACGATTACAATGATACCACATATGTATCGGTAGCCCCCCCGTTCCTGTCCCCTAAAGGTGATCCCCTAAACTAAAAAGAGCACTTTATAACATTTGCAAAATAACATTTGCAAAATAAAATACAACTACTATCCACATAATAAAGGGTTAAATAAAAAAAAATTGGTGTGGGGTCCCCCTGCACATTTCTTGGGGGAATTTTAAGGTTTTTTTGGGAGGCAGGTAACGGGGGTTCTCGGGGTTAATGACAAATCACCCACTAGCCGCAGGTGACTTGCCAGACCCAGAGCCTTGTGAACTGGTATAGGGGTCTCGTGTATATCTCTTTATTTACTACTTGTCTCAGTGTCCTCTGCATATACCAGAAGTCAAAAGAACCTACAGTCTTACAGTCTTATGTGTGTATCCATTGTGTGATCATTGGCCAGATATTGATAATATTTGTATATGTGTTTGCCTATTTTAGTCGAGCCGGGCAGGATATATATATATATATATATATATATATATATATATATAATATTATTAATATTTTAGTTATCACATAAATTGGACAAGCTTTTCAGGAGTATTAATTGTTTACATAATTCGCACGCACCAGCCAGGAGATATTATTGATATAATATTATTGATATTTAATTTTATTTACATAATTTGGCCAGCCATTCAGGAAGATTATTTGTTTACAGAAGCACCTGACCGATAAGGCATATTCCTGCCACTCGGTCACACACAAGTCCCTGTCCAGAATTTACCTTGTGTTCTCATCGCCCTAATTTCTAACCAAGGTGGCGACCTGTAGTTATCTCCCGAGAGGGATTTCAGATCATTCGCCTTTGTTGATAACAACTGGATTGTCGTGTAGGTGGGAGGACTGGGTGGGCTGGACCCTAAACCCCTTGTGGTTGGAGTCCTCCGAAATTAAGAGTAGCCTACTGACCTCTACTGAAGCCTTCTTGGAATGTAATATGGTGGATACATCGACAGAGGTAAGATGGGATGCATTCAAAGCTGTTACCAGGGGGCGGCCATCAGCGATATCGCTGCGGCTAGGAGGAAGAAGGGGAGGGAAGTAGCAGATCTGGAAAGTAAACTAGCGGAGGAGAAGTTTATTACAACATCGGACAGCTGGGACCATTCAACACTGTTGGCATTAAAAAGGGAATATAATCTGCTTTTGACTGACTCGGATAGGAAATTGCTGCTATATAAGCAGGCAACAATCTTTGATAGAGGGGATAAGAATGGTAAGACCCTTGCCTACTTAGCGAGAGCTGAAAGAAAATCAAATAACATAGACGGGATCCTAGACAATGGGATGAGAGTGACGGAAGGGAGGGATATTGCTCAATGGTTCCTTGACTACTACTCGGCCTTGTATTCCTCGAAGGGCGAGCTATGGGGCAGCTTATCTGAGTAACTACCTGGATCAGATTGACTTCCCAAGGCTAACTGAGGAGGATCAGGAGGCTTTGGACTCCCCTATCACCGTGGACAAGGTCTCGGGCACAATCAGGATGCTTTCTAGCAGGAAGGCACCGGGACCGGATAGGATGCCAGCCGAGTGGTATAAACATGACCTTGAATTGGTGACACCGAAGTTATGGGAGGTGCTGAAACAAGCGCTTGAAAGTGAGTGCCTACTGGCCTCTTTTCATGAGGCGCATGTGGTTCTCATCTATAAGTAAGGGAGACCCCCTAACTCCTGCGCGTCTTACCGCCCTATATCCCTGTTGAACCAAGATGCAAAAATATTAGCGAAAATACTGGCCACTAGGCTGAACAAAGTTAAACTACATCTGATCGGGCCGGATCAATCAGGTTTTATGCCAGGGCGTACCACATGTGTGAATCTGCGTAGACTAATGTCGAACCTCCAAATCAGACATGATAACTATGGCAGGCGGGTGATTATCTCATTAGATAATGAGAAAGCCTTTGATTCGATAGAATGGGAATATCTTTGGGCAGTATTAGAGAGATTTGGACTTCCTGACAGTTTTATAAAATACGTCAAACTATTGTATGAACGACCAACAGCCCGGGTACGAGTCAATGGGTGTTACTCTAACTCATTCGCACTGAATAGAGGGACTAGACAGGGGTGCCCGCTATCGCCGCTGCTTTTTGCATTAGCTATTGAACCCCTGGCGAACATTATCAGAAGTTCCCCAAACATCTCTGGATGGAAGTTAGGAGGGGTGGAGGAAAAGATATCACTCTATGCAGATGATAGACTACTATACCTGGCGGATGGCCATGAGTCCCTGGACGCAGTACTAGATATTATCGGAGCATTTGGGGGGATCTCTGGTCTGAAGATCAACTGGGATAAATCCAGTCTAATGTTAGTGGATGAGCTTGTCTCCCCAGACATTTCCCCAAGCTCTCTACTGAAAATAGTCCAGCAATTTAAATACTTGGGGATCATGATTAGTAGGCAACCAAGTGAGTTCATATCTCTCAATATTTCCCCGGTGGGCGACTCTACCGTTGTCAGTTACGGGCAGAATTAATATATACAAAATGATATTCCTTCCAAAATTTCTATACATATACCAGGCCTTGCCGGTGTTGCTGCCCATCTCACCACTTTAAGACATTGGAGTCAATTCTGTTTTGCTTTATCTGGGGGCAGTCTCCACCTAGGTTAAACAGACAAACAATGAAGGCGCAGGTAGCGGAGGGGGGGCTGGCGGTGCCACACATTCAAAAGTATTTCTACGCCACGCAGCTCCTGTTTGTGCATTGGTGGCTCTGCCAGCTGCAGAATAATCCAGTGTTAAATCTGGAGGTGGCAGGGTTGGGCTCCTCTAGGAGGCTGTCCTCCCTGGTGTATAGGGGGGTTTGGGAGGCAACCATCTGTATGAAGACAGTGAGCAATGTATGGGAAAGGGTTGCCAAGTTGAACAGAAACCCAGATGAGGCCCAGTATCCTTTGCTCCTCTCTGGAATAACCCCAGGCTCCCTGAGTTGGCCTCTATGCAGGATCCACAGTTTTGGGATGGAAGGGGCATCCAGGCATTGGGCCAGGTGTACAAGGATGGAGTGCTTATGTCATTTGACCAAATTAGGGAGACGTTTCAGATTTCCCATCGGGACTTCTTCCGCTATCTGCAACTCAAGCACGCTCTACAGACCCAATTCCAAAGGGAAGGTCTGAATTTATCGGTGTCCCAAGTGGAGAGTGTGGTCAGAGGGACGGATTTGGAAAAGCCCGTCTCTACATTATACAAGTGCTTGATTGCTGAGTTGGAGTCCCCTAGGGGAAAAATTGAAAGCAAATAGCAAGTTTTAGATCAAACCTTGGCCCGGGATGACTGGGATGAAATCTTAGATAACTTACACTCATCGGTCATAAAAGCCAGAGACAGATTAATCCAGACTAAATGGATCCACCAAGCATACATCACACCGGTACGTCTGCATAGGATGGGGATTCTGGCTAGTGACTTATATCCCAGGTGTGAAAGGGATGTTGGCACATGGGTACATGTAACCTGGTCTTGTGCAGTTCTGGCGGGCTATTGGAGAGAGGTAATGGATTTGATTGGTAAGGTGGTGGGAAACCGGTTCAATTTCTCTGTGTCTTCTGGGGGTGGTTGAACCACTGTCGGAGGCGAGGGCGTTAAAGTCACTATTCATTATTCTTTTATGCCAGGAAGTGTGTTTTGTTAAATTGAAAATACCCTGCCAAACCGTCTGTACAGGCGTGGAAAGTTTTAGTTAACCAGAAACTTACTATGTACAAACTGACTTATGCTGCCAGGGGGGTGCCGGATAAATTCGAGAAGATATGGGATCCTTGGCTGCAGTGCCAGGACACCACTTCTGATGATAATTGAGGGAAGGGGGGGGCGTTGCATGATTGGGTGAAACTGCTGACCCTTGTTTTGGCTGAATTGACCCATGGAACTAAGGACAGGCTGAATGGGTGGAAGGGAAATTTGGAACAGAAGAAGCATCCCGGGGGCAGCGGTCCACTTTCCTGTCTCTCTATTTCAATGAGCAGTTAATTAGATGTATGAGTCCAGAATGAATGAGTGCTGTGCGAATGGTTGTCTTGTCTATGATGTTAATTGAAAGCTTTAAAACTGAGATTGGTGCCTGTGGCATCTTATTGTGATATGTAACTTGTCTTGTCTTCTGTTGTTTGTTGAACTACAAATAAAAGGAAACTTAAAAAAAAAAAAAAAAAAAGCTGTGCTCTTTTGGGTCCAACAGGTCATTAATTTTTAGATAGGAAATTATCTGTTTTTTTAAGAGTGTTTCCATTAATATGACCACTATAGATGTTAAACTAACTGGCCTGTAATTACTGGCTTCTTCTCTACTCCCCTTTTTATGGATTGGTACGACATTGGCCATTCTCCAATCATCTGGAACCTCACCAGTTGAAAGGGAATGGTTAAGTAAATCAGTCAGAGGGGCTGCAATCACAAATCTAAGTTTCCTTAGAACTCTGGGGTGCAGTTCAGCACCATTTTATCCGGGCAAATCATTTAATAATTTGCACAGTTAAGCATTGTGCTGTTATTGCACTAATTCTAAAGCTGCAGTGCTGAGAATAAAAACTTTAACTTTTGTTTTACCCTCCACCGACCCACACCACACCAAGTGTCACTGAATCCTAGGTCCAAAGAACCCCCCTCGCTTCTCACACCTCCACCACTGGCCTTGGTCAGTGAAAAGTTATAGAGAAGAAATCATAGGCCTCACTCTATATTCTGCCTTTCTTTCTTAACCTTTATCCTCCTATACTCCTACTTTTCCCCTGTTCCAAGTATGTCACACACCCCGCTTCCAAGATTAATGACATATGGGTTATGTCCAGTAGAGGGCGAACTTCTGCAGAGATGACTAGAAAAAAAGAAGCCCCTCCCGGTCCATAAATACCTGGGACCTCCCACACATTCCCCAGTAATCGTCTCTGCAGACGGCGAGCAAGTCAGAAGATGGCTGTTTCCTCCTTGCAGGTAAGCCGGGTTTGCACCCGGCCATTTTTATCCTATTTCTGCCCGGACCGAGTTAAATACCCCTATGCCTCCCAGCCTAGGCTGCAGGTCCGGGTGAGGGTAGGGTACACCTTAACAGGTGTACTGATAGGAGCCATGCTCCTCCGTGAGACCCCATATTAGGGGGTAGGCGGCTACCAGGTCAGTGACCCTGGTTTGGGATGCCCTGTCCATTTTCCCCACCTTCTACTACTGTAGTTGGGGACCTTCCCTTTCCATTACTCCCTTCTCGCAACGGGGGGGGGCTGTATTCTTCACTTATGGTCCTTCCCTTATTTGTTTCATGTGAATGTGTGTGTGTTTGTCACTGTATGCGCCATTTAGGAGCCGCAGTGCTCTGGGAGCCGCGGGCTCCGCACTTGGTGAAGGAGAGCTTCTTCCCCTCCTTGCTGTCCGGGGAGGGGGCGGGGCCGGGCGCTCGCGCGCTGTTGCGGCCCGCCCCCCTCTCTCTCTGGCACCCTTTGCGGTGCCCAGCATTGGCCGGGAACCGCGATGATGGGGAAGAGGCGGGGCCAGCCGCGGCGCGCGTTCTGTGCTGGCCCGCCTTCTTCTCCCTCTTCTGTCTTCACCTCTGGTCGGAGAGGCGCCATTGCTGTGTTGTGAGTGCCCTGCGGGGCTTCTTGTTTTTTCTTATCCATGCTATGTGTTATGCGCTTTTTTGTCTAGCGCGGCGGCTGCCATTATTGACGCATGTATCATTTACATATATGTCTCTTATGCATATATATATATATATATATATATTATTAATATTCTGCATGTATGACTACCGTGGTTAGTGTGCCTTGCTTACGGGGTCTCCCTTCTCTTTTGGTGTCTTTCAGGAGGACCCTGCTTGGTAAAAAGAGGGGTTCTCTCGGTCCTAGGGTCCCTTGGCTAAATTTGGGGCATTTTCATTATCATTATTTTTATTGAAATCCTCCCACTAACGGACCTAAGGGGCATCCCGGGTAGCTTTTAGCGTAATTCCCTCTGGTCCTTGCGACTACCATAATAATCACCATATGGAGGCTTCCCAGGATACCGGGCTCGGGCTCCCTTCGGGGCAATCCCAGCAGTGTGTGGGTTGTGGGGTATCCCTTACGGGGGAAAATGTACTGATTTGCATACCATGTGCTCAGCAGGCCATAACGCGGCAGTCAGGGTCCCAGGCGTCTGGGTCCCCGCCGGCGGTCTCATCACCTACTCCACCCTGCCTTATCCGTATCCCAAGTGACACTGTCATTAGTGGGGAGTCGCAATCTGATGTATGTGCTAGATTGGCCAACATCGAGAAATTGATTTCTAGCTCTGCGGCCAGGAAGGCCCCGGCTAAGAGAAGGCATCTGTCACTGGCCGCGCCGGTTCTTGATGATTATGATTCCCTTGACTGGTCTGATTATTCCCCGCTTGAGGAAGGGGAATCGTTTACGGAATCTGATGGCTCTGAGGATCAGCAGTTTTTGGATGCTGATGCTGGGCAGGGGCATGGGGATGCCGTGGATACCCCCAAGATCCTGGCCCATTTATTTAAGGTGCTGGCTATTTCTCCTCCGGCGGAGTCTCCTCCGCAGAAGGGGGAATTTTTTGGGACCTCTAAGTCTCGTTTGGAGTTCCCAAATCAGAAGCATTTCGAAAATTTGATTCTTAAGGAATGGGAAAGACCTAGCCGGCTTCCCTGTGTTCCTCAGGGATGGGATAGGAAGTATCCCTTTCCGGTGGACGCGGTGAAGCGCTGGTCGTCCCCTCCCGAGGTTGATGTGCCTGTTCTGGGATTGTCCAACACATCTGTGGTGCACACTCCAGACGCCACCACGATTAAGGATGGTGAGGACGGACATATTGATCAGATGGCTTGCCATGCCTTTGCTAGCGTGGGTTCAGCCTTGCGGCCTGTTTGTGCTTCTTCACTCACGGTTGTGGCTACCAGGTCTGTGGTTAGGGGCCTGTTGAGTGGTTCCCAGCTGGACCCAGCCAGCGATGAATTTGCAGCGCTTATGCGGTGTGAATTGTTCATGACCTTTGTCTTGTCTGCCTTGGATGACACAATATGTATGTGTAGCAGAACCCCGGCGTTGCTTGTGGCTATACGACGCTCTGTCTGGTTGCGCCAGTGGGCGGCTGACATTGTGGCTAAGAAGTCACTTACAGGGCTACCCTTTCTGGGTATGCGGCTGTTTGGAGATAAATTGGATTCAGTAGCGAAAGGAGGAAAGCTACCGCAACGCAAGAAGCAGCGTCGCTCCTTTCAGGGGGCAGGCTCCTTTAATCCTTCCTTTCGCTGTGCCAGAGCGGGCAGAGGAGCTGCCTTCCCTACCTTCAGAGGTGATTCCTGGAGCAGAGGCAGAGGGCGGGCCCGTCCAGGACCTGTCTGGGGTTCCAAGCCCAAGCCCGCTGCCAAGCCAGCTCAGCAATGAGGGGGCGCCCTCACCCTTGCGGGTGGGGGGATGGCTGTGGCACTTCTTCCAGGTCTGGACCCGGGAGGTCACAGACAAGTGGATCTTGGAAGTGGTCTCTTCCGGATACAAGCTGGAGTTCGAGTACCGGCCTCCTCCCAGATTCCTCAGATCTCGGGTCCCCTCGGACCCCCGGGCTGCGCAGGGGCTCCTGTTGGCAGTGCAAAATCTTCTGGACATGGAATTTATATGCCCAGTGCCTTTATCAGAGAGAGGGCGGGGCTATTATTCCAACCTCTTCACGGTGCCCAAAAGGTTGGATCCATAAGACCCATTCTGGATTTGAAGCTCCTCAACAGGTTCATCAGAGCCAAGAAGTTCCACATGGAGACTTTGCGCTCAGCCATCCTTTCTCTTTGTCAGGGGGACTTCATGACGTCCATAGACATCAAGGATGCTTACCTTCATGTGCCGATCTTCCCAGCACACCAGAGATTTCTCAGGTTTGTGGTGGGAGATCGGCATTTTCAGTTTGTGGCCCTCCCGTTCGGGCTGACCTCGGCACCAAGAGTGTTCACCAAGGTGCTGGCGGGTATAATGACCCTTCTCAGAGCCCAGGGCATTCGCATTGTGCCGTATCTGGACGACCTTCTCATTACGGCATCCTCTCTCAGACAGGCGGAGCTAGAAACCAGGACGGTGGTGTCAACGCTGGAGAGGTTCGGCTGGGTGATCAACCATCCCAAGTCTTCTCTCTCCCCATCAAGGGAGATTGCATTTCTGGGCATGAATTTGGATACCATTCAGACCAGGGTGTTCCTACCTCAGTCGACGGTGCAGATGGTTCAAGATCTGATACGTCTTCTTCTGTCCAACCCTCGCCCGTCTATCCGGCTAGGGATGAGACTGGTGGGGTTGATGGTGCCTTCGAGGCAGTCCCTTTTGCTCAGTTCCACATGAGGTGCCTCCAGCTCCATCTACTGTTGGCCTGGGACAGATGTCCGCTGTCATTGGATCAGTCATTTCGGATGTCTCCCCTGGTTCGGCAGTCTCTTCAGTGGTGGCTGGAACCAAGGAATCTTCTGAGGGGCAGGTCTTTTCTGACTCCTTGTTGGGAGATGGTCACCACAGATGCCAGCCTGTCGGGCTGGGGGGGGGGGGGTTCTGGAAGGAACATCAGTTCCAGGGGCTGTGGGGTCCTCGGGAGGCTCACACCCCCATCAATGTCTTGGAGCTGAGAGCTATTCGGTTGGTACTGTCACGCTTGACGCATCACCTCCAGGGTTTACCGGTTCAGGTTTGATCGGACAATCGGACTGCCTTTGCTTACATCAATTACCAAGGAGGGACTCGCAGCAGGAGTGCCCTCAGGGAAGTTTCTCTGATTCTTGCATGGGCGGAGAGCAATGTCCCATGCATCTCAGCTGTGTACATTCCGGGAGTGGAAAACGTGGAGGTGGACTCCCTGAGCAGGGGATCCTCTCGCCGAGGGGAATGGTCGCTCAACCACAATGTGTTCCGGTCCCTTTGTCACAAGTGGAGGATTTCGGAGGTGGATCTCTTTGCCTCACGTCACAATCACAAGCTTCCTGCATTTGTGTCTCTGTCTCAGGATCCTCTGGCCCTGGCAGTGGACGCCTTGTCTCTTGCCTGGAGGGATCTGGGTTTTCTGTACCTGTTTCCCCCCTTCTCCATGGTGGGCAAGGTGGTGCGCAAGCTGGCTCAAGAGGGTGCGCCAGCAATTCTGGTGGCCCCAAGGTGGCCAAGACAGGTTTGGTTCGTAGACGTTGTACGGCTGGCGGTAGATCAGTACAGGTTGCCCCTGTTTCCGGATCTGATCACTCAAGGTCAACTTTGTTACCCCAATTTACAAATGCTGGCTTTGACGGCATGGCTGCTGAAACCTCCATCTTAAAAGGAGGTAGTACCTTGAAAGGGCAGGTCTCTGCCCTGGCGGTCTTCTTTCAAAGGTCCTTTGCTCTTCATCCTTTGGTTAAAACTTTTTTCCAGGGGGTCACTCATGTGCAGCCCCCTTGAAAGCCTTTGTTGCCTGTTTGGGATTTGCAGTTTTGTCACAGTATTCTGGTAACCCTGAGCATCTCCATCCATGCGCTTATTTTTCACGTAAATTCAGTACCGCGGAACAAAATTATGATGTTGGCAATAGGGAACTATTAGCTATTAAACTGGCATTTGATGAATGGCGACATTGGTTGGAGGGTTCATTACATCCTATAACTGTGTATACCGATCATAAAAACCTCGAATACATAGGTTCTGCCAAGAGGCTGAACTCTCGTCAGGCACGTTGGGCATTATTCTTCTCGTGCTTTAATTTTATTATTACTTTCAAGCCGGGTGTAAAAAATACTAAAGCTGATGCTCTATCTTGAATGTTTGGTGAATGTAAGGATCGGGATGATACTGGTGAACCTATTCTACCCACGGGTTGTGTGGTCGGGGTGTTACTTCCTGATCTCTCCAATACCTTGGCGCCGTTTCAAGATGAATTTCCTAGTGATGTACCCTTGGGGTGCCAGTTTGTACCGCAGCACCTGCGTTCGGATGTAATTCGCGAATTTCACGATGCCAAAACTGCTGGTCATTTGGGTAACCGTAAGACGTTTATGCTTGCCCGTCGCCATGTATGGTGGCCAACCATGAGACGCGATGTTACTGCCTTTATCGACGCTTGTGCTATTTGTGCCCGAAGTAAAGGGGTTCACAAGGCTCCTAGTGGTGGTTTGGTTCCTCTTGAAATTCCTGCTGAGCCATGGACCCATATTTCTATGGATTTTATTGTAGATTTGCCTCTCTCACTTGGAAATACTGTAATTTGGGTGGTAGTGGATCGTTTCAGTAAAATGGCACATTTCGTTCCGTTGGCCAAGCTTCCGTCGGCTCCTGAGCTTTCGCGGCTATTTACTTCGCATATTTTTCGTATTCATGGTATTCCGTCTAATATAGTCTCTGATCGGGGTGTCCAATTTACTTCCCGTTTTTGGAAACACTTCTGTTCACGGTTGGGAATACAGATCTCTCTTTCCTCTGCTTACCATCCCCAGTCTAATGGGCAGACGGAAAGAACAAATCAAACCTTGGAGCAATACTTAAGATGTTATGTCTCTGATGCCCAAGAACAATGGGCGGAATTTATCGATTTTGCTGAGTTCGCTTACAATAACGTGCCTAGTGAGAGTACTAAGGTATCTCCTTTTTTTTGTAATTTAGGGAAAAATCCAAGAGCTTCTTCCCTTTCAGGGTCACCTTCCAATTTGCCGGCATTGGAAGAGTGGCTTCAGGAATGGAGGAATATCTGGAATCGCGTTCAAGAGTTTCTTAAAATTACTGGTTCGAGGTATAAGAAATTTGCTGATCGTCGTAGGTCACGCGAACCGGTTCTTCAGGTGGGTGATCTAGTTTGGGTCTCCACAAAAAATATTGCGCTCCGTCAACCCTCTAGTAAATTAGGTCCAAAATTCATTGGTCCTTTCCCTATTATTAAGAAGTTGAATAATGTGTCTTTTAAAGTTCAACTCCCGCCGGCTATGAAAATACCAAATTCTTTCCATGTTTCGCTATTAAAACCGGCTAACAACACCCCTCCTGCCGGTCCTTCGCCAATTCTGGTTGAAAATGAGCCTGAATATGAAGTAAATAAGATCTTAGATTCTCGTAAAGTGCGGAATTCTTTACAGTATCTGGTGGACTGGGTTGGCTATGGTCCTGAGGAGAGATGCTGGGTAGCAGCTAGGGATGTGCATGCCAGTGACCTGGTGAAGAAGTTTCATAGTGATAATCCTGGGAAGCCTGGTAAGGGTCCGGAGGCCCCTCGTGAAGGGGGGGTAGTGTCAGGAATAGCTTACCTGCGCCCCGTTCCAGCGCGGTCCCCGGGCCGCCAGCCGCAGCAGTAGCTTCCGCTTGGCGGCCACGCCGAGCGGCGCCGGCTGGCGCGCCCTCGAGCACGGCCGTCCTCCCTCCTCGTCCTCGCCTCTCTGTTCCTTATATGCCCTCCGGCGGCGCTGCTCTCAGCGCGCCCGCCGGAGGTAACGGTTATTGAGCCTGCGGGCTCAGCCAGGGGAGGAACTCCTCCCTCTCTCCTATAGTGGGCCAATGAGCCCTAGTGTTGTCTTTGGGCCAATGAGCCCAGCTAGGGACAGGTCAGGCCAATCCTGGCCTGGATCTTAAAGTGCACCAATCACTCACACCTTCCCTCTCTGTCTGTCCCTATAAAGGCAATTCCCTCTCAGTTGTGAATGGCCTGTGATAGCGCCTTGTACCTTGCTTTGTCTTGTGAAATACTTTGATTGATCTCTGTTGCCGACCCCTGCCTGAACCAACTATTCTCGATCTGATCTCCGTTGCCGACCCCTGCCTGAACTGACTATTCTCGATCTGATCTCCGTTGCCGACCCCTGCCTGAACCAACTATTCTCGATCTGATCTCCGTTGCCGACCTCTGCTTTGTACCGTGACCTCGAGCTGCCTCTTCCCTCTGTACCGCCGCAATCTCTGACTTCCCCGTGTCAACCTCTGGCCTGTCTTGGACTTCCGCTACACTCGCTCTTAGCCATTGGTTCTTCAGACCTCTAACCAGTAAGCTCTCATCCTTTGAGCCATTGAAGTCCTGGGGGCAACCGATCCCGGGCAGGCGTATTTTGCGGGCCGGCAAGCGGGGGCTCCTACAGGTGAAGCTGGCTGCGGAGATTGGGGTTTGAGGGCTTACCTAGAGGGCTGGAGTTACCAGAACGTGACACCTATACTGGGGAATGTGTGGGAGGTCCCAGGTATTTATGGACCGGGAGGGGCTTCTTTTTTTCTAGTCATCTCTGCAGAAATTTGCCCTCTACTGGACATAACCCATATGTCATTAATCTTGGAAGCGGGGTGTGTGACATACTTATAATACCCATTTTAAAGGTGAGTAATCACAAAATGGTATTTTTCATTCTACTCTAAATAACATACCTTAAGCAACAGTACACCCTTTGCTCAGACTGAGCAGGCTCCTAAGTGTCCTAAGGATGTCCAGTCAGTGGATCCCAACCTATTTTTTACTGCATTCCTAGGAGGCCTAGCAACCTCCAGAAATACAAGAATATTTTATGGAGTCAAGAGCATGAAAAGGTTTGCAGCCATGTAAAGATAGTCGACCACTTTATTGTTATAACAAAATGACTTTCAGTTTTGTTTTGCTTTTAAATGTACTATGCATCATTTCTTTCAAGTAAAAATTATTGAAACAGAAAGAAGAGGGTGCAGATCGATGGTGCTAATATAACCTTACATTTAATGGAAGCCAAAGGCGTTAAAGGACTTCTGGCCCGGCATGCAGGGTCCTTAGGTGGAATATCATATTTTACAGCTCTGCTGGAAGAATCTGTTACAGCACTGAAACAAGGAATGCTCCTTTACGTGAACACAGGGAGCATCCCAAAACAGAATGCCCCCTAGGGACCTTGCATGCTGGACCTAAAGTATTTTTAGGCTTAACTTTATAGATTTTTGTGGTTCTGCCAGTGAGCACAAAAAGTTGGCTACTCACGCAATAGGTACTCAGAGCTGTCATGGTCGTAGTCATTGTCTTCTGGAAAGTGATTAATCCGGAAACAGTTTCCTTTGTACAGACCTGAGCAAAGAGAAAAGAAAAACATGGCTAAAACACAGCATTGCTGGTCATGTCACCGTTAGCAGAATGCAGCTACAGGAACATATCTATTAGTTTACCTCTAGTTACTTTACTGACATGTGACATGTGATATTATTGAACATGGCACTAACCACCCTTGACTGGACTAGCTGGCTATTCTTCAAGCTCTTAGGCTTCCAACATTGAAGGCTCTTCTCTGTAGCTAATTTGATATTGATAGGATGGATGTTACAAGCAGTGAATAGGAATAGGGATGAGCGAATCGATCCGGACGAACCCGGATTCGATCCGAATTTCAGGAAAAATTCGATTCGGATCGAATCCGAATTTCCCCGCGATTCGATCACTCGAAGTTTTCCTTTAACATCCATTCATTTACATTACAGGCATTCTAAGATGGCGGACGGGACATGTCTGGACATGTATCCCGCGCCAGTGCAAGCTGGGGCAGTCACATGCAGCCTATCAGCAGCCAGCAAGCCCGGTGACGTCACACAGCGGTATTTAACGGCGGCCATCTTGCTTTTCCTCATTTCTCTATTGCATTCGTGACAGACAGACAGAACGCTGTGTAGCTGAGGCAGTTAGACAGGCTGGAGACAGGGACAGACAGGGACAGGCTGGAGACAGGCAGGAGACAGACAGGAGACAGACAGGAGACAGACAGAAAGCCAGGGAAAGGTAGGAAAAACGGAGCTGGCTGACAGGGAGATTTTTTTTTTTTCATCCAGCCTTTGTTAGCGTTTTCAGGCTGCTTATAGTAACTAACTGTGCATATATACTGAACTGATCTTAAGTCTGCTGTGAGGCATCCCATTCTGTGACTAAAGCAGCCTCTGTTTAAGACCATATAAGCATTTGCTCTTATCATATTTGAAATTAGGCCTGATAAAGACACTTTTGCTGGCCAAAGCACTACTGGACCCTGCCAGCTCGATTCCTGCCCGGGGCATCCCATTCTGTGACTACAGCAGCCTCTGTTTAAGACCATATAAGCATTTGCTCTTATCATATTTGAAATTAGCCTGATAAAGACACTTTTGCTGGCCAAAGCACTACTGGACCCTGCCAGCTCGATTCCTGCCCGGGGCATCCCATTCTGTGACTAAAGCAGCCTCTGTTTAAGACCATATAAGCATTTGCTCTTATCATATTTGAAATTAGCCTGATAAAGACACTTTTGCTGGCCAAAGCCCTACTGGACCCTGCCAGGTCGATTCCTGCCCAGGGCATCCCATTCTGTGACTAAAGCAGCCTCTGTTTAAGACCATATAAGCATTTGCTCTTATCATATTTGAAATTAGGCCTGATAAAGACACTTTTGCTGGCCAAAGCCCTACTGGACCCTGCCAGCTCGATTCCTGCCCGGGGCATCCCATTCTGTGACTACAGCAGCCTCTGTTTAAGACCATATAAGCATTTGCTCTTATCATATTTGAAATTAGCCTGATAAAGACACTTTTGCTGGCCAAAGCACTACTGGACCCTGCCAGCTCGATTCCTGCCCGGGGCATCCCATTCTGTGACTAAAGCAGCCTCTGTTTAAGACCATATAAGCATTTGCTCTTATCATATTTGAAATTAGGCCTGATAAAGACACTTTTGCTGGCCAAAGCACTACTGGACCCTGCCAGCTCGATTCCTGCCCGGGGCATCCCATTCTGTGACTACAGCAGCCTCTGTTTAAGACCATATAAGCATTTGCTCTTATCATATTTGAAATTAGCCTGATAAAGACACTTTTGCTGGCCAAAGCACTACTGGACCCTGCCAGCTCGATTCCTGCCCGGGGCATCCCATTCTGTGACTAAAGCAGCCTCTGTTTAAGACCATATAAGCATTTGCTCTTATCATATTTGAAATTAGCCTGATAAAGACACTTTTGCTGGCCAAAGCCCTACTGGACCCTGCCAGGTCCATTCCTGCCCAGGGCATCCCATTCTGTGACTAAAGCAGCCTCTGTTTAAGACCATATAAGCATTTGCTCTTATCATATTTGAAATTAGGCCTGATAAAGACACTTTTGCTGGCCAAAGCCCTACTGGACCCTGCCAGCTCGATTCCTGCCCGGGGCATCCCATTCTGTGACTACAGCAGCCTCTGTTTAAGACCATATAAGCATTTGCTCTTATCATATTTGAAATTAGCCTGATAAAGACACTTTTGCTGGCCAAAGCACTACTGGACCCTGCCAGCTCGATTCCTGCCCGGGGCATCCCATTCTGTGACTAAAGCAGCCTCTGTTTAAGACCATATAAGCATTTGCTCTTATCATATTTGAAATTAGGCCTGATAAAGACACTTTTGCTGGCCAAAGCACTACTGGACCCTGCCAGCTCGATTCCTGCCCGGGGCATCCCATTCTGTGACTACAGCAGCCTCTGTTTAAGACCATATAAGCATTTGCTCTTATCATATTTGAAATTAGCCTGATAAAGACACTTTTGCTGGCCAAAGCACTACTGGACCCTGCCAGCTCGATTCCTGCCCGGGGCATCCCATTCTGTGACTAAAGCAGCCTCTGTTTAAGACCATATAAGCATTTGCTCTTATCATATTTGAAATTAGCCTGATAAAGACACTTTTGCTGGCCAAAGCCCTACTGGACCCTGCCAGGTCGATTCCTGCCCAGGGCATCCCATTCTGTGACTAAAGCAGCCTCTGTTTAAGACCATATAAGCATTTGCTCTTATCATATTTGAAATTAGGCCTGATAAAGACACTTTTGCTGGCCAAAGCCCTACTGGACCCTGCCAGCTCGATTCCTGCCCGGGGCATCCCATTCTGTGACTACAGCAGCCTCTGTTTAAGACCATATAAGCATTTGCTCTTATCATATTTGAAATTAGCCTGATAAAGACACTTTTGCTGGCCAAAGCCCTACTGGACCCTGCCAGGTCCATTCCTGCCCAGGGCATCCCATTCTGTGACTAAAGCAGCCTCTGTTTAAGACCATATAAGCATTTGCTCTTATCATATTTGAAATTAGGCCTGATAAAGACACTTTTGCTGGCCAAAGCACTACTGGACCCTGCCAGCTCGATTCCTGCCCGGGGCATCCCATTCTGTGACTACAGCAGCCTCTGTTTAAGACCATATAAGCATTTGCTCTTATCATATTTGAAATTAGCCTGATAAAGACACTTTTGCTGGCCAAAGCACTACTGGACCCTGCCAGCTCGATTCCTGCCCGGGGCATCCCATTCTGTGACTAAAGCAGCCTCTGTTTAAGACCATATAAGCATTTGCTCTTATCATATTTGAAATTAGCCTGATAAAGACACTTTTGCTGGCCAAAGCCCTACTGGACCCTGCCAGGTCGATTCCTGCCCAGGGCATCCCATTCTGTGACTAAAGCAGCCTCTGTTTAAGACCATATAAGCATTTGCTCTTATCATATTTGAAATTAGGCCTGATAAAGACACTTTTGCTGGCCAAAGCCCTACTGGACCCTGCCAGCTCGATTCCTGCCCGGGGCATCCCATTCTGTGACTACAGCAGCCTCTGTTTAAGACCATATAAGCATTTGCTCTTATCATATTTGAAATTAGCCTGATAAAGACACTTTTGCTGGCCAAAGCACTACTGGACCCTGCCAGCTCGATTCCTGCCCGGGGCATCCCATTCTGTGACTAAAGCAGCCTCTGTTTAAGACCATATAAGCATTTGCTCTTATCATATTTGAAATTAGGCCTGATAAAGACACTTTTGCTGGCCAAAGCACTACTGGACCCTGCCAGCTCGATTCCTGCCCGGGGCATCCCATTCTGTGACTACAGCAGCCTCTGTTTAAGACCATATAAGCATTTGCTCTTATCATATTTGAAATTAGCCTGATAAAGACACTTTTGCTGGCCAAAGCACTACTGGACCCTGCCAGCTCGATTCCTGCCCGGGGCATCCCATTCTGTGACTAAAGCAGCCTCTGTTTAAGACCATATAAGCATTTGCTCTTATCATATTTGAAATTAGCCTGATAAAGACACTTTTGCTGGCCAAAGCCCTACTGGACCCTGCCAGGTCGATTCCTGCCCAGGGCATCCCATTCTGTGACTAAAGCAGCCTCTGTTTAAGACCATATAAGCATTTGCTCTTATCATATTTGAAATTAGGCCTGATAAAGACACTTTTGCTGGCCAAAGCCCTACTGGACCCTGCCAGCTCGATTCCTGCCCGGGGCATCCCATTCTGTGACTACAGCAGCCTCTGTTTAAGACCATATAAGCATTTGCTCTTATCATATTTGAAATTAGCCTGATAAAGACACTTTTGCTGGCCAAAGCACTACTGGACCCTGCCAGCTCGATTCCTGCCCGGGGCATCCCATTCTGTGACTAAAGCAGCCTCTGTTTAAGACCATATAAGCATTTGCTCTTATCATATTTGAAATTAGCCTGATAAAGACACTTTTGCTGGCCAAAGCCCTACTGGACCCTGCCAGGTCCATTCCTGCCCAGGGCATCCCATTCTGTGACTAAAGCAGCCTCTGTTTAAGACCATATAAGCATTTGCTCTTATCATATTTGAAATTAGGCCTGATAAAGACACTTTTGCTGGCCAAAGCACTACTGGACCCAGCCAGCTCGATTCCTGCCCGGGGCATCCCATTCTGTGACTACAGCAGCCTCTGTTTAAGACCATATAAGCATTTGCTCTTATCATATTTGAAATTAGCCTGATAAAGACACTTTTGCTGGCCAAAGCCCTACTGGACCCTGCCAGGTCCATTCCTGCCCAGGGCATCCCATTCTGTGACTAAAGCAGCCTCTGTTTAAGACCATATAAGCATTTGCTCTTATCATATTTGAAATTAGGCCTGATAAAGACACTTTTGCTGGCCAAAGCACTACTGGACCCTGCCAGCTCGATTCCTGCCCGGGGCATCCCATTCTGTGACTAAAGCAGCCTCTGTTTAAGACCATATAAGCATTTGCTCTTATCATATTTGAAATTAGCCTGATAAAGACACTTTTGCTGGCCAAAGCCCTACTGGACCCTGCCAGGTCCATTCCTGCCCAGGGCATCCCATTCTGTGACTAAAGCAGCCTCTGTTTAAGACCATATAAGCATTTGCTCTTATCATATTTGAAATTAGGCCTGATAAAGACACTTTTGCTGGCCAAAGCCCTACTGGACCCTGCCAGGTCGATTCCTGCCCAGGGCATCCCATTCTGTGACTAAAGCAGCCTCTGTTTAAGACCATATAAGCATTTGCTCTTATCATATTTGAAATTAGGCCTGATAAAGACACTTTTGCTGGCCAAAGCACTACTGGACCCTGCCAGGTCGATTCCTGCCCAGGGCATCCCATTCTGTGACTAAAGCAGCCTCTGTTTAAGACCATATAAGCATTTGCTCTTATCATATTTGAAATTAGGCCTGATAAAGACACTTTTGCTGGCCAAAGCCCTACTGGACCCTGCCAGGTCGATTCCTGCCCAGGGCATCCCATTCTGTGACTAAAGCAGCCTCTGTTTAAGACCATATAAGCATTTGCTCTTATCATATTTGAAATTAGGCCTGATAAAGACACTTTTGCTGGCCAAAGCACTACTGGACCCTGCCAGGTCGATTCCTGCCCAGGGCATCCCATTCTGTGACTAAAGCAGCCTCTGTTTAAGACCATATAAGCATTTGCTCTTATCATATTTGAAATTAGGCCTGATAAAGACACTTTTGCTGGCCAAAGCCCTACTGGACCCTGCCAGGTCGATTCCTGCCCAGGGCATCCCATTCTGTGACTAAAGCAGCCTCTGTTTAAGACCATATAAGCATTTGCTCTTATCATATTTGAAATTAGCCTGATAAAGACACTTTTGCTGGCCAAAGCCCTACTGGACCCTGCCAGCTCGATTCCTGCCCGGGGCATCCCATTCTGTGACTACAGCAGCCTCTGTTTAAGACCATATAAGCATTTGCTCTTATCATATTTGAAATTAGGCCTGATAAAGACACTTTTGCTGGCCAAAGCCCTACTGGACCCTGCCAGGTCCATTCCTGCCCAGGGCATCCCATTCTGTGACTACAGCAGCCTCTGTTTAAGACCATATAAGCATTTGCTCTTATCATATTTGAAATTAGCCTGATAAAGACACTTTTGCTGGGCATAGCACTACTGGACCCTGCAAGGGCATCCCATTCTGTGACTATAGCAGCCTCTGTTTAAGACCATATAAGCATTTGCTCTTATTATATTTGAAATTAGCCTGATAAAGACACTTTTGCTGGCCAAAGCACTACTGGACCCTGCCAGGTCCATTCCTGCCCAGGGCATCCCATTCTGTGACTAAAGCAGCCTCTGTTTAAGACCATATAAGCATTTGCTCTTATTATATTTGAAATTAGGCCTGATAAAGACACTTTTGCTGGCCAAAGCACTACTGGACCCTGCCAGGTCGATTCCTGCCCAGGGCATCCCATTCTGTGACTAAAGCAGCCTCTGTTTAAGACCATATAAGCATTTGCTCTTATTATATTTATATTATAAGACACTTTTGCTGGGCATAGGCTTACTGCTGCCTGCCAGGTGCACTTCTGTTGAGGCATCCCATTCTGTAACATAGCATACCCCTCTTTATTTACACTAAGCAGCTCTCTTATTTACACTAAGCAGGCCTGTTGGAGGCTGAGTGTTACTGCTCACTTTTGGTGTGCATTATATTCTGTTTTATATAGACCCACTGCTGCCTGGGGGTTCTTAAAATATCACCTACTACCACGCCAGTTAGACTATGTCGGGCAGACAAGTGCCTGGAAGTGAAAAGAGGAGTGGCAGAGGCCAAGATTCCGCAGGCAGAGCTCGCATCAGACTGGGGGCCAGTAGCAGCAGGAGTCACGCTGAGAGACCTAATCTGCCAGTATCTGCTAGCGGTCGGGTCTCCACCAGTAACGCATCTGCCGTGGTAGATTGGCTGACGCGCTCATCAACAACATCATCACAACTTACATCTGAGACCCCCAGTCTAGGGTCGGTAGGTTCCTCTGACACAACCCTGAGTTGGCATGCCCCGAGAGCAGTCCCTGTCCTCCCATTGCCTCTGTCCTACGCCGTTCCCTCCCCCAGCGACGTATCCTATGCTTTGGGTTCAGCTCCACTCTTTAGTGAGGAGGACGATCAGATACAGGAGGACAGTCAGCAGCTACTGCCCAGCCAAGAAATGGAGGTGGCTTCTTTAGCTAGGCAGACAAATAGTGATGTGGACAGTGTCGTGGGTGCTGCGAGCGTTCCAGCTCCTGCGCCAGACACTGTTGACGAATCCACGAACATCAGTGACGTACAGCCACAACCCGGTGATGATGATGATGATGACGATGAAGCCGATCGCACTTGGGAGCCGGGTGATGAAGGGGCTTCATCGTCATCATCAGGAGAAGAGGGGCGCAGGTTGCCCCGGAGTCAGCAGCTGAGGCAGCAAGGTGGTAGCAGTCAGCATGGGGGCACAATTCCAAAGGCTGGAGCCGGCCGGGGCCGGGGCCGGGGTAGAGCACCTGCTGTGCGGCAGTCTACCTTATCGGGAGGTAGTGGAGCAGGGGTTCCTGGAGTTGGCAACAGCAGCAGTGAATCAGTGAGGCCAGGGGGTGGGAAAAGTAGCTACTCGGCAGTGTGGCAGTTTTTCCTGAGGCATCCGCAGGAGGGTAACATGGCCACATGCAAGATATGTAGGCAAAAGGTGAAGCGTGGCCAGGGTCCAAATGTTGGCACCACGGCCCTGCGTCAACATATGATGCGTCACCATAAAACGACCTGGGAGAACCGAGGCTCCCAAGGGGTGGTCCAGTCTGCTTCCTCACCAAGTGAGCTCCCAATTTCTGCCAGCCAAGGCTCCAGCACCTCAGCCGAAGGCAGCTGTGCGTCACACCCATCCTCTGTCGCTCCTGCTCCTCCTCCTCCTCCTCCAAGTCATGCATCCCGCCAGCAATCCATCAGCGAAGCCATGTCCAAGAGACAGCAGTATGCGCCCACTCATCCTACGGCGCAGAAGCTGAATGTGCTCCTGTCCAAGTTGCTGGTGCTGCAGTCGCTCCCTTTTCAGGTGGTGGAATCTGCACCTTTCAGAGAACTGATGGCTTGTGCCGAGCCGAGGTGGAGAGTCCCAAGCCGTCATTTCTTTGCCAAGAAGGCAGTACCAGCGCTGCACACTTTTGTTGAACAGAAGGTGGGCCAGTCCTTGAGCCTGTCGGTGTGTAGCAAAATACATGGCAGCGCCGACATCTGGAGCTGTAACTACGGTCAGGGGCAGTACATGTCGTTTACGGCCCACTGGGTGAATGTGGTCCCTTTGCAGCAGCAACTTGGACAGGTCACGCCGCTTCGGCCTCCGCGCTCTCTGCCCATTGGGCCTGTGACACCGTGCGACTCGGCCTCCTCATCCTCCGCCATCTCCTCACCCTCCACTGTAGGCTCAAGTCTCAGTGCCCCTCCAGTCTACCATGTGTGCAGGGCACGGAGGTGTCACGCAGTGCTTCACATGGTTTGTCTTGGCGAACGGAGTCACACAGGGGAGGAACTGCTTAAATGTATTCATCAGGAAATCCAAACATGGCTTACTCCGAGAAAACTTAAAATGGGAATCATGGTTACCGACAATGGGAAGAACATTTTGTCTGCGCTGCGCCAAGGAAGCCTGACCCATGCCCCCTGCATGGCTCACGTCTTCAATCTGGTTGTCAAGCGGTTTCTGAAGTGTTCCCCCCATCTGCAGGACATCCTAACAACTTCACGGAAACTTTGCATGCACTTCAGCCACTCCTACACCGCCAAACACACCCTTCTTGAGCTACAGCGTCAGAATGGTATCCCCCAACATAGTCTGATTTGCGATGTTTCCACCCGTTGGAATTCCACCCTTCACATGTTGGACCGATTATATGAACAGAGAAAAGCCATCACGGATTTCCTGATGATCCAAGCAGATAGGGGGACTCCCCTGTGTAACTTCAATGTCAACCAGTGGCAGCTCATACGTGACACCTGCCGTTTGCTCAGGCCCTTTGAGGAAGCCACTTTATTTGTCAGTCGGCAGGATTACGGGATGAACGATGTGATTCCACTGCTTCATGTACTACAGCACATGTTGGAAACCATGGCTGGTCAGGGCACTGGAGACATGGCGTTTACATCTTACGGCCACATGAACCCCCTTGGAGCTGAACTGGAGGAGGAGGAGGAGGAAGAGGAGGAGGAGGAGTTGCCCAGCGAAACACAGTTTAGGCTTGGCGAAATGGCTGGTTTATCTAGTCAGCGGACAGGAGAGGAGGAGCAGGAGCAGCCAGAGGAGCTAGAGGTTTTTGAGGAAGGAGAGACAGAGGACCCGGGCACACCGTGGCAGTATGCAGTGGAGATGGAGACAGGTAGTCCATCCGAGTCACTTGCGCAAATGGCACGAAGCATGCTCACGTGCTTGCGTAGTGACCCCAGAATTGTTTCCATCTGTCGGCGGGATGACTTCTGGCTGTCCACCTTATTGGACCCTCGCTTCCGGCACAAAATGGGGGCATTTTTTAAACCCACCGAGAGGGAGGACAAACTCAACTACTACAAAGACATTCTACGTAGGCAGTTGGCCGATGCCTATCTGCGCCATGGTCCATACTCTCGCAGGTCTGACTCGAGGGGACCTCTGCGCTCACCTTCCACTGCCATGGCCGCTGGGGGGGTTGGCAGCAGCAGCAGCAGAAGCTCCATCAGCAGCAGCAGCCTCAGTCTTCAGTCGCTAATGAGTAGCTTTCTACACCCGCATAGTGAGGCTACTCATGAGCAGCAGGAAGACCTGGAGCAGGACCTGAACCAGCAGGTCATGTCATACTTTGACATGACCATGCCAACACACCTTGAGGATCCGCTGGACTTCTGGGCAGCCAAACTTGATTTGTGGCCGCAACTAGCAGAGTTTGCCCTGGAAAAGCTGTCCTGCCCGGCAAGTAGCGTGCCATCTGAGCGGGTGTTTAGTGCGGCGGGGGCCATAGTTACGGCGAGGAGAACTCGTCTGTCAACTAAAAATGTGGAGAGACTCACCTTTGTCAAAATGAATCAGGGATGGATCAGCCAGGATTTCCACCCACCAATGCCTGATGCATGCGACTAGATTCAGCATGGTGCCACGTTTTACACTTTCCAAATGGTGCAAAACATATTTATGTCTTTAGGCCATTTTTTGGGCTCCTGCTGCTGCTACTGTCAACTCCTGCCAACTCCAGGGTGTGATTCATCCAATTTTTGGGCTCCTGAGGCCAACTCCAGTGTATATTTGGGCTCCTGCTGCTGCTGCTGCCAACTTCTGCCAACTCCAGGGTGTGATTCATCCAATTTTTGGGCTCCTGAGGCCAACTCCAGTGTATATTTGGGCTCCTGCTGCTGCTACTGTCAACTCCTGCCAACTCCAGGGTGTGATTCATCCAATTTTTGGGCTCCTGAAGCCAACTCCAGTGTATATTTGGGCTCCTGCTGCTGCTGCTGCCAACTTCTGCCAACTCCAGGGTGTGATTCATCCAATTTTTGGGCTCCTGAAGCCAACTCCAGTGTATATTTGGGCTCCTGCTGCTGCTGCTGCCAACTCCTGCCAACTCCAGGGTGTGATTCATCCAATTTTTGGGCTCCTGAGGCCAACTCCAGTGTATATTTGGGCTCCTGCTGCTGCTGCTGCCAACTTCTGCCAACTCCAGGGTGTGATTCATCCAATTTTTGGGCTCCTGAGGCCAACTCCAGTGTATATTTGGGCTCCTGCTGCTGCTACTGTCAACTTCTGCCAACTCCAGGGTGTGATTCATCCAATTTTTGGGCTCCTGAAGCCAACTCCAGTGTATATTTGGGCTCCTGCTGCTGCTACTGTCAACTCCTGCCAACTCCAGGGTGTGATTCATCCAATTTTTGGGCTCCTGAGGCCAACTCCAGTGTATATTTGGGCTCCTGCTGCTGCTACTGTCAACTCCTGCCAACTCCAGGGTGTGATTCATCCAATTTTTGGGCTCCTGAGGCCAACTCCAGTGTATATTTGGGCTCCTGCTGCTGCTACTGTCAACTCCTGCCAACTCCAGGGTGTGATTCATCCAATTTTTGGGCTCCTGAAGCCAACTCCAGTGTATATTTGGGCTCCTGCTGCTGCTGCTGCCAACTTCTGCCAACTCCAGGGTGTGATTCATCCAATTTTTGGGCTCCTGAAGCCAACTCCAGTGTATATTTGGGCTCCTGCTGCTGCTGCTGCCAACTTCTGCCAACTCCAGGGTGTGATTCATCCAATTTTTGGGCTCCTGAGGCCAACTCCAGTGTATATTTGGGCTCCTGCTGCTGCTACTGTCAACTTCTGCCAACTCCAGGGTGTGATTCATCCAATTTTTGGGCTCCTGAAGCCAACTCCAGTGTATATTTGGGCTCCTGCTGCTGCTACTGTCAACTCCTGCCAACTCCAGGGTGTGATTCATCCAATTTTTGGGCTCCTGAGGCCAACTCCAGTGTATATTTGGGCTCCTGCTGCTGCTACTGTCAACTCCTGCCAACTCCAGGGTGTGATTCATCCAATTTTTGGGCTCCTGAAGCCAACTCCAGTGTATATTTGGGCTCCTGCTGCTGCTGCTGCCAACTTCTGCCAACTCCAGGGTGTGATTCATCAAATTTTTGGGCTCCTGAAGCCAACTCCAGTGTATATTTGGGCTCCTGCTGCTGCTGCTGCCAACTTCTGCCAACTCCAGGGTGTGATTCATCCAATTTTTGGGCTCCTGAGGCCAACTCCAGTGTATATTTGGGCTCCTGCTGCTGCTACTGTCAACTTCTGCCAACTCCAGGGTGTGATTCATCCAATTTTTGGGCTCCTGAAGCCAACTCCAGTGTATATTTGGGCTCCTGCTGCTGCTACTGTCAACTCCTTCCAACTCCAGGGTGTGATTCATCCAATTTTTGGGCTCCTGAGGCCAACTCCAGTGTATATTTGGGCTCCTGCTGCTGCTACTGTCAACTCCTGCCAACTCCAGGGTGTGATTCATCCAATTTTTGGGCTCCTGAAGCCAACTCCAGTGTATATTTGGGCTCCTGCTGCTGCTGCTGCCAACTTCTGCCAACTCCAGGGTGTGATTCATCCAATTTTTGGGCTCCTGAAGCCAACTCCAGTGTATATTTGGGCTCCTGCTGCTGCTACTGTCAACTCCTGCCAACTCCAGGGTGTGATTCATCCAATTTTTGGGCTCCTGAAGCCAACTCCAGTGTATATTTGGGCTCCTGCTGCTGCTGCTGTCAACTCCTGCCAACTCCAGGGTGTGATTCATCCAATTTTTGGGCTCCTGAAGCCAACTCCAGTGTATATTTGGGCTCCTGCTGCTGCTGCTGCCAACTCCTGCCAACTCCAGGGTGTGATTCATCCAATTTTTGGGCTCCTGAAGCCAACTCCAGTGTATATTTGGGCTCCTGCTGCTGCTGCTGCCAACTTCTGCCAACTCCAGGGTGTGATTCATCCAATTTTTGGGCTCCTGAAGCCAACTCCAGTGTATATTTGGGCTCCTGCTGCTGCTGCTGCCAACTCCTGCCAACTCCAGGGTGTGATTCATCCAATTTTTGGGCTCCTGAGGCCAACTCCAGTGTATATTTGGGCTCCTGCTGCTGCTACTGTCAACTCCTGCCAACTCCAGGGTGTGATTCATCCAATTTTTGGGCTCCTGAGGCCAACTCCAGTGTATATTTGGGCTCCTGCTGCTGCTACTGTCAACTCCTGCCAACTCCAGGGTGTGATTCATCCAATTTTTGGGCTCCTGAAGCCAACTCCAGTGTATATTTGGGCTCCTGCTGCTGCTGCTGCCAACTTCTGCCAACTCCAGGGTGTGATTCATCCAATTTTTGGGCTCCTGAAGCCAACTCCAGTGTATATTTGGGCTCCTGCTGCTGCTACTGTCAACTCCTGCCAACTCCAGGGTGTGATTCATCCAATTTTTGGGCTCCTGAAGCCAACTCCAGTGTATATTTGGGCTCCTGCTGCTGCTGCTGTCAACTCCTGCCAACTCCAGGGTGTGATTCATCCAATTTTTGGGCTCCTGAAGCCAACTCCAGTGTATATTTGGGCTCCTGCTGCTGCTGCTGCCAACTCCTGCCAACTCCAGGGTGTGATTCATCCAATTTTTGGGCTCCTGAAGCCAACTCCAGTGTATATTTGGGCTCCTGCTGCTGCTGCTGCCAACTTCTGCCAACTCCAGGGTGTGATTCATCCAATTTTTGGGCTCCTGAGGCCAACTCCAGTGTATATTTGGGCTCCTGCTGCTGCTACTGTCAACTCCTGCCAACTCCAGGGTGTGATTCATCCAATTTTTGGGCTCCTGAGGCCAACTCCAGTGTATATTTGGGCTCCTGCTGCTGCTACTGTCAACTCCTGCCAACTCCAGGGTGTGATTCATCCAATTTTTGGGCTCCTGAGGCCAACTCCAGTGTATATTTGGGCTCCTGCTGCTGCTACTGTCAACTCCTGCCAACTCCAGGGTGTGATTCATCCAATTTTTGGGCTCCTGAAGCCAACTCCAGTGTATATTTGGGCTCCTGCTGCTGCTACTGTCAACTCCTGCCAACTCCAGGGTGTGATTCATCCAATTTTTGGGCTCCTGAAGCCAACTCCAGTGTATATTTGGGCTCCTGCTGCTGCTGCTGCCAACTTCTGCCAACTCCAGGGTGTGATTCATCCAATTTTTGGGCTCCTGAGGCCAACTCCAGTGTATATTTGGGCTCCTGCTGCTGCTACTGTCAACTCCTGCCAACTCCAGGGTGTGATTCATCCAATTTTTGGGCTCCTGAAGCCAACTCCAGTGTATATTTGGGCTCCTGCTGCTGCTGCTGTCAACTCCTGCCAACTCCAGGGTGTGATTCATCCAATTTTTGGGCTCCTGAAGCCAACTCCAGTGTATATTTGGGCTCCTGCTGCTGCTGCTGCCAACTCCTGCCAACTCCAGGGTGTGATTCATCCAATTTTTGGGCTCCTGAGGCCAACTCCAGTGTATATTTGGGCTCCTGCTGCTGCTGCTGCCAACTCCTGCCAACTCCAGGGTGTGATTCATCCAATTTTTGGGCTCCTGAGGCCAACTCCAGTGTATATTTGGGCTCCTTCTGCCCCTCATAGTGATGCCACTTCAACTCTCTGCAATTGTGCCGCTCTGCGATTCTATTAGCGATGCCTCTGATCTGCATGTGATATTTCTTCAAAGTATTATTTAACTAACCCAGCACGCATCCTGTGCGTGTTACAGCAAGGCTGAATGGTTTACAACCCTATTGAGGCTGTAGGAGGCTCAGAAATAGCCGTTTTTAATAGCGATTCGTCGCGAATTTATTCGGGTCGAAACGATTTTTGTCGGAAAATTCGGCGAATCAGTCGAATCGAATTTTTCAAAAGTTCGCTCATCTCTAAATAGGAAGGCCGTTTGTTTTCCCAATATTAGGACCTACCCTGAAAATAAGCCTTTGCATGATTTTTCAGGAAACAAAGCCATACTCCACAAATAAGCCTTAGTTACACTCCATAAAATTAAATTAAAATAGTGACCAGGCAGCCATATACGTAAAAAAGGAAAATCAATTGGCAATAAAATGCAGAAGAATGGATAAACCCTTCATCAAGAAAAGCAGACACCCCATAAGGTTGGCAAGTGCTGGGCTTTCACACACAGATCGGGTAGTGCCTCTGACCTCACTCAACTCCCGAGCATATGTTAGAGTGTTGTGACTGCTTCCAGTCAACAGAGGTCATCATATTTTGTTGTTTATGGAAACATAATATATCCCCTGAAAATAAGCCCTAGAGCATCTTTTGAAACAAAGATTTAAATATAAAATATAAATTGTTTAGGACCCTGGGGAACAGGGTATCTCTTTGTTGACATTCCCCTACCTTGCCCCCCTTCCCCATTTAACCTTTCCCACTTTTTTTCTTTCTTACCCCCATCTCCTTTAGCCAGTTTCATGTTCCTTTTCTTCTTGGCTATGCAGTTTTTTTTGCATTGCCATTATTGGCCCCATATGATTTTTGGTAGCTTTGAGAGTCAACTCATTCAGAAAGGTCTTGGTTTTCTTTTTGCATAGATTGTAGCCTAGACACTAGCGTGAGTCCAAATGGGAGTGTGAGGTTTAGAGCTTTCCTGAGGCATATAGGGGACCCTCTTGGAGCTTGGGGCTGTGTATTGTAAAAGGTAGAGCTTTTCTAATCCAGCCATAGCAGATGGGCAGTTATAGCAACCATGGTAACAGGCGTAGCTTCTCGAAGACAGTAGTTGGCCTGAGGTCCTCTCATGTCTTTATTCTTTTCTGGTCAGACAGGCATGTGGCTTAGGTCTACGTCCTACTTTGAGCTACAAACACCTTGCTTCTCTGATGCTGTTTGCTTGATGTCAGGATACCAAATGTCATTTTACTCAGATAGCCCTTTGGAAACTGGACAAGTAGCTTTGGTAAGATGTTTGATCAACTGGTGGTGAAGGCATCTACAGGGCCATTGGCTTATTTTAAACCGGACCTTCAGCCTGATTTAATGGAAAGCCCAAACCCTTAAAAAAACTATTCCCCAGCATCTAAAATTAATATATTTTAAGTTTTTAGTCACTTACTTATTATTCCTTCCCCCACCGGCTGCAGCTCTGTTCAGGACAGGATACGGCCGCCACCATCTTGTCTCAGAAGCATCACATACTGAGGAGAGGAGAGCGGAATAAAGTTCAGGGAGGTGGGTTATAACTGTCCACAGACAGAGCAGAGTTGGGGTCAGGGAAAGGACAGCAATCCCAGAATGCAGAGCAGCACAGTCAGAAGGCGGCTCCTGTTTGCAGGCTGCCTGATGCTCCATGAGCCGCCATCTTGGATGTTTAAAGGCTCATACCATGCAGTAGATGCAGGTAGGATGATTTTTAATGTGATCAATCTGTATGTACAGGGTGTAAGATATGCTCTTATTCAGGGTGAAGTCCACTTTAATGAGTGAAGTATGACTTTGTTTAGGCAAGTCTGTTTTATTTGTTACATGGAAGAGACAGGTGCTCCTCTTGGTCCATGAAGAGCTGGTTTACATTCTGCCCTCCAGGAGAATGTGACAGCTGTTTCATCGAGTTGCCACTGGCCCAAGGTTCAACGGGGTCCCTGGTCAGAAGCTACCTCTACAGCAGATATCTATCTTTAGGGTGGTACCAGGAGCAAGGCAGTCTCATTCTGCATTGGGTGAAAGCCTTTGTGCTGGTGCTTTTGGCAATCCACATTCCAGGAGTCGCAAACATAACTGCAAACTTCCTCAAGAGGCAGCAGAATGTGGGCAATGAATCCAGAGTTATCTACAGGGATTTGGCTTACAAACTCCAGAGCCCTGTTTATTTAGGTTTCTCTGTCGTATTTGCAACAGAAGGGTGAGCCTTTTTAGGACAAACCATATATTCTCTAGCTGTAGGCATGGACACATGGATTATGCCATTGAAGGTTGGGGTTCAGTATAATACAGTATATGCCCTTTCCCTGAGAATTATCATCATTAGTGATAGTGTAGCATTATCATCACTACTAACCAAGATATTACTACTCCTTAAATTTCTTCTGTACAATTTAACAAGTGGTTCTTATAATACTAAATGATTATATAAAAACTCTGTACACACCTCTGCTCTATACTTGAAATGTAAATAAACGTTATGTTCTTTAATTATCACTATTACAATTAGCATTTCTCTTCAACACCTATAACGAGGTGGCAAAGCCAGATTTTATCCCTCATTAATTTAACCTTTTGCCTGGAATGTCCCTTTAAGTTATTTGTTCAGAAATTGTATAACAATAATTATGCTTTATGTTCTAAATAATTAGCCTGAGAACTTATTTAATGGCTAAAAAAAGCCAGATGTAACATATTCTTCCTGTCTCTCATTTTACTACAGTAAATTACAGAAGATACTTTGAACTGGCTGGAGTAGTACTCTCTCTGGAAGGGATGGGGCAAAAAGGTTGTGCTGAGCCCACCGGGTGCCTTTTCTCCCATGCAGCCCATTGCTCCTAGTGCAGAGCTGAAGGCTGCATTTAGGTCCCTCACCACCCGGTCGATCACATGTCTCTTCCTCTCTCTCTGATGTGAGGATGCCCCTCGCCATCATAATTGTGAACTGGCACACCTCCCTCCATTCACTGCAATGGAAAGGAGTGTGAGAAAACATATACTCCTTTCCATTGCAGTGAATGGAGGGGGGCGTGCAAGCTCACAGTGATGATGGCGGTGCCCCCCCCCCCCCCCCCCCAGAGAGACAGGAAGAGACACACGATTGACCGGGCAGCGAAGGACCTGAATCCAGACTTAAGGTAAGAGATGCAGCTCCCTACAAGGTGCGATGCGCTGCGTGGGAGAAAAGGTGAGTATAGCGTTTTTTTACTAATGATTGTCTTTAAAAGGAGAACACCGAGCCGTAACCTGAAAAGGAGATGCTGAGTGCCAGGAGTGCCTGTTGCGAGTTGCTCTTTAAATGGCTGTGCCAGTGAATAAAGTGCTTTTATTGAGCTTGAACCTGCTTCCGTTTTTCATCCTCAAGTGGACCTTAAGGTATCAGAGGCATTTGACTGGCTTCCCTTTCTCCCAGGACCATAGTGAGTATGTTACCAGCCATTCCCCCAGCACAGGGATGTAGGGAGAGTCCAAACCGCAAAGTTTGAGTTCGTACTGAGTTTTGCGAGTTCATGTCCCCGAACCCAAAACAGACTTTATCCAGAAGTCTGTGCCGGGGTTCGGCATTCGGCCTGAATGGGAAAACTGTTTTATGGGCTGCTTTTATATTTTTTGGTAATTTACTTGCATTTTTAATTTGTTACATTTTTTATCTAACAAAGAATAGCCTGACTTTTTAATAGTATTTATTCAGTATTCAGTGTTGCATTCAATTTAACACCGAAACTGCCTGCAGGTTTTTTAAAAGTATTTTTTGGCAATTTTTTTTTTGTTAGATATAAGAATTTTTCTGAATTTTTTTGTCACTTTTCCCCTGGACATCTTACCAGTTCACCCAAGTGAAAAATAAATAACACACCATGTCATAATATTTTTATTGATCTTAATTTAACTTTAGCTAATATTCACCCATCCCTGTGTTCCATCTTCTGTCCCCTGCATCGTCTTCCTTGGGTCTGACGGGTCTTCCCTGTCCCGTGCCTTATCCTCTTCCTTTTTCGAGGTCCCCTCCAGCATGTACATAGGTTCTTTCTTCCTCGCTACCCAGTGCGGAACTGAAGTGAGGGCCATGGCAGATGGCTTTTATACTTGGAGGTGTGGCCTCCATGGAATCTCTGTCATTGCTGATGTCACAGAAGAGAAGGGGCCTAGATGGGATTTTCCTGTGACACCCCTCTAGGCCCCTCTCTTTTTGTGGCATCATAACAGACATCTGGGAACTTCCAGAGATGCCTTGCCTCTTAGTAAAAAAGCCCCTGGAGGCTCATAATGGAGTCCCTGGCAAGGAGCCAGGATGAACAGGAGTGAAACCCCTCCTTGCTAAATGCCACCAGAGCATCCCTAGATGCCCTGGTGGCTTGCACGGGAGACTAAATGTGGAAGGTAAGTATAAGTTAATTAAAGGGTTACTGAAGGCAAAGAAAAAAAAAACAGGGGGGCGTGGCCTGCTGATGGAGGAGTAGGAAGCCAAAGCACGATGCTCCCTACTTTATCCCCCTTTTTTGAATATCATAGTGAAAGAGCAGCACTAACAACAACATGACGAAGAAGAGGAGGACGAGAAGCACAGGGTGCCACCATCAGGGGAACCCAATCCCCTCTTATTTTGGCTCTATTAGCCCCAGAAGCCCCGGAGCGCCACTAACAGAGATGGCGGCGCCGGAAGAGACGCTGCAGCCGGAGGAAAGATGGCCCCCTCTCCCTCCACAGCATCTGACTCACTTCTCCAGGGACGCTGGAGCGAAGAGGACACCGGCCGGACATCCCCTCGGCCCCTGGAGGCGGGGAAAGCGTCACCGCTGCCCGAAGTAAGGAGCCAGGTGTGCGCAGGCAAGATGGCGTTGGCCTCCCCAGAGCGAGGGGGAGAAGCGCCCGCAGCAGAGGCGGACTCGACAGGCAGGCCAGGCGCTGCTGACGCGGAGCAGCAGAGAGGCGAGCGGCAGGGGGGGGGATCAAGGCTGCGGGGACGGAGGAAAGTGCACCCGGCTTCATTAAGGAGAGGCAGCACGGAGGCGAGGGGGGAACCCCAGCAGGCGGGGGATTAACAGTGCATTCATTTAAAGTGACAGCACTCGTCCATCAGGAAATGCACGGAGGAATGACAGAAACAGGGATCCCAGGGGACGCAGGCATTGACAAATCCAGTACCTGGGAGCCAGTCTGCCCAGGAGAGCATCACCCTGTCCCACGTGCCCAAACCGGTTGACCAGAGATAGATGAGGAGTACATGCCACCCCCCAGACCTACCACAAGCAAAACCTCAGAGGTGGTGATTAATGAGTGGGGACGAACCCCAGATCTCCACCCGAACCTGGAAACATGACTCTACACTGCCCTGGGGAGCTGAGATATTCTGAGCTGAGAGAGCAGCATATCGAATATTCAGAACCAGAACCCCCTGAGCCACCTCTGCCCAGTACATTAATCTCAGCCATTGCAGAATCAGTGAGGTACAACATCACAAATGCTCTTAAAGCGTTACCATCCAGAGCCGACTTTGAGTCTTACATCTCTAGAATGGAGGCAACTTTCCGTAGAGAAATAACGTCTATGCAAAACTCTATGGCGGACTTATCTAGCAGAGTGGAAATCAATACAGTTATGCAGACGAATATCCAGGCCAGGGTGGAGGCGCTAGAACGCGAGCGAGAAGTCACACGCAGAGTACTCTCTAACTTCCAAGTACAACAAGACGACTTGGAGAACAGAAATCGCCAAAACAACATACGACTGAGAGGCATCCTGGAGTCGGTGAGCTCTGCGGAATTTAAGTCAACAGCTTGCGGCTTATTTAATAGATTACTAGATCGTCCTCTGACGGAATGCATTGAGCTTGACCGGATTCATCGTGCCCTGGGCCCCTCTAACGGCAACCCAGATAGACCGAGAGATGTCATTTGCAGAGTACATTTCTACCACATAAAGGAATCGATAATGAGAGCGGCATGGAACAAGGGCCCTGTCGATCTGAATGGAGCACGGGTCACGTTACTACCAGACCTATCTCGCAGAACACTCCAAATGCGGAGGATGATGAGACCCCTACTGGACCTAATACAGCGCCAAGGAGCATCATACCGATGGGGACACCCCTTTCAACTACTGGTGAGAAAAGAGAGGAGAACATATGCTGTCAGGACCCCGGAACACCTGGTGGGTCTATTTGAGTTCCTAGACTCAGCGCCCATTGCTATTCCTGATTGGCTGGCCCTGGAACTGGACCCGGGAGCGGGCCCGCTCCAACAACGCCCCAGGAGACGGGAGAGAGCCCGAAGAAGACCGGCCCGCCGACCAGACCCTGAGCGGAGGGAGGATCCTGGCCCTAGGATCGGCGAGCAAGAGATACCAGCCCCGGACGATATGTAAATATATGCAATAAGTCCGATCTACGATCAGAATATATGCTGTCTCTGTTTTCCTTTTATTCTAAGTATACAGCACGTCCTGTTCCAGAAGATATTCCTTACACTTGGGTATACATCCAGTAGATGACACTGGACTGCAGAGACAGAAAAGTGGCTCCTCCCGGCCCCATATATACCAGGGACCTCCCACAAAATCCCCAGTTCTTCTCTGCAGTCCTGGCTGCGATGACTAGAAGATGGCTCTCTGTACTCGCAGGTGAGCGGGGCTATTAGCCTGCGGCCCTGTAGGACTATTCCCACCCATTTCCTTTTACTGCCTCCCAGCTCAGGCTGCACTGGTTCGGGTGAAGGTAGGCAGCACCGCTGTCAGGTGCTAAGGAGCGCTGCTCCAACCGCAGTCCCCCACCAAAGGGAAGGCGGTATAGGCCCATGGTGAGCCTTATGGGATGCCCCTCCTTCACTTTATGGCCCTCGCCCCCTGTCCCCACAGTTGGCTCCCTTTAGGCTGGCCGTCGCTTCCCCTTCGCTCTCCCTTGTAGTTCTCGGGGGAGGGGGGGTGCATGTCTTTACTATATGTTGTGTGTTGTGTTTTGATCCCTTATGAATTGATTGCACTGGTTTCCTTGCCACCGCCCCACGCTTGTACTACGCTCCGCGGTCGGCGGCAACATCTCCTCAGGCGCTACTGCGCCATCATTGGCTGGCCTTATCAGGTTGGCGCGTTTTCGCGCTCTTCGGGGGAGGCGGGCCTTGCGGCTGACGCGTTCTGCATCACTGTCTCCGCGACCCGCCCCTCGAGGTATATGCGGGCGCCATTTTAGTTCTCTGCTGCGTGTGCCTGGCGTCTCCCTATCGCGGTCCGTAAGTGCCCCTGCGGGCTGATTTATTTTATATATTTCTCTGTATTGCATATTGTTTATGGGATATTTTGCTTATGTCTTGCAGGCGGGTCAAACTTTGTGGTTTCTCCCGGTCCTATCCCCTCTATTTAGTGTTAACTCTTATTGGAGGGCAATTATATTTCATTATTCCCACTTCCCTAGCGGGCTATTGGGGCATCCCGGGTTGCTTTTATTAGCGTCAATCCCTATTGGCCTGTTGTGCCGTGATAATCACCATATGGAGGCTTCTCAGGATAATGTGCTTGGGGTTCCTTCGGGACAAACAGGTGTGGGGTATCCTCTATAACTGATGATGTCAGGGTGTGTGTACCCTGCGCCCAGCAGGTACTTGCGCTGTAGTCTGGGTTACCTGCGGTTGGGCCTAGTGCTGCGCCCCCTCTGGCTTCACCTACCCCCCCACGCTTACATCTGACTCCCAGTGAGGTGCATACCAGTGGGGAGTCTCAACCTGATTTGGCTGCCCGGGTAGCCAGTATTGAAAGGCATATTGCTGGGTCTGGTCCGCGTAAGGCTCCTGCTAAGCGGCGGCATCTGGCACCCGGTGTTACTCTCTTTCCTCTGAAAGCTGAGGAGTTTTTTGATATACCCCCCTGGAAGAAGGGGAATTATTCTCTGATTCAGAATCATCTGGGGATCAGCCTAGGGGTTATGCTGAGTCTGGGTCTGACCCATTGGCTTCAGATGATACTGACAGACTTCTGGCTCACATTTTTGAAGTGCTCTGTATCTCTCCGCCTGCCGTGACCCCGCGGCAGCAGGGGGAGCTGTTTCATACTGTTAAGCCACGTGTGGAGTTTCCTGAACAAACTCACTTTAATAATCTGATTCTCAAGGAGTGGGAACGGCCTAGCCGGCTTCCCGGGGTACCCAAGAGTTGGGATAAGAGGTATCCCTTTCCTGCTGAGATGGTTAAACGTTGGTCATGTCCTCCAGAGGTGGATGCTCCAGTTCTGGGGTTGTCTAACACATCTGTAATGCATTCCCTTGACTCTACTACACTGAGGGATGGGGAGGACAGGCGCATGGATCAGCTGGCTTGCCATGCCTTTGCCTGTGCTGGGACCGCGCTCCGTCCGGTCTGTGCCTCTGCTATCACGGCTGTTGCTATTTCACGGCTGTTGCTATTCAAAGCCTGCTCAGGGGTCTCTTAGATGGGGCCCCCGATGATGCTGGTAGTGAAGAGTATAGAGCT
Organism: Gastrophryne carolinensis; assembly: GCA_027917425.1. Lineage (NCBI taxonomy): Eukaryota > Metazoa > Chordata > Amphibia > Anura > Microhylidae > Gastrophryne > Gastrophryne carolinensis. Next base: position 66,981,258 of record CM051243.1, on the reverse strand, counting down.
CTTCTGCGGTGTGAGGAATTTGTTGCATATGTTCTCTCTGCCCTGGATGATACCATTAGAATGTGTGGCAGGGCATCTGCCTTGGGGAGCTTCCTTTGCTGGAGCCCGTGGAGACTTTTGGGGCAGGGGCAGAGGACGTGGCCGCCCTGGCCCCACCTGGGGTCCCAAGACTAAGTCCTGCCCCAAGCCCCCTCAGGCATGAAGGGGCGCCCTCACCGATCTGGGTGGGGGGACGGCTTCGGCTCTTGGCTCACGTCTGGAGGCATCATGTCTCAGACAGGTGGATTCAGGAGGTAGTATCCTCCGGTTACAAGATAGAGTTTGCAGCCTGGCCGCCCCCAAGATTCATCAAATCTCGTTTAGCTTAAAACCCCTTGTCAGCCCAGTGTCTCTCCCTGGTTGTCCAAGGCCTTCTAGATTTAGGTGTCATCTGCCGGGTGCCCTTGAAAGAAAGGGGCAAAGGCTATTATTCCAATCTTTTCATTGTGCCCAAAAAGGATTTAAAGCTTCTCAACAAGTTTGTCAGATTCAGACACTTTCGCATGGAGACTCTGCGTTCAGCTGTGACTTTCCTATGTCCAGGGGACTTCATGACCTCTGTAGACATCAAGGATGCTTACCTACATGTACCTATCTTTCCAGGTCATCAGAGATTTCTCAGGTTTGCTCTGGAGGATCAGCACTACCAATTTGTGGCCTTGCCCTTCGGCCTCACCTCGGCCCCACCTCGGCCCCACCTCGGCCCCCAGGGTATTCACCAAGGTGCTGGCAGGAGTGATGGCCCTGCTGAGATCTCAGGGCATTCCCATTCTTCCCTACCTGGACGACATGCTTATCGCTTCTCAGTCCTTCCATCAGGCAGTGCTGGACACTCAGAGGTTGGTGTCCACACTGGAATCATTCGGCTGGGTGATCAATCACCTCAAATCTTCCCTGTCTCCTTCCATGGTGAAGTATTTTCTGGGCATGATTCTGGATTCAGCTCAGGTCAAGATCTTTCTTCCTCAGCAGAAGGTGGAGGTCCTTCAGGAGAAAGCTCAGCTCCTGCTGTCTTGTCCTCATCCATCCATCAGGCAGGGAATGCAGCTGGTGGGCCTGATGGTGTCCTGCTTCGAGGCGGTTCCATATGCTCAGTTCCATATGAGGCCTCTTCAGCTTCACCTCTTGTCAGTATGGGATCGGGACCCTGTGTCCCTGGATCAGGTGTTTGTCTTGTCCCCTCAGGTCAGGCGGTCTCTAGTGTGGTGGCTGGACTCAAGGAACCTGCTGGGGGGCAGGTCCTTTCTGGCCCCCTGCTGGGAGACTGTCACTACGGATGCCAGTCTGACAGGTTGGGGGGGGGATTCTGGAAGTCCCTGAAATTCCAGGGTCAGTGGGGCCCTCAGGAGGCCCATGCCCCTATCAACATTCTGGAATTGAGGGCAATCAGGTTGGTTCTCGCCCACTTAACCCCACGCCAGAGGGGTCGGGCTGTTCAGGTCTGCTCGGACAACCAGACGGCGGTTGCCTACATCAATCATCTGGGAGGGACCCGGAGCAAGAGGGCCCTCAAGGAAGTGTCCCTGATACTGTTCTGGGCGGAGGAAAATGTTCCCTGCATCTCAGCTATGTACATCCCGGGGGAGGAGAAACTGGAGGCAGACTCCCTCAGCAGGGGGACCTCTCGTCTGGGAGAATGGTCCCTCAGCAGAAGGGGGTTTCGCTCCCTGTGCCACCGCTGGGGTCAGCCAGATGTGGATCTGTTTGCATCCCATCACAATCTCAAGCTTCCAGTCTTTGTCTCTCTGTCCCAGGATCCTCTGGCCTTGGCCACAGATGCCCTGGCAATGTCTTGGATGAGGTTCCAGCTCCTGTATGTGTTTCCCCCGTTTCCACTGCTGGGCAGGGTGCTGCACAAGATAGTTCAGGAAGGGGTGCCAACCATCCTGGTGGCCCCCTGTTGGCCAAGAAGAGTGTGGTTCGCAGACATCGTGCAGTTGGCAGTAGATCAGTACGCCCTGCCACGGGTTCCAGATCTGCTCACTCAGGGACACCTACGCCACCCCAATTTACAAATGCTGGCTTTGACGGCCTGGCTGTTGAAACCTCCATCTTGATGGAAAAAGGGCTGCCTGCCTCTGTGGTGAATACCATGATCAGGGCTAGGAAGAGGTCCTCTTCTTCCATCTATTACAGGGTTTGGCGTACTTAAATTGATTGGTGCGACTCCCACTTGCTTCCCTGTCGTGTGTTTTCTAGTCCTAGGATTCTGGAGTTTCTCCAACATGGTTTGGATCTGGGTCTTCAGCTCAGTACTCTGAAAGGCCATGTGTCTGCTTTGGCTATTTTTTTCCACAGATCCTTTGCTCAGCATCCCCTGGTCAAGACCTTTTTCCAGGGAGTTACTCATGTGCGTCCCCCACGTAAGCCAATGTTACCAGTCTGGGACTTGAACTTGGTCTTATCTGCCATGCAGGGGTCTCCCTTTGAGCCCTTGCAAGGCGCTCCTTTGTCCATTCTCACGCTTAAGGTGGTCTTTTTGATGGCTATCACTTCTGTTAGGCGTGTTTCTGAGTTGCCGGAGCTTTCCGTCAAGCCTCCTTATTTTGAGAGACACCAGGACAAGGTGGTGTTTCGTTTTAAGTCAGATTTTCTGCCTAAGGTTGTTTCTGCCTTTTATCTCAATCAGGACATTAGGCTCGATTCAGAGAGACAAAAAAAAACTTCCGTTTTAGAGCCGATCTGTTTTTTTTAAAAAATGTTTCCGTTCTCGTATGAGTGTACGAGCGATTCTATGCATGCATTGCAATCCTTCTGTAAAGTTTCCGTCCGTTCGTACGGCAGATTACGAATACGAGGATGTCATTTTCCATCGTGACTTTTCCGTTTCATTTTCACATGTTACAACGTAGGCTTTCGTTTTTGCCCTTTTCCCATCGTATCCTCCCACGAATCCTTTACGTTTCCTGTTAGTTTCTGTTTCCCTTTTTCAATAAATATTAGTCCGGACGGAAATCCTTACGATCTTGCGCCTGCGCACTACAAACTTAACTCATTAAAGTGCTCGCCTACATATTTGCCACCCTCACTTCTACTACAATGAGCGTGGGACCGCTCGCCTGGGTGGGGTGTCCTCGACCTGAGGTGCTCCCCTGAGTAGCACACGAACGCGTGTAGGAGTGGTGGTCCTGCTGGGACGGTTGGGGGGACCTCCCTCCCTGATACCTTGATGGATCTACACACCATAGTGGGGGGCTCCCTGGGGGGTGGGGAGGACTCCGGGGCAACACCTGGAGCCTCCCTCACCCGAGATGATACAGCCTTGACCCCCCAACATAGGGGATATGGAAAAGGAGAGGGGGAGAGGGAGGACTTCTGATGTAGAATGAGGGACTGGGGCCCGTTGAGGGAGATAGACCTGGAAAGAGGAAACGGGAGATTCGATTGATTCAATGTTTTGCGACATACGTTTTTTCAAATGTTCAATTTACATAAAGTTTCTGCTCAACTGTTGGTGTGTTATAGGGGAGGGAAGAGGGTTGTTGAGCTAGATAAATATAAATCGAGAGTTATACCTGTAATTGCTCTGCTAGTTCTGGCTCCTATTCGCTTGGCATCCATTTCCCCCTGTGATCCTAGTACTCCTTCGGGGAGGGCTGCCGGAGACCCCCCCTACAGGACGCAGGACTAGACTACCCTATAATAGGATAGTAGATAACTTAACCTTTACTGACCCAATCTAATTTTTTGGGGGTTCTTCTCTGAATTCTTTCTTTTTTCTTCCTTTCTTATTTCCTTCTAAAAACGTTAATAATTGATGCCCCCACCCCTACCCATCCATCCACCTCTTACCTCTTACTTTACACTACTAGAGGCTTCTGCCCTGTGCCCTACCTGCACGCGCGTAGTGGGTAACAGCTAATTATATATCTATTACTCTGGTGCTGCCTGAGCCCGGGGGTCGGTCGGGATGGAGGTGGGGCGGAGCCGTGGTCCACCGGGGACAGCCATGAGAGTAGTATCTCTGAACTGTAGAGGCCTCAATGTACCTGAAAAAAGGTCGGCCATGATATCAGAGCTGAGGAGATTGAAAGCAAAAATCGTTTTCTTGCAAGAAACACACTTCAAAGGAAACACCTGTCCTAAGATGTCTCCTAAATACTTTCCTCAGAGGTATCTGAGCTCCTCGCCAGACTCTAAAACTAAAGGAGTAGCGATACTAATAGCCAGAGGTGTCCCATTTCAGATGATGGAGACCTCCGCAGAAGGCAGATATATAATAGTGAAAGGTACGCTATCCGGAAAAATGCACACAATAGCATCCGTCTACTCCCCAAACAGTGGGCAGGTAGACTTTATTCTGCGTTTCCTCACCAAATTGGCAGATTTTCAGGAGGGAAAAATCCTTCTGGGAGGAGACTTAAACACCACTCTTGACCCACTTATCGATTCATCCATCGGTAAGTCCCCTATGGCGGATTACGGAAGGTTAAACAAGCCCTGCATAAACTGCAGTTGTGCGACCAGTGGAGGATTCACAATCCAAAAGTTAGAGACTACTCTCACTTTTCGTCGGTGCATCTGACATATGCAAGGCTAGATTACGTGCTGCTTTACCTAGAGTAGTTGAAGCTGCCATAGATATGGCATCCCTGTCGGAACACAACCCGGTATGGATTTCGATGACCACCAGAGAGGAGGGAAAGAAGGCATGGACATGGCGGCTAAATGAGAATCTACTGAAGGATCCAGTAACTGTAGAGGCTACACAAACGGCCCTAAAAGACTATTTTGAACTGAATTGTACAGATGAAGTGACGCCAATGACAATCTGGCAGGCGCACAAAGCGGTAGTGAGAGGGACACTCATCCAACATGCGACCAGACTAAAAAAAGCACACACTGCGCAGAGAGGGCGTCTACTCTCACAAATTCAAGAACTAGAAAAGAAACATAAAGAAACTCAGGCACAGGAGGCCCTTAAAGATTTGACAACATGTAGGGAGCAGCTAAGCTCCATGCTATTAAGAAACGCAGCATACACCATGAAGAGATGTAAGCGATATTACTATGAGTGGGGAAACAAGAGCGGTGCTCTCCTAGCCAGAGCGTTGAGGAAGCAACAATCCATAAATTTTATCGAAGCAATACTAGATGGGAAACAGCAGAAATGACACAAAACAGCAGATATCGCTAGAGTGTTCAAGGAATACTACCGCGAACTATACAACTTGCGCCCACAGGAAGAGGGGTATCCCCTAAGGGATTTATCTAAAATACAGAAATACATTGTAACCTCGGGTATGCCGAAACTAAATGATGAAGCAATAGCAAGACTGGGTAAACCAATCTCAGGAGCCGAGTTACGTCAAGCCATAAAGACCTCACCAAATGGTAAATCCCCCGGACCCGATGGGCTAACCATCGCCTACTACAAGAAATTTGAAGGTGCCTTAAGTAAACACTTTCTCAGAGCTCTTAACGTCACCGGGAAAGACAACACTGGAGTGGCATTCCCGAAAGAGGCGCTAGAGGCCCACATTACAGTCATCCACAAAGCAGGGAAAGACCCCACAAAAGCTATCACCCCATTTCACTACTAAATGTAGATCTTAAGTCGTTCACCAAAATACTGGCTGTCTACTTACCGGAATTAATTGAGAAAGATCAATGCGGATTCATCCCTGGCAGGGAAGCCAGGGACAATACGATTAGGACCCTAAATCTTATACATCGATCCCGAATGGACAACTCCCCGATGATGCTATTATCCAAGGACGCCGAGAAAGCATTCGACCGAGTAAACTGGGGATATGCGTTTGAAGTATTAAAACATATAGGAATCCAGGGGAGAGCACTAGAGTTCATCCTAGGAATATACTCTGAACCACAGGCCAGAGTAAAAGTAAAGGGCCACCTCTCCCAACCCTTTCAGATCTCAAACGGAACCAGACAAGGGTGCCCATTATCCCCTCTCTTCGCCCTAGCAGTTGAACCTTTCCTAAGACACATAAGGAAAAACGCAGACCTAAAAGGAATCCAAGTCCGAAAAACAGAGCACAAGATCGCCGCGTACGCGGATGATCTCCTGTTCTTCATCTCTAACCCTGTGGTGGGACTTCCAAACCCCATGAAGGAATTTGATATATTTGGGAAAATCTCAGACTTTAAGATCAATTTCGACAAGTCTGAAGCGCTTAATGTTGGACTTCCAGATATAGTAGTATCCCCCGTCAAGTCCTCTTTTCCTTTCAAATGGTCATCACCCACGTTAACTTATTTGGGCACAAAAATCCTGAAAGATATAGAGGATGTTTTTAGACATAACTTCGTTCCCATGCTGAATAAAATTAAAACAGACCTGGCGGGATGGGCAGAACAATCTGCCCCACTCTAGGGAGCTTAATGAATATCAAGATCACATTATGATCATCAGAAAGAAATTAGCATCCTATGAACAAGAACAGAGAATAAAAAAACAAAAGAAAGTATCTAGAGATTTGCAGGCATTTAAGGGGTTTATTCATCAAGGCATAGAGGCAGGCAGCATCTGGTAAATGCTGGGGGCTGTACGCAATACCACATTTATGAAAGCGATTCTGGTGAGCGACTCTAACAGCGCCATGTAGCGTACAATTCATCATTACAGGCGGTTCAGCGTATAGCGCTGGAGCTCTAGCTTCCAGAGCGCCAGGTAAGACCTGTCGCTCTCCCATACATTTCAATGGACGTTGCTTTTTTTCTGTTTAAACAGGGTTTTTTGTTTTTAATCATTTTGTTTTTCTCTCAATTAATTGTGTCACCTCTCCTGGCCTAGAAAAAGTCATTTTTGAAATTTTTTTTGATTTTTTATTATTTATATGCAGAATTGTCATTACAGGTCTAAAAAAAGTATTAATGTCATTCCATGTGTTTTCGCTTTGTTACTGGTGGATATGTGTTCAAAAACAGACTTTAATCACACAGCGCCTGCCACTCTATGCTATAGCAACCAAATTCAGAGCCCCGACGCTGTGTGTGTGTTTTTTTGTTGAATATGGCGTGAATCGCTGAGAGTCGGTCGCAATGAGCTGGCGCTACCTTTTGCTCCCTGCAACGCTTTACTGGTTTGAATAAGTTGGCATATGGGTATAGATGCTTACAGACGAGTCTTGGTAAAAAGTAAATCACTGGTCTGGGGGCACAATCCTCAACAGAAGTGGAAAACAATAAGAAGCTGATTCACTACTAACGGCAGGTATTGGCAGATGAGCGTCTGTATAGCGGCGCTCAGAGCGGCCGCTAGTAGACGCTGTAAGCAGTGTGGTAAAGTGTATGGGAAAGTGCTGAATGGTGTATATTTTTCACCTGCTTTGCTCAATCAGGCACGATCCATGCCGGGTTTACAGGAACCCAGTCCACATCCCCAGTCCTCTACAGGTTTTTTCCCTAATCCCAGGTCTCACACAGGTGATGAGGCTAATTACAGGGAAGCCAAAATAAAAGGAACTGATGAGGCTTTCAGTTTGCTGGTGAACAGCCTGGGAAGAGGAGCCCAGGCTGTACTGCACACAGAGACTGACAGAACTGAATGCAGCTGAAGGACTTTGTCTCCCCCAAACTTGGGGCTTGTGGATTAACAGCATTGTATGCCCTGTAAGCGGACCTATTATAACAAGGACTTGCAGTTTGCTGGATTATCCTACCCCGGACTTTACTAGAGCTGGTGAGTTAACCACTTGATGTACTGCATTGTCGGCTGCAACCTTCTCTGAAGTAAGAGACTTTTGGCTGTTGAATATTTGTTTTCAATAAAATTGCTTTTGATTTTTAAGAACTGTTGTCCGAGTCACTGCCGTTCGCCCCAGATCCTGACAGCGGGTATCGGGCTCTGTAACAGAGCACCTCAGTCGCTGTAGTAACCTGGCCGGCATTGATGAATGTAATGTATGTTGGGCGCTCTAACACCAGTACAGCAAAAGGTAGCGCCAGCTCAGTGCAACCGGCACTTGGCGCTCCACACCATACTTATCAAAAGAGGACGCACACACAGAGTTGGTGCTCTAAAGCTGGGGGCTGTAGCATAGAGCAGCAGGCGCTGTGTGATTAAAGTCTGTTTTGGAACACCTACACCAGTAACAAAGCGAAAACACATGTCATGAGTCAATGATCGGGGTGCCCCCGGGGCAAGGACCAAAAGCCGGGATAGTCAAAGCTTCACCTTCTTTCCCAGTCCAATGGCACATGTGCGAGTCGCGGCCGCATCACCGTTATCCCTTTAGCAGGCAGCACGTGCCTGCACCAGGCATTTGTGTATGGCAGACGTGGGCATGCTCCCTGTTAGAGGGATAGCGAGGGATGCGGCCGCTGGTGTGCTCGCATTAGGCAAGCTCCTGGACGCACGGGCTCGAGCAGATCCAAGCGTGCTGATTGGACGCTGCGTCGTAGGACCGGGAAGTGGTGAGATTGTTCAGGTGACCTGGGGACTTTCACACAGCAGGTCACCCCCAATCAGACAAGGACCAAAACTCAGGATAGTCTAAATCCTGGGTTTTGGTCCACTTTAAGGCTTTTCAATATGCTATCTAGCCAAAATGACAAATATTAGAAAGTCTCTGTATGTGCATATGTTGCTGTCATGTACATTATCGCATTTTCTGAGGTTATACTTTCTTTAAAGATTGTGTTTTAGGAACAAATCACAGCTTTACATGAAGATTGGATTTAGGTGTCTGCCAGTAGGATGACCTCTTTGGGGCTTCATTAGCAAGATAGCAAACATTTAGCTATAACCCACTGTGACCACATTATATTTCTTTTTTTTTTTGCCTACTGTGAGCAGCAGTAAAAGTTGTTTTTTGCAAGCTGAAGCGAGAAAAAATCCCCTGTGCCCTGTATGAATCAATCCTAATCTGTCACATATTGGCCTCTGCAATTTATAATACCCCAGCAGGCAACTGTTGGATCAAATGTATGTTTACATCTTAAGCTTATAACTGTGCAGTGCTGAGGATCTAGATCTCATACATCAAGATTTGTCAGCAAACCAGATGAGTCATTTGATGCCAGGCACAGTTGGCGCACTTGTGTTCCCTCCAGCCAAAAATGCATGCAGCATGGTACAAGTAACAAGTTATTTGTTAAAGCTAAAGTCCAGTGTAACTCTGTGCCATTATCCTGATTCCACCCCCACCCCCCCTCAGCTGGGTCCTGAACTGAATGGTCATTAGCATCGGTCATACCTCAAATGCTGAAATAAAAAAAATTACTTCACGAAGACTGCTCTAACATTACCATTACATTTAACATATTTAAAAAAAATTCGCAAAAAAGTCCAATCGCTAGGTGTATGGAACTGTAGTCACATCCAGTTCTTTTGATCAACCTCTACATATTTATAACTAAGTATGTGTATATATATATATATATATATGTATATATATATATATATATATATATATTCCGCGGGACATCTGAATCAGTGTATTTACTTTTTTTCACCACCAGTGCTCATAAACTCTTCAATTTCAGTGCAATGTTTCCATCACCTGATATTGTTAAACAACGTACTAAATTCTTTTAGGGATATAGCTTGTATGTATACAGATCATTTTGGCTCCACTTTAATGACTCGCTTTAGATGGCTCCAAATCTCATTAGTATTGTAGCAGATATATATAATAAATAGCGAAATTTTGCTCCAATACTGCACAAGTCCACTGATATCCGTTCGCTCTGCTGCGGGTCTCGGCAATGCTCATCGGAGATCAGGGTCACGTGATCGATAAGCTCCATCCATTGCGTTTCGTCATATGTGACATAATCTAAGTCACATATGATACAACGCGTCGGGCGAAGCTTATCGATCACGTGACCCCAATCTCCGACAAGCATTGCCGAGACCTACGGCCGAGGGAACGGATATCCGTGTACTTGTGTGGTATCAAAGTGAGTCTACAGGCAGATGGTGTAAGGTGACGTTCAGGCTATTGCTCATGATGTGCAGTGTGTAAAGCTCTTTTATTTCTGGTAAACGGCGTTTTAAAGACGTAGTGGCCGTTTTTTTAATATTGAGTGCAAAACAGTGTTACTCAACCACATTTAAGAAAGTGAATCTGGTGAGCGCCTCTAACGGCGCCGTGTAGAGTCACATGTATTACTACAGGCGGCTCAGCGTATAGCGCCGAGCTCTAGGTTCAGCAGCGCCATGTAGTACCTGTCGCTCAGTAGCACTCTACAATACATTTCAATAGAGTTTCATTTGGTTCTGTTTAAACAGGGTGTTGCCAAAGTAAACTTTAAAATGTTTGTCTCAAATCATTATGTGGCCTCTCCTGCCTGGGAAACAAACACTTAAAAAAAAAAAATCTATAATTTTTAAGCAGAATTGTATGTGCAGTTCTGGCACTGCAGTGTCATTGTCACAGTGTTAAAACAATGTCATTCCATCTGGTGCTGGTGTATATGTGTTGAGAAACAGACTTTTATCACACAGCGCCTGGCACTCTATGCTACAGCGCCCAGTTTTAGAGCGCTGATGCTGGTTGTGTAGTTTTTTTTCTTGAATACAGGCTTCAATGCCGAGTGCTGGACGCACTTAACTGATGCTACCTATTGCTCACTGCAGCGTTGTCCTGTTGTTACATGTAGCTTTGTCTTGGGTGCTTTGACCTCGGGACCCCACCTAATGTTCGCAATTGTCAGGGAGAGAGCTTCTACAGTGCCCACCAGACATCCCATTCATCAATGCTGGACGGAATAGTACAGCGCCACTTGTCCGCCCGCTAAGCTAGGTCACAGGGCCACACACCCACTTGCAGCGCCACTACACAGACGCTCACATGGCAATATGTGGCACTAGGCTTAAACCAGCCTCTTAGTCTTATAACCTTTACATGGCGCATGTCACCTAACTCAATACCTACCACTTGTGATCCGCGTCCTCCACCTCTTATCTTTTAAAGTGGTTCCACACCCATTTTCTACATAATCCACGCATAGACACCCGCATCCCTCTGCATTCCTTACCTGACCCTTAATCCCTGGGCAAAATGTGGCCCCAGGATTGCCTGTCCGCAGTCACATGGGTTGGTCCTTACCAGTGGCCGCGAAAAAGAAGGCAACACAGGTCCACGTGCTGCAGGGCCACATTTTGTCGGAGGATCAAGGTGCAGGCAAAGTTTGCGGGGGGGGGGGGTTGTGGGGGGTCTATACGCAGGAGTCCCTGTTCAGCCACACACCAACTTCCTCACACCTCATCCCCCTTTGGGAGTAGTATAAAATGAGCCATTTCAAAGCACCTGAAAATCTCTGATTGTATGTAAATACCTCATGTATTCTAAAAAAACATAAAAACTGATTTCTTTGCTTTTATTTCAGGGTCGTGGCTGAACTGGAAAGGGCGCATCATGGTGCATCTTTATGAGTGTTGAGCATGATCTGCTGTGGTCAGAGACAGCTGTTGCACTACTGTGGCTTGCAGTGCTTACTCGCTGAGAGCAGCAAGTGACAGAGCAGCTGTAACTTTTTGGAGTGGTCCAGGATGTATGAAATTGAAAAAAGAGCAAACTTTGGAGCCACGTTACTGCTTATACCCTACAGGTCAGCTGCTTGATGGCTATTTTTTGCCTTTTGGTTTACAGTCCCTTTAAGTTCTCAAGGGCAGGTCTCTCTATTTCATTGTATCCTATTTTCATAGCATTCACTTTGAACTTTGTAGCATCTTCTTTTTAATACTCTATGTACTGTACGTTACCAGTTACAATTGCCCTGGAGTAGGATATAAACAAGCAATTATAATAGCAATGGTTATGGAGGAGGACGTTGTGTGAAACATTTGTCTATATGCCCCAGCCAGAGTCTATTATCCTGACTTGTAATTGCACTTGCTTCTGCTTCTGGTCTGTGCACCTTTGGCTGTACGTCCAGCAGTGCAGTCAAAAATGGATGATCCTTGCCCGAGCTGCAGAGTAGCTGGAAGCTAGTTTGGAATATTCTTCTTGTTGTAAGCTGTCAGTGGTTTGATTTGCTGAGGCTACCTTCACACCTGTCCAGTTGCGTTTGCGTCATGCATTTTGTGCCTGGAATTCCATTTTGCGCTTGCGCTTGTGTTTCTGTTTTGTGTTTAAAAAAAAAACCCTGTTTTCGATCCTGTGGCCTACCTTCCTGTCTATTGAATTCCATTAAAGTCTATGGGACCACAAGTGCAAAATGCTGTACCGCATGTAAAAATGAGTTTGCATTTGCATCCCCATAGACTTTAATGGGGTGTGTTTGCTGCCAGGTTGCAGTAGGCAGGACTTTTTGTGGCCGCGTTTGAAAGGGGTCATAGAGATACCATTGCTGGATTTTTTTGTGGTACAGCAGGTTGAGGAGGGAAGTGTTTTTAAGAAGAAACGTGGAGGCTGATTTACTACTAGTGCCACGTATTGCCCGATGAGTATCTGTATAGCTTCACTTAGATCGACCGCTAGAAGATGCTGTAAGTGGGCATCGGGCGCTGTAAAAGAGCATTGCAGTCGCTGTAGTAACCTGGCCGGCACTGATAAATGTGAAGTGTGTTGGGTGCTCTAACAGTATAGCGCTGCAGCGAGTGATAGGTAGCGCCAGCTCATCGGCGCTCAACACCATACTTAACAAAAAACTACACACACACAGCGTCGGCTCTCTAAGGCTGGGCGCTGTAGCATAGAGAGCCAGATGCTGTGTCATCAAAGTCTGTTTTTGAGCACACATACACCAGTAACAAAGCGAAAACACATGGAATGACATGGTAATACGTGGCGCTCCTGAACCTAGAACGCCGGTGCTTGCTGCCTCTAGTGATACATGTGAGGGTTGCTCACCAGATTCACTTTCTTAAATGTGGTTTCTCCTACAGCACCCAGCATTCACCAGGTGCTACCTACCGCTACAAAGCACTTCCTGGCACTAGCCATTCTTAAATAACCCCCTTAGTGAAAAAACAAGGGGGCACAACCTAAAGCTAGTCGGAGGGAAGATCAGGAGCAATGTTAGAAAATATTTTTACAGAAAGAGTAGTAAATGCCTGGGATAAGCACACATCTATCTTATAAGATAAAGAGAACATACAGTATACACATAAGGGCAGACTATATGGAGAGTATGGTCTCCTACTGCCATCAACCTTCTGTTTCTATGTCTGCCACGACGCAGAAATGCATGCATGCGGATAGGTGTAAAAGATGGCTAAAGGTGAGCATGTTGGTAATGTTAACGGTCAAATAGCATCTGCAAGAGAGCATCTGTACAGACCTGTGCAGATATAATGTCTTGTTGGACGTTCTCCATTGTTAGTTGCTGGGTATAAATTGTGTGGTCTAATGATTTCTCTGAGCAAGTAAAAGCATCAGTGCAGACAAATGTGAGTATTTTGTATCACTTGAAGTTGGTCCCTCTGGCATTCCCTGGGGTCTTTACCAGCGCTCCGCACATCCTCTGTGACAGCACAATTGTCTTAATTGTCTTTCAATGAATTACATTCCCATAATACCTTTACGCATTATGGTCCATTGTCTGCCCTTTGTTGGGGCTGTGTAGCACATGCTCCAGAAGTGAAGATACACAGATGGGGGCATTTAATAATATATAGTTGTGACATGTGGCTAAGAAGACTACCTTACTTTAATATAATCTTTCAAAGCTTGTTTCCGGCAAAGAGGTGACATAATGTTAGCTTCCCTAAAGATAGCTCTTTTAAAGAGGAACAATCACCAACATTGTTCCTTTCCAGTGGGGCATGTCAAATTGGGAAGCCCAGCTGTGTGAAACCCCAGGGATCCCTATAAAACCTTAACTCTCAATCAATCCCACAGCTCATATGCATGGACGCCACCCAATTACACTCCACACTCAATTTAGCATTATTAGCCTCTCTGACATCATGGCGGCGTAGTAAAACTTAATAAAGTGAGAGACACTTGCAATATGGGGATTTCTCAAACCCCAACAGGACAGGGACACTGAATCATCTGGCCCTGGAGTCTTTAAGGTTCAAAAGCCAGCATAGAAACTCTTTGTTCCTCTTTAAATCGGACCTTCACCCTAAATCGGACCTTCACCCTGAATAAGAGCCTATCTTGTATGTTTCCCCCACCCTGTACATACAGATTGCCCACATTAAAAATCATCCTACCTGCACCAATTGTGTTTTATGAGCCTTTAAATATCCAAGATGGTGGCTCATGGAGCATCAGGCAGCCTACAGACAGGAAGTGTCTTCTGGCTGTGCCGCTCTGCATTCTGGGATTGCTGTCCTTTTCCTGACCCCAGCTCTGCTCTGTCTGAGCGAAGCACAGCTATAACCCCACCCCCTGTACTTTACCCCATTCTCTTCTCCTCAGTGTGTGTGATGCTACTGAGGCAAGATGGTGGCGCACATATCCTAGAGTCCTGAACAGAGTTGCATCCCAGAAGAGGAAAGAATAAAAAGCGTCTAAAAACGTAAAATATATTAATTTTAGATGCTGGGGAATAGTTTTTCAAGGGTTTGGGCTTTTAATTAAACGATGCTGAAGGTTCGGTTGAAATCTTAAACTTTGCTATCTGCCAACTTATGTAGCTCCTCCCCTGCTTTGCTGCTTGGCCTTTACTTCAGACTAATGGTGGTGTTGTCTGGCTACTTGGCTATAAAAGAGCACTTTTGGGGGGGTGTACAGGGTTGATCAAAGAACTTACAAATGTAAACTGTCAGTGTACTTGTGACTACCAATATTATGCTACACTTTTGTTTGAAGGGTACCTACAATCTTTCTGCCCCATCCCTCTTCCCCTCCAATCCATGATCTTCTGCATTCACCTTGTCCAATCTGGGTCTTTCTCTGACATGAGGCTGATGTTACAGTACAATCTGCAGCAGTTTTCTGAAAAGTATGAGGTTGTTGCTATGGTGTATGCTGCAGATTCCAAGCCCTCTGTTGAAGGAAGATCCAACATGAACAAGGTGAGATTGTCTAACTGCAGGGCTTGGGGGCATAGCGATGGGCAGGGTGAGCAGGAAGGTCACCCTGGGTGCCAAGGCCATTGGGTGTGCCTTTATCCCAGTAATAGCCACTGTTAGTATGCAGGCCATAAGACAGACCCCTCACTGCCCCCCTTGGGCTCAGTCATGGGAAGGGGGCACTGTTTGCTGCTATGGTAGAGGCCCAGCATGACACATACAGTATGGAACCACAGCAGCACCATGGGATGAGTGAGCAGAGGGCAGATTGTTTTCCTTTCGCACTGAGCAATATTTTTCCTATAAACTGCCCTAGGGCAGGGTTAGGTGCCAAGGCTCCCTTTCAGCACATTGATGGTATACACCCATCCTCTAGCATTCAATATTCTGTGCATATCTCCATTGGAGAAATATGTTGCCAATTAAAAATAACAAATTTTAAGGGCTCAACTTTTTTCCAATTTTTTAGTCATTACTGAACATTACTAGACATGGAATGGTTCTCTTTGCTGATCTGAACAAAAACAATATTAAAATTCCCTAAGAGCATCTTTTTAAAATACTAGACAGATGAACTACCAATTTTAGTGATTCTCTGAGCAGTTGAAGAGGAATGAGCTGTAAGCTTTAGATGGACGTGATTCCTGCGTGTCCCTGTATTTCTTGTGACTGTTTCTTACACAGTACTGTATATTTTGAGGCAGGTTCACTAATGGCCATTGCTGTCTGTTCATTTTTTATATAGCGACCTCCAGTGGGGAAAATCAAACTATAAAGTGTGTATGAAGTAAAAGAAGCTGGGCCGTGATCCTTCAACATTCACTTAACACTGTAATATATGAGGATTCTGCTTAATTGTCCCATACTAGATGAAGTCGACCAATCAGGTATACATCCCTTCTAACCATGCCTGCCCAGAGGCTGCACTCTTTGCACAATTGTACCACCTCTGGGGCAATAGACCTCATGCAGGTCACCGTTTCAGCACTAAAGTAAATGACCAGATTTAGTAGGTGGGGCTATCATAGAGACTTGACTGCTGGGACATGTATGGTTTCATTCACCCTCAGCTTCCCCCTCTCCCCCAAGTTCTTTGGGCTTGAATGGTTCCCCTGTGTGCTGCTGTCATAACTACCCTCCTTGTTGAGCAGCATTGCTAAATGGACCCTTTTCCTCCCTGACAGACATTGCATATGTTTATTCATTCATGTTTGTAGGGTATTGCTGAACTGCTGGGAACTTTAACAGGGTTCTCGGAAAAGGAGCCACAGCAAGCACTTTCTGTCATACCCAGAGGTATAACACCAAACTTCCTGTTTGATGTTATACCTCTGCCTCAGTAATCGGGATCACTTGCACTCTGCTTCACCTTCCAGAAGGTAGGTAGTTTTAAAAAATGTGGGGTTTGGTCCGCTTTAACATTTGAGTGATGTACTAATTTAATTGTTAGCCATGGGGGGGGGGGGGGGCTTTGCTGGCCAATAGGGCTCAACATGTGGACTGGTTAAGGCTAACAGCAGGAGTGACATTGGAAGTATCGGGGCTGGGGGCTCCACCTTTGTAGGTGTTTTTTGTTGCGGGTTATACAGCAGTTGGATGCCTCCCACCCCAAGTAGGGGGGTTTCATGTTTCCCAGAAGATTAAAAATACTCCAAACAGCTGTTGCAGAGTGCTGGGTGCAGTGGAGTCAAATTCAGATAGGCATTAGTGGGATTCCCCAGGGAAGGGCTTGTATGACTCTATATTTTAAAGTTACTGAAAATTGTGTACTGCTATTGTTGGAGATACAATACTTTTCAACAGCTTCTGCTTGTCTCTAAATGTGATTTTACAGTTAAGACAAGTTAGGACAATGCTTAAAAGCAGCTTTACTTTCTTTACTGGAACATGAATGCAGAAAGCCACCATGTTAATGTGACAGACAGGAAAAAAGTGATACTGCAGAGCTGAATATACAGGAAATATCAGAAAAATGCATATAGAGACTACAGCTAAGCATTGTCCTAACTTGTAATAACTGTAAACTGGCAATAGTTGCAAAATCGCATTCAGAGACAGAGCAGAAGCTGTTGCAAAGTATTGTATCTCCAACAATAGCGGTACACAATTTGCAGTAAGTAACTTTAAATCATACAAGCCCTTCCCAGTTTGGGATGTCCTGAGGTGTGAAAACTCCTGATTTATAGGAGTGATTTACTGGAATTTAAATCTTATAGTTTATACTTTAGTGATTTAGTCTGTATAATCTGTACCCAGAGAAATCACAGAATAATCTGTACCCAGAGAAAGCACAGAATAATCATCCCCAGAGAATGCACAGAATAATTTGTACACAGAGAAATCACGAAATAATCGTAGCCAGAGAAAGCACTGACTAACCCATACACAGAGAAAGTACAGAAAATTCCATACTCAGAGAAAGCACAGAAAAACTTGTACCCAGAGAAATGACAGAATAATCATACTCAGGGAAAGCACAGAATAAACTTTACCAAGAGAATAATCTGTGTAACGGTAGTTATATCGGGGTTAACCAGCAGTCACTGTCAGCTTTAATTGCAATCTCAAGTATGGGGTTTATTCATCAAGGGATAGCGACAGGTAGTGCCTTGTAAGAGCCAGGTAGCGTCTGGTAAACGCCGGGCGCTGTACGCACATTTATGAAGGCGATTCTGGTGAGCGCCTCTTACAGTGTCACGTAGCGACTAATTCATCATTGCAGATGGCTCAGCGGATCCCGGCGGCGCTCTAGCTTTCAGAGCGCCTGGTACTACCTGTTTTTTTTTTAATGAAATCAATGTGTGAGCTCTCCAAAAAACTTTTCAAAAAAGGGCAGATTTTTAATATTTTTATGCAGAATTGTCATTACAGGTCTGGCATTAAAGTATTGTCACTATGTTCTAAAAATGTAATTCCATATGTTTTCGGTTACTAGTGTGTAAACGTTAGAAAACAGACTTTAATCACACAGCGTCGGGCGCTATGTGCTCCAACAACCCAATTTTGAGCACCAGAGTTCTGTGAGTGTGAGCTGAGAGTCTTTCGAACTGAGCAGTTGCTCCCGTTCGCTCCATGCAGCTCTCTACTGTGGTTAAATGTGGTATAGGCGAGTGACGCTATTGCGCAGAACACTGCCTTGTGTACGCTGTGCCAAATAGGTAATGTGAATTTTAAATATAAACATTTGTACAATCTATATAATATGCCAAGCAGTGCTATAGAAATTTGGTATATTTTTTACTTTAATATTTTGAGGCTGTAGCCTGTTATGTATGTTGTTGTTGCGTTCTGTAGCGTAAACATAATATTTTGTGCGTTTCATAGCGTTCGTACCTTGCGAGCGGGGTCAAAGGTTTTGCTTTCTTTTTAAGCACTTCCGGTTTTCGACCTGTGTGGAGTAATGCCACCCCGACTTCTCCCCAGCTCCTTATTATCAGAATCTAATGCCCCCCCCCCCCGAATATGTTAATGTAATATAAAATATTTTTTAATGTTTTTTTTTATTTTTTTATAATTCTAGGATTTCTGCGTAAAGGAATTCGACTATGCCCTGAGTGCTAAGAGCAGCATAGTGGAGGAGGTGAGGGCCACCGTGTCCCGGCGCTTCAAGACGAAACTGACCCCCCGAGCCAGTATACAGAAGTGGTCTGATTTCAAGCGCCGGGACAATAAGGGCGTGTACCTCTATAAAGCCTACGCATCTAGTAAGTTCAACACACATACACTATTTTTACATATGTCCACATTAATCTGCTGATGTCTTACCATTTTTCCTTTTTTTATATTTCCCTCTCTACAAATAAGCGTGCTCCCCTGAGTAAACACAGGAAGGGTATCCTCCCCCACAGACATGTGGTTGGGTCGGATGAGTCTGCGGGGAAGGGTCCCTCTCGATGATCCCACATAGAGGACCCTGGGGAGGAAGGGGGTGACGCCCCAGTGGAGAGTGCTGCTGGGGTGAGGGCAGTGTGGAGCCTCAGCTCCTTACAATCGGACTCAGTGGAGTCCCAAACCCCCTGTGGCCACTCTCAAGTGGGGAGGAGGCAAGGGACTCCACCACACTCTCTGAAGGATCAGGGAGTTGAGGGAGGAGGGTGGCCCCTCTGGTTTGGGCTCTGCTGGGCCCAATGTGAGGAGTGGAGGCACCTCGCCTCCACCTCATAGCCCTCCCTGAGATCCAAGCAGCAGCTCATCCCCTGGTGAGTGGACTTCTTAGTTTGGCTTGGTATTTCCATTGTTACATTGTTATTACAATTTTTCTTTCCATTTCTAAATTTTTTTTCAGGGCATCATAGAGCTGGCACCTCCTTCACATATGCTGCAGATGTGACACTCGGGCATAGTCTAGGTAAGATTTGCTTTAGTTTGATTAAGTATATGCAAATATTGTTTTATGCCTTCATCATTTTATGAAACCTGATATGGTTGTGAAGTGGTCATGTGGCCACTATCACAGTAGCCTCTCTTCTGGTGTACCCCTACTTCTAAAGATTATGTGGTTTGATCATGTGTTTGCCAAAGTAGTATTGTTTTAGCTAACACATGGCCAAGTGTATATCCAAAATTATTCAATCTATCAAATACATTGTGAGGACTCTTTTCATTTAAAATACAATGTTCTCATGATTGCTTCTGTTGTGTTTTTTCTCATAACAGATGTTTCCACACAGACGGACCCAGTCCTAATTCTCCCCACCCCATATCCAGGACCCTCCAGCAGCATGGGCCCAAGCCACAGCTGCAATAGTGTGTACTGTGATTTGTTACATATGCATGTTTACAAGGTTATAGTATGTGTCCATGACCATGAACACGTTAGTGGCAGTCTACAGTTTACTTTGCAATCATCATTCATAATTGTGTGTAAGCATGCTAGTTTGGTGCCTCTGCTAATGTTACTTGACCCTACATGATAAAGGCAGCAGTTGTTTATGTGATGGGTTTTAATTCCTGCTACTATTGTAACTCTCCATTCACTAATTAGTAGATCCAATCATTATTTACATTTTAAAGGTGAATGTGTTTAGATCATTTTGGCTCAGGAGTAATTGACCACTACATGAAGTACATTCTTCCGGTGGTCAAGTAGGCCTTATTTGGTTAGGTAGTCTATGATGTTAGACTAGGGTGGATAATGTAGAATGGATACAAAGGTTTGTTTTTTTAGCCATCTATTATTTTTAAAGAGTTCCCTGATTTGTAAGGTTTATAAGATTTTGAATGAATAATCTTTAAACTAACAATTTTTTTAACTTTCATAGGTATATACTGTATATTTTGAGCGGCAGTACTAAATTTTGTCTCTACTTTCAAACAGCTTGCACACAGGAGCATCGCAGACTGTGGCAGTACGTCCGAAGATCTAGGAAAATGCTGCTGGAGATGAAGAATCAACAGGGTGGGGAAATTTTGCGTTGTCGCTGTGCGGCTATTCCAATTTATGCTCATGTTGGGCTTTTTATAAATATTTCAATAAATAATTTTAGTTTTTGACTTACATTTGTATTTTGTTTTTCTTTACATTACTAATGTCTGACTGTACACAAACACAAAAACACATCTGAAAAAATTCCGGAAAAAAATGCATAAAAAAAATAAGAAAAAAAATACAATGCATTAAAAAAACAGCAAAAAAGATTTTGTTTTTTTTCGAATAATACAATGTTTATAATCTTATCTTGCCAATGTTATCATTTTCTCTTTGATTTGTGGTGATAATGCTTGCTGCCACTGGACTGGACTGGACTGAGAGGTATAAATAGGCAACTCTGCAACTTACTGGTATATATACAGCATATATATAGTAATAAAGAAATTGAAAATACCTTAGCTTTGTCTCTAGGCATGCTAAAAAAAGGATTTATAATTATCTAAAGTGGTTTATGTTATGCCCTCTCTAGAGTTGAGCTCCAAATTGCCAAATGGGTTGAGTTTAATGTTCAGAAATCACCATGCAATAAAGAGAACTCAATTGGCTGTGCAAGCATTGAATAAAATGTAAAGCCACAGGGCTATCTCTGAGGTTGAGTGGAAACAGAAAAGACATCCTGACATCTATTAGTGTCTATTAACATCAAAGGAGGCCATGCTTTGTGTCCAGCACAGAGAGGACCTACAGTACTTTCTGTCTAGCATTGGGAGGCTTTGCTGTGTGTCCAGCCCAAAAGTAAAGTCCATCATAGTTATACATGTTGCAACTAAAATTCTCTAAAGATATTTGCAAGAGACCAATTTATTAAACCGGACCTTCAGCATGATTTAATGAAATGCTCAAACATAAGATATTCTCATTTTCAGGATGAAGGTCAGCTTTAAGCTGAACACGCATTGGAAGTTGGACTGAGATTAGATTTGAGGTACAAAAAATATCCCATAAGCATGTTATGATGTTTTGTTTGGACCATACATCTCAGTCAATATATCATATTCTATTGGCAAAGCATGTGCAGCTGAGGTTTAGGGGACTGTGTGGCTCCTATAGACTCCAGCAGCATAGTGGACCCATTCAATTGAAAATAATTTGCTCTCATATCCTGTATAAATTAACCTCACAGTACTATCCTTTGTGAAAAAGTGAAAATCAAACAAAGTCTGTGGTGTGGAGTAGTGTAATTTGTGTTTGGCAGTTTGCTGGTTAAAGAGGAACTTCGGAGGCCCTGGGATTCAAAAGACCCCACGGCCATCCAAGTTCCACTCCTTGGGGAAACCCAAATTGGAACGCCTTGCTGTGTGAATCCTCTCGGATGTCCCATTCCATTCACCTTCTCCTGAGGCCCCCCCCGCCGCGTCTCAGCGGCTGGGTACACCACAGCTATAAGCTGAGCAGGGGGATGCGGCCAGCGGTGTACTCGGCTCGGCTGCCTAGCCATTTGGTCAGTTTAGCCGCTGACAGAGCCGAAGGGAACCGAGTGAAATTGAGTACACCGATTGGATGAGCGGGCCACTGAGCCAATCAGCGTGCTCAGTTTCAGTCAAGCCTGCCCTGGGGGAAAGACAGGAAGGTGAGTGAATCGGGTGACCTGGTAGATACACACAATGGGGCATTCCAATTTGGGATGCCCCTCTGATAGCAACAACATAAGGGAAAGTGAGATTACTGTGTGTTGTTCCTTTTTAAGGTTTGATCAGTAAGAGTACTGGGTGGCGTCTTTCAGAAGAGGTCGTGATCCTAACCTCTACATTGGACCGCAGTGCAGTGCGAGCATGCCTTGTCTCAATGCTGATATGTTAAATCATCTTGATGTATTCCAGTGTAGGTTTATATAGCAAATAAACAGTTCACTAACTAACAGTTCACGATTACTGTTAAAATTGCCCAAAATAACCCAAAAACCAAAAAAAGGCAAAAATGTAGTTACTAAAACCAGAAACATTACACAATGAGCATACAAATAGTACATAGCACAAATATGCATCTACAAAAATGTATCCACATAATGTACTATAATGGTATTCTCGTGTAGCCATGTAGTGTGTGTGTGTTTTTTTTTTTTTTTTTTTTCTCCATAGTCAAAATACTCATAGACATTTTTTTCTCTTTCACACACTTAGCACATCAAATAGCTTAGGACTGCTTCAATAAAACTTTAAGAAAATAATTTCTTCCTTTTCATCCATAAATCAGGGATACTTTACTGATGTCCCAGTACAGGCAGCCTCTCCAGCTGTCCCTATAGGGTGGGCCACTGTCATCCTGGGCACCTAGATGGGAATGGTTATCCTTCTGGAAAAGACCAGGGCTTGTGGCATCGGTAAGTATAGAGGCTACAGAGTTTGTTGTCCCAGAGACTTATCCTCTTTCAGACTCCTATTTGGGCCATCTGGATCTAGGCCTTTTCAGGGTCAATCTGCTTTATTAAAGAGGAACTATCATGAAAAAATGGCCCAATGATAAAAATATGTTGGATGGCAGGAGGAGGGGTACACCCGGCATCAGGAAATATCCAGCCAGGCTGTTTTTTTTTTTTGTGTTTTTTAATGAAGACCAATTGGAGGACAGGTCCTGTCTCCCCTGACACACAAACATATTCAAACCTGGTACCCCTGAATTGTATTTCTATCAGGAGAAGAACACACAAGCTTGGCTGAAGAACTTGGTCAAGACTCACCTGTTCCTGTTTAGCTTCATTGGTTGTTGTCACTTCCACATTAAGTTTATAAAGTAGTAGATGAGGTGGCACCCAGGCAGCTTTGTTCTTACACCCTGATTGGAATTGCGCTGTGATAGATTAGTGTTTACGAGGAAACAGAGTTATGTGCTTTGCCTCTGCCCGCTACAAACCTCTTGGCACTGACACACAACATTAATAACAAATTTTATTTATATAGTGCCAACCTATTCATCAGCACTCTACAATGGGAGGGTTCAAGAGCAAACAGGGTAAAACATTACATAACAAAACAGGTAAACCAATAAGACAAAAATGAATGAGGGCCCTGCTTGCAAGCTTACAATCTAAGAGGAGAATGGGGTGGCAAAAAGGGTAATAAGTGCTTTGTACCATGGTCCAGCAATCTTCGCAAAAATAAAAGTATATACAAACTGCATGAGTCAGCCTCAAGCTGTTTTAGGGCTTTTTGGGAGTAAAAGGTGTAATGGATATTGCTTGATAAAGGATAAGAAACATAATGTAGAAGATGTATTAGAGATGGGTTACAGAAGTGTTAGATTAGCAGATTTAGTAGGCTTGAGTTGATGTAATTGCTGGGGGTAGGGCATTCCGTAGAATTGGGGAAGCTTGGGAGATGTGGGAGGTCTGGATTATGGTGGTCATAAGTTGTAAGTCATTTGCAGAGTGTAGAGCATTCTTTTTACTGTCAAACATCAATTTTTTTCACAGACAGGCATTGAGAGGCAAAGAATAACACCACTGTGCCCAGAGCAATGGGGGCTCAGATGTTCACGCGTTTCATTGCACGGCTTCAGGAGACAGGCACGTTAACAAGCCTCTTCTAATAACATGATGGAGGCAAAGCTGGAAGCTGATCCTACTGGCTACTTCTTGTCCCCGATTCCTTGTCGAACATCACGTCTCTGCTGCAAGCCTGAGCCAGAGAGTTTTCTGCAGTCCTGAGACATTTATCTCTACTGACATATTTCTCTGCTTAAAGGAGAGGCCTGATAAATACTCTATTGTGTCTGAACTGGTAACAAAACTTCAGAGGCTAAGCCTCCATTCCATTTACTAGACTAAAACTGCTTTATTTTCCTGTGGTGATTTATCTTTATAGTGGACCAAAATCCAGGACTTTGACTATCACAGGTTTTGGTAATTGACCCTGAGCGCACTCCAGTTCGGTATGCCCCGCTGTGTGAAACCTCCCCAAGTCACCCAGTAAAACTCAACTTTTCCTAGTTCTACGATGTATGCAAGAACTCTTGTCCAATCAGCGTGCTCGGCTACACAAAATCAGCCAAGACTTGACTGAGGGCCGAGTCTAAATGAAAGCAGCCGAGCTGGGCCTAGCTTGATGGCGGCTGCAATCCCGCTACCCTCTAACAGGGTGTGTGCCTGTGCTGGCCATTCACAAATGCTTGGTGTGGGCATGCGCCCGCCTAAGAGTATAGCTGATGGCGGCCGTGGCTTGTGCGTGTGCCATTGGATCAGAGAGTAAGTCATCTTTACAGGGGACTCGGGGGGGGGGTTCACACAGTTAGTCATCCCAAATCTGGATGCCCTGGAGGAGGAAATCAGGCAGCCTGGGGATTCCAGTCCCATTTTTGGTCCACTTTATCTTTTCCTAGGAGGAAGAAGACGTTGGCTATCCAAATAAGATCTGTGGTATTCAAAGGAAAATCCAAGCTTTTTGTAACTCCCCAGTCACCCATTCCCCTGTGCTAAGCCTGATTCAGGCAATAAAATAAAACAACTCACATGATCACTAAGATTCATCCCTGATGCCAGCAGGGCACGTAGTTCTGCTCGGCAGCGATGCGGCCTGGGAGCAGTGCGACCTGCACTAGTGTCTTCTGGCCCAGACCCATCATAATGTGTTTTTTTCTAAGCATGAACATCATCACAATTGCAGAGTGGATTATCCCTTTGGTGTTTGGTGGAAAAAAGCAGTTTGATCCTGAGCTGGCAACCCCCCCCCCCCCTTCCCTCCCAGAATGAAATAAGGATCTTTTAATAGTTTCCATTTTCACTGCATCCCTCTCTGACTGTGGTTTTTAGAATGATCTCCCTTTTACCTTGATCACATCCTTTCTATTGGTTCTGGTCAGGTCAGTTCTTCTTTTCTTCTTGTCCCTGCATCTCTGGTTTGTTCCTCCCTAATATGCAGCTAGGAGGTGGTAACCTAACTGTGGTTGGTAGGAACCCTGTAACACTTGTCCTATGGTGAGAAGAGACTTACTAAAACATATAGCACAAGCCAGAGTGATTAGCTTATCCTTTAACCATAAAACACTGTGCACAATATTAGGACGTGGGTAGATGCAATGACAGTGGTAGATGCCAGTCTCTAAAGAGGAGTAGAACAGCTTGCCACAATAGTAGGGTGGACTCATACCTGGGTTCTTCTGGTCATAGGAGTGGATGCTCAGCTTATCTTGTGGCAGAGTTTCTTACAGATCAACAGTGTGCTGTTTTTCCTCTACCCCTGTGTATTGGGTACTGCAGGGGGTATGGTTGCAGAAGTGCTATGTGTCATATTCCCAAGGTTTCAGAAGCATAGCTTCCCTGTTTGTGGTTCCATAAATAGCAGAGATTTTCTCATTGTTTTATGTCTGTAAGATCAAGTCTCTTCTTTTTCAAGTCACAGGCCATTCCACCCAGCCACATGATTTCCTTGGCCTTTTCATCACCGGTCCTCGACAAAGCAGATATGCAAAAGCTGTCTCATGGTTCTCAGTAAATACATTTCTTAATCATCTTGTAGAAGACACAGAACTGATCAATCAGACAATTTTCTGTGTTGTTATGCCATTTGGGGTATATTTCCTATCAACGCCACACAAGCTTCAAACCTTCAAGTGCCCGTTCAAGGCATCCTGTAGTTTTGCTTCATCGAGAGCTGATTTTACCAAGGTTTATTGTAAACAGATCCTGGTTCATCCTTGGTAATCCAGATGAGGACCACTGTGCTCTGGTCTCTGAGGATCACCCTATTCACCAAACACGACTCATGTGAGACAGCGACTGTGCCATGGAACATATGTGAGTTCCTTCCTAGTCACTCTGGTCAGTTCTCCCTATGCCACAGTGTGATATCTAGATAGTTTATCAGTGCCGTGTGCTGCTGTCATAACTACCAGCTTCCATAATTTCAAGTTCAAGCCCACCTCCAAGCCCTCTCCAGTGCCTCTGGATCATGTCTGGTTACAAAACTCCTTTGTTTGAACATGCCTTCTTCTCCCATTAGGAGGGTGACCTCTCCTAAAATAACTTCAGCAGCCTTGAGGCAGGAAGGTGGGGAGATAGTCTGGCTGGGGAAAATATGTGTTCCAGTTCTGTCAGTGGTTCACATTCTGAGGGTCAGGAACATGGCCATGGACTTTCTTAACAGACAGTAAGTGTGTCAGGGGAGCGAGGGCCCTGGAACAGGAGATATTGGCGATGATTTGCTATCGCTGGAGGGTGCTGGATTTGTATCTGTCTTGCGACACAATCAGAGTGGCAAAGTGGCAGCGAACACAGATGCAATCCTTGTGCCCTGGGGAGGGTGTCAGCTGTTATATCTAGTGCTTCCTATTCTGGCTTTTACAGCTTGGCTGTTAAAACTTCTGTCTCAAAGAAGGGTCCCTTTTCTGACTCACCAGATGGCAGTAATGTGAATCCTGTAGACAGCTTCACCTGGTCTGTGTGTG
Organism: Gastrophryne carolinensis; assembly: GCA_027917425.1. Taxonomy (NCBI): domain Eukaryota; kingdom Metazoa; phylum Chordata; class Amphibia; order Anura; family Microhylidae; genus Gastrophryne; species Gastrophryne carolinensis. Next base: position 66,954,532 of record CM051243.1, on the reverse strand, counting down.
TCTGTGATGGATGTGTTCTTATTCCATAAGGCTTGGCAGATAGCTTACTCGGCTGGTCATGAAGATACGTAGTTTCAGAGGCTTTATTTCAGTACAGAATCTTGCAATAAACACTTCTTACAGCAGGAATCTTGACATGTACGTCCAATACAGCAGGAAACTTGTGATGTAAACCCATCAACAACAGCAGCAGGTAAAAAGTCTGTAGAATGCAGGAGGGAGTAGTGTGTGTGCACTGCTTGGATGCAAACTAGAAAATGGCTGAGGGAGAGAGGAAGAGGGGAGGAGCTGCTTGCATCACAGCTAGGCTAAGGGACAAAGGCATTTAAAGACACACTGCTCAGCCTATGTAAATAAACACTATATCAAATGTTTACCCTGGTTAAAATGAAACACAAGTCTTGCGACACGACAGATCCTCCTATTTGTTCATTGAGGGCAAGGAAGTAGACTCGTGTCAGGGTGTACCATCAGTACAGTAGAGCTATATTTAGAAATGTAAAATACAGTGTTTCCCCCAAAAATAAGACAGGTCTTAAAATATTTTTTGCTCAAAAATAGGTGCTAGGGCTTATTTTAGGAGAACGTCTTATAGCTGTCTGTCAGCTGGCAAGATGGTGACGGCAGTACAGCAGCTCCAGTACATTACGTGCACAGAGCTGGCTGGCAGCGGGGGGATCAGAGGGATTCGGCCATGTGCCCGGCATGGCGTTCGGCTGGGGTAAAGCCAGCAAGATCAGACTTTTCCCCAACAGATAAGCTTACCTGTATGACTTGATGTGCCTCACCCATCTTTACAGCCACTCCCCTCCCTCTGCTGAAGCCCAGCAGCTGGATTATGAATGGTAACTAGGCTTATTTTAAGGATAGGGCTTATATTTTATGCATTGGCAAAAATGCTGAAAAATCTTACCAGGGCTTATCTCCAGGGTAGGTCTTAATTTCAGGGAAACAGGGTATCTGGGCAGTCAACCTGGTCAAATTCAGTTCCAATGATTTTTTTCCTACAGTTGTGTCTGTACTTATGATGGCATAATAGGAAGATAACTCAACCTGTTTGTGTGGCTGCTTCCTTTACCGAGAAAATAGAAAAGAATGTGCTGGGGGCTACAGGAAGGGGAAACTTAGTTCTTGGTGGTCATGCATAATGTTAATTATAAGGGAAGCAGGATTCATAGTCAATGGAAATACTGAACACCGATTTATTTGGAGCATAGTGATGTGGCATGAAGAACACAAACATAAAGGATCATTTGTATAGCATTATCTCAATCAACATAAGTCAGGCTGGTTTAATATCTGAGCACAAGCTGCCTATGCAATTTACATTCCATCCCCTCCAGGCAGTGAGAATCAGAATCTGTATCTCTGCCATGTCATGTCTCCAGCTTACCGTTATAGGCCACAGCCGCCTTATTGCTGATGACGCCTTCGAGCTTGGATAATTCTGAATGAATGTATGAATAATTGCTGAAAAGTCAATTTAAGGATGGGCAGATATGATAAGTCATGTTGAGGTGCTGCCAAATGGAGGAAACATACAAGTAACACTTGTTAAAGTTAAAAATCTTGTCTGCTTTTGTGTTCATGTCCATCTGCGGCCGTTGCAAAAGTATCATTCACCGTCACTGACACAGATAGGACTCATTTTGCCAATAGAACAGAAAGATACTTCTTACAGAAGAAAGTTGTCCCAGCATGGACCAGGTGATAATATCTGTTTATCAGTGGGGAGGGGTTTCGCCGTGACAGCAAGCCTGGCCCAGAAAAGCCAAGGCACCTGAGGGCAACCAGAGTGGGACCTGCTGTCAGGGCCAACCGTCCTCCCATCAATCCATCCAGAAAAATCACATTTTTTTTTTCTTTACTCACCTCTGATCCTCCGATGTCCCCGGCGATCCTGTCCCCATGAAGATCCGATGACAGAGGTGATCGGTGGAGTGTGCCCCTCCAACCCTCTCCCCGACGATCACATGGCACTACTGAGTTTCTTCTTGGGGGATCGGCTGTCCCCTGGGTGAAGGGAAGACTGGCCGGCTCGATCAAGAGGTCAGGTGAGTGTGGAAAGCCAGGCCCATAACTCAACTTACGTACTTGACAGTTAATGGCAGGGTGTATCCCCCGCCCACCTTGCAGCCATTGTGTGCCCGTGCCGCTCATTCAGAAAGGCCAGGTGTGTGCACGGCTAGAGCTGACCGGGGATGTGGCCAGGGTGTACAGATGTGGCAAGGGCTCCAGGAGAAGGTGAGAGAAACTGGAGATGGGGGAGGTTTCACACAGCGGGGCATCCCAATTTGGGATGCCCCAAGGGGTGAAACTTGAATGGCCCTGGAGTCTTTTAGACTCTAGGGCCTCCAATGTTCCTCTTTAAAGGGTTAAAGACTGGTAAGAAAGATAAGAATGTTTGGACTGGGGAAAACGTGTACATGGGTGAGTAATTGGCTTAATGATAGGAAACAGAGGGTGGTTATCAACTGTATGCACTCAGATTGAATCACTGGCACTAGCGGAGTATTGCATTGGATTAGTTGGCCCAGTCCTCTTTAAGATAATATATATATATATATATATATATATATATATATATATATATATAACAATGGGAATAGATTTAACAGTAAATTATTAATCTTTGCAGATGATAGTAAGCTGTGTAAAGTAAGTAACTCAAAATAGGAGAGCAGGCAGCTACAAACAGATTTAGATATATTGGAAGCAGGGGCAGTGAAATGGAAGAAGAAGTTTAATACTGATAAATATAAGGTTATACATATGACTAGGAGACATTTGTGCCATTATTAAAGACTAAATAAGTAAATGTAGGAAATTGAAAAGGACCTATTGGTTTTAGTTAATCATAAACTTAATTGTAGTGCCCAGTTCCAGGCAGCAGCTACCAAGGCAACCAGGATTATGGGTTCCTCAAGAGGAGCATAGGTGCCCATGACCAGAGCATCATTGTACCCCTCTATAAGTCACTGGTCAGACCCCCATATGTAATATTGTGTACAGTTCTGCCAGCTATTGCATAAGAAAGGCATATCAGAACTGGAGTGCATTCAAAGGAGGGCAACTAAATTAATTAAATAAATGGAATGCCCGGACTAGATGACCCTGGAAAATTGTCAAAGTTAGGTTTATTTCGTTTGGAAAAGAGATGCCCATGGTGGCCTTTGGGGTGTGTGAGCTGTGTGGTCACATTTCTTTTATTTCTTTCTTTTCACCTTCTCTAAAGTACATCTTCCTCTCTCTTTTCCACATTCATTCCTTCAACTTCCCTCTCTTTTCCACATTCCCTCCTCCCCTTCTTTCTTTTACAAATTCCTTCTTTCTCTCTCTCTCTTTTCCACATTTCTTTGTTCTCTCTCCTTTTTACATTCTCTCCTCCCCCTTTCCATTCTCCTTTTCTCTCTTTCCACATTCCCTCCTTCTCTTCTTTCCTTTTCCATAGTTCCGCCTTCTCTATCTCTCTTTTTTCCACATTCCCTCATTCTCTCTCTCCTTTCCACACTTCCAAATGCCCTTATTCTCTCCTTTCTTTCTTTTCCACATTCCCTCCTTCTCTCCCTCTCTCTCTCTCTCTCTCTCTCCTGCATTCCCACACTCCCTCCTCTACCGTTCTTTCTTTTCCACATTCCTTCCTTCTCCTTCTTTCTCTTGTCCACAATCCCTTCTTCTCCCTTTCCTCTCTTTTCCACATTCTTTTCTTCTCACTCTCTTTCCCAAATTCCCTCCTTCTTCTGTCCCTTTTCCACATTCCCCCCTTTCTTTCTTTTCCACATTCCTTCCCTCTCTCTCTTTTCCACATTCCCTCTTTCTCTCTCTTTTCCACATTCACTCCTTCTCCCCCTTTCTTTTTTCCACATTCCTGCCCTTTCTCTATCTCTTTTCAGCATTCCCTCATTCTCTCTCTCTCTTTTCCACATTACCTCCTTCTCTCCCTTTCTATCTTTTCCACATTCCTTCCTTCTCTCTCTCTCTCCTTTCCGCATTCCCTTGTTCTCTCTCTCTTTTCCACCTTTCCCTCCTTCTCCCCTTTTTTTCTTTTCCACATCCCTTCCTTCTCTCTCTTTATTTCCCACATTCTCTCATTTTCTCTCTCTTTTTTGTTTTCCACATTCCTTCCCTCCTTCTCTCTCTCATTCCCCTGTTCTCTCTTTTAGTACCATGTGAGTATGTGGCATGTTTATGCTCCTTTACATGTATGTTTTCTGCTTTCAGTGAAAGAGCCTTTACACAAGGAAGCTCCTACATCCATGTTGATTAGCTTAACAGCTAAAGTGCTTTCAAACCCCACACTGTATCTCACCTACCTCATTCTGGAGGTCCTGGCCCCCCCTTATTTAGAGGTCACTGTGAAGCTGCTGCAGCAGCATTTGGGACTTTGTGTGGATGATGGTGGATGCAGGATGTTTTTTTAGGACTCGGAGCATGTGCAGTACAGGCGTGAGAGTCCTACCACCATCTTGGAAAAGGGCAAAATTCCCTAAGCACAAACAAGACAGAGAGCCTAGTTTTGCGGAGGAGAAGCTTGGAAGAGCCCATTGGTCACATCACAGCCTGCTGTGGCTATAAATTAAGGGTTCAGGCGACTGTTGCTGCTTGCCGGGAACCCTGATGCTACTTCAATAGCGCGAGTACTTTCTCCGGTGGTGATGTTAAAATGCTATACCATGTGTCTAATTACTCATTTATGATCATCCTTTAGCATGGAGTCACCTGGCAATGCCGTAGGAAGGCGGAGTGCCCACGCAAGGTAGTAAGAGTCCTCCTTACTCACTTGTATTCTGTGTTTTCAGTGCCAGGTGAGAATTTGATGCAGGACTGTTGGTATCAACTGCAAAGACGCAGGATATGAGATCTCCCAAGCCTAAAGGGAGAAAACACCAAAGGATGGACATATCCAGATCTTCTTCCTCTAGAGATTTTGCAAGGAAGAAAAAGAGAGAGAGATCAAGATCCAGGAGGGATAGAAGGCCTAGCCAATGGTTGAGATTCCACTGAAGAAGCAGACACAGGCACAGCCAAGAGGACTTTATGCACACTGCAAGGCGTGAATACTGGATGTGCAAGAATGTTGTAATCACTGCAAAAACAGATTGTCCTGGTAGAAATCGACTCCAGGAAGAAGGAGAAGGGCAATTGCCCTGCCACTCCAACTTGTGGGGAAGCTACTTTTCCTTTCATGCTTGATCTAGGGAAGACTTATTAGGAAGGAGTGGAGCTCTGATGAAAAAACGCAAGCCTTCAAAAAATATAATAAACAGAGTCTACCCCTTAGTGATGTCAGATAGATATTAAAATGGCAGCGTTCGTAGGTGATGCAACCATCGATGCCTCCAAAGCAACAGTGAGAGCTATGCTGTCTGCATAACTGCAAAACGCTTGATGTGGCTAAGGGCATGATCAACAGACTCCGTATCGAAAATGATTTAGTAAAAGATGCCTTATGATGTGCCTCGCTTTTTGGGAATAAGATGGAAAGCGCAATCACCAGAGTCACTGGAGGCAAGTCGTGTTTCTTGCCGCAGGCTAAGAAGAAGGACCCTTCAGGTCAAGAGACTCAAGAGTTCCATTTAGTAGGTTCAGAGACTTCAAACAGACCAGACCATCTAGGCAGTGGTGATTGAATAGAAACGTGGTTCCACTGTGGGACATGCCCAGCAAAATCTTTTCTGACATCCAGCAGATCCAATTGGGGCAGTTGGGGCAACATTAAACCATTTCTACCCCACTTGGGCACAAGAAATCCAAGGCAATTGGGCCCTGTCCACAATGAAGGAGGGTCACAGATGGCATTTTTGAAAAAGATCTTCAAGAAGGCTTTAGTTCTGAGACAGTACATAGATATGCTGTTGCAGCAGCACTCAATAAAGATGGTGGCCCACACATGGAGGGGTTCTGGTCTGGTCTTACTCAAGAATCTTCCTGGTGCCCAAGAAGACGGGGGATCTCAGACCCATAATCGACCTAAAGAAACTCAAGAAGTGTAAAAGATGGAGGCCTTCCCAATAATCACTCAAGTCCTTCAGGGAAAGAATTGGATGATTACCATGGTCTTGAAGGATGCATACTTTCACATTCCTGTACACACTAAATTGTAGCGCTAAGATTTTCTGTGGGTGAGGAACATTATCAGTTCACAGCCCTGCCCTTTGGGCTGTGTACATCGCCAAGAATCTCCACAAAGCTCTTAGTACCCCTGGTCACGCTTCTAAGGACAAGAGGGCTAAGGTTGCTCCACTATCTGGACAACCTCCTATTGATAGCAGAAAGCAGGGAAAAGCTTCTTCAGCAAAGACAAATACTGATTCAAGATCTTCAGAGATTCGGCTGGTTAATAAACTGGGGAAAGAGCCAGCTACATCCCACACAAATCCTGATATACCTAGGACCAAGGATAAACACCTTAGAAGCAATCATCGCTCTTCCAGATGAAAAGGTGTTAAACATAAAAACAAAAATAAGAAAAAGATGTCAGCGAGAGGGTGCCTTCAGCTCCTGGGGTTCTTGGCCTCCTCAATTTCCATGGTCAATTGGGCACACTGGAACATGGGGAAATTTCAATAGGAGTTCCTGAAGAAATGGGAAGGGAGGTCTATTCATCGGAGGATAACACTGGACCCCCAGATCATGTCATCCCTACTGTAGTGGTTAGAAGACCAGAAACTGAAGAACCCTATCTAATTTCTTCTACCAGTAGAATGGATTGTAGTTACCTTGGACGCAAGTCAGTTCAGTTGTGGAGCAACTTCTAAGCACCTAACCATCAGAGGTCAGTGGACAGTTGACACTCGGAACACAGTGTCCAACCTGCAAAAGAGTAGAGCAGTAAGCTTTTGCCAGCAAGCAGTTTGCCCTGAATATTCGTCCAATAATGTTGCACTTGGACAACAAGGTGGCATGCTCTTATGTCAGAAGGCAAGGAGGTGCGGGGAATGATTTCCTAATGAGGGAGTTGGCCCTAATTACAACGTGATATCAGACCGGCTCTCGAGATGCACGACAGACGACAAAGAATGGTCCCTGAGTGAATCTGTATTCCTTCATCTAACAGGGATTTGGGCTCAACCCCAAATAGATTTCTTTGCATCTCCCTGGAACAACAAGACTCAAGCCTTCTTCTCGAGGTTTCCATGCCGGGAAGCATGCAGCACCGACACCCTTGCTCAACGATCGGATTTTTGTCTGGCCTACGTTTCCCCTCTAATCGTGTTGATAAGCAAGCTCCTCCTGAAACTGAAGCATTCAAGATCTTGCATTATAACAATCCTTCCCCATTTGCCCAAGCGCCCTTGGTTCCCGACCATCCTACAATTGAGTTATCAAGGTCTGATATTTTTAGAGCCCTTCCCTCTACATCTGACGCAGGAGCAGGAGATTCATCCATATCTGCAAAGATTAAATTTATTGGCATGGCTGCTGAAAGGAACAGGTTGACGAGATTGGGCTGTTCGGCAAATGCTTTTAATACCTTGCAAAGAGCCAGGAAACCTTCCACAAATAAGAAGTACTCGCAAGCCTGCAAATCCTTTGCTTCTTTTCTACAAGTGGAGCTGACAGCTCGTCTTATGGAGTCAAGGAGATCCTAGATTTTCTTCAGTCTGGCCTAAGGAAAGGTCTAGATCTCAGGACTTTGTAAGGTCAGATATAAGCAATCAATGCGATTGATGGAAAGAAATGGGCCTTGGACCCGCTGGTGATGCATTTTTATAAAGGCAGTCCTCAAGATCTGCTCTCCCAAGAGAGTGGTTAGTGGAATTTATCCTTGGTTTCAGAATTCCTTTTGAGATCTCCCTTCTTTCCACTAGAAGAGTGCTCATTATGCCAACTCTAAAAGCTATCTTATTAGTGGCCATCACTTCAACCTCTAGAGTTTCAGAGTTAAAATATTTGATATCCAGGGAACCCTACTTAAGAGTCTTCCCTATAGAGAGTTCAGCTAGACCCGTTAGGGAACTTCATCCCAAAGATTTACCAGTCTACATCTCACTTAAACAAGTAATTACATATTCCTACTTTTCTTGATGACACAGTGGAAGGCGCCACTCATCCCCTAGAAATGAGGGGGGGGGGGGGGGGCGCATAAGTAATATATCCAAAGAACACAATCCTTCAAGAGACAAGAAAACTTGTTTGTCATCCCTTTTGGGAGGAATAAGGGATCAATCGCGTCCACCAAAACGCTGGCTACGTGGATCATGCCGACCAATAAAAAGGCATACGAGGCAAAGGGACTCCAGTTCCCATCTGGCATTACTGTCCACTCTACTAGGGCAGTGTCAACCTCATGGGCAGCATATGCTCGTTCTTATCTTGAGAACATCTGTAAGGTAGCGTCCTGGTTATCTGCTGACACTTTTGTCAGACACTACTAGGTTGACTTATCCAGATTTATGATTCTTCAGTTTGGTCAAAGAGTTGTATTGCAGTGCAGTTAACTGTAATATGCTACAGAATGATTATAATTAAAGATTGTTAAGCACCCCCTCCCCCCGACTAAGCTTGCTATATCCCATAGTATGACGCCATGGAAGCACCAGGAAAATGAAAAATCATACTTTTTCTTTTCCTCTTTTCCTGGTGTATTCTATGACAGCATAAAACCCACCCTGGGTATTCCGACTATATATTAGGAATGTGAGATGGGGTGGGGCCAAACTTTTGTAAAGTAGGTACTCTTAGGGTTAAGGGTGGAGACTGTAGTATGCCGCCATGGAGTGCACCAGGAAAGGAAAACCTCTTAAATGTCAGAATGATTTTCCATTTTCTCTATCTTTCTCTATTCCACATTTCCTCAGTCTCCCCCTTTTTTCCTTTTCCTTATTCCTTTCACTGTCTTTTTCAGATTCCCTTCTTCTCTCCTTTCATTCATTTCCACATTCCCTCCTTCTCTTTCTTTCTTTTCTGCATTCCCTCCACCTTTCTTTCTTTTCCACATTCCTTTCTTCTCCTCTCTCTTTTCCACATTCCCTTCTTCCCCCCTTCCTTTCTTTTCCACATTCCCTCTTCTCTCTCTCTTTTCCAAATTCCCTCCTTCTCCTTTCTCTTTTCCACATTCCCTCCTTCTCCCCCTTTCTTTTTTTTCCACATTCTTTCCCTCTCTCTCTCTTTTTCTGCATTGCCTCTTTCTCTCTCATTTCCACATTCACTCTTCCTCTCCTTTTTTTTTTTTTTCGTCTTTTTCCCCCTCTCTCTATTCCGCATGCCTTCGTTTTCTCTCTCTCTTTTCCACATTCTTTCCTTTTCCCCTTTCTTTCCGACATTCCTTCCTTCTTTCTCACATGCCAACTCACTTTTGCTCTCTTTTTTCTATATCACCTTCTTCTCTCTAAATATTCCACATACACTTGTTGGCTCATTTTCCCACATTCCCTTTTTCTTTCTCTCTTAACCACAATTCCTCCTTCTTTCTTTCTTTCCCTCTCAATTTTTACGCATTCCATCCTACTCTTTTTTCCTATCCACAATCACTCATTCTTTCTCACTGTTTCACATTGCCTCTTTTTCCACATCCTCTTTTTTTTCTCCATCTCCCTTTCTTCACATTTCTTCATTCTTTCGCTCTCTCTTCCTCTCTTTTTCCACATTTCCTTCTACACAATTTTTTCCACATTCCCTCATTCTCTCCCTCTTTTCCTCATTCCCTCCTTCTTTCTCTCTCCCTCCCTCTCTTGTCCACATACCCCATTATCTTTTCTTTTTTTCTTATTCCCTGCTTCCCGCTCCCTCTTACACACTCCCTAGATCTCTTTCTCCCACTCTCTCTTTTCTACATCTCCTTCTTTCAATCTTTTCCATACTCTCGTTTCCTCTTTTTCTTTTCCACATGTCTTGTGTTTATCTCTTTTCTGCCTTACTACAGTCTTTCATTGTTTCCCATTCCTGCTTTATTCTTCTCTTTCTCCTTGGGGGAGGAGGGGGCAGGAAACAGCTGTACACACATGCAGCAGTCACAAATCCTGCGTGCCTTGCTGCTGTGTTTTGCAGCAATGCCATAAAGGGGATCCCTGAGGTAAAGCTCCATCTAATGGAGGTCAGGAAACAGCTGCACATGCAAATATGGTCATGCAAGGTGTGAGGTCACACATGGCACTATCCTAACCTCTCTGTAAGGCGGTGCCAGGAGCTCTCAACTGAAATATCAGGGCTCTCTCCTTTTTTTTGTCTCATTTCAACTTCCTTATTTTTACCTTCCCTTCGTCTCTTTTCCAGTTATTTTCTTTCTTTCTTTCCCTGCAATCCTGTTTTTCACTATTTTTCACCTTGTCTAGCCCTAATCAACTCTTTCTTTCTTTTTCTTCCTATCTCTTCTTCTTTCTTTCTCTTTCTCTCTCTCTGTTTCTTTTTCTTTATCTTTTCCCTCTCTCTATCTCTCTCTTCTCCATATTTTCACTGTTGCTCACTTTCCATTATGTGTGTGTGTGTGTGTGTCTCTAGGGGGCAACATCCTGAAATCTTGTACAGGATGACACTTAGGCCCTTATTTAACAAGGGATAGCGACAGGTAGCGACAGGTGAGCGGCCGGTAATGACGGGCCCCGCCACGAGAACGCTGGCTCCCCACCACAATCACACATTTATCAAGCCGATCCTGCTTAGCGACTGAGATAGCGCCATATAGCGACTCATTCATCATTATTCCAGCCTCAGCCCACAGCGCCAGCGTCCGACCTTGAACAGCGACAGGTATGACCTCTCGCTACCTGGCGCTCTCCAATGCATTTCAATGGAACAATCTTTAAATATTAATAATTAATTGTTATTGTTTTTTTTTTTTTTGTTTTGTTTTTTTTTTAAATGTGAAAATTTCTGTGACCACTTTTGCCATTTAATTTTTTTTAAGGCAGAAAAAAAATAAAAATTGTACAGAATTGATATTACAGGTCTGATATTATTGTATTCATATTACTAAATTATTTAAAATATTTTTTTTTTTTTGGTTTCCAAAAATATGGTGGTTTGGGGGTTAAAAAACTACTTTTAACACATCGCCGCCAGCGCTCTGGGGTTTAAACATGCATTTTACAGCGCGAGAATTTTTTGAGCGTGATTTTTTGATGAATATGGTGGATGCCGGTCGCTCTGACCAGTCGCTATCATGCGCACCCATACATCGCGGAACCTGTCAAATAGCGACTCGGAACCTTGTATTCAACATTACGCCACACCGACTGAGTCACTGTCAACAACCGAACAACGGGCAAGCACAGCGACTACTAGCGGGCGCTGTGAAAATACCGCTACAGTCGCTCAACTGTCGCTACATGTCGCTATTAATAAATCAGCCTCCCCGTCAGCATCGGGCACTGTGACAGCGGCATAGTAGACATGATAGTAGGGTTGTTCTTTTACTTGACGTCTAACGCTGGACCTTTTCTTTAATGTTTGAGGAGGTGTAGGGCTTATACATGTGTTCTGCATAGGTCTATTGGGATAAACTTGGGAGTTGTTATCAGTAATTAGTAATCAGTAAGGAGACATTTCTGAGTTTTGCAGTTCTTCTGAAGCAGAGTATGGCTTATCCATGCATGGTAAGAAAGAACTTGTGATTCAGTTCTTAGTACTGTGATGATGACCCATTTCCATGAACCGAACGACCGTTTGTTAAGCGAGCAAACGAACATACAACTGGTCGGATGCAGAAGATTTGTTGGCTAAATATTTGTTACAGCGATCATATTTAAAATTGTGATTAAGATAGTTTTCAAGGTCTTTGTTTAATCAGTCATAGAGAGGCTGCATGGGGAAAGTCTAGCTTGGCAACAAGTGACAAGCTCAGGGCTCAGGCTGTGCACATCAGGTGGAGGGACCAGTGAAAATGTTATTAATAATAATTTCAGGCAGTTGGAAAAATTGATTTGGGTGCTTGGCAAAATTGATTCAGCAGGTTAATATTGATTTTGTAAGTAGGGCAAATTATATTGGCAGTAAAGCATAATTCTTTTTTATAATACTACATTTACAATAACCTTTTAAATATCTGCTCTTTTTTAAGTTGGAGGGCCCATTATGACTTTTGCTATGGTGGCCTGTGAAACCTATGTACACCTCTGATTGTAGCATATGTAATAACTATTTTACGTTTTTTCATTCAGGGATTATCCAATAAAGTAAAGTTAGTGAAACACTGTTCTATAGAAACAGGGGGAATATTAGAAATAGGCCCTTATTTAAGAAGGGATAGCGTCAGGTAGCGCCTGGTTAATGAGAGGTAGCGACTGATAGCGACTGGTGAACGCCGGACACGGCACGCAATTACACATTTTTCAAGCAGAATCTGTTGAGCGACTGGAATAGCGCCATGTAGCGTCTGATTCATCATTTTCACAGCCTCAGCGAACAGCGCCAGCGTTCAGCCTTGCACAGCGCCGAGGAATGACCTCTCGCTACCTGTCGCTCTCTCTCACACATTTCAATGGACGATCCTTTTCACCTCTTTAAACGGGTTTTTTTTTTTTTTAAACACAAATAATTCTGTGACCTCTTCTGGCATTGAAAAAGCAGTTTTTTTCATAATTTTTTCATTTTTTAAATATTTCCTCAAAAAGAATTTACAGGTCTGGCATTAAAGTGTTCATGTTACAATGTTGCTACAATGTAATTCCATATGTTTTCGCTTTGTTACTAGTTGATAGATGCTTGAAAACAGACTTTAAACACACCGCCTCCTGCGCTCTGGGCTTCAAACAACTATTTTTCAGCGCCAGAGATTTTTGCAGCTGTTTTTTTCCCTGAATATGGTGTGAGTCGGTCGCTATGAGCAGTCGCTACCATGCGCTCCCATACAGCGCTGTACTGGTCAAATAGCGACTCCTCACAATGTATTCACCATTACTGAACAGCGACTGAGTCGCTATAAACTAGCGACTCACGGCCGAGCACTGCGACTACTAGCGGGCGCTCTGAAAATGCCTGTAACAGACGCTCATCTGTCGCTACCTGGCGTTAGTGATGAATCAGCCTGCCAGTAATGTGCAGGATCGGTGTGTCCAGTTGGAAATGTTTATCCCAGCTGCCTGTTATGTAATATACCTAAGGTGGAAGCTTCTATATAGGTAATCAAGTGAGGGTATGACATGCAAAATATTGTGTGTCTATATGTACAATGTATCATTTTGTGCATGTGTCTGGTGAAGGTTGTAAAAAAATAGCCCAGTCCCAGTGAACACTTTTTTGGAGAAGAAAAATGTCTTGTAGTTGGTTTTAACAGATCAGTTATATTGATGTTTTAGCTCCAGCCTTTCAGATGCAGTGCGTACAGTTACATAACCTAGTGCATCCCCGTTACAGGAACAAGGCAACCATACTGTGTGAATTTTCATAGTAGCCCTATGGTGTGTAGCAACACCAGGTATGGGAAGGGTCAGAACTGCCATTACTAACCCACAGACTGTGGCTTCAAGCAGCTACAATGGTACTTCCATTTGTGCAAAGCCATATTGATAAATACAGGGTTTAAGGGGATTGGGAAATATGATGAATGATGTTCAAGATTGTTGATTTTATCAAATAAATATTGTATTATAATTAATATATTATATTAATAATATTATTATATATTTATTTATCACCATCTTCTTCCCTATAGCTGTACACAGTCATAATTCCAGGTAGGGAAAACACACAGTACATAGACTATTACAAACAAGATGTTACAAAGTTAAAAGCACATTCTATGAAATCAGGATACGATAGAGAGAGAGCCTCCGAGTTTATGATCTATTCTAAAGGATAATATAATAGAAATAAAATAAACAATGAAAAGCAATGAAAATATAAATTGCTCAAGATGGCAAGTACATTGTTAGGCAAGCACACAATAATAACAAGTCTGTTAAAGAAATCCCACACCAATCCCTTTTATGCGACTACAGTGCTGCTGATCTGGTGGGAGGCATCCCGAATGGAGGTTCCCCCTGACAAACACAAAAACTGGGACCCTGTAACTCACACATTCTGCACTTCTCTTCTGGGTACCAACTCACACGACCACTAGCAGCCAATTGCTTTACCTGGTGGGACCATGGCAATTGGCTACCAGCAGATATTTGGGTCTGGGACTGGCCATTGATGGATCCATAAAGAGGTATGTTTTTTTAGGGTCCTGGTTTTGGGCTTGTGGGTAAGCATCACCAGTTAGGATACAAACAGTCTCACAACGTAGCCTGGAACCCTGCATTCTAATACTCAACACTAACTTCTGGTCTCCCTGCGTGCCATACTACCATGAGCAGCCAATCAGACTCTAGTAGTGGAAATTGAGGAACAAAGGGGCATCCCAAATGGTTATGCCCTTGTTCTATTAGTGCAAGGTCACCTCCATTACAACAATTAGGTACCTGCCCCACCCCAGACAGTAACAAACACAACATCTTACCAAACATTTTATACTTGCACACCTCAAATTTATGTCAGTACTTCAATGCTTCATGGTCAGGAGTATTTGTGGTGCTCATGATGCTTAGTAAATGTTGACTGGTGTAAACTCATACTAGGAACCAATATACTACAACAATATAATACTTAGATGATGAGAGGGTTAAACTGGGCGGTAAATTGGTTCCCAGGCCCTGAATAATAATGTTTGTATAATTTTGTATAAATAATATTGATGGAGCTGCTCCCACCCCCTTTGCTCAGTTTGAATTGCCATGAGCACACACAGGGAGGGATTCAGCCACCATGGATCTCTCCCTGTGGAGTGTTCTAAATGGAGGCTGGCAGCTTCCCAGGTGAGTAGCTCTGGCTGCATTGCATGTCCCAACTTTGGGGACTCAAAAATAAGAGTAGGGACCACACTAAACACAGAGTGCCTTGCCGGGGCAGTGTGGCTTCCACATGTATCTGCAGATATGTGCAACCAAATCTCTGTCTTTCCACATAGCTAGACATGTTTGGTGCTTAATATTTAGATGATGAGAGGGTTAAACTGGGCAGTAAATTGGTTCCCAGGCCCTGAATAATAATGTTGATAATTTTGTATAAATAATATTGATGGAGCTGCTCCCACCCCCTTTGCTCAGGAAACAATATATGTTGTTTCAGGGCTTGCATCCCTTAGCCCTGCAGCTCCCATCACAGGGGGCAGCACAACATGAGGTGACACTTTATTTTTTATAATTACTCTGGCAATATAGCTTAGATTTGAAAAAGAATGAGAACATTGACATGTGGAGCACTACACAATGGGACTACTATTGAGTGTGTCTGGACAATGACTTTAAATTCTGTAACTCCAACCAGTCTCCTTGGAGGAGAACATTAAAGCATCCACTCTTCTTCTTATTAGGAAAGTAAAGCAAAATCTATAGATGAGAAGTAAAAATCAATCCTCATCTCCTCTCGATATTTTCCCTATTCATATTAAAATAGACTCCACCCACCCACTGGAAGGAAAGGAAGCAGAGGTGTATCACTTGCAGCCACCATACATTGTTGCTGCATTCTGATCCTCCTCTAAGGGAGGAACTCACGGGGCTTCAATGCTTTGAGGCCAACTGGCTGGGTTAGGACCCAGCAGACAGCCCACCTCACCCAGAGCCTGTGCTTAAATTTGCTTATCCCTCATCTAATAAACCCACTCCCCCCCCCCCCCCGGTCAACCTCCCTAACCCCAACAAGGGGTGAACTGGCCATAGGGAGACCCAGGAGAATTCCACACTGCTTAGGGGCAAGTTGGGCTGCTGCTTGTTACACCTCTAATTCCTTCCTTCCTAGTTTCATTTTCAGTCCCCCTGTACCCTCCAAACCAAGATTTCCCAGCCCCGGTTTTATCCCAATGCTATAGCCTCAGATTCATTGATGTTGAGGGACCATACCAACTCCTGTCATACTATCCGGCCCCACAATACTAAAGCTTCAGTACTCTCGAGTTGGCAGTATCCACCCCTGCCATGTTATCCAGCTCCACAATACTAATGCTTCAGTACTCTTGACCAGTCCCTGTAATGCTATAGCCTCAGACCTGGAGGGCACTCAGTGGGTGTTTTTCTGGTAATGGACTGGTGGGTCAACAAAATCTCGGGCTAATATTTGACCCCAGTCTGCCACTGAACCTAACCAATGTACCCCTATGCTATTGCCTCTGCAGCATGGCTGTGGGGGGCTATAGTATCTGCCTTTAAAATACTAAATCTTCAGTAGCATCCCTTAAAGTGTTCCATATCCAACCCTGCACAGAGCTTTAGCTGCGGAGCACACTCATTCCCCGGTTGGGAGCACATAAGCCCAGGAGTAATATCCCGGGCTTATTATTGGCCCTGGTTAGCCCCTGTCTTTCACTAATACTATGCAGGTTGTGAAGAAATTAACCCTTGAGTTCCTATCTAGTAGACCACTTCAGTTACCCCTGATTAAATCTTAAATCTGATCTTCATCCTTACATTTGAATGCTAGGTCTACTGCTGCTGGACAGTCTCTCCTGTTTCATGAATTTACACTGATACTACTTTTCCCAATAGTTAACTTTGTATCCTGCTCCATTTGTGAGTCAACCCCAGAGTTTGAGCTTGCAGCATTTTGCACATCTCTGCTTGATAGGAGAAAAACCTTGATAGGAGATCCCACACAGTTTCTAGCCAGCTATTACATTTCTAGCTGTATTCCCCCATGAGTGATAGGCTGCTATTTACAACCCTAATACCCCTATCCATCCTTATAAAACATTGAAGTTAAATGAAGGTGCTATACAGATGATTATCCGTGACCAGGTAAATACACAAATCAGGTCAGTGCCAGAGCTCCTAGGCAGCTTTATTTCTGATTTAACCTAGTCTTCATTTAATGGCACTGCTTACACCTTGAGAAGGAAGACAGCAAACTCCCAGACTATCCAAAGACAATTGTGCTTAGCTCTTCCTAAATGCCATTACATTGTCTGCACCCATTACTCCCCTTATCCCTATAAACACACCTCTGTTTGCCATCGGAACCCTGGCTGATGGATAGTTCCTTGGCAGTTTTTTCAGCGAATGCATTCACACGGCTGCTTTATAGATGAAGTACAGTAGTGTTCCTTTCAGCACCTTGGCTGGACAGCTCCGGTTTCTGAGTATTAGCTCTCCCAAAAATCCCACAAAACTAAATTTCACTGTGCTGCTCATACCATTTCTCCAGCTATCAATTAGTTTGAGCAGGACAGCTTGCGTTGCAATCGCTACAGATGCTAAACTTTAGTAAAACCTCTGTTTTTAGCATTGATTTTGTAGGAACTCATGAAACTCTTGAATAAAACTCATGCGTATGTTTGTGAAGGTTCTTGCTCATCTGTCATGAAAGCCAGGCAGCTGGATTTACTGTATTTGAAGATCTAACTGGCTCTATCACAGCTGTGGGGTGACTAACAAAATGATGTATATAACTATATATATAAATTATTGTGCAGTATTATATGATCGGACAATGCTAAGATCAACCACATGCAACAACCCAAGACATTTTTTAGAGCTCACTCTGACAGGGGCACTTTTCAGTGGGGCACATGAACACTTAGAGCACGCTCAGTAATGTCTTGTTATCTATCACAGGGATGATGCTGATCTCCAGATGCCGGTTACCAAGCAACCACATCAAAAACACAATAAAAATCGAGGTACCACCTGGACAGACTGAGTTTGGAGCCAGCAGAAGCCCTACAGAGCTGCAATTAACTCGCTGCTAGATTAAAAGGTCCCTCACTTACCTTCAATGCAACAGATCCTCCAGAGTCCTGAATGGGTGAGGTCCCCTTTAGTCTTCTTGGGCTGGGTCTGGGGGTCATCCATGGTGAAGTTGGTCCCGTTGCAGATGTGAGCCCGGGAGTAGAGCCAGTAGTCTGTGCCAATGGCAATGGTCATCAAGCTAAAGGCTGCAAAAGCCCCCACAGTGGTCAGCAGCATCTGGATCCCACGATCACACCAGCCCATGGTGCTTCATATTCTAGCAGCCCAGGCTGGAGGTGGAGCGAGACAGCGCAACAGGAACTGTGTGTCCCTTGGGAGCCAAGCCACAGACAATGCCTCCATCCACAGCAGATACAGACAAAGGAAAGCAACTGGGCATGGGTCCCTCTTCTCCTCAACTCAGGAATAGCTAAACAGCTGTCCTCCTGTGTGTTCAGCGCACAGGCTGTACATGGAGGCTGATCTCTGCACATTAGGGGAGCACATATGACAGAGTCTGTGTCTTCTCATTAGAGCTTCTCCTAATGTTAACTCATTGTGGGGTCGAATCCTTTTTCATTGGACACTCCCCTGCTAGCATCCCCTCCTATCAGAGAGGGTTATGCAAATGGACATATGGGGTAGTGGACGGATGAGACCCCCAGGGAAGACTACATAGAGGAAAACAACACAACCCCCCTGCACCTCCCTCCAGTAGCCGGATAAAACACTGATGGTTAAATGGCAAGGAGCACAGTGCCATCTTTTCATGTGATTGTCACAAGTGCCATTCATTCATACATGCTACACGTGAGCCTCATATGAGGGGGCCACATGTGCATTCTGTGCCATCACATGACCTAAAAGTTAAATAATTGGTGTCACATGCACTTTATGACAAGCGAACCACATGTTGGGTGAAAGCTTTTTTAACACTACATATATGCCATGCAGGCTAGCTCAGTACAATCATATTTTATATTCATATTTGTATTATTCATTTAAATTTCATTCATTTAAATTTACACTTTCATTGCTGTATCTAAACAGCACTTGCAGAGAAGATCAACCCCCCCCAACACAAAAGGAGCATGACTTAGTCCACAACTTGATATAGTGTGACTTGCACACATCTCTTTCCGGCATCTCTTGGGTTAAATCAGTATCTCCTATTTAACCCCCTTACTACCCTGCAGAGATAGTCAGCAGCTGATTAGCCAACAAGACGCAGATATCATTGTAGATCCAATCTCTTTGTTTGCAGGGATTTGCACTTAGGGGATGGGGGGAGGGTGATGGTGTCATGAACACGCTCAGGCTTTCTGGTTGGAGAGCAGGAGGGAGCTGAGGGGTGCGTTATGATTTAGACAAAAAGCTACAGCTTTGCTTCATTTCACAGAGCTGCGCTGTGATATGTTAGGGTGGGGGGTGGTAAAAGGCTTACGCTTAGTAAGCAGTGCTATGGCGGCAGAACAAAGGTGGGGTTAGAGAGTGGCATGTAGCGACTTTTATGTTCGATTGCAATGTAAGTAAGATGTATCAAGGTTTCTCAAAGAAAGCCTGTTAACAAGAATTTAGGAGCTACCATTGTTCACTTTTCCATGCAAGTAAAGAACTGCAACTGGAGGAGCAGCAGGCCAGTCTGGGGGTCCAAAGAAATTGTAATATACTATACAATTTTTAAAGCTCTGTCACCTATTTTATTGGTTATACTGTTTTTACAGAATTTATTTTTTATCAAATAATGACAATACATCATGGTGATGTAAAGGAAAACTCCTCTTCCAAAGAAACTTTTTTTATGTTCTCAAGTTGCTAAGCTGATATTTTTGTTTATTTCACCTCATTTTGGCAAATGTGTGTTTTCACTGTCTGCAATCTGTTGCTATTAGCAACCGTAAACCAGGCCTCTACACCAAGATCTGAAAGAAGAGAGAAGTGAGCTAACATACATGCTGCATGGTTGCCAATAGCAAAAAATTGGAGGTACTGAAAACTGCTTCCATAAAACACATATTTGCTTAAAAAAAAAAAAAAAAAAAATGTAAGCGCAGCACCGTGATGACATCATTTTGGCACAAAAATGGTACACTGCAAGTAAAAAGATTTTTTTCTTTCTATTTGCTCCTCCCGGACATGACCACTAATTGAAGCCTGATGTTCATGTCAGGTTGATGCCCCCTCCCTAGTGGTAGGCTAGAATGAAGCCCCAGCACACTCCAATACAATGCACGCAGCATGCTTGCATCACTGAGCCCTGCCACTCTCATCACATGAGGTGAAGCTTTATTATTTCTGGCAATATAGCTTGTTTTCAAAAAAGGAAAAAATGAGAACATTGCCATGTGTAGCCATTACACAATAGGAAAACGTTTGAGTGTGCAATGAACAATTATATTTAAGCAGCACAAAACCAATTTTGCTGACCTCCATGGCCCCCACCCACCCTTGCTAGTGCACCTCAGGCAATGCAGCTTGGCTCGGTGGTGGCCGCATCCCCGGTATCCCAGTAGTCTGGAGAGTGCTCCCGGTCAGCTTTAGGTTAAGCCACGCCCTGTGCAAGCTTTCAGGATGGTACTCCCCACACCAGAGAAGTAGCTAGGCTTTCTGACACCCGGGGCAAAGATTCGAAATGGTGCCCCCTTTGGCACCCCCCTGACCTTCTGCACCCGGGGCAAGTGCCCCCCCTGCTCCCCCCTAGCTAAGACATGAAAGGAAAGGAAAACAGAAAAAAACTGAGACAGGAAAGAGACTGGGAACACATGAAAAAATGTGGTGGCAGGAATACGAGAAAATGGGGGTTAAAGGGGACAATAGAAAAGGAGAGATGGAGAGAACAAGAGAAAAAAAGAGAGGCATAGAGGAACAAAAGAAAAAGAGAGTCATAGAGAACAAGAGAGAGTAATGGGGAGAACAAGTGCGATGAAGAGAACAGGAGAAAAATATATAGAGAAAAAAATAATGGGGATAGAGAGAACAATAGAAAAAGAGAGAAATGGAAATAACTAGAGAGATGGAGAGAAAGAGTGAACAATGGAAATATAGAGACGGAGAGTCTCAAAAAAAGGAGAGAGAGAGAGCAAGAAAGAAATGGATCTGGACCTTGGAAGCCCTGGGGCAGGTTAGCGGCCAGCCTTGCAATTGTTTAGAGTCCATGGCCGGTGAACATGACTATTAAGCTCCTTTAACATTTCTGGTTGCCCCTTGACAATCAGTCACAGTTGATTGGACATGCCCACTTCATTCCCTGCAATGTGAGGAGTGTGCCAGGCCTTAGTACATTATTAGTCACTGAGGCCAAACTGTGCTGTGATAGGAGCTGGTACTATATAATGTCCTGGGGGGGCATCTGTCTGTGGTCAGCTAAATGACTGTGGTCAGCTAAATAGGAAGTGCAGCTAAACCTTGACAAGCAAATATAAAACATGTAAATTGTCCCTGCACTATTGCTAAAAAAACAACCTTGTCTTTTGAAGCTAACCAAGCCTAGGGGGGGGGGGGGGGTCCCTGGGCTTACAGGCAGCTGGAGTAGATGGGTACCACCCTGGCTCCTACCTGGCTCCTACCTCAAATGCACTCCTTTGTTTTGGCATGACAATATTTCCAAAAAATTGATTTTCCAGGCTAAGTTTAAAAACATTTTCTGATTGTTTGCTTAGCTGTCATGCAGAGGATTCGTCCTGTTGGGTTGCCAGCCACATTTCTGTAGCCCAGCTCCTTTTTTTTATTCACGGCCACAACTTTTTGAAAGGTGGACCTATACCAAGAAGCAGGGAAAAGTCATCTAAGCAGAGCAGGGAACAGCTATCCTCACTTGCACACAAACGCATCGCTGTGTTCCACACATTCTGGTGCATAAGGGGATGAGATAGGTTCGCCTCTCAATGCTTAATAAGGTGGTCATAAATGAACAAATAAAATGCAGAGGTTAGGCTACAGGTAATGGGCTAAGTCTTAAAACAACAACAGGGAATGGTAAGCTCAAAAGCCCCTAGCAGTGTAAAAAACGCACAAGCTTGTAAAGTTTTTATTCTTAGTACAGTACGTCCTGCTCCAGATAAGAATCATTACACTTGGGTATTACTCCGCCAGATGGTGCTGGACTGCAGAGGCCGCGAAATTGGCTCCTCCCGGCCCCTCAAATATCCGGGACCTCCCACAAATCCCCAGAATTTCTCTGCAGTCTGGACTGCGAAGGACAAGAAGATGGCTATCTCTTCTCGCAGGTGAGCGGGGCTTTTAGCCTGCGGCCCTGTAGGACTATTCCCACCCGTTCCATTTTTAATGTGCCTCCCAGCCTTGGTTGCGCTGGTCCGGGTGATGGTAGGCAACACTGCTGTCAGGTGCTTAGGAGCCGCAATCCCCCACCAAAGGGTAGGCGTTATAGGCATATGGTGAGCCTCTATGGGATGCCCCTCCCGCCCCTTGCCCCTGTCTATCGGTGGCCCTATTTTAAGTGGCCGCTGCCCTCCCTCGCTCTCCCTTGTAGCTCTCGGGGGGGGGGGGGGGGGTGTATATGACTTGGTGCTTCACTGTGCTTCTGGTTGCACTGGTTGCATTTTTTGAATATGCCGCCGAGCGCGCTTCCACTGTGTACCACGGTTGGCGGCGGCATTACCTCAGGCGCTGGTGCGCTGTTATTCCAAGTATGTCACACACCCCGCTTCCACTATTCATGACATATGGGTTATGGTCCAGTAGAGGGCGAACTTCTGCAGAGATGAAAGCAAAAAAGAAGCCCCTCCCGATCCATAAATACCTGGGACCTCCCACACATTCCCCAGTTCCTTCTCTGCAGGACGGCGAGCAAGTCAGAAGATGTATGCTGCTCTTCCTTTGCAGGTAAGCCAGGCTTGCACCCGGCCATTTTTTGACCTATTTCCGCCCGGACCTTTATATTGTAAGTCCCTTAACTAGCCTCCCAGCCTCGGCTGCAGGTCCGGGTGAGGGTAGGAATCACCTTAATAGGTGTTCAGGGAGCCATGCTCCCCCGTGAGACCCCATATTAAGGGGTAGGCGGAATCCGGGTTGGTGATCCTGGTTTGGGATGCCCTGTCCATATATATATATATATATATATATATATATATATATATATATTTATTTATAATATATATTTATGTGTATATCCCTTACACCCATGGTGCGGGATCTCCCCCCTTCCGGGTCCCCTCGTAGCCCTCCGGGGGGGGGTCTTCCTGCTCAGCTTTTCACTCTTTATACTGTGTGTGTGTGATATAGTGTGCTTGTGGTGTGCACAGATCGCATTTTTTGTTATACGCCGAGGGGAGCTTCTTCCCCTCAGGCTGCGGCGTCGAGGGGGCGGGGCCGGGCGCTCGGGCGCTGCTGCGGCCTGCCCCCTCCTGTTGGCCCTTTTTTGCGGAACCCAGCCTATAGCTGGGTACCGCGCTGCTGGTTGTGAGGGAAGGGAGGCGGGGCCAGGCGGGGCCCGTGATCCGTGCTGGCCCGTCCTTCCTTCTCCCTCTCTCTCTCTCTCTCTCTCGGGAGTGCTGTGCTGCTGGCTGCCATCTTGTGTGACACGTGAGTGCCCTCCTGGGGCCCCGCTTTTTCATCATTATTCAGCATAATTGTGTTCCCTTCAGCTGGGGGCAGCGCAGGTCACACTGTGTGATTAACTATTTGTTGGTTATTTTGCTCTTTATCTGTGTGTGTGCGCATGTGTTTATGACCACTGCTTGTGTCTTTCAGGAGGACTCCATGCTACCTGCTTAAAAGGGGGTTCTCCCGGTCCTAGGGTCCCTAGAGTAAATTGGGCACCCCAAAAATCCTCCCACTTGGGACTTAAAGGGGCATCCCGGGTTGCTTATCAGCGTAATTCCCTCTGGTCATTGCGACTACCTTTAAAAATCACCATATGCAAGTCCGCCATGTCCATGACCTCTCCGATTAGTGACCTTATATGGCTCACTCCGAAGGCTAGAAATGTGGGGGACAACCCGATTATGGTTCACTCTCTTCGGCTGTGGGACGACATTAAATTTTCAGGTGGGTTGGCCTCTCCACATATGCCTTTAATGCCGCTGTGGGGCAATCCATTATTTACCCCCGGAAGTACTGATCCACTTAGGTTCAGTAGGTGGCGTAACTCGGGGATTCTACACGTGTCCGATTGTTGTCACGGCTCCGACATAGCCTCCTTCCAACACCTTAGGGATAAGTTTGGTCTCTCGCCAAAGGACTTTTTTGGATATCTCCAAGTACATCATTTCGTAAAATCCATAGTGAAAAACGCCCCAAACCTTGAAGACTATACCGGCTTTGAACGCCGATGTATACGCAATCCGAGAGACAAAGGCGCTATTGCTAGTTTATACCGCTCACTCTGCAAGAACTTAGATGGTGCCACCGAAATGTATAGGAAAAAATGGGAATCCGAATTGGGAGAAGAAAGGGCCCCTGAAGTCTGGGATAGGATGTGGCGGGCATCATTTGGTAAAAGAGCCTCAGTACAAGCTATAGAAGTTAACGTGAAGGTAGCTCTGCGCTGGTATTTAGTCCCTACGCAATTAGCGCACGTGTCGGTGGGGGCACAGAACAAATGTTTTCGCGGCTGCGACACGTCAGGCTCGAATAGCCATATCTGGTGGAGTTGCGAGGTCTCCAGAAACTACTGGGATAAGATTCAAACCTTACTATGTAAGATTGTTAGCACAAATATTACCTTAGATCCCTGGGTTGCATTGTTAAATGAACCTCTAGCAGGAACATCGGTTAGACAGAGACAATTGATGTACCATGTCTTTACCTGTGCTAAGCTAGTCATCGCCAAGGCATGGAAGACCCCCTCACTAAGTTTTGAGGAATTCAAAAACAGGGTTAATAGCACATTAACTATGGAAAAATTATCAGCTATCCACGAAGACAGACTGGAGGAGTTCTGAGAGGTGTGGGCTCCTTGGATCAGGGAAGTTTTTCCCAACACCTTCGACTGGGATCTTTTGAGTATTTAGGCACCGGTTAACTTTAAAATGCTATGCTAGATATCAGACCCTTACCCTTCCTTCCTCCCCTACTACCCTTCCCTCTCTCCTCTCACCTCCTTCTTTTTACTTTACAGCTGAGCTCTTCTTGCGGCTCCGTGGCTTGATCTATACTTGATGTACTTCAGTCAATATATTCAGGAAGCGCTCAAGCCAACGAGTTGTTTTAGGTTTGGTGCAAGCCTTGTGATGCGGGCCGGATCGTTTCCTGAATATCAGACCTGATGTGATAATTACTTTAAGCAAGAGCAGACGCTCTGATTCAGTCTAATAACCTTTATCATAGCTACCCTTGTGGCAATGTCTTGGAATGTTTAACTTCCTCGTTGTATTTTTGCAAAATCTTGTAAGTACCATTTTTTTTTCCTTGATATTTCTGTGAATTTCAATAAAAATCATTGAAACGAAAAAAATCACCATATGATATGGAGGCTCCACAGGATACCGGGCTCGGGCTCCCTTCGGGACAATCCCGGCTGTGTGTGGGTTGTGGGGTACCCCTTGCGGGGGAAAATGTACTAATTTGCATACCATGTGCGCAACAGGCTATAACGCGGCAGTCAGGATCCCAGGCGTCTGGGTCAGTGCTGCCCGTCTCATCTCCCACCCCACCCCGCATTATCTGTACCCCAGTTGACACTGTCATTAGTGGGGAGTCGCACTCTGATGTATGTGCCAGGCTGGCCAACCTAGAGAAAATTATTTCTAGCTCAGTGGGCAGAAATGCCCCTGCTAAGAAAAGGCATCTGTCACCGTCTACGCCGGTACGTGATTTTGATGATTATGACTCCCCTTACTGGTCTGATTATTCCCCTCTTGAGGAGGGGGAATTGTTTGGGGAATCCGAGACTGAAGAACTGCAGTTCCTTGATTCTGATGCTGGGCAGGTGCTGGGGGATGCTGTGGATACCCCCATCTCTTAGAGGTTCTGGATATTTCCCCTCCAGCGGAGGCCTCTCCAAAGAAGGAGGAATTCTTTGGCTCATCTAAGCCCCGCTTGGAGTTCCCAAATCAGGATCATTTTGATAGCATGATTCTTAGAGAATGGGAGAAACCGAGTCGGCTTCCCGGTGTTCCGCAGGGATGGGATAGGAAGTATCCCTTCCCGGTGGACGCGGTGAGACGATGGTCTTCCCCTCCTGAGGTCGATGCGCCCATCGTAGGATTGTCCAACACCTCCATAGTACATACTCCTGACGCCACTACCCTTAAGGATGGCGAGGATAAGCGCATTGATCAGATGGCATGCCATGCCTTTGCCAGTGTGGGTTCAGCCTTGCGGCCTGTTTGTCCTTCTACACTCGTGGCTGTGGCTACCAGGTCTGAGGTTAGGGACATGTTAAAAGGGTCCCAACTCAACCCGGCCAGTGCTGAATTCACAGCCCTTAAGAGGTGTGAATTGTTCATGAACTTTGTGTTGGCGGCTGTGGATGACACTATTATCATGTGTAGTAGAACCTCGGCTCTGCTGGTGGCCATGCGTCGATCGGTATGGGTACGCCAGTGGGCGGCTGACATAGCGGCCAAGAAATCACTCACAGCACTGCCCTTCCTGGGTATGCGGCTGTTTGGTGACAAATTGGATTCTGTGGAAAGGTGGGAAGCTGCCTCAGCGTAAGAAGCAGTGTCGCTCCTTTTGGGGGGGCAAGCTCCTTCAATCCTTCATTTCGTGGTGCCAGAGTGGGCAGAGATCTTTCCTACTCTAGCTTCAGAGGTGATTCCTGGAACAGAGGCAGTGGACGCGCCCGTCCGGCCTCTACCTGGGGTTCCAAGCCCAAGCCCGCTGCCAAGCCAGCTCAGCAACGAGGAGGCGCCCTCACCCTTACTGGTGGGGGGACGGCTGCGGCTCTTCTTCCAGGTCTGGGCCCAGGAGTGGATATTGGAAGTGGTCTCGTCTGGGTACAAACTGGAGTTCGAGTACCGGCCCCCTCCCAGATTCCTAAGGTCTCAGGTGCCATCGGATCCTCGGGTGGCACAGGGGCTCCTGTTGGCTGTAAAGAATCTCCTGGACATGGCGGTCATATGCCCGGTGCCTCTTTCAGAGAGAGGCCGGGGCTATTATTCCAACCTCTTCACGGTTCCCAAAAAGGATGGCTCCATAAGACCCATTCTGGATTTAAAGCTTCTCAACAGGTTCATCAGAACCAAGAAGTTCCGCATGGAGACTCTGCGCTTAGCCATCGGTTCCCTTCGTCAGGGGGATTTCATGACGTCCATAGACATCAAGGATGCTTACCTTCATGTACCAATTTTCCCAGCACAGTTTGTGGCCCTCCCATTCGGGCCAGGCGGAGTTGGACACCAGGACGGTGGTGGCGACGCTGGAAAGGTTCGGATGGGTGGTCAACCACCCCAAGTCTTCTCTCTCCCCATCAAGGGAGATCTCTTTTCTGGGCATGAATCTGGATACCAGTCAGGCCAGAGTGTTCCTACCTCAGCCAAAGGTGCAGAGGGTTCAGGATCTGATACGTGTTCTCCTGACCAATCCTCGCCCTTCTATCCGGCTAGGGTTGACTCTGGTAGGTTTGATGGTGGCCTCCTTCGAGGCAGTACCTTTGCTCAGTTCCACATGAGGTCGCTTCAACTCCATCTATTGCTGAAATGGGACAGATGTCCACAGTCCTTGGATCAGTCTTTTCTGATGTCTCCCAGGGTTCGGCAGTCCCTTCAGTGGTGGCTGGAACCAAGCAATCTGATGAGGGGCAGATCCTTTCTGGCCCCTTGTTGGGAGACGGTGGTGAATGCCAGCCTGTTGGGCTGGGGAGGTTTCTGGAAGGATCATCAGTTCCAGGGGTTGTGGGGTCCTCAGGAGGCTCACAACCCCATCAATGTCTTGGAGCTCAGAGCTATCTGTTTGGTTCTGTCACGTCTGACATTCCACCTACAGGGCTTACCGGTTCAGGTTCAATCAGACAATCGATCTGCGGTAGCTTACATCAATCACCAAGGAGGGACTCGCAGCAGGAGTGCCCTCAGGGAAGTCTCTCTGATTCTGACATGGGCGGAGAGCAATGTTCCTTGCATTTCGGCAGTGTACATTCCGGGAGTGGAGAACACGGAGGCGGACTCCCTGAGCAGGGGATTCTCTCGGGAATGGTCTCTCAACCACAGGGTATTTCGGGCCCTGTGTCACAAGTGGGGGACTCCGGAGGTGGATCTCTTTGCCTCTCGGCACAATCACAAGCTCCCAACCTTTGTATCTCTGTCTCAGGATCCTCTGGCCCTGGCAGTGGATGCCTTGTCCCTTGCCTGGAGGGATCTGAGGTTTCTGTACCTGTTTCCCCCCGTCTCCATGGTAGGCAAGGTAGTGCGCAAGCTGGCTTTAGAGGGGGCACCAGCAATTCTCGTGGCCCCAAGGTGGCCAAGACAGGTTTGGTTCGCAGACGTCGTAAGACTGGCGGTAGATCAGTACAGGCTGCCCCTGTTTCCGGATCTGATTTCTCGGGGTCAGCTACATTACCCCAATTTACAAACGCTTGCTTTGACGGCGTGGCTGCTGAAACCTTCATCCTGAGGGAGGAAGGTTTGTCGGAGGCGGTTATTCAGATTAAAGCTAGGAAGAGGTCTTCCTCTACCATTTACTATAGGACTTGGCGGTCCTATATTGACTGGTGTGAGGCTAGGGCCTTACCTTGCAGGGTGTTTTCGATTCCTAGGATTTTGGAGTTTCTACAACACGGTCTGGATCTGGGGTTCCAGCTCAGTACTGCCCTGGCTGTCTTTTTTTCAAAGGTCCTTTGCTTTGCATCATCTGGTCAAGACTTTTTTCCAAGGGGTCACTCATGTTCGGCCCCCTAGAAAGCCTTTGGTTCCCGTTTGGCACCTAAATTTGGTTCTCTCGGCCCTCCAGGGGCCTCCTTTTGAGCCGATGCAGGATTTGGCACTTTCTGTACTCACTCAAAAGGTGGCCTTTTTGGTGGCTATTACTTCTATTCGGCGTGTCTCTGAGTTGGCAGATCTGTCTATTCAGGACCCTTACTTTGAGAGGCATCAGGACAAGGTGGTTTTTCGCTTTTAACCAGATTTCCTTCCTAAGGTGGTTTCCGCTTTCCATCTCAATCAGGATGTAGTTCTCCCTTCCTTGTGTCCTAGGCCTAGCAATGGCAAGGAGAAGGTTTTGCATATGACGGACGCCTTGTTTGTGGTGCCCTCCGGGCCCAGGAAAGGTTTGGCGCCAGCCAAGTCTACCATTAGTAAATGGATACGTCAGGCCATTGTTGGGGCCTATTCCGCTAAGGGTATGGTTCCTCCTTTTAAGATCACTGCTCATTCTACTTGTGCTGTTGGGGCTTCCTGGGCCTTTCAGCACCAGGCTTCTGTTGAACAAGTTTGTAAGGCTGCTACTTGGTCTTCCGTTCATACTTTTTCCAAGTTTTATAAGGTTGATGTGCGGGCCTCAGCGGATGCTGTTTTTGGCCGCAAGGTTCTGCAAGCTGCAGTGGTTTAAATTGGTGCATTTTTTGCTGTATTTGGATCCCCACCCATGACGGACACTACTATTGGATGTCCCATATGTCATGAATAGTGAAAGCGGGGTGTGTGACATACTTGTAATAATACCATTTAGTGATTACTCACCTGTAAAATGGGTTCACCATATAAAGGATCCAGAATACCAAAGGGTGGGATGAAGCGGGGTGTGTGACATACTTATAATACCCATTTTACAGGTGAGTAATCACAAAATAGTATTATTGGCTGCTTGTCACGTGTGCTACTTCGTGCTCTCCGGGGATGTCTCCACGGCCCGCCCCTCGAGGTATACCCGGCGACATTTTTATCTGGATTTGGCTGCTGTGTGGCTGGCATCTACCTACCACAGTCCGTGAGTGCCCTCGCGGGCGGCTTTATTTACCCTATGTCATTATACATGTCACTTATGGGGTTCTCTTCGCTTATGTCTTTCAGACGG
Organism: Gastrophryne carolinensis; assembly: GCA_027917425.1. Classification (NCBI taxonomy): domain Eukaryota; kingdom Metazoa; phylum Chordata; class Amphibia; order Anura; family Microhylidae; genus Gastrophryne; species Gastrophryne carolinensis. Next base: position 66,924,977 of record CM051243.1, on the reverse strand, counting down.
GTTATTGGTTTCTCCCGGCCCTACTCCCTCTATAGTTATTAAACTTGTGAGGCCTAGTGTGTAAATTACTCCCACTTCCCTAGCGGTCTATTGGGGCATCCCGGGTTGCTTTTATAGCGTGAATCCCTACCGGCCTATTGTGCCGCTGTAATCACCATATGGAGGCGTCTCAGGATAATGTGCTTGGGGTTCCTTCGGGACAAGCCCCGCTGTGTGTAGCTTGTGGGGTGTCCCGTACTAGTGCTGACAATGTGCGGGTCTGTATACCTTGTGCCCAGCAGGTGCTTGCGCTGCAGCCTGGTTTACCAGTAGCTGGGCCTGCGCCACGTATGGCATCACCTACTCCCCCAAGCTCGAATTTGACTCCCATTGAGTTGCATACCAGTGGGGATTCTCAGCCTGATGTGTCTTCCAGACTTGCTAGTGTTGAGAAGTTGCTTGCTAATACCTTGGCGCGTAAGGCCTCTGCTAAGAAGCGGCACTTGACGCCTGATGTCACTCTTTTCCCTATGGAGGCTGATGAGTTCTTGGAACTGTCTGGTTATACCCCTTTGGAAGAAGGGGAGTTATTCTCTGACTCGGAGTCATCTGATGAGAGGCCCAGGGGGCATGATGATTCTGGCTCTGACCCCTGGGCTCCAGATGATACTGATAAGCTGTTGGCTCAGATTTTTGAGGTACTGTCTATCTCTTCCCCGGTTGCGGCCCCCAGACAGCAGGGGGAATTGTTTCATACTGCTAAGCCAGGGTTAGAATTTCCTGAGCAAGCCCATTTTAATAATCTCGTGCTCAAGCAATGGGAGTGTCCCAGCAGGCTTCCTGGAGTCCCTAAGAGTTGGGATAAGAGGTATCCCTTTTCTGCTGATGTTGTGAAGTGTTGGTCATCCCCTCCGGAGGTGGATGCTCCGGTCCTAGGGTTATCTAACACCTCTGTCATGCATTCCCCTGACTCTACTACGCTGCGGGATGGTGAGGACCGGCGTATTGATCAAATGGCGTCCCATGCCTTTGCCCTGTGTGGGGATGGCGCTGCGCCCGGTCTGTGCCTCTGCCATTGCAGCTGTGGCTATTAGGACCCTGCTTAGAAGTGTCCTAGAGGGTGCTCCTGATGATGTGTCTAGTGAGGAGTTTAATGCACTCTCTTGTTGTGAGGTTTTTGTGACTTATGTCCTCTCTGCCTTGGATCATACCATTAGGATGTGTGGCAGAGCCTCTGCCCTTGTGGTGGCTATACGCCTCTCTGTTTGGCTGCGCCAGTGGGCTGCTGACAACACTGCCAAGAAAGCTCTCACTGGTTTTCCTTTCAGGACTACGCCTGTTTGGGGACGGCCTGGACCTGTTTGCTAAGGGAGGCAGGTTACCCCAGCGCAGGCGGCAGTCTCGGCCCTTTCGGGGGCAGGGCTCCTTTACTTTCCCCTACTGTGGAGCCAGACAGGGGAGGGGGTCTCCCTTACCGGTCCCGAGGAGATTTCTGGGGTAGGGGCAGAGGACGTGGACGCCCTGGCTCATCCTGGGGCTCCAAGCCTAAGTCTTCTCCCAAGCCCCCTCAGGCATGAAGGGGCGCCCTCACCCATCCAGGTGGGGGGACGGCTTCAGCATTTTGCTCACGTCTGGAGGCTTCATGTCTCAGACCGGTGGGTTCAGGAGGTAGTGTCCTCCTCATCAGATCCCGGATCTCTCAGGACCCTATGTCAGCTCAGGCTCTAGTTCTGGCGGTGCAAAGCCTTCTGGAGCTGGGGGTCATCTGTCAGGTCCCCTTACTAGAAAGGGGCAAGGGATTCAACTCCAACCTTTTCACCATGCCCAAAAGAGATGGGTCAGTCAGGCCCATCCTGGACTTGAAGATCCTCAACAAATTTGTCAGGTGCAGGCGCTTTCGCATGGAAACTTTGCGCTCTGCCATCAGTTCCCTACGTCCAGGACTTCATGACCTCTGTGGACATCAAGGATGCTTACCTTCATATTCCTGTTTTTCCAGGCCATCAAATATTCCTCAGGTTCGCTCTGGAGGATCAGCACTACCAATTTGTGGCATTGCCCTTTGGTCTCACTTCAGCTCCCAGAGTGTTCACCAAGGTGCTGTCTCTGCTCAGGTCTCAGGGCATTCGCATGCTGCCCTATTTGGACGACATTCTCATCACTTCTCATTCCCTCCAACAGGCAGAGCTGGATGCTCGGCTAGTAGTGTCCACTCTGGAGTCATTTGGCTGGGTGATCAACCATCCCAAATCTTCCCTGTCTCCCTCCTTGGTGACACCCTTCCTGGGAATGAATCTGGATACAGTTCAGGCAAGGATTTTTCTTCCTCAGCAGAAGGTGGACAGTCTGCTAGCGCAGGTTCAGTTCCTGCTATCTTGCCCTCATCCCTCCATCAGGCAGGGAATGCAGCTGGTGGGCCTGATGGTGTCGTGCTTCAAGGCGGTCCGTTATGCCCAGTTTCACATGAGGCCTCTGCAACTCCACCTCTTGTCAGTATGGGACAAGGATCCTGCATCCCTGGACCAGGTCCTTGTTCTGTCCCCCCTAGTCAGGCGGTCCCTCTCGTGGTGGCTGGACTCCAGGAACCTGTTGGTGGGCAGATCCTTTCTGGCCCCCTGCTGGGAGACGGTCACCACGGATGCCAGTCTGACAGGTTGGGGGGGGGGGCTTCTGGAAGTCCCTGCAGTTCCAAGGGCGGTGGGGCTCTCAGGAGGCCCACACACCTATCAACATTCTGGAACTGAGGGTGATCAGGTTGGTTCTGGCTCACTTGACCGGCCTGTTCAGGTACGCTCGGACAACCAAACAGCGGTTTCCTACATCAATCATCAGGGAGGGACCCGGAGCAAGGGGGCCCTCAAGGAAGTGTCTCTGATCCTGGCCTGGGCGGAGGACAATGTTCCCTGCATATCAGCTGTGTACATTCCGGGGGTGGAGAATCTGCAGGCAGACTCTCTGAGCAGGGGGACCTCTCGCCTGGGAGAATGGTCCCTCTTTGACAGGGTGTTTCAATCTCTGTGTCACCGTTGGGGCCAACTAGATGTGGATCTGTTTGCGTCCCGTCACAATCACAAGCTCCCGGCCTTTGTGTCCCAGGCCCAGGATCCTCTGGCCTTGGCCACGGATGCCATAGCAATGTCTTGGCAGGACTTTCAGTTCCTGTATGTCTTTCCCCCATTCCCCCTGTTGGGCAGGGTTCTGTGCAAGATAGCTCAGGAGGGGGTGCCAGCTATACTGGTGGCCCCCAGGTGGCCAAGAAGAGTGTGGTTCGCAGACGTGGTGCAGTTGGCAGTAGATCAGTATGCTCTGCCCAGGGTGCCAGACCTGCTCACTCAGGGCTCACTACGCCATCCCAATTTACAAACTCTGGCTTTGACAGCCTGGCTGCTGAAACCTCCATCTTGATGGAGAAGGGTCTGTCTGCCTCTGTTGTTAATACCATGATAAAGGCTAGGAAGAAGTCTTTTTCTTCCATTTACTATAGGGTTTGGTGTGCCTACATTGACTGGTGTGAGTCTAAGTCTCTTCCCTGTTGTGTGTTCTCTATTCCCAGTATCTTGGAGTTCCTGCAGCATGGGTTGGAGTTGGGGCTCCAACTCCGTACACTGAAAGGTCATGTCTCTGCCCTGGCTGTTTTCTTCCAGAGGTCCTTTGCCCAGCATTCTCTGATCAGGACTTTTTTCCAGGGGGTTACTCATTTGCGTCCCCCACGTAAGCCTATGCTGCCTGTTTGGGATTTGAACTTGGTCTTGTCTGCCTTGCAGGGTGTTCCCTTTGAACCTGTGCAGGAGGCTGCCCTGGCCATTCTTACTCTCAAGGTTGCCTTTTTGGTGGCTATCACCTCTGTTAGGCGTGTGTCTGAGTTGGTGGCGCTTTCCATCCAGCCCTCCTACTTTGAGAGACACCAGGGCAAGGTGGTGTTTCGCTTCAAGCCAGATTTTCTGCCTAAGGTCGTGTCTGCCTTTCATCTGAATCAGGACATTGTTCTTCCTTCCTTGTGCCCTAATCCTAGTAACGCTAAGGAGAGGGTCTTGCATTCCTTGGATGTGGTTAGGTGTCTGAAGTACTATCTGGTGGCTACTTCACCATTCAGAAAAACTGATGCTCTTTTTGTGGTCCTTCTGGTCCTAGGAAGGGTCTGGCTCCTGCTAAATCTACTATCAGCAAATGGGTCCGTCAGGCTGTGATTCAGGCCTACTCTGCTAAGGGGAAGAATCCTCCCTTCCACCTTACTGCTCATTCTACTTGTGCTATTGGTGCCTCTTGGGCTTTTCAGCACCAGGCTTCTGTTGATCAAGTTTGCACGGCCGCTACTTGGACTTCTGTTCATTTTTTTTCAAAGTTTTACAAGGTTGATGTTAGGGCCTCAGCTGCTACTGCTTTTAGCCGCAAGGTTCTGCAGGCGGCAGTGGTCTGACCTGTCTGTTGTTAACTTTGGGGATCCCACCCTACTTTATGGACACTGCTATTGGATGTCCCAAGTGTAATGATTCTTATCTGGAGCAGGACGTACTGTATACTAAGAATAATACAATTCTGTGATTACTCACCTGTAGAATTGTTATTATACAGTACGTCCTGCTCCACCCCACCCTTGGTTTTGCTTTATCCTAGGATCCCCTGTATGGCGATTGTTATCATTGTTATAGTTACTGGTTGGTTCTGTTTTCTCTCTCCCGGCTTCTCGTTAACTGCTTTTCAATGCTGGTGATTTGTGGGAGGTCCCGGGTATTTGAGGGGCCGGGAGGAGCCAATTTTGCGGTCTCTGCAGTCCAGCGCCATCTGGCGGAGTAATACCCAAGTGTAATGATTCTTATCTGGAGCAGGACGTACTGTATACTCATAATAACAATTCTACAGGTGAGTAATCACAGAATTGTATTTTCCTCTCTCCTCATTTTATCTAAAATGCTTATATGGATTTTTAGTATTAGGTTATTTTCACAAGATACAACTCATTTAACCCTTTAACTGCCAAGCCTACCTGACCACTTGTTGTCACCACTGGTTGCAAATAATTTTTCAAGCATTTTGCACTATATAGGTTTATCTGTGATTTTTGCAGGAATTTCCACAAACATTATATACTGTTTTTTTTCAGCAGAGTTTGGGCTTTAACATAAAATGTATTGTTTGTAGCTTGCTTTCTCAATATTTTTAGAAATTTGGGGAAAAAAAACAATTTTAATAATGTGTTGCATTCTTTTTTTAATGAACTTACCAGTTCGCAAAAAGTAAAAAATAACACACACACGTTAAAAAGTTCTTTATTATTATTCCCCTGCCCCAACCCCCCTACTTACCTTCGTCCATTCCTGGGTTCTGTCCTACCCCATCCAATCGGCGAGGAGTTTGTCCTCTACCCCACTTCCGCCACTCATCAGCTCATTCGCCAGTATTAAAACTGCACAAAGGGCAGAGGACATCCGGGGAATGAGTATACCCCCGGGACCTGGACAGAGGTGATCTTCTTTTTTGGCCCTGATTGAGGGGAAATGGCAGATACATAGATTCTAGGTGGCTGCAGTACCTAAAAGAACCTGAGCACTTTATAATAAAGAGTACCTTGCCTACTTGTCGCACTTGCTGGGGGCCAGAGGCATAACTAAATGTGTCAGGGCCCTGGTGCGAACATTAAATAGGCCCTGCCATATAGGGCCCCTTTTCCTGCTATTTTAACTCAAATGCATACAACAAAATAACTAAAGACTAAAATAGCCAAGGCAAGCCAAGTGAGCATGAATAAATAAGGGGGAACAGAAACAATTATGGGGCCAATTGATCTTTTGGGCCCCAGTGCAGTCACACCCCCTATAGTTACACTGCCTATAGATCCGCTCTCTATAGTTAGGCGGAACAAAACCCAGGAATTTGACTTTCCCGGGTTCTGTTCTCCACCCCCAGGGCATTCCACTTTGTGAAACCCCCCATTTGCATAAAAACATACTTTTTTCTGCAGATGAGTCAGGGCCACTGTTTATGGTGCATGGCAAAAGACAGGCCTTTCATTCCTCCATATTGGGCTCAGTCATGGGGAGGGGGCACTGCCTTCTGCTACGGAAAAGTACAGCAAAATATATGGGTATGGGACAGCAGCAGCACCTTAGGACGAGTGAGGGGGCAGAATCTTATCTTCCTGCCCTGAGCGCTATTTTGTCTAGAAACAGCCCGTTGCCACCCCAGCCTATCTGAATGGTTGGGGCCGGAGCACACTCACAACTCCAGGGATGCTGCCTAGTGTCTTTCTGTGCAGCTGTTCCACAGAAACGGGACAGCAGCGTTGGACCGCGGGCAAGGTTTCTCTTTGTACTGCCGCAGAAGACCATTTCTGTAAAAGCGGGGAAAGGCTCGAACCTGGGGGGGATTGTATCCTATTCAAGTGTGCAGCTCTAGGTTCAGAGGACTATCTTGCAATCACTGCCATCCACTCAAGTTCAAGGCTGAAGTGAAGACTAACTAAGCATACATTGCAGTTGTATCTTTTGGCAACAATACAAATCAAAACATGATGGGAGTAAAAGTTACACAGTTGTCCAACCAGATGTTTTCCGGAAACTCTACCTCTGGACTACAAGTTGGATGTTTGTGCCACTTCATGGAAAGTACAAAATCCTTTGTTAACCCTTTAAGTATATTCTAAGTATAAAGCACGTCCTGTTCCAGAAGATATTCCTTACTCTTGGGTTATACATACAGACAGAAAAGTGGCTCCTCCCGGCCCCATATATACCAGGGACCTCCCACAAATTCCCCAGTTCTTCTCTGCAGTCTGGGCTGCGATGACTAAAAGATGGCTCACTCTACTTGCAGGTGAGCGGGGCTATTAGCCTGCGACCCTGTAGGACTATTCCCACCCGTTTCCTTTTACTGCCTCCCAGCTTAGGCTGCACTGGTTCGGATGAAGGTAGGCAGCAGGTGCTGTCAGGTGCTAAGGAGCGATGCTCCAACCGCAGTCCCCCACCAAAGGGTAGGCGGTACAGGCCCATGGTGAGCCTTATGGGATGCCCCTCCCACGTTTTATGCCCCTCGCCCCCTGTCCCCGCAGTTGGCTCCCTTTAGGCTGGCCGTCACTTCCCCTTCGCTCTCCTTGGTAGATCCCTTGAATGGTTGCACTGATTTCTTTTGCCGCCGCACGCTTGTACTCCGCTCCACGGTCAGCGGCGACATTGCCTCAGGCACTGCTGCGCCATCATTGACTGGCTTTGTCATGTGGGCGCGTTTTGCGGCTGACGCGTTCTGCATCACTGTCTCCGCGGCCCGCCCCTCGAGGTATATGCGGGCACCATTTTACTTCCCTGCTGCGTGTGTCTGGCGTCTCCCTATCGCGGCCCGTACGTGCCCCTGCGGGCTGATTTATTTCGTATTTTCTGTATTGCATACTTGCTTATGGGATCTTTTTGCTTATGTCTTGCAGGCGGATCAAACTTTAGTGGTTTCTCCCGGTCCTATCCCCTCTATTTTTTATTTTAACTCCCTATTGGAGGGCTATTGTATTGTATTTTATATCTCCCACTTCCCTAGCGGGCTATTGGGGCATCCTGGGTAGCCTTCTTGTGCCACAATAATCACCATATGGAGGCTTCTCAGGATAATGTGCTTGGGGTTCCTTCGCGACAAGCCCGGCTGTGTGTGGGGTATCCCCTATAAGTGATGATGTCAGGGTGTGTGTACCCTGTGCCCAGCAGACGCTTGCGCTGCAGTCTGGGTTAGCCCCCTCGGGCTTTGCCTACCCCCCCATGCTTACATCTGACTCCCAGTGAGGTGCATACCAGTGGGGAGTCTCAACCTGATTTGGCTGCTGGGGTGGCCAGCATTGAGAGACATATTGCTGGCTCTGGCCCGCGTAAGGCTTCTGCTAAGAAGCGGCATTTATCACCTGATGTTTCCCTCTTTCCTATGGAGGCTGACAAATTTTTTGATGTTACTGGTTATACCCCCCTAGAAGAGGGGGAATTATTTTCTGATTCATCTGAGGAACATTCTAGGGTGTATGGTGCCGATTCTGGGCCTGACCCATGGGCTTCATATGATACTGACAGGCTTTTTGCTCACATTTTTGATGTACTCTGTATCTCTCCTCCTGCCATGGCTCCGAGGCAGCAGGGGGAGCTGTTTCATACTGTTAAACTACGCTTGGAGTTTTCTGAACAAGCTAATTTTAATAATCTGGTGCTCAAGGAGTGGGAATGGCCTAGCTGGCTCCCCGGGGTGCCAAAGAGTTGGGATAAGCGGTATCCCTTTCCTGCTGAAATGGTTAAACGGTGGTCATGTCCTCCCGAAGTGGATGCACCAGTTCTGGGGTGGTCTAACACATTCGTCATGCATTCCCCTTACTCTACTACACTGAGAGATGGGGAGGACAGGCGCATAGATCAGCTGGCTTGCCATGCCTTTGCCTGTGTGGGGACCGCGCTGCGTCCGGTCTGTGCCTCTGCCATTACGGCTGTTGCTATTAAAAGCCTGCTCAGGGGTCTTTTAGATGGGGCCCCTGATGATGCAGGTAGTGAAGAGTATAGAGCTCTTCTGCTTTGTGAAGAATTTATTGCATATGTTCTCTCTGCCTTGGATGATACCATTAGAATGTGTGGCAGGACTTCTGCCTTGTTGGTGGCGATACGCCGCTCGGTCTGGCTGCGCCAGTGGAAAGCTGACAATGCTGGGCTCTCACTGGGTTTCCCTTCAAGGAGCTGCGCCTCTTTGGCAAACGTCTGGATTTGTTTGCTAAGGGAGGCAAGTTACCTCAGTGTAGAAGGTAGCCCCGGTCCTTTTGGGGTTCAGGTGCCTTTTCTCCTTCCTTCAGGGGCTCCAGAATTGGACGGGGAGCTTCCTTTGCTGGAGCCCATGGAGATTTTTGGGGCAGGGGCAGAGGACGTGGCCGCCCTGGCCCCCCGGGATCCCAAGACTAAGTCCTCCCCCAAGCCCCCTCAGGCATGAAGGGGCGTCCTCACCTATCCGGGTGGGGGGGCGGTTTTGGCTCTTGGCTCATGTCTGGAGGCTTCACGTCTCAGACCGGTGGGTTCAGGAGGTAGTGTCCTCCGGTTACAAGATAGAGTTTGCAGCCTGGCCGCCGCCAAGATTCATCAAATCCCGGTTAGCTCAAAACCCCCTGTCAGGTCAGGGTCTGTCCCTGGCTGTCCAAGGCCTTCTGGAACTAGGTGTTATCTGCCGGGTGTCTTTGAGGGAAAGGGGCAAAGGCTATTATTCCAATCTGTTCATTGTTCTCAAGAAAGACGGGTCCATCAGACCCATCCTGGATTAGAAGCGCCTCAACAAATTTGTCAGATTCAGACACTTTCGCATGGAGACTCTGCGCTCAGCTGTGACTTTCCTACGCCCACGGGACTTCATGACCTCTGTAGACATCAAGGATGCTTACCTTCACGTACCTATCTTTCCAGGTCATCAGAGATTCCTCAGGTTCGCTCTGGAGGATCAGCACTACCAATTTGTGGCCTTGCCCTTCGGCCTCACCTCGGCTCCCAGGGTATTCACCAAGGTGCTGGCAGGAGTGATGGCTCTGTTCAGATCTCAGGGCATTCGTTTTCTTCCCTACTTGGACAACATGCTTATCGCTTCTCAGTCCTTCCATCAGGCAGAGCTGGACACTCAGCGGGTGGTGTCCACACTAGAGTCATTCGGCTGGGTGATCAACCACCCCAAATCTTCCCTGTCTCCTTCCATGGTGAAGTCCTTTCTGGGCATGATTCTGGATTCATCTCAGGTCAAGATTTTTCTTCCTCAGCAGAAGGTGGAGAGTCTTCAAGAGAAAGCTCAGCTCCTTCTGTCTTGTCCTCATCCATCAGGCAGGGAATGCAGCTGGTGAGCCTGATGGTGTCCTGCTTCGAGGCAGTTCCATATGCTCAGTTTCACATGAAGCCTCTTCAGCTTCACCTCTTGTCAGTATGGGATCGGGACCCTATGTCCTTGGATCAGGCGTTTGCCCTGTCCCCTCTGGTCAGGCGGTCTCTATCGTGGTGGCTGGACTCAAGGAACCTGCTGGGGGGCAGATCCTTTCAGGCCCCCTGCTGGGAGACTGTCACCACGAACGCCAGTCTGACAGGTAGGGGGGGCTTTTGGAAATCCCTGAAATTCCAGGGTCAGTGGGGCTCTCAGGAGGCCCATGCCCCTATCAACATTCTGGAATTGAGGGCAATCAGGTTGGTTCTCGCCCACTTAACCCCACACCTGCAGGGTCGGGCTGTTCAGGTCCGCTCGGACAACCGATGTAGCGGTTGCCTACATCATTCATCAGGGAGGGACCCGGAGCAAGAGGGCCTTCAAGGAAGTGTCCCTGATTCTGTCCTGGGCGGAGTAGAATGTTCCCTGCATCTCAGCTGTGTCCCTCAGCAGCAGGGTGTTTCGCTCCCTGTGCCACCGCTGGGGTCAGCCGGATGTGGATCTGTTTGCGTCCCCTCACAATCACAAGCTTTCAGTCTTTGTCTCTCTGTCCCAGGATCCTCTGGCCTTGGCCTTGGATGCCCTGGCAATGCCTTGGACAGGGTTTCAGCTCCTGTATGTGTTTCCCCCTTTTCCCCTGCTGGGCAGGGTGCTGCACAAGATAGCTCAGGAAAGGGTGCCAGCCATACTGGTGGCCCCCTGTTGGCCAAGAAGAGTGTGGTTCGCAGAAATCGTGCAGCTGGCAGTAGATCAGTACGCCCTGCCCTGGGTTCCAGATCTGCTCACTCAGGGGCACCTACGCCACCCCAATTTACAAATGCTGGCTTTGACGGCCTGGCTGTTGAAACCTCCATTTTGATGAAAAAAGGGCTGCTTGCCTCGGTTGTAAATACCATGATCAGAGCTAGGAAAGGTCCTCTTCTTCCATCTACTACAGGGTTTGGCGTACTTACATTGACTGGTGCGAGTCTAACTTGCTTCCCTGTCTTGTGTTTTCTATTCCTAGGATTCTGGAGTTTCTGCAACATGGTTTGGATCTGGGTCTTCAGTTCAGTACTCTGAAAGGTCATGTGTCTGCCTTGGCCATTTTTTTCCAAAGATCTTTTGCTCAGCATCCCCTGGTCAAGACCTTCTTCCAGGGGGTTACTCACGTGCGTCCCCCACGTAAGCCTATGTTACCAGTCTGGGACTTGAACTTGGTTTTATCTGCCCTTCAGGGGTCTCCCTTCGAGGCCTTGCAAGGAGCCCCTTTGTCCATTCTCACGCTTAAGGTGGTCTTTTTGGTAGCTATCACTTCTGTGAGGCGTGTTTCTGAGTTGGCGGCGCTTTCCATCAAGCCTCCTTATTTTGAGAGACACCAGGACAAGGTGGTGTTTCGCTTTATGCCAGATTTTCTGCCTAAGGTTGTTTCTGTCTTTCATCTCAATCAGGACATTGTTTTGCCTTCTCTGTGTCCTAATCCTTGTACTTCTAAGGAGAGGGTTTTACACTCTCTGGATGTGGTCAGGACTCTGAAGTTCTACCTGGTGGCTACTGAACCCTTCAGGAAGACTGATGCTCTTTTTGTGCTCCCGTCTGGACCTAAGAAGGGTCTGGCTCCAGCTAAGTCCTCTATCAGCAAGTGGATCCGTCAGGCTGTGATACAGGCCTACTCTGATAAGGGGAAGGAGCCTCCCTTCCACCTTACTGCTCATTCTACTCGTGCTATTGGTGCCTCTTGAGCCTTTCAGCACCAAGCTTCTGTTGAACAAGTTTGCAAGGCCGCCACTTGGTCTTCTGTTCATACTTTTTCTAAGTTTTACAAGGTTGATGTTAAGGCCTCAGCTGATGCTGCTTTTGGTCGCAAAGTTCTGCAGGCGGCAGTGGTTAAAACTGTCTGCTGTTACTTTTGGGGATCCCACCCTACCTTACGGACACTGCTATTGGATGTCCGAAGAGTAAGGAATATCTTCTGGAACAGGACGTGCTGTATACTGTTAGGGCGAGCGCTGCACAGCAAGTCACTTACCTCCATGGCTGCATGCAGCCGTCATCCATCTTGCAGCACTTCCTCATGGCTGCATCCAGCTGCCACCCTTCCCCCCATGCTTCCTCCTCACATGCTCAGGTGCACGCACGTCTCCGTCCACTAGAGGGCGAGCGCACTGGATTCCTGAGATTTAAAGGGCCTGTACAGCACTGATTGGTGTTTGGTCATCCAATCCTGCATCCTCTTCCCCTATTTAAAGAGGCACTTCCTTCCTTCAGTGCCAGATCTTGGTCTCTCCATGCTTGTTGAAAGTCAGACATTCTTGGATTGCTCACCCGTGTACCGACCTCTGCCTGTCCCCGACTCTGAACCTGTGCTGCCAGCCCCGATCTCTGCCTGTACTTACTATGCCTTTTGCCTGCCGCTTGTGTACCTCACTGAACCTCGGCTGACTGTGGGACTGGGCCGCTGTTAGGGGGTAGCGACCTGGGGGTCACTCGCCGCACAAGACCAACCTGCCTTGCGGTGGGCTCTGGTGAATACCGGTGGCCTCTTAGACTCCGCTCCCCTGACACGGTACCCGCCATCGGTCCCACAGTTAAAGCGGATCCACACCCAAGTCCGCTCCACCCGGTCCGTGACATATACTTAGAATAATACAATTCTGTGATTACTCACCTGTAGAATTGGTATTATACATATACAGCACGTCCTGTTCCACCCCACCCTTGTTATCATTTTTCTCTGTTACCTATGTATGGTGATTGTTCAATTTTTGTATTGGTTATAGTTCTCCCGGTTCCATTTTAACTGCTTTTCAATACTGGGGAATTTGTGGGAGGTCCCTGGTATATATGGGGACGGGAGGAGCCACTTTTCTGTCTCTGCAGTCCAGCGCCATCTACTGTATGTATAACCCAAGAGTAAGGAATATCTTCTGGAACAGGATGTGCTGTACATGTATAATACCAATTCTACAGGTGAGTAATCACAGAATTGTATTTTTAACCCCTCCAGTCACCCCTCCCTCCACCTACCTCCACCTCCCGCCACCTAAGGCTCACCCAATAGCTGCAATTTCCCCTGATGCTGGTGGGGGCTTGGGCTTTCACGGCAGCCGTAAACTTGAGTGACAATTGGACTTGAGTGACAGGCCAGTCAAACAAATAAGGGAACTTCCTTGCAGAGTGCTTGGGGGGGGGGGGGATTGCCCAGGGGAAGGAAGGGTGAGAGGGGTGAGTGCGGTGTTACCAAATGCCTTGGACTTCCTCCTTAAATTTTTGTGCACAGTACATGTAACAGCTATACTCCTTTCTGGTTGGGGGGTTTTGCTTGAACAATTTGACAGTTGATGTAGTCACATAGGAGCCAAAGCCCCCAAACTGTCAGGTCTCCTTACCATCTTGGTCTGCGTGAGGATCTGTGAGTCGTCTGCAGATCTGAAAATCTTGGAAAATCAGCCGTAACATCCCCCGTATACCCCGCAGCTACAGTGAGTCAGTGTCCGCTCAGTGAGGGGCTCAGTCAAAGCTGATTATTGCATGTTATGTTCACTTCTGTTTTACATTGTGAGATATCTACTGCTTTAAATGAGTTTTTAAAATCCTTTCTCACATGTTAGATTTCAATTATTTTCTTTTATTTTTTACATTTTTATTAGTTTTCATTTTCAATTTTGTCAGTGCGTCTTAACGGAAAAAAGTAAACACACTTTTCCATCCTCGCCGCAATGCTGGCTGGGCTTCCACAGCCACGGGAGGCCATAACATGGAGGAGCAGCAGGCAGGCAGTCAGTCTTGCGCGGTGTTCCCCCCGTCTTCGCTGTATCTGCCGCCGCTTTTCAGTGGTGTTTGCACACACATATACCCGGCTCCGGGGGGAATGCCACACTGCCTATGGGAATTGGAGGGGGAATGCCACACTTCCTATGGGAGGAGGGATTCCACACTGCCTATGGGAATGTGGGGGGAATCCCACACTTCCTATGGGAGGGGGGATGCCACTCTGCCTATGGGAATGGGAGGGGGGATTGAATGCCACACTGCCCATGGGAAATGGGATGAGGGAAATGCCACACTGCCTATGGGAGTGGGAGAGAATGCCACACTGCCTATGGGGAATGGGATGGGGGAATGCCACACTGCCTATGGGAATGGTATGTGGGAATATCACTCTGCCTATGGAAATGCGAGAGGGGATGCCACACTGCCTAAGATAATGGGAGGAGAGAATGCCACACTGCCGATAGGAATAGGAGGGGGCATGCCACACTGCCTATAGGAGTGGGAGGGGAGAAATGCCACAATGTCTATGGGGAATAGGAGGGAGGAATGCGAGATTGCCTATGGGAATGGGATGGGGGAATGACACACTGCCTTTGGGGAATGTGAGTTCTGCACCTTGCCTATTATTTGGTTCTTGGGGGGATGGTGTTTTAGCACAAGATTTGGTTCAGAATATTTATTTTCTTATTTTCCTCCTCCAAATACTAGCTGCGCCCTATGGGCATATATATGGGCAAAATACACCCTATTAGGCATTAATATGCAAACCAAATATGCAAAACCTTTTTAGAGTGTAGAACTAGAAATGGATATTTTAGCTTGAATCATCCTGGAACACTTTTTTTCTGTCCTTCTGTGTAAGATGTCCGTGGATCAGTCATTGCATAGGTGTGTCAATGACATCATTACCACACAGAACAGTGGCAATGGATGGAGGAGGCGGGGCTTTACCACTAAAACAGGCGCCATTATCTGGGATTAGAGTGAAGCAGGAACAGTACTTTGGCAAAAGTTACTCCTCATGGGGGAGCAATTAAGGGGATGCTAGGTAAAAATGTGGGTTTTGGTCCGCTTTAAGCTCTTAGCCAGCCAAATTCAATTGGGCAGGGCTATTTGTGCTTCAAAACAGCAGATTTTCCTTACGGAAGGTGCAAATTGGCTTAAGAAAAGGCAATTTGCACTTTTCCGATGCGCGTGACATTTGGTGCATACGCATTCATTAATCTTGCTCCTTGGTGCATTTGGAATCGTTGCGCTCACTGTTTTTATTGTACCATCCATGAATCAACCCTATTATCTCAATGGTCCACTCACCTAATCCTGGTTCCAGCTGTGTCCTGGGTCGGTGCGCCGAGCTGACTGTCGCCTGGCCGGCGCATCAGTCTCAAACTCTGACTCCAGAGGCTCCGGCTTGAGCGCTACGCCATGCTCCTTCCTCCCCTCACATCCCCGGCAGCTATACACATGTGCGCGAGTGCACACACATTCTCTTTGTGCCCTCTGCGGGCGCTGCAGGTTAGTTGAAATGGACCAGTGACCCCAGCAATGATACCAGGATGACCTAGCCCTCAATTAGTAATGGACTATCAGCTCTTGGGTTATTGTGGGCCAATCGACCATCTCCATCCCAGCCAATCCCTGCACAACTCTCCCAATAAAGTTGCCCCAGCCACTGTCATCAGTGCCTGTGATATCTTGTGCTGTTGTGTGGTGTGTTGTTCTCCTGCTACTCATGTTTGACACGGATCGACCTTTGTCTCCTCTGTACCTACCGTTGCTGATCTTGGAAACCTTGACCTCACTTCTGCCAGCTCTTGTTTTGTCTGACCCCCTATGAGCCCCAGTTACTCTCAACTACCTACAGGTCCATCCCTCAGTTGATATCATTTGCGCATTATAAGACCTGGGGGCAACCGTATCCGGTTAGGCCTGCTTGCGTCCCAGCAAATGAGGGCTTGTCTAGAGGTGAAGATAGCGGCGAAGATTGGGCTTTATGAACTAACCTGGACCTGGTAACGGGTGTGCCTGACACATATGTACACAATTGTACCTTCCCCATGGCAGCCTCTAAAAGAATTGCTGGCATAATCCAATGCTACTCTAGATACCCGGGTAGGACTAGGTGCCATCTGAGCAGTATCTTGTATGTTGATTCTAATGAGTATTGTTGGGGTAATTTCCTGGGGTATCCTGCTCCCCTGCCTGTTCAGTGTCTGCCTCTGAGAAATCCCTGCGTAGCCAGGCTAGGAACTCATATGATGCGCGGATAGACAGCAAATACAACAGCCTTCATCATACAAGTTCAGTTTAATGAAGAGATGCTTCACATAGGACACATAGATAAGCAACACTTCTTAAGAAAACAAAAAGAAAACAGCTGGGTACATTTTGCTTAGGGAGGAGAGATAACATACAGACAACGGGCACATTCCGTTACAACATGATCTAACAACAAAAAAGCATTTCTTCTATTTTACAGTAAATTAATATCTTAAAGCATAACCCTCAGCCTCTATTCTGGGTTAAGCAAGCCTTGGCATATATTGGGTTAAATCCCCCCCCTTTCAAGTATATGTTTATACCAACACTTGTTGGTCTGACCCAGCCCCTTTTCAACATATTTGAGGTTTTACAGTTTCTGAAGTTAATTCTGAGAGCTGTAAATTGCTGAAATTAACCCTCCTATTTGTCTAAATAAGGGAGGAGAATTAGCAAAAAAGGGTCTGATATGTAGCTGTTATCTGCCCCTCCATACATTCTGTTCTTAGGGGGTCAATGTTAAAGTGGATGAATCACCAGAGTTTTGACTAGTCTGGTGACTGGTCCCTGCCCTGGGGGCATCCCGATGTAGGATGTCCTGCTGTTCAAAACACTGCAGATCGCCAACTTCACTCACCTTCTTGCTGTTCCATGGCGCATGCACAGAAACTCATCCAACCGGCACATTGCATAAATACTAACAATCTTGCTTAAATACCAACAACAGGGGATCCAATGCTAGGATGAATAAAACATGGAACATCCCTGGCGTGTCACCCCTGGAAATGGTGAAGGACCCTACCTATTAGACTCTGGGCAATAGTAACCTATATAGCCCCCCCACTATTACCCAAAACTGTCCCCAAAACACCATTTTTATGGTGGAGATAAGATATTCCCCATAGAGGGTATCACAAGCTTTCTTGGTATCTAGACACAATCTCTCCTATTTTAACATTTTAGAGACTGAGTCAAGGTCCAGAGGCCTATTAACACGCCACAAGTTATGTAGTCTTAAAAAAGATGTATTACCGTAAGTTTGACCAAGAAAAGGCAGAAAATTTGAAGCTACTTCAATCTAATAAGAGATAAAATCCTTCCTGAAAACCTAATCAGGATTAGATTGTGGGAGAAATATTCTCCTGCTTATTAATTTTAATCTTAAAACTTTATATTATGCATTTTAATTGCAGTAGCCATAAGTAATCAGTAATCATCTTTTTCGCCAAGTTGGTACATGACATACCAGAAGGAATTATTTTTGGTAGAGAGCATAAGAACAAGTAACGCAATATAATAGCTGCTTATGGACAACAACATTTTATTTACCATCACTGGTTTATTTCCAATGGCTACTTTTTGCTTGATTAGTTCTAAGACAAAATGGACCAACATCAGGAATTATTTAGGTGTTGGATAGCCATTGAGAGGAAACTGAACCTAAATCTCAAATGGAAGTTAGAAAAACAGATGGGCCGGGTCATCGTATAATAATAAAAGTTTTTCATTAGGGATAGCAAGCAGGCAATTATCTGGTTTATCAGATTGCAGATGCACCTCCATATTGAACTGTGAATGATCAACACAGAACTGAGCATATCACACCCTTACAGAATTGTTTAAGGAGATTGCTCAGAAAGACTGCGTTTTTGATGAGAGATAGCTGTGCCACAGGTCTGTCCATTTTAAACCTATAACAGTAGTTTTTTAGACTGTTCACCATTTGCATGTTGAGATTGACAGGTGTAGGAGAAACTTTGTAGTTTGTTTTATAACAAAGGTTTTTCCAGATATTTTTCGTGTCGCTTGAGGATAATTTGGACACCAGTTTCATGCCACAGATATTGGCGATTTTAACGTCCTTTTAGCTGTTAGCTTTCCTTTTTTTAGCTGTTCCTTTTTCCTGTTAGCTGGTTCACCAATTTGTATTGGGCTAGTCACCTGCTTTATACGCCTCTTCTTTTCCTTTCGTTAGTTTCCCAGTTTTGTTCATGAATCAGGATTTCTGGTTGTAGAAGGTTTGGATTTTTGTGGAAGGTACCAGCATGTCCAGACAGAAGGAGGAGACTATGATGACATTCCTCCAGAAGCTAACCCAGTTCATTGTAGATCACTGAAGATGAGATATCTCCTCAACAAACACAGCTGCAAGAGTTAAAAGATCAGTTTCTTGCTTTACAAAAGTGCAAGAATCAGGAGGGTACAGGAGGCGACTGCCAGAAGCACCAGTAAAGAGACAGTCTGGCATCAGACATATACATCTGCAAGGAATTCAAAATAGGAGGTCGAATTGGTGAGCAAGAACAGAATGATAAACTCTCTTACAGTAAACTCACCTTCTCGACCAGTAAACATACCTTCTTCCCTATCCAGTGGCACATGCGAGAGCGACAGTGCTGCTAAACATTTAGCAGGGTGTGTGCCCCATGCCAGAAATTTGTAAATGGCCAGCACGGGCACACTCTCTGTCAGAGGGTACCGGGGATGTGGCCACCAGCGCACTCAGGTCCCCTCGTCAGGACTCTGCTAGACTCGGCTGGAGCCGAGTCTTAGACGATCCTTAGAGGAGTGGGCGGGAGCAGATCCAAACTCGCTGATTGGATAGAAGGCCATGCATGCGCCATTGGACTGGGGAGAGGTGAGTTCATTCAGGCAACCTGGGGGGTTTCACATGGCCAAGGACCAAAACCCAGGATAGTCAAAATCCTGGGTTTTGGTCTACTTTAAGATCTATCAAGGAAGACAGTATTTCTGATTCACACCACCAGCTGACAGAGAGAGAGAGAATCCCTTCAAGACTTTTTGTTTAGAGCTGTTGTTCTCAAGGAATGGCTTTTGTTTGCATCCTGAGAGGAAGAAGCAGAGGAAAAGTTTGATCCATGGTTAATCCAGAAGAAGTTTCTCAGTTCAGTAGGAACAGTTCTTTTAAGTGAAAATATCAAGTACTAGCTGAAGCCGTATCTGGAAGACCTGCGCATCACAGATGAAGAACTGATAGAAAAGATGAACGATGCTGCTAGTCTGGAGTCAGAAAGAGAGCAGAAGTTAAAAAAGGGCTCTTGCAGCAAAGAGAGTCAACCTAAAGTCAACACTGTAAGCTTCCTGCAAGAATGTCTGAAGGAAGAGGACCCTTCACCCTAGTCTAGTCATTCAGAAAACACCACTTAAAGAGACAGTTACTAATACCCACTGGGAAATAAATGACCTTCGAGGTGGGTTGACAGAAATGGAGAAACTATTCAGAACAGAGTCAGAACAACAACCTACAGGTCAGGTAGGAAAGCTTGAGGTCAGGTAGGCAGGCATCAGTCTAGGCAGCGATCAGAGGAGGATCAGGCAAGGCAGGAGTTGGCAACGGATTATCAGAGTACAACAGCAGTGGCACTATAACACCCAGCAGAATGTTATCATGGGCAGTGAGATAGGGAACTGGGGGGACTTAAATAGGACACATAGGTGCAGGCTATTGGTCGGGAGAGATTCAGGTTCATTGGCCCAGCAAGAAGCCGAGGACTGATTAGTGCAATATTTCAAATGGGCCGTGGCCCAAATCAGAACAAAAGGGCTCATTGGCCTGTTTAAACCCTCCTTTGGTGGCCACGCTGTCTACAGCTCCACCAGAGGGCAGAAAGGTTCTGTGTGTGCACACACATACTGAGATATAGTGGATGCTCACAGCACCACCGCTCGAGCTGGTGTCTGAAGCTGACGCACCCAAATGTCCTGGTTAACAACATTCCCTGATTCACACACATACACTTACAGTTTTTGAGAGAATTTCACAGGAATTGTTGAGGGTTATTGTTGCAGGTAACAGAGGAATGTGTCCTCTGCATTAAACCAATCTGTGCAGTGAGAACAAACAGAAACTCACCAATGATTTGTATCAGTGAACAGTGAGTGCACAAATGTCTAGAGTGGTGGGCTGCTGCAACAACAGTGCCCGGGGAGCATATGGGGGGGCTAGGTGACTGCAAACCTGCTACCCTCTGGTCACAAGATCACCCCCTTAACCACTAGACCGCAGCTTCCCCTATATACAGCACAATTAGTGCTGTACATCAGGAGCCATCTTTGTATACTCCCACCTTAAGAACCTGACTTTTAGGGCTTTATAGTTGTGTAGATATTAGAGTCGATTCAGAGCCAGGTGAGAATTCTCACTCCTTTTGTAGGAGAGAAAACTGCCATTGTCTACCAGGGGTAGATTTTCACATGGCTCTGAATCAGTCCCAATGTAGACAATCAAAGTCAATTGCAGTTTTCTCTCCTAAAAAAGGAGTTTTTCACCTGCTTTGAATCAACCCCATTATGATAAGTCCTATTTTACTGCGCAATCAGCATATCAAGTCATACTAATTTAACTGATAAAACCAATAATCCAACACAAATCCTAGAAAATAACCCACCCTATATTGAAATACCAAGACTCCATTCTGGAGATCTGTTCTAAGAAATAATCTCTATACTGTAAGATTTATCTGTCATGACGCATACATTCTCAGATCCTTGTACCTGTCCCTTTCCAGGAATTATGTTACATTTTGAATTTTAATTACCATTCGCATATTTTTGCAGCAGAATTCTGTCGCATGCGGGGAGTAATTAGATGTGGTGTTAATTGGGAATGAAGCTGCGTACCTGCTGTCGCTTCAGGTGTCAGACTTTGGAAAAAAGCCCAGGACTAGGGATAGGCGAACCCACTTACGTTCGGGTTCGAAAAGTTCAGCCGACCTTGCAACAAAAGTTTGTTTAGGGCCCCCGAACCCAAACCCCATTGAAGTCAACGGGGACCCAGACTTGAGGGGCCCAAAAATGGCTGTAACAAGGGCTAGAGGGCTGAAAATGGGGGGGGGGGGCACCAGGGCCCTGCACAAAATGAGGTAGGGAAAGTACTCAAAATAATAACAGAAAACAAAAAAATGTAAAATTTACATAAATAAGTATATAAATTAAAATATCAATTTTTTACGGGTGTCAAATGGCAAATCAGGGGGTAACACCAGGGAGATTGCTCTGCACAAAATAGGATAGGGAAAGTACTCCAAATAATCACATAAAACAAAAAAAGAGTTTTTCCCATGTTTAATTCATTTCTGTTGCAGGTTTATGTTTTTTAATTGTCATGTAACATTAAAACTGTCTGTGGATTTATTTTTTTATATTTTTTGGTAATGTTTTGGGGGGTTTTCGATTTTTATCTTACAAAGAATGGTGTGACTTTTTATTTTTTTATTGTCTTTTTTCAGTTTTAAATGATTTACTAAATGGCACTTATAAAAGGTATTCGATTAAACATTGAAACTGCTTGCTGGTTTATTTAGTAACATTTTTTGGGCCATATTTTTGGAATTTTTGGTTAGATGATAATTGTCTGACATTTTCTTTTTTTTTAATTTTCTTTCAGTTTTAAGTGTTTTACTAAAACTTTTAGTTTCCAGTGTTGCATTCAATTCAACATTGAATCTGCCTGCAGGTTTATTGGGGCATTTTTCATTAGATACATGTTTTATCTAATGAAGAATAGTCTGACATTTTATTTTTTTATTGTATTTTTTCAGTTTTAAGTGTTTTACTAAATGTCGCTTATAAAAAGCATTCAATTTTCCACTGAAATTCCCTGTTTTTTTGGTAATCTTCTTGGCATTTTTAGTTAGATACAATTTCTATTTAATGAGGAATAGCCTGACTGTTTATTTTTTAATTGTATTTTTTCAGTTTTAAAGCAGACCAAAAGCCACAAAATAAAAAAAGCCCAGAGGACTTACTCACCTTCCGGGGGTAGGTCCAAGTGCTCCCACAGCACACAGCCAACTACTGTTGGCTGTGGTGCTGCTTTTGCAAGACAATGGTTCATGTAGCGCCGTAAATCGCACTACATGAACCAGTACAAAGCTGCAGTCCGCCTACTTTCAAGAAGGTCCCCCGCACCTCATACTGGGAGAAAAGCCGTCCGCTTTCTGTGAGAGGCTGGTGCCCAGGTGTGAGGTGAAAGGATGCACCTGGGAGGATTTTGGGATACATACTCCTGGGTGTAGCAAGATGGCTGCGCGGCAGCAAGAGGTTCAGGAGCCGGCGGCCTGCTAAGGTGAGTAGATCATTAATAAGCATGCAGAGGTTTACATTAATTACTTTTTGTTAGAAAAAAATATGTTTAGACTTTCGGCCTGCGTGTTTTACTGAAGTGTTTTACTAAATGCTGTTTATGAAAGGTATTCATCTTTGGTTTCATCTTTGGTCATTTTTCTGCCAGGTTGGTTATGCTTAGAAGGCATTCCTTCAAAACGTTTTAGCCGGGAGATAATTTTAACATTTAACCCTGCCACCAAGATGTTTATTTATTTTTTTAAATGTGTGGGGTTCCCTCTCTAAGCATTACCAATCTGGCAAACTAAGAATAGGGGCTTGTAATTCCAGGGCTCAAGGGATGCCCAGCCAGCCCCTGACCCTGAACATTACAAGCCCATATGCCCTATAGCACTGGTCCGGTGGCCCACCAGGCTCATCTGAACCACCCTGGCGATTGGTGGTCATAATGGAGTATGATCGAGTAAAGGGGCCTATTCCACTGACAGGGCTCTAATGTTTTCTATGTGTAGTGTTGCCCATGGTTTCCACCCTTCACATCCCCCTGCTTTTAATTGAAGCTCCATGCTTTATGGCGTACTCACCTTGCTCCCGCGGTGTGAGTTGGTCCAACCGTGAACACTACTACTAGTATAGGAGGTGAGCATCAGTCAAGCACCTTGTGTCTACGATTCTTGCCACTTAAAGGCTTTACCTTGCACTGAAACCCTTGAGACAGGTAAGTCTCTTGCCCCCATAGCTTGTAGCGTCAGGGTTAACTACCTACAAGGTGTGTAAGGGATTTTGAGGTGGAACACCCTTGTACGTGGATGATTACTAGGTACAAGGATGTGTGTAATGGTGCAACTTTACATTACAAAACTACTGTTCTTAGGATTTCCACAACTTCCATTGTAGAGCTAGGCAGTATGACCCAGCGCCTATAGATGTAGCATAGAAATGCACAATAGGCCTTACCCTGCGCATCATACCTGAGAAGGTTTCCTCTCTTACCTACTCCCGCAGGTTATTGCTAAATTCCTAAGTCTGTATTTTATTGGTTAAACTTGCAACATGACTATCAGCACACAGCAGGGCAGCATGAGTGGAGCACCTAAATCACATCTTAGGGTTTACATACTTGAGAGTAAGTTAAGTGAACTCTTAACCCTTTTGTGGTAAGATGTCATATTTAAACACATATGTACAGTATTTACAATTTCAAGGTGGGTGTCTCTTTTACAGCACACCTGGCTTCGCCAACTAAATTTAATTAGTGGGGGCCTTCCGGTTGTTACCCGAGGATACACCCCTGTGTGGTCTATGGGATAAGGCTAGGGCTTAACAATGCAAATTCTCACACCATAGGTGGGCTTTTTGGAAAGAACCTCCTTTTGGTCTGTCAGACCTGTAACTCCTCCTGTTGAATGTGACAATCAAAAGAGTCCTGCAGTGACAACTTTTTCATATCAACATTCTCTCCTCTTTTTGTTTCTTTTGTGCACTCAGTACTTTACAGTTGTGTCATGACGTCTATTCTCCCGCGCAGAACACTTGTCTCTCAAGCATGGACCTATAAAACCTGCAAATCATTCAAGTCCTCTGGGCCATTAGTAGTACCACCCTTCAGACCACTCTAGACGGCAATTACTTCCTGGAGAGACAAACCAGTCTTACACTACTTCCACTGGCTCTCCCCCTTCTCACAACCCTGTAGAGATAGCGAGTACCCAGACTGATAACACAGTGATTCAGTCTCACGCCCCTCCACATTTTTGCCTTAATGCCAGTAATGACAGGGTTCTGCTTACAGCAGCAATGACTGTATTACAAATTAAGGGGGCCAAGCATCTGACTTGCTATCCTTCAGCCAGGCATCTGACTTACTCTCTTTCGTCAGGCATCTGACTTACTCTCTTCAGCCAGGCATTTGACATACTCCTTCCGTCAGGCAACAAACTTTTAACACTTCTGAAACACTTCTGCGGCTGCATCATTTCAAGCGCTTTTACATGTAAACAATGACTCTTCCACAAGGACCACTTGCTACTTCTAGGAGGGAAAGGGTTAGTACTGCTGGGCTCCTTTAAGAGTTTATCCCTTGACCAGACTGATTCCCAGATACCTAGACAGCATCAGCATGTAGGTGATTAATCTACGTGCTGAGGCAGTACCTTAAACTACACACACATTAACATAAGACACTACTACTAAAGTGCCATCTAGTGGTAAGAGCACGAAAATCACAGTTAAATCATCAACTTGGTTCACAACAGCCAATACCTTAGAATAATACATCAGTTTCAAACAGTGCTCTACTATTTCTATTTGAAATCAGCAGCATTTGCAAAAAAAAACACAACACAAGCACTCTCCTCTTTCTCAGGCTTCCGCCTCCTGACTAAGGGGTATAATACGCTGGGTCAGGCAGGTAAATCAACTTGTCTTTCCACCACCGACTGACACTGTGAAGTCTAGGTCCACCACTCGGGCTGATCACGGCTACCCGATCAAATAAATGTTGTGGCCATGATGCAGTTGATGGTAGATGTCCTGAAACTTGTCCCAATCCTCTTGGTTAAACTCATTTAAAGACACCCCCTCTGGCAAATACAGCTTCATGCTGATTTCTTCTCTATCCAGGATTCTGCATGTCCTCAACATACTGCATGCCTCCCTCATCAAGATAGGGGTACTCCAACCCAAGGTTTAGGGCACACTCAACATGGACCCACCTCTGCGCTTCAGATAAACTGGAAAGTCTTGCAGGGTCTCCATCCCCGGCAACACATAGGGATCCTCAGCTCTCACAGTAAATGTTTGTACTGGGGCCCCGGGCGAATAGGGAGAGGGTAAACTGGGGTCTCCTCCTTCCGCAAGCTTGTGACAGACCAGCGGCGGCTTCCCGGGACAGGGCTGGGGCAATGCTCTACCTTCAGGATGCACCACTGGCGTGGCGGTGGCAGCAGGTCTCCTCCTCACTTCTTCGTCCCACTCTTGGATGCGAGCATCCTGCTTTTCCTCCACAACGCGGCTGTCCGGCTCTACACCCTCAGATGATGGCGGCGACACAAGGCTGGCGACGTTCGGCTCCGCCCCGTCCTCCGATAAACTCCTCAAACAGCTCCTTCTTGGGAACAACAGCTGGCTCGGTGTCTTTCTCCGCTTTGGCTGTCTCTTCCACTGGGATGGCAGGCTTCACCTGCTTAGCTACCTCCGTCTCCACGGCAGACTCGGCGGCTTCAGGCTCCACTGCTGGCTCGGCTGCTTCCGGCTCTACTGCGGGCTCAGCGGCTTCTTCCGACTCTTGTGGCGGCGGCGGCGGGGACATCTTCCACGGGAGCACATAAAGGGCTCGCATCCCCTCCTTGCCCCTGACCATCATCAACAGATGGGCTGTTCCTCTGTGGGCTCCCGGCAGAATAACGGCAATACAAGCTGCTTCAGCAGGCTGCGCTGGGGCCTTCCACAGCAGTCCAGTTACTAGGTTGCAGTGGTACTGCACGGGGCCTGTTCCTTGCTCGATCAAGTCCCAAAGCTGTGGTGTCAATAGGGCAACTGGCGCAGTCCAGTCTTTAGTGCCACAATTTGTCCACACTCCGGACACAAGGGAAAAGTTCTGCTTGTCCTACAGCAGTGCAAACTTGGGTGCCAAACGGATCTGCATCACTGTGTCAGTGATTAGGGTTGCACGATCCATTGGGCTCTCGCTGGAAGGGTACTGGTGGCCTTCCACCGACATTGGGCTTGGGGTTTCCATCTTCCAGAATAAACACTCGCTGGTGGAATTGCAGAACTGCTCTCCAGGTTGCTGCTTCACTTCCTTCGCCATTGCGCATCTCCTCCACAGGGGCGGCCTCGTAGCGGGCTTTTATATAACTCCGCCCTTCGCCTCCCAGGGTGCACTGCTCCTGCCTCAGAGGTAGAAAGTTCTCAACATGTGAGCAAGAAGTGTCGGGAAAACGTCTGTGGCACACTTAACCCATTCAGCACTGGGTCTGAGCTGCAATGTCTTTCGTGCCGATTTCCAAGGGTCATAACTTCAGCAAAAGCTGTCCAATCACGCTCAAACATGATAATCCAACAGCGCAGGGGTCCTGGACACTCCCCCCCCCCCCCCCCCCCCCCCCATTTTCAGCAAAATACGCACTTTTAGATTTTTCTTAAAGTGACAGTGTTCAAAAATGAATTCAAGCTACTATGTTGCGAGCCTCAACCAATGGCAGGGCAGGTAATGTTGCAATGCCACCTGGCTAAGACTCTATTTATCTAAATTTAGAGGAAAGCTGGACTATTTTATATTAGTTAGGTTCATTCTTAGGCAACACTGCCATCATGTAGATTCATATTGTAATGATCCCAAGTTATGCATCTAACTGCTTAACTAAAGTTTCTAACACTATCAGGGACCTATTCCACTGACAGGGCTCTAATGTTTTAATGTTGCCCATGGTTTCCACCCGTCACATATGCCTTTGTGTGACCATGCCTGAT